>JAQPZY010001507.1:0-2400000 GCA_029931535.1 Margaritifera margaritifera | reverse complement strand
GAGTTGCTGTGGTTAGACCAAGAGTTGCTGCTTCTTTTTTTCCTTCAGCTATTTTTTAGCATTTCGACTAATGGCATCTTCATGTTTACTTTTAAATGTATGTTATTAATATTTTGCTAAAGTGACTTTCTATATCTTTTTAATTTCAAACTGTCTGCACTTTTTTACTCTCTGTGTTTTCCAACACTTCTTGCGATTTACACTTTTTTAGTTGCGTTGATCTCTTTCCTGATATCTATCTTTATATCCTCTCTCTCTGTTTGTTATATTTTCAAATTCTAATTTCATATATTCTGTTTGTTATAAATTCCTAATCTAATTTCATATATTCTGTTTGTAATAAATTCGAAATCTAATTTAATATATTATGTTGTGTTATAAATTCAATATCTAATTTAATATATTCTGTTTGTAATAAATTCGAAATCTAATTTCATATATTCGCTTTTAATAAATTCGAAATCTACCTTCATATATTCTGTTTGTAACAAATTCAAAATCTAATTTCATATATTCTGTTTGTTATAAATTCAAAATCTAATTTCATATATTCTGTTTTGGAATGAAGTATTTTAATTTCACGTACACTCTTATTTCGCTTTCTTCTTGCTCTAGTCTTTCGTTGTTTTCATCTAATATAGTTTCTCCTTGCTGGTTAATTGGCTCATTTTTGTTTTTTTTTGGCATCTCTATTTCCTCTGGGAATATTATTTTCTGTTTTTGATGAAACAGTAGATTATATTGGATATTTAGTTTGTATTTCTTGTGATGACTGTACCCATATGTACATATATCGGACTAACACCTTTTAGTACTTGACAAACCATTGATGATGGGTTTAAAGAACGTGAGTACTTTAGTATTTAGGTGCATAACAATACTATGGTGGTCATAATGGTTACAGTTGTTATTGTAACCACAACATAATTATTATTTACTAGTAATTTATAATCACATGCAATGTTTCTAAGTTATAAAATAAATTTAATGTTTTTACTTCATGGTCATTCTTACAACGAAAACGAAAACGCAAGGTTTGGAGCTACAGAAAGACCCTAAACCATAATTGTATCCGAATGGGGGTGTGGGCCCTCTCTCTCTCTCTCTCTCTCTCTCTCTCTCTCTCTCTATATATATATATATATATATATATATATATATATATATATATATATATATATATATATATATATATATATATATATATATATATATATATATATACAAAGACATCATGTGCATGGAGTTTGTTAATCAGGCGTTGGAGCTCATTACTCAAAGTTCATTCATCAAACGTTGGAGCTTGTTAGAGCTTGCTAATCAAAGTTCATTAATCAGGCATTGGAGCTCTTTAATCGACTTGTTAATCAGACGTTAAATCTCGTTAATCAACTTGTTAATCAGACGTTAAATCTCGTTAATCATCTTGTTAGTCAGACGCTGTATCTCGTTAATCAACTTGTTAGTTAGACGTTAATTTTCGTTAGTCCACTTGTTAGTCAGACGTTAAATCTCGTTAATCGACTTGTTAATCAGACGTTAAATCTCGTTAATCATCTTGTTAGTCGGACTTAAATCTCGTTAATCATCTTGTTAGTCGGACTTAAATCTCGTTAATCAACTTGTTAGTCAGACGTTAAATTTCGTTAATCAACTTGTTAATCAGACGTTAGATCTCGTTAATCAACTTGTTAGTCAGACGCTGAATCTCGTTAATCAAACGTTGGACATCATTCATCAGAACTTGGACCTCGTTATTAATTTTTATTTTGATTAAGTGAGGTGACTAATTTCGAGCTGGGTTGGCTTTGGGGCTATAATTGTGAATCTGGGCTAGGCTGGCCTTGGCGCTATAGCTTCGGGCCTAATTATTTTGTGCACGAGTTCGTAACTTGTGTGTAATAATAAACACTCTGCTTTTATATGTTAGTGGTCCATTCTTGTTTGTAGACATTGCATTGTGAGGGTGGGGGTAGAGTGTTGTTTGTATAAATTGCATTGTGAGGGTGGAGGGTAGAGTGTTCTTTGTAAAAAATTTATTGATTGTGAGGGTTAGGGTAGAGAGTTGTTCGCAAAAAAAAATTGATTGTAAGGGTGGGGGTCGAGTGTTGTTCGTAAAAAACAGTATGTGTGGTAGCAGCGAAATCTTTTACAAATATTTGGAAGGTGGTAGGGTGTTGTTTGCAAATTTTTATTTTGGGAGGAGGGTATAGTGTTGTCCGTATAACTATTATAGATAGTAGCCGGGAATTTTATTTTTGTAAATTTCTTTGGTGGGGTATTATTTGCTGAAGTACATTTCTCGGTCTGGAGAAAATGAGTATCCAGATATAAGATTATTCTCATTTACTTATTTATTGTTGAAATACTTTTATATTAAGCGAGGATGAAGCCCTCGTTATAAATTTGTCTAGTGGCATGAAATCAAGCAAGGGTGAAGTCCTCGTTATAAAGTTTTCTAGTGAAGTCCTCATTATAAAGTTGTCTAGTGGCATGAAATCAAGCGAGGGTGAAGCCCTCATTATAAAGTTGTCTAGTTGCATGAAATCAAGCGAGGGTGAAGCCCTCGTTATAAAGTTGTCTAGTGGTATGAAATCAAGTGGCCGGGAATCATCTATCTTACTTTACTTTATAACATAGAATTTTTTATGTATCCATCTTGCATTAGAATTCAATCTTCTACCGGTGTAAAGACAACTTGAATGCTTTCAGAGACTCATGTTTGAAAGCAAGTATAAAGAGCGCAGACTGTGCAGCACGCGGAGTCACTTTAAGGGAAACAAGAATTCGTTTCTACCAGGTTTAGCCACCCGATGGCTATCAGGATTAGAGGGTTGGGCGAGACAGATTAGGTCGAGCCCAAACGGCAGAGATGTTTTGGTTTTAGTTTTTCAAAACCTTACTAAAGAAAATGGAGTTCCGAACTTCAAAACATAAACAAAAATTAACATCAATCAATTTTGGTTCACAAAAACTTTCCGCTTAACCGCATGCTACTAAATTCTGAAATGCGTTAAAGAGCTAAAACTCACAAATTGACAACCAACCATTCCCTCCCCCCCCCCCAATCAGTGACTCACATCAACTTCAGAATGTCCTCATTCTCCCCCCCCCCCCCCGCATTCCCCCGGCTCCAGCAACTTTTAATGAACTAGAAATGAGAATTCAAACACTCTAGAAACCCGGGTATATTTTTCCATCTTCAGGAATTAACAAATGAAAATGAGGGAATGGCTAACATGTATGTGTTTGGGTTGAGAGTCTAAAAATCATCCTTCACGAGAAATATGTTTTCCTAGAGTGGACTTCTGGTTGTACTTACCTTCAATGTTACTCAGGTAGAGAAAGAGAATAACAACCCACATGAAACACCACACAGAACATATTATCAACCATCTTCTGTAATTCCACAAGAACATTCTCTGCCATATATATAAACTTTTTTTTATATGTTATTAGTAAGTAAATCACACATTTTGAATACTGTAGGACTGTTTCCACAAATCAAAGGCCGATGTCTATTGTACCGGACGGGAATTTTACAATAATAAGTCATTCAGCTTGTAAAAAACACGCATATCCTCAAGTAAACTCGCCCAGGATGACAAGTTCCATGTTAACCTTGTAAGAGAGACAGACAGACAGACATTATTATTGTTAATATTATTATTTTGTTGGTGGTGGTGATGATGATGACGAGGACGATGCTATCGTCCTATTTGTCGTCTTAAGAATTTTTGTTTCTTCAGTTGTGGTTGTTATTATTCTTATTTTTCATTACGATGTATATTCTGTTATTACACTTCATTTAAATGTAGAGAGTAAATATCAAACAAAGAGTTCCCTTCCTTTTTTATCAAACGTAAATGTGTGAAGTTTAAAAAAATATTTAAATATATTTTTGGATGTAAAATAGCATATGTCTTTTTAATGCTATTCTTTAATTGAATAAGTATATTTGTAAATTACCGCCCAACCTATACTATTCTTTCATTAAGTTCTGTAGTAAAATCACATTACTACTAAAATAAATAAATAACTATCACATTGATTTTAAAATACTCACTTTGGCGTACTTTTACCTATTATGAGTACTATAGTAACACTAACAAGTAATATTCTCATATTTAATGTTAGCCCTAGCTACCAGTCGGAGATAAGATCTCAATGCAGTAGTTGTATTTGTTTACCTGCGGCTGTTATTGCTGATAATCTCAGAGCTCATTTTAAGAAACAAAAATAAAGCGGAAGGGTAGCACACACATATACTTAGACATAATTTTTATTCAGTCCTTTAAATTATTTGATTCGTATTTTGACTTTTTTTCCGGTGAATACCTTGTTAGAATGATTACCAAGAACTCGCTAGACATAGTCAAACCTAAGTGAGCGGCGGGGACAATTCTTAGCTGAATGTAATGCAAACATTAGTCACATACCTGTTTTATACATTATTTGAAAGCTAATGGGTCTCTACATTAAGAAAAAGTCTCTTCTCGTGTTCGGTCATTATCAGGTTGCCTTGGAAACGTGCCCAAACGCTCTAAGCGTCGTCTATTTTATTATTTTTACTGGTCATAGACCAGAAGAACTTATGCAATGGCCACTCATCCGTTGTCCATCATCTGATGTCCGGAGTCCGCTCCCATCGTCGTCCATTAGCACAAATTTGTTATCGCTACTCCTACTTATACTTCTGGGAAAATTGCCACGAAAATGCACAGACATAGTCATCTCAATAATGAAAAAGTAGAAACGTAGACGTAAAACAGATATTTAAGACTGGCCTCCTGGGTAGGTTGACTGGTTCCAAACTCTCATGGGGGCCTTAAAACTGTTTTTTTTGGACCAGCCAGCTCCTCCCCCACCCCACCCAATGGACTGGTTCAAAACACTCTTTGCCAAGCCGGAGTGAGTGAAACATTGACAAACGACGCGAACATAACTCTTTTACAGAGAGCGGAAAGTCCAAACACTACGATATACAACGCATAATATTCTAATCCTATTGATCATACACCATCAGGAGGTTTACTCATCTAGGCATGATAAGAATGTTTACCAGCTTTTGAATGGATTAGTTTCAGATGAAGTAGTAGTCAAGTGAGAGTTCGACTTAGCCTCCTCAAGCCCAGCACAGACTGTGGACACACTAGATAATTAGTTGGTGTGCACGGAGAGGCGGAGCGTGTTGTTATTCAAGAAATATATGCAAAAAGGGTATAACGCCTTGCTCAGGCGTGGGGTTTAGTGGCAAACACAAGTGTGCCTGGTTGAAACTGGGGAAAAGAGAGCTATGTGGGAAAAACAGGGTGGGTGTTTACTGAGGTATCCATTGCTGCGCAGAGCAGAAATAGATGTATGATCTTGCCATGCTGGAAATATGGCGCTGTGTTGACGAATCTCATGGTGTTGGCACCTCTCAGGCAATAAATCTGAAACGAATAAAAAACAAGGCAAGAAGACACTTTAATAGGGATCTTTGTGAACTGCGGACAGTCCAAAAATGCATTTAGAGGCTTATAGATGTTCGGTTATAGCATCAGCCTTATGACTACTACCACGGTTCGAAGATTTCCGCTAAGAAGAAGGCTGGACGCACTGGCTCATGATCCATTTCGAGCCAGACTGCAACTTGCTCCAGAGCAAGTATAGCCGGCTCTTCCCGCCTTTGTAGGGTGGCAGGCAGGGCCAACGCGATTGTGAAAGACTACCGTGTCACAGTGCCAAACAATGGACGGGGTCGAAACAGATGCTTTGGTATTTCTTAATGCCATTACGCTTAGTGCGCGGGACGTCATCGGCAGAGAGCGCAGGGAATTCGGCAGCCTGAAGTTTAGCCTAATGTTGAAGGCACCAGGAGAAAGCTGCAACAGACCAGCAGGTAGACGTCACTCATGTTAAAGCTTGTTTCAGAAGCGCATCCACCGTGCCCATGTGCATCGTTTAGGCCGAGCGCCTGGTCCCCCAAGCCAACGCCGCTATTCAACAGCGCATCGAAGAGTACATGCGTGCGGGATCCGGACGGCACTTCGTGAGGAGCTTAAAGCTCGAAATTCATGTGTTGCAGTAACGCCCGTTTCGACCCCCGAGCTACATTCCGACGCTAAAATGCATTCCACCGCGATCCGTTATCAATGTGAAAAACACCGACAACTGCTGGCTTGAGTGCGCTATGCTGTCGGCCTAATAACCAGCTAGCCTTTCAGAACCATCACTGCTAGATGCGTGTTCCATACATCATCAATGCGGATTTCGATGCAATGAACGTGTCAGTGGAAAGTCCTGCCAGTAATCCGAACAAAAGCAACACGTATAAAATCGCTGATCATATCCCATGTAGCTTTTGATACATAGTCGTCAGCTGCGACGAGGTCTCCAAGGGCAAAGACGCCGTCGCCACTTTTATTTAGAGATACGAGCGTGAGATGGTGGAGATCCGGGAGGCGTTTCGAAATACGGCCGAGATTATAATGAATGGTGACGACCGCAATGCTTTCCAGGAATCAACAGACTGCGACATGTGTGGCAAGGCGCGAGACAGCGACAGACTGAGAGACCACTGCCATATTACCGGCAAGTACCGCGGATTCCCCCATAAAGCATATAACCTCAAGCTGCGCATCTAACCAGAAAAAAATGAAGGTGCCAGTTTTGCTGCATAACCTGCGCGGCTACGACGGTCACCTTACTATGAAGGTCATCGGAACAGCCGTCGAGGCATCAACGTTATCCCAAACAACATAGAAAGTACATGACGTTCTCACTTGGGCAGTTGCAATTTAGTTGCAGTTTATTGACAGTTTCCAGTTTATGAACAGCAGCCTCAATAAACTGGCCGCCAACATGCCTAAGGAGGCGTTTTGCGCCACGGCACAATACACGGAGTACGACTTTGACATTCTACTTCGCAAGGGCGTCTACCCTTATGAATACATTGGCAGCTGGGAGTGATTTGAGGAAGCAGCTTCCGCCTATAGAGGCCTTCTACAGCCAGAAAATCTATGAGCATGAGCAGAGCGTGTGGAAGACATTCGGCTGCCAGGATCTGGGAAACTCTCACGATCTCCACCTCATGACTGATGTGCTTCTGCCAGCGGACGTGTTTGAGGCATTTCGTGACACATCGATCAAGGTCTATGGTCTGGGCCCATCCCTCACTATTATCGTTCGCTTGGCATGATCTGGGACGCCATCCTGAAGAAGACTGGTGTTAAGCTCGAGCTGATGACAAACATCGACACACAACTCTTTATTGAGAAGGGAATCCTTGGCGCCATTTCGATGGTGAGCCGCCGTCATGCGAAAGCAAACAAATCAATGTGCCCAGACTATGAAAGCAAAAGACCAAACAGCTCTATGACTGGGCCATGATGCAGAATCTACCAACAGGATGAAGCCAATGAAATAGAAGAGCTACCGACGGAAACGGTTGTTTGGCCCGCGGTAGCGAGGTGCCAGCTGGGTGGAAGAAAGAAGATATATCCACAAGGGAACTAGAACGACGCCTAGCCGAGTTCGATGCGTATCGCAACAGACTGGGTTTCTTGAAAAGCGCACCTTTGATCTTAGGTTTGTGGCGAAGCAAGACGGCACCCTCGCAGTAAAGTGGAGTAATCAATGGATTCAGTTAACGTGCAAAAACAACCCACGTAAGTTCTTGTCACCATCCATGCTACAAGGGCAAGGGGGTGTTAAATTTGTCGTTAAGTCTCACGATGGAGCGGCTAACATCTGAAGCACAAAGAAAACTCGCCGCAGTTCAAGAAGTGATATCAGCCAGGACACAGCGCTCAAAGAAGCGGTTGCATAGAACCATGATAACCTCCGAATACCAGAAAGTCTTGGGTTAAACAATGCACTTTTTCAGACGATCCGTGGTGAGCTTTCGCTAAACGTCGCTAAGATTAGAGCTTCGTAATAACCTAGCCGCAGTGGAAAAAATGTTGGGTGAAGCGCAAGATGAAACAAATCGCGAGTAGATACAAGCCCGTATTGCAAATCTACATTCGTCACTCGAAGAGCAACTACAGGTGACCGAAGAGTTACGAGGAATACTTCACAATCAATTTACCGCTATTCGGGAGACCATCAACAAAATTATCCACCAGGATACAACCCTCGCAGAGCGGCTACAAAAACCCTTTCGTGAAAAGGGTGTCACTGTAGCCTTGATTCTCGCGGCGCTTGTGTTTATCATAAGCACGGGTGGCGCAGGCACCACCTCCCATCGACCCGACACCTAAACCTGGCTCCAGTACCGTAAAAGAATGGGTTGAAAAGCAGCTGCAGAGGTGTGCTTGTAGGTAAACCAGTTTATGCCGTTTTTGAACGCCTTCCAACCTGTTTTATCTTGAAGGGAACACTCCATCTGTTTGGGAATCCTTCTCGATTAGTAGTAAACACGAAACCGATAAAATCTGCTCACAATCTCTAGCAGCCCTGTAGACAACAGGTGGTTGAGGACGTTGACACTACAACCAGTGGTCGCGTACCAAACAGCAAAGTTTATTTGATTTTGCCACGCTTTGAAGGTCCATTTTTTCACGGTAGCTTCAGTCTCGACGTAGAGCAGTAAGTACTTATCGGCTACGTCAATAAATCTAGCCTGAAACGAAATACCATATCGCACATACAAGTCAAGGTTGAACAACAGTTTGTGGATCAGCGCTCTCTCTGCATCGCTATAGTTAAAAACGCCGCCGACGCTATATTTCGTGTCGCTCTTAAAGCAAAATACTTGTGGCAACATCATCGCCGCGGAGCTGGTTCTGACAATGAATATTTTATTGACCAGTCCTCTAGTTAAGCTGGTCGCCCTAGAACAGATGATCCGCACAGGTCCCCGTACATGTGTTGCGCTTTAAGAGATTTCGTACAGCCCAGGATGGTATATCATTTGGTTAAGCTGGTAACAACAGTTCTTTTTGGTGAGCCCAAGCTCAACAGCTCGGCCGGTAGCCGTTGACATTCCCTTTTTAGTGTCTTCCATTAAAATAAACTTTGGTTTTATACTTTACTTTTGTCATTTTTGACACTGTAGTTTATTTATGACACGTTTGTGACACTGTAGTTTATGATTTGAGTTGAAAAAAGAAAAAGAAAAAAAACCCCAGCAGTTTTTCTTTTGTACTGTTAGATCTATAGGATTATATGCCGCATTGTTGATATTATCTCTTTGCATCAAGGCGAATTAGCATCACCTGACAGTCTGGACTTTTGGCCTTTGGTTGCAGGCCCCTACATTCGTAAATTTCTCATGTGAAAAGTGATACAAAGCAAAATGAACCTCTTAGCTGCCATAAGCATTTCTAAACATATGATTCAAGAAAACAAAAACCTCTAATTAAGAAGATTTTAGGCATCTAAACTATTATCTTTGCACTAGAAATGGATGAAAATAGGGGGTTGTGTAATTTGATACCTCTTATTTTCTAATAGGTGGATATTTCACGCATGCACATGAGTATGGTAGACACACAGGAAATTAAGAAAAGCATGTGAGAAACTATTAAAATCACTGCATTTATTCAGTTAACTACATCTATAATTTATGAACATAGCAAACATTTCTTGAAATGCAACATTGATTCTCATCATCCGTCGGCATTACACAAGTGTCGATTATTATCAGTTGGTGTGCTCAGAATACCGCCCAAATTAGTGTAGTGCATACTTGGTGTCAGAGGTTTGCAATGCACAAAAATGTAAAACAATTGATGTTCGGTATAGGTATCGGACCACTAATTATTTTACAGGCAGAGAACCAGTCTACTGGTGGTGGAATAAAAAATAGAGTACTAAATATTTTGAGATGCACCCAATGGCTAGTAAATAGATTTTTTTTGTTTTTTTGTTTTTTGTTTGCATTACTAATTTCATAAACTTCAATCAATGTATTATAATTGACAACAAAATATAAACTTTTATCTTGATATCTTGTATTTAATTTCCTATTGCCAAAATAGCATATGAACTCTTGGTGCGAGGCTATGTTATTTGGTGAGGACCAGGGGTTCCCATGTTTAACAGCACGAGACTAAAAAAAAAAAAAAAAAAAAAAAAAAAAAAACCCGCAGAACACTTGTTTTTCAAGGTTTAACAAAATTTCTTTAACTCATATAAATGGAAACATGGGTGATTTGTATGCCAATCTAATGCAGAC
Organism: Margaritifera margaritifera; assembly: GCA_029931535.1. Classification (NCBI taxonomy): domain Eukaryota; kingdom Metazoa; phylum Mollusca; class Bivalvia; order Unionida; family Margaritiferidae; genus Margaritifera; species Margaritifera margaritifera. Next base: position 2,389,835 of record JAQPZY010001507.1, on the reverse strand, counting down.
ATTATTTTTATTTTCTTAATATAATAACATTAGGTTCTATTGGAAACTAATTAGTTGTCTGTTCCCTGGAGGGTATTGCGTGTACCTGTTGGAATCTCTGCATTTGTTTCAGGTTCATTAGTTAATTTATGAGAAATTACCATACAATTGATCCTTGTTGGAGTAATTTAGAGCAGACACAAGTGAAAATGCAAATAATTATGAAACATAAGCCCCGTGAAGCTTTACAGCTGCCCAGTAGCTAATACTATCTAGATCAATTCTCACATTTGTATAACGTCAACGCACAGCCGACGGGATTCTCAGCCATTTCAATCATCTTTGGTCTTCGCAATTAGAACTTGCGCTATACTTAGCAAAGCCATGGGGCAGCAACCAAACATAAACAAGGAACACGAATCATCAGTACCGCTTGCCAATCCTGCGATCGACGAGGGAGTATTGGAGCAGCTCGCAAAACAAGTGCCTGACATCGACAAGGAATACAAACCACTGGTGAAAGAGTATTTGCGCTAATCTGATGTGACACGTACTGGTTCAGATTGGGGTAGAACGAGGATGCAAAGCAGATATACATTGAGCACTAGGACCACCTAGAGCACTGTAAGCCAACCCGTAGTCAGCTAGGGGTAATTACTCTTTCGCTGTCGGAACAATATATAAAAGTACTGCTCTCGGAGAGGAGGGGATGAGGTTTGGGGGTGGAGTCGCGAGCGCGATTTGCTGCCAAAATGACTACGTGGTATTTGGCGAGATGCCCGAGGGAATAACCTTTCCTTTGGGGAATGTAGTGCCATCTATCACTTGTCTCACCAACAGAAAAACCGCGTGATCTTCGAAAACAATATGCTCTGTCGCTTTACAGTGATTGGTCAGAAAAACAAGCAGTCACTAAACCTGCGAACACAATACTCCTTGGTTGTCACTCTTGGCGTGCGTTTTGGCGAGAGTGTTGAAGACCATGCCATCTCCTGAACTAAAGATATTAAGGAAACTGACATTTTCTTTAGCATCATTGCCGTCTTGCCAGTATACCATGGCGACAGGTTAGATGTACATGTCCGCAGAGGAGCTAACCCCCTCCCCAACACCTCCAGATCAATGAAACTTTCATATCACGCTCTTTATAGATGAATTATAATCTAGCTGCTATACCCAGAGCTCCAAGACCCACAAGAATTTCGCTTAGAAAAGATCAGCGACGCTGAAAACTCCTAACGAGCTGAAGCTAAACAGCGGCGTGTCCGCTACAAAAAGTACAAGCGCGCAGTAAAGGCGGTGGATGGTGTTGACAATACACTGACGACTGTGTCTCTGGATACACATGTGGTGGAGATTGGAATATTGTCAACAATCATTCCTGCCCCCTTGAAATTACTGCTTTAAGCTGTGGTCTGATTTCTGTTGCGGGAAATTTTATTAGTCGACGACTGTCCCTGAAAGCTATAAAACATGACGAAATCCGCGTCTTGGCGAAAACAATGCTCAACACAATCTCTGGGTGAGCTGGTTCAAAATCAACAGTTTTAAACCCCCCTATGAGTTTCGGACCATCCTTTACCCAGATGTGTGGTTCCAAATACCTGTTTTACATGTACTAAAACATAGTGCTCCTTGGACATCCAATATGGCCGCTACTGCAGCCATTTTGTAAGTTTTATTATCTGAATGGATGTTCATACCAACGTGTTGATTTTGCTAAAATACTTCCTGTGATATCTAGCTGGTTCTAAATGAAAATGTAGCTGATCTGACATGTAATACGGTCACCACAGAGGCCATCTTAAAAATCTTCTTATAGCTACTCCTTCTGAACGGATGGTTATATTTACATGGGGTTTTCGCTGAAAGATTTCTGATGGTGTCTAGTTGCTCCTAATTAAAAATCGTGCAGATCGGATGTCAAATTTGGCCGCCACGGCGGCCATCTTAAAAATACTGTTGTCACCACTCCCTCTGAATGGATGATCTTATTGGCATAGGTTTTTCACTAAAAGACTTCCTAATATGTCTAGTTTGTCCTGAATGAAAAGTACCATCTGACAGTCATAGTGGCTGCCATGTCAGCCATTATTAAAATCTAGTTATCACCTCTTTTGAGCGGATAGTCACATCGAAATGAGTTTTTCTTTATGAGATTTCTTATGATGCCGATCTGAGTCAGATACTCATTCATACTTTACGGCGGCAGCAATCAAGATTTGTATGAATTTTTCAATGTCAGTTTACCATACATATAAAAGATCATCATTCTGAAAATCTTCAACTTTGTTCTGCACAAGTTTTGCTACACTTAATGATCAGACTTATGAAGAGTCGAACACAGGAGGAAAGGGTTGAATACATGAATATTTACCAGAACAAGATCTGTTAACATAACGAACAAAGGTAAAATTGATAATGTCATACAACGTTTCTTTTTCATGTAAAATACAAAATTTGGACCGAAAATACGAGAAAGTACAAGATGGATGTTTGGCAGGATTTCATATTTAACATGGCACGTAGATAAGTATCAACCGCTCTAAGGAAACTCATATATAGATTGGTCTAAATGGGTTAAGAAAAAAAAGGAGCTGCTACAAACGTAAATAATTCGGATCACAAATGCTTTTTACGCTCTGGAATCCGTTTTAAATACACTGAGTGATTATGTAGATATCCCATCAAAATACATGTTTATATAGATGTAGTCATTGGTTCAATAAAAGTCCTTTTAAAATCGATAATATTGCACAAAGTGAGAATGAATTCGATATATCTGCAAATGTGTATGAACTATTGTGAGGTGCAGATGCTGCCGCTAAACGACAAACTTGTCCCAAACGGACATTGTTGCTACAAAAAAGTCTTTTAACTTTGTGACAAAGACAATGACAGTACAAATGATAGAAATCACATTAAACCTGCCAGAAAAGCAACCATAGAGAAAGTCAGACACGTTAATCAGATTCGTTTCAAGCGATGGCCGTGTCAGTTTTAATGATGGAAGATAGCACATCGTATTGGAACAAAAGATCTATCCAGATTGGTGTCATCACAGATAAATAGGCATCATATACAGAAATATATGTGTAACAAATGCATGAATTTTTTCAATACACAAGAAAAGTTACTAGAGCACAAAAGAATATGTTACAATGTAGGCAAGTCGATAGATATAATGCCTCAAGACGGAGTGTTGTAATAGTTACATATATCAGCATCAGTTAGAAGTAACGTATGTTGTTTATTGTGATTTTGAATGAATCATTATTCTACAAGATTATAATAGTGCTATGCATCAATTAAATATATCCTGGATAATGCAAAAATTTATATGCATTCCATCAAGGTTTTGTTTGCATCTAACGTTAATTCATAAATGTTACAGGCCAATTATTTAGAGAGGTACTGACTGCATTCAGGTGTTTTACAACTGGTTAGGTAGGATCGCAAAAATAATGTAAAACAAATTAAGGCGGAAAACAACAAAGCCTTTAGTGTTGACAGAGGATGATGAAAAACATTTTAAGTCAACAAATATGTGTCATATCTGTGAGAACAATATTTAAAGACAAAATTAAAGACCATAATCACTTAACAGGGAATACAGAGGAGCTGTTCATAACAAATGAAATCTGAGTTTCAGATACCAACAAAAAATATCCCTGGATTCATTCCTAATTTGTCCAGTTATGATAGTCGTATGTTCATCAATACAATTATTTTAAAAAATGATCAAGATGAAGAGGTAAAATAACATAATACTAAATAACGATGAGAAAAAATTAATCCAACAAGGATTTCATAGTTGATAGGTTTATAAAGGATGGCAAGAAAATAACCGTGAAAAGAACCATTAGATATGTTAATAGCTTTCCATTCATGTGGCAGTCATTAGAACAGCCAGATACATTTGTTAAGGGGTGAAAAATTCACAGAAAGAGTTAAACATTTTGCTACAATGATATCCATGGACATTTACCCATAGGAATATACGGATAGTTATATCAACAATATAACATTATTTTCAAGTCTCAATGATTTAAACATATCGGATGACGATTAGTAGTATATACATGATACTATGTCACACTTCAACCTTTAAACTTTGTGTGATTTTCGCATCTATTGCATGAAAAAAGACATTCATGTGATGTGACATGTTCGAAGAATTTAGTTATTTCCCTTGAAATACTACAATCTTGACCCATCACATCAATACAATGCACCAAGACTAGTTCATGATGCGAGTTTAAAGATATCAGGTATTCAATTAGAACTTTGGACAGATTATGGCATATTAAGACAGATTATGACATATTAAGACACGTTTCTGATGATCGAGAGTACAATTCGTAGTAGAATTAGGAAGATACCGCACGAAAAGCAAAAATAAATAAATTAAAACAAAATTGAAAAAACTACAACTAATCCGACGAATATAGTAAGATAAAAAAAATGATGCGAGTACTACAATTCAATGCCAAGTACTTTTATTAAGTACCTAAACTACAATAGTTTATAAGGTTAGACAATTGGCCAATACATGCCTGCTAATAACTTTTGCTGGGCAAATGATGAACCAATTAGATCGGTAAGAAAAAAATCTGCTAACAACAGTGATTGTGGTTGCATGTTGTGCGATCGTTTCAAGAACTACCCGATATCTACAGAGAAATTAATTCTAGGTTAGAGTTGAAAATGAAATTTATAAATTATTGCAAAGGCATAAAAACCAACTGTACTAAAGCTATTGTGTACATTTAAGAAAAAGAGAAATATGTGATACATTACAGAAACATACAGCAATTACGTACAATTAGGACTAATATTGAAAACTACACATAGTTATCTTCTTTGAAAAACAACCTTGGCTAAAATTCTTCATAGAGCTCAATGGAGTTTTCAGACAAAAGCATAATGAATTCCAGTAATACATAAATGAATAATGCCGTCTTTGAAAATCAAATGGAAAATCCCAGAAAGATGATAACAGTTAAAATATATACATATGAAAAAAATGCATCAAATGCCAAATAGATCTAGCATTCGCCACGAGTTCAATTACTGACAACCATTTGGTAATAGTCTGTCTTGAAAATAACAACATCAAATTAACCAACCGTATCTATCGTGTATTTACCGTGCCAGGACTATCCGAATGGTTGATATGTAAATGTTACAGCCGCAAGTTGAAAAACAAATACTGTGATAGAATGAGACTATTAACAACAGAGACATACAGTATATTCTCGCGTAATACGGGTCCAAATGCAAACAACATAGACCCTGGTCTGCCGTCGCATAATGCGTCAGCAGGTCAGGGTCTATGTTTGTTTGTTCTACTGATTAGTCCTTACAAACTGCATAAACCCAGATCTGCCGGCGCATTATGCGACGGCAGATCTGGGTCTATGCAGGTTACAGTTGGTATATGCTTATACGCGAGTATATACGGTATTTACTATGCATCGATCTTGAAAAAGAAAACTTCTACAGTGACCTGAAGGATGACATCAAGTTTTATGATACTAATGACTATCCAAAAGGTATTTGTACAATTGTACAGTATTTGTTTTTACAATGACACGAACAAATAAATTCAGTTTTACGATTTCAGGCGATTAAAACAACAAGTATTTTTGGTGTTCCTCAAATGAAAATATGGATAGTTTATATTTTGCTCACCGTATTGGATTTAAACAAATTAAGCAAATAACTTAAATACATGTATATCCATAACCATACTAACATTTGTTGTAATGTTTATCGTCGTCCCGAGACCCTAGACAACATATCCAATTTTTGCGAGGCAGGCATAGAGAGCTCCTGGTGCCCCGTTCCCACACGTTTCTCGTTGCAAAACAAAAATTGGCATGCACCGGTGGCTTTTTGCTAGCCGGTGCCGGTCCATAAAAAATGCCTAGGAAATGAGTTCTCATACACCTCGAGTTTATAAACATGTCTCAATACAAAACTTGCACTTTGGTAAAAATTGGGGAAGGTGGATCATTGTAGTAGGAGTTGAATATGTGAATATTGCTGCGTACACAAATCTCGTTTATGTAGAGGTGGCGGAACATTTGCGTGCACTTTGGGATTAAAGCTCCTACGAACGCTGCAGGAAATGTGGATCACAGACGCTATGTGCACGCCTTAGGAGAGAGAAAGTCTTTCAGATGTATAGTGAATGTTTAAGGCTCGCAGCTATTAATGTTTGGTTGCCAAAGCTTTTGTCCATATAGAGATATGTGTGTTTGCACAATGGCGAATGTACAGACTGCTCTCACACATGTATCTCGGTAAGTAACAGTAGACGGTACAACCTGTGACTGTTGACCCAGAGTCGACAGCTACACCTGTCTCCCTCTGGAAAGTCCTTCCTGGTGGATCAGGCGGTAAAGCAGATATGTTCATACCCGGCTGTGAAGGTAGATGGCAAGATCTGTGTGGACAGCGCAGGGCATCAGCTCTGGTGCAGTAGGAACTGATGACCATCCACTGCATCCGGGCTTGTCTCCAGACATTGTCGTGCCACTGGATTCAAACAGGCCTGGACGAGAGAGTGAGGGCACAACTTACCCTCACTTAACATGACACTATTCCCCTTCCCCCACCTGATACCTTCAAGTCCTGAGGCGATGGGCGAGCGGCAAAGCAGCAGGTGTGGATACACTGGGAGCTGTATCTGCAGACCTGCACAGGCGGCTCAGGGCATAGGGTCGCTTTTCACTGGACCGAAGCAGCAGTGGAACTCTACCACGACACTGGGATCGACATCAGATACCGGACTGACGACAAGCTTTTCAATTTGATGAGACTACAGTCGAAGACGAAGTTATAGGAAGTGACTGTCTGCGATCTCCTATTTTTTGACGACTGTTCCCTGAATGCCAAATCTGAGTCTGACATGAAACACAGTATGGATCATTTCGCTTTAGCTTGTGGCAACTTCGGTCTCACAATCAGTATCACAAAGACAGAGATGATGCACCAAACTGCACCAGGAAAGCCTTATGTAGAGCTTACCATCACAGTAAATGGTCAAACCCTCGTGGCAGTGGACAAGTTCGCCTTTATCGGCAGCACACTGTCACGTGCAGTCAACATCGATGACGAAACTAACGCCAGAATTGCTAAATCAAGTGTGGCCTTTGGAAGACTACGTGCAAATGTGTGGGTGCGCAGATACATCAACCTACAAACCAAACTTAAGGTCTACAAAGCCATTGTTTTCCCAACCCTGCTGTATTCATGCAAAATCTGGACAGTGTACAGACGCCATGCAAAGAAGTTGAACCATTTTCACATGGACTGTCTGAGGAAACTGATGAGGATAAGATGGCATGACAGAGTCCCAGACACTGACGTTCTCACACGATTAGGAATTCCAAGCATCCACACTCTGTTGATGAAATCACAGCTGAGATGAGCAGGTCACGTCACCAGGATGTCAGACGAGCAACTTCCAAAGAAGATCTTCTACGGCGAGCTGACGGAGGGAAATCGATCTCAGAGCGGTCAGAAGAAACGCTTCAAAGATTCCCTCAAGTCATCCTTAAAACACTTCAACATTGATCCCGAATCTTGGGAAAAGCTCGTACAGGATTGTTCCACCTGGTGGAGTCTCATCCATACTAGAGCTACAGACTTTGAATAGAGGAGAATTGCAGAGGCACTAGAAGCGCAAGCAGCGTAAATCTCAGAATTGCAGCACATCCTGTATTGATCAAGTAAACCCAAGCGGCATCTCCTCTCAAGTGAGCCACATACAACTCAGAGCACATCTACACTACTAAATTTGCATTTGCAAGTTTTTGCAGCGACAGATGCGACAACAGCGACAAACGAACCAACAAAAAAGGCTCGCAAACTTTCTTTGTCTTTGTCATGGGATGGACGAATGGTTTTACATTTTGGCGACTTGTGCAAGGAGACAAGTCGCTTTGCATACCTTGCCAACTATGGGATATAAATTGGTCGTGCTATTTGTCACATTACCGATTTTCGGGACGACAGAAACAACAAAGCATGCGTCACGGAAAAAAACAAAAACAAACAATCAAACGTACTCCTTGTAATCGTACTCCTTCAGGTCGAATGTAATGGAGTCGTGATTGATGCTAGTACGTGGCAGCTACTATCTGTTCCACCTTTTGACTTTTCTTCTTGTCTAGACAAAGAGCGCGTAAACCAATACCTTGCTGTTATTCAATATGACATTATCGATATCAGTGATGGTACTATGTTGGCACTGTATCGCTGGAATCATCCACACATAGGACCAATCTGGTGTTTAGTCTCCAGCAACGGGTACGATGTATCGCCATTTCGTTTGATGGGAGAAAGACATCTGCCGAGATACTAAATGAAATTTTGCTTTCTTGTATAGCGAGCTTGCAGAATGTACAAGCAGAGGATCACAACAAAAAAGGTGGTGAACGGCTTTTGTTAAATAATCTGCGAAGGTGATAGGCGTCTTGATTTTCAGTGCTTAGATCCTGACTACACCATAGGTTTTCGTCATCCATACTTGCAGCCATTTCTGCATGACCCTTCAGACGTATGTAATATTCAGACAACACATCTTAGTACGGCCACTGCGCAATATTTATCTGAAATACAGCATGGCGCAGTTGGAATTTCCTACATTTCATACCAAGTGTCATGTGTACTTGAAGTTTTATTGGTTCTTCAGTTGTCCAAGCACGCAACACTGAGGATTGAATTACAGGAACAACGAAAGCTATGCGTGGAAGATCTAGTAGCGCTTGGTCAATCTGCTTTAAACGGTGCCTACGATGTAATCGCTGCCAACCGTCGAGGTTGTATGTACTGCAGCTATGGTTACATTCAACGTTCATGAAATCCTGAGCAATCTGGAAACTGTTCTGACCTGCTGTACGAGTCAACACTCCTAAGTTGACTTCGCATGAATATTTATAAACAGCAGCTGCCAACAAATGACGAGCTGGATAAAATAGATCATACTAACCAATTCGAATTTGTTGCTTTGCGTGTCTTCCTAACCTCTGGCGTTCATGACGAGTTGCTACAGCTGTTTCCTTACTACCAGGAACTATTTGGCGTATACATAAATTATATAGAATGCATTGTAGACAGAATACTGCACTTGCACTTGCGTTTTGTGGGGCAGATTCCTGGGTGTCGAGAGCGGGAATCACGGGAACATCAACGGTTGGTATACTATCACACATTGTACGCTCAGAGGTTAATATTGACCTTTCCAGTCCAAAAAAGTTTCACTTGTATACAACGACGTGACAAAGCTAGAATATAATCTACTGTACCTAAGATGATATGGAAATAGTACTATTACTATACGAGTTTGGTGGCGTGGTTGATCCTGTCGAAAGCCAACGCTTTAAGGACATCCTTGACTCCGATGAAAAAGTGGTCAAATAAACAGCAGCTGAAGCTGTTACAGAATTACCATACATTGTCGCTTACTTATGTGTGACTGTGCAGTGATTTTGATAAAGGTACTTGCCGATGACCAAAAAAAAAAAAAAAGAAACAGACATAAATGCCTGTAATAACTACAACAAGAAGGACACTTCCACAGCATAGGCGGTTAGTTAACAAATATCATCTGATAAAGTACTGATACTGTAGTATAAATATAATTGTTTGTACAGTAGTTTTGCGAAACACAAAGGAACAAATACAGTCGTTAGGAGAAATCGATGCAGTAGTTTCGCAAGACGCAAAAGGACCTATTAAGGTCAGTGGGATATACCTGAACTGTTAATGTAGTATTTTTATTTAAATATTTGGGAATAATGAGAATTAAATCACAATGCCACCCAAAAGTGAGATATCCCAATAATTAATAAATGAAATAAAGAAATCTCCGTGATGGTATTTCTGCAGAAGAGGTCAAACATAAGTCTGGTATTGAGACAAGCCGACTTTACAAAATATGGCGCGCAGATCATGGTGGAGTGAGCATGCAAGCGCTGTTATAGAAAGCTTGCTGGCACGCGGACCATGGCGACGCGCGCTGCCAGAGCAATCTGGCGGTGCATTTGACCCCCTTGATATAGTTCCGTCTGATGCTGTTCTACATGCTGCATCTGTCATTCCGACAGTGGTCAACATTTATAATAGGTTTGATGATCTAGAAGAAGCAATGCAAAAACAAACAGAAATACTCGACTGTATGATAAGCCAAACAAAAATGTTAGGCATACTGTTATCCTCTAGTGACATTGAATCGCTAGAAAATAATGAATCAGATTGGGACACAAATAGTGACATTGAATAACTGAAAGACGAAATCGATGACATACAAAAGCGGTAACAAACGAAACTACAAAAAAAATAGGAGAGATGACTGAACAGGCAATACAAGGAATATATCTATCACTATCAGTTATATCTGTATGGACTGTATCATGGGCCTTACAAGCAAAGGAACCAACAGAGCCAAACAAAACATAATGTATTTCGTTTAGAGAAAATCAGTCACCACATTTTTTGTCGGTCAACAGTCTGGTGCATTGTAACCTTTAGCTGGGTAAATCTTTATAGTTTCTTCCAACTCAACTAATTAAGTGGAAAATACAATTACATTTTTACTGATATACTCAAATATGTATTGGTCGTCATTGGATGCGCTTCTCGATGATCTGGCGGGCGAGGTGCATGGGGTCGCTGTGGGTGACTAGGATGACCTATAGGGTATATCATCGGGTAATTATCGTGCGGAGCCATTCGGCTGTGACCAGGGGGCTCTTATCATCGTAAATGTAGAGCTTGTTTTCGACGGTCTGCGTGACCTGTGCGGCACAAAGGCCCACGAAGGAGCTTGGAGGCGGTGTATTGCGTGAGCGTTCGGTTTACGCCATCGCGACCCTGGATAGAGAGGTGGGTCTCTGTGACCGCTTGCAAGACGTACTCTGCATTTGAATTGATCTTTCTCTTGCCTGACACACGGGCATAGGTGCGACTGACCACATGGTCTGCTACCTGCCATTCGTCTGTTTGCGGTCCCTGCCGCCCAATATTCTGCGCCCACTATATGAAGGATAAAAGGAGCGTCTTTTTGTTGCTGCAAATCGTCCCACTTCACCTGTTAACTGTCGTGTTTTAGAGCCACCGCAAAGGACTGGTCGTCCTGGCAGGTTATGAGGTCGTTGTAGATGGCATAAATTCATGGATGATCTTTTCTTCGACGTAGCGCTTACGATCCCAAAGGAGGAGGAGGAGGAGGCGTTGGGGTGTGGGGAGATCTGGGAGAGGGCCTCAGCATAGTTTTGGTCTTCGTTAACGTCAAGCACCTGCTCGACGGGCTCGTTTTGAGCAGGATCTCCGTTGGCAAGGCTGATTTGAATGTCCTTGAGTTTCTGGACAAAGTCAACCAACCATTCGTATCTGGTCAAACACTAGGTAGAGATCTGAATCGAGCTCTGTACGCAGGCGTTCCTGTAGGCCAAGGCCTCTCCCCTGTCTTGATAGAGCTGCCCACAGGCGGCATTGTTATAGCCTTTGCCGGCAAGTCCATAGACAAGTTTAGATACATACTTTTTGTCGTCGTCGTAGCTGACCTCAGTACTAGCACAACTGTACTGCCGAGACAAAACCTTGATTGCGTCTTGGGAACAGTCCTGTGCGGTGCGAGCTTTCCAATGATCGTAAAACCAATCCCCCGTTCGGGTAATTATGGTGCGGAGCCATTGGGCTATGACCCGGGGGCTGTAGAGCTTGTTATCGACGGTCTATCCCTGCACTGCGTGGCCTGTGCGGAACAAAGGCCTACGAAGGAGCTTGGAGGCGTTGTTTTGCCTCAACGTTCGGTTTGCGAGGATCGTAAAACCAATCCCACGTTCCTCGGCGTACACGAGGACCATGCCTGAGACAAAGTTGTGCTGCAAGGGAAAGAGAATGGGATCAGTGTATACTACCTTTGCCACGTAAAAGTGGGTGGGTCAGATAGGACCACAACACGGCTTCTACATGCAATCAAACTTGGATAGCACAGGAAAAGACGGCAATTTGGTCATCATAGCAGTATAGGCACGGGAGAAGTCAATGCCAATAATCTTAGTGCCTTGCACTTGTGCGAGCACTGCTTGCGCCCGAAGCAGCTTGCAGCGCGGCCTTGGTGTTAATAACCAAATAGGGCAGGTGCGTCTTGGCTTTAGTGTGGGACCGCATACCTGGGAGTTACTACTTTGGAGAGTGTTTTGGTTCACCACATAACTTGCTGGTAGCGCTTCTAAGTCCAGTTCTTGCTGGTCGCCCACAGGACAGAACGCGCCGAACTCGGGCAATTGCTTTGCCTACCTGCACGGAAAAGCCCTCGAACACGTCGTTACGTAACATCAAACTGCCGGTTTCAATATTGTGAGAATGATACAGCTTGCAGATGAGGTCCTCGGGCTTTTCGCCGGTAATACACACCACTTTTCTGCAGTCTTCTTGCTTTCGCTTTCGTTTTTGAGCAGCAGCAGCAAAACTGAGGCCCTCGATGATGTCAGCAACAGAATCTATCGGATAACCGTCTCTCACTTGTCGCTAAACTGGTCTCTGATCTTGGGCGGTAGCGGTTCTACCTTTATAGGTTTCTTAGAATATAGCTGCATAAAGGTCTTGCCGTCCTTGTTCACAACCCAAACTTGGCTGTAGTGCAGGAGGATAGCAAAGGTTAATGTGTTGATATATTACGCCGCTCGGACTCAAACCAGCAGACCACGTTGTCATTTGTGCAGCCAAACCTAGGCACTAGTCCAGCACATCTCCCATGATTCATTGCCGGCGTGAAGTGATTAGTTGGGTTGGGCAACCTTCCACAGACCCTCGTAAGACATGTATGGGTTAGCTGATAGGCGGCGCTTCTAAAGAGCCTGATTGTACTGGCCGAGAAATGCGCTGAGAACATAATGGTCAGGTCGAAAGTCCAGAGAGGTTATGACCTGTCCACCAACCGGGATAAGACAAAGGGTTGGTCACTGTTGCCCTCGAGAAGTTCCTTCTTCGGCCATTGAAGCGGTAACTCCTTCTTGCCTTGTTTTTAAGGACAATAGAGTGTAACGTTTCTTCAAACATACTAGCTCGTTCATTCAATTGCTATAATACGAACGCAAACTGTTGTCTGGCACTTTCTTCTTTATTCACAAGATTGTGTTGCACCCTATCGCTACCACATGGACGACAGAGCCTGGACTGGGATTGTGTGCACTTTTCACACGATCGGCAGAGTACGGGTGGAACACTTCCTTTTCGCTGTATCTGGAGGTGTATTTTACAAAACCCACTAGGACACGATTTATTACACTGGACCGTTCTACCAATCATCGACCAATGGCAATGACAGTGACTTTTCATTTTCGGTACAGCTATGGTGAGACATTTCTTAAAAATATTAAATACACCAACACCTTGCGCAGTTGTTCAACGGGACAGCACCGATTCCTGGTAAGCCAACAGCGCATGCAGCTTAAGAGCAATTTTGTTGTACTACATTGCACTTGTGAGACGTGCGAACCCTGTCAGTCCTATGTAATACTCGCGTTCAGTCCATAACCTACTCGCGAAATAGGAATCTGAGGTCTTCTGAGAACTCTAACGACGCTTACAGACAATTTCCCCTTTTTGTTCTGGGGTCCGGCACCGGCTTCCGAAAAACTAACGGCGCATGTCAATTTTTGTTGTGCAATGAACAATGTGCGGGAACGTGCCACCGGGAGCGCGCAGCAGCCATATTCCTCCCTCTCGAAAATTGGATATGTGGTCTAGGAAAACGGTTTGCTTTATTTCGTTTTAGCTTGTCCAGCTTGTCATACGCCAGTTTATAGTTTTTTTATCTTATTGTTATTTTATACAGTCTAAGAAATGTAGTCAAAGTTCACTTCTGTGGTATCATTTCTTTTCATTCCATCTGTAACATAATTATTTATTGCATAAAGACAATGATTCGTTTGTAGTCGCATTACATTTTTAAAGTTAATTAATTTGTTCTTGATATGTTGTCCAGTATTTTTCTCTTTTGTTTCTTTTTCATTACCACATATAACACAACCTTGTTGTTCAATTGCACCATTCTTATTACATCTAGTTCACTTTCCAAACATCATATCTAAAATGTCAAATTCATCCGTTGATTAAACTTTTAATCCTGGTTTGTACCTTCTATCACTTTAGATGCTTTTTCTAGTGTAATTGTAAATCTAAAATCTTGAGAAAGAATACAAGGATACAACGGAAAATGATCTGTTAGTATCTGAAAATAAAGTGGTATTCAACATTTCGTACCGTATACAACAAACTGAACAGCTTCTATACCCATGTTTTGTGCATTAGCTGTGTTACGACTCTAGGGGTAATGTAACAGAATAAAAGACACAAACAAGCTTTCAAGATTAAAATGCAAAACTTTAATTTCCTAAAATATTAAAAGAATTAAAATAATTCAACAAACAATCAAAGTGAAAGAATTAAAATAACTTGCAGTATAGAATATCCTAAAAGTCCTAAAATGTTTTAAAGTTCACTCCTGATGTTAATCCGAGTAATCCGGATGTGGTATTCCGAATGAAAAATAACCTGTACTGTGTTGAAGTAGATAAGTTCTGATAAAATCCAAAATAATCCTTGCAAGTCTGGAATCTCACAAGTTTTAGAATAATGTCCGATAATTCCACGGAGCTGTATAGTAATTCAGATGAATTACTAATTAAATAAATTCCACACTGAACTGAATAATTTCAATAACCTCTCTTCGATCAAGCAATTGTAAAGAATGATAATTCCCAAGATTATTCCCTATATATCTTTACTAAGTGCGCAGAATTAAAAGGGAATGTCCTTTCTCCGTCTTTAATAATATGGTATTTCAAAATAACACAACCCTCTAAGAACCAATCAGGAACTAGGTTACGCGTCATTTACCCAAAGGTCTAGTGTACTAAAAATCTTAAAGAGTAAACATAATGTTATTGTAGTATGGAAAGTGACCTTTCAGTGTTGATTTCCAAAAAGTACAAAGCCAGGTCGACTTCATTTCCCGCGCAATTGATCATGTGACCACTTATTGATCGAGCATTAGTCGTATCTATACTGATATGCTAACCCCTATTCAGACTAAAACAGAAATCATAAATTAGTAAATTAAATCATTATAAAAAGGTAAAAAGGTATGATTCCGTAACAGCTGCTTCACTTAACTTCCTCAATATTTCATTAGTGATACATTTTCTGTTTTGTTTGTTTCACAGACGCTAGTATCTATAAATCGTTAAACGCCATGAAAGTGTTTTAATCATGTAACTTAAAAATATCATCACTACCATAAGAATAAGCATTCTTCCCAAATTGTTCACAACTGCATTAACAGCATCTCTTGAACCTTTTTAATGAATGAAAAAAAAAAAAGAAAAGAAAGAACTATCAGCTACAATTAAGATATTGGATCCTAACCTAGTTATTACATCTGGAAGAATTTGTTCAGATTTTACACTACTTGGTGTGTGTGTATACTACACTGATGCCTTGAACTTAGGTGTTTAACGCCCTGTGGTGTTTTTCCTGTATGTGAGGAGTTATATATTTCCTGTATGTTGCCATTGTTATCTATTTAATTACCTAAATTTCAGAACTTGTTCTCTTCCATCACAGATACTTTTATCCCACATAAACACTAGCGCCCATTACAACGGCAATAAAAACATACTTAAGTTTTCTGCTTATCAGAAGGTTAGTAAAAATCATTAAGTTTAGGTTGTCAAGGTTTCTTTTAAACAACAACAGGATAAGTAGAAGAATAAATACAAAGAGTTTCATTCTAATTATTTAAGTTCTAAGTAATCAAACCTTGTTCTCTTAATCTTCCGGTCATCGAGTGATTTTGCTCTGTTGTTTGAATTCTGCAATACTTCTGTGGTATATCGTGCCTTACTCTCTGATTATTTGCACCATTTGGATAAAATAATTGAAATATTATATTACTTCATGTGAATTCTCAAACATTGTCAATAGCTCCCCCAATCAGAATTGACAAAATTCCTGTTGCCGTATTTAGTGCTTACGCTCTTTAATGGTCATACATTTTTATACTGTCTCCGATGTCAAATGAGGATCAAGATGTTTTTCCTTTATTATCAACTCTTTGCGTTAAAAAAGCCAAAATATTATTCTCTTCAAAATAATATGTTTGTGATTATTTTATATTAAATTTTAATTTTTTCATCTGAAGATTTGTAAGTAAGCAAGACTATTAAGATTCACCACTAATACAAAAATCAATATCATCTGTAGCCGAAATGTTAATATATATATATATATATATATATATATATATATATATATATATATATATATATATATATATATATATATACTGATTTAAACTCTTTTTATTAGATTTCATCAATTATTTTATTTCTGAATTAAATACTCTTTATACCCATTTCTGTGTTTAAGTCAGTTTTAAATGTTTCTATGTCTCCTTCTATTTCTGATTTAACTGTATAGATTGTTTCACTTAATGCTAAAGTTGTTTATTTTTTTGTTTCGTTTTTTTTAAGTCAATACTAGCACTGATTACAAGATGTTTCCTTTCATTATCGTCTTTGAAAGCATCTGTTTCGGTTGTAAACCTTTGTTCCATATAAGTTAATTCTTTCTTGATCGTTTCATCATTTTATCTAAGCAACCAATACATTATTGTAACACACCGATATTATTAACTAGCTCTATATCAACGAATTCCTTGGTATCTTTTATGTTTAGCCTTCGATTTTAGCAGTGAGTTTATTTTTAAGAGTTTCCAAGGTTTGATCTTTTAGTGCTTTAATATGTTCACCTAAGTCAGTAATAGATAAATCGTAGGTGATTATCACAGATCAAATCATCCTTTCACATCCACTTATTTTGCTTCTGTTTTGGTCTTTTTGGTTATTTCTGTTACATCATTATCCTTTTTTGCTTGCAAATGTGACGGTATTAACGTTAGAAGTCAGTTTATCTTCCAACTTTATCGTACCAGCTATAAAGTCATTAATTAATCTGCTAATCTCTTCATCGTTCCTTTTCTCATCGTTTAATTCTTTCTGTTATTTTTGAAGTTGGAATTGTAAGGTATTGTAATTTTCCAGAGACTTTTAATCTCATCCATGTCAGTCTCTAAGGCAGACATCTCACTGTATATCCTTTGCTCAGTGGGTTGTAAGTATTGCAGTATGTTTGGTATTTATCCAGGTCTCTCTCTAACAGTTGTAAAGCCTTTAAGCACTGGATAGAATCATTAATCTCCTGGTAAATAAAACGTCTGCATCTGTAATCTTGTTTTTGTTGTAATGTATTTGCTTCTGCAACTCTAAGATTTAAGTTGGGTTTCTTTTTTCTTCATATGAGCTTTGTTTTATAGTTCTCAATTTACTGTCTACGTTTTCTCTCCATGTTTTGATCTCTTTCATATTATTTTCTTCAAAGGTCTTACGTATCGGAGTGTCAATTCTTTCTTGTACAGAAGTTTTACTGCATCAGATTGGTGTACCTGATCTTTTAAATTTGTAGTACGATAGTTGTTCAAATTTATGTTATTATTTATTGATTCATCTATTGAAGGACTTTCTCCTTCTTTTCGACGTATTTAAAATTAAATCAACAGAATTTCCTAGAAATATTTTTACAGTCATTGGTTACACTATTTACTAATGAGAAATTAACTACTCGATATTGCAATTGACTGAGTTTGAGCTATGCTAAATACATACGTTACAGTCATACCGTGGAAATCTCTTGGTTTTCGGTCTTCATCTTTAACGCTAATATTCAGTCTGTGTATGGTACCTCTTTGTAATTGCTTGTAGTTTTCTGTTGACATCGTATTAGGCAAAGTCACCGCAGAAAACATTTTAACAGGTAGCGATAATTTCCGTTAAAGTACTTTTTGGTGTTATTGATCTTGTCTAGAAAAAATTATATATGTTTAGCTTTTATTTGGTCTTGTCTAGAAAACATTATATATGTTTAGGTTTTATTTGGTCTTGTGTAGAAAAAATTATATATGTTTAGGTTTAAAAAGGCCACAAACTTTATCCCATTTTTGTAGTTGCTTGTATAGATCTTTGGCTACTGAATTGCACCAATGTAGAGTTGTATTTGGTTATGTGTACTGTGTAATTCTTACTTCGAGTCACTAAAACTTTTGAAGTGTGCTTCAATCACTCAATATAAACATTTATTTTCATTATTGCTATTGGCAGTCATTCAATCTTTGATTTTGTTCATGTACATTTCAAGGTTCTAAAATCCATCTAGAATTAAAGCAGATTTTGTTTCATTCTTATCGTTAATGTAGTAAAATATATCGTTTTTAAAATAATTTGAAATATTGTAATACCAACTACAAAATCGTTTAACTGTAACGAAATGGATAATTTACTATCTCCCTAGTCAATTGGATTTGTAAAGTATATCTCTTTCTCAGATTGCCCTTCTACAATGATGAAACTTTTCTTTTAAGTAGCATAAATTAGAAACAGTTAGCAGTCAAACAACCATTAGTTAAAGATTTGCATTTTATAACTTCAGCAATTATAGCTTCGCGGTTTACGTTGTATTTGGTATCATAACAGACCGTTTGCGTGATGTAAGCATATCTAGTACAATTGTGCGTTGTATTTGGTATCATAACAGACCGTTTGCGTGATGTAAGCATATCTAGTACAATTGTGCGTTGTATTTGGTATCATAACAGACCGTTTGCGTGATGTAAGCATATCTAGTACAATTGTACGTTGTATTTGGTATCATAACAGACCTTTTGCGTGATGTAAGCATATCTAAAGTTTCTTTCTCCTTTATCTTCTTGCCCTCCTCTAATAGTTTATTTAAACGCTTCAAACGTTTGTTTTCCGTGCTATCAACCTTTTCCTAATTGCATTATTTATCTCTTTGTATCTGCAGTACATGATAACTATCAGGTTTGATGCATCATAATTTATTTAATTATCGCTTACTGCTGTACTAACAATATCGGCATTACTGTTTATCTTTCTTGTAACAGCAGGAACGATCTCGTCGTGTTCTAAAACTTTATTATATACTAGTTTGTCTTTAAAAGCTTTTCCTAACACTCCAACAAAGTTGTACCAAAACCACTAAAAGATAATAAGTCCTGTCGCTATTTTTTAGACTCCTACACCAGCTGCAACACCCATACCACTAGATGCAGTTGCCACGCTAGCCTATACCCACATACAAACTTTGATTTTTGTTTACACTTTCTTCTTACACTTCTGTAATATTCGATTTGTTTAACCGAAACATTCTTAATTTCATTGATTTTCATCAACCTGAGATATCGTTGTCTGCAGGTGGTAATATTGGATACAGTGATGGTGCGCGTGGGATTTGTGTCTCCCATTCGTATGCATTCAATAGATAGCTTATACTTAGTTTTGTAAAAGCAGGAATTGTACAAGATGTATCAGGGTTTTATTCACTTCTGTCATTATTGTTTGCATCTCTTACTACTAAAGTTTGTTTTCCTGTTCGCTTTTTATTCAAAATATAATTATCTTTAGGTCCATTAGCACTCATTTGTTTCACTTAATTTCTTTGTTTTGTAATATTCCTTGTGCAATTAAAAATTTAATTGTAGACTGACTCAAGTAAATCGGAATAATCAACATTAGGACTTTTTCAGTATCAATTTTTGTTGATGAATTGATTCACATCTGAAAAAGATTCTTCTGCTGTAACTAACTGCATTGGAATATTTACATCTTTGTGAACTTTGTCAAGTTTTTTCCCAAAGTTCAGCTCTACCTAGATCTTTCTTCTTTCGTGAAGTTACTTCCTCTGATTGTTCTTCAGTTTTTTTTCTCAGGAACTTGTTCATTTCCTTCCATTTATTTTGTAATAAAAACATAGGTTTACAGCTAGTTGCAAATTGTTTCATACCATTATTAACTATTTTTTTAAAACTTCTGCTTGTTTTAAAACTTGCTGAAAGATGAAGGTAGTACAATTTCAGTAGTAAAATCTAATTGGAAAAAGTAGTGCTATTTATGTCCAAAATGCAACACAAAGAAAGTCATTATAAGGTTATATTACATTATAAATGCAACACAAAGAAAGTCATTATAAGGTTATATTACATTATAAATGCAACACAAAGAAAGTCATTATAAGGTTATATTACATCATAAATGCAACAGGAAGAAAGTCATTATAAGTTTATATTACATTATAAATGCAACACGCAGAAAAGAAAGTCATTATAAGGTTATATTACATTATAAATGCAACACGCAGAAAAGAAAGTCATTATAAGGTTATATTACATTATAAATGCAACACGAAGAAAGTCATTATAAGGTTATATTACATTATAAATGCAACACGAAGAAAGTCATTATAAAGTTATATTACTTTATCAATGCAACACGAAGAAAGTCATTGTAAGATTATATTACATTATAAATGCAACACGAAGAAAGTCATTATAAAGTTATATTACATTATAAATGCAACACGAAGAATGTCATTATAAGGTTATATTACATTATAAATCCAACACTAAGAAAGTCATTATAAGGTTGAACAAAAAGAGCTATTGTAAGCCTTGTTACAGTTTTGGAAAAATAAAAGGAATTATTATTAAAAAGTAATAAGTACATGAATCGAATGTATCACAACGATAACAACCCCAAATTATCTCACTTAGCAAGAGTTAGAATGTTTAATCCTATGAAACAAAGCATCATATCTGATACAACCTTAATATGCTTGGCATTCCATCAATTAAATTTTACCAAAAATGGTTACAAAACCTGAAGGTGCTTGTATAAAAGAAATTTATATAGATCATTTTATTCATTGTGGATCTTTTCCCTTTTGATCGAATGCAACACACACACAAGCACACGCGCGCGCACACACACACACACACACACAATGTTTTTACGTGCCAAATAAAAGATATATTACAGAAAGTTAAAACAGTTCTAAAATGATAACATGTGATCACAAATAGAACAGTAGAATCTTCTAAAATTGCTAACTGTATAATCAATTAAACTCAGATTACTAACTTGCTGTCGTTGTTCCGCTTTGCTGCCTTTGCTTAGTATGTTTTTATCCTCTTTTATAACATATTTTATAACCATTTTTAAGTGTTTAACTACGTAGTAAACATATATATATAAGTTAGAGCGACAGTTGTTGCACAAACTGTTCAAGAAACAAATGTATCAATTATAACAAATCCAAGACACATTTGTTAAAAACTAATTTAAATTTAATTAAATTAATTAATTTTCTTTTTTCCAGTTTTTGTTGTTTCTTCTTCATCATTTTTGGGTTGTTTCCTTTTAATGTGAAATGTGTTAAAAATGATATTAAAATAGCACTCAATGCCGCAAGTTGCAATTCTAACCTAAATTATAAAAAACCAACAAAATATCCTATTCCAGTTTTTGTCATGTAATCTTCTTTAAATTATGTCTGTAACTTGTTTAAATTATCAATTGGAAGAAATTAGCTCATCATATATGTCACACCTACTATTACTACATCTGAAAATGGCTTTGGTACTTTAGTTGATATAGCATCTAAAAACATTTCCTTTCTTTTCTGTCCATTTTTTTCCAAGTCCTTGTATGTTAAAGTTTCAGCAGTATATTTACCTGTAATTCTATGTGCTATAATTTTTAATCCCTATCTGTATTCCCCTTCTTCATAAGTACAAGCATGTTTGCTTTTGTAATTGCTCGCATTGATCGTGTCACGTTTATTTTTATATTTGATAAAACCAAAATCTTTTTAAAAAATCTATTTAATTAGTGTAATATGACAAACGTTCTTAGACTGGAATTTGATAATCCTGCTAAGAATGAAAATTTTGGTAACCTTACGATAAAAATGATTATGAGAATTAAAATGCTAATATAATAATTCATGAACCTGATACTGATAATTTGTCCAATGCAATGGAAAAGATTTATAAAGTAGAGCTAAATTGCAAACAATATTGCGAACTTTTGAAAGTAAAAGAGAACAATATGGTCGGATATTTAACAGATTTACAAAAAAACTTTACAGAAAATAATAATAACATTGATTCAAAAGTTAAAGAAAACTTGGTATAGAGCGAAAGAGTGAAATAAACGTTTTAAAAGAAAAGGTGTAACACTTGTTGTCATATTTACAGATATAGGAATAACAATAGTAAATTGTACAAAAGGTTTAGCAGAGGATGCGGAGAAACAAGTAATGTTGGTGATGTTAGAGGTAATACCAAAACATTTGTTGACCACTGAAAAAGAGATTAGCTAAAAAAAAAAAAAAAAAAAAAACAGCATTGTCATTGCCTGGTATTAGTGGTTGTGTAATAAAGCCGGCTTTTTGCGTGAGCTGGAAAGATTATTTTAATATTAGCTGATAATGCCATTTTGCTAATTCTTGCATTAATTATCTTGTTCTGTGCAATTATACTAAAGCTTTATATTAAGTAACCAAACGAATATAAAGAAAAAGCGCTTCTAGAAAAGTACACAAATAATAGTCAACTAAAAAACGTAAACTACACCAGTTCCTGCAACCAAAATCATTATTATAAACGCATGTTTATTTATTTAATGATCAATATCTTTTAAATCATGAACTTTTGTCATCACAAGACTTTTACCATTTCGTCCTTATTTTTTGTGTAATATATTTTGATGTCGTTAAATTCATTTGCTATGTTAACTCGTATATCTTTAGTTAACCAATTTAATGTGTTAAACTGAATTGATGGACAATGATAAGATTCACTGCTTGTTACTATATTTAATGTGTTAAACTGAATTGATGGACAATGATAAGATTCACTGCTTGTTACTATATTTAATGTGTTAAACTGAATTGATGGACAATGATAAGATTCACTGCTTGTAACTATATTTTTAAATCTTAAGTCCATTATTTATTATCCAAAGGTTTAAATTATATTTTATTTTATAAATATTATAAGTTTGAAATTATAAGATAATTGGGTGGTAGGTATTCATAATTAAATACATCTTTATTATTCTCGATTATTGGTTTGAACAAGTGTCTGAATTAAAGAGCGACGGGAATCCGTCTTACTCGCTCCACTCATAACACGGGGATGACGGTAAGGCTTAGTAAATTTATGTTGCAAGGGTTATAACCTCTTGTTTTAAAATTTATTGTAGTGTCCTGAGATAGGATCCACACAGATACAATTTTATTTTGTTCGCATGGTTGTTGGTTTTTGAAACAAAAATAAACAAAGACGTATCAGTGGCATTGGGTTCGTTACTGTTATTAATTTATTCTTTGTCTAGTGGGATGGGTGGTGGGGTGCTTATTTTTGAAAAATCAAAAAAAGATTTTGCTGGCTCAGTTCAGTCAATACACACTGCCTAAAAATAATTTTGATCATGTAAGGAATTGTGTTGGTTGTTACTATATTTTAGATTTTAGTCTCGTGGGTGGGTGGTAGACCGTTGATTTTTGAAAATGCAAAAAAAAAAAAAAAATAAAGGTTATTCGTAGCTGAGCCAGAATGAATCCTTTCAATACTACTTAAGTGTCAGTGTGAAAAGTCTTAGCACTTACGTTACTAGTGGTTGTGTGTTTCTGTTCTTCTTTAAAGTAATATTTAGTTGTTTCTGTAAACTGTTGATTCAATCGAAAAATCCGGAAATGAACCATGTTTGGCAGAGCTTCTATTGTCTGCGAGATTTGTTCTATCGCTTGGTTGTACAACTTTTCACGGTCACTTTCTCTGATTTATTTACACGAATCCTATTCCGAGATAATTTAGCGTGAGGTTAGTTATAGGTGTATTGCTATACCGATGATTCTATCCCAAAGGTATGTAGTCTTGGAGGGAAGCAATTCAATTTCTGTATTTTAACCGATTGATTCAGAAGAAATGGTATCATACTAAAGGCAAATATTTTCCAGTTCATAAAATTTAGAAGCTTGCAAGTGTAATGTTAAACCTAAAATCACGTGAAAGAGCACAAAGAGCCAGTGGACAATGATGTGTTAGTATCTAAAAGTCAAGCGGTATTCTAAATTATTTTCCATACGCCACCAAATGTATAGACTGTGTGCCTCCATTATGCGTGTTATTTGTCCCTGATTTTAACACGTTCATTTTAACATTCACTATAACTTCTCCTGTTTATTCTAACTTATATATTTAGCCACAAATATGTGTATGTTGTGAAAATGTTGTAGTATTTTAACTCGAGAAGATCATCTCTTCCGTATGATAATGTGATCTGTTCCACCAGCATTCTATCGAAATTGTTTACCACTACATTGTAAACATTTCCTTTTACCTTGACATCAAACGACACGAAGGACTACCCGATACAATCAATATATGTGTAGATTGCTTCAGTATAACACTCTGTAAAATTTGTTGGGGTTAAATGATACTCGGTGCATGTGTGATACAATAATGGAATTGGGGTGTGTATTTAACTCCTTGCTGTATTTTTTCCTTTTTGTTAGGAAGTATGTATTAACCGTACGCTGCTATTCTTGTAAAGATGCTTTGCTATATATTGTGCTACAAAATCTATGTATGTTATTCCGTTTACAAAAGCTTGTAATTAACATACACAATAACACCCAAGGTTATCAGAAGGATGGTAGAAATGAATCAGTCTTGGCTGGTGTTGTTATTTAAAGTTTTACATCATTTTCTGTATCAGTAGACGCATATAGAAAACTGTTGAATCTATCACAATGTAGATTTTGCCATTAGTTATTTTTTTAAAAACCATTTTACCTTATTTTCCGCTTTACTCAGTGCACAATAAATAGATCATATTGTGGTCCATTACCCGAGTGTGTTGGTTGTGATTTAGACATTTTCAATATATACTTCACTAGTAATTTTTTTTTTTGTCATAAATGTTTGCAAAATACCCATCTCAGTATCTAAAGTTTCTGCCCATCCGGGTAGTATATATTGGAACTGCACCACATACCACCCGCACGTAGGGGCCAAATTTCCTATTTCAGATATTATTGTATGTTCCGTAATCTAACTTTGTGCTCCATTTTATTTCTTCTGTTTTGCATACACTAGATTATGTGCAGGACTAATTTTGTTTTCCATGGCTTTCTGTTTTTAATTTTGCGTACACTACATTCTGTCACGATTATATTATGGTAGCCAAACAATTGATTTTGTTTTATTTTATTTATTGATTGGCATTTTTGTTCTAACCTGCCCGAGCTATTTTTTTCCACAGCGGAGTGTATATTTTTATCTTCTATTTATGTGGACAACGTTAGATACTGATGTAGTTGTTAGTTATGAAGGATCTAACTGCATTATATATTGTTTTGTCGCTATTAATTTCTGAATGTTATGTAATTCACTTAAAATGTACCTTTTTGTCATATATCTTTTATAGTATTCCAAGCCATTTTAGATATTATTTTAGGCAATGGAGTGGCAATTAAATGTTTTGCCTTGGATTTTTTAAAAAAATTCTTATTCGTTTTAAAATTTCTGACCAAAAATAAAATCTAGAACAAAAAATAATTAGGGTCAGTTAAGTCAGAACTGTCCTATACATACTATTACTAACAAGGGAAATAATTCGTTATAGCAGCATCAAAATAGTACGATTTATCTCTCTTTGCTATTATTTATGTGATGCAAAATATCTTTATTTATTACCGCTCTGTTCAATTCACAATTGAGAAATTAAAATGTGGTGTAGGAAATCGAGTGTATTTTGTTTTCTAGAAATATATGTGTCCTAGGACTGAAATAACACTTCGGTCTTGGAAAATGGTGGTCTATTTTGTTCTTAAAAAGATAAGCGGTCCAGAAATATTCTCTTATAGGGATACGAGATTTCAAACACACACACACACACACACACACACACACACACACACACACACACACACACACACACACACACACACACACACACATATTGAAAGTGGTCCAGAACTGAAATTTCGCTATGGTCTAGCTCTGAATTATCACTATGATCTATGTAACTAGGGCTTGGGATTTTTTGTTTCTAAAAGTATGAGTGGAGACGACAATTTAAAATTACGATTTAAAAAGTTTAAAACTGTTTTGAAGTCTCAAATACCATTGATATGACTGGTGCACTTGCAAAGGACACTACTACTGCATATGATTTTGTGAGATGTCATGTGTTACCACTCTAGGGGTATTTGTAGCAAGATAAAAGACACAAACAAGCCTTCAAGATTAAAATGCAAATCTTTAATTTTCTAAAGTATTAAAAGAATTAAAATAGTTCAACAAACAATCAAAGTGAAAGAATTAAAAATAACTTACAGTATAGAATATCCTAAAAAGTCCTAAATTGTTTTAAAGTTCACTTCCGAAAGTTAATCCAAGTAATCCGGATGTAGTATTCCGAATGAAAAGTCTGCACTGTGCTGACGTTGATAAGTTCTGAGTAAAATCCAAAAATAATCCTTGTAAGTCTGGAATCTCACAAGTATTAGAAATTTTCCCGATAATTCCACGGAACTGTATAATATTTCAGATGAAGACAGTACTAAATTCCTAAATGTACTGTATAGATAATAGACGAATCTCCAAATAAATATAGATATATCCCAGACTGAACTGCAAATTTAAATCAATATGACCTCTCTCTTCTAAGTAGCTGTAAAGAATGATAATTACAGGATTATTTCCTATATATACTTTACTAAGTGCGCAGAATCAAATAAACCCACTACGTAATTCCTGTCAGCATTCGAAGCCTTTGGAAGCCTATAGAATGTATTTACTTCCAGTAAACACAATTTCTTTCTCAAGAATGCTATATTAGACCAGAACTAACAATCAACATGATGTTGTTTTCAGTGAAGTAAAAGTACACATAATCTAGGTTATGAGTGCGAGATAGATCACGTGACACTACCAGCGTGTGACCATTTATCGATCGAAAATTTGTCGTATGTATACTCATATGGTAACCGCAGTTTAGACTAAGAACAGAGATCATAAACTAATAAATTAAATCAATATAAAAAGGAAAAAGAGATATGATTCCGTAACATTCCCATCCCCTTCAACGAAAAAAAAGGATTTTATGCAATAAAACCTTTTTTTTTAATATGTACTTCCAACATATAAGTACCTAATTGCAAAACAAATTAATACATGATACAGTCATGTACACAAAACAGTGTAACGGTGGTATTATACACATGAAAATACATCATCAATTAAATTTTACTAAGAAATAGCCGTAACCTTAGCTTCTATTGATTTTATTTGTCCATGTCTCACAATCATGCCTTAAAAGGGTAACACAGGCACGACAAAAAGTCACTTTTATTCAAATTGATGGTCAAGTTCGCTTCGCTGAATCTTTTGAAGAATGGTTCTATATGATCTTGCCACATGTCGTTGCAGATGATGAAATCTTCGATGTATGCATCGCAATTTCTATTCAGATGTTATCATATTCATCAGACGTTGGAAACTTCGGGAACCTTCATCCCAAATGGTACGACTTTGTATTGGTAAAGTTCTGGAGTCGTGAATGCAAAGATTTCTTTCTCTCTCTCTCTCTCTCCGTAAGAGGAATTTGGTAGAATCCTTTCAATAGGTCAATTTCTTGTGACGTATTAGACATTTCCAATCCTGTCTAGAAATTGGAAATTAATCTGTCCCGGTAATACTATTTACTTTTCTGTAATTTGCACACATACGGAAAGTGTTATTTTGTTTCGGCACTGAAACATGGTGAACTCCAGTCCCTTTTATTTGGTTCAAATCATTTTTCAGTAAATTCTGAATATCTTTCTTCAGATAGTCTGGTTAGAGAGATGACATCATGGAAAATTTTTCGTGTGAAATGTTTGTAAATAAATTTTCATTTTCTTTAATCAACTGCTTCAGTTCGTTCATCTCAGGCGGCAGTATATGCGAAGAGTAGTGACTTCAAATCATCCTATCAGATTTCTCCTCTTCATTCAAATCTTCAATGTGTGAGACAAGTACTACTAAAGTAATCGATAATTTATATGGCTATTTCTATCTACATATTGTTACAACATTTCAACATCACAAAGATGTTTCTGCTTTCTCCTCCCAGAAGTATTAATAATATAATTTAAATTCCCTCACCTTTTGTCAGTAGCATAAGGACCAAAATACTTAACCTAAAGAGGATTTTTGGGGTATGGGTAGCAAAGCTAATACTCTATTACCTAACTAAAAAAACTCCTACACTGACCCCCCGCAGCAAACAACAATAATTGGAGACCTTCAACCTACCCCCTTCCTGTTCCACAACAATTCCCAATTATATACTATCTCATAACAATATGCTATAATTATTCGTTCTAAAGCCTGATGTAGTTAGTATCAACTTCAGAAGACCAAACAGTGTGAAGAACCCGACCAAAGCTTTCACTATGGTCTCAGTTTTAATATTCCGCAAAGGAATAGCTTTTGTAAAACTTGTCGACGCACACCTCGTCAGCAAGTATTGGTTGCCTAACTTCGTCTCATTTATTCCTAAACGACCAGACAACGACGTTTCATGGACTATGCTAAGTAATTCATGACGATAGTATCTAGGAACTACTATTTTACCAACTGACCACTCGTCACCAGCAATTACTCCAAGAAATCTCTGTTTCGTCTCAAGGACTTCACTCGTCAAGAAGTAACAAGTACCTTCTTGCGTGGCTTCAGTTTCAGTCCTAGCCCTCTGAAACAAACAGGAGATATTTGAATCTCCCTGTTGTAAGACAACTAGTGTTTGTCTTATTACACCCTGATTATTTTTATGAGACATGGTAGTTGAAAGAGTATCACTATGATCAATACTGGATTGAGGAGCAGAAGTGACCTCATTAAAAGCCTGACCCAAAAAGGTGTCCGCTAAAGGAAATTCATCCTGTTCAACAACATTATTCTCAAGAGCACGCTTTGCCATAGCTCTAGTAACTTCACAAGCTGGATTTAAACCAGGGATTTCTACTTCAATATGATCAACTCTTTGATCCATACTAAGCTTGTTAGTTACAAGTGGATTAACCACAACCTTATCTTTCGCTAGGTCATTAACTAGTAATAAATGGATGCCCTTAATAGGCAAAGAAGCCACTGCTCCTATGGTCACAGGTCCCGAAACTAAGTCTGATGACAAATTAACACAATGAAGAGGGGTATTAACTAATACACAATCTACCCCCTGTATTAATACACTTTCACAAGTAGAAGTCTTCTCAGAAAACGGCAAAGTACTATCTAATAATAGACTCTGAGAAGCCCCTGTGTCTCTTAATATCTTAATAGGAGTAGTCGTACCCAAGTCACCAACAAGTGACACCGAACCCTACGATATGAATGGTTCGTAATCCTTCATTATAAAATCAGACTGAGGTAAGCTAGCCTCCAAACAAATATCATCCTTGATAATTGACCCTGACCTTGACTTCTTGATAACTATAGCATTTGGAACTGCTCTATTATAATTCTGATGCCTATATTCCAACTTTAAGCAATCAGAAATAACGTGTCCTTTCATTTTACAATAGGAACACGTGGGTAAAGATAAGGTTTTCTGATATTCCCTATCAGAATTTTGATTCTTCACAGTTACATCACCCTGAGGTCTGAAATTACTCGAACGAGTTTGAAATGACTTCTTACCATAAGCTTGTTGAGAAAAAGTTTTTGTTACAAATGGAACCTTGTGTATTGAAGAATATTCATCAGCTGTGATGGCTGCCTTTTTTAAAGTTTCAACTCCTTTCTCATTAAGATATACCTTAATACCATCACTGACACAATTCTTGAAATCTTCAATTAATACCAGTTGTTCAAGATTATCATAATTGCCTTCAACCTTCTTAGACGTACACCATCTTGTAAACAAACGTTTCTTTTCCCAAGCAAATTCTACATGAGTCTGATTAATTTCCTTTTTACATTCTCTAAAGTTTTGACGATGAGTTTCAGGTACCAACTCATAAGATCTTAAGATATTTTCTTTGACCACTTGATAATCAGCAGATTGTTCAGATGAGAGTGGAGTATAAACATCACTAGCTTTCCCAGTCAACACACTCTGCAATAATGAGGTCCACTTTTCTTTTGGCCATTCCAGATTCTCGGCAATTTTCTCAAAACTGAGAAAATATTTGTCTATCTCCTTTTCTCTAAAAGGGGGAACCTGTCTCATATGCTTGGCCAAATCAAAGTATGAACCCTGATTGTCATGAGAGTGCCCTTTACTGGTAAATTATAATTCCCTTAGTCTAAATTCCCTATCTTTATCCCTCTCTCTTATTTGCATCTCATTATCCCTTATTTCCTTCTCTATTCCCCTTACTTTATCCCTCTCTTGTATTTCTCCCTCTCTTAATTCCTTCTGTATTTCTCCCTCTCTTAATTCCTTCTGTATTTCCCTTTCATTATCTCTTAATTTATCTTCCCTTCTTTCCTGTCTTACCCTTTCTTTTTCCTCCCTTTCCATAATCTTTTCCTTTTCCTCCCTTCTTTCCTGCCCCATTGTAATTTGATCTTTTCAATCTCTATATCCTTAGCTATCTGTAATTTCTTTCCCAAACTAGACGGAGATTTTTTCTTAACACTTGAAACCCCCCTCTTCAAAAATACCCGTTTGTACCAAATATTGTATCAAGATACTTCTAATATCTTGTTTTAACATGGAAGCCTTCGCTTCAGTCAGACTATAATGTTGAGCAATTTCAAGTAATTCGTCCTTCTTTAAGGACTCAAATTTCTCCTCGGTAGGATCAGCTAAGAAACTCTCTATTCTGGATGTCATTATGAAAGCCTGTTCGTTTCTCTTTATTTCTTAATCTGGAAATCAAAAAACCACTACAAGTTCAAACAATGAAATTCAAATCCCAAAAGAAAACTTTCCGAAGTATCAAAATCTCTGAAATATTAAACTTCGAAAATATTTAAATAAATCTAAATTCCAAAATATTCAAATTCGGATCCCGAAATTATTCAAATTTCTAATCCTGGACGAGCCCCCAATTTATCCTTATACGACTCTAGGGGTAATGTAACAAGATAAAAGACACAAACAAGCCTTCAAGATTAGAATGCAAATCTTTAATTTTCTAAAGTATTAAAAGAATTAAAATAGTTCAACAAACAATCAAAGTGAAAGAATTAAAAATAACTTACAGTATAGAATATCCTAAAAAGTCCTAAATTGTTTTAAAGTTCACTTCCGAAAGTTAATCCAAGTAATCCGTATGTAGTATTCCGAATGAAAAGTCTGCACTGTGCTGACGTTGATAAGTTCTGAGTAAAATCCAAAAATAATCCTTGTAAGTCTGGAATCTCACAAGTATTAGAAATATTCCCGATAATTCCACGGAACTGTATAATATTTCAGATGAAGACAGTACTAAATTCCTAAATGTACTGTATAGATAATAGACGAATCTCCAAATAAATATAGATATATCCCAGACTGAACTGCAAATTTAAATCAATATGACCTCTCTCTTCTAAGTAGCTGTAAAGAATGATAATTACAGGATTATTTCCTATATATACTTTACTAAGTGCGCAGAATCAAATAAACCCACTACGTAATTCCTGTCAGCATTCGAAGCCTTTGGAAGCCTATAGAATGTATTTACTTCCAGTAAACACAATTTCTTTCTCAAGAATGCTATATTAGACCAGAACTAACAATCAACATGATGTTGTTTTCAGTGAAGTAAAAGTACACATAATCTAGGTTATGAGTGCGAGATAGATCACGTGACACTACCAGCGTGTGACCATTTATCGATCGAAAATTTGTCGTATGTATACTCATATGGTAACCGCAGTTTAGACTAAGAACAGAGATCATAAACTAATAAATTAAATCAATATAAAAAGGAAAAAGAGATATGATTCCGTAACATTCCCATCCCCTTCAACGAAAAAAAAGGATTTTATGCAATAAAACCTTTTTTTTTAATATGTACTTCCAACATATAAGTACCTAATTGCAAAAAAAATTAATACATGATACAGTCATGTACACAAAACAGTGTAACGGTGGTATTATACACATGAAAATACATCATCAATTAAATTTTACTAAGAAATAGCCGTAACCTTAGCTTCTATTGATTTTATTTGTCCATGTCTCACAATCATGCCTTAAAAGGGTAACACAGGCACGACAAAAAGTCACTTTTATTCAAATTGATGGTCAAGTTCGCTTCGCTGAATCTTTTGAAGAATGGTTCTATATGATCTTGCCACATGTCGTTGCAGATGATGAAATCTTCGATGTATGCATCGCAATTTCTATTCAGATGTTATCATATTCATCAGACGTTGGAAACTTCGGGAACCTTCATCCCAAATGGTACGACTTTGTATTGGTAAAGTTCTGGAGTCGTGAATGCAAAGATTTCTTTCTCTCTCTCTCTCTCTCCGTAAGAGGAATTTGGTAGAATCCTTTCAATAGGTCAATTTCTTGTGACGTATTAGACATTTCCAATCCTGTCTAGAAATTGGAAATTAATCTGTCCCGGTAATACTATTTACTTTTCTGTAATTTGCACACATACGGAAAGTGTTATTTTGTTTCGGCACTGAAACATGGTGAACTCCAGTCCCTTTTATTTGGTTCAAATCATTTTTCAGTAAATTCTGAATATCTTTCTTCAGATAGTCTGGTTAGAGAGATGACATCATGGAAAATTTTTCGTGTGAAATGTTTGTAAATAAATTTTCATTTTCTTTAATCAACTGCTTCAGTTCGTTCATCTCAGGCGGCAGTATATGCGAAGAGTAGTGACTTCAAATCATCCTATCAGATTTCTCCTCTTCATTCAAATCTTCAATGTGTGAGACAAGTACTACTAAAGTAATCGATAATTTATATGGCTATTTCTATCTACATATTGTTACAACATTTCAACATCACAAAGATGTTTCTGCTTTCTCCTCCCAGAAGTATTAATAATATAATTTAAATTCCCTAACCTTTTGTCAGTAGCATAAGGACCAAAATACTTAACCTAAAGAGGATTTTTGGGGTATGGGTAGCAAAGCTAATACTCTATTACCTAACTAAAAAAACTCCTACACTGACCCCCCGCAGCAAACAACAATAATTGGAGACCTTCAACCTACCCCCTTCCTGTTCCACAACAATTCCCAATTATATACTATCTCATAACAATATGCTATAATTATTCGTTCTAAAGCCTGATGTAGTTAGTATCAACTTCAGAAGACCAAACAGTGTGAAGAACCCGACCAAAGCTTTCACTATGGTCTCAGTTTTAATATTCCGCAAAGGAATAGCTTTTGTAAAACTTGTCGACGCACACCTCGTCAGCAAGTATTGGTTGCCTAACTTCGTCTCATTTATTCCTAAACGACCAGACAACGACGTTTCATGGACTATGCTAAGTAATTCATGACGATAGTATCTAGGAACTACTATTTTACCAACTGACCACTCGTCACCAGCAATTACTCCAAGAAATCTCTGTTTCGTCTCAAGGACTTCACTCGTCAAGAAGTAACAAGTACCTTCTTGCGTGGCTTCAGTTTCAGTCCTAGCCCTCTGAAACAAACAGGAGATATTTGAATCTCCCTGTTGTAAGACAACTAGTGTTTGTCTTATTACACCCTGATTATTTTTATGAGACATGGTAGTTGAAAGAGTATCACTATGATCAATACTGGATTGAGGAGCAGAAGTGACCTCATTAAAAGCCTGACCCAAAAAGGTGTCCGCTAAAGGAAATTCATCCTGTTCAACAACATTATTCTCAAGAGCACGCTTTGCCATAGCTCTAGTAACTTCACAAGCTGGATTTAAACCAGGGATTTCTACTTCAATATGATCAACTCTTTGATCCATACTAAGCTTGTTAGTTACAAGTGGATTAACCACAACCTTATCTTTCGCTAGGTCATTAACTAGTAATAAATGGATGCCCTTAATAGGCAAAGAAGCCACTGCTCCTATGGTCACAGGTCCCGAAACTAAGTCTGATGACAAATTAACACAATGAAGAGGGGTATTAACTAATACACAATCTACCCCCTGTATTAATACACTTTCACAAGTAGAAGTCTTCTCAGAAAACGGCAAAGTACTATCTAATAATAGACTCTGAGAAGCCCCTGTGTCTCTTAATATCTTAATAGGAGTAGTCGTACCCAAGTCACCAACAAGTGACACCGAACCCTACGATATGAATGGTTCGTAATCCTTCATTATAAAATCAGACTGAGGTAAGCTAGCCTCCAAACAAATATCATCCTTGATAATTGACCCTGACCTTGACTTCTTGATAACTATAGCATTTGGAACTGCTCTATTATAATTCTGATGCCTATATTCCAACTTTAAGCAATCAGAAATAACGTGTCCTTTCATTTTACAATAGGAACACGTGGGTAAAGATAAGGTTTTCTGATATTCCCTATCAGAATTTTGATTCTTCACAGTTACATCACCCTGAGGTCTGAAATTACTCGAACGAGTTTGAAATGACTTCTTACCATAAGCTTGTTGAGAAAAAGTTTTTGTTACAAATGGAACCTTGTGTATTGAAGAATATTCATCAGCTGTGATGGCTGCCTTTTTTAAAGTTTCAACTCCTTTCTCATTAAGATATACCTTAATACCATCACTGACACAATTCTTGAAATCTTCAATTAATACCAGTTGTTCAAGATTATCATAATTGCCTTCAACCTTCTTAGACGTACACCATCTTGTAAACAAACGTTTCTTTTCCCAAGCAAATTCTACATGAGTCTGATTAATTTCCTTTTTACATTCTCTAAAGTTTTGACGATGAGTTTCAGGTACCAACTCATAAGCTCTTAAGATATTTTCTTTGACCACTTGATAATCAGCAGATTGTTCAGATGAGAGTGGAGTATAAACATCACTAGCTTTCCCAGTCAACACACTCTGCAATAATGAGGTCCACTTTTCTTTTGGCCATTCCAGATTCTCGGCAATTTTCTCAAAACTGAGAAAATATTTGTCTATCTCCTTTTCTCTAAAAGGGGGAACCTGTCTCATATGCTTGGCCAAATCAAAGTATGAACCCTGATTGTCATGAGAGTGCCCTTTACTGGTAAATTATAATTCCCTTAGTCTAAATTCCCTATCTTTATCCCTCTCTCTTATTTGCATCTCATTATCCCTTATTTCCTTCTCTATTCCCCTTACTTTATCCCTCTCTTGTATTTCTCCCTCTCTTAATTCCTTCTGTATTTCTCCCTCTCTTAATTCCTTCTGTATTTCCCTTTCATTATCTCTTAATTTATCTTCCCTTCTTTCCTGTCTTACCCTTTCTTTTTCCTCCCTTTCCATAATCTTTTCCTTTTCCTCCCTTCTTTCCTGCCCCATTGTAATTTGATCTTTTCAATCTCTATATCCTTAGCTATCTGTAATTTCTTTCCCAAACTAGACGGAGATTTTTTCTTAACACTTGAAACCCCCCTCTTCAAAAATACCCGTTTGTACCAAATATTGTATCAAGATACTTCTAATATCTTGTTTTAACATGGAAGCCTTCGCTTCAGTCAGACTATAATGTTGAGCAATTTCAAGTAATTCGTCCTTCTTTAAGGACTCAAATTTCTCCTCGGTAGGATCAGCTAAGAAACTCTCTATTCTGGATGTCATTATGAAAGCCTGTTCGTTTCTCTTTATTTCTTAATCTGGAAATCAAAAAACCACTACAAGTTCAAACAATGAAATTCAAATCCCAAAAGAAAACTTTCCGAAGTATCAAAATCTCTGAAATATTAAACTTCGAAAATATTTAAATAAATCTAAATTCCAAAATATTCAAATTCGGATCCCGAAATTATTCAAATTTCTAATCCTGGACGAGCCCCCAATTTATCCTTATACGACTCTAGGGGTAATGTAACAAGATAAAAGACACAAACAAGCCTTCAAGATTAGAATGCAAATCTTTAATTTTCTAAAGTATTAAAAGAATTAAAATAGTTCAACAAACAATCAAAGTGAAAGAATTAAAAATAACTTACAGTATAGAATATCCTAAAAAGTCCTAAATTGTTTTAAAGTTCACTTCCGAAAGTTAATCCAAGTAATCCGTATGTAGTATTCCGAATGAAAAGTCTGCACTGTGCTGACGTTGATAAGTTCTGAGTAAAATCCAAAAATAATCCTTGTAAGTCTGGAATCTCACAAGTATTAGAAATATTCCCGATAATTCCACGGAACTGTATAATATTTCAGATGAAGACAGTACTAAATTCCTAAATGTACTGTATAGATAATAGACGAATCTCCAAATAAATATAGATATATCCCAGACTGAACTGCAAATTTAAATCAATATGACCTCTCTCTTCTAAGTAGCTGTAAAGAATGATAATTACAGGATTATTTCCTATATATACTTTACTAAGTGCGCAGAATCAAATAAACCCACTACGTACTTCCTGTCAGCATTCGAAGCCTTTGGAAGCCTATAGAATGTATTTACTTCCAGTAAACACAATTTCTTTCTCAAGAATGCTATATTAGACCAGAACTAACAATCAACATGATGTTGTTTTCAATGAAGTAAAAGTACACATAATCTAGGTTATGAGTGCGAGATAGATCACGTGACACTACCAGCGTGTGACCATTTATCGATCGAAAATTTGTCGTATGTATACTCATTTGGTAACCGCAGTTTAGACTAAGAACAGAGATCATAAACTAATAAATTAAATCAATATAAAAAGGAAAAAGAGGTATGATTCCGTAGCACATGGCAGTTTTTTTTTTTAATGTGTAAAATATGTGTAGTCCGCTGTGGTCCTGTCCTCATGCATCAGCTAGATGCTAGCGCCCTACCTAGGGCCTTGAGGGTCCTTAGTGCAGGGATTGGTGTGACAGTGGTAGCTGGTATCCGTTGTGGCACCCCGACTCCTGTCACTATCTCTTGCTCCATCACTAGTTCTGCTCTGTTCAATTTGTTAACTGTGAATGATGGCAAGACTGAATGAATGAATTTGAATTAACCTCGCGTTCGGTCATTTGGCCATGTGCGAGGATACACCCCCAAAGGGGGGTTAATTTGTGTGCAAGCACACTATTTCTCGTTAAGTGGGTTGCCGGGTGTGCGTACGGTGCACTATTTAATTAAATGTCTGGAGTGGATGGCTGCACGAACTCGGCAAGGGAGGCGCGAAGCGTGACGAAAGTACTGAAATGCCATCAACGTGTATGATCAAATTATATCCAGTTAGCTAAATCGGGCTGTACCTAATATCAATTGTTTGTTAGCCACATTGTGTACATTCAATTTTCCGAAAAAAATACATAATTTCCAGGTTAATGTAACCCTTTGTTAAAAAATTTTTGATCTTAATTTGAAAATAACAAGTGATCATTTTGGAACGATGTACAAATGGATCGTATTTGCGTATTAATAAAAAGTTATTATCGAAAAGGGTTTTCAATGCTGAAAAGAAAACCCTTTGGCAATCGAGGCAATTCTAGTAGCTCTTAAAAGGGCTGAGGTGTAACCTCTGTTGGTGGAACTAGGTATGGTCTCAGGTAAGCTGGTGGCTCGAACCTTCGTCTAATGCGGCCCTTGGAACTACCTGGGTCGATAAGGTCGGCAACCACTAGGTCCTTCATTGGCGGCCATACTGTAACGGACTGGGACGTCAGTTTCCACGATACGCTCATCTCATTAGCCATCAACGTACCTAGCGGGATTGGGCCCCCACTGTACGTCTCCCCAAGGGCTCTGATATTTTCCGTTGCTATCGCAAAGTTGGATTTCTGCGCCTTACTTCACCCGCCGTTAAATCTGAGCTTCTTATAGCATACGGTGGTCTTATAGCATACGGTGGTCTTATAGCATACGGTGGTCTTATAGCATACGGTGGTGGTATCGTCTGTTTCTGTTGCGTATGCTTTGTCATCGCTCTTGTTTCCGTCTGTCTTATCTGCGCTACTACCTTTCGTGGTGGCTGCGTTTTCTTCTTTTCGACCTCCTGTTTTCTGGTTCCCTTTTGAGCCTCTCTTTTCCTTCTTTCTTCCTTTTTCTCCGCCCCCCCCCCCCCCTTCCCTGCCTCGCCCCCTGCTGTGCTGTAATCATTGCTGGTTGCATAGACGTATGTTTCCCAGCTTAAAGATTCAAAGCTGGGAGTGGTGTTGTTCGTGGAGGTGGAGGTACTGTTGACCTGGACTCTACGTGGAGGGGAGAGGGCACTCGGCGTAACCAGGTTTTGCGGCGTACTGTGTCTGCGGTAATCGCTCCCAGTTCCTCCACGTCCCTGTCTTCTTTGGGGGCTACTTATAAAGTCATTGGATTTCTCCTCCGAAATCAATAGAAGCGTAGTTCTTCTGAATATAGCCCTAAGGCTCCACCCTGATGCAATGCTAAGTCATAATCCTCTGATTGCATTCAGGGCCTGAGCAGGTATCATCACTTCCATCTCTAGCATTTTTTCTTTATGATACTTGTTGCTGTCTACTCTGTTAAATGATGGCAAGACTGGTGAACACGCCGCTTTTTATGCTAGAGACGAGGACGTGAAGGAAAACATTCCTTTAAGTTGAGACGCGGACGTGAAGGAAAACATCCAAAAGTGTAGTACACAGAAAGGATAGAACACAGGTCAGGAGGAATCACGCGGACCTAAAAGAAAAATCCATTGCTGTGATACATTGAAATAAATCTATCATCACTATCGGTAAAAGGAGTCCTCTGGCACATTTTCCACACAATC
Source organism: Margaritifera margaritifera (assembly GCA_029931535.1). NCBI lineage: Eukaryota > Metazoa > Mollusca > Bivalvia > Unionida > Margaritiferidae > Margaritifera > Margaritifera margaritifera. The sequence continues at coordinate 2,351,086 of JAQPZY010001507.1, read as the reverse complement.
CTATTTTACTAACACTGATATACTATCCAACACTGATATACTATCCAACACTGATATACTATCCAACAAGACAGAAGTGTGAAGGGGATTAAGTGTTAGTTGTGAATGTCATGCAAAACATACACACATAAAACACACACACTATTTTGGTAATGTTTGGGTAGTGTCTCTTTTCTAAGAGATCTGGGTGGCCCTGAAAAGGGCCGTTGGTTGTCGTCCTGGTTCAAAGATCTTACTGATATCCAAGACAACTACACCTCCTGGACCGGGTTGTACACCAGGGGAACGTCTGATTGTAATCAACCCATCTGCCAACTGAGACAGAAGGTCTAAAATTATACTCATCTGCCTCCATCTCCCAATCCACAACTAGTTGGATGGGGAATGGAGATCCTCCTCTTCGTTGTTGTTGCTCTTCTTTGCCATTTAAGGAACCGTTGATATTGTTCTTTCTGCTCCTTTTCTGTTTCTTCTTCTCTTCCCAATCCTTTCTGCACTTTTTATATTTCCTCTCGTAATACACCTCCTGGACCGGGTTGTACACAATAAGTATTTTTGCCATCTTAAGGTAAATACTTGGTTTCTTTGCTTCCAGGTTTTGGTTCAGGAGGTGCTTTAACATGTGCATATGCACTATGGCTTGACTTAATGTTCCACTAGCAGTCATAGTTGTTGACACGTCCACGATGGATGGCAATACTGGTGAACGCAATGCTTTATATGCCAGAGGCACGGGCGTGAAGGAAAACATCCCTCAGAGTGGAGACACGAACGTGAATGAAAACATCTTCTTAGACACATTCAAAGATCGACAGAGAGAAAGAAAAAAAATATGTCTAAATTTTTGTGCAAAAGAAACAATCAACACCATTTTTCTAAATCAACATTTTTTCATAATCCCCGCTCACTCAATTAGGAGCAAATGAGGAGGGAGGATATAGGCTAGTCCCTCCCTCTTCATGTACAACTGATAAATACATAACAATTGTTACACATAAACGTATTTACAAGGTTGGCAACGTTGTGGAGTAAGACTAGACTTTCAATGATTTATTACTGTGTCATTATTACATCGATGGATACTACGTTTTTGAACTAAAGAAAACAGATAATCATAATGACCACTAAATTTCTATTTTTGCTTAATTTCTAGGGAAATCACAATCAAACGGGTTGGTAAATGTTCTAATGGGAATCCAAGACTGCGTTGATGAAGAAAATACAGACAATATTGCCCACAATCTACATAATCTGATTCTTGTAATCTCACATTACTGAATTGAGTGGATTAGGTATTTCTTATCATAAAGCTTATGATATCGTCTTTGCGAGGAGACAATCCATAGGAATCAATATATTCTACGCTGTTACCAGATGAGTTCTTGTGCGATGACTGTTGTCATTGTTGATGACATTAGCTCTAACATTTTTATTTTTTTTATGAAGAAGTTCATCTTTAGTACACACCACTGGATTACAAGGAGCAGTGTACGAATTCTGGGTTAGAAGGTAACGAAGTTCCCAGATATTCATTTTCACAGGTAACAATAAGCAATGAGTTCACGCATTACTTTTTCTTTGGAAAGATCTGTCCAGATTGTCGGTGAACGAGTTGTCTTGGTACTCTGTTGCAAAATACATTTGATGCGTTTTGTCTCCAAAGAAGTCAGTGGAGGTAGGGAATGGTCACTTAAGTCTTTATACCACTCTTTCAAGTTCTTCTCTTCTGGGATGAGAGTCCATGCTTCTTCCAGATACTCTTCCAACTTTTCTTCTTGACTCATCATCAAACATATTTCGTATTGCACTTAACTAGGATGATCGATTTGACAACCATAACAACGTTGTCTGGTCATTAGTATGATTCATTCGGTTAAGTGGCGAGCAAAACAGGACACTTAGTATTGTTCTTGTTTTGGCCATTGTGACATCATGACTGTCCTTTTCTCTTTTTCTTCTTCTCAACGTAGTGTCTGTGACTGCTGTAGTTTCTGTTCTGGATGGAACACATCATCCTCGCCAATACCCTTGGTTTCGTGTTCCATGTTTTGTTTGATTAGTCTAGGATCACTTCTCTTAGACTGTTGATTTCCAGAGTATTATCAACTTCTGCATTCAAGATCTCGTTCACTGTGTTCACCAGGGCAAGTGTAAACTGATGTTCCACACGGACTTGATCTGCTTTAATAGAGTGGAAATGTTCATCGACACTGCCTTGGTCTGGAGTGAAATTAAATCCACACATAACATATCCTCGTGCATAATTGTCGTACGAAATTCAGTGGGTACTGATGGTTTCTAATTGCTATGTGGCTTCAAACAGAGCCAAGTGTGATCTCAAGTAATTTTTCTGGGCAAAATTAGGTTCAAAGGGTTTGGTGTACAACTTATCGCCCTCTCGGATTACTCTATCTTGGATACGTGGAAATGTCGGATTACTCTATCTTGGATACGTTGAAGTGTCGGATTACTCTATCTTGGATACGTTGAAATGTTGGAACTCGAAAGAGTTTTGATCAATAGTTCCGTTGAGTGCATCAATGCTGACGATGAACAAACGTTTAGGCAGTTGACATGGGAAGACATGATCTTCGATCTTTAATCGGAGTCGAGAAGCGATGGTGAAGGTGTTGACTTCCACTCATCGTGGACATCGTAGAGGATAGTAGACAGTAGTTCTGGTCCGAGTGTGACTGATGTCTTTCCCCCCACTTTAGGTAAGATTTCCAATCGACGTACGTAGAATCTGACTTCTTCGATGTTCGTTTTTTTTGCTCCTTAGCATTTGCCATCAAATGAGACACGGTACTACTTTGATTCAGTTTTAGACACACAACCACAGCATTCAACAAATACTTGCCTTGCAACCACATGTCCACGTGTAAACGATCCATCATTTCTAAATTACGTCCTTGTTTGATTTTCTTTTAACTGTCGTTAAATCCTACAATGTGACGCTGGTCAGCTTCTGTCGATTCTTTGTCGTTGAAGGCACCCACGGTGTCAAGTTTCCACACCACTGATGCATCCAGATGTGTCATCTTGGCTTCTTTTCCGTAATTCAAGAGATTTTCGAGGTATGCTCGGTAAGGGTACGTGACCATGCTGCTGCTGACCAGTTTGTTGTTTAAGCACAAATCCCACTTGGCTGAAGAACGAATGCATGAAATTGTTGACAGGAGTCACTCTGTCATCGGCGTCTGGATTGATGCTGTCCGCTTTGAGAACTTTGACTTTCAGGAACAAGTAACTGTTATTCAGATCGATGTAATCTTCGGTTTGTCCTTTGTTTTAAATACGATAGGAGCTGAAGTGGTCAAAGACGACACGAGATGAAATTCTACCTACTGAGATTCTTGCATCGTCATCACCATCGGCAGCATGACAAACAGATCGAGTTCGCTCTTGAAACATCTGTGAATCATATTTTGTAATCACAAACGTCCAAATCTCTTGTTGTTCTTCTTTTCTTCTTTTTTTTTCTTTCTGGTAATGTCTATGAGGTCTGAAGGGTTTTCGACGTCTCGTTCTGCCTTGTCTTCGCTGTGGCGTCGAGGAGGAATCGATGCTTTCGCCAGAAGTGTCAAGTGAATTTATTAGGGGTGTCTCGGCGCCCAAGGAGTTCTTTTCCTGTCATTATCAACACATTTTTCGTGCTTTCATTAAGGCTTGTTTGGGACTTTGTTGATCAATAAGCAAGTTTTGGTGGAATTATGTTCAACTCGTCAAGGTCACATCTTTTAAAGCATGCAGTCCTCTAGTGACCATAGGTTTCAAGACGGGTACTGCCACACAAAAAGCCGATTTTAAGATATCTCCCATATCATGTCTTTGTTGTCGAGCCATTCCTCGGTAAACAGGATACATCTGTTACAATTCACTGGAGATTTGTTTTCAAAAAGGTGACTTTTCCTTTTGAAAATAGAATATTTTGTGGAAGATCACCTTTGCTACTAATATTCACACTATCAAAATATGATTTACTTACAAGATAATGAGACTGTTCAAATTCTCGGTGTTTCCTGCATCATCGTAAGAAGCTATGGCAGAATCCACTTTGAAAGGAATGACTCTCAGCAACGGAGCGGCGGTGTTTCTCACTACGACATCAGAGAACACAAACATCAAATTCGGTTCTTCGTCTAATTGGATGGGGAATCGAAAATTGTTGAAGAATCGGTTGTTATTGTTGTTGTTGGTCTCATTGGTAGGTGCGAGGGCTTTGTTTCCACCCAGAATAGCAAACAAACTGATGTAGATTGTGAACTCTGTCCCTTTAGGTTGTCTTTTGGATTTTTGAGTAGGTTTTGTATTTTATTAGCTGCAGTATTAGAATACCATCGTTGAAGCAAACGAATAATGAAATCTTATAAAGACCCACTTCCACCTGGTTTCAATATACTTTATGTTTTTCAAAACAAAAAACAAGCACTCAAAACTAACAACAAAAATCCGTTTTGTCTGAATACCAATAATTCCTTGTGGTAATTGACGTGCTGTCAAAGTAAACGATCGGAACACTTCTTTGAGACTGGCTTCTAACAAATGTGAATGCACTTGTGCGTTTTTTTTTTAGAGTGGTAGTTTTTAAATCGATCAGTAAATACGCATGTGGCAATTGAGTGGCATCGTCATAAGCATAGTCCAGCCAAGGTGTTCCTAATTGTTTTGTCAAGACTTGAACCTGAGATTTTGTCTCTTGGACTTTTAAACAACACTACATAATGAGTATTGATGCTGATTGTGCAATGCGTTTTATTTTGTTGAAATAAATTTTGAGTAATGTATTTAATACTGGAATTACGATGATGTCATTTTCGTGTTAAACAAATTCTAATTACCCCTTCGACTTCTCCTATCATGCCATCGAAGATGACGAGATGCGTTTGACCAGAGTCAGACATGATCCCATCGTCTTCGAATTAACATGTTAGAGAGATGGCGAAGATACAGTGTCTCCCAATTTTGACGGTCTGACCTTTCGTCAATCACTCTGAGAACGGAGGATGCAGCAATAACTCTCGAGTAGTTTGGAAAATTCTGAAACAATCACCAAGAACACAAGATAAAGTTCATGTTTTCTTTCTTTTCATCAGTCACAAACGATATCTCTGGCATATTCAGCAACCTCTTGTTTCCAAGCGTCGAGTCCAAGACTTTTCCAGACACGTGCATCCTTCCAGTCGTAAATCTGTTGGTGTATCCAACTAGCTACTTAAACCTCTTGGTAAGTATGAAGAGAAGATAAAGTACGATGGATTTTGTTCTTCACACAGTGGTAGAGAAGTCGTATTTATCACTAATCGTAGCACTTTTAACACAACGCGTTTTTTGTACACAGATAAAGTTTGGCTGTCATGTTCTTGCATGCACTGGTGATAAATTTGACACAGAGAACCTGCCTGTAAACGAAATCCCATAAATTCAGTCACTAACACACATACGACACATCGTCCAAAAATTAAAAGAAATCATTTCGTCTTGTGGAATCAGTTCTTGTAAAGGTACCTGGTAATCTACCAAGTCGACGTCATCCCAAAGAATTTGGTGCAACACTGATTACAGAAGTCGAGCAATGGCAAGTCTTATAAAGTTTTTTTTCATTTGATCAAAAATAGCATATAGATCCTCAATGTGCTCTTCTAAAGTGTCCATTCACAGGAATGTCTCTTTTGAGGAAATAGTCATGCACTTGCCAAACGGAATAGACTGGTAAATCATATCAAAAGAAATTAAAATATTACCTCACACGCCACACTTCTTGAGACAATGCTTCTTTCAAACGTTTTGTGTAATCCCGTAAGTCTTTTGAACCTTTTCCTGAACTTCCTCCAACGGAATTATGTGTATCACTCCAACATTGTAGTTAGAAGTCGCGGCATCCAGAATCTTAAAGGATGCGAGTAGCCGATGACTGTTCGACCATTGTAAAGCAATCAGACTTCTTATGGCATTCAGATACCAATGTATAAAACCTAAATGTCGTAGAGGATGCAATTGTTCCTTGAATTTCACTTGAATCTGTACAAACCCTCTGTAACTGCGTTCTCGTAGCTCAGGAGGTAAATTACAAATCCTCTCCTCTTCTAAAATATTCATGTGGACTCATATTCTGGACCCACCAAGCGAATGTAGCGACAGCACGGAGACCATCTATTATATTCAAGGCAAGATGTTTCTTTGTGCTCCCATTTGTAAAGTTTTACACTACAATTGAAACACTGTATTGGTCTCCTTGACCCAAGGAAACAAACCCTGCTCTCGCTAAAGATTTGGGAGCTGGTTTTGCCATATATTTCCCTTTCAACGTGTGGAATCGACTACTAAAATTTTCATAGGCAGGCAAAACCACGGGAAACAAGTATTCGTTATTTATGGGTGACAAGAATGATTTGTGAGTGTGTGAAAGACGCTCCACATGAACGGCGTGGACAGTGGGGCGAGGCCGTGCTGCATCAATTTTGTTGCAGGGCGCAGCATCACTCTGGTCGCAGGGCGCAGCATCACACTCGACTTCATTTAAGTTGTAGTCACTGGGTCCATCCCATGGTTTCAGTGTGGAATTCATCATTCTCGCTGGGAGTCTCTGGTCACAATGATCTTTATGTCTTGGAACTCTCTCCTTTTTTATACCGAAGGACGATATACGCACGGTATGGTGTTGTGATCGGAAAGTCGCACTCGTTTTTCGTAGACAAACTGATACACTCTTTCCAAGGGTCGGCTGACGATTTGAATATCTGACAAACGCACAATCTTGTGAAGATCGACCGTTTTGACACAAAATTCTTAATCTTGATATGACTTTATGGTTTCTTTAAACACATTAATGTTTACCATTTAACTCGAACGATGGTTGAGGGTGAGTCCTTTCATTTTGCATTTGATATGAAGTTGTCCTTTCTTGCCTCGGTACTGGTAGCCGTAACTTTTAGGTCCGTCACTAACAGAACTCAGAATAGTGTCTTTGGAATGTTCATCGATCTACGCTCCTAAACGTTCGTCTTCTAAGTATGGGTAATAGCATTAAGGGCGATCAATGTACATTCAACAATCAGTGTCAAAGTAAATGACGTGTCTCATAAAGGTTTCAACACCGAGTACAATATTAAACGAGCATTGGCTGCCACGTAAGCAGCAATTATATAATTTCCAAACTCATCGTGTGGAGCAAACTCTAGGACCTCTTTGTAATTTGCCAAGATCAAATCTTCACGTATGCTTTCCACGTGTTTAATAAGTTTTCCTTTATCGTCGGTGAGCTTAAAGTATTGATTTGGATCCACTAAGAATTCGGTATTTGGTAATATTGGACGTTGAACCAGTTTTTCCCACAAAGAATTCAGCATGACTTTAGCAATAGGTCGTCTTCCTTCGTTGACGTAACCTGAAAAAAAAATCATTGGTGTCAAATCGTCGTCCTGTTGGTATTGTTCTGGGGTGTGAAAGTGTAAAATTTCGTATACTTTTAACACTCAATATCCACGATCGAGTGCATGAAACAGTTCGAAATTCACCCATGTTCCCATCAAAGCGAGTTATTGATCATCGTGTCAACGTGGTTGGTGTTCATTACGCGTTTCAGCAGTCGTGTTCCCACATTTCTACACGATCTGTAGGTTTTATACCACTTGGTATCCTTGACTTTCCAAACTCTGGCGTCGTTGGTAAGTTTTGTCGTACAACTCTTACATCGTCAACCCTGTCAAAAGATTGATAAGTTCTCGGTGAGGATAACAGGTTGGGCATTCATGAAAGAAACATTCGTGCAATTCATACACGATCTGTAGGTTTTCTAAATCCCAACCATCCACGGAATAGGATCCAATCTTCTTTTCTCCTCCGTTTCTAGCATGTTTATCCACTTGCCTTGAGTTTCACACAAGTAATGTAACCAACGCAAAGCTTTGGCTGAATATCGATGGCTGTCAGATTGATAGGATTGGGGTGGTATGAAGGCTTGTTTGTTCTCGGCCATGAACTTCTTTCGGTACACTAATCAACACGCTTTGGCAATAGTAGAAGCTTCTATTAAAGGATTGATACCTCCTTGATCCAAAAAGAACTGTCGAAGTTTCCACACCATAGTCGTACAATATCCACATCTGATGGACAATATTTCGACATTTCTTCTTAAAAATCAATAGGGTCTGAAGAGTGGGCTTCGTACCAAGCTTAGGAAACTTTTTGTTGTTCTGTTCGCATATTGTCTGGATCGTAGTAATGGGCTTCGTGCAATTGCGGGACCACTGGGTGTTTATTTGCTTCAGTATTGAAAACGTTCGGAATATAGCCTGTAGCCATTTCATTTCTGTTATTTCATTCCAAATGTTTTAGGTATTCTGCTCAAACATAGCCAAAATCTTCATGGAATTTTTCAATTGTACGTTTCCCGCTCTAATGTCAATGATTTTGGCTCCATTCATGTTGACATGTGGAAATTCAATTCCTTGTTCGGAAAAAATATTTCAAAAGAAATTGTCCGGCGAATCGCGAAAAATTGTCGGCAATGACTGTAGCGTGTTCATGACACATCTCGTGATGATACACATCCTCTTCGCTCCAGGTGTCGTCGGTGGGGTCTAAAACCCACACAGCAAAATCATAAAGAGTATGTGAGCCACGAATTATCTTTACACGTCCCCCTGGAATCACGCTACAATTCCGACAGTGATAAAATAAAGGTTCCTGAATACAGGCGTGCTAATTGCGATGAGCCACACCAAAGTTAGGAATGTGAATTCCGGTCTCTTGGGAACATCAAAGTCAAAAAAAGGATAAAATCGACACAATGGTCTCGCTTCTTTTCCTGTTCTGGTCATTCAATAATTCATCGGGTTAATTGTCATATCTCTGAATATAAGACCGATGATACAATTTGACGACTTGACCACAAATACGACATCATTTATTTCCTGGACAAACGTGTGACTGTTTTGAATTGGTACGAACATGTCGTCCACAAGTGGGAACACACCGTCAGTAATTCGCAAGCACTTTTCTGTTGTTGGAATTTTTTCATGCGATGTCGCTCGTAAAATGATGGACTTACAAATGTTCGTCTGCAGGTAAAGAATTGGATCCTTTCTTGTTCTTCATGAATGCAAAGTTTGGACTCAAAACAGAAACGACATCTCTCACCACAATAAATATGTTGCTCCCAATTGTTAAATCCTTGGTCACATTTGTCACCATAGCATACGTGTCCGAGAAATCCTTCGATACTAGTAATAGCATCGAGATGAGTTTGTTGATGATAGACGTAAATCTATTTTCTGTCTGGAAAATTCGGTCCTCGAAACAGGAGATCTGCACAAAGGACTTGAGGGTACACTTTCAACGCATAACGAGGGGCTAACACGTCTTGAATTTTTGAAATTTCAGGAACTCCTCGCACGGTCTTTTTCGAAATTCCTGCTTGTTCCAAAAGGATTTCCGTTTCTCTCCGTTGTTTGATAATACTTGCCAGTACTCTTTTCCATTCTGCTTTATCGGTTTTCTCCGCATAAGCTCGAGAGACCACGATTATGCGTCTAAACACATCAGATCTTGATCGTTGCTAATCTGGACGATACTTCGTTTGGTACTGGGAAGTCGATCCACCGATAATACTTTACGTCGTCCGCTGCCTGTAGGAGGTCAAACATGTGTCATATGAAGAGTGGCTTTACCATCGGTTATGTCAAACTCATCATTCGATTGTTGTATGTGCTGAATTTTGTCCAAGGTTTTGAAAGATGTTAATTCTGCGGGTGTACTGTTACGTCTAGGGGTTAGAAAATGTAACAAAAGAAAGAACGACTCAAACAAGCTTTCACAATTTCTAAAATATAAATTTAATTTCCTAAAATATTAAATATTTCAAACAAACAAAGTGAAAGAATTAAAAATGACTTACAGTTTAGAAATTCCTAAATAATCCCAAATGTCCTATTGAATTTTGATAATTCGGAAGTTAATCCAAAGTATTCCGAATGAATGAATGTTCCGAATGAAGTCACTAATGTGTTGATATGCCACAAGAAACACAGTTTTAAATTCCAACTGTTATTAATCCCAGGTAAACTCCTGTGAATGTAGAATATTGTTAAGTTCCTTGAAGAATAGTACTTAAATCCAAAATGTACTATTTAGAACAGATTTTCACCAGCTGATTTTACAAACAATAATCTTCCTCAATAACCTTATGATTCCGATGAACTGCCAAAGAATGAGGAACGCAGTAATTAAATCTTATTATATAGCCTCTTAGGGCGTAAAAAGGAATCTAAACCCCGCACTGCGATTGTTAACAATTTTTGTCAACAACCTTCTTTGACCAATCAGAAACTAGGTCGCGCATGCTAGGTCTAAAAGTGCCTTTGCACTACAACTAAAATACCTTATTTCAAATCAACAAGATATTGATATAGGATTTAGGTAACGATTCTGCACGAGCTAAATCACGTGATTCAGCATTGTGGGTTAAGCTGACCGACACAATTATTGATTTCCCTTCACTTAGCATAACTCATGTAAACATGTTGACGTTCATATGTACTTTACTAGCGTAGGCTAATGAATTAAGGAATTATAATACATGGTTATAAACCCAAATGAAAACTATTATAATTTAAAGATAATACATAATGCCATAACAGTACTAAACTCGATCCAAACAGGAGATTTCAAAATGTCGTGAGTGATGGATAGTCTGAAACGATCTTGATCTTTAGCTTGGCACTGTCATTTCAATTCCTCTAACATAACCACCAATAAGTGCGTAATGAAGATATCTACTTTCTCTGTAGAAACGTGAAACTTAGATTCTTTAAATTGACAGTGTAAGTGTAGGCAATCGTTTACAATTTCTGGAAGTCACTTTCTTACTTAGCCGATCCTGAATCTCTAGGCCTTGAGGAGGTACGTGGTGCTAGATAAGGATCACTCATGTCTTCTTCAAAATATCTGGAGTGAACTTCTGACAAAACGTTTTCTAGAGTGTTGGGTGACACAGAACGTTGTCGTCGCTTGGTTTCTGGTTTTTCTTTGAAAAGGTGTGGTCGTTTCATGACGGTAGATGATTCAAATTTGATTTGACTATGTGAAAAGGTGTGATAGTTTCATGACGGTAGATGATTCAAATTTGATTTGACTATGTGAAAAGGTGTGATGGTTTCATGACGGTAGATGATTCAAATTTGATTTGACTATGTGAAAAGGTGTGATGGTTTCATGACGGTAGATGCTTCAAATTTGATTTGACTATGTGAAAAGGTGTGATGGTTTCATGACGGTAGATGCTTCAAATTTGATTTGACTATGTGAAAAGGTGTGATCGTTTCATGACGGTAGATGCTTCAAATTTGATTTGACTATGTGAAAAGGTGTGATCGTTTCATGACGGTAGATGCTTCAAATTTTATTTGACTATGTGAAAAGGTGTGATCGTTTCATGACGGTAGACGATTCAAATTTGATTTGACTATGTGAAAAGGTGTGATCGTTTCATGACGGTAGATGATTCAAATTTGATTTGACTCTCTCCTCCTATACCTAGGAGAATACATTGATTCAGTTTCAAAGAAATTCAAAAAAGAAAGACAATAAAAAGAAGAAGAAGAAATGGACTTTGGTGATGTGTTATGAAATTTCATTGTGAATATACTAAAAACGTAAGTATATCTATGTCTTGATTTGTTTTCTATAGTATTTATAATATACACACACATTTTACAATGGAGGGATTTGTTTTGTTTCATTTGGCAATTATTTGAGTTGTATCTCTTTTCTGAGACAACTGGGTGGCCCTGAAAAGAACCGCTGGGTTTGAAGAAATACAAATTCATGGACTTTTCAACATCAACTGCAACTATCTTAAACCTTTTCCACGTCCAAGTCCCACTGATGTTGTGGTGGTCGTAATGGCTGCCTCTGCTGCTAACGTCTTGGTAGTGGAGGGTTTAGGTGTACTTATATGTATCTTTCTCTGATGTTGTGTGAAAGAAACTTCATACCTTTCTCTCAGGTCTTTTCGCTCCGTCAAAATGTCTTTTAACAAACTGACAGTTTAATTTTCATTCCCTTCCTTCTGTTCACTGTTCAAAGTTTTCTTCTCCACATGTTGCTTTCTCTTTTCCTCGTTTTTGTTGTCGCTGTTTTTCAACAATTGTCTGTTCTTATTCTGCGTTGTAAATAAAAATCTCTAACTTTTCATTATGCTTTTTTTAAAATCAGTATAGACAGGCAATGATGGAGACGGAGGAGGAGGTGTAGGTGGTGGTACTTGTAAAAATTCTTGGGAAGATAACAGATCGCAGTAAGCCAAAGTCAAATTCAAATCAATCTCCTCTGGAATTATACTCGCTACTGCAGCAGTAGCGAGTATTATTCCACTTGTGGCGCGAGGGGTGGGGGTCGGGTGAAAGGTGGGAGCAATTGCCCCCGGGAGCCAGGCGAAGAGGGCGCCGTCGATTTTTTTTATTTTCTTTTGCAGCTGAAATTTTCATAGCATTTCACCTCATCTTAGTAACGGGGCATTCTTCACAAAACTTTAATTTAGATGGGTGGGGGGAAGGGGGAGGATGTGGTTGGGAACTGACATAAATACTGTTCTCTGTGGCAAAATTAGGGATGCCATTAACTTACATTGAACATTGTCCGCGGACGCCTTGGTAGGGGCTCCACTAAAGAATATTGCCCACTCTAACCCTCGCGCCGGCACTGGGTGCATCTCAATACGAAGTCTTCATCTTAGCCATGTTATACTGTACTTGCACCGTTCCGGACTGGTGAATCTGCTGGTGAATCTGATAAACGCTCATGCGTATATATATATATATATGTATTGAAAGTGATTGCGTCACACGCGTTCTGATTGGAAGAACCTCCAAATCAGTTTCAACCTGCCCGTAGACTATATATAGAGGTACATTCACCTTCTGTGTCATCTGTTCTCAAGACAGTTCAATATGTGGACGAACCTGGGGTCATCGACCATTATTTTCAGTATGCTCTTCAATCAAGACTACCATGAGTATGGGCCATCACCAAGATCGCAGATCGCGAATAAACACCCAAGATCGTAGATACGGCTATTTGGAAGAGAAAAGTGTACAGTGAAGGCAAGGGTGCCTGAAGAGAATATTGGTCTATGAACCTACAGTGAGGGGAAACTTGAGAAGAAGAACAGTGAAGCGGTGCCACTAGTGTTCACCATTTTTGGTTAACAACCCCAAAAGAGATACTACTCAAACATTGCCAAAATATTGTCTTATGTTTGTGTATCTCTTTTACAACTAAAATCTAAACCCTCTCTCCATTTTTCTGTCTTTGTGTGTGTGTATGTGTGTGTGGGGGGGGGGGGATAGTATATATGTATATTTGTATATATAGTATGTGTATATTCCTACCCTTCTCTTTCCTTTCACTTCAGTTCTAGGGTTGTAGGTATTATAAGGGTGGGTGGGGGATTGAATTTTGTTTATAAGGGGATGGTAGGGAAGTTATATGGATAGTAGGTGGGGGGAGGCTTAGTTTTGTTTATAATCTGTTTAACTTGTATTTCATCCCCTTCTTTTACACACATACTCTGTGTTGGTTATTAATTGTGGGTGTTGGTCAGTAGATAAGTAGGTGTTGGTCACTCAAAAGTCGTGGTTATTCAGTGTAGGTGTTGGTCAGTAGATAAGTGAGTATTTGTCACTCAAACGACGTTGTTATCAGGTGTGGGTGTTGGTCATTCAAACGGCGTGGTTAGTACGTGTGGGTGTTGGTAAGTAGATAAGTGGGTGCTAGTCACTCCAGTGACGAATGGATAGTAGGTGTAGTTTTAACATTACATTTCCCCTTGTCGGTATACCTTTTCAACATTGATACGTCATGTTAAATTCATTTGTCTCAATAGAGCCATTTTTATATTAAATTGCCCTTGTCCGTAATGTGGCGCTCTATAGATTCGTATTTTTCATTGGTTGGATTTTTAAAGAAAAAGAATTTCCCAGGTTTTCCTCACTGGTTATTCTGGCTATTTAAAAAAGACCTTGTAAATATTAGGTATTATTCAAAGAACTTTGAATTCTCTTTATTTTGATGTATGATTGACGGGTGCAATTGGATTATAGAGTATACAGCTTGGTCTTACTTCAGATGTGCTCCTATCAGAAAAGTGCTAGCTCCGCTTGGTCATTTTCACTTCCTGGACTTCAAAGGTGAATTGTAAAAAAAAGAGCCGATAACATGTTTCACTTTTTATATTTTGTAATTCCTTCATTGTACTTTCAGAAGCTGGTATTGCCTACTCTGGCAAAATTCGTTTTCCCTATTTTACTAACTGCTCAAAATAGTGTACATTGGACTAATTCAGGCTGATTTTTCGAGCACATGGGAGCGGCCATTTTTGTCAGCTGTGTGCTTAGATCGTGTACAATTTCCACAAGTACAATATGTTAAAAAAATTCAGCCACAGTACATGAAAAAAATATGGAGGTATGCCAAAATTCTCTTCATTGTGCATGTTGCAAATTCAAATAACTTCACCTTACACGTGTCACTCTCTCAGAAGTACATAATATCTGTAGAGCGCCTCCTAAAGTGACAATTTTGTCTGTGTAGTGACGTCATTCCAAAATTGGGGCTGTAATGTAAATTACTCTTGTCCGTTATGTGACAGTCTTGTCTGTATATCACCCCCATACTACTTACAGATCTATTTGACTGGATACAGCAGACAGCCTCTGACGTCATTAATCTTTAGAGTACGGGAAACATCTGACGAGAAATCCGCCGCCATATAATTACAGTGGAGTAACTACAGCCCCCGCAATGCGGGGAGGGGGGGGGCGCAAGAAGGCGGGCCCAAAATCCCGCGTTACATTAATTTGATGTGGGTTTCTCTAAATGTGGCTGTAGCATACTAACGGCGGGGCGGACAGAGCGGTTGCCCCGCGCCCCAGAGGTCTTAGGGCGCCAAAACAGCTGATGAAAAATTTGCGAATTGTATTCTGGCCCTTTGGGCCGTTATCATCACCTTGGGTGTCATTTACCCTTAGTACGCCACTGTGCAGGGGGGGGGGGGCAACAATTTAAAGTTACGCAACTGTATATATATATATATATATATATATATATATATATATATATATATATATATATATATATATATATATATATATATATATATAAAGTGAAAGAAACTATCTGCAAATGACCTTGTACAATATATATTCTCATTCAACATAACGTATTGCGGAGAGATTATTGAGTTTCGTTCATGTATTTATTATTTTAAGGGGAGATAAGACTTCCACGTGACAACCTTTGCTACTTTGTGAATGACACGGAAGTAATTGTATCGAAATAAATCAATGACGTACACGCATGTGGATGAATATTTGACATGTAGAATATAGTTCTTCACACTCTTTGATATTTAGCATTATTGGTTCATTTAATATAATACATATCCTCTTGGTTATACATAAAATATAAATATAAACGACATTCTACAATCCATTCCTGATGAAGTGATATTAAGAAGACAAAGCTTTTCACACTATCATCGTTCGCACTACTTTTTGCACTCTTTACCCAGTGGAAGCCATCTTGACTAGAAGGTTGATCTTCATTTGGCAAAGTGATTCACCGGTTAACCGGTTTCTTTCGTACAAACTCTATTTTATGCAGTTCTGATCTAGCAGCAAAGGCAAGAAGAGGCAGAAGAAGGGGAATATGGCGCAAATACTCCCCATTCGCTTTCAGGAGCATCTACAGGTACACGTCATACGGGGAGGAGGTGGTAATTCAGACTCTTGGGTTATACGCCCCTTACATGTTTCAGGTGGCAAAAAATCACACTCAGATGCATTTTGTTTGTTACACCAACTTCTAAAAACTCATCAGTAGACAAAATATGTTTCATTTACTGTGAAAAAGAAAATAACCCCACATTTCGCACTTGTTTTATTTGGTGTGTCGGGTAATCAATATTATGTTGATGACCTGGCGTCAGTCGCCATCCACATTGACCTTTTTTCGCCGGCTGTCGAAAATTGGTTACATACCTGTGCTTATTTTTATATTTTAGTTGTCTTGAATTTCACGCTGTTTATTTGTTTTTATGGAATATAGTTTTTCTTGATGATAAATGGGGGCGGACCCCATGTAATAGTGGACCCTGTGCATAGGTTATGTTGGTGGGGGCGTTTCATCTGTTGATCTTTCCAATCACCCGAGTTTTCTCGAGTCCAGATTCATTTGAAAGTGGTAAAAACTACGTTGGAATCACTATAGAATAAACAAGTTTAAAACCTTATAAACCTTATAATTGTTATGCTATCTGTTTGAAGCCATCATTGAAATACCTAAGAGGGGGTCTGATGAGTTGTATATGCGTGTGGAACAGACTATCAGCTATAGGTGTAATTTTCCTGAATCAGATTACACGTGCCTTTAAATGGCAATTCTTTAGTTTATTTTGCTGTTTGTCAATCAATATTCCTTGCAAGATCATTACAGGGCTTGAAATTAGTATTTTCTTTCACTAACCCACAAGATCACCATTTGACTGGTCCTGTTAAAATCGAACATAAACCAGTCAATTCCTAATTGAGCATCTATTGTTAACATCAGCCCCTAACAATAACAACCGTATTTCACAAAACAAGACTCACTGAAAGTTCATATTCATTTTGTGTATCTGATTCATCATCAGATTTAGGTCCGTAAGGTCTAGTCTGACCTTCTGTTTCATGGTCCAGCAGCGTGTCACAGCTTGATGTCATCTCATGGGTTTAAAATTCTTGATGTCAGGTGAGTGAAAGAGCACCAATATTAGATCCAATAATGCAGCTGGTCTTGCTGAACTTGCCTGTTTATTGTTTCTGTAGCTTGATCGTATGACGAGGCCTTTCTTTTTGTCTAGATCACACAGCTAAACAAAATTTGTGTAGGGCTTTCTTTGTTTTGCAAGAGCATGACAAGTTTCTAATAGATATTCAAGCTTTTTGAAGACACTTTTGTTCAAAGATGTGACAGTTTGCTCTGCTTCTGAAGAATCGACTTTGTTTTGATTTCACATATCCCTCTGTCATTTTGTGTAGGGAGCTTGCGTTGTGATTCCAGGGACGTTGCATGAAAGTATTTACACCATCAACATAGGAAGTACTTAAGGACTCTTATTTCTATGTATACTCGGTGCAGAAAGTGCACATGACAGCCTTTCCTGTGTCATACTTTAGCCATTTATATGTATTTTTCCAGCATTTTTGGTACTTGCTTACTTCTCTAGAACATATTTACTATTATGCTCTCTCATTATCATCTAATTTCTGATGTTTCAGTGGTGGCTGCGCACCTTGCAAAAACTTTCACATCTTTCCAATCATCACTGCACAATGCACTGAATGTTTATCAACAACTATGTAAATATTAAAACGCGTTATTCTGTACAATTCTTGATTATTTGTTAAGTCAGCCAATATATCCTTTTCTAATTAGCCAATACAAAACTGATAACCCTTAATCTTCTGTTATTATCAGTATTGAAATCGGTGTTGCTGGCCAGTACAGCAGCTAGTTCTATGTGAGTAAAGACTGTTTTGGCTATAATTACTGTAATTTACTTGATGCATTGAATAACACCTGTCCATTTATGCCTTGGGCATTTATTTGTCAAGTGCAGGATGTTGGCAGGTACTCAGTTAACAAAATAAACAGATCGATTGACCATGAAAGGGAATGGCATATCATGTTTTATTTGATACATCCGACATAAGACCACTTCTTAACAGTTCTGATGGTGACCTATTGAATTTTTCACTGCCCCAGTGGATTGGTGATGGTTGGGGTTTTAGTGATCCATTAGCAAATGACTGAGCTCGGGTTAGTGGATTAGTGTTAAATTTGAGCCAAGAAAATCTGTGTTAAAGTACATTGATGTTTTTAAATGAGGCCATACAAGAGTTGTGATCCAGTGTAAAGTGGATTGAATGTCACACTGTGATGTCACAGTGAATGTGCCACGTATTGAGAACAATGTACTCTATCTACAGCACTGTTAATGATTAGAGCTGAGAACCTCTCTTCTTGATGCTGTATAGTACTCTGCCACCATGGTAAAAGTTCATAGCGATAAATAATTCTTCATCTGGAAGTTTAGTGGTGACAGCCAATGCGCAGATCACACAACAATAGGAATAAACAGACTTTGGTAAAACTACATTAGTGTTAAATTTCAAAACAATATTTTATTTAAGATAAATGAAGGCACCTACATGACCATATTGAGGTACATGTTAATCTGTGATTCCTCTGTCATTTCCCACCCTATGTTAGAATACCTGGATAGTTGGCTTGGGAGGTCAGTGTGTCCCTGGCTAAGGCATTCACTCCATTTGCCTTGGATTGATATAAGCTTTTAAACTTTGCTGTGCCATAAAAGACAAAATATTTAACACAAACATGATATATTTTTGTATTTAATTTTCTCTGTTCATTTGTATAACAGTATTAGAAGTGCAAAATCAGACGCTTAGCATGTTATTTCAGGTTTGAACACTTCAGATGTTTATATTTTAGCGATTTGACTGTATCACAATTGCGTAGTTCCCGACCTCTCACCCCATTAATCCCATCACACAATACACCTGCATGGTTTGTTTATATGTGGGACCCTGGTTAGTCTAATCTGCTTACCTTTACAGATCACTCGCATCACACTTCAGTCTGCGTGGGTTTGAATCTTGGCTTTACCAATGTGGTTATGTGAGAAAGCTTGTCGGTAGCTTCATGTGGGTTGATGGTTCTTCCATGATGTGCAGAAAATGGTGTTAAACCCCACAAAACTAAACCTTGTTTATATTTGTGACATCATTGGGACATGGGGTCTTCATGAGAATTATCCTGTAGCTGGTTGATCGTCCAATTCATAGTAATATCAGCATTTAGTTCATATTTGTGATAAGTTTACAATGGCTGATTCAGAAGTTTAAAAACAATCGTGAAAGTTATATGATTTGTACATTTGTTGCTCACTTTTTTTTTATTTACTATTAGAGACTATTTTCAGTTTAACTGGGATTCATAAAACATCAAACTTGGCTGTAGATATCATTGCCTTAAGTAGGACTTGACCTCCTTACAAAAGCCCTATTATACATTTTAATTTCAAACTGAGAGTTTTATTTCTTGTTTTAGATAACCTTAAGTATTCATAAATTTAGGTGTTAAAGTTGATTATATTTCTTTTGGCAGCTCCAAAATGTTGGTATCAATGCTGCCAACATTGGATTCAGCACTCTTACTATGGAGTCTGACAAGTTCATCTGCATCCGAGAGAAAGTGGGTGACACAGCACAGGTGGTTATCATAGACATGAATGACACTGCTAACCCGATTCGTCGACCAATATCTGCTGACTCTGCAATTATGAACCCTGCCAGCAAAGTCATTGCTCTGAAAGGTATCATTGTTGTTTTGGCATATTTAGCCATATGCGGGGGTGGGTGGATATTTTCCATGTTTTATCCCCATGCTTTAGTGAGGGGATAATGTGATACCCACTATCTGTCTGATGGTAACCATGTCTGTCTCCTAAACTGCTGGGTGTAAATTCTCGAAACTTGATATATAGGTTCATATAGTTACTTACAAGTTTTCATTAAATAATATTCAAATTGATTAGCCCGGGTGCAATTTTGGTTATCTCTTGACATGAGTAATTTGTGAAGCAGACAGATTATAAATATATTATTACATGGCATCATAATTGTGTCAAATACCACTAATTATAAACATAAGAATCTTGTATCACCTTAGAGAAAGGATCTTGATTAGAAAATTTCTTATATCACCTTAGAGAAAGGATCTTGATTAGAAAATTTCTTGTATCGCCTTAGAGAAAGGATCTTGATTACAAAATTTCTTGTATCACCTTAGAGAAAGGATCTTGATTACAAAATTTCTTGTATCGCCTTAGAGAAAGGATCTTGATTACAAAATTTCTTGTATCGCCTTAGAGAAAAGATCTTGATTACAAAATTTCTTGTATCGCCTTAGAGAAAGGATCTTGATTAAAAAATTTCTTATATCGCCTTAGAGAAAGGATCTTGATTAAAAAATTTCTTATATCGCCTTAGAGAAAGGATCTTGATTACAAAATTTCTTGTATCGCCTTAGAGAAAGGATCTTGATTACAAAATGTCTTGCATCACCTTAGAGAAAGGATCTTGATTACAAAATTTCTTGTATTACCTTAGAGGAAGTACACCTCTCCCTCAATAAATTGCGCACAACGGGGTCCAAAAACATAGACCACACTATAAGCAAGGGTGCGAGTTACAGAGGGACCTAAAAAAAATTAAGGGGATGCCATCCCCGCTGGTTATCAAGAAAACAACAGTGTGTGTGTGTGGCGGTAACCAGGCTGTTTAATGGCTGAATACTTGTTTTATACTTGCATTGGGAATAATTGTCAATAAAAGGCTTTTTTCTAATGTAGTTGTTGGCTTTTTTGTATAAATTACCTTTATTTTCAAGATACGCAACTGCTGAAAGATCATTAACGACATTAGTCCAAGTGTTTTAAACAACACGTGAACGTGAATACATTGTGTATTACATCAATGCTTTTTGTTGTAATTGATTCACAACAAAACAAGATTCCTTTTTTACAAAAACAAGGGACACATTTCGCTAAACAACCGCTAACGTCGAAACTATTTATTTATTGTTCTATTGATAAAATATGGATGCCATGATTTCATTGTAAGAAATAGTGAAACATTTTCTCATCCCTGAGGAAATCTATGAGTGCAAATTTAGAAATTTTAAGTTCACTACAAACTGTGGAACTCGCATCTCCCTAATGAACCACATCTGTGAAACAAAGCTTTTTGTTCACCAAGTACTGATTTCACTTGGTTGCCTTACTATCTTTGATCACATTTGTGAATGAGTAGGCTAATTTAAGGTACTTTAATTATATTGCTTACATAATAATATTTATAACAGTTTTTGATTGATCAATTGAAATGAGTTGACCTGACACACAGCCGTGACCGCTAGCTCTTACACAGGTAGGATTTGCACGCCTTTTAACTTTTCTTTTATTCCATCCCCTTTATTTGATTTGATACAAAAGACGTAATTAACGTGATAATACCAAGCAGGCCTGCTTTTCATTGAGTTTAACAACAACAAATACTTCTGCAAGTCGGAGATAAAAAAAAAGGGTCGGCGCTTAATTAGGTTCTCACAGAAACACTCACGGGCATAGCTGTGACAGTTGAATATTTTTCACGTTTGAATACAAGAGGGCATATTGCATTTATGATGCTTACACTGAAACCGAATTAAAAGATGTAACTAAAACACAAATTTCATTTGACAAAACTTATTTGTTCGGTATTTATTTTTTTAAAGTGTTGCCACCATTAGGTATTAGTGACATTTTCATTGATCAAAATTTTGTCAAATATTGTTATTTACAGTGTACTGAGAATGCTGTTTGGAAAAAAAATTGAACAAACTCTATGACTTCTTATTAAAAGTTGAGAATTTCAGGACATTGTTCCAAATTTCCAGTACTAACCATTGTTTTCGACGACAAAACAAGCGATATATTAAGGTTGCATTTACCAATTTTGATCACGATTTTTTTCACGTTGAACAAATAGGGGCCAATGCTTTTGTCATTTTCTAGTAAACAAAAAATGGGATCCACGCCTAACCCCGCGTTATAAGCGGGTTTCGCAAGTTATCGAGGGAGTGGTGTATATTGATTACCATAATTTCTCAATTTATAGCTTGTTAATTTGGGTACTGTTTTTATCCTCCAAACATTAAAAAACAAAGTCACAGCTAATTTTCAAATTGTTCATATTTGCATTGACTTGTCTTGTTCGGCAAGAACTAATTTTTTTCTCATTAAGGTAGCAACCCCGGTCTATTTTTTTAAAGATGTTAAAAATGAAGGAAACTTTTCCAAATTCAAAAGCAAATTGAAACCACTTCAAAACGGTTTAAATTATCAAGATATTTATAATAGAACCAAAGTTACACTAACTTTAAGTCTACAAAAAATTTCAGAATTTTTAGTCTTGTGTAATGCCTGGTTTTTCTGCTTGATGACATGCCCAAGACCAACAATATTCTTTTTTAAAATGTTGTAACTTTTTTATTTTAAAGATATTGCTATAAAATATTGCATTCCTATGTAAATTGTCCTGCTGAATGCATTTGTGCTGTCAGATAATTTGTATGTGTAGATGGTAGTGAGCTAACTAAGACAAATTATGTAAATATTTTACAATTTAATTTATAAACTTTGTAATTTGTTATATATAGTACATGTATGTAGTGATATATATAAAAATAAGCTGCTTGTCTGATCTCTTTATGCATATAACGCTGTCTCAAGTTTCTATATATTTACATTTAACTCGTTACCCTCTGCAAGTACTGAGTGGCCTGGCTACTGAGGCACCTAATAAGTGTAACTTTTTTTTAGATGTTATTTATTTCTTTTGTTCACTCTACAGGAATAGTTGTAACTTTTCTTGATTTCATAGTTTTTCCTAAAGAGAATCATTTTCAAGTTTTATTAAACTAAACATCTTTTGCTTTTGTTGCAGTTTTGCTCATGTTTCCTCTACAAGTCTCTCTTGTTTCTTCACTGATCGTTCTTTGTCTCGCAATAAGTGATGGTTTTTCTGCTGTTTCGTCTCTTTTATTTACATTTATTACAGAGTAATGTCCAGTTCTGCTTTCTAATGATTTCAGTCTCTCAGCTTGTTCACTTATTTCATTTCCAAATTTGTTACTAACTTTTTTAGTTTTGCACTCTTCATCAGTCTGAGTGCTCGGATTTAAATTTATCCTAGCTATGCATACTTTCTCCATCTCTAATTCCTGTAGACATGACTTTAAATTTATGCTTTCCTCAAATGTTATTGGATGATTCACTGATTGCTACTTATGTTTGATTTGTCAGGATTGCTGGTGGTTCAAACAAGTTTTCTAAGAGGTCAGATACATTTTTGAAGCCTGGAACTTTTTCTTGTGGCCTAACTTGATTCTCTGTTCACAAAGTTTGGTGATTTTGCTTGCCAAAGATTTTTGATTCACTGTATTGAATCTTGGGTCCAACTTTAAAACCACTAGCAGCTCTGTTTGACTTCTCAAAGAAAGTTTTAATTTCTAGTACAACTCCATTTTGAAGATTGGATATACAATTCTGTTCATGGACGTGGTTTAGTATTTTTTCTTTTGTCAAGTCACATTTATGGCAGAAGGGGCCAGGATAATCCGTTCTGCAGGGCAAAATTCCAAAATAGCTTAGAATATCTGTATTACCAGAATAGCTTCCATAGACATCAATCTAAAAAAGAGGACCAATTATTGTACTATATATAAATATATTATTTAAAAAAATAAAACTAATAATGATAATTTTAAAAGGGGCTTGTTTAATTTTCATTTGTAATCAAAACAATTTTAAGTATTTACTTTATAATCATTTTATTATTTTTAACAACTGTTTACTGTAGAAAAAAATAATATGCTAGCAAATTTAAACTATTGAACTATACTGTATATAAATATAATTTAAGGGAGGTTAATTTTCATAGCATACATGCATGAATATTCAAAACAATTATTGTAATTAACAATTTATAATCATAATGTTTTTAACTGAACTGTATACTGTAAGAAAGTAATAATAATGAAATAGCAAATGATCAGATTTGAATGAGAAAACTAAATTCGATATGTTAACTGTGATTTTGAATGGTTATGAAGAACGATTGTCTCGACAAATTTGCAAAGACAAGACTGCATTTAAAATATATCAATAAATGCTACAAATTAATTTAGATCATTTTGTTTGTTAGCCATAAGTCATAACTATATTGTGAACATTTATTGATCGATATGGTGTTCAGCTATTGGTTACAAATTTTTGTTTACAAATATCGTAAAATATTCAAGATTGCATTTATACCACACACTTAGCGAAGTTGAAAAACTTACAAGTTTCTTACCTTTGAAGCAAAGTTTGGCACACGTGATCTCTTTTGTGATGGACATTTTATATACAAGGTTAAAGATGAGAATGTGCAGAATCTAATGGTATGTGAAAAATATTTTTTATACTTTGAGGATCTCATACGATCGATAGTTGAATTGCATCAAAATATCATCAGCGTGGTGTGTGATACTCTAATCCTTCAATTCTGCACTAACTGTCATTCAGTATTCTGATTGGCTACTAATTTTGATGAATATTCATTATCAATAACCTGGTTGCATCATTTTCCAAATAAACCACATGTTGCGCTTGAGTCACTGAACTACTGATTTTGTACATGTGGCATGAATTACCTGTAATTTGCTTTTCAACATGCAATGAAGTGTAAATCTAAAAGAAATGACACTAACAAGTAATATATATTTAGAAAGATAATTTTATTGTCTTTTATTTCATATATACTTTATAACATTCTTTAATGAAGAAAGTTAGTAACATATGGAAAAAGTGTAGTGACCATGTAAAACTGTGTCATTTCCAGGGGATATATGCCCTGTACTGGGGTTGCTACATTAATGCCAAACGCTTCCTCACCCAGCTGATATTTTCATTTTTAACATAGGAGAAATTGTACATAGAATAATGTTTGTTGTATCAATTATCATTGTTTATTCTGCACGTATGAAGATATTACTTTCTTTTCTTCTTCCTTTGAACACTTTG
Organism: Margaritifera margaritifera; assembly: GCA_029931535.1. Taxonomy (NCBI): domain Eukaryota; kingdom Metazoa; phylum Mollusca; class Bivalvia; order Unionida; family Margaritiferidae; genus Margaritifera; species Margaritifera margaritifera. The sequence continues at coordinate 2,326,356 of JAQPZY010001507.1, read as the reverse complement.
ACCTTCCGTAAACATACCTTTATTTGTTACAGGACTTTACATTATCCCTTTTTACCTATTTACCATCTTGCATTGCTGATGCTAAAACTCTTATAACTTGCCATATACATGCTTGCTTGTTGATACTTATTGTTAGCACAGCATCTCACATTGCTAGTAATTTTGAGGCATTACAATATGAAACCAGACTACTCCATCTCAAATAATCATTGATGAATAAGACAGCTCTGTTTAGTGGTCAGCAAATGCACTTAATCACAGAGAATTTTGACCTTTGTCCCACATCGTTTGTTTAGCTACACTTTCAATCAAACACCAAATACTACCTGTTCTAATAAATGACCAGACATGGGGCAGATGTACACTGTACTTGATTACCTTGTACTCTGAAGTCCTGAAAATCCAAGTACTCGTGCTCATATTTTTAAGGAGTGAAAGTACTCCTACCCTACTTGGAAAATTGAAAAGTACCAAATACTACAGAGTATATTTTAGAATACAACAGAATTTAGGCACTTGTAAGCCTTTCCTTGATAGCATTTAACATAATAAATTGTAGTTTATATCTGTACTAATTAATCTTAGAGAAATAGTTAACGTAAACATTGCTTTAATCTCTGGAATGATTATCTTTTCTTTTTGAATGATCATTATTTATGAACCTAGAATGAAGCCAGCATTTCCAGGATCAAATGGAACAGACCAAAGATATTTAATTTCTTCTTTCTTTGGCAAACCAAGCACGTGTGCATATGATGTGGACTAAGTATTACTTACATAGTAACCAGACTGGTAATCTCTTCTTTGTCTTTTACTTGATTCCATTATGAAATACATCTGATTGTTTATCTAGGTAAACAGTTATCATGTCATCAGATATGAATATGCCAGTGTCCTGCAGAATCATTTATTCAATGCATCTGTTTTCAGAGTCTTTTCCACAAGTACAGTCAAAAATATGAAATTATAATGTGAGAAGTTTCTGTCTAAAATAAGGATGCACAAATTGAAGAAATCTTAATGTTTACATTGAACTTCTCACTATCCTTGGTCATTTAAGGCAGATATTCTTGAACTTAATGGTTATTCTAGTAGATAGCTGGACCCAACATTTTGGATGACTAGCTGGACCCAACATTTTGGATGACCTGCACTTGGGGTAAGGAATAAGCCTGTAGATTTTGGGATCAGAAGTCAGGCTGACTTAAAGAAGAAAAATGGTTTCTGCATAAAACATTACATCTACCTCACATACCTGGACAGAACTTTGTGAATGGCTTATACTTGAGGTAAGGAAGAAGCCTGTTGATTTTGGGTCAAAGGTTAAGGTCACTGTCACTGAAAGAAGACATGGTTTCTGCGCACAAATTTCAGTTGTCAATCATGAATCTTCACAAGACTTTGTAGATGACTTCAGTGCTGGGCAAGAAAGAAGCCTGTTGATTTTGGGGTCAACAAATTGTCATGGTCGCTGTAACTGAAAGAAAATAAATGTTTTTTGCATAATAACTTTACATCTGGACCACATACCTTGACCAAAGTTTGGAGAGGGCTTGCACTTATGGTATGGAAGAGACCTATTGATTTGGGGGTCTAAAGGTTTGGGTAATTGTGGATCTAAGAAAAATTGGTTTTGCAGAATAACTTTTGTTTTAGAGTAAGTTCCTTGATCAGACAATGTGGATGGCTTGGAGTTAGAGTAATAAAGAAACCTATATATTCTGGAATCCAAAGGTTGGATGTCATGGTCATGGTAAGTGATAAGAGTATAATGGTTTCTGCACATTAAGTTTACATCAAGACAGCATACATTGACCAAAGGTCAAGGTCATTGTGACCCATTAGTCAGTAATCTTCAGTCACCCATACCCTGCTAGTGTCTACATAAAGGACTATTAGACACTGAGAGGGTTTATAATATGCTGTTAATTTTACTAAGTTCTCTCTTTTCACCCAAACAAGTACAGTGTCAGGCTTCTGAATTCTATGCATTTGCAATGTTAAAAGTACTTCATTGGTAATCGTGAGTAATTTTGAAAAGTACTAATAGTTGTGATCTAAATTAAGAAATCTGCAAGTACTTTTACTAGTACTCCTACTCTAACTTGCAAAAGTACTTGTACTTGAGTACTTTAAAAGGTATTTTGCCCCATGTCTGTGAACGATTTCCATTTGTATGAAAAATGTTAAAACATGCATGGTAGATAGTGACCTGAATATTTACTGTATATTCTATCATCCCCAAGTTCATCCTATCTTAGTCATTGATACAGTACCCATCTACCCTAGTGATTTTCCATTCTCCAATTATGAGAGCCTGTCAAGCAGTTTTCACCTTTACAATTTTAGAACTTTTAATCAGCACGGTATAGCATGGATTGTGCTGACGTGCTGTTAAATCCAATATACATGCATTAAAGCAGCACAGTGACCTAACATGCTTTGAAATTCTCCTTCTTTTTCCCCTCTCAAATTGTTGTTCCTCTAATTGTATTTGCACATGTACAACACAACTTTTAACAGTATAGACCCAGATCTGCCATTTTAACAGTATAGACCCAGATCTGCCATTTTAACAGTAGAGACCCAGATCTGCCATTTAAACAGTATAGACCCAGATCTGGCATTTTAACAGTATAGACCCAGATCTGCCATTTTAACAGTATAAACCCAGATCTGCCATTTTAACAGTATAAACCCAGATCTGCCATTTTAATAGTATTGACCCAGATCTGCCATTTTAACAGTATAGACCCAGATCTGCCATTTTAACAGTATAGACCCAGATCTGCCATTTTAACAGTATAAACCCAGATCTGCCATTTTAATAGTATTGACCCAGATCTGCCATTTAAACAGTATAGACCCAGATCTGCCATTTTAACAGTATAGACCCAGATCTGCCATCAACAAGAACTCTCCTACATTATTGTGCCCATCATTATAACGCGATCCTGAATATAACATGATCATTCCATAGACCTCGTTCAAAAATTTAAAAATATAATCTCCAGATTTGATTAGCTTAAAAATATATATAACCAATTCATTCAAGTTGGGTATCCGCATTGGTCTTTATTAAGCCATTATTTATTCTGATATTGTCAGCTGTTGTATTTGCCAGGAATCTGTATGACACCTGAAATTGCTCTAGGCACAAAGCCAATCTGCCAGGTCTGCCAGTTGAGTTCTGCATCTATACCACGTCTCTTACATCAGCATTTTCAAAGCATTTAATAATTAATCTTGTCTTTCATATAGAATTTTTATAAACAAAAATTCTTGGTAGCCAGGACTAGTAGATTGAGAAATTTACTAGTCCTGCTGAATCTTCACTATTTCCTTCCCACTAATTCTGACTGGTAACAACTGAAAAGCCATCGGTCTGCTGAAATTATGAAAACTACTAGTACAGTGGGAAATTTACTAACCTTGGGCTAGCAGACTACTGGTAACTTCGAGCCCAGTATGTTGCTTCTCTATCTAAACAATTGCCAGTTTGATTTGTCAATTGCGACAAATTCATTGAAATCCCAGGCAGATCTCATACAATTTTAGAATACGTATTGTTCTCGCTTGTGTAATCTACATTGTGATTATCATATGTGATAAAAGGAAAGTGATGGAAATTTCATTGTTTTGTGAATTAATATTGACCATATAGGACTTCTGCTGACCTCTTTTAGAGCTATAATTAGATATGAACACATACTGAGGTATTTATGAAAAGCGGGTGCTTGACTTTTTCATAATAATCAGCCATGAACTATGAACCTCTAAAATGTAGACATTTGAATATCCAGAAGAAAGAAGAAAAAAATTTCTGAAGGAGATCTTTATTTTCATGAATGTAACTATTTGATAATGTTGAAACCTTGGTTAATATGAAGTGAAGTACATATATTTTATGTACATCAATAATTTTAATGCTCTTTTGGATTGAATGTTTTGTGTATCCAAACGTCAATCTCCTCCTAACCCCCCCCCCCCCCCCCCCCCACCGCAGCACAACATATGCACATACATATCCATCCACGAGTTTTCACATTATATGGTGGTTTGGCACACAATGTGATCTGCAATTATGGACTATAGCTAGTAAAGGAGAATTGTAATGTGCCAGCTGATCCAAGTCTACACTATTTTGACTGGTTTTGCAAGTGATTAGTGTAGACCCTGATCGAAGGCATAATACATGATGGTAGTTCTGGTCAACATTATTTGCAGATGGATGTGCTTGATATTATAATAAATTTGGTATTAAGGTGCACAGTAGTAGGCTAATATATTGGTATCAATATGGTATTAAGGTGCACAGTAGTAGGCTAATGTATTTTGGTAAATAAGGTATTATGGTGCACAGTAGTAGGCTAATATATTGTGGTAAATAAGGTACTATGGTGCACAGTAGTAGGCTAATATATTGTGGTAAATAAGGTACTATGGTGCACAGTAGTAGACTAATGTATTGTTATCTATATGGTATTCAGGTGCACAGTAGTAGACTAATATACTGGAATAAATATGGTGTTAAGGTGCACAGTAGTAGGCTAATGTATTGCAATGCACATATTATACAGCAATATTAGTTTTGAGTGAGTGACCTTCAAATTGAACAGGAAATTAAAGCAAGAGAAGGAGAGAATTCATGTAGGCAAATTGCAGGCTTTGCCTTTCATGTGCTTGTTTTTCAGAGCTTGGACCCAAAATATATTCTTTATTTGCTGTCTGCTGCCTGAGCAAAATGATGCAGCAGACTTTTTCATGATTATAGGGAGTTTTTTTCTGGGCACAATTGCAAATAAATAATGTTTAAAATGACTTTTTATATGCCCTCTCGAAGGCATAGCATATTATGTTATCATATTGTCCATCCGTCAATCCATCTGTCTGTTACCCATTTTGTTTCTTCACTATAATTCAAGTTGTACTCCATTTAGTAACCAAACTTTGTGGATGGCTTGATCTTGTAGTAAGCAAGAAGCCTATCGATTTCAGCAGTCCAAATATGGCAGCCATCTTTAAAATCTCGCTACTCGTCCTAAATGGAAAGACATATTGACATGGGGTATTCATTAGAAGACTTCTTATGGTGTATATTTGGTCATGAATGAAAGTGATGCTGATCTGACATCTAATATGTCCACCATGGTGGCTATCTTGAAAATCTTGTTATTACTTATTCCTTCAGAATTGATGGTCGTAATATCATAGGGTTTTCACCAAAAGACTTCCTATGATATCTACTTGGTCCTTAATGAAAATGGTGCCCTGCAGAAATCCAATATGGCTGCCACAATGAACATATTGAAATCCTTGTCACTAATTCTCCTGAATGGATGATCTCGTATTGGCATGGAGTTTTCACCAAAAGTCATCGAATGGCAGCTAGTTTGTCCTAAATGGAAATGGTGCGAGTTTTACCTCTAATATGGCTTCCTCATGGCTAATTTTATCACTCAAGAATATTAGAGATGTTTTCAACACTCGCCAGTTAAAAATAGTTTTATCTTGAATTTCTGTAAATTCTTTTTGGATAGTAGAATGTCAGTCCTTTTGAGAGACTCTTGTTTTGTGTCATTTTCGTCTTCATAATTTACTTCATTTAATATTGTCCAATGTTGAAGCTAGAATCTGTGGAGGACAACATTTGTAATTATGTGGCTATACCTATTTGTACTCTTAATTATTAGGCACATGTTTATGTACTGTAAGGGCACCTGTTTATGTACTGTAATGTACATCGGATGTATTTTTGTTTTTAGATGTATGCATGAAGTGTTGCTAAGTATATATTACATGCAGTTTCCATTTTCCTGTTCAATATACATTCTTAGGTGGCAGTTTGTACAGCAGAACCAGTCTTGAAAGACCACCCATTTTGCTAAAAAAAAAAAAAAAAGGTCCCTCGAGACATGTGGCCTCATGACATATCATAACTATATAATATAAAAAAAACTGTGCACTGTGAATCTGATCTCTTAAGACAGGTAGTCTCTCATAGCAGTGGTCTTTTAAGCCATGTATAACTTGTAATATATATTTAGAGTTCAAATTATCCAATGTAAAATAAAGTTTTTTTTGTTTTAACGTCATTTGCCAGTCCTCGAAAATGGCACAATTATTTAATTGAACCTGAAAATGGTACAGCACACCAGAACTTCAACAAGGACACTTAATTGAGCCAGCATTTCATATTCAGCTATAAAATATATCCATTTTGCAATCTGTAATAAAGCTGCTTTTAATTTACTTCACAAGATTGGATTAATTTCAGAACATTAAAGTTTCTACACATGATACTGTTAATGCTATTAAAATTCATCTACTTTTTTTATACATGGTATCATGTTTAAACAATGGTTCAGCTTAACATTGTATTCTTTAAAAAATTGAAATGCAAAAATGGGTTTTAATGTGTTAATAAATTGGGCAAAATTGCATGATTTGTCATGATTGAGTTTCCCTTTATTTAGAGCAAACCAAATATTACCAGTACTGACTGCACTGTAAAGAAATCTTATCATGGAATGCACATCACTGATAATTAGCTGACTTGTCTCTATTTTAGTGAAGATAATTTTATTCCAATCTTGATAAATTAAGCCACTATGTGTTTGTGAATATCACTCAATGCATCAATCGTACAAGCAAAATTGGGACTTTTAGATTTGAAAAATTAAACTTTCTCAGGACTAAACTCTTGCCATTAGGCACTTGTCCAACAAAAACAATTGGGATTTGTGGTTGCAAGATTCATGTTAATTTATACAACAAATGTGCCAAAAAGTCCATAGAATGCATGAAAATTGTGAATCATATTTTCAATCTCTGCATATATTTATTGGAAAATCCCTCCTATATTTAGAAACTTCCCCCTTTTTCTTCAAATGGGGGATGAGGCTGGATTTCAACCACTAAATATTCAGTCCCAGAATGCGATCTGCCAAAACTTTTTTTTTGTTATTTCACACCTGCACTGTTCAAGATAGTGACTTCAAACTTTGTGCTATGACTGGGGGTTGACTGTGGATGTGCACAATAGTTTTCAAATTTCAATCCATCATGGATGGGGAGGTTTTTTGGGGATTGGTGATGGTTTTGTATGAACTTGAAATAATTCTTTTATTACAAGTCTTGAATGTGTGATATAATTATTGATCAATGTGAAACATATTCTAAGATTACGTCTTTAATGAAATCCCTGGACTATGTCCAGAAGAGCATACAGATGTGGTGCCAAGTCATAACTTAGAAACTGTTAGGATCCCCATTCTGTGCTTATAGATATATTTACTGCTCATGATAAGAAGAATTTAAATATGTAGCTGACATTGGCCCCTAGGTCTGTGCGTACCTTCAGACACTAAGCCATAGAAAGGGAGCTACTGTAGCTCAGTTGATAAGGTGTTGGACTCGTAATCCAAGGGTCGCGGGTTCAATATTTGCCCAGGCCACTCCGAGTCTGCTGCCTCAGTGTGTCCTTAGCAAACAAAAAAATAAGCCATAGGGACACCGATTTGGGATAGGTGGGTGCTGGGCCAAGAGAGGGTGATGCAAGGATATGTTTTACACACACTCTGGTTTTAGTATGGTACATGTATATTGATGAAGTTTTATCTTGATCAAAAGAATTTTATTTTGATTCTGTAAGCGAACAGCAGATGAAAATTATGATTCTTATTTTCCTATCCCTCAGTTTCTTGTATATAATCCTTGCTATACCCAACTACTTAATTGTTTGTGATGAATATTGATATATCTGTTTAAAAAGCGCCATGCAAATATTCTGTATAATAAGTCCTATATATTTAATATGGTTGACTTTCCTGAGCTATGCTGCTAGTTAGTCCCAACAGTATACACATAAAGTGATCACCTTAGGCCTGGGGTCTCCAAGCTTAATAAGACGAGGGCCATGTTAAATTTTTGAAGGGGGTTTGCAGGCCAAAGTGACTGAAAAATTTAATTATATGCAAAATCGTTTCACTTTGTGGGCCGGACAAATTGAAACCGCGGGCCAGATTCGGCCCAGAGGCCGTAGTTTGGAGACCCCTGCCTTAGGCAATGAGAGCATTATTAGTGCCTTTATGTCTGAAACTCAGTGACAATATTTGATATTTAGAGGGGGTTACTTGAAAGAATTTGGTTAGTTTTGCTTTGTATTCCTTCAGTTAAGCTGAAATTTGTCAGAGTTCTTGAGAAAATTGTTCACATAATTTTGTGAATTTTATGAAATGTGGAAATAGAAAGCTATAATGCAGAAAGGTAAACGTGATTTTGTGTAGCTATTACTTTTTCGAGCTCATACACCTTGTCTGTTTGATGTGAATACATCTTCCCACAGAGTGGAGAATTGTCAATAAGACACTGTCCACTTGTGCACCTTGCATGCCCATGCACAGAACAGTCATCTTTTTCAAGGAAGCCATGTTAATGAATGTGTGTCAAATCTGTGACCAGAGAAAAATTGCTAATGTTGCTAGTGCTTCACTGCATTGTGGTCTTCCTTCAACAAATATTATCTTGGTGTTACATTTATCCTCTCCATATTCTATTTACATGCCCGTAACCCCCGCTCCCTTTCAGAATTTGCTTCTTTAAGGGACCTTGTAGATTACCATGCTGTATCCCACCCCTTAGAGGTTAGGGTACACTTACATTCATTATCAGTTACACTGATTATGGGTAAGTCTTTTGTGTTACGGAAATAACGCATCAGAGGCACTTCCCTAATATACAGGAATTATGTATTCCTTTTCTTAATTAATTGTCTAAACACCAAATTCTGTGTTTTTTCACCTTTGTATATTGATAATTGTTCTCGTGACTCGTGTCACATTGTTATTGTAGTGTGTGTTTGCAATCGCTCCTAAATAAAGGTCTAACAATTGAACGTCTTAATTTACTATAAGACAAGACAGGCAAGTCTCATTGAACGTCTTACTTTACTATAAGACAAGACAGGGAAGTCTCATTGAACGTCTTACTTTACTATAAGACAAGACAGGCAAGTCTCATTGAACGTCTTACTTTACTATAAGACAAGACAGGCAAGTCTCATTGAACGTCTTACTTTACTATAAGACAAGACAGGCAAGTCTCATTGAACGTCTTACTTTACTATAAGACAAGACAGGCAAGTCTCATTGAACGTCTTACTTTACTATAAGACAAGACAGGCAAGTCTCATTGAACGTCTTACTTTACTATAAGACAAGACAGGCAAGTCTCATTGAACGTCTTACTTTACTATAAGACAAGACAGGCAAGTCTCATTGAACGTCTTACTTTACTATAAGACAAGACAGGCAAGTCTCATTGAACGTCTTACTTTACTATAAGACAAGACAGGCAAGTCTCATTGAACGTCTTACTTTACTATAAGACAAGACAGGCAAGTCTCATTGAACGTCTTACTTTACTATAAGACAAGACAGGCAAGTCTCATTGTTTACCTTGTGCACAGGTGAGGTCATGCACTGGGGTGTATATAGCAAACACCATAAAAACAACAGGTGACTTCACATGTGACATATACAACATATTATCACTAATTCATTGTTTTATTTCAGAGAACTATGTCGGGACAGTCTGTGGCGAAGTGTGGCCACAAGAATGGCCCTTGGGACACTCACCCAGACTGCCTTGCTTGTTCAAAATGCACAGAGGATTGTTTTGCGTTTATGTAAATTATGGTCAACTGAAATCTGGAATCTAGTCGATTCCAGTCGCACATAGTGAAACCCCACAATAACGCGATAATTGGGGTCCATTAAATTCGATCGCGGGAAAGGCGGAGTCGCGTTATTTCTGGGTTTTACTGTATTTTACTTTATTCAGAGAACAACAAATACACGTCTAATGTATACGGCTAAAACACGGTATTGGTGCTGATAAAGGAATTTTCATGTTATATGCATGAAATAGAAAAATTAAACAAGATATGAACCAATTTTAAAGATTGGTAAGCCTGGCATATACCTCTCTTACTTTCCTGAAAATTTCAAGAGGTTAGTGTAACCCATTGTTGAGATATGCATGGAAACAAGCTCTAAAAATGGCCATTTTTGAGCGTTATGTAGTCTCACTCGAAAAAAGCTTGAATATAAAATAGAGAATTCTCTAAATATCATACTGAAATTATGCATTTATTGGTCTGGTTTTATGCGGAATTCTATCCTGCAAATATTGCTTCTTGAATTAAAGAAATCGGTAAAATATTATGGATTTTATAAGCAAAATACCGTCAGTAGAAGTTTTGTTTCAACACTGAAATTCAAACACTAATCTGTTGTTATATGCCAACATTTTGTACAAAATAACATTCATTATAACTTTTATTGACATCTAGAACTCGACTTTATATTATAATAAGTAGTAAAACCATTTAAATCACATGGCTAGCCAAGATATTCGATTGAGAGCTTGTTCTTTGTCAAACTTTCCAGTTCTAAATTTTGTAGTGTCTGTAACCTTTACAAGTTTATATGGCAATAATTTTGTTGTTTCATTATGGAAAAGTATAAATCCTACAAAGGCTCATGTGTATCCATGTGATGTCCAAGTTGGCCAAAATTGGTGGTGCTGTATTGTACCATTAAAAAACAGCAACTCAATAAAAAAAGTTACAGACACTACACAAACAGGTATAAAAATGAAAGATAAAAGTATTGTTCTACTTGTCATTAAAACATTGTTTTTCTCAATAGAAAGTTCCATCTTATGTGATGTAATGTTGCATCATCTATTTACCTCTGCAGCCAAGAGCAAAAAAGTGATGCAATAACTCTCTTGATTGAATATTGCATCATTCTTGCAGCACTGTCTGTTTGAGTAATTTACTACAAGACAATGTAACCTGAATTTCTTATCCTAGAAGAAGCTGCCTAATTACTTTTTCTGTTCTTTACCATGGTACATCCCTAAGACATGGGAAGACGACAAAAGCAAACCTCTGGGAACAACTCTGGTAAGTTTGTATTGAATGGTAAACCACACTCTTAAATTGTAGTGTCTGTAACCAATATCCCCTTTTTATACTGTCTATGACTTTATCCCTGTTTTTTTTTAAAAAAATGAAGCCAAATTATGTTTCCTATTACAGTATTGATGTGTAAGGCTAAATTTTGACATATTGTCTGTCTGCAATTTGTAATATTTTGGTATATTTATAGTTTCTTTCATCTAGATTTCTGATAACAGGCAACATTTTCAGTGATTTCTTACAATATGCAATTGAAACTGAGTATTTTTGCATTCCATATCATTAGACTAGTAAATTCAAACAGAAATATTATGAGAATTCAATGAGCTCAGACTTAGTATTGGATACATTGCTGATATTGTCAAATGGTTACAGACACTACTAGACATGTGAATTGACCCGACTGTTGTTTACATTATTAAGGAAAGTGTGCAATCATTGTAAATGCTAGAACATTGAATAATCATCAGGTTTTATGCTATTTCTTTTTCAATCAGATACTTTTCTTTAAGAATCTACAGGTTATTCCAGTTTGCTTATGTATGAAAGCATATTGCGTACTCATTACAAGTATGTTTTGTAAAGTCTAAATTTCATCCGTATACATAGAGGAACAAAAATGAGAATGAAGTTGTTTGCTTTTAGGAAGCAAAGATAAGCCAGAAGAAGATGAACAGAAGATTAAAGCTAGAAGGGAGAAGACGAGGCTAAAGGTACAAGCCTGGAGAAAAAAACAGAGGGAAAATAAGGCGAAACATGAGGAGCTAAAAAGGGTTGATAGAGAAAGAAGAAAAGATGCAAGACTACTAAAAAAACAGCAATCACTTTCCGATTCAAATCTTCAACAAGAATTAAGAAGGAAAAAACGTGAAGAAATGAAAAGGTATCGCCAGAAAAAGAAAGAAAAAGCAGCCCTGGCAATATCGGTTAATAAGAGTGTTGATTTAAGAAGTCCGAAAACTGCTGAATTAAGTAGAAAGAAGAAAGAAGCTGTGAAAAGAACCCAAGCATGGAGAATGCGTATCAAACTGAATGAAAGTATACAGCAAGAGTGTATTCAGACTGATTGTGAAATAGGAAATACTGGGTCAGCCAGAGATTCACCAATGAATAAAGTGTTACCTAAAGCAACTCTGTACAGACAATTAAAAAAGGTAAAGGAAGTATTACCAAATACCCCAAAGAGAAAAGCAGTCATCATAAGTAAATTAATTGAATCTCCATCAACATCAAAGTTTCTAAATAGGAATATAATGATAATGACACCGGATTGCAGAAAAAAACTTGAATTGACAGATACTGTTATACAATCTGTGTCAGAGAGCATTTCAGAAGTGAAAACAAGGAAAGGGGGTGCAAAGAAACATGCATACAACATCATTTGTGACGCATTACTGAAGAAATATAAAAGACACAGACTAAAAAAGTATTTCAAAGTATCAGTGAAAGGGCAAAAACCTAGTTCTACATGGTGGGAGACGAAACAAAGAAAAAGAAGAAGGGATGCACTTAACTCTCCATTAAAGAAATCTGTGAAAGATTTTTTTCTAAGTCCAGAAATCAGTAGGGAAGTGCCTAATAAACGTGAAACTGTGAAAGTAAGAAAAGGTGGTCAAAAAGAAATACTTCAAAAACATGTGATGACTATGACATTAGAAGAAGCCTACAAAGACTACAAGTTAAGGAACCATAGTCACAAAATAGGATTAACTTCATTTTCTAAATTGAAACCAGTGAATGTTAAAAAGGTGTCTGAAACAAGCAGAAGATCATGCTTATGCCAAAAGTGCTGTAACGTGGCCCTAAAAAGTGAGGCACTAACAAATGTAAAAAAAGCAGTGAAAGAAAATGGAGATTTGGATGAAATTTCAGTAGATAAGAAAAGCTTAAGTGATGCTACTTTTTGTAAATACGACACCAATCCAGCTATTAAATGTTTAAGAAGAGAATGCAAACAATGCGGTGTGAAATGTTTGCAGAGTTACCTTAAACCATTTGTTGAAAAGTATAGTGACAGGCAGATATCATGGCATCAATGGGAAAGTATAGAAATAGCAAAAGATGATAAAGTAAAGCGTTGCGTCTCCTGTGTGCCTAAAGAAACAGACATAAAAACATTAATTACATGCTTAGAAACTGACATGCAAGAGTATCCAGAGCACGTTTTCAGGGCCAAATGGCAACAGCAACAGATGGGAATTTGTGTTGATAGAATTGGTGAGGGTTCTATTGCTATGGTCATGGACTTTAGTGAGAACTATGGGTGTATTTTTCAAAGTGAAGTACAATCTGGATTCTTCGACAGGAACCAAGTTACAATACATCCAATCATGTGTTACTATACAGAAAAACAGGGAGAAAAAGAATTCAAGATAAAGCATGCCATTATTGGCATCAGTGAAGAAACCAAACATGATGCAGACTTAGCTATCACTTTTGAGAACAAAGCTATAGAAATTCTGAAGAAGAAAGGTGTGAAAGTAGAGGAGATCCATGAGTGGACAGATGGCTGTGCTGCCCAGTATAAGGGGAAGAAAGCCTTTGCTGACATAAGTCTGAGGAAAAAGCCATCTGTAACACGAAATTATTTCGAAACATCACATGGAAAGAGTGTTTGCGATGGTCTCGGTGCGACAGTCAAGAATGCTTGCTACAGAGCTGTAATCAGCAATAGAAAGGTGATAGGTTGTGCAGAAGATGTATATCATTTCTGTACAGAGAAACTGAAAATGGAAAATACAGATAATGAAGCTAAAACAGTTTCGAGAAGGGAGTTCATCCTTGTTAAAGATGTTGAGAGAAATAGAGAAGAAACTGATGTGCAAACACTGCAAGGTACAAGAAAATTACATGCTGTAAAGTCAGGAAGCAATGATTATGAACTGAGCATAAGAAATCTGAGCTGTTATTGTGAGCAATGCATGAAGGTTGACGGGAGATGCAACTTCAGCGAAAATGTTAATGCCTGGGAAATGAGAAAGTTAGTACTCAATAAAGATAATTTAAGTCAGAAAGGAAAACAACTTAAAGACAAGAATCCATCAACAATAGAAAATAATGACAAGAAAAGAAAACAAGGAAGTAACCAGAAAGATCATAACTCAGCAACAAGCGAAAAGCCTAATAAGAAACGGAAGTCAACAGAAAGACAAAACATTGTGACAAAGAAGATCAAAGTTGACAAAAAAGCACCAACCAACACAGAGAAACCAATAGAGAAATACCACCCTGGAGAATTTGTTGCTGTAGGACTTAAGCCAAAGAAGGGACCTCTAGATGTATACTTAGCAGAAGTAATAGACATTCTTCATAACGAAGTTAGACTTAAATACATGAGAAAGTCTGGCAACATGTATGTTTGGCCTGAAAAAGATGATTATTCACAAGAGGCTCTAGATCTATCTTGTACAGGGTAAAAGCTCCACAAATAGTCAATGAAAGGGGTCATTTCAAGTTTAATGCAGCTGAATTGTCTAAGCTCAAGTCAAATCTGGAAAAAAATCATAAGCACTTCTATTTGAAATGACAATATAAAGTCAAGGTTTAATGTGTAGTGTCTGTAACCTTAAGATCAATCACATATGGGTCTGTGTTTGAGTCAGCACCTTGGGTTGAACAATACTTTAGTGACTATGATTTATTGAACATTCATTATACTTCAATATTTTACTCTTACAAACACTATTTAGTATTAAACTTTCAAGTGCTATTTACCAGTTCATAATTTTAACACAAGTATTGGACATATACCTGTTACAATGTGGTTTTATCATTTTATTAACTAATCAACATTCATTTAATGAATAATTCTAGTCAATGTGTTCATGTTGAATTATTTTTGAAGTGAATTTTATGGAGATATGTATGGTTCTGCAGCTGTATTGAAATGCTATAGTTTTGTAGTGTCTGTAACCAATTTTATGGACAATGTACTTCTGACTCTTATGGAAGTTTGCAATACTTTTGGCCAGTATTAATGATTTTGTTTGTTTAAATATTCTTCTTGGTGTTAGATAAATGCCTAAATAAGATTATTCTATGTCTTTTATGTTTGTTATGCAAAAGTTTCATGGTTAGGTTTTTTTTCTTAGTGATACCTTTGTCATAGATGTTTTGATTTTGTTATTAAGTTGTTTACCACTTCCAGTTATGTTGTTTACTTTAAATGTTGATATCCTGTTACTGATGTTACTGTGAAAAAAAATAAAGTTTTAAAGTTTTCATGCTGTTTTTCTTGCATGTTATACACCAAGTGTAGTGTCTGTAACTGTTGTTATACCAATGAATTGAAATAATGGTTAAACAAAATCGCATGCATGTTCAAGCTAAATCTAACTTGATCTGACTAGGGGACACCCTAGGGTATATAATGAGCTTCATTGAAATGTTCTATCAAACATTTCAATTTTTTAAGTGAGTGAGACTACTCTCAGCACCAATACCGTGTTTTAGCCGATAGCATGAATAGGGTATCAACACTGTTTACTGCCTGATATCAAGCCGTCTTTGCTTTCCCGCGAGTTTGATACTTGTTCAGTGCCAAGTAACAGAGTGGTTATTTGAACTCTCTGTGATCTTGCCACCCAAGCTCAGTCTCTACATAAGCACCCACATATGACAATCTTTGATCAACCACCGCATTGTCTCATGCTTGGTTGTGTATGCAGTTTAAGAAGAAACATAAGTCGGCTATTGTTTGCGCAATGATAGTATACAGGATGAATTGAAGTCCAGCGCACGTGTCGGCGGTTTACGTTTTTTGATGTTTATTAAATTGTGAGAATCTTTTATCAACCACCACATTGTCTGATGCTCGGTTGTGTATGCAATTAAAGAAGAGACGAATGTCGGCTATTGTTTGAGCAATGATTGTATACAGAATGAATGGAATACAAACTCAAAGAAGACTTACTGGCTTTACTCATGGATCAGCAATAAGTAACATTTCCGATAATGTTTATTTTGGCATAAAACTTCAAGAAATTGGTGAAATTGTTAAATTTCATAAGCCATGCCAAGATTGAATTCATACGTGATCTCTTCCACAAAATGATACAGTAATAAACTTTTTATACACTATTTCTCGTACTTAAAAAAAAAAAATTTTCCCCCGTGTACGAGAAAAATACATGTATATAAAATTTCAGGAACCTCGCCACGAACGTATTATACTCTAATTCATACGCGATCTCTTCCCCGAAATGATAATATACAATTTTTATACACTATTTCTCGTACTTTAAAGAAAAAAAATTTTCATGTGCGAATGAATATATGAAATTTTGGGAGCCACGCCACCATCACGTTATATCCGAATTCTAGTTATTGCGGAGTTTCACTGTATAGAGGGTGGAGGAAATGTCCGTCGTCCTCCTGTTCTGAATTTTTCGTGTTTCTCTCTGGCAGTGCCCTTAGGGTCTCGCTGTGATTGAGCAGCTGCACCACATTTAACACTTCTGGGATAGCGTGTCACACCCTTCCAAGTGTGAGAAGCAGCACTACACCCTTCTGAGTGTTGAATTAGATGAACTAAGCTTGGACATATCTCTGTTGCCTGACCAGTTGGTGACTGGTCTGGTCACTGGTCAATGTCTGGTGACCGGTCACCGGGCAGTTTTTCTAGGTGACCGGTCAGTGTGTGGTGACTGGTCATCGGTCAGATCATACCGATCGCCAACTATTAACCAGTCATCACGCAGAGGTCGTACAGTAAGGGGTATCCCCCCTCCCTTCCCTATCATCCCTATGAATCCTTATGGGATGAGGGGCCCTCCACCTCAAGGGAATTGATCCTTTATGCCATGGACTACTGGATCCTGGACACAGAGTAGAGGTGATGCTGTGGCTCATGTACCACCATCACCTCGTCATGTGGCATCAACCAGGAAGTCTGGAGGCATTGTGTCATCTTTACCATCCAGGAATGACAAGCGGTCTTGTCTTTCCACTGGAACTTCTCTTACACACACAACTCCTACTCACCTGATGAGGTATGGGCAGTGGTGCAGAGTGTTCCTATGTCACCACTGCCCTCAAGGGAGGGACATGGTGATGCCCAGCCATTCTCCTGTTCGGAGTGTACTAGCTGATGATGATGTCCTGTCTATCCTCATTGACTCCAATGAATTTGATGTGGAAGCAACTCCATTGACGCCTCCTATCAAACCCACTAGTTCAACTCAGTTGGGTGATGCTCGCTTCCAGGACCTTGCACTCAAGACTGGTTTTGGTCACCTTGCCATCTGCGAGAAGGCAGAGCGAGCTTCATGCCTTGTCTTCCTCACTGGCTGTCTCTGGTTACTGGCAATTACAATTCCATTTTTCTTCTTTGCCAACCGGGAATTGTACCTAAATCAACTATGTTGGAACTCAACTATCCATAGAGAGATCCCCAGTCCCAGTCGAATCTGTGCTGGCAGTGATCAAAATAGGCTGCTATGCTTTGTCAGGGCATTACATTCTATCTCGATGCTTCCAAGGAAAAAGGAAGGGTCAAAAATGTCTTCTTCATTTGAAGGGCTCCATTGATATTCGGCTTCCACCATTTCATGGTGGATTGTCACTACCATCAAGAGCTTATCAGTCTCTTAATGATAGAGGCCTTCTTTATGAAATTAAAAGCCCATGAGGTTCGAGCCATCGCAGCCTCATGGGCCTACTTATATCATTCCTCTTTAGAGACGTTATGAAGGCAGCAGTTTGGCGATCACATACTACCTTCTGCTATCTCCATTCTTTAGCACAACAGAGTAGAAATATGTTGTGCCGCAACTACGAGTCACAGAGAAACACCATCATTCAGTAGAGTGGATCTCTCTGTCGAATAGTTAGTTCTTTCCATTTTTCTCTGTTTTTTTTTATCAGTTTTAACACATCAGCCTACCCACCTAACCGACAAATTCAGCTACACAATAGCAACGGGTAAGATATTGCTGCTATTAAAATGTACTGGGGGGGGAGGGGGGCTAATTTTAATTGTGCAATACTTACATGTCACTTTTAGTGAATGGCCTCCTCCCATCCTGCTCAAATGTCCTGGTGTAATTGTCAATTATGAAAAAGATGACTGTTCTGCACATGGACATGTGAAGTGCATGAGTGGACCATATCTTATTGACAATTCTCCACTCTGGGAGGATGTATTTTTTGGCACAAAAAAGTAATAGCTACTCAGTAGTGACGGGTAAGTATTGCGTTATTAAAATTGGTTTTACCCCCCCAAAAAACTACATATCTCTCAGATATGTAATGGGAGGATAGAGCTTGGGGATGAAGCCATTGCTATGTGTGTCTGTACTTCATCTGTCAGTAAATACATTCATTTCTGGGCACAACTCTAAAACCATTGAAGGTATTTCAACCAAACCTGGTAAACATGTCAAGCAATTTGCATAGAGGTGCTTTTTGATACTTAGAATATTCAGTATTTATTATGTTGCTATGGAAACAAAGTGCAGCATAATTAGTATCTAAATTGAGAGAGATTGGTCATAGGCTACTAGCACACATTTTCATTTCCAGAGCATAACTCTCAAACTGTTTAAGTATTTCAACAAAAAACTTTGTACATATGTCAAGTTGTATAAAGGTGCCTTTTGGTACTTGGAATTTCCATGTTCAGTAATTTTAGCTTTACTGGTCATAGAGCAGAAGATCCTATGGGATGGTCTGTCAGTCGTTCATTCATCTGTTGGCATATGTTTGTTATCTCTACTTCTCCTGAACTACTTGCAAGAATGCCATGAAGTTTTACACACATGCATTGATCCCACAGCCTAGTTGCCCTTAAGTGACATCCAATACAGCTACCACTGAGGTCATTTTGAAAATATTGTTTATCCCTGCTCCTTCTGAGCATAAGATCATATTGACATCGTTTTTCTCGAAAAGACTTTCTATGATGTCTAATTGGTCCTAAGTAAAAATGGTGCAGATCTGACATTGAATATGGCCACAACGGCAACCATCTTGAAAGTTTGTTGGTGATAATCCTCCTAAATTGAAAGGCATATCTACATGGTATTTTTACCATTAGACTTGCTGTGTTTTGTTCATCCTAAATGAAAATGATGCTGATCTGCCCCAGTACAAGGGAACCTCACCTATAACAGCGGACATCATAATTTTAGTGGGCAAGGAAATTGTAGAAAACCATGCTTTAGTCTGACTAGACAATAACTGGTTCAATGTATATTTTAATGGGAAAGTAAATATTTACTGCAGAAATTAAAACATCCACAGCCTGACCTCCTGTGATTATTATCAGTCTCCCCTACCTTCCATTTCAGGATTTTAATTCCTAATGCTTGAGTAACCATTCCCTTAAAGAAAGGTTTGTTTTTTTTCTATTTGATTAAACATTTTTTTTCATTCTGTACATTACTTTGAAAGGAAATAGTGTTTTTGCTAAAGATTTCATTATCTTTACATTTTCTGTCCATGATCATCTACCCTGTACTCTCGATTGGTGCCCAAGCTAATCCAAATCAGCAAGACATATCTGTCAGCCACTGATATTGATAATCTTTTTCCTCTTCAGCAATGAGCACACTCTATTTAGTAAGTCAGCTTGGGCTGCACTCAATTCAATGAGTCAAAAATCAACCATAAAGATCTTGTATCTTTATTTTCTTGGATCTTTTTATGCACCCTATGTATGCCATAGAGTGAACTGTCTTCCACTAAAGATGAAAAATAAGGGTCAGTGGTGCAGCCTAAAATAAACTCTGCATGAAAAATGGCACAGTGTGGTATGAATGGGACAGGACACTTATATCTTACTCTGCACTTTCAGATGATCAAAGTATGTTTTGTTTATAAAAAAAAGACATTATTAATGCAACACAAAACTTGTACAGTCAATTATTGAACTAAAATTTGTGCAAAAGGGCAGTTGTGAAATAAAAATCTGCTTCAAGCAAAGTAAGGAGAGCAGGGAACACTTCTGTGGCAGCATGGTGCTCATTAAAAGGGCAGCGAGCAGCACCAAACCATTTCTGCCAAGGTAAGCATTCATTATTTAGAATTTCTTGCTATAGTGCGTGTTCCCTTTAGATGGCAAAGACATGTGTACACATGAAACTTAGTGTAATGGACCATGTCCACATTGAGTGCTCCCTTTAGATAGCAATGACAAATGTACACAGATGAAACTTTGTATATTGGACCATGTACACAGATGAAACTTTGGTTAATGGACACCTTTTTGAAACAAACAGAAGGTATTCATAAAGTGTCCTAGCAAAAGACTGAATGTCAAAACACAATCATAAATCTATAATCAATATTGTTCTCTTTAATCTATTTTAATCTTTTCTGTTTGAACCTGCACTTCGTTTTACTGATGCTGTGTTTTGTTTGACAGGCTCTCAGAGTGCAGGAGATGGAAACAGTATGTATATTTAATTATATTACCCATCCCATACATACATACATACTGGATACACTTGTCTCCTCTCCCCCTCCACCCATGACAATTAGTCTGGACACCTGCCTATTGCATAACTTAAATATCTATATATCTCAGTAAGCAGATTCAGTGTGTACTGCTGTTGTATGGCACATGTTCAAAACCATTGTACTCATCTTTCTAAAATTAGTCAATATGATTGGCTACATGTTAGTATCTACCCATATCCCATCAAAATCCTCCTGAATATTCAAAATAAGGCACAATTTACAAGCTAGTCTCTGCCCAAGTCCCATTACAATCCTCAATATTCCAAATAATGCACACCTTATTACTCTCTGTCCATGTCCCATTAAAATCCTCCTGAATTCTCCAGATTATGCACAATTTACCTCGGTGGTATGTGAATGCTATATTCCAGGAATAAATTCTTGATTGCCTTGTATTGTGTAGTTGGAACTGTGTGCAGGATGCTTCTAAATGGAGCAATATGTTTGGTCATATGTTAAATTTTATCTGATTGCCTTGCCTTATTCCAGCACAGAACTATGGATTTTAATATTTATTTGCTAATTTCATTGTTTAGCAGTTTCTTTTTTCATGTTCAGACATGCCTACTGCCCCGCATTTTGCGTATTCATCCTGCAAAAATGCCTAAATTTGCCTTAGCTTCCCGCAAATGCACATTTAGTGTTGAAAATCTGCAAAAGCGGGGATAAAAAATCCACGTCATAAAATATGCTATGATCGACCAGTGAACAGGAATTTACCAACCCTGTGAATGCGCGCCGGTTTAAATAGCAATCGCAATCACGTGTGTGTTCTGAGATGATTCTAATCTACTAGTCTGCATTCACCGATTCTTCTTTTAAATTCTCTGTGTTTTCTAGCTTTTGTTTTTGATTCTGGACAAAAAATCATAAAATCATGGCTTCGAAAAGACAATTGGATATAGATGAAAGTGATTTAAAATCTACATCGAAAAAACGATCAATGTTTTCTTAAAGCCAAGAAAAAATGCAGATATAAATGCTTTCTATAACATCGGCAATTGTGAATTTTTAATAAAGTCTGGAGGAATGTTTAATATACATAGACATATTTCAGGAAAAAGACATTCCAACCTTAAAAAAAGAAGTTAAATGCTCAAAGAAAATTGTTAGATTTTTTTCATCACCGTCTGGATCTAGTGCGACTGCGTCTACCATGTCCAACTCTGATGTAATTAGAGCCAAAGTTATGTTAGTAGATATTATTACAGAACTCTGCCTATGAGTGCATTGGATAAATTTTCAAAGGTTTTTAAAGTTATGTTTAGTGAGTCAGACATTGCAAAACATTTTCAGTGTGGCAGATCAAAGGGAACTGCTATCGTTAAAGAAATAGCCAATACTACATTAAAATTAGCTGAAAGAATGCGGAATGACCCATTCACTGTTTCTACAGATGGAAGCAATGATCAAGGAACTTCAAGGTCTTTCCTCTTGTTATCAGAACTGTTGATCCAGTATCATCATCAGTAACATCAGACATTCTCTCAATCTCTGTGAAGACTCTGCAACAGGTGAAGACATATTCAATTTGATACAGAATGAATTAAAAGTTCATGACATTCCTTGGAAGAATTGCTTGGCTCTTGGGTCTGACAATGCCCCTAGTGAAAAAAATCAAACAGAGTTCAGGAGTAAATTGAGTGCAGAGACTGTAGAAGGACTTTAATTTCAAAATGTAGAATAGGGACAGCTACAGAAAGGATTTAAACTGAAAAGGAGCTGCAGGACCTGAAAAGTGCTTGCTAAACGTCTCTTAGCATGAATTGAGTGGAGTTGAATTTTGTGTGTGTGTGTGTGTATATATATATATATATATATTTTTAAGCTCTGTCCCTCATTTTTGGTGGTGGTGTCCCTCAAAAAAGATTTTTGTGGTAGGCATGTCTGCATGTTTCATGTGTACGATTAGTTCATCATATCTCTGGTTTAAAATAAGGAAGTTAGAACAATTCCTTGCTATTTTCACTGCTGAGTATTTTCATGACTTAAACATATTGTTACAAAATCTCTTAAACTTTGTTTCAATGCTCACATCGATCAGCAATCATTAGTGTGAAAAACACTTGCATATTTGTCTCTGCAATAGTTATCATCTATAGGACAATTCTGTTTTGATTTTTGCCAGTCCATCGATATTTTATTCAGCTCAAATATTCAATATCATTCATGCATTGTCCAAGATGCTGCATTTCTGGAAACTCCTTTACAAAGAATCTCTCTTGAAAACAATTCATGCTTAGTCTTTTAATCATGCACAATAAACTTGCTTGTGTAACATTTACACTCTTTATTATTACCAGCATCTCTATCCACCAGTATTCTTGATAAGACTGCTAGTTACATATTTGTATGTACATGCACCATATAGTTTATTGATATATATGCCATTTGACCAAATTATCATCTATTGCATGACTGGATATTGTTTCAAAGTTGGTTGTCTTAGTTACACAGCTGTTTGTATTCCATGTTATCCAGTGCTGGCAAACAGCTTCTGGACTAGTAGTTGGAAATAGCTGCAATTTACATTCAGCCATATGTGCGCTGAAACGATTTGTTTAATATTAACACATTATCTGGAGTGCAGTGAACAGGCAGTTTTCATGTAATATGATATTAAACAATTTATATAAACTGGTATTAAAAGGTGCTTTTTAAAGCTGTCAATGAATTAATGAGGGGATATAGCGTTTTGCTAATTTGTTCATCAGATCATTTGTTTGTTCATTACGGCCTTTATATCTTGGGAAGAGTAACTCTGCCATATCAAAACTAATTTACTGTGAACTCGTATGCATGCTTGATGGACTTGTATTTACAGCTGTTCGTTCATTACACCATCAATATCTTGGACCCCTATTTCACTTACACTCATGAAAATTAGTCTCTCAATGAAAGTAATTCGACTACCAAAACTAGGTCATTGTGACCTGATTTACACAATTAGTGACTTTTGTATTTCAGCTGTTATACCTCAATATTTCATAGAAACTAATGAAAATTTGGTATGTGGATACATCTCGATGAAAGCAATTAAATCAAACCAAAGCTAGGTCAGTGTGACCCAATGTTCATACTTGAGGTATTTTGCATTTTCCTCTATCAGTTCATCAACTCTTTCAATATCTTAGACCAGATTTCACTTATACATGAAAATTGATATGTGGATGCCTCTCGAGGAGAGTAACTTGACCATTCCAAAAGTAGGTCACTGTGACATAACTTTCAGGCTTAAGAGACTTGTATTTTCCTCTACACCAGTCTCTATATTGTCAGTCACTCAGTATGTACTCCTGCGAGATTTGTGTTTATGAGTCAAAACCTTGCTTAGTAAACAGACCAGCAGTGAGGACAAAGCTAAGTCTCTTCATGTTTGGATTTGATTTTGGCTTTCATTAGATAAATATATAGATGTATCTTGCAATATCAAAAAAAGGAATAAGCTTTTTTGCCAAGTGTTTCAACTCGTTAAATTTTCTTTTAATGCCAGTTTTGACTATGAAATGGGACATGTGGACCCAGCAACAATTGGCAGGAATGCTGGTCTTATTTGAGCTATGGGGTTGGTGGGAGAATTATGGCTCTGTCTGTTCATCTCTGCATCCATTTTATATTGTAAAGTAGCTCTTGTTCAAACTGGAGATATAGACATAAAAATATTTTGATATGATAGTATGTTTAATTGGATATTATTTATCTGCAGTCAGAGGGAGGGTTAGATTGCAGTTGGGATAATTAGGGAGGGGATTAAGAACAAATATATATGCTACTTAACTAAAGTGCTTATTGCTCTGACTTTTGAACATTGAGAGGAGGGTTGTTAAAGGGTTCTGGTTCCATTATTGTTTTCAAAAACCAGTCTTTCGGAAATAAATGTACTGAAGTAAAGTGTTAATATTAGGAATTGCAAGACTTGAAAATACTTCATAGGCTCGGTCCATTTACATTTGGGAATCCGTTCTGATATTGGTCCTTGAGGACCAGCTTAAGAAATTCCTGTCTAATATAAGACTTTGTAAAAATGTTTCAGCTGGAAAAACCCTACAGATCTTCAATATTGAGATGAAGAGTAAGATGAAGGCCCACACAATGACAGATGATGTTGTCTTCTGGAAGTGGATCACCGTAAACACAGTAGCCCTTGTCACAGAGACTGCCGTCTTCCACTGGAGCATGGAGGGTTAGTGATGTCAGCAGCTTATTCAGACTTTGGTTTTGGTCTTGTTTTCAAAGTATATTATAGACTGGTTTTCCTGGTGCACTGTTGTCATTTGAAGGTGCAGACCTAAA
Source organism: Margaritifera margaritifera (assembly GCA_029931535.1). Taxonomy (NCBI): domain Eukaryota; kingdom Metazoa; phylum Mollusca; class Bivalvia; order Unionida; family Margaritiferidae; genus Margaritifera; species Margaritifera margaritifera. Next base: position 2,301,617 of record JAQPZY010001507.1, on the reverse strand, counting down.
CATTAAGCGTTTGCATTTAGATCCATTTATACAGAACTGTTGTAATTACAGTTGTGAATTTTGGTAGGTGCATTGAGGAGTTTTGTCATGCGCCTACCATAAGGTGAAACACATCATGCTATGATGATGGTCTGCCTGTATGTCCATCTGTAATAATGAACCAGTGAAAGAGTGTTTTACATTTAAAAGAATATGATAATACTATTTACCACATGGTGGGCATATAATGAACCATTTATGGTCACTTTGACCTATATTTTGCACTTCAGTGACTTTGGTAAAGTTTTAGAGTCTGGTCAGTTTCTAGGGTATTATTTGTCACAGAGCCATGCAGGTTAGTATGAAGATGCATATTGGGGAGTACAACATCATCATTTCAAAAGTAGGTCACTGTAACCTCTATCTTGTGCTTTTGTGAGTTTGATTAAGTTTTGCATATAGGTTAATATCTCTGGCATTATGGGCCACAGATATGCAACTCTGTGTGGATGCATGTTGGTGTCAGTTTCTCGTGCATAATTTGCTGCAGTTGTGCACTTATTACGTAGGTGTCTTGCTGAGTACAGCACTACCTTAACAAATGTAGGTCACTGTGACATACTTTTCACAATTCAGTGACTTGGTTATGTTCTGCATTTTTGTCAGTTTCTCAGGCACTATTTATAACAGGCATGCAACTTTGTGTGTGGATGTGTCCTGGTGAGTACAGTGATAGGTAACTGTTGTCTTTTTTTGCACACCTTGTTGACTGATCACATTTGCCATTTATGTCAGTTTCTCATGGACATTTGACTACAGGGTTATAGAAGAGGGGATAGCATGGTATTCATGATCTTTGAACACATTCCTAGTTATCTACACATACAACATTTAAATATTTGATCTTATTACTTGTAATATGTTTATTTGTACTTGTAACTATAAAGTGATGTACATACAAGTTTACATGATCTTTAAAAAAGCTCTATGTATAAAATATGGAAATAATTGAATTTGTTATTAAACATGCATTTTCTTTAATTGTCCGAAACAGAACCTAGTTATTGACAAACATAAAAGTATGAAAAGTTTGTGCATTACTCCTCTCAGAAATCAGTTTTTTTGCTGTTATTTACAGGTGATTCCCAGCCCCAGAAGATGTTTGATCGTCACTCTAATCTGGTGGGATGTCAGATTATTAACTATAGAACTGATGCCAAACAGCAGTGGCTGCTGCTGATAGGAATATCTGCACAGGTAAATAAGTGTAAAACCCTTATGTTGTTGGTTGACTTTTTGTAAGTGGAATATCTGCACAGGTAAATATGAAAACAACTCCTAGTCCCATGGCATGGGTTGGCATTTTGCAAGTGGAATATCTGCACAGGTAAACGTGAACTACACCTGGTCCCATGTTGTTGGTTATCTTTCAGCAGGTGGAATATATGCACAGGTAAATATGTGCACACCTTTTGGCCCCATGTCATTGGTTGGTTTTTAGTATGGAATATGTGCACAGCTCCTGGATCCATGTTGTTGGCTTTTAGCAAGTGGAAAACAGACGTTGATTTAGCCACTGGCCCATGGCCTGTGGATTTTGAGGAGGGCCAGGTAATACTGACAACCACAGACCTGCAGAGCCAGTTAAATTTTCTGAAGTTCTTATTAAATAAATTCTAATAAATCATAAAGTTTCATCTGGCAATGTTTTCCGATGCCAAGTATGTTCCATTGTTTTGTCAAACGTGTTTTCAGAATACTGCAGTTAACAAGTTAATGAAATTATTTGTATTTGATTGGGAGGGCCAGTTGATTTCCATGTGAGCTGGCCCTGCTGGTCAATGGAAATATCTCTGTTTGGTCAAACCCCGTGAATATCTGCACAGGTAGATATGTACGGTCTATTCAAGAACTGAAAAATAAGGGAGAATTCCCCTCCATTTGTATAAAAAAGGTGGATTTTATTAAAATATAGGAATGGTTTAATGAAGAAATAAAGGTAGGGCTTGAAAATATATTACATGATTTTCAAACATTTGGTTGATATATTTTAGGGAGATTTTTTTCATAGAAATTATCTTGAATCCCACAATCATACATCATAGAATAGACCCTGAATATGGGAACAATTCCTGGCCCAATGTTGTTGGTTGGCTACAGGTAAATATGTGAACAACTGCTGGCCCCATATTATTGGCTGGCACAGATAAATATGCAAAAAAACTCCTGGCCCAATGTGGTTGGTTTTTAGCACGTGATAGTTCCAATATCTACAATATGCACCATCCATTTTTATTAGCTCTACTGGTCATAGACCAGGAGAGCTTATGGGATGGACTGTTGTCTATCGTCCATCAATCCATTAGCACAAGTTTGTTATTGTTACTCCTCTAAATCTACCTGGAGGATTGCCATAAAACTTTACACACACATTCATCCCAAGGTCTAGTTGGTCTGTGCTGCTTGGACAAAATAATAATAATAATAAAGAGTACTTAGTAAAGTGCTTTATCTTTAGTAGCTCCAAGTGCTTTACAATATTAGTTAACACATAAGGACATATATATATGGACATGATTACAAAAACAAACACCAGGAAATTATAAACAGAAAACCGTGCTGAAAATAAATAATCTAAGGAAACATTGCTAAGTCTTAAGTCTGTTCTTGCAGTCGAAATAGGTGAGTTTTAAGAGTACTCTTGAATGAGATCACAGTGTCATTGTGTCCAAGTTCAGCAGGCAATTTGCTCCAGGTAGCTGGGCCCTGGAACGCAAAAGAACGTCTGTAGGACTTTGTTTTGATAGTGGGAATAATGAGAATATGTGTGTTGGAAGAGGAAAGTAAGTATCTAGAAGGGGTGTACACTTGGGTGAGGTCTGATAGGTAGTTTGGACTGGAGGCAGTCAACAAAATGTAGCATAGAGCACAGATTTTGTTTGATTCTGGAGTGAACAGGTAACCAGTGGAGGGTTCATAGCAGGGGGGTGGAGTGCTCGGTTCTTGGTACTCGAAGGATGATCCGAGCAGCTGTGTTTTGAACTTTTTTGAAGTTTCTGTAGAAGATAACATCCAGTATGGCCACCTCAGCAGCCAGCTTGAAAATGTTGTTATTGCTACTTCTACTGAATGGATGGTCATATCAACATGGGGTTTTCACTTAGACTTTTTATTATGTCTGGTTGGTCCTAAATGAAAACGATGCTCATCTGACATCCACCATGGCTGTCATGGCAGCCATCTTGAAAATCTTGTTATCGCTGCTTCGATTGAATGGAAAGGTGTATCAACATGGGTTTTTCACGAACACTTCTTATATGTCTAGTTGGTACTAAATTAAAATGGTGCCAATCTGACATCCAGTATAGCCACCACAGCAGCCATGTTGAAAATCTTGTTATTGCTAATCCTCCAGAACTGAAAGACATATCAGCATGGGATTTTCACTGTGAGGCTTCTTATGGTGTCTAGTTGTGCTGATCTGATGTTCAATATGGCCACCACAGTGGCCATTTTGAAAATCCTATCACTGCTACCCCTAGATGGAAAGTCATGTCAACATTGGGTTTTCACCAGAGGACTTCTTATGATGTCTAGTTGATACCAAATGCAAATGGTGTTGATTTTACATCCAGTATGGCCACAACGACAGTCATCTTGAAGTTTTTTCTATTGCTACTCCTCCTACATGGAAAATCATATAGACATGCGGTTTTCACCAGAAGACTAATTATGATATCTAGTTGGTCCTGAATGAAAACAGGGGCCCTTTGTGGCAGAGTGACCTTAGGCGCTCGCCTTTACAGATCACTGACACATCTCACCTCTGTCCGCATGAGTTTGAGTGTCGGCTCAACCAGTGTGGGTATGTAGTCGGTATCGGGGTTCACAGTCTTGAATGTAATAGAACTGCAGACAGTTTCAGGTTTCACAATCTTGAATGTAATTTAACCGCAGACAATTTCAGCATTTGCACAATCTTGACTGTAATTGAACCGCAGACAATTTCAGGGTTCACACAATCTTGACTGTAATAGAACTGTAGACAGTTTCAGAATTCTCACAATCTTGAAAGTGCTTGAATTTTAGCAGTTACCTTGGGAAGTGCTTGAATTTGAGGTCAGCTTCAAAAAGAACTGGAGAAGTGCTTCATGATGCTCAGTAGTCCTTGAAAAGTGCTTGAATTTCAGATCAAACCAATTTCATTGGAAAACAATAATTTATTGCTAAAAGTGTCCAAAAAAGAGAAATAAAAAGTCTGTTCAAATGTCAGAATTTATATCTTTATAGCATTGTGCTTCTCTGCTATGTGACTTATGTAACACTTCTAGTTGGCTTGTTTATGTACTCATTAGTACTCTGCCTTGTTTTGTCTTGTAACCACCTCATAATGTTCAAATGAATTGATGCAGTGTTGCCATTATGGCTGAGAAAAGAATTGGTCTAGTTAACTGCAGTGGGCCTAGTATTTTAAAATGTAGTTGCCATAAGCGCTATACATGGGTAAGGGTGCCAAACAATGAACAGCTATGTGTTGAATTTGTCTCAAGGAAATTTACATTAAATCAATGAAAGTGCTCTGAAGTCCCATGGCAAGAGGGAAAAGCACAAAAAAAAAGAGATATGGACAGTGGGAATGAATTTATAATATGCTTAAACGTAACTTCAGAAAGAATCAAAAGCTCCGGCAGACACGATTGCCTACTCCCAACTGATGTAGATGAGATGACAGCACTCCCAACCCCCACGCCCCCAAGGTCTAGTTCAAGAAAGAAATATTTCAGAATTCTTGTCTTAGAATGAGGTACTTAAATCTGAAATGTGGTGGACTCGATACGCAATAATTTTAATATTCTTCCTAAGTTTAAATGGTTTTTTATAGTGCTTGAAAACTACATTTTTATCTGTGAAAAGTCCATGAAAAGTGCTTGAATTACCTGATGAAACGTCTGGGTGAACCATGAATTACTTTCACACAGGAGGAGTTATAAGATGCAATATAGAGGCTTTTAAATTAACAAGTCTTGAAAATTGAGAGAAATGGGGGAAGGTAAAAAGTACAGACGATATGCGTTGTAGTGTTACTTTTTTTGTTGATCTTTGAAAAGTGTAGGGAAAAGAATCTTTCAGTGTTGCAATTAATAAAAAGCATTTTTTCAAAGACGGCACAAAAATTTTAAATTTAAGGTTTTGATGAAAGTAGTAAAATAAAAGTTGTCTGAGCTCCTCTGTCTTAGATTGTATTTAGTTGAAACAAAGGATGCTCTTGCAGAGGTGTGTGTAGGTGGTCGAGAGGGGGAAGAGAGAGGGATCTTGACAATTGTTTATCACAGAATTGTACACATAATTAAAATGAAAATTCCTTTGCCCTTTTTTTTCCCCAGCAAAACCGTGTGGTGGGTGCAATGCAGTTGTATTCTGTTGAGAGGAAGGTCAGTCAACCAATTGAGGGGCATGCTGCAGCCTTTGTCCAATTCAAGGTGGAGGGGAACCCACAACCAACCACACTCTTTACTTTTGCTGTCCGTGGAGCCCAGGGAGGCAAGGTCAGAAGAAGTTTTTTTTTTCTTTTTACAATACAGTATAATGTCACAAAAATATGAATAATTTGAGTGTGAATGAATGATTTGGGTCATACAAAATCTGCATGTGTTGGGGGTTCCATACAGTTTCAGTACACAAGGGTTTTTATATCCTTATTGATGAGAGTAAAAGGGTATAATGTAATAAGATGTTTTTAGTGTTATATGTACTATGCAGCATACACACTGTTTACTGTGTGATATAACTACCTGGATGATAATCTTAACAATGAGAAAATTGACAGGTAATGTCTTTTTAAGATCATTGATGTATTAGTCGTGAGCAGTAAAATGGAAACCAACTAAAAACATCACTTATTTATTGATTTGAAATGTTAAACATAATCACTTTTTCAAACTAATGACTGGTGAAAAATATGAATTTTCTCAGTGAAACCCTTACTCCTTAGTTACAAATTCAGTACATAGTCAGAGATGCCAACTCCTCTGATTTGATTGGAGCAGCTCCAAGAATAAGGCCAACCTTCCGAGAAAATTCCGAGCTGAAATCGAAACAAGAAAAACTCCAATATTTTGCTGTCCAGAAATGTGTGGAATTGTTTTTCTTTTTTGTATCATCAAGCAGACATCTATTCATAATGCATTCGCCATTTTAGAAAAAAAAACAGCCACAGAGCAAATGGAAAGCCCTCAATTCTATTGGAAAAATATTAGTTGATTCCTGCATTTTCATTGGTCACAATTATACCTAGCTTTTCATTAGTCCATATTGTTTTTGTTCAGTCCTTCTCAACTACTGTTCGAGTCTAAAGTACATGTCATACAGGTCATGTAGAAACTATTCAGTACGAACTATTTCAGTAGTAGGTGTAATTTTTTAGAATTTGATTACATGTACCTTTAAATGGTGATTTTTCCATTTATTTTTATCCTCATACATCCATATTCCCTGGAAGGTCATTATATACATGCGCAAGAGCAACATACAGCAAAATCAAATTTAAAATATGTGTAAATTTTTGGACGAGGTCAAACTGCTGTTACCTCTCATGTTACTGCAGTTTCCAAAGACTCCTAGAGCAATGTGTTCTACAGACAAACCCTTGTTACAATTGTGAGCAAGGTGTTTCGCTTCGGAACTCACATGCCTGATAGCTAAGAAAAGCTGTTTCCTTGATGTTTGATAGTATTTAAGTGTCATAAAATTTGTATATGCCCACCAAATGGCAGAGCATTTATTGTTATGATGTCTGTCTGTCCATACATCTTTTTGTACAGCTGTCTTAGCTTCTCTCCTCTATCCTTCTCTCTGCGCCCCCTTCAAAATCACTAAGACACTTATTAAAACTCATATTTCTATGTACATTCCAAAGTTTTTTTCTGTTTATTTATCAAAGATAAATATATGAATGTGACTGTCTGTTTCTACTTGCATAAAGATGATTGTCTGAACTTCATCATGGGCATCTAACCCTTTTTTATTTTTAAAAATGCCCCCCTTTGTTTCGAAAGAGTTTCTCTTCCTACAAAAATATGCCCCATCACTAGAGGTGCCTTTTCTGCTCTCCCCACTGTAAGAAATTATGATGTAATAGCCTAATTATATCAAGCTGTAATTGGTGTAGTATCCAATGGTTGGTTTTGAAGATGTATAGGATATGTACAGGAGTTCTGGCCCATTATTATACACATAAAGTACAGTCACTATTTGTATTATGTTAGAACTTAGTAGTAGCCCAGTAGTAGATGAGATCAGCCATTCAAAGGGATTCTTTTTTTGCCTGCCATTATGTCAGAATTTAGTAGTAGCCCAGTAGTAGATGAGATCAGCCATTCAAAGAGATTCTTGTTTTGCTTGCCATTATGTCAGAACTTTGCAGTAGCCCATTAGTAGATGAGATCAGCCATTCAAAGGGATTCTTGTTTTGAGCCATTAACAGGTTGCAAGACACTGGTATCTATTTTTAATTGCAACAGTGGCATTAAGAACAAGATTTTATGTTAAAGTTATTTGGAAGTTGTACATTTATTTTATACATGATAGTGTAATCCTTGGGTAGCTAAATTGTTCAATTTTATTGAAAATGTACATAAGGAACAAGTATTGTTATTTAAACTCTTGTTCATTTCAGCTTCACATTATAGAAGTTGGTCAACCCCCACAAGGAAACCAACCCTTCCAGAAGAAAGCTGTGGATGTTTTCTTTCCTCCTGAGGCGCAAAATGATTTTCCTGTGGCCATGCAGGTAGATGAAGAATAATAACAATGCTTGAAATTTGTGTTTTAATAGTTGCTCATGGTTTGATCTGTTAAAACGTGTCACGCCTGCTATGGTGACCACCTGCTAACAGTATTTACTCATGTATAAATGTCAAATATAGTAGGCCGCATTTATTTTTAGGAGTCGGTACATATTTACCTGCATATAAAATTTACCTGTTCATATAAAAAAAAAACATTTAGACTCCCCAAGTAGACATTATCAACAAGCTTGATTGTACTTCCTTGCTTACTCTGAAAATTCTGTCATTAAAAATGGTTCACTTGTGCCACTGTTAAATAACTCTTTGAAATAAGGTATATGTGGTTCCTTTAATATAACCAGTCAAACCAGGAAAACATGACACAGAGGTCTCCTGTGAGTAACTTGTTTTATTGTCAAAAGTATGTATTAAACAAGAAAATAAAGTGAAGTTTTTCTCTTTCCTTAATCAGTGTGCGAAGTTTAGAATAAAATCATCAGTATATGGAAGGAAGACCAAGCATTTAAATTATTTATTAGCAATCTTAAATAGGGTAATATCTGCTGGTTTTACCATATGGACAATAATGTTAAACCAGTTCATTTATAATGAATATGAAAGATAATGTTAACCCTATTCTTTAATTTCTGGTATTTTCAGGTCAGCCAAAAGCATGGTGTCACTTTCCTTGTGACAAAGTATGGGTACATTCATCTGTATGATGTAGAGACTGGGGCTTGCATCTACATGAATAGGATCAGTGGAGATACAATCTTTGTGACGGCTCCTCATGAGAACACCTCTGGTATTATTGGGGTCAACAGAAAGGGACAGGTAATTACTATTTCTGAAAACTGAATTTCCTTTGAAAAGGCCGTTTCAAGCAGGATTCAAAATGTCTTAAATTTATTTAAATTTGCAGTGTACTTGTTACATCCAAAAAGCTATTCACTCATCCATGAAATTCAATTTTCATTGCTTTGGATTAAAAATTCTCAAAAAGGATGTGTATTTCCATGTGTTTTTGTTCAAGTGGATTAAAGCAAGCATTCCAGCTATTTCCTGTCTTATATTAATACCCAGCTGTGAAGAAACAATTGGACGAGTGGAATAGATGTAGAATGCAGTTTAACGAATCTCCATATCATCTGGCTTGGCCAGAGTGGCCTATATTTTCAAAATTAAAGTTGAATTTTTTTTCACTAAGACTGATAGTATTATACCATCCATCTATTCTTTTGGGACCCTCAATTATTAGATTTGTTAGCACTCAACTGTTCCTGATAATTGAATTTGACTCTATCAGGAGAACTTTGACTTTGATAACTGCTGTTACCTCTCATGTTACTGCAGTTTCCAAAGACTCCTAGAGCAATGTGTTCTACAGACAAACCCTTGTTACAATTGTGAGCAAGGTGTTTCGCTTTGGAACTCACATGCCTGATAGCTAAGAAAAGAGGCAGAGCATTTATTGTTATGATGTCTGTCTCATTGCACATCTGTTTTTTAGCTTGTTTGTTTCTGCACAATAACTTAAGTATTAAACGATCTACTTTTACCAAATTTTGTGCCTGGCTTGCACATGATGAAAGGAAGAAACCTGTTAATCTTGGTGTCAAATGGTCAAATTTCAAGATCACTAACTGAAAGATGAATAGTTTTGGCTCAGTAACATTAGTTCTGCATCACTGATCTGAATGTATTCCACTTTTCAGTGTATGTGTGTGTATATATATAGATATATAGATAGATAGAATCTATGAACAGCTTCAAAGTTGTGACCTGTTGGCAAGTCCCCAGGGGTTGTGAGAGACCCAGAGGTCAGTACTGGTTGCAAAAAATGACGACCTTTTTTTATACCATTAAAGTATATATCAGTGGTATATCATTGGTTTCCAAGTTATGATCCAGAGTTGATGTCCCAAGGGCTGAAAACTACAGGTGTAACATTAAGTACATTTGTAATCCAGTTTTAAATTTCATACATTTTCTCACCAGGTTCTGTCAGTGAGTGTGGAGGAGGACAACATTGTGCAGTATATTAGTAACAACCTGCAAAATCCAGACCTAGCCCTGAAATTTGCCTCCCGCTGTAACCTGCCAGGAGCCGAGGAACTTTTTGTAAAAAAATTCAACATGCTCTTTCAGAGTGGACAATATTCAGAAGCTGCCAAAGCAGCTGCCAGTGCTCCCAAGGTAAAGATAGGAATTTTTGAAAATATTTCTGCACCTTGGCAGATATATTTTGACCAGTTGTGTTCTTAAGCATGGCTGTGCATTTGTACTTGGGTGCATCCATCTGTTTATCCAAATGATACATTTTACTGTATGAAACACATATTGATACCAGTGTTTACAGTTTCTAGTTAGGTGGTAAAATGACTAAATGACAGCCGTTGGAGTTTCCATTTTGTTTTCCAGTCAGTAGTGTTTTCACTTCAGATTAGATTTACTTAAGTTGTAATAGTGTTAAGATTTACTTAAGTTGTAACAGTGTTAGATCTACTTAAGTTGTAACAGTGTTAGGATTTACTTAAGTTGTAATAGTGTTAGATTTACTTAAGTTGTAATAGTGTTAGATTTACTTAAAGTTGTAACAGTGTTAGGATTTACTTAAGTTGTAACAGTGTTCGGATTTACTTAAGTTGTAATAGTGTTAGATTTACTTAAGTTGTAATAGTGTTAGATTTACTTAAGTTGTAACAGTGTTAGATTTACTTAAGTTGTAACAGTGTTAGGATTTACTAAAGTTGTAATAGTGTTAGATTTACTTAAGTTGTAATAGTGTTAGATTTACTTAAGTTGTAACAGTGTTAGATTTACTTAAGTTGTAACAGTGTTAGGATTTACTTAAGTTGTAACAGTATTAGAATTTACTTAAAGTTGTAATAGTGTTAGATTTACTTAAGTTGTAATAGTGTTAGATTTACTTAAGTTGTAACAGTGTTTGTATTTACTTAAGTTGTAACAGTGTTAGATTTACTTAAGTTGTAACAGTGTTAGGATTTACTTAAGTTGTAATAGTGTTAGATTTACTTAAGTTGTAATAGTGTTGGCAAACTTGCTGAAGTCTTGACTGAAGTATACACATTTGATCTGTAAAAAAAAATTTTTTTAATGTGCAGTTAAGAAATACTTTTGTAACAACTTACATGTCATAATATTTTCATACCATATTAGTTCTTTCTGATCGAGTTCATGGGATTTATTTATGTTACGTCCATCTTGACAGAAGCTTTTCATAGTGATTGCTTCAGTGCCTGTGTGTGTCCATTTGTATGTTAGTCCGTGTTGTAGATTAACCTCAATATTAAAGTAATTTTATCTTCCCGTTGTATATGTATTTTCCAACTAAGTAAAAGGCTTGGTTTAGTGTTTCAGGGTTGCATCTAGGACTCGTGATCATGAAAATCCCCCCAAAATTTAAGTTTTCACGCAAAATTTCAAATTCTACGCGGGCAAAATCGCACAAAAAATAAGAATTGTGTGCACTTTTTTGTGAAGAATGTGCTATTTTTATATATGTTTTATTTTAATGTAAAAATACCAGTTCTCACTTTCAGCGGATATGTTGTCCTTGTGTAGTTGAGAAATACGTCACGTATTTCCCATGTGTCACGTGCTCAATTCTGATTGGTTACTAAGAAAGGTCAGGAGAGCACATGTTTGATGCAATAGGAACATCCTCGGCCTTTTCCGTCAAATCGAGAACGACCTATTTCATGACCTGATGGAAATGGCCGATCGATGTTTGATGCTGAGGCTAGCTTGGCAGGACAATGGATTAAATAGCAAAACCAGTTAAAACTCGGACACTTTTTCATTATTTTATCAGTAATACTTTCAAAAATAGCGAGAGTGCATATTTTCCTGTCGATAGGCACAGCGAAAGTGAACAAACAAATTCTAGTATCAGACGATGCTAAAGATGGTGGCGCTGAAACTGAGGTGTCCTTCCAACGTCGAGAAAGAAAAAAAACTTTCAATTCAGACTGGGAAAAAAAATTGACTATGACTGGAAACGAATGAAATAAATGCGATGATTTGCAATTGGTGTGTAAAAACTGGCAAAGAAAATTCCTTCACACTTGAAATTGCTAATTTCAGGACATCAACCCCGACTGACACTTTGAATTCACCTCACAAACGGGAGACTCAGGATTTGAAACGAAGTGAAAATCTTAAAACTACATGCATAACATGTATCAAGTGACACACAGTAAATACATTACACTGTTTTTTAAGATATAAGAATGGACAGAAGAGTAACATGATTTGCAGCGCATGGTTTGATTCTTTAATGGTCAGTGTGAAGAGAAAATACTGTTCTTAGAAAACACAAGATTTCGGTTTCAGTTTTAAGTGTTATACTGCAATATACAGTACACATGATATGTATTTAGTGTGGTATGATAATATACAGAACTCAAGCTATGCATTAAGTGTTACACTGTAATATACAGAACACAATATACATTTAGTGTTGTACTGTAATGTACAGAACACATGTATTTAATGTTATACTGTAATACTGAGAACACATTGTATGCATTTAATACACTTATTATGATTGCAATTGCTCTGTTTGAATGTTAGTTTTTTTTAAATCATCATGGTTAGGCCCCCCTTGTTATTATGTTGGCCCCCTTTTTTTCTGATTCAGTGGGGGCAAGTGCCCACATTTACCAAATCCTAGATGCAACCCTGGTGTTTTTCAGCGCAGCAACACAGATAGGTTATTTAGTGCCAAGACAATTGGAGTAATGTGCCTTGCCCAAGGACACACCACGGTAGCTGACTGGTGGATCTGATGATAGGATTTGAACCTATATCCTTTTGGTCAAGAGTGCGGCATGTTAACCACTATACCACTGCAGCTCTTGACGCCATTAGTCACCTCTTACATCATATGAGAATGCACATCTGGCCTACTCCACATCCACAAGCCTGCAGGGAATAAGTAAATGGCAGGCTCAACAAAAAGTGGGTCTCCTGTTTGTTACATTAAATTCATTTACATACAATATATCTGCAGGGCTTGAAAAATCTCTTATCCAACAGCTCCTTTAAAAATATGACATATTTCCAGGGAAAGTAAAATCTAATTGTTCAGCATTTTATACCAGATGTGGAGAAATTTGGGGGGTTTGAACAGTTTGTGGCACAAAGTGCCAAAATTTCAAAATGTAAACATGCAGAATATTTCACAGTAATACATCCATGGAAATTTTACAACATGGAAATTTTCTTACATATGGTATATCAAAAGACAGAAAGAAAAGATGTGAATTTTTGTGCAGTGTAATGAAAATTATATTCTGAAGTAAGTAGAAAAAATTCTGAACTTTTGTAAACCTTATGTAATGATGTAAAATGTACATTCTTGCAACAGGGCATCCTGAGGACCCCACAAACAATCCAGAGATTTCAGCAGGTGCCTGCTCAAACAGGACAAACCTCCCCACTTCTGCAGTATTTTGGAATACTCTTGGATAAGGGCCAGCTGAACAAGTACGAGTCCATTGAACTATGTCGACCCGTCCTACAGCAGGGACGGAAACAGCTGCTGGAGAAATGGCTTAAGGAAGAAAAGGTATTCATGCGTGTCTGTCTTGCTAACTATATTTTCTTGGTATTACAGCTCAAACTGTTCAGCACTACAAGCGAGTTCACTTTATACTGGGATATGTTCTTATTCTGAAGTACCTCATTTTAAGGCATTAGGTATATAAGGGGTTCTTATACTGATGTACCTCATATTGAGGCATGAGGTATATACTAAAGGGGTTCTTATACTGATGTACCTCATTAAAGCATGATATATACACTAAAGGGGTTCTTATACTGATGTACCTCATATTAAGGCATGAGGTATACACTAAAGGGGTTCTTATACTGATGTACCTCATATTAAGGCATGAGGTATACACTAAAGGGGTTCTTATACTGATGTACCTCATATTAAGGCATGAGGTATACACTAAAGGGGTTCTTATACTGATGTACCTCATATTAAGGCATGAGGTATACACTAAAGGGGTTCTTATACTGATGTACCTCATATTGAGGCACAAGGTATATACTAAAGGGGTTCTTATTCTGAAATACCTCATATTGAGGCACTAGGTATACACTAAAGGGGTTCTTATACTGAAGTACCTCATATTGAGGCATAAGGTATATACTAAAGGTGTTCTTATCCTGAAGTACCTCATTTTGAGGCATGATATATACACTGAAGGGGTTCTTATACTGAAGTACCTTATTTTGAGGCATAAGGTATATACTAAAGGGGTTCTTATCCTAAAGTACCTCATATTGAGGCACAAGGTCTATACTAAAGGTGTTCTTATCCTGAAGTACCTTATATTAAGGCATGAGGTATACACTAAAGGGGTTCCTATGCTGAAGTACCTCATATTGAGGCATGAGGTATACACTAAAGGAGTTCTTATACTGAAGAACCTCATTGAGGCATGAGGTATATACTAAAGGTGTTCTTATCCTGAAGTACCTCAAAGAGGCATAAGGTATATACTAAAGGGTTCTTATACTGAAGTACCTCAAAGAGGCATAAGGTATATACTAAAGGGTTCTTATACTGAAGTACCACATATTGAGGCATTAGGTATAGACAAAAGGGGTTCTTATACTGATGTACCTCATATTGAGGTATTAGGTATATACTGAAGGCATTCTTGTACTGATGTACCTCATAGAGGCATAAGGTGTATATTGAAGACATTCTTATACTGAAAGTACCTCATATTGAAGCATTAGGTATATGCTGAAGGGTTTCTTATACTGATGTACCTCATATTGAGGCATGAGGTATATACTAAAGGCACTCTTATACTGAAGTACCTCATATTGAGGCATAAGATATATACTAAAGGTGTTTATAGCAAGGGATCACTATATTTGTTTTCAAAATCTTGTGGTTTCTAATTTAAAGAAAGGTCTTTGTATCCACCGCCATCTGCTGGCCCCGCCCCACCCAACCCCCTATCCCCCCCAAAAACGCTATGCAAGTTCAAAAGCTTTTACAGGGACATAGCATAATTCTTCAACACATGGATAAACCACTCATTTTATGTTGATAGCAGTATCTTATTCATTATCAGTAATTAGGGAATGCATATGAGATTTTGAAGATGATAGGTGACATTTCTCGCCTAGTACAATTGATTGGAACTATGAAACTATAAAATTGAGTTTAATTGCTGTTTCTGTCAGTGTTCAAAAGTTTCTGTCAGTGTTCAATATAATTTTTGTCTGGTATGACCCTGTGACCTTTGTGCATTGTCTGTCGTATGTTGTTGCTCATAAATCATTAATTGCTTGTTACTACTGTGGTGGCCATATTTTTCTTCCGATTTTTATTAAACTTCAAAAATGGGCTTGTGTCTTCAAGATCTCGCATGAATTTGATAATGAGCAAGATCCATGCATATTAGTGAGGTGATCTTGTATCTGATTGGCTGAACTTTTTGCTATTCATACATATACTCTTGGGACAAAAAGAGGAATAAATATTCTACTTTCAAGTTACCTATCAGAGTGAATGAAATTCACATGTCACTCTGTAAGGATAGTGGAACTCTTAATTCCAAGGGAAGCCCTGGCTAAATCTTGTACACACAGAATTGTCATTTTGATAAAGTCCATGTAATCAGCATATGTGTAATCAATCCATTAGAATGTGTTACAGCTCATTGGTCTAAACAATGCATTGATCAATGCATGGATTTAAGTTGGTTGTTCAGTTATTTTAAAGATGACACAAGCTGTTTTCATTTGTTTTACCAGGATATGTTTAATACATGTGTACAGTTCACTAATTTTAAATTCACATACTAATTTATTTATCAAAGCTGTATTGTTTTATTGATAAAATAGGCTTATTTGTTTTGTTACACAGTATTCAAGTTTATCCATCCTTGAAGGTATTGATCATAGAGTGTATTGTTATTTTTTTCAAGTTTATTCACCATAAATATCATTGACCTTGTATTGATTCACTCTTTTCTTATTTCCTAGTAGTGATGGGTGGGTGGGGGTGAACATATTTGGTCACTACAGCATTATATCGGATGCATAATTTCCAGGGGTGTTATACCAAGAAAGCACTGTATTGTAATTTCTAGTACTCTTATTTATCAGAAACATAAACTTGTTAAATAACTTTGGGTGTTACATATTTTTATCTGTACTCTTGTTTTCAGCTGGAGTGCAGTGAAGAACTTGGAGATCTTGTGAAACCGACTGACCCCACTTTAGCCCTGTCTGTGTACCTAAGAGCCAATGTGCCTCAGAAGGTAATGAGACTGTATACGAGTATAGATTTTTGTGATGTGCAGTCATCCCAGTGTCATTACTGATTCATGTGATCACCATCTGGCCTTGTCTGTGTACCTGAGAGACAGTGTGCTCCAGAAGGTAATGAAACTACGAGTATAGTCTACGCAATATGCAATCATCCCGGTGTCATTACTGGTTCAGGTAAACACCATCTGGCCTTGTCTGTGTACCTGAGAGACAGTGTGCACCAGAAGGTAATGAAACTGTACGAGTATAGTCTTTGCGAGATGCAGTCATCCCAGTGTCATTACTGATTCATGTAATCACCATCTGGCCTTGTCTGTGTACCTGAGAGCCAATGCGTCCCAGAAAGTAATTAGGCTGTATATGAGTATAGACTTTGTGATAAGCAGTTATCCCAGTGTCATTACTAATTCATGTAATTGCCATACTAAGTGTCAGTTAAGCTTGCAAAAATAATCAACTACCAAACTGAGTAAGGAAAGAGAAATTTTGTCTGATTAAGGATATTAGCTGGTTAAATGATGGGAAGTATTCAACATTTTTATAAGGAGATGTTTTAAAAGTCAAAACAGTTCAACAATATGAAAAAATTTATGTTGATTTTGATTTTGTTGCTCATGACTCGTGAATATTTGTTCTGAAATAATGGCCAATGCATAGAAAAGTATGGAAAAAAAGCACTGACACTAAGCATCCATGAAATAATGCCTAAAGGAGTATTCAGATCAAAATTAAATCGGAGTACCTGTAGGACTGGATTTAAAGCCAGCAACTACTGAAATGTTTATTGTTGATAACACTTTGTTTGTCATTATCTTAAATTTTAAAAAAAGTCACAACTACATCATCATGAGTTTATTGTACAAGACTTAATTAAAGTAATGATTGGAATCGTTGCTGACAAATGTAATTATTTTGACCTGTTCAGTGTACACATTAGTTTGCATAGCAAACATCTTAAGGAAGGTAGGTGTTCAAGGGAGGTAATTATGTATGATATTCAGACACTGGCTGCCAATGAGAGGTTGTTGTTTAAAGAAGGCAACCATTTTGGAAGATCAGTTCTTTATAGGAAATCAGTACAGATGTAAGAGACCATTTATCACATCATGAAATATTACATGGTTTTGAAATAATAGTAAATTCATAAACTTAATAGTTGCATTACTTGAATAACATAACTATAGTTTATGTCATATTATGACATGCTAATCATTTAATATGAGACATATAACACTTAGCATGATTGCTCATTTTGTCTTCAATAATTTCACATCTCCAATGATTTATAAAAAAAAATCATTATGAAAATTAATGGAAAAAATATCCATTGATTTTACTGGAATTTAATTTTAATGATTTTATTTTCGTGCATTCATTAATTCAGAAAAAAAATTTGAATTTGATTGGCATTACATTTTTCAAGTAGCCCTAATTTTTGAATGCAGTATGCATGTAATTTGGGTGATAATCTAGTAAAGTAGGAGTGACGAACATACAGGAAGAAATAACATTCTGCGTGTAAATTTTCTTATCCAGGTTATCCAATGTTTTGCTGAGACAGGCCAGTTCCAGAAGATAGTTCTGTATGCCAAGAAGGTGGGCTTTACCCCTGACTACATCTTCCTGCTAAGGAACATAATGAGGATAAACCCAGAGCAGGGCCTGCAGTTTGCACAGATGTTGGTACAAGATGATGAACCATTGGCTGACCTCAACCAGGTACAGTATTGAGTAGATGATAAGCCGATGTTTGATGAGGGAGCTCTAGTAGCTCAGTAGGGTGTCAGATCCATAATCGAACAGTCTCATATTTTTACATATTTAGAACTTTACCTTTAATCTGCACCATGTAGCCAGGATTGTGCTGCTTGCTAATAAACCCTAATACATACAAATAGATTCTTTGATGTAGTTTTTGTTGCAGAAACTTGAAAATGTATTTAGATTTTTTGACTTCTTAAATGCAGTTAAAAATGCACCGACAGTTTTACATGTAACTTTGATTATCTTTATAGGAATACATGACAGTACGAACAAGTCATTATTTTAGTACAGTACTTATGTACTTTTCTTCATTTTGATATCTTAGACTAATAACAGACGGTATAAGAATAAAATTTAACATTATGACTGTGGTGAGCAAGAATGTTATAATTTGCACTTGTACTTGCATGTATTTACTTCATATTTGTCTTAAATCCACATTCATACAGATTAGAGTGGAGTATTTCAATACTGACATTTTAGCCAACTTTGCCTGGTTACATGGATTTCTTTTAAAAAATTGATATTGATGTTGTGCATGTTGGTGTACTGATGCTGAGATTGCTTATGAAAGTCAGTCCCCAGTATTGTCCACACTTGATTTCCAAAGAATTCTAACTGTAATATGTGTATATTTATTGTCCATTTCAGATTGTAGATCTGTTCATGGAGTGTATTGTGTGTGCATATATTGTCAATTTCAGATTGTAGATGTGTTTATGTAGTGTAATGTGTGTGCATATATTGTCAATTTCAGATTGTAGATGTGTTTATGGAGTGTAATGTGTGTATATTTATAGTCCATTTCGGATAGTTGATGTGTTCATAGAGTTTTATGTGTGTGTATTCAATGTCCATTTCAGATTGTGGATGTGTTCATGGAGTGCAACTTGATTCAGCAGTGTACTTCATTCCTCCTGGATGCCCTGAAAAACAACCGCCCATCTGAAGCCCCACTTCAGACTCGCCTGCTGGAGATGAACCTTCTGTCAGCCCCTCAGGTTATTACATCCACATATTAAGGAATGTTTTCTTCTTTTCAGGATATTGTCTTCACATGAACTATCAATACAATTTTAGTATCCATACATTTTTCAGATCAGTTAATACAGCATATTAGCATTGAAAATTACCTTGAATACACAAATATGCAAGTTTTATATGGTGCAAATTTGTTAACTTTTAATGCTTTTGGTCTTACACATGTCGTATGGGCTAATGAGTAATCTTGATTAATGAATCAATGACAAGCACTCACAAACATGAAATAAATGGTTTCAGTAGACTTAATTGAGAATCAAGATTGGTCTAAACTTTTTTAGAATAGAAAGATTTGACTTAAAAACTACTAAATAAAAAAAGCCATGTTCACTAAGCTTGATGTAATATTGTATTAGGATTATATATGTGTAATTCAAGTTAATGTTTGTGTTTTGTTTTTTTTTTCAGGTTGCAGATGCCATTCTGGGCAATCAGATGTTCACCCACTATGACAGAGCACACATCGCACAGTTGTGTGAGAAAGCTGGTCTGCTTCAGAGGGTCAGTTTCTGTCATTGTGTCTATTAACAATTTAAAAGGAAAGTCAATGCTGCATTTTTTTTATTTAATGTATGATTAAAGATAGTGGACATGTTATACATAATTTGCACACCAGAACAGAATTTGTTTAGCATTTCTGCAACAACAAAAATTCTTGAAAGTACTGTATTATCACTGTCACTGTTGGCTACCATTAGACACTGTCTGTTACATCACATGGTCAGTTTGTTTACAATGGCTACATGTAATACGAATTTTGAGACTCATGATTACAGTACTTTCGTGTAGAAGATAGCAAACTCTTTACTTACCAGTCAGACATCCCTGATGCTGTAGCTAAACTAAGAACCTACTGTAAGTAAACCAAGAACCTGCTGTAAGTAAACCAAGAACCTGCTGTAAGTAAACCAAGAACCTGCTGTAGCTAAATTAAAAACCAAAGCTTTTATTTCAGCAGAGATAAAGCATGATTTATTTGTTTTCAAGTAATAGTTGCAGCAATCACAGCAGTGTTTTTTTTACTTGGATCAGAAATTGTTACAAACTTAAGTCCTCATGGGCAACAACAAATGTGCAGTTAAAAGCAGACATAACTAGGTGCGGATTAATTTCTAATGTTTGAAATAAATTACTTTTATAAGCAGGAGTTTTTTCCTAAGTTCGTTTAGATTTTCTGTATTTATGAAGGTAATATTTGTTAAATAATAAAGAGTGAACATTTTCATAAACCTTCCCATTAAGAAGATAGAAGAAGAAATGGTTTAGAATCTGAATCTAGCTATGGTAGAACTCTTCTCTTCTATTATGATTTGATGTGATTATGGGGATTTTTAATTAGACATGGAAATTATTCCGTTCCAAGGATTTGAATAAGAAATGCCTACTCCCAATAATTTTCAAATAGAGTTAAACAATGCAATATTCACAGTGTGATATCACCTGCAGGTTAGCTCCACCCATATGGTATGTGAATATTCCATTCAGCAAGGGTGAACTAGCAGTGATGACTCGAGTCTTAACAATCATGAGTGAAATGAGTAACTTCCATGTAGGTTCATTTGATAAATTTAACTTGCTGAAACGAGTAAGTTACATGTAGGGTTCATTTGATAATTTTAACTGGGTGAAATTAGTAACTTGCAGCTTCATTTGATAAATTTAACTTCACAAAGTTTTCCTTATTTAGCATGATCAAAATTATATTTTCTGTTGCATCAAATCTATTCTATATCTGTAATTGATGAGCTTTATTGACATACAGAGACAGTTGTCTCCACATATAGAGAGAGAGTCTTCCAATTATTAGACTGGTATTTTACAAAAATTCTTTGTAATGGAGCTAAATTTGTGAAGGCTAAACTCTAAAATACTTGTATATTGGCTAAAAGCCATGTTTTGCATGTGACGTATGTCCCGAGTGAGTGCGATGTGTTGGGTTTTTGTTATAAAGAGATTCATCTATTTTAGTAAGAGTTCCAGTAAAATATACTTGGGATCGAGGGAAGGCATTTTTAATGTGGAGTAGTCACCCATAGATGCAGTTAAGAAGTTTGTTTCATTTCTGTAGGAACTCTTTGAGTAATAAGTACCCAGGCACATATTTTTTGAAAAAGTGCCTTCCCTGGGTGCCATGTTTGTTTAAATGGAACAGCCCTTATATTATTATGCCAATGTAATTATTGTAGATGAAGATGGTGAGGAAAAGAAACAAAGCAAGAATAAGTTGTGCATAACATTTGTAGTGATCTCCCAAGTCATGTGCTGAAGGAATTACATGTATAGCAAAAAAAAACAACCCACCTGTGTATGCTTGGATATTAGTATCCATTTTAATGGATATTAGTGTGAAGTCTATGTATACTTGGATATTAGTGTGAAGTCTACGTATACTTGGATATTAGTGTGAAGTCCATTTTAAATAATAATAGTAAAGTCTATCTATACTTGGATATTAGTGTGAAGTCCATAGTAATAAGGGGGGGGGGGGGTGATGGACAAGATAAAGTTTTCCCATAATTATTTCATATTTCTTATTTCCCTTTGCATTGTTGTATTTGTTGTACAAATTTGTTCATAAAGACATTAATAATAGTGTCATTATTTTAAGGGTTACATGATTAGCAAGCAGTACAACAATCGGTATACCTGATAGCTGTAATCCCTGCATCAGGTTTCTGTCCTATCCAGTATAGATGTACCCCTGTATCAGGTCTCTGTCCTATCCAATATAGATGTACCCCATGCATCAGGTCCCTGTCCTGTCTAATATAGCCGTACCCCTGCATCAGGTCACTGCCTTGTCCAATGTAGATGTTCCCCCTGTATCAGGTCTCTGTCCTGTCTGATATAGATTTACCCCCTGCATCAGGTCTCTGTCCTGTCCAATATAGCTGCACCCCCTACATCAGGTCTCTGTCCTGTCCACATATGTAAACAAGGTGAATAGTCCTGTTCAATGTGGTAAACACAACTTAACCCAAAAGTGGATCAGTGTAAATGCGATTTGATAGTAAATACAGCCTGTGTAATGATGATCTGTTAGAACTCAAGTTTGGTTTTCATTGAAATTATAACTGTAGGTACAAGGGTATCGTTTAGCTCATAAAGATGGGCAAATATGTAGCAGTTGAATTAATATAACTGACATTTTTTATTTTTTGGACTTTTTGACAAAAACTTGTTAGCACAATTTAGCAAAACCAATATGAGGTAGACAAATGAAATTTGGCATGCATGTTTGTATGCATATATGGATGACTTGATTAGATTTTGATGCCATTTCAGTCATTTTTCAAAATGTTATACATTTTTTAGTTTTTTTTTTTACTTAGGTTGTTAAATTGCAGCGTTTTACAAATACAGATCTCTCTTGTTTTGTCCAAGATTTCAGCATCCTGGCACCCTCATTTGGACAAATGTCAAACCTTACCCTATATGTTGCAGAAAGCCCAAGCTTGTATGTTTGCTACTTAAATTGAATGAACTGCGTTGATTTTATGAGAGAAAGACTAAAATCAGGACCTTAAAAATCAGGGACCTTTTTTTTATCACACTCCTAACTAAAATCGCGACCTTAAAAATCAAGGACCTTTTTTATTGCACTTCTAACAAAATTTAATTGTATCCACCTTCCTAGATTTTTCCTTTTCTTCTGTCAAGTACCATAGTCACAGAGTCACATTAATTGTAATGTGTGTGTGTGTGTGGGGAGGGGCATATGTTTTAACATTAAAAAATAAATCCCTTCTAGTTTTGCAGTGGTAGAAAATGAAACGTAAGCAAAGACAGTCTCTCCCCTATTTTTTATGCTTTTGATTTTAAATATTGTTAATAAAGTGGAGGATCTTAAGATGTAACCAGGGTCACAAACAGAGTAAATCAGATATTTTAGCGAACTGAAAACTGGACTTTTACCCGTATTTAAAAATGAAGGGATCATACTACCAGGCAAAGTGAGGTGAAATAGTCACCTAAAACTGCATGTTTTCACCTGAAGACGCATCTAGGGCAATAACGATGTCCCCTATTTATGTGTGTGATTTTAAGTAACAATTTTGTGTACAATTCTCAACCAAGACAGGCTACTTGTGTATAAATGCCTATTGACCATAGAATTTTAAAAGATGTTTTATTTAAGAAAATTAATTTTGAACAGAAATTTCTACATTTTACCTGATAAATGAGATTTACCTATATTTTAAAGTTACTATTATAATGCAAACTCACAGTATATTATTGAGTATTATTGCAGATAAATAAATAAATGTAACAGAAACAGTTGTTGTTAACTACCTAATAAATTTGGAATAAAATGTTTTAAAACGGAACATTTTGTTTTATATTTGACAAATGGTGTAAAAACTCCTATACCATTTAGTGTTATTGTGATGGATAGGGTTATAAACAACTTTAGGTTCTACATCAAAGATAAATTCTTACAAACCAGCAACAGCATGGGAGAAATCTACATTTAAAAAAAATACAAGATATTTTTGGCATGGTTCATACAACCTTGAAAACTCTTCAAATTTGAGGGGTTGACTTGAAAACTGCATGAAAGTTGGTTTTATACTTGAAAAGACCAATAATTTGTTTAAAAAACTCTTTGAATTTTACTCCAAACTTCTTGAATTTATCCGAGGAAATACAAAATGTTAAAACTGAATAAAATATATAGCACTTTTTAAATTTAGAAAGTTTGTCATTCACATATTTTCCAAAATAATAAATAAATGGGATAAAATTGGGTGGATCAAATTATGTACATGGGTAATTACAGATGGAGTAGCATCCCTTAGTTATTGTGTTGTGCTAATTATTTATCTGTTGTTTCCTATGCATTTGTAGCTATTTATGTAGTGATAAAGTAACAGATGGAGAAAATTTAATTTCTATCAGAAAAGCTTTTGCACATTAATGAAAACTAAATGAAAAGTCCTTGAAAAAAACATCTCTGCAGCTGTATGAACCATGTATGATGAGGATGTAGTAGTCAGAGTAAAATCTTTCAAGGAGTTTGCACTCGACAAAATCATGCTTGTACAACTGTGCTGACATGCAAAGCAAGTTTTGATAGAAATAGAAATATGCTTGTGTTGTAAAGTGATGTAAAGTTCATTATAGTGGAATTAAACCATACTTTGCTGGGACCAAGAATTGTGGCCATTTTATAAAGATATCCAGTACGTGTAGGTATGATCAGTATGAGGATGGCCCTATTCAGATTAAGGCCTGGTTATAGATGTGGGTTTTTTTTTATGTGTGTATTTGTTTTATGTCACAGTAATGCTTTGAAGGTGTTACTGTGCCAAGGCAAGTTAAGTGCCTTGTACAAGGACACATCACAGAGGCTGATCTGAGGTGGGAATTGAACCACCACCCTTCCAGACACGAGTTCTGTGCCTTAACCACTGAGCCACTTCAGGGGCCAAGTGTATGGAATTTTCATTGTATCTAGAATTTAGGATGTGTGCCACTGAAGTATTCATATTATGATAAATATAATGCTATTGCTATTATTATTATTATTATTATTATTATTATTATTATTATTATTATTATTATTATTATAGGCATTAGAACACTACACTGATCTGTATGACATCAAGAGGGCTGTGGTCCACACACATCTTCTGAACCCAGAGGTAAAGTGAATTAAAATCCTTGCACAACACTTGGGTGTGCAATATATGTCTAATATGTATTGCACTTTTATATTGATCAAACTGTTTGATTATTTATCCATTTTAAAGCATCATTAAGGTCTATCGATGTGTAAATTGCATAATCTCTTCGTTTTTGCTTTTCAGCAGAACAGTTTCTTGTGTCGCAAATGTAAACATTTTGATTCAAATTCACTCATTCTGAGACCTTTAGGTTTGAGAATAATTTATTCAGTAATATAATGTTATTGTCATCCAGAATTATATAATATGTATTGTTTTGGACTTCTTGTATTAATATAATAGTTTTCTAATTGCCATGAATATTACAGCAGATTTAAATGTGACTTGAGAAAAGATTTGGTTGAATCTGGCAGCGGAAAAGGGAAATTACATGTTAAGGCCCACATGCTAGTTTGATATACATATTACTTCAGTTTTTACAAATGTCTGGTCAGATGTCCCCAAACGCTTACAATATCTAAGGTTCACATCATTCCTCAAGAGCTGGTTTTATATGTTATAATTTTCTTCTGAATCCTTTGTGATATTAAAATTTTAGAGGAGAGAAAAAAAATAAATGTGTTTGGGCTTTAACTGTAAATCGGTTTAAAATTCTTATGAGTAGCATACAGTTTAAATAATCTTTTTTTTATTTCAGTGGCTGGTGAATTATTTTGGTAATCTGTCAGTGGAGGATTCACTGGAGTGTCTGAAGGCCATGTTAACGACAAACATTCGACAGAATCTACAGGTTTGCGTCCAGATCGCATCAAAATACCATGAACAGTTGTCCACAGTGTCACTTATTGAGATCTTTGAATCTTTCAAGAGCTATGAAGGTAAGCAAGCATATGGAATTATCTGTATTTTATGTACTTTCAACACAGTTCATACTGGAGCATTGTGTAGCATTTATTTTACTGGTTCTGATTTGGCTTGATTGATGGAAAAATCGTCGCCATAATGAAAGATCAACAAAAATATATTGAACTGATTTATCCAAAGATTTTCAAACAATAATTTGATGCCAGATATAATCTCTGTTAATAATTCTACATTGGCAAAATTAAATAAAAACATCTTGGTACAGCGGAAGAAAAAAGGATAATAATCTGTGGGGTTGATCTATGAGACGGTCACTAATGTCTACATCTTTCCATTTCAGGCCTCTTCTACTTCCTGGGATCTATTGTTAACTTCAGTCAGGACTCAGATGTTCACTTCAAGTACATCCAGGCAGCATGTAAGACTGGTCAGATAAAAGAGGTAGAGAGAATCTGCCGTGAGAGTAACTGCTATGATCCTGAGAGAGTCAAGAACTTCCTTAAGGTGAGATCATAGTTACCAAAGAGCTATTCCATTTAAATCGACTTTGGAAGGGGCAAGAGGAAATGCAAGAGAGTTATTTTTTGATGGGTAGTGGGTGAATCATAGTTTGGGCAATTCTTTTAAATTCATATATTTTAGTTTGTATAGATGAGCTTATGCTATACCCCCAACATCATCTGCAGCATCTACAGTCAGGTTAAAAGGGTAAAACTTTGGTTTACTGCCACTGCTCTCAGCTTTATGCATGAGATCTTCATTGGGTTTTAGGTGTTCTTTGCCTCATTCTGAACTATCTCGGGAGAAAGTAGGTCAAAATGACCTGCCTATTTAACACACATGACTTTTACTATTTGAAGTTGACCCAAGCTTTAAAGTTTTAAATTTGATCAGTGTTGCTGAACCACCCAGGTGGAATGTAGGTCACAGTGACCAATATTTCTTATTAGCTCACCTGCACTAAGTGTTTCCAGTATTATTGTGCCTGTCTTTCAAGGAAAAGTTGGTCATCATGCCTTACTTACTTTGCTGTGTGCAAGCTATCACCTTTGTCAAACACAGTGGACAGGCCAGCTTGTCTGTTAACTTTTTGATCTATTATTTCCTTGTACGAACAAAAATAAAAAGCTGTTTTCTCCTCTGGGATGGTAATTTTAAATGGACTAGCATTATTCTCTCAAACTAGTGGCATTGACCCTTACTATACACCTACAGTTCTTATATAGTGTTGGTTTTGCTATCATTTTTGGTGGATTTTTCTTCTATGCAGATACATGGAATTGTATGATGAATTGAACAGTGCCTGTGGAGGTTCAGTTTTGCTGGCACATGTACAAGTTTTGGGCTTTTTTTTTTGCACTTTTGGATATAAATTTGTAGTTACTGTCAACTGAAATTTTAATTTGTTATCATCTTCATGATTACAATTATTTTACAATGCAGATATAAACCTGTAATAGGAAGGGATTCATCATCGCAAGATAACTTTGGTTAGGATTTGTTCGAAGTATGGGAGTTTTGGAAGCTGGTGTAATAATAATTTTATTTTGTTTGTTTTCAATTACAGGAGGCTAAGTTGACAGATCAGCTTCCACTGATTATTGTTTGTGACAGATTTGACTTTGTGCATGACCTGGTCCTATACCTATATCGCAATAATCTGCAAAAGTACATTGAAATCTACGTCCAGAAGGTAAGTGTACTTATGAATATTGTATTATAATCACATTATCAAGTTCCGTTTTAAATGAAGATGTTAATTAAACATAACATTTTTATCTATTATTCAAACAGAAGCATAACATAAGATTATGTGGTTTATTAACTCTACTAGTAGAAAACCAGAAGACCAGGTATGATGACCTATCGTCGGACTGCATCAGTCCATTAGCACAAGATATCTAGTGAGTCTTGATGAAAATGGTGCCAATCAGACCTTCAACCTATGCCATCATGCCTATCTTGAAAATCTTGCTGTTGCTATCTTCTTGAAGGATGGTTGTATCGACATCGAGTTTTCACTAAAACATTTCTCACTTTATGTAGCTTGTCCTCGATGAAAATGCTGCTGATATGGCCTTCCAAAATGGTCACCACAATGGCCATTGTAAAAAATCTCATTACAGCCACAGCTACTTCTCATACAGACGTTTTTTTTCCTTGTCTAAAAGCCCACTTTTTTCTTGCAATATGTTATTGTTCATATATTAAAATTACTCTGATCCTACCTACAAAATGTCTGCCTTGATGGCAATCTTCAAAATTTGTACATGGCTACTTCTCATAAATGGATGGTTGTATTGACATGGATTTCCACTAAAAGGCATGCAATATCTGGCTGGTTCTGAATAAAGATGGTGTTCATCACACCTCCAACATGGCACCATAGTAGCCATCTAAAACATGTTGTTAGTTTTACTCTTGCACGAATGGTGACATTGACATGGGTATTTCACCTAATCACTTTCTGCCGTTTATAATTGGTTCTGAATGAAAATGGTGCAAATCCAACCACCAGCATATCCACATTTTTGTGATGAAGTTCAAAAACCAGATATAATTGACCTTGGGGTAAAATCGAAGGTCATTGCTTGAATTTTTGTACTTGATTGAGTTTATGAACACAGTAACTTGTACAAATACAAATGGATTATGACCAGACTTTGTGTTCAGTTGAATTCCAATAAACAAGTTGATAGTTAGCACTCTGACAGTGATTTTAAGGTCCAAGTTCTTGAGTCTGGTTTTTAATTTTACTGGCTTGTGAGCACGATAACAGAAACAAGTATGAATGAATTTTTATCAAAGCCAGTATGTTATTACATGTGAAGAATACCTTGAATAATGCCAGTTCAATAACTATTTTTTTTTTTTTTTTTTCTTTCCAAAAGTATTATAGATTTAATTGGGTATAGTTTCACAGTGTCTGAGATACGTTCATTGATCTTCTATGGTATCAGGTTCAAGGTCATGATAAAACATTTTGTACTGCACTTACAGGTACCTTGTTAACATATTAACTCAACCATATAAGAAATATTTTTGTTTTCCAAATTTGGTATATTGGAGTTTAACAAGAATAGCTGTGATGGTTTCAATACAATGATGTTAGAAAGAATAAAAGGACAGAAGAAATGATTTATTGTGGATTCCTTGAAATTTTTTTTGACCAGTGCAGCATCAGGCTCATTGAGGGACTTTTGTAATGAAAATAGGATACCCGAATTATTGACATGACTGAAGATTTTGTTATATCAATTGAATAAAGTTGGTTACTGGCTAGTGACCAGATATCATGTACCAGTTATTGTAATTGACTGTGTACATGTCCACCATGCACACTAATTTTTTGTATGTGAATGTCTGCTACAGGAAGATGGTCAGTGGTTGTACCTTTGCAGCAGGTATCACTTAAAATGTGCACAACTGTAACATCAAACTGCCCAATCTCACCTTAAAAATGTTAATTAACACCTAGTCACGCCTTGGGGCTTGACTACACCTGGAAAAAAGTTGTATTTTTAACCTGTAATTTCATAGTCTACTGCTTCTAAACCTCCTTATTTGATGAGTTGTATAATGTAATCTCCTTAGATCAATGTGGAATTACAATAAACGGAACTAAATGGAAAGAAAACAGATTGACTACTAAGTTGCACTTTGAGGCCTGACTAGACTTGAAAAAAGGTTGCACTTTTGCCTGTAAATTCAGTGTCTAGTGCTGGTAAACCTACTTCTACTTGTGTGACTACTAAGCAATATGGTTTTATCTCCCTTGCATCAAGCAAGGTGCCCATTTTGAGCTTCAAACGTGATTGGAACTTAGTACATAGTAATTTTGTAATTTATGTTTATTTTCATTTTCATTTTGTTGATTTAAATCAAAGACATTTAATGAAATAATTAACAGGTTGTATAATGTCTTAATTTGTACCTAGTTGTACAATGTCTTGATTTGTACCAGATTGTACAATGTCTTGATTTGTACCAGGTTGTACAATGTTTTGATGTGTACCAGGTTGAAAAAATTTAAATTTTGGAAACTCTACATATATACATATATAATTATGATGTAATATAGTGGTCACCAGGTTCATTTTACAATTATATTTAATGTAAAAATGGAAAGAAAATACTTGTGTGTTCAGGTAAATCCAGCACGATTGCCGGTAGTTATTGGAGGATTGCTGGATGTTGACTGTGGTGAAGATGTGATCAAGCAGCTGATTATGGTCGTCAAGGGTCAGTTCTCAACAGACGAGTTGGTTGAGGAGGTTGAGAACAGAAATCGACTCAAGTTGCTGCTACCATGGCTGGAGATGCGGAGTCACGAGGGTGTCAATGAACCAGCCACACACAATGCTCTGGCCAAGATTTATATTGACAGTAACAACAACCCAGAACGATTCCTTAGGTATGTTAAAATACTTTGACATTATTTGTAAGTGATCAATATGTGCACGGAAAACAAGTTTATAGCTCTTTAACATACTCTATCAACATGATCATTGAATGTAAAACATCACATTCATAACAGCACATTCATAATTAACTTAAGGGCAGGTGAGTCAAAGTATATAATGCATACTGTCACAGTCCCAGTGTCACTCTCAGAGTTCCCCTGCTGGCTTTTGGGGATGTAGAATGGTCTGATTTGCCCTCCTGCATGTAACAAAAGAGACTAATGCAGGCAACCTTTTTGCCCTCAGATGTGTCCTGTGACTTCGTGCTGAGATGGTCTTTGACGTTCTTAAAAGAGTTTTTTTTTATAATATTTTTTTTATTGACTTTGTATTTTAAGGCCATTAAACCTTTTTGCCCTTTATCTTTGTATGCTTTTTTATGGATCCCTAAGCTTGGCACTATTTGCCACATTTGTGCAAATACGCCATAAAATTTCCCCTCCACACACACACATGCACACATGTTCTGTCTAGAGAATAGCTACAAATCTGAAATCAAAACAAAACCATGTGATTATTTTGTTCTTGTATTGATTGTTCAGTATTTCAAACATCTTTTGTTCCGCTTTAATACTCTCGTCTTTTGAATGTTGATGAAGTAAACATGATACATTTCTACTATTTTATCATGGTTCAGATTTGATATATAATTATTTGTTATAGGAATGACTCTGTCATGCCAGTAAAATTGTAATCAATCCAGTAAATCCATAACTATGAGGTAGCTGTTATAAATTGAAAACTAGAGGGCAACAGGGTAGACCTACAATTTCTGTCTTGGGCACATACATTGTTGCATCTAGAGTGTATTTTTGTGTAATTAACATTTGTGGCAGCATGATGAAATATCTTTAGTCCTATGGGCCATTTGTGACCTAAAATATCAGCAGAGGATGTAAGAATTAAAATTCCTAACATGTCATTCATTTTTTCTTTTATTGATTGATTACATCTCAAGGTTTGATTTCTAGAAGTCAAAACTTACTATACCTTGCTTTGATTGGCAGCTAATGCTTTGGAACTTCCCATTGTATTTTGGACTTGTTCTGCATCTTATTATAGGCCTTGTGGCTTCATGGAAGACTAACTTGCAGTTAGCGAGTGAGCAACCTTTGGAAATTTATCAAGTTGGATATTTTTACCAAGTGTTCGGAAAGATCTTCGATGTTGTTTCTCAGGCATAGGCTAGCAAGAAAGGTCTCAGATTGTGTTGTGTTTCTCAGAAATAGGATAGCAAAAAATATTTCAGATTGTGTGTTTCTTGGGAATACGATAGCAAGAAAAGATACTAACATTGTGATATTTCTTTAAACTTATTCAAAATGGCCGAGTTACTTTTTTTTTCTCAGCAACTTTTATCGATCTTTATTTGCTCACAGTTAAGCAAGAAGGATGTGCAGTTTTTATTACTTTGTTATAGCATGAGCAAGAAGGTCATGCCATGGACTTTTACCTGTCTTTACTATGCTAACCAATAGATGGCCCACTTTTTGAACGTTCATAGGCCACTTGACAACCCAGAGGCAAACCAAGATGCAACACTGCGTATATTGTATTTAGCATCAATTCCTATATCAGTACAGATGTATTGAAAATCTATAAATGTTTTTTAATAATTTATCCATATTAATTACATTATTGGTGTATAATATGCATTCATAAATTGCCCATTGATTTTTAGTCACAGATATGATGAATTTGCAAAAAGCATCCCAAATTTGTTGTGCAGCAAATTTGGTGTGAATGAAATAACTACATACGGTAAAGACATTGCCTTGAATTCTTTTGGAGAAATCACACACACACACGATAGTATATAGAGAATCTTATGCAAGTGTCGATTTGATGCAAAATTAAGGAAATGCGTGGAGTAATATTTTATAGCATTTTTTTTAAAAAACGAGTTCCATAACTTTTATATAAAATAAACACAAGTTTAAGATTCTCTTTATTGCATACTGTTGAGAACTTTGCATTACTTGATGATGTTGCAAACTGTCACACCAGTGTGGCAAGTGAGTTTTAGCTCCCCTGGCTTAAAAAGCCAACTGAGATTATGGTGTGGCTCTGCATCTGCCATTCATTGTCTGTCAGATTGTGCTATTTTAAATGTCCTATCAAAACCACTATTCTAATTTCAACAAAATTTAGCAGAGAGCATCCAGGCATGAAAGGGATTCAATCTGCCATGAAATATTGCTGCAATTACCAAAAATAGGAAAATCTTTAAACAACTTCTCAAAAACCACTGAGAAGAATTTGACTAATATTGACATAAAGTATCTTGGAACAAAGGGTTAATTAGTTTATACAAATGACGTTGATCTGCCATTAAAATATGGCCACTATTCATAAAAATGGAAAAACCTTGAAACGATTTCTTATCAGAAACCACTTGACAGAATTTTACCTAATTTGACAGCATTCTGGTCTGAAGGACTTTAATGTATATACAAGTGATGCAGATCAGCCATCAAATGTAGCAGCAACTATGAAAAGAAAAATAAACCTTTAAACAACATCTTACAAACTGCTGTGCTGAATTTGACTAAATTTGCTTTGGCATAGAAGGATTTTAGTATTACACAAATGCTGATGTGCCGTAAAATATGGCTGAAGATATGAAATACAGAGAAACCTTGCAACAGTTGTTTTCATAACATATGCAATTAACAGCATTGGACGAAATTTATACAGAAAGTCTCTTATTGACCCAGATTTCTTTGCCAGTTATCCTTACATTTGGCTCCGAGGCAGATGTTAGCCAGGTGAGCAATCTCAAAATGGGACCCTTGTTGAGAAAAAGTTGTTTAAAGCTTTTTTATCAGCCAGGTGAGCAGTCACATGTGTAGTTGGACCTCTTGTTATGGTGTGATGTCATGATGCTATTAAAGATAAGAGGGTATATTTTGTGTTTGGATCATTTTTCAGGCACTATGGTGGGGCATTTGTGTTTCATGAACACTGCTTTTTTTTAAAAATTGTATTAAAAGTTCTAACAAATGTCATAATTTGATGAGTGCTTGAATGTTAATAATAAAATATAATGAAAATTGAATTTTCCAGGGAGAACCAGTTCTATGACAGCAAGATTGTCGGTAAATACTGTGAGAAGAGAGATCCCCACTTGGCATGTGTGGCCTATGAGAGGGGAAAATGTGACATGGAACTGATCAAGGTATCTTCATGCAGTTACTAAAATGTTTTAAATTAATGGCATTTTAAATATGCTGTCTTAATTGGCAACACACATGCAAACACACACACGGAGTAACACCTTAGCAGATGATTACTTGTGCCAACTTACAGCATAATATAGGCATAGCATAAAACATTAAAGGTTGGTGGTAGGGGGCCGAGATGCTAAAGTCCTAACTGCCGGTTGGTGGTAGGGGGCCGAGATGCTAAAGTCCTAACTGCCGGTAGTGTCATGTATTTTTGAGGTTAAATTCACACCTACAACAAGGACGATGTAATTTATTCTCCAGCAGAATTAATGATAAAAGAGACTGATTTATACAAATACACAATTTTTCATTTGATTAATGAGTTATTACTTTGAAAAGAAAAGTAATTAAGAAAACAAGGATATTTATTATAGTAAGTGCTGGTACAGAATGAGCGAACACTAAAGTTAAATGAGAGCAAGATCAACAATGGAAAATTCTATGGTGTAGCTCATTTCAGGTTAACTTTATATTCAAACATGTTAATGTTTTCATGAGTTACTTTATTGCATGCTAAAACATTTATTGCAATTATGTAAGTGTCCAAGGTAAATATGACAAAAGTTTAGGTTGCAAAACTCTGAAGCAAATACGATTATCTTCTGTTTTTAGCACTTCTAATGCATTATGTACTACAGTTTACCTTTGTCCCTTTAAAATATTGTGTCACCCAAATCTGGAGGGTGAGGGACACAATGTCCCCTGTCCTTGGAATCCTAGGTGCTACACTTTAATTGTTAGTCTGTGGAGTTAAAATACATAATGACCAGGGTGAATTAGGTCTTTGTCTTATTAAGTTATTTGATTTTTCCAGAGGAGTTAATTCTATAGTTGTTGTAAAGGTTTGTATTCTTTGTTGCTTTATCAATGTTACTGTTACTAAAACCTTCACATGCAGTCGAAATGTGTCATGGTCAGAGATCTCGTCATCTGTTTATCTTGGAGCATCTGTTACATCCTTTTGAATATTGAGTTGATCCATTTGTTATTTATGTTGTGTGTGACTTGGGTTTCGGCATGTATATAAATTCTTTGAGTAAGTGTTATCATAGGTAACTTCACATTTGTATGGAGAGGATAAGTAATTGTTATCTTACAGTAAACTTGAAAATTCATGGACAGGACAAGTGACTGTTATCTTATGGTTAACTTAACAATTCATGGACAGGACAAGTAACTGTTATCTTATAGTTAACTTGGCAATTCATGTGCTATAATGCCAATAGACTACAAGCGAACTTCACAAAAAGTATGATGTGTGTGATTGATGTATTTTTAGTGTTATGTACATTTTTTTTTTTATATGAATGCATGTAATATTTTAACAGGAACTTGGAACGAAGAACAGAATATGTGTGCAGTGATTATGGGTATTATTCCTTCAACCCATGTGAATTTTTTAACCTTGAAAACTGGCCATCATGCATACACCTGTTAATGAGAGACTACCTGTCTCGAGTAACCACTTTTTGTTGTCAGAAGGGGTGGTCTCTCCAGACTTGTTTTACTGTACTTAGTTTAGAGTGGTTTACATATTGCAGTCTTGTTTCAGGTGTGCAATGAGAACTCCCTGTTCAAGAGTGAGGCCCGATATTTGGTTAGAAGACGAGATCCAGAGCTGTGGGCTGTGGTTCTACAGGAGGATAACGAGTATCGACGACAGCTTATTGATCAGGTTGGGCAAGAAACACTCTGTACAAGCTTATGCTTAACCTATCTACCTATCTGCCAACCAGGCTTCAACCAATTTGTACCAACCAACAAACCAATATACCTGCCTACCCAAAAACTGTCACTGAAAGTCTATATATTTCTTGCCCACCTCTCTTAAGTCTTCCTTCCTTCAGATTATTTATTGAAGTCTTTGTTTAACCTACATAGCCTATGTTGGCACTAACGATAGCCAAAATCTCCAAAGGCGATCACAATTTTCAGATGGCAATTTATTCCAATAAAAACAACTAATTTCATGATTGAAAATGCCTTAAACATGTCCTATAGTGCACTGATTTTCTCTTTATAGTTTCTATGAAGCACTTGACCCTATGTCCATAACATATTTTTAAGGTTGTATAAATGATATTGGGGACTCTATTTCTTCTGAAAACATATGCAGATTTGCTCCTGTTAACATGAAATAAAATAATAATGTGTAAAGAAAAAAATCAGTGAAAAGTTGGACAATTTTTCAAGAAACCATAGATAGTAAACGGGTCAAGGCTGAAGGTTAATGAGAGCAAGATTCAGAACAAAAAATTCCACAGTGCAGCCCAATATATTGTCATATTATCAGACATGTCTGCTTATCATATGCAAAGTTTGTGACTGCTTGGAAAATTCTAGTGCCAACCTTGATTGATAGCTATCAACCCATCCTTGTACCTTCTTACTCTGTGGAAGACTACTCTCCTGAAACCTGTCTCTGTGGAAAACTACTCTCCTGAAACCTGTCTCTGTGGAAGACTACTCTCCTGAAACCTGTCTCTGTGGAAGACTACTCTCCTGAAACCTGTCTCTGTGGAAGACTACTCTCTTGAAACCTGTCTCTGTGGAAGACTACTCTCCTGAAACCTGTCTCTGTGGAAGACTATACTTATCTATCAACCAATCTGCCTTCTGATTGCAAAGCTGTTGTTATTTAGTGGCCATCCATTTACCTATTTACTCAATCTTCGATGTACCCTTGGAAAAGACTCTTAGTTCCCATTTCCATTGCATGATATAGCCAATAATGTGTTGAAAGTGCCATTAAACCAATAAAACCCTCAATTGACAGTAATTTATCATCAATTGACAATAATTTATTCACCCCAGTAGGGGCCTTGGGTGGCCGAGTAGTCTAAGGTGATCACATTTACAAATCACTTACATCTCACCTTTGCGTAGGTTTCAGTCTCGACTCAGTCGTAGGTTTCAGTCTCAACTCAGCCGATGTGGGTGTGTGAGAAATCTTGCCAGTAGCTTCCTGTGAGTTACTGGTCCCTCTTGGGGGATGGGGGGTCAAAGTTCTTCCTCCACCAGGCATACTGGCCACCATGTATAGCCTATCATGTGCTGAAAAATGCCATTAAAACCAAACCAAACCTATTCACCCCATTAAAAGCATGCTTCTATTGAAGTTCTCAGTGCACAGATTTTTCTGCACCTTCCTGTCCATGGCAGCCACCCATTTCCATAACTTCAAATTTATCTTAACATTTTACAATCTAAATTTTACTTGGCAATATATAGCCAGGATTGTGCTGATGTGCTGTTAAACCCTATAGATATTAACCAATCTACATTTATCTGTCTACTTGCCATCCTACCTGTCCCTCCATTTAGCAAAAATGTTGCTTTATACAAACTCAATGACACCAACAGACCAATACCCTATTCCAGAATTTCCTTTGTGGATCTAATTACCACTATAGTACATATTATCACCAAATTATAGTTCATGTATATTTGGGTGCACATTTAAACAGAAATCTCGTACAATTAATCAAATATTTTTAAGAGGATTATATTGTATAAAATAAACATAGTCAATTAAATTTTGGGTACAAGATGGAAACCATTTGCAGTATAACAAATCCCATGTGAACAAAGCAATTTGTTCATCAGACCATAATTTTGTTTATTGAACAAAACCATACAAAATATTGATTAATTACTATTAATTAGTCTTTAACTAGCATTCCGCATTATGCAAGTTTGCTAAATCTAAGTTATAAAAGGTGTTATTTGTATTTCTTTTAGAAATAAAAAGTACATACAAAGCACTACATTTATCAAAAATATGGTTTTATAATTATAGGTGGTACAGACAGCTCTTTCAGAAACTCAGGATCCAGAAGACATTTCTGTGACAGTCAAGGCTTTCATGACTTCAGACTTGCCAAATGAACTGATTGAGCTTCTAGAGAAGATTGTACTGGAGAACTCTGTCTTCAGTGACCACAGGTAGGGCCTAAATGCAGTGATGGAACAGGTTGTCATGGCTTGATAGAAATTTCAGCATGTTGTTGATTAGATGTTGGTTTGTTAACAGTTCATTTACTAGAACTAAAATCATTTATTATTCTTTAAACAAGCAGTATGTTTCTCATGTTTTGTTGGGTTTTTTTTAATGAAATTACTTCTGTTTATTTGCCTAGGAAAGATACAATTTTAGTTATGTGTGTTAATATGGAAATTAAAACATTAAGAGAAATGTCAGTTGCAGGTATTAGAATGCCATTATATGTGAATTAATATATAGTTTGTTGCTTCTATGTCTTTCACTCAAGCACTAAAAAATATTAGTGGTAAAAAGTGTTGAACACTTGGATTTTGTTGTTGTTTTTCTTCATCCTTTTTGTTTTAGATGTTCAGAATTGTAAAGTAGATTACATTTTTTTCTCTTTTTATGCTCGCACAGTATATTTGGAGGAAGCATATAGCATTTGCCATATCTGATTTGTCCCTTTCATCCCATTCCAAACAACAGGATTACCCATATCTGTCTAGGATCACATCAGACTTGTCCTTTTCATCCCATTCCAGACAACAGAATTACCCAAATCTGTCTTGTCCCTTTTATGCCATTCCAGACAACAGGTTTCCCATATCAGTCTTGTCCCTTTCATCCCATTCCAGACAACAGGATCCCTCTGTCTTGTTCCTTTCATCCCATTCCAGACAACAGAATTACCCATATCTGTCTTGTCCCTTTTATGCCATTCCAGACAACAGGATTACCCATATCTGTCTTGTCCCTTTCATCCCATTCCAGACAACAGGATTACCCATATCTGTCTTGTTCCTTGCATCACATTCCAGACAACAGGCTCCCAATGCTACACATCATTTTATTTCCACTCAATGACAAGATTCTAATTAATTGTAATCACATTTTCTTATGATGTTGTAAATCTCGAGTTTGATTTACATTATTTTCTGAAACTTTTACGTAGTTATGATCCGTTTAATTTATAAACTTTGCCCTTCAGTGCATCATTTTGTTTGGGGCATCCATTTTGTATGGACATGTTTATAGTTTTTGCATCAATTTTTCCATACTAGGAACCTGCAAAACCTGCTGATTTTGACTGCCATAAAAGCCGACAGAACCAGGGTTATGGAATACATCAATCGCCTCGACAACTATGATGCTCCTGATATAGCAAACATTGCCATTACAAATGAACTGTATGAAGAAGCATTTGCCATCTTCAGGAAGTTTGAAGTTAATACATCTGCTATACAGGTATGAAGAGCTTTGTTCTTTCCTTTTTTTATTATTCTTCTTCTCTCGACTGCCACTTTTTTTTTTTTTTTTTTTACACTCGTTTTGAATGAGTGGGAAGAACAGATAATCAGGAATTGTGTTTGTTCTCACAATTGATTATTTAATAATAATAATAATAATATCTAGTAAAAAATTGTTGTTGATGATAAACACAACGATTAAGAATCATCCTTGATTTAAAGATGAATCTAACTTTAGTAGGATGTAAGTGTAATGTCATATGTAGCAAATTTGAAAATTATGGGCAGGGTCTTTATCTTCATGCAGTGCAAAGCATCTTTTTCTCCTTTTTTTTTCCTAATAATTTTTTATGCAAGTTTGGCATCATCATTCAGGAACACCCTTATCAGCATTATTTTCCTATACATGTAGGTGCTGATTGAGCATGTGAACAATTTAGATAGAGCCTACGAGTTTGCCGAACGCTGTAATGATCCTGCTGTTTGGACACAACTAGGACAAGCCCAGCTGAATGCTGGATTAGTTAAAGAAGCCATTGATTCCTTCATTAAGGCAGATGATCCTTCACAGTATATGGAAGTAGTCGCTGTTGCCAGCAAGAATAGTATGTATTTAAATATTGTAGACATTATTATGATTAAGGCTTAAAGTCATGGAAAGGTGATAAAGACAGATGAAAAAGTCAAGGAAAGGTGATAGAGATGGATGAAAAAGTTGTCTAGGAAGGGAAACTTATCTACTTTGGTTAGGGATACCATGAATGTGTATTTCAATACAGTTAACTTTCTTGCTTTCCATGATCCCTTCTGTCAGAAACTGTGTTCATTAATTCTTAAGGTTTTCAAGAAATGTTTGTTTTGTTGGTACTTAAATTTGTGGATTGCGATCCTATTGTGTGCTGTTGAGTCTGGATATTTCTAATGTGTAGCATGGAGATCCTGTTGTGTGCTGTTGAGTTTGGATATTTCTAATGTGTAGCATTGGGATTTGGATATTTGTAATGTGTAGCATTCAGGATCCTATTGACTGCTGCTGAGTCCGGATATTTATAATGTGTAGCATCAGGATCCTGTTTGCTGTTGAGTCTGGATATTTATAATGTGTAGCATTGGGATTTTGATATTTGTAATGTGTAGCATCGGGATCCAATTGTCTGCTGTTGAGTTTGGATATTTGTAATGTGTAGCATCGAGATTTATTGTCTGCAGTTTAGTTTGGATATTTGTAATGTGTAGCATTGGGATCCAGTTTTCTGCTGCTGAGTTGGGATATTTATAACGTGTAGCATCAGGATTGAGATTTGTAATGTGTAGCATCGGGATTTGGATATTTGTAATGTGTTGCATAGGGATTCTATTGTCTGCTATTGAGTCTGGATATTTGTAATGTGTAGCATTGGGATTCTATTGTCTGTTGCTGAGTCTGGATATTTGTAATGTGTAACGTACTGTTGAGTCAGAATATTTGTAATGTGTAACATACTGTTGAGTCGGGATATTTGTAATGTGTAACATACTGTTGAGTCGGGATATTTGTAATGTGTAACATACTGTTGACTCGGGATATTTGTAATGTGTAACATACTGTTGAGTCGGGATATTTGTAATGTGTAGCGTACTGTTGAGTCGGGATATTTGTACTGTGTAGCGTACTGTTGAGTCGGGATATTTGTACTGTGTAACATACTGTTGAGTCTGAATATTTCTATTGTGTAACATCCATGAAAGCAAAAAGATTTGGTGCTTCATCTATTAAAGTGTATTTAAAGAAGTTCTTTGAAAATAAAGAAAACCCACCCAGCAGAAAGATTAGATTTACAGTTTTTGTCTCACCGGCAAAGCATACATCAGTCATAGAAACTACTTTTCCAGTGATGTTGTTGGTATTGGCACTAATGTCAAGTTTTCACATTCAACTCAGTTTTTTTTTACTCTATCGCATGTGCAGTCATGAAACTGAATGGGTGTATTCATTATGGAGGGTAGTGCTCGTTACAGGCAAAAGGAGGTCACATTGACCTTCATTTCACACTCCAATGACTTTGGTATTGGCAATAGGCTTCAGTAGATCTGGCAAGACATAGCATATTGAGGTGTTCTTGCCTATACATTGGACTGAAATTTTATGGGAAGTGTGCATCTGGGTTTCCAATATCCCACAGATTACAAGACATTGAGGTCTGTTAAGTTTAAGTATGCATGGTACCCAGAGAAGGCAGTTTTTTAAAATATATATGCCTGCTGGGTACTCTGGTTACTCAAATTGTTCCTATGAAAATTATACAAAATTCTAAATTGCATCTATGCTGTAATACTTCATATTGAAAGTGCCTTCACAGGGCCCCCAAGTTTGTTTTGCTGGAACAGCCCTGAGTAGAACTTGACAAAATTCAGAATTGTGGGTTTAAGTTTTATAGCTCATGCCCCAATATGAATGTGGTATAGGCATGTAGTGTCACAAGTGTTTCTTCATCCTTACCGGGTTGGCTGTCTTGGTGTGTCCTTGGGAAAGGCATTTGACTCCCATTTCCTTGGCATGATATAGCCAATAATGTGTTAAAAGGGCTGTGGAAACCAAAAGAAAAAAAAATCCTTTCATACAGCCAGTTAAGTTTCATGGTTATATTTGTTTCTCAGGCATTTATGTTCGGTTCACTTTTTTTTTGTTTTTGTTCTATAACATAACCTGCTGATTGTAGGTTGTACAGAAAATAAAGCATATACTACTGGAACACATTATAACCTGTAACATAGTGCTTAACTAATCGTGCTGATTGTAGGTTCTTCAGAAAATAAAGCATATACTACTGGAACACATTATAACCTGTAACATAGCACTTAAGTAATCATGCTGATTGTCGTTTCTCCAGAAAATAAAGCATATACTACCGGAACACATTATAACCTATAAAATAGTACCTTACTATTGGGCTGATTGTAGCTTACTATAAAAAATAAAGCACATAGTCAAAATTGAAAATACTGAAGTGCATTTATGACAATGTCTTTCTGTTCACTTTTACAGACAGCTGGGAGGATCTTGTGAAGTTCTTACAGATGGCCAGGAAAAAGGCACGCGAGACGTTCATTGAGACTGAGTTGATTTATGCCTATGCAAAGACAAATCGGCTAGCTGACTTGGAAGAATTTATATCGGGTCCGAATCATGCGAACATCACACAGGTATGAAGTAATTGTTGAAATTATGTGTGAAAACAGCAGTAATAGAAAGGGTATTTTTCAAAGATAACTTTTTATCTGCTGACTGAAGATGAAAATTTCAACTTTCCACAGACATGGAAGACATTACATATAAGTTGCTTTTGGATTTACTTTGTCATTGGAACTTTAAGTGTGCTTTATTTGATTATCATGCATCAAGACAAGCAGTGTATTTGCATATTGTATGCAAACGAATTCACTAAAAACACCTAATAGCCATTACAGTTAAATATAACTGGGACCCAGGAAAAGCGCTTTCAATGCAAAGTAGTCACACATAGATGCAATTAAGAATTTTGTATTATTTTCATTTGAACTCGGAGTAATCAGAGTACCCTGGCATATATTTTTACCAAGCTGCCTTCCCTGGGTACCATGTATGTTGAAATGGAATAGTCCTAAGTTATTCTTTAAATCTATTCATATTTCACCAAAGTTTAATTTTTTGCATTTAGTCCAGTGATGTTAGCATATTTCTCTGCCATAAGGACTCCTAACATTTTTATAGAGAAGTTTGAGATGTTTCATGCATGTAGGCTATGATAGTACTCTATAATAGTGAGAACAGTTATCAAGCAGAGCCATCTGACTTATCGCACCTCGAGTTGCTCTTTTTCATCAAGTCATTTGATGAGTTTTGAAAGGCATGATTAACGGCTTGATGATTAAGACTCCATCTGGTATCATAAGTTTGTTGTATGGTGTAAACAAAATAACCTCACAAAATAAAAAAAAACAAAAGACAAACAATTGGTTCCAAACCAGGGAGTAAAATAACCAATTTGTGAAAATCATATCTAGAGGTCTATCTAGAGGTCTAGTTTACGCATGCAGATACACTTAGCTTCATATGATATATGTGTGGAAATATTACAGTAAGACTCCCTTCTCGACAGAAAATCCAATAATATCAGACTGAGTGAAGTGGAAAGAAGTTAAAGAGGTGCCCAAATCTTTATTAATAATGAAGGGAATTTCTTTTTACATTAATAGCGGTGTGGAACAGTTTGCAGTGTGTTGGGATGGTGAATAATCCTTTGAATGAGAAATCTTTCCGTGGA
Organism: Margaritifera margaritifera; assembly: GCA_029931535.1. Taxonomy (NCBI): domain Eukaryota; kingdom Metazoa; phylum Mollusca; class Bivalvia; order Unionida; family Margaritiferidae; genus Margaritifera; species Margaritifera margaritifera. The sequence goes on along the minus strand of JAQPZY010001507.1, from coordinate 2,259,022 downwards.
TTAAAACAAAATTACTAAATTTCAGGTTGCAGACAGATGTTTTGATGACAAGATGTACGAGGCAGCTAAACTGTTGTACAACAATGTCTCCAATTATGCCCGCCTAGCTATAACCCTCGTCCACTTAGGAGAATACCAAGGAGCCGTTGATGGTGCACGGAAGGCTAACAGCACTAAAACATGGAAGGAGGTATGTATCTAAATCATATTGTCCAGATTTATCAGTTTTACACTCTCTGAATGAACATTTTTTTTTTTCTAATCTCTTACCGTGAATGCGAAAGGGGCATATAGTGTTACCTGTGTCCAGCTGTATTTTTCTCTGTCCAATTAAATTTGTGTTTGGGTCACTGTTGCAGGGCATTGCATGACATAGTTTATATATAAATAAAAAAATTGCACAGACAATGAAGTGAATACTATTTGCTGTAGATATTCAGATGAATCAATATGTATCACTTGGCAGCAGCAGGAAATAGATCAGTTGTGATGTGTTTTGACAAACTGACAAGCTTTGCTTGTGTGCCAGCAGCTGTCATTTACTTGTTTAAATGTGAAATTCCAGTGGTTTGCTATATTTATCTTAGGGTAGGTTATGTGTGTAATATATGATTGCCCCAGTACTGTTAAATCTGCCTCACACTGGGGCAACCTTTTGGTAGCATGGTTACACATTACTGTATGGATTCATTTAAAAGAACTTTACTCAACCTTCATCCTTTTTTCTCCAGTTTATATTAGATTTAACAACCCAAAATGTTGGTATAATTACTGGATTGTATTTTTTTTGGTGTGGCAATGGGGTCTTGGATTGATTATAAAAATGCTATTATTAAATGTGGTTATGTTGGTTTTGTGAGTTGTCTGTTGAAGTACATGTATATTATTTATTTAAATATATATGTTCCAGTTTCAACAGGAGTAAACTTAATACATGCTAGACATTTTAGCATGTAAATTTTGGCAATTACCATAAATCGATCAAATAATGATTTATTTTGTAATCCACTATTCTCAGTTGAGATATTTGCACATAGTGTTGCATGTCTTTTCATCTTTGTCTCCATGCAGCTTTCCATTCAGTACATGACAAATTTGAAACCAAATAGGCTTGCAATCAAGATGATCCTGTTTAAGTTAAATTTCCTTTTTTTTTTTCCCTTCAAAATTTTAGTTAATCCCCCTTTTTGACAAGAAAGTTCATTCTCACATCATGAAATTCTCTCATTAAATGTGCTATATTGGTCATGGTATGTGTCGTTGGGAAACTTTGACAATTTCACCCCACTGTATTTTGCAGGTGTGCTTTGCATGTGTGAACAATGAGGAGTTCCGACTTGCACAGATGTGTGGGCTGCACATAGTGGTACATGCTGATGAATTAGAGGAACTAATTAATTATTATCAAGACAGAGGTTTCTTTGAAGAATTGATAGCCTTGTTAGAGGCAGCATTAGGTAAGTGGTATAAAAGATCTTTGTGCATGTTTTATAATACATTTTCGCTCCTACAAATACTTTAAAACACAAACTGTGACATGCTTGTATTTTGTGTAGATTTATGTTCTGTTTGCATTTCGATCATTGTCTGATCAGTTTTCACAAATCTATCTTTCATTTGCACTTGCATCATTGTCTGAGCCAAGTTTTCACTACTGTTGATAAAATGGTTGCCTACCATGCACAAGCAACTGTTGGCATATACTAAAAGAAAAAAAAAGCAAAATCAAAACTTTTTTCAAAAAGCTTAACACAAAATGTACCACAATGCTGATGCCAACACTGATTCTCTTGTCTTGCCTTCCTTTGCAGGGGATACAATTCATTGTTGAAATTATGTCCTCAAATGCAAATTTGATATATCCACATTCTTTATATCGACTCTTGCTTATTTAGTTGTGATGCTTCTCCTCATTGTCTTATATATCTTGTTATTAAAGAAATATCACTTTTTCAGTGGTGAAAGCATTGTTAAGGTAAGATTTTGTGTTTTTCACAATCCTGTATCTTCTACATCAGTTGTGGCATTCAGCTGGAACTTTGATATAATATTACTACATATCCGGTTATGCTGTGGTTTCCTGTGAAAGCTAAATCTGCTGAACATGTTCACAGGCAAATAGTGTTCTAAAGAACCCTTATTTCATCAGCCCCCAAATTTACAATCTATCATTAAGTCTGTCCTATGGGATTTATGTTACAAGGCAGCATGGCCTAGTCGTTGGTAATTTGGACTCGGAACCAAATGGTCGTGAGTTGGTGTTGGGTTTTATCTAGGAACTACAAATTTTTTTTTAAAGTAGTATCTTGGTATTTTTGCAGGTCTAGAAAGAGCCCATATGGGTATGTTCACAGAGTTAGCAATCCTGTACTCTAAATTCAAACCCGAGAAAATGAGAGAGCACTTAGAGTTGTTCTGGTCCAGAGTCAACATTCCAAAGGTAAGAAATTTCAGCTCACCTTGAATCAAGCACATAATGGCTTCCATTAGCTTCTTTTGCATTTTGATTTCAAATTGATTTATTCACCAATTTTTGTTGTTGACATTATCCAAGTGTGAACTTCCAATTCAAATAAGAAAACTACTTTAGATAAAATGATGCTGCATACAGCAATTTCACTGATTGTAGGTGAATATATTGTGAAGAAAAATATTAAAGGTGAAAAATAGTCACAAGTCCTGGTCATTATTTCCATTATGCAAGTCATTTTGAAATTACTGCTGCTTTATATGAAACAAATGAGGTGAAGGTTATGCAACAATGCAGTATTGCCTACCCTTACGATGTTAGCATAAAGATTACAATTTTGATAACCTATTGTATGACATTATGATAGCATTCAATATACTTAGGATTTTAGCTGTTTTTGTAGGATAAATAATTGGATAAGGGGAAGCAGCTCTTAATCTCTTAAGTCAAAATGCTTTCAGTAGTTAACAAAATAATTTCAGTATCAGTATATCTCTGGAGTCAAAAATATTTGATGGAAATATTTTCAGTCACTATTTGACACATTTCTAGGAATTTTAGCATTAGAAGATATCACACTTGGATATATCTTCCTTTAAAAGTTTGTTTCATTGATAATAATTTCCATACACTAGATTCACCCACATAGCAAAATGAAATTGAATTCAGGCAGAAAGTGTGGGCTGAGTCCAGATGAAGTTCAAAATGATGACCTCCCAGCAAAAGAAATTTAAAAATTCAGGAAAGATTATTCAAAGATATGGTCTGCCATTCAGTGATCTACAAAAGGAGATACTTTTGCATTATGTCGCACATGCAATCAACATATTAACATCAGTCATGGTAGCAAAGACGATTGCTGAAAGCAAGGTTTCTATAACAAATACAAAGACTTAGCATCATTACATGCTTCATCAGAGAAGATTTGTTAACACTGCTAATGATTCCTGTGACCTGGACAAAGCAGTAATGAGAGCAGAAGCTCTTTTCACAGAATCTATACTGGAACACAATATGACATTCAGTGTTTCCTACCATGCAAGTAAACGGGGAAAAAATGTTTCTGGTTCAAAACTAGGTGTGAAATACAGCTGTGGAAGGTCAAAAACAACTGCACTTTGCATCATTTGATTCTTTTAAATCAATAATGTACATTGTCCATGTGTGCAGATTACTGTATAAATGGATAGTGTCATTTGAAGAGGTATACATCTGTATGATATCAGCAGTGTTGAATTGAATTGACTTCAGAGACAAGAGAGCCATAAAAGCTAATATATAACATGTATGTATGGACCTAAATTTATTAAATCAGTTTACCTTACTATTAAAATTCTTCAGCTTGCTATTTTTTGAGTATTTTTGTCATGGGGAGCAGCGGTGGCTCAGTGGTTAGCGTGCTGGACTTGCAACCAAAAGGGTGCGGGTTCAAATTCTACCATCTGACCAGCCTGGGTCAGCTACCGTGGTGTGTCCTTGGGCAAGGCACTTTACACCAATTGCCTCAGCACTAAATAAATTACTTGCTGTGCCTTAAACCACCAAACTAAACTATTTTGCAATGCAAGGGGTACGCAACACTGAAGAATGTAACAGTAAAATTGGCCCTTATTGCCCTCTTTTTTTTTGCCTGCTGAAAGATTTATTATTTACATGTACATTGGTTTTGCCTTCAAATACGTTCCTGATCACATTAACGTTAGGGATATAAGCCTGCTACCTCCCGAATCCAACCCTACTAAAAGACAAAAATTGGTCTTTTCTGTCCATATCATATTAACAAAGGGCAATAACTCTTGCCCATTACCTCCCTTGCCACCTCCAAGTGTTGCTAGTTTTTTTTAGCTTCTCTGTCATACAGTCACCATCATATGAAAACCTCCCATCAATTCATGCCAATATTGATGCGAATTTTAACCATCCATCCAGAAATTTGGATTTATAGTGTGTAGCGGTATACATTTGCAATTTTTCCAATATTTTTCATGAATTTGTCACTTTTTCGGACTTTGTCTATTTAGACAGTATGGTACAACACGCTATCATTGATGCATGTTGTGATTCATGGTTTTGTGCACACTGCCTATTGTTTGCTCACCCAATTAATAACGGGTGTTGTTCTAGCGATTTATTAACGCTGCATTGTTAATTCACACATTTTTTGTTGTGTTTTTTTCAGTGAAACATATCGATGAAATGTATAAATACAACAAGTTCAAGGCCAGGGAAGACACGCATGAGTCAATGCCTTGTGTGTACAAAATGTACTTCGTCAGTATCATGCAGTGTGTGCGTCATATGGTGAGAGAGTGTATGGACAGGTAATAATGATACAAAGGAGGAGTGTACCCCCATTTTTAGGCAGCCCAGGAGGCGCAAGTCGCCCCGCATGTCCGAGCATGGCCTTCAGGCCTGTAAGTCTGGGCGAATGGGGTTTTAACGGATCCAATGGATACATCCTATACTACCGTATCGCCATCAGGAGCCGTCCATGATCGTCTATCCAACCTAGCCGGTCATCCAGCCAGTCCAGCCATCTCAGGGATCTTACTGAAAGATCTGTCCGTCTCGCAGAACCTGCGGCTTCATCTCCCTACAATTACGGAGATCTTAATGATAGATATGTCCATCCTTCCAGGCTACATACAAAAATTACAATTACGGGGATCTTAGTGATAGATCAATCCATCTCGCCTGGCCTATGGCTTCATCTCTCTACAATCACGGAGGTCTTAATGATAAATCTGTCTGCCCTACCATGCCTACAGATACATACAATGACAATTACAGGGATCTTAGTGATTGATCCGTCCATCTTGCCGGGCGTACAGCCACACCAACCATACCGCCTTCCGCATTGCTGGTAACCATTCCGACCATACTCCCAGCAAACCAGCCATCCATACCGGTACGACACATTCGTCAAGCGGAGCCAGCTTACCATATGTTCATGGCTTGCCCACAGGGAAGTTGCCGTGACTTACATAGAGATGATGGCATTGTGTCATATATGCCACCCGGGAAGGTTCATTTGGATATGGAGGTAGAACCAGAACAGGGCAATACACACAGTGAGTGTGAACATACTCCTTAGCAACAGTTTTACTCAGATCCCACCATGGAGTGAACTGAGTTAAGCTTTAAGGCTGCCGTCAAAGAGATATACAGGGTGTTGTCGGTTTCAGAATGCCGTCCACCCCCTACCGCCAATAATGACTATAAGATCAAGGCTTTGGTAGATATTGACGATGAGGAAGAGACTCTGTCCTTCCGACTGCTTCCCCAGTCAGCAAAAGATCAGGTAAATTAATGACCATCTGTCTGGACAAGTCTGTGATCCGTGGAAGACTTGGGCTTTCTTTTCTGAAAGCCAAGTACCAGCGACGTTCTCATCACACTGGTATAAAACATACTCCTAAACCTTCCATACTTAACACCTGGCTCTGGATAAGAATTTAGCAGCTGTCCACAAATCGGGCAATGAGCATGCCTTAGAGGCAATGGCCCGAATCACTCGGGTCATTAACAAGGCAGCTCACCATTCCCTGGCAATGTGCTGACTGCCTCTGTGAATCTTGAGGGGCTTTGGCTTTCATTTATCCAACACCTCCTCTTTCTTCCTCTCCCCTTCTAATGGACGTACCGTCAGATTGGGAGAAAGACGATATTCTACAACAGAAGATGTGGTCGCTCTGTGACAGAATGGCTGTGGAGACTATGAGAAAAACACAATCTCCGGGGTTTTATTCAAGGTTTTTCCTTGTACAAAAGGCAGGCCGATCATCAACCTGAGTCGCCTCAATCAATACATTCTTCCGCCAAAGTTTCAGATGCCATCAGAAGGGACAAGTATGGCATCAGTCTCAATCTGACCAATGCATATTTTTACATCCCTATCAATCTGGCATAGTGGAAATTTCTTCGTTTTGCTTACTGCAACAAGGTTTACCAGTTTCAACGTCAGCCCCTGGGTCTTTAAGAAAATCATGGACTGCATCATAACCCTGTTCCGGTCGACTTCATCTACAGCGATGGCGGCGTACTTGGATGACATCCTCCAGAAACATATGGTAAGTTCCATTCTTCTCAAGGGCAGTAACAATCTCCTATACCTTTTGAATCGTCTCAGTTTTCTCGTGAACTGGGAAAAGTCCGACCATCATCCATCCCAGTGTTTTGTCCTTCTGGGTTTAGAGTTTACCACCAATCTCAATCTGGTACGACTTCTCAGGTTCGCATAATACTGATTGTGGAACTTGTAGAGTCCATTTGCAACTTCTCGGATTATTCAATGCGGCAGCAGTCTTGATCCTGCTCGGCCGTCTTTTTATGTGCCCCTTACAGATTACCTTGCTGGCTCAATAGCGCCCATTTCCAGTCCCCTCGATCAAAAGGTTAGGATCACGAACGAGGTACAATCATTCCTGTGTCAATGGCACAACCCCGGTTGGCTTATGACATAAATTCCTCTGGCAAAGCCGGAATCGAAGAGACAGTATGTACCGATGCCATTATGTATGGTTGGGGAGCCCAACTGTTGCCGGACTTCAATACGGTCAGTGGCACGTGGGAGCCAGGGGAACTGCCTTTCCACATCAACCTTCTCGGAATGAAGGCTGTCATCAATGCCTTTCAGTTCTGGAAGGACCGACTCTCAGGGAAAATAGTCCTGATTATGTCGGACAACTCGGTAGTGGTGACCTACCTCCTGAACCAGGGGGGCACCAAATCACCTGACCTGTACGTTCTGCTTTGGCAGTTTCTATGTTGGTGCGACCAACTCTATGTCAACATACAAATCAGGCACATTTCTGGCAGACTCAGTGTCCTGGCTGACCTGCTATCCAGAAAGGGTCAAGTCATTCATACGGCATGGTTCCTACATCAATCGGTCTTTCATCGGCTTTGCACACGTTGGGAGCGTCATATGATTGATCTTTTTGCGACAAGGTGGAATCACAAGTTACCCACCTTCATCTCCAGTTCCAGACCCAGAAGCTTGGGCTGTGGACGCACTATTGATCAGTTGTGAGGGTTTTGGGCCTTGTCTACCCACCACGTTCTTGGTACCGACAATAATACAGAAGTTGAGGGGTCAGAAGTACAAGATGGTTTTGATAGCCCCTCTCAGATGGGACAAGTCCGAGGTCACCGATCTACTCTATCTAGCGATAGATCTGCGCAGGAAGTTTCCGGTCAACCCGAATCTTCTCAAACAACCACAGTCGCAGGTGTTTCACCCCTGATCAGACTGCCTTTTTCTTCATGCCTGGCTGTTGTCAGGAGAGAAAGAATTTTGACCTCCGATTGTGGAGAAAATCTCGAGACCAAGAAGGCCCTCCACTCTAAGGGTTTATGAGGGAAAGGTGCATATTTTCAGGGACTGGTGCCGAGTCAATACAACATCCCTATGTGTTCCTCGATCCCTCAACTGGCCGACTTTTTTCTCTGGCACTTCGAGGAGAAAAAGCTGATCCCATTTACCATCAAAGGCTACCGCTCCATGATATCGGACACATTCAGGCATCATGGCAGATGAGATATCGGTCATGATAAAGATCTATCAGACCTGCTAGCCAATTTTGATTTGGATCGACTAAAATTCCTTACCCTGTTTCCAAAAAGGAATCTCTCCTGGCTTTTAAACTGGCTCAATTCAGATAAATTCGAGCCTTTAGCCCTAACCTCACTGAAGCTACTATCATACAAAACACGTTTCCTTATAGTCTTAGCTTCGGCATGCCGGGTGAGCGAGTTACATGCCCTTTCAGTTGACCCGAACTATCTTCGGTTCAGATCGAATGGTTCAGTGGTCCTCATGATGCAACAAGGCTTTGTTGAATTTTCAAATTAGAGTGGGTTATCGTTCGCATAGGGAATCCAGCCTTTTATTCCTTCAAAGGATACCTGAGGTATAGACAGGATGCTCAGCATTCCCTCCTCCTATTACCTATTCTCCTAACGTTAATGTGTTCGGGGAACGTATTTGAAGGAGAAAGCAAATTTTTCAGTAAATTATGTTTCTCCGAGAATACTTACCTGATCACATTACTTAAAAACCCTCCCAGCCACCCCACCATGCGAGCATCCTCGTTGGTATATCACTCAGCTTAAAAACTAGCGACACCTGGTGGTGGCAAGGAGAGGTAATGGGCAAGAGCTAATCCCCTTAGTCTATATAATATAGACAGAAAAGACGAATTTTTCATCTTTTAGTAGGGCTGTATTGGGTGGTAGAAGGCTTATATCCCTAATGTTTGTATGATCGGGTTAGTATTCTCAGAGAAACATAATTTACTTTAAAATTTGCTTTTTTTGATTATACAAACACACATTTGGATTAGAAAAAAAAATATGGCAGACCAGTGTTGCACTTTGAGCTCCATGTTCCTAAAAATGTTTACATCTGTGTGCTCTCCTGGGCAAGCTTTTTCGTCAGGGAAAAATACCAAAATCTGCCTTTTTGCCCCTTTTTATGCCTGCTGAAAGATTTGCTATATACATGTACATTGTTTTTTTTGATTATACAAACACACACACATTTGGATTGGGAAAAAAACATGGCAGACCAATGTTGCACTCTGAGCACCATGTTTCTACACCATTTTACACCTGTGTGCCCTCCTGGGCAAGCTTTATCGTCGGGGAAAAATAGAAAAATCTGTCTTTTTTTCTTAAGTGTGCATCTGTCCATGTCTGTGTGGTTCTAGCAATAACCAAAGTCACTAAAGGTGATAAAAACTTGATTTCCATTTTAAAGCAACATTTTTGGCAGTCAGAACAATAAACGTTTGTAGTGGTCTGCTGAGTTTCAGTGCAAAGTGTAACATATTTTTGATGGTGAATACATGTCAAAAGGGACTAAATTTCTGTGGTGAACAACTTGCAGAAATACACAATTTGGCATTGAATCCATCAATTCATAGTTTCAGAACAAAAAAATTCATAGAAGTATGGGGATTATTATAATACTGGTAGATAATGAGTGAACACTAAAGTTAAATGAGAGTAAGATCAGGAACAGAAAATTTCATAGTGTAGCTCATTTCAATGTTTTTTTTTATGGATTACTTGAGCACCTGATAAAACATTTTTATTTTATGCTAGGCAGTGAATTACTGGATTTTCTGAGTGAAATAATTATTTTTTTCAGGGCCGTCAATAGACATTGATAACAATATAAGTAAGAAATTTCAAACTTTTTATAAGATGCTTTCTTGGTGTAAAGGCAAAGATGGCCGCTTCACATCCAGGCGAACTGGGTTCAAACCCAGCAATGGGCAAATATTTTCTCTTTTTTTTTCATTTTCTTTTTATCTGCTGTTTTACCTTGAATTGGGAAGAAGAAGCATTATGTAACTACTGATATTTTATGTGCAAATATACACAAAACAGAGCATAACATAAACAGTAAACTGCTGACATTATCCTGTAGGATACAGTAAGAAATCAGCTACTTCAGCGTGTTATAGATACAAATTGCTACACAATACGCTTGAGCATAAAATAAAAAGAATATTTGCTTGCTCCGAGTGGGTGAAAAACTTAAGTATTTTCACTCGTGGAATCGCCAATCATGAAAATACAGAGTTTTTCACCCACTTGATGAAATATATCTGTTATTCACTCATTTCAAGCAAATATCCTCTCTATGACGCTAATATAAGTGTCTCAGGAAAACATAATTGTGCAGTGCAGAGGACAAGAGTTAAGGTGGTAGAACTGTCAAAAGCAAAGAAGAATATCTCTTTTTTTTTATCACCACTAATGCATTAACCCTTAAAGTGCTGTATAGTTTTGTAGCACAAGATATGTCAGTGCTCAGTTGTTTGAGAAAATAATTATGAAAATTGCTCGTCTTTTAATTACCGTACATAATATATACACAAACCCTATATGAAAAATAATTATTAATGTCTGGACTTTATTATAATCATGAAGTCACATATGTATCTTTATCATAGTTGCACTTACATATGCAAATACAAATAAATATACAAATTACCTTTGCATTTCATCTGTATTTTTGTATCTTTTTTAATGAAAAAATTCAAATATGTCTAAAAAAAATACTCCATTCTTTCATGGTTCAACCATGTATATGTAAGTCTGTTACAACTTTATATCCCAGTTGTGAAATCACAGGTGTAGAATAGGTAACAGTTAGTGAGCATCCAGTCAAGGAACATCACAAGTAAGTTTACACTCTCTAAAGTCTGTAATAAATGTTCAGAAAGCTTTGCAGTTTTCTTGCTATTTATTGTAGTAGATGTCGGTCATCTGATGTCTACTTATGATCTTACAAAGACAGTCACCTGTCAAGTTCATTACCTGTTCAGGTGTTACTTGCTTAGAATATTAATATATCCCAACTCATTTTTTATTTGGCTAAAGTATGGGGTTGATATCACATATTCAACTGCCCAGTAAAAATCAAAATCAGATTTATGCACCAAACCCATGTCCATAACCAATGCAAATAAAAGAGTTTAAATTCATAAGGTGTGACAGGATTCCATTTTTTTGTTTGCAGCTGTTGTCAATTAAGTCAACCCCATTTATTCTCTGCTCTGCATAAAGTTTCATTTGATCTCTGATCATATGCAAGAAATCCTCAAAAAAAATAACCTTAACTGGTCTATAGGCTTGATATTTTCCATTTCTACATTTAATTTTGAAATATTGCTGAACAGGGGGTTGAATGGCATGCCATTAGTTTTGGTCCATCTAGCATGTACATCGCATTCGTATTTAACATCATTTTCGGGCTTAAAATCACTCACTGGCATTTCAAGTAATATATTCCCAGCTCTAATAATCTCATATACTTCAAAACTTTCAAAATCACTGTCATTATCACTATCATCAGCCAGTATTTGCCGAATTAAATTGTCATCTGTAGATGAACCATGTTTGGAGTCTGCCATTTTGAGTTTTCTAGATAGTGCCTATTATAACCATGCATTTGTAAAATTCTTGGATGAATATGAAGTTAAAACTATGACAGAATGCTTGTTCCATGGTCCAGTGTACCAATCAAATTTAGTTTCACATTCATGTCAAGTCGAAGTACCGAGATGTGTAAACAGTTCCTTACCTGAAAAATAACATAAGTCGTGACAAGCAGTACAAGACCTCTTCCAGCAGTGCGACTTATGCGGCGACAAGCACTTTAAGGGTTAAGTACTATCAGACATTTTTCTTTGTGCCTTTGAAATTTGGTGTTTCTCTCAAAATTGGAGGACAGGGGACACTATGTCCCTGCCCTTGGGATCCTAGGTTCAATACTGCATATATTAGTTTTGGCAATGCACCCAACCTTTGAAGAATAATGTTGTTAACATAATTTGTTAAACTAGCAATGCAGTGAATAATGGTAGCAGTCCTTAAATTTACTGGTCATCAAAATTACTCCTTGTTAAATATGTTGAAGTTTCTTTGGGAGGGTGTAAAATACAAACAATAGATTATTTCATCAAAGATCTCAGATCATTGTTGTACTTGTTCTTATAAGAGAATAGGAAGCCACCCACCCACCCACCATACACAGCCTACCTTAAATATGGAAATGAGCACTATCTATCTGGAATAAAGCACTATCTGTCTGGAATAATAAGTTGGTATTTAAATCATTTGCAGGAATTTTAGTTAGTGAAAATTGTTGGTTACCTACCTGTTTATAGCATTTTTTTTACAAAAATAGTGCTATAAGATGGGGAAATAACCTAACAGTTGTTGCATGCCCCCTGATTTTTGACATAAAACATGTTTTATTATACACCTATCAATTTTTTTACTCATGAAAGAGCCAGAATTTTATGATCATTTCCTAGAAGTCAGAAAACAATACTCTCATTTTCCTATCCCGTATCACAATACTCTCAAATGAGGCTAGAAAATCTTTTCCTAGAGGTTTCCTGGTTACTATAGAATCGCCCCTAGCGACGGAATCCTGACATTAACAGTAAACAAACTCTCACAGTAACGTTATTTAAGAAACTTTGCTTTATATTTAAAATATCTGAAAGGTTCAAGCCATGCTTTTGTCACTACAGCAATAAAACATATTTATTCCTAATTTTTGAAGTAGTAAATATAGCGAAAGGTTTGTCTGAAACAAGATAACAATTGGGAACAGCCTACCAAAACATTACTGTACAATACAGCACATTTACAAAGTTCATGATTGGTAACATTGCTAGGTTTCCTGCATAATGGATAAATTTGAAAGTATTAATGGTAAAGATTTGTTTAGCAATTATTTTGACATGCAGATTATGAATGAATAACTGACTTTGCCATAAATTCCGAATTATTTTCCTGACAATATCACTGCTGAGTCTGCAACAAAAGTAAACTAGGCCCCTGTCTTTGTTGAGCTATCCAATGAAGAAAAAGGTTGAATTGTGTAAACAGTGTGAAAAACAAAAACACTGAGAAAAACTGAATGTGATGTGAAGCAATTTCGAAACTAGTTAACAATATCTCCCAAGGTGCGAATTTTGAGAAGTGAGTGAAGTTGCGGTCGCAGAACTTGATAACCATATTGGTTTGTTTCTTTTGTCTATCAGGAAGTCAATGGGAGTGACTACAAGCCTGATACTTTAACAAGCTATCACAGGTCATTTGACAGGTATATACATGAGAAGAATTGTCCATACAGTATGGTTATTAAAATTCAGCACTTCAAAAAGGTTCAAATGTTAGGCAGTTTATTTTGTTTTTAAGTTAAGGATAGTGATTTGATTAAATTATCTGAAAATTGATATGTATGTATTAAAAGTATAATTATCAGAGTAATTCGATTTTGATTGCTAGATCACATTTCGTCAGTATCCAGATGTTCTGATGCTGACAACTTTTGATGTGATCTAGCAATCAGGATCGCATTACTAAGATAATAATATATATGTAACAGATGTGTACATCGAATAACACATGTGTCAGATGTGTACATATGCTGCAGTAAATATTTAGTTCAGAAGGGTATTGTTACCACAATAAGAGATCTTACATGTGGTGGATGTAATTTGTGTAAATGATAAGTATTGACTCAGAATTTGAAACATATTTAACATATTTGTGCTCTAAAGAAACATATAGTTTGGGCTTTGCTTTTGTTTTAGGTTTTGAGAGCCGCCGAACAAGCCCACCTGTGGCCTGAACTGGTGTTCCTGTATGACAAATATGAGGAGTATGATAATGCAATTATCACCATGATGAACCATCCTAGCGAAGCATGGCGTGAGGGCCAATTTAAAGATATCGTCACAAAAGTAGCCAATATAGAGCTTTATTACAAGGCTATCCAGTTCTACCTAGACTACAAACCGTTACTAATCAATGATTTACTACTGGTCCTCACACCAAGGTTGGACCACACTAGAGCTGTAAACTACTTCATCAAAGTCAGGCAGATCCCTCTTGTCAAGCCATATCTGCGGGCCGTTCAAAAGAACAACAACAAGGCAATTAACGAAGCACTAAACAACCTTTTTATAGAAGAAGAAGATTACCAAGGATTGAGAGCATCTATCGATGCATATGATAATTTTGATAATATTACCCTTGCCCAGAGATTAGAGAAACATGAACTTATTGAATTCAGACGGATAGCAGCCTATTTGTACAAAGGAAACAATCGTTGGAAGCAATCGGTTGATCTATGCAAGAAGGATAAATTGTTTAAGGTGAGAACTACTTATGTTTGAAGAAACAAAGATCAGGTGAAATTGAGGATGATTTATCCAATCTTCTTTAAAATGAATCTGCATAAGTTTATGTGCTGATAGATTTTTGAAATGTGTAATTATAGTAAAGTTTTTCTTTTCTCTTCTACATTGTTAGGTATATGTTAAATCTATTCTTTTCGATTCATTAATTTAATGATTGATTTATAAATGGGAGAATATTATCATAACATGAGAAGTCGGTAGTTGTTGGGTACATGTATTTTAGTTCAGATAATCACATAATCTAGATGATCAGTTTGAACATTGGAATTGGCTTACTTTTGTTTTGTTTTATAGCTAGCATAAAGTTGGTGTTTTCAAATCATTACAGGATGCCATGTTGTATGCTGGCGAGTCAAGAAATATAGATATTGCTGAAGACTTGATAGCCTGGTTCCTTGAGAGCGACTACCACGAGTGTTTTGCAGCATGTTTGTTCCAGTGTTATGACCTTCTGCGACCTGATGTTATTCTAGAGCTGGCTTGGAGACACAATATTATGGACTTTGCCATGCCATACATGATCCAAGTGACCCGGGAGTACATATCCAAGGTTGGTGGACACAGTTTTCATACACTGAGTATATTGTCTTCCAATATCCGCCGTTCTGTTCCTTATTTCATTTCCATATAATAACTCGAGTTCCCCACCATCTACCGTTACCAAACTTTGTGGATGACTTGAGGCAAGGAAAATGCCTAATGATTTCAGGAACAGAAGGTCAAAGGTCAAGGTCACTAAAAAAAAGAAGTTTTTTTTTTGCACAAAATAAAATTAGTTCTACCTGGACCGAGCTCTGTGGAATGCTAGCAGATGGGGTAAGGAAGAAGTCTATTGATTATTGGTTCAAAAGATCAGAGGTTAAGGTCACTGAATGTAAGAAGAAAAATGGTTTCTGCAGAATAATATTAGTTCTACAGGAATATTACTGTGGCAGCTTTAGTAGATTGCAGTGAAACTTGTTATATATTATGGTTATCACCAGTAGACAACCAATGATTATAATATACTTCTTTTTTTTTTTACAGGAGCTATGTCATTTTTTGACTTTTTATGTGAGCAAATTGCTTACCACTCCTCAAGTTACTAAATGTTTTAATGTGATAAAATTAGTTATTTTGTATATTTCTTACACAGACATGTGCATTATGATTTTCAATCAATATGTGAATCTAAAAGCTATTTAGAAAACTGCATTAACTCACTATAGATGGGGCCATCAAATATACTTTAACAAAATTTAAATTGACTGTTAACACAGACAATCTGATTACCACTTTTTCCCTGCTATGATTCAACACTACTATATCATTGGCTTGTAGGTTGACAAGCTGGAAGAGTCAGAAGCTGTGAGGAGTGAAGAGGAACAGAAGGCAGAAGAAAGACCCATTGTTTTTGGTGAGTACTGCATTTTCTTGTGTATAACAAACAAATGGCCAGTTGAAGTATGTGCTATTTTCATTTGGGTGTGTAGTATTATCAGACTCACCATGGCAGAATCTCCACATAGTGACAACTTTGGCATTGGTGGGTGTGTCCATATGTATGTCAACACCATACATTAACCTCGGTTTTAAAGATTTTTTTTGCTTTTCTTTCATGTATAAATTGTTGCTTCTGGGGTGCAGCAATGTGGAATTTCCATGTCTTTCATAACTTTGGCACAAATTAAACCACTAGTTGCACCAAGAAAATTACTTGTAGTTCAAATTTGGCACATGTCCCTTCGTCCAATGCATAATGCGACTTGTATGTATTGCATTTTTTTGCATATATGTTGCTCAGGAATTTCATCTTGTTCACATTATCAAAGACAACCAACTTTCATCATAAACATGATTTATAACGTGTAGGGTTTATATGTAGGAATCCAATGGATTTTGATAACCCAGCAATCTGATTGGATAATGTAGATGAAGTCTAGTTTTGTCATACACTTATGGTTGAACCTGTGGTTTGCAAGTGGGAAAATGTAGAAGAATCAGAAGTCAAGTTTGCATTTTTTCAGAAGACATCACACAGAACAATTTCTAGAAATTCAGACATATCAGCTCCTTCTGCCGATGGCATTTATTCTTTGCCAAATCAGGCAATTGGATCTGAAACTGGGGAAGGGGATTGCGATTCCATAGCTGAGACTGCACTGCCATTTGAAGAAAAGCAAAATATGATCATTTGTTTCAAGCAAAGTGGACCAAGAAATGGCTATTCCTGTTGAAAAACAATAAAGGCGTGATGTGTGATGCATTTGTGAAGCATAACAAGAAAAAATGCATTCACAACAATGTACAAATGACCATGTTGAAAGATAAGTAAGGACTTATATAATGTCATGTTTGTAACTAAGCGAGTGACCTAGTATAATATCACAGAGATGGGAATCTAGTATTTAATTTTATTCAACTTTTTGGACCCAAAGTCATGAAACTCTTTGACCCACTTATTTGTAGGTTTGGACCTTTTTTCAAGTTTCATTGGGGGAGGTGGCCCTTTTATTTAAAAAATCCTGGAAGCAACACTGTATGTCTCGTGAAATTTAAAAGCAGTCTCAAGAAAAAGGGGTCTCTTGTACATGGTTAAATAGGATATTTGAACATTGTCAGTGAAAATATGATTTGAATGTATCAGGGAATTGAACAGTTTCTCTCTCTGGTCAGATATCATAGGGGCAGTAAAATCCACAATAAAATCCCACAGAAATATTTATCCAGCTGTAACATTATAACATTTCTTATGACACAGTTCCATTTTAAACCATTTGTCTACGTATTTTGCAAAAGATTTGTGACAGTAAAACCACCATTAACATCATTAGCTGTGTTGCACTTTAAGCATGGGATTGCGGGTTTCCTACAATTTTTGGCCCCATGGCTCCTTAGGCATGCTTTTTCATTAATTATTTACAATGAAAACTAATATTTCTGTTTGCCCTCCAGAATTGTGCAACAGGGGTGTGCAACAGTGGGACACTGTTCCTTGCCCAAGGGAACCTAGGCGCAGCACTGCATCTAATCATCACATACAAAACTCAGATCACAAAATTACTGGAGGTTCTGCACCATTCCATGTGGAACTGGTTACTGCTTGATCGTTACTTTTTTGCGACTGTGCAGTACATTTTAAACTAATAAAAGAAGCATTCAGCACTTGTGCAAGTATGTGTTGTCTCTGCAATAAAAATACTGCATAGAATCGAGAATAAATAATGATCATGCGGTAAATGGCTCTATGTGGCAATTGATGTAGATTCTCTAAAAGTGACTCTGCCTCATTATATTATGCTCAATGGAAAATTTCAGATGTCATCATCAACAGTTTTAATAAAATTTTGGGTCAAGTCTTTCATTTGCTTATATTATTTCCTAAATCTCTTGATAGATTTTGTTAGACTTGGGATTTCTCAGTCAAATACATTACCCGTTCACTTTAACATTCTCAAAGACTTTCTGCTACCTCTGAATCCAGCCCTCCCTGAAAGATGAAATGTTTCTCTCTCTCTCTCTCTCTCTCTCTCTCTCTCTCTCTCTCTCTCTCTCTCTCTCTTTCTCTCTCCCTCTCTCTCTCTCTCTCTCTCTCTCTCTCTCTCTCTCTCTATATATATATACAGAGGAGCCTCGTTATTCCGAACTCCGTTTATCCGGAAAACTCATTATTCGGACATAGTTCAATGGGAACGGATTTCCTAAATGTTAATTTGCTCCGTTAATCAAGAAATCCGCGTTCCGGATCCAGAAATCAAAATCTGGGGCCAAAGTGTAAAAGTACTATAAAACTTGCCTCGATAATCCGGAAATAATCTGTCCAAAAATAAAAAAAATTCAAAAAATCATATATGAAAATAGAGTCAGTCGGATAACACAGATTCACCTATGCAAATTTGGAGGTGTGTCAATGTATCAATCTCTGATTGGTCAAATTCTAGTGGCACCTTAAAGTTATAAATTGATCACGTGATCGTGTGTGTGGAAAAACTTGAAGTAGTGTGACCATATTGTAACCAGCGATTGTATAAACAATGTCTGTTTTAGCTAGTCGCCAACAGGGGTGTTAATAATTAAATAAACACTGGGATCAAATCGTCCACACTTTTTGACACAACATATGGTTAATAAATTAAGTGTGTCATTAAGTCTCTTTGTTGTTTAATAATTGTATGTAACAATCACAGTTTGTTGGTGGCTGTACAAATAAAGTTGATTGATTTAAGCTGTGGACGGTATAGGGCTTCATTTCAGAATAAAAGGGGATGTCAATTATCGGCTCATTAGCAGCTATAACAGCTGTAAAATACGTCTTATAAAAATGACTGCATTTTATTAGTTTATCATAACGCATTTAACTGTGAGATATCAGTTTGTATTCGTTGTACTTTTTACATTATTATGGCGACACCATGAAGCAAGCATAGACGAGTAGAGATACCGGCCAGCATAAAAACGATTTGCCAGCACAAAGAAGATCACCCAAAGGCTACCATTCAATATATATCCGCCAGTATATTATAGCTGACTTATCCTTAGACATTGGCAAGTCGACAATTGTGGACATCATAAAAAACAAGGACAAATGGTTGTCCATACCTGCTGACTCAGAAGACCTAACCCGCGCTCGCCACATCAAATATCAACAAGTCGATGATGTTGTATTCATGTGGTTCTCAAACATGTCGGCCCACAGTGATATAAACACAAGTCAATAGATGTATTCATTAATTTATTTCAACCATTATTGAATATACAGTACATTTACAGCTAGCAAATACATATACATGTATACGGTATGATGACATCGTAAAATAAAAATGTGCATAATTCAAATTATCTGGAAAACTCTTTAATCCGGACATATTCACTGGGAACAAAGGTGTCCGGATTAACGAGACTCCTCAGTGTGTGTGTGTGTGTATATATATATATATATATATATATATATATATATATATATATTGACAAAGGGAAGTAACTCTTACAGATTAAGTCCCCTTGTTCCCGCTAGATTGCCACCTGTATCCTGGGTGTAACCAGTTTTCACTTGTACCTGTGAACAGTGCCTTTGAAGAATCCATTGCAATATATGTGTAATTTTAACCATCCAGCATTTTGTTTCAGTGGTATAGTAAGTCAGAAGGTTGGTATAACTGGTACATACAACATCTGCGTTTTTCGCTGTAAATTTATATGTATTTATGGGGCCCCAGGTGGCTGATCACTTACACATGTCATCCATCCACATGAGTTCGAGTCTCGGTTCAACCAATGTGGTTTGTGAGAAATCTTGCCAATAGCTTCTCGTGGGTCGGTGGTTCTTGCCAGGGTTTTCCCTGGTTTTTCCTCCACCAAATATACTGGCCGCCATGTATGACTTGTCATGTGTGGAAAAATGGGCTAAACCCCACAAAACCTTTGTATTCATGCAATTTTTTTTCCCTGGTCATTATTGTCCATGTGATATTGATCAGTAACACTCAAGTTGTCACCAGTGTAAATATATTGTGCTATTCAATTTTGGTTTATTATGCATATCTTGGGTCATATTGGCAACATGAGTTTGCCTATTTGAACAATTCGTATATTTATTGTATGCACTTGTTTTTTTTCTTTTCTTTTTCTTTACAGAGATGTCAATCAAGTGCAGGAAGTGCACACACTTTAAAGTCATGGAGGACAACCAAGATACATACTTGGGCTGAAGAAAATGTTCTTCCTCACACTCGTGTAGGGTGTGTGCAGTATGGTATAGAAAACGTTTGGTCCAACAGACCTGCATTCCCCAGTTGGAACACTCTCCATGCTGGGAATGATTCGGTTGACCCTACTAGCATATCTGACAGGTAGAACCATTTTTATGCTGAGTGACGATTCATCATCATCATTGCCATTCTGCATACTGTACCCCTGGATGCAGAGCACACAGGAGGAGGACAATCCCCTGGTTGACGAGGTGTACAACATGGACATGCCTGAACATTACGGTCCATTCATGAAAAGGATGGAATTTAGTGGTGGGAATACCTGTAGAAGCCCCATGACCAGAAATAATAATCTGTTCAGTTTGTTGGGGGGCACGCATGCTACCAGACTTTATGACGGTAAGTGGCATGTGGACACTGCAAGAGACGGCCTTTCACATCGATCTGGAAATGAAGGCCATTCTCAACACTTGCATTCCTTGGGTGGAACACATCCAAAGGAAGATGGTTCTGATAATGTTGGACAAGTCGGTTGTAGTGAACTACCTCGTTGAACAAGGGTGGATGAAAACACTGGACCTGTGCGTAAAGCTATTGGTGTTCCTTTGTTGGTGTTCCCAGTATTGTATAAACATACAAGTCCTACCTCATTGAACAAGGTGGGACGAAAACATTGGACCTTTGTGTTATGGGACTACCTTATTTTGGTATTCCCAATATTTTGTAAACAAACAATTCTGACACATCCCAGGGCAGGCTCAGTGTCTTAGCCAACTCATTATCAAGGAAAGGCCAACTGCTTCATATGGAGTGGTGTCTTGATCTACCATCAAGTCTGCTGCCTGTGGGGCAGACCAATGCTGGACCTATTCACAACTAGGACCCAGAGGCATGGGCTCTCAATGCCTTATCAATCAGCTGGGAGGGAATATGGGCATATGCCTTCCATCCAGTGGTGCTAATACCGAACCAAATCCAGAAAATGAGGGGCAGGGCTTGCAAGATTGTTCTGATTGTCCCTCTCTGATGGGACACATCCTGGATCAGTGATGTGCTCGATTTGGTGATGGTGACGGATGTCCCCAGGAATATCGTAGCTACCCCATGCAGCTGATGCAGCCAAGGTCGCCATTATTCAATCTGTGTACTGAGAAGCTCATCCTTCATGCCTGGCTCTTGTCAGGGATGCCTGCTGCTTTTGTCGTGCTGCATTTTCAATGACATCACACCACTCTCAGACTCCATCCCCCAACTGGCTAACTTCTTTCTTTTTATGTTTGAAGACAAGAAGCTAGCCCCTTTAAGAAACAAATGATACCTTTCCATGATTTCAGACATCATGGAAGAGATGATATTGTCCGCAACAAGGACATTTCTGACTTATTGTCCAATTTTGACATATCCAAGCCATGCTCACTCATCTTGTTCCCAAAATGGAACCTTTATTGGGTTTTGATATGGCTCAACACATTTCAGTTCAAACCCCATCTTCAACCTTGCTGAAGCAGTTATACAAGACTTGCCTCCTGATAGCACTAGCTTCAGCTTTCACGGTTAGTGAGCTGCATGCGCAGTCTGTGAATCCGAACTACATGCAGTTCGTTCTGACTGCTCAGTCGTACTAATACAACCTGGTTTCGTTTCTAAAAGTAGGTTACCATTGATTTCAAACGAACAAAAAATTGTCCACTCTCTCTCTTTCCTCAATCATTCCTTTGAAAGAGGCGAGCTGAAAAATTCGGTAGTAGCCCTCAGGTGCTATCTGAGGCACACCGAAAATGTCTGCGGCTGTCAAAGACTCTTCCTACCGGTTAAGGCAGGAAAGCAAGATCCGCTTGGATAAAGGGGTTTTATTAGATCGGCATACGCTGAACTCTCACAAGATCAGGTACAACTCCTGAAGATTTCAGCTAATACGAGTGATATCCAAGAGCTTGGCCTTCAAACTTGATGTTGCAATTCAAGACATAGTGGAGTCAGTTGGCTGTTGGTCAGTTCTGGTCCCAGTAGACTGGGTTTCTGTAGTATATGGATGAAACATATAAAAATGCTGGGTTTTTTGGTTGTTTTTCCTTCAAATTTTTATAAAAAATCTAATCTTTAATAGTGGTTGAGATCAAATATAAAACAGTATGTGAAGTAGACGGACTTTAAAATGGTATTTCTGTCCTACCGCCAGTAGAATCACATGTATGACATTTCCAAGGTTAAGGTCACTGAGACTGAAAGAAGATGAATTTTTTCCGTAAAATTACTTGACATGGTGGACATATAATGTAATGTTTACAAGACTGTTGTTTCATTTGCTTCTGTCTAATTACCAATGTCATTGATTTTGTGAGTTCTTGGAATGTTTCAGTGTGAAGCAAAGACAATTTTGTTATGCAACACACTTGGTTACCTTTTGTTTTTTTGGAGGCAATGTTACATGGTTTAAAGCAAGTCCTAGAGCTATGATGGCTAAACATGCATACCCTGTTTGCCTTGTTTAAAGATAATCAGATTCTACAAACATCTGTACCAGGAAGGTGCACTCTGGTCATCTGTTAACAAGTTTCATGGTTATCAGAGGAACATTTCATTACAGGCTATTCATTCATCCATCTAGCTTTCCAGCCTCCAATTTTTTTTTTTTTTTACACCTGCCAAAAGGCGGGGCTTATAATGTTATGATATTGTCCATCTATATGTATGTATAAATGTAGTCCACAATGTCTTAAGAGGTGACTTGTGGAAGCAGGAACCATGGTGGCTTAGTGCTGAGCACATTGGACTTGTGACGGAAAGGTTGCAGGTTCAAGTCCTACCTTCGGATCAGCTGGGTCGGCTACTGTGGTGTCTTTGGGCATGGCACTTAATCTTATTGTCTCAGCAATAAATAACCCACTTGTGTTGCTGTGTGGTTAAACACAAAACCAAACCAAACATTCCTTATCATTTGTTTATTAATTTAATGTCTCGGCTTTGAATGAGAGGTGAAATATAGGTTTGATATTCTGGTCATATTTATTTATCTTTTTCAGGAGAACCACAGCTAATGATAACAGCAGGTCCAGGGATGATGCCACCCCCATCTGTATCACCCCAGCCTGGATATGGGGCGGGATATGGTGGTATGCCACCGTATGGCTATAGTATGTGAAATGTCATGACTGCCTTCTTCCTCACAACTACAACTTGGTACAGACATCAGTTCAGTGGTCCTTTGCTAAAACAAATCATTCTTTATCTGGTTCTGAATATCCACTCGGGATTTCAAAGGCAGTTACATTGGGGTAGGAATGGAATATCTACTGATAAGAAGATTAGAATGCCATGTTGTAACGAGCAATTTTGTATATGTGAAATTGTAATCATGCTTTTAGTGATGGACTACTGTACATTTAGTTTTCCATATATAGCTAATAGTGGATTGTCACTTTCGTTGACATGAATCAAGATATTGTGTACATTCGAAGAGTTGGAACTTAAGGATAGATTAAGCCACAATGGGACCTAGTGTATTTGTATCATTTTCACTAAGTATGTATAGGGAGTTGTATGTATCATTGTTGTTTAATTAGAGGAGAGCCAAATTTAAAAGGTCGTTTGTGTGTGTATATGAGAACAAATGGAACATTTCAGTTTATCTTCTCTTTGTTAATATGTAAAAACAAAGATTTTTTGTTAAAGTGCTGAATTTGTTCCCCCCCATATAAATTTAGTATAATGTAATGATAAGTAATAATGGTTTATCAGGTTGCCAACGGTGTATTTCTTATTTCATCAATATGTTTAGGATTTCAATAAACCCATGAGAAAACTGATCAAAAATCACACCATTTTGTTGCATTATCATGAATAAATGAAACGATAAATTATATAAAATTCTGATTTCATTTGATTGGAACCAGATTTTGTTCTTTTGGACACTTATTGCTAGAGATTTTGTTCACTCAATTTTATTGTTTTATTTGTTTGAAAAAGTATTTTAGATATTTGCTAGCAAGCAGTGTTGAAAGCCTGCTGATTATTGATTGGATTTTACTCATGCAGTGCTTTGTGCAATTTCAATGCCATTATTTCCATAAATCTCACTATCATAACGGCTTTTTCAATAGCTATACCATGTACAATATAGTCGGACATATTATGCTGTTGTTATTATAGTTACCTGTATCATCTTGCAAATTTCAAAGTTGTGGTGCATTTACTAATAACCTGTGGGTGGGCCTATGGTTAACTTGTTGAGGAATTTGGATTCTGATGTTTGGGGAAATGGATTCTCGCCAGCCAGAATAAGGCGAAGTTGGCAAAAATAGGGAGAAGTGATTTTAGAAAGTTCAGCATTTATAATGTTCAAAAAGGTAACTTGAAGCATCTGTTTTGGCTTATTTTCATGTCATATGATTAAAAACATTGATGAACTCCTTTTTAAACTTTACAAAATATTAAAACTTGTCTTAGTTTATTTCACCGCAGTTGTATGAAATGGTTACAGTAGCCTTGAAAATAGCTTTTATTTGAAAATTGGCAACTGTTACCATAGTAGATGTCATCTATTCCTACATTTATTGGATGAAATATTGGATAAAATTAAAATTTGTATTAGTAATCGACCTGGAAAATCCACCAAATCATAATTTTCTTCCATTTGGACTTCAAATGTTCAGAAATTTGTCACAGGTTAATTTATGACATTTATGATCTTCAAATTAACACCAAAATGACTACAGACCTTGAAATGTCTTTTTCTAACTACACACCTTCCTATTTAAACGAAAATTGGCACAAAAGTCAATGTTGTACTTTGATTAATTAGCCTAATGCATTGTATTGAAACATAAAGGGGTGGGGAGAATGGTGTGAAATCACGGCAAGGTGATATATCAGTGGATGATCCAATTATTAAAATTAAAGCAGCAATAGATCTTTGTAAAGTTGTTTTTGATGCTTTCAATTACATAGACTTTGTCAGGACAACCATACATTAAATCTTATATAATGCACCTAATAAGGGTTAATATTTTTATTTCTGAAGCCTTCTCACATTATAAATACATGTATATAAAAATAAAGCATGTAGTTTTAATGATTGTATGTGTACACTACCCAAAGAAAGAAGATAGATTTCAATTACAATACAATCTTGTGAAGTGGTACAGAAGTCCTTTTGATGTCACAGCTTATTGAATGACAGTAGTCGACATCATTCATGTGTACTGATTTTATTAATCGCATCCTTATTTATCAATAAATGTATATATTAAGAATTGTCATCTTTATTAGCTACATGCATTTTAACATGTACATGTATATTGACTAGCTGTGACATTGAATATTTGGTGAATTGAGTTGTCAGTTTGTATGGTAGTCTTTTCATTGTATGTGAATATTTAATTTATCACCAAAAACACAGTGTAACTTAGGAAGTCAAGAAAGAAAAAATATTGAGGTCACCTTTTAGATATTTAACATATCTAGTACAAAATAAAAATAAGTGTAAATTACATGAAAATTAATTATATCTGATATGTTTAATTGTATATTCGTGGAATTATTTTTGTTTTGGAGGGAGTTTAGTTCCACCAAAGTCCATGGCATGCTGTCAGCTCTTCTGTTACTTTCAAAAGTTTGTGTTCCTACTAATAGGCACTTTTCTATATTTAGGTATGTTGGCCTGTTAATATCTGATATGTTTAAGTGTATTCATGAATTTGTTTTTCCTTTATAGAGGTAAGGAACATTCTAAATGGGCATCATTTCATTGTTCTTTGTCAGAATTTTTTTTTTTTTTAAAGATTATTATTTACTGTTGGCTTTAAAAGTATTTTTTTAATAACTAATGCAAAAAAAAATGTTGAATCTGCATTCCTTCTCCGAGAATATACAATATACTTTTATTTTGTAATTGATTTCTTTATTTTCCAAATGAATTGCAAATTCTTCATATCTGCAGAAAAAGTAAGAGAATATTCTTTTCCTGTCTTAAATTGCAATCTTTAATCACTGCATTCCACAGAACGAATGCCATTGGTTTGCAGAAATATTAGGTCACAACCATTCTTCTTGTTTCTGTTCAGAAAGGAATCCTGTTCATAATGGTAATTGATCCTGATTTTACTACAATTTATTACAGTTTTCCCACTAGAAACAAAAGTTGTGTATGTGTATATGCCATGCCAGGAATTTAAATACAACTATGTATTGTATTTTTTTATTTTTTGTCTTCTTGTTTTTACATGTCTTGCTTTCAAAAGTCTTTGTCGACCTGTTCTGCAATTGTAATTTAAAATTGCTACTATGAGGTTGATATATTTGAAATGTGGAGAACAATAGGAAAAAATATGCAAAGTTGTAATATTTCATCATTTTATCTGAAATCAAATTAAAAAATGATAGTTATTTCAATATATCCAGAAAAGATAAAGTTTTTTTCAGTTTCATCATTCTTATAATGGCTACTATGTGAACAGAACTTTTAAAAAAAGCACAAGTCCAAACATTAAGTAGTTATTGACGTATTTACATATTTATGCCCAAAGTGTATCAAATGTGATGAAAAAAATCAGGTGTAATAGTTCAACAGTTTGAAGTTCTCTTTGTATCACTAGATCACTGTTAGTTGAGTCACGCATTTGTTCATTACTTGTACTATAGCATATCTAGGTACCTACCCTGTACTTATTTTTAGGTAACTGTTAATTTAGGGGCAGAACATAATGCATGCCTAAATTATTTAGCCAATCAAAAGTCCTTAAAAACTTTATTATGAATTGTTCATTGATGTGCAGTGTAGCAGAGCTGTTGATTGGATGATAGCACTCATTAGCTGTTGGTGATATTGTTCTATTATATGGGTTTACAGATGTATTTATTCCATTTGATTCAAACAATAAATACAATTAAGTAAGGGTCATTTGTATGCATTTTTTGTCTAGTTGATATTAATGGAAAGGTGAGACATAGCAGTCTTTTCTTCTTCAAAAGCTCCAGTGTGGCAAGTTTCTGTCATCTGTGAAGGTGAGAGAGACATAGGTGGCACTTTACCTGCAGCATTGTCATTGTTGATGTTAGTAACCGCAACAGTGTATGCATCAATGTTACATTTATGCATTTAGCTCAGCTTCCCTGACATTATAGCAGTTATGGTTGTGAAAATTAATGGATGTATTTATTTTAAGGGGTACTACTCAGCACAAGCAAATGTAGGTCACAGTGACCTACTTGTTTTAGTGACTTTGCTAGGTTTTTAGCTCTACTGGACATAGACCAGAAGAACTTATGGGATGGCTTTTTTGTCTGTTGTCTTTCCATACATTAGCACAATTTTGTTATTGCTGCTTCACCTGAACTGTTGGGAGGATTGCTATGAAACTTTACACACACACACACACATTGATCCCAAAACCTACACTACTTTCTTAGATTGAGGGTATTTGATACTGCCTCGGTTGCTAAAATGGGAGTACAACTCAAATATTGAGGGTGCACATTGTGAAAAAAATAAAATAGTACAACTGCACTAGAGTATAGAAATATAATAAATCAGCAAATAAATAAAATTTAACAACATGGTTGCATTTAGTACTTCAGAAAAGTAATGATAATGTGCAGATGGATACAGTAGTACGTTTTTTTAAGAACTCGGTATGCTATCAAAGAATGTATTTATCTCCATGTTTCTTTCTGGATCTGTATTGTGCACTGAAAACATATTAGTACAGAAATGATAAAGAGTCGGTCTACCCTTCATGGCCAATCTGGCAATCATAAAAGCTACTCCCAAGTGGAAAGTCTGACTACAGTGTGGCTGCTATGGCAGTCATTTTGAAAAAATCTTGTTATTGCTATTCCTTCTGAATTTATGGTCTTTTTGACATGGGATTTTCTCCAAAAGACTTCTTATGATGCCTATTTGGTCCTAAATGAAAATAGTGCCGATCTGACATCCAGTATGGCCATCTTGTAGCTCAAGAATATCATAAATAGTTTCATCAGTTAAAAAGAAGAATAGGTCTTATCTTGAATTCCTGGAAATTATTTTCAGCCAGTAGAGCATTAGTCCCTTAGAGGGACTATTGTTTTAGAATATGGCCACAGTGGAACAGGCAAGACCTAGCATTCTGCATAATTCTTGTTTGTTCACCCATTTCATTTGGATGTGTTATGATAATGGCTTTGCAAGTCTTTGATACATTTGGATGAAACTTTACCCAGATAATATATCGTGAATATAGTGTGTGACTTGTACCATATTCTGTTCCCTAGCTCAAACATCAAGGTCATGGCAAAGGAAAATGTAACTTGCTGCCCAGTCTGGTCTGTAAATTGTGAACCTCTGTAGACATCAACTGGACTGCATTCACACTCCCTCCTGTAAGATTAGGTCATGGCAAAGGAAAATGTAACTCGTTTACCTATTTCCTTGTCCAGGCTGCAACTTTCAAATAATTGAAGATACTTTAATATTTCTTGACCTAGATATAAATCATGGGTAGACAATGTATTGCATAACTCTGTCACTTCTCTGGTCTCCAAGGTTAGGGTCACAGCATGAGAAAAGATAGTGTTTCCCCCATGTCAGTTTAGGATGGCACCATGCCATGCCATTTTTCTCTCCACTGGGCCGTTTTTTTAGCTCTACTGGTCATAGACTAAAAGAGCTTATGGTATGGTCTTTCATCTGTTGTCCATCATCCATCCATCTATTAGCACAAGTTTTTTATTGCTACTCCTAAACTACTTGGAGGACTGCCATGAAACTTCACACACACATTCATCCCATGGTCTAGTTGGTCCTAAATGAAAATGATGCTGCTCTGATGTCCAATATGGTCACCATACACCATAGCAGCCATCTTGAAAATCGTTATCGCTACTCCTGAACTAAAAGTTATATTGACATGGGGGTTTTTCACCAGAAGACCTCTTATGATGTCTAGTTGGTCCTAAATGAAAATGGTGCGACTCACACATTCAATACACCTGCCATCTTGGAATCTTGTTAAAGGTACTCCTCTTGAATGGATGGTTGTATCAACTTAGGATTTTTACTAAAAGATTTCTCATGATGTCTAGTTGGTCCTAAATTAAAATGGTGCCACTCAGATATCTAATATGGCCAAAAGAGGCCATCTTGAAAATCATGTTATCACTACTTTTCCAGAATGAATGATCATATATGCATGGGATTTTCACTGTTAGACTTCGTATTATTCTTAGATGGTTATAAATGAAAATGGTGCCAATCTGACCTCCCATATGACTGCCACAGAGGCCATCTGGAAATTCTTATTATCCCTACTCTAGATGTCTATCATATCAACATTGTGCTTTCACCAAACTTCGTATGATGTCTGGTTGGTCCTAAATGGAAATGGTGTGCATCTGATATCCAATATGGCCACCATGGCAGCCATCTTGAAAATTTTATTGTTACTCCTCCAAAATGGAAAGTCATATCAGCATGGGGTTTTCACCAGAAGACATCTTATATTGTCTTGTTGGTCGTGAATTAAAATTGTGCTGATCTGATGTCTTCCATCTTGGAAATATTGTTAATGCTACTCCTTTTATATGGAAAGTCATTTGACATTGGGTTTTCATCAGAAGAGTTCTTATGGTGTCTAGTTGGTCCTAAATGAAAATGATGCCAATCTGACATCCTCCCAAATGGATGGCTTTATCAACATGGGGTTTTCAGCAGTAGACTTCTTACGACACCTAGTTGGTCCTAAATGAAAATGGTGCCAATTATACAGCCAATATAGCTTCCATGATGGCTGTCTTTAAAATCTTGCTGGTGCTACTCTCCCTGAATGGATGGTCATATTTGGTCCTTAATGAAAAAGGTGCTAATCTGATGTCCAATATGTCCACCACAGCAGCTAGTTTGAAAATCTTGTTATCGCTGAAGAATGTCAGAGATAGTTTCAGCAATCAGCTATTTAAAAGAAGAAATGGTCTTATCTTGAAGTTTTGGAAATTCTTTTCATCCAGTAAAGCATCAGTCCCTTCGAGGGACTTTTGTTTACATCATGCCATGCCTTTTTTCCAACAACTTGCCCCTTTTTCTGTTGTTGCAAAATACTCATTTCTCGCAAATGTAAACAATCGCTTATGCGCTCAGTTTAATTTCAGCATTTTTAGCTCTACTGCTCATAGACCAGGAGAGCTTATAGGATGGCCTGTTGTCCATTGTCTGTCTGTCCATTAGCACAAGTTTGTTATCACAACTCATCCTAAACTTCTTGGGGCATTGCCATGAAACTTTACACACATTCATCCCAAGGTCTAGTTCAATGGTTCTCAACCTCAGGTTATGGCCCAAATCAGGGTTGCAGGGGGTCATCAGAAGAAATATTTGTTATATATTTAAACTATATCATAAACCTGAGGGTCGAGAGGTCCTGTTGGTGGCCAATTTAGGGTCGCAGCAAAAAAAGGTTGGGAACCACTGGTCTAGTTGGTCCGAAATGAAAAGGATGCTGTTCAGACTTTCAGTATTGCCACCATGGCAGCCATCTTGAAAATCTTGTTATCTCTATTCCTCTTGAATGGAAAGTCATATTGATATGGGGTTTTCACCAGAAGACTTCTTAAGATGTCTAGTTGGTCATAATTGAAAATAGTTCTGCTTGGACATCCAATATGACTACCAGTTTCCATCTTGAAAATCTTGTTATAGTTACTCCTCCTGAGTAGATGGTCACATCAACATATGGGTTCACTGAAAGATTTTGTATAATGTCTAGTTGGTCCTAAATGAAAATGGTGCCAATCTGATATCCAATATGGCTGCCATGGAAGCCATGTTGAAAATCTTGTTATTGCTACTCCTCCTGAACAGAGTGTCATATTGGCATGGGGTTTTCACCACGCAACTTGTTATGATGTCTAGTTGGTCCAAAATGAAAATGGTGCCACTGGTCACCACAGTGGCCATCTTGAAAACCTTGTTATTGCTACTCCTAGAATTAATGGTCATATTGACTTAGATTTGAAATGCCTAGGCACCCATTTAAACAGATGTTGATTCCTACCGGCTGTAGAGTGTGTAATTGGTGTATCCCATAAAGTTCTCTATCTTTCCGATTAATGTTGCTACTAGAGAGCTCTGGATCAGATTGGATAATTTCTATTATCTGATAATGAACACAATTAACGTTGTGGTCAGGTTGGTTAAAATGTTTAGACACTGATGTCTCCTTCTTATGGATGTCCCTTAAGTGTTCTTTTATTCTCATTTGGAATTCCCTTTTGGTCTCACCTTCATATTGTTTGCCACAGAGATGGCAGTGAGTAAATAAATAACATTGTGGTACAGTGACCTCTTAACTTTGAAGTATATTTGAGGTTTGTAAATGTGTTTCTATCAGGCAGTACCTTCTCTTGTGTTATTGACATAGGGTGTGCAGCAACATATTTTTTATGATATCTGGTTGGTTCTAAATGAAAATGTTGCCTTGCAGACATCCATTATGGCTCCAGCAATGAACATATTGAAAATCTTGTCACTAATTTTTTTGAATGGATGGTCATATTGGCATGGAGTTTTCACCAAAAGTCTTCTAATAGTGTCTAGTTTGTCCTAAGTGAAAATGGTGCAGATCTTATATCCAATATGGCCACCACTGGCTAATTTTAAAAAATCTTATTGCTCAAGAATATCAGAGATGGTTTCAACACTCGGCAATTAAATGGACGGTTGTATCACCATGGGGTTTTGATGTCTAGTTTGTCCTAAATGAAAATGGTGCCAATCTGACATCCAACATGGCCACCACAGCAGCAATCTTGAAAAACTTGTTATCACTACTTCTAAATGGAAAGTCACATCAACATTGGGTTGCACCAGAAGACCTCTTATGATGTCTAGATGGTACTAAATGAAAATGGTGCCAATCTGACATCCAGTATGGCCACAATGACAGCCATCTTGAAAATATTGATATGCTACACCTCCCAGATGAAAAGTCATACATTGGGTTTTCACCAGAATAATTCTGATGATGTCTAGCTGGTACTAAATGAAAATAGCTCTGATCTGACAGTCAGTGTGGCCACAATGGAAGTTATCTTGAAAATATTGTTATTGCTATTTCTTCTAAATGGAAAGTCATATTGACATGAAGTTTACAACAGAAAACTGATGATAATATCTAGTTGGTTCTGAATGAAAATCATGCCATTCTGACCTCAAAATATGGCTGCCACAATGAACATATTATAAATCTTGTCACTAATCTCCTGAATGGATGGTGATATCAACATGGTGTTTACACCAAAAGTCTTCTAATGGTCCCCAGTTTGTCGTAAATGAAAATGGTGCCTATCTTACATCCAATGTGTCTGCCACAGTAGCTGATTTGAAAATCTTATTGCTCAGAGATGGTTTCAACACTCAGCAATTAAAAAAGATGAAAAGGTGTTATCTTGAATGATTGTAAGCAGCAATATACTTGTACCCAAAGTTTAGGCAATTCATTGTGGAGCAGGTCACCACTGATTAACAACATGCAGTGATGCATAAATGGGATTGTTTATTGGAGCTGACTGCTCGTGGCAGTGTGTACATACACTGGAATACATTTGCACAGAAAAGAACAGAACAGAAAATGCTCATGATAAGAATCTTTGTACTACTTTAGGCTAAGAGATTTTAGCCCACAGCAGAAGCCTGATTTGATTAAATGGAAAATATCAAATGAAATTGAAAGCTGTTTATTATGGATTTTCTGATTTTACAACAAAAAAAACCAATAATTATAACCGACAATTCATGATAAAATAAAGTGCCTTTTTAAGTATGAGAGCCCTTTTTGAAAGGATAATTACCATGCTCCTTTTAGAGACTGGGGAAAACACTAAATTATAAGGCTGTCCTGTTTCTATCGGACTTTATTTGTGTCTTAAACTTTCAAACCATAGGAGATTCATCACAGCTAGACAGTGTCATATTGAACCACAGGAGATACATCACAACTAGACAGTGCATCATATTGAACTACAGGAAATTTATCACAACTAAACAGTGTTATAGTGAACCACAGGAGATACATCAAAACTAGACAGCGTGTCATTGAAGTACAGGAGATACATCACAACTTGACTGTGTGTCATATTGAACTTCACGGGATCATCACAGCTAGACAGTGTGTCATATTGAACTTTATGGGATACATCACAACTAGACTGTCATATTGAACATCATGGGATACATCACAGCAAGACAGTGTCATATTGAACTTCAAGGGATCATCACAGCTAGACAGTTTGTCATTGAAGTACAGGAGATACATCACAACTAGACAGTGCATCATATTGAACTAAAGGAAATTTATCACAACTAAACAGTGTTATAGTGAACTGCAGGAGATACATCACAGCTAGACAGTGTGTCATTGGAATACAGGAGCTACATCACAACTAGACTGTGTCATATTGAATTTCATGGGATACATCACAACTAGACTCTGTCATATTGAACTTCATGGTATACATTGCAACAAGACTGTCATATTGAACTTCATGGGATCATCACAGCTGACACCATTATATTGAACTTAATGGGATACATCACATCTAGTCAGTGTATCATATTGAACTTCATGGAACACATCACAACAAAACAGTGTGTCATATGGAACTTCATGGGATCATCACAGCTAGACACTATTAAATTGAACTTCATGGGATCATCACAACAAGACAGTGTGTCATATTGAACTTCATGGAATCATCACAGCTAGACACTATTAAATTGAACTTCATGGGATCATCACAACAAGACAGTGTGTCATATTGAACTTCATGGGATCATCACAGCTAGACACTATTAAATTGAACTTCACGGTGGTTCATCAGAACTAGACTGTATCATATTGAACTGCAGGAGAGATACATCACAACTAGACAATGTGTCACATTGATCTACAGGGGTTTCATCACAACTAGACAGTGTCATATTGAGCTACAGGGGTTTCATCACAACTAGACAATGTGTCATATTGAACTTAAGGAGTTTCATCACAACTAGAGAGTGTCATGTTGAGTTGCAGGGGTTTCATCACAACTAGAGTGTGTCACATTGAGCTACAATAGATTCATCACAACTAGACAGTGTGTCATATTGAGTTACAGGGGTTTCATCACAACTAGACTTGTGTCACATTGAGCTACAATAGATTCATCACAACTAGACAGTGTCATATTCAGCTACAGGGGTTTTATCACAACTAGACTTGTGTCATATTCAGCTACAGGGGTTTTATCACAACTAGACTGTGTCATATTCAGCTACAGGGGTTTTATCACAAGTAGACTGTGTCATATTCAGCTACAGGGGTTTTATCACAAGTAGACTGTGTCATATTCAGCTACAGGGGTTTTATCACAACTAGACTGTGTCATATTCAGCTACACGGGTTTTATCACAACTAGACTGTGTCATATTCAGCTACAGGGGTTTTATCACAACTAGACTGTGTCATATTCAGCTACAGGGGTTTTATCACAACTAGACTTGTGTCATATTGAACTGCAGATTTATCACAACTAGACAGTGTGTCACATACAGTGGTAGTAACTAGAGATCAAATTTGGCATGGTAAATGTTACAGGATGGATGCATCATACAAAGACATTTTATGTCTTGCTTGAAGTTTTTCAGCTACTTATATTTGCTTATTCCTTTCATGAATTATTTTCAAACTTAGGATATCTCATAGTTCAAAGAAAAATAAGTCCCTGACACACTCACCAAACCCTTTGACCTTTAGGTCAAGAACACAGACATGAACAGTGGCTGGATTTTGGGTTTCAACATGCAGATTATGGTTGTTTCTTGAAAGTCAAATAACAGTTAAGAAACGAAGAATTTAAAAAGGTAGTTGATTTTACCCCAAGTTCTAGAAAAATCAACAACAGTAAATACTGCAATCCAAGTGTCCGAACTACAGATCAGTATTATATTATCAAAATTATTTGAAAATCAAGTAGCTATGCAGGTCTGTGAATTTTTTGAAACTTACTTTTTATTTCATAAGGCACAATCAGGATTTAGAAAATATCACTTATGCCAAACATTACTCACCAAATTGACAGATGTTTGGCTACAAGAAATAGATAATGGTTCTTTGACTGGGATTGTTTTCCTTGACTTCAAGAAAGCCTATGATCTAGTTGATCATGAAATTCTGCTGCAAAAGTTGAACTGTTACAGGTTTGATAATTCTTCTTTAAACTGGTTTAGATTATACTTAAACCAAAGGTCTCAACAAGTAACTATTGGGAATATTAGCTCACAAACTCGCTCCATTCATTCAGGGGTCCCTCAAGGCTCTGTTTTAGGCCCTCTCCTCATTCTTATTTATGTAAATGACCATCCATTAAATAATGAATTCACAAATAAAGATTTATTTGCAGGTCATGCAACCTTATATACATCTAGTTTTGATACTGAAGTTATCCAAACTAGATTAGACTTGGACCTTTAATGAGTTCAAAGTTGGGCAAAACAAAATAAGATGGTAATCAATGAAGGTAAAACAAAATGTATGATTTTGGAGACATCACAAAAAGTACAAAAGTTAGGGAACCCAAAATTCTCTTACAATAAATAATCATTAGTTAGAAAATGTCAAACATGAAAAGCTTGTAGGTGTGTCTGTAGATAATAATTTACAATAGGATGACCATATTGACAAGCTTTGTAAGCATTGTCATCCAAAATTGCCCTACTCAGCAGAATCAAGAAATATTTACCTACAGAAACTTGCATTCTATACTACAATTCATATATTCTGCCAACAGTGGATTATTATTAAACGGTATTTGGAAACTGTGCCAGATTTAAGCTTGACAGGATTTATAAACTTCAGAAAAGGGCAGCACTCATTATTTTAGATGCATCTATTGATTATTCATCAAAAGCATTGTTTACAGAAATAAAATGGTTTACAATATATGAAAGAATTGATTTTCACAAGGCAGTTCATCTATATAAATGTCTACATGGAGCTGCTCCAGAGTATCTTCAGGATTAATTAAGGCCTTATTCAACAAATTACCAGTTGAGATCATCTTAACATGGAAACTGTCATCCACCAAAACCAAAAGCAGGAATTAAAAAAAGCTTCCAATAATTGGGTACAGTTTTGTGAAACAAACTTCCACTGCATGTAGAAAATATTACAGTGTTTAAGAAGGTGTATGTGTTACTAATAGATTATTGTAGAATTTAGTATTTATAATACTAAAGACATGTTCAAATAAATAGTAATTGCTATTATCTTTTGAATGATGGAGATTATTATACTCTTCTTAAGAGGGCCTCAAGGAAGAATAGTCCTTGACTAAATGAGTCAACCTCTATAAATAAAGTATTATTATTATTATTATTATTATTATTGTGTCTTCGCATAATATGGGAACCATTTGTTAATTACCACTATCAATACTTGGCAACCATTTGGTAATTACCACTATCAATACTTGGCAACCATTTGGTAATTACCACTATCAATACTTTTTGGCAACAATTAGAACTAATAGTATTTTATTATTGTTAACACTTTCATAGGCACAATGACTTATGAAAGAAAAATTATGGATTTTTACAATAACTTTAGTTCTATAACTACTACCATGACCAAATGTGGTAGAAGGCTTATCCTGGAGAGAAGAAAGACATGGTTTACTTTTGAATTAAAAGGTCAAAAGTCAAGGTTATTATGATCTGTACCAAAGATGAGTTAATTTGTATCTGTGTTAGATTGGTCAACCTCCGCACATAATTTTGTTTTCAAAGATCTAATAATGCTTTCATTCACATTCATGTTGTTTTTGATGTTCTCTATCTTTTTGCTTATCTATGTTAAATCATTCTTTTGTACAAGTCAGAGATGATATTAGTGTTAGCTGTTATCTTGTTGTTCAGATCAGTAATGTTTGTGTAAAAATCATTTATTATCTGTTTACATTTTTTATCTTTTCATTGGGTTTAATTATTCAATTCTTTCTGTTAGGGCTGGTTTAACCACTAGGCAATCTAGGCGGTTGCCTAGGGCTGCAAAATTTGGTGGGTGGCAAAATACAAAATGAATAAAAAAGAAAGAGAAATAGCGTAAAATAAAAGATAATAAGAGTCTAAAAATAGAAAGATAAAAACAGAAGGAAAGAATAAATGTACAATATTCATTTTCGAAAGTTAATTGGGGGAGGGGCACAAGGCTGAAGATTCGCCTAGGGTGCCAAATATCTTTGTGCTGGCCCTGCTTTCTGTAGCTGTTTCAGTTGAGGTAAGAAAGTGCCATAGTTTTCCAAAGATTTTGTTTTTCTCTATGTCACGTATCTTACTGTTTATCCTTTGCTTGGTTGATTTACAAAATTAAGAATGGCAGTTCTATTAGAGAAGTTTGCATTTGAACATCTATTCATCCTCATAATGTTTTTAGTTTGCGAGAAGCAGGTACTTAATCTCTGTCTGAATAAAATCTTTTGTAGGTCATGAGTAGCAGGTACTTAATCTCTGTCTGAATAAAATCTTTTTTCAGTTATCATCAATCTTTTTTTTTTTTTTTTTTTTTTTGTAGTGCTGAGATTTTGTTAGCTCTACCAATCTGTTCAGTCGTAGTTAATTTACTGTTAACTTGTTCCTTTATGTCTTAACATCTTTCAGAATGCTATCCTATTACATATTTGAGTTTCAATGTGCCATTGTACAAAATTTATATTAGCTGCATCAAATGTTTTGTACAAGATCTGCTAGATTGGTAATATGGTTATTGTTGAGGTTTAAGTCAAATGTTTTGCCTAGTGTATCATTTTATTTAATCAGTTTTGTATCAATGTTAAAAGGAAAACAAAAGTTGCATAGTATCTCCAAAGGAGAATTGCTGATACCTATAAGAGATATATTTCCAATTATTCTATACATGATCTACACTATTTAATTTTCAAGGAAAATATGTTACAGTCATATTGTGAAAATCTCACTTTTTCATCTTCTTCACAGATACTGATAGTCAGTTTGTTAATTGTAGCCCTCTGTTATTATTTGTAATGAACATTAACATTGTATGAAATAAAGTCTTAGAGAAAAGCATTTGTAACAGGCAATGACTCTAGTAAGCACAAATAATACCCATTAGAGTAATTTTTGGTGTTCTTGATTTGGTCAAGGAAAATATATACATGTTTTGGTTTCAAAAAAGCGCAACATGTGTCACATTTAGTAGATACATATATAGTTCTATTGAATCCTAACTATTTCTTATTGCAGTTGGTAATATGCACTGCGTTATTTTTACTCTGGCTATTGAATCCTAACTATTTATCATTGCAGTTGGTGATATGCACTGTTATTTTTACTCTGGTTATTGAATCCTAACTTTTTCTTATTGCAGTTGGTAATATGCACTGTGTTATTTTTACTCTGGCTATTGAATCCTAACTATTTCTTATTGCAGTTGGTAATATGCACTGTTATTTTTACTCTGGCTATTGAATCCTAACTATTTCTTATTGTAGTTGGTAATATGCACTGTTATTTTTACTCTGGCTATTGAATCCTAACTATTTCTTATTGTAGTTGGTAATATGCACTGTTATTTTTATTCTGGCTATTGAATCCTAACTATTTCTTATTGCAGTTGGTAATATGCACTGTTATTTTTACTCTGGTTATTGAATCCTAACTATTTCTTATTGCAGTTGGTAATATGCACTGTGTTATTGGTACTCTTGCTATTGAATCCTAACTATTTATCATTGCATTTGGTAATATGCACTGTTATTTTTACTCTGGTTATTGAATCCTAACTATTTCCTTTTGCAGTTGGTAATATGCTCTGTTATTTTTACTCTGGCTATTGAATCCTAACTATTTATCATTGCAGTTGGTAATATGCACTATGTTATTTTTACTCTGGTTATTGAATCCTAACTATTTCTTATTGCAGTTGGTAATATGCACTGCGTTATTTTTACTCTGGTTATTGAATCCTAACTATTTATCATTGCAGTTGGTGATATGCACTGTTATTTTTACTCTGGTTATTGAATTCTAACTATTTCTTATTGCAGTTGGTAATATGCACTGTGTTATGTTTACTCTGGCTATTGAATCCTAACTATTTCTTATTGCAGTTGATAATATGCACTGCATTATTTTTACTCTAGCTATTGAATCCTAACTATTTCTTATTGCAGTTGGTAATATGCACTGTGTTATGTTCACTCTGGCTATTGAATCCCAACTATTTCTTATTGCAGTTGGTAATATGCACTGTTATTTTTACTCTGGCTATTGAATCCTAACTATTTCTTATTGCAGTTGGTAATATGCACTGTGTTATTTTTACTCTTGCTATTGAATCCTAACTATTTCTTATTGCAGTTGGTAATATGCACTGTTATTTTTACTCTGGTTATTGAATCCTAACTATTTCTTATTGCAGTTGGTAATATGCACTGCGTTATTTTTACTCTGGCTATTGAATCCTAACTATTTATCATTGCATTTGGTAATATGCACTGTTATTTTTACTCTGGTTATTGAATCCTAACTATTT
This sequence comes from Margaritifera margaritifera, assembly GCA_029931535.1. Taxonomy (NCBI): domain Eukaryota; kingdom Metazoa; phylum Mollusca; class Bivalvia; order Unionida; family Margaritiferidae; genus Margaritifera; species Margaritifera margaritifera. The sequence continues at coordinate 2,219,574 of JAQPZY010001507.1, read as the reverse complement.
CTGATTGCAGTTGGTAATATGCACTGTTATTTTTACTCTGGTTATTGAATCCTAACTATTTATCATTGCAGTTGGTAATATGCACTGTTATTTTTACTCTGGCTATAGAATCCTAACTATTTCTTATTGCAGTTGGTAATATGCACTGTGTTATTTTTACTCTGGTTATTGAATCCTAACTATTTATCATTGCAGTTGGTAATATGCACTATTATTTTTACTCTGGCTATTGAATCCTAACTATTTATCATTGCAGTTGGTAATATGCACTGTGTTATTTTTACTCTGGTTATTGAATCCTAACTATTTCTTATTGCAGTTGGTAATATGCACTGTGTTATTTGTACTCTTGCTATTGAATCCTAACTATTTCTTATTGCAGTTGGTAATATGCACTGTTATTTTTACTCTGGTTATTGAATCCTAACTATTTGTCATTGCAGTTGGTAATATGCACTGTTATTTTTACTCTGGTTATTGAATCCTAACTATTTGTCATTGCAGTTGGTAATATGCACTGTTATTTTTACTCTGGCTATTGAATCCTAACTATTTCTTATTGCAGTTGGTAATATGCACTGTTATTTTTACTCTGGCTATTAAATCCTAACTATTTCTTATTGCAGTTGGTAATATGCACTGCTATTTTTACTCTGACTATTGAATCCTAACTATTTATCATTGCAGTTGGTAATATGCACTGTTATTTTTACTCTGGTTATTGAATCCTAACTATTTATCATTGCAGTTAGTAATATGCACAGTGTTATTTTTACTCTGGTTATTGAATCCTAACTATTTATCATTGCAGTTAGTATTATGCACTGTGTTACTTTCACTGGGATTTAACTGAACTTTTCAGTTGCGTTTCAAACATTCATCATCAATACTTTCTTCATTGTCATTCCCTCTGATTTTTTAAAAATTAATTGCAAGGTTGTAATGATCATCAGGAACTCAAACAGCCTTTGTTTCATTCTAAGAATTGGGGCAGTCCTTGTTTCATTCTTGTTATTGATGTAAGTAAATATGTTGTTTGGTGGTTCACCAGAAACATTATAATTTCCAACAACAAAACGTGTTCTATGCATTGAAAATAGTTTGCCATTTCTATCATCAATTGGATTGGCAAAAATATATTTCGTCATTGTCGTTGAGATCTTTCTTTGCAAGATCAATTGAAAAATAGCTCTCTTGCATTGCAAAGTCTGCTCTGTTTATTTATCAAGCGATAAAAGGGTTGTGTATGCAAAACAGTTGTGAAGAAAAAAATGATCACAAGAGTTGTTCCTTTGGCACAGGCTACTACCGTTAAAGTTTATTCATGTCATCTTGCTTATCTATAAGTTTCTAAAAGATTTTTTCTCTGTTGTATCTGTATTCATTGTTTTCCTAATTGAACTTTTTCCCCTTGTATCACTTGTGCTCGTTTATGATCAAAACAAACTCTTCATGGTTGATTTTGTATTTAGTTATCGCATTGTTCTTTATGTCATCAATACTGTTCAATTTGGCAACGAGAGATGTTACTATTTCATTGTGTTTCAAACCTTGATATGCATTATCATATCAGTCAAAGCTTTTGAAACAATTCATATACTGTGTTGTGCACAATCCAGCTGTCAAAACACATATACCATTTGAAACTATTTCCATGCCTGCCTCTAATCAATTATTAAGTTTATATGCTATTTTGTATTTCTTTCTCTTTTTGCACTGTTCACTCATGTATCAACGTGTTGATATTGCTTTTTGTTTCACTTGACATCTTCATATTTATTTGGCTAAAACAGTTATCCAATAGAAGCACAGACTTCAAGTTTACATAAAGTATTTTTGGTAATGGATTATATGCAGATAAAATATTGTTGATGTTATCTTATCAGCTTTAAAAGCAGTAAAACTTTCATTTTTGACCAAATGAACAAGGTATTTAATACAGGTATACCACCTCCTATCAAATAATAGATAACACTGTTTGAACCATGTCAATTTTTTTAAAATTTCTCTGATGTTTAGCATCCTGTTTTTTTGCTTTTTGTTTAGTTTGGCTCTATTTTTCTAAATTTTTGTGTAAATTTTCCAAATTGTCTTTCAAGTTCAACTGTACCTGGATCTTTTACTTTTGTGAAGAAATCTTTTCAGGTTCTTTCCTGGCCTTGCTTTCATCTTGCTTCTTGTCTTGTTTACATTCCATTCAATTTACAAGGAAATGTGTACATTAAATAAAACGTCTGAATCTGAATAAAGATTAATTGTAAGATGATTTACAATATTACATAAAAGTAGTGAAAAATCAATTAAAGGGTAATTGGTAAATAAAAAGATGAATTTCAAAATATGTTCAAACTTGTATCTGATTTTATGTTATCTCTCAATGAAGAAGACGGAAGATTCCAAGAAAAAAAGTTGAATTGTTAAAGATGGCTGATTTCATGATGTACACATTGACCCTAGCATGATCTTGAGCAGTATTGTCTAATATAGTTTCCATGTTGGACTTCATCACATAATATAAATAGATTCCTGTAATGGTAACTGTTGTAACAAGTTTGATTGAAGGTACAAATTCATCAACAACAAAGCATCGAGTGCACGTTTTATTTCTCAAGCATTTGTCTTAAACATGTATTATTTCCTCATTATTTAAAGCTGGTTTTTTGAAATCTATATGTTTGAAAGTTATTAAACTTGCACGCAGTGCAGAGAGAGTCAAGCCTAGCTTACATATAAAAAGTCCAGTAAAGTAGGTAATTCTGTTTAATGTTACGTAGACATGGTTTTGTTCATTTTGGAAAATGTTCAAGTTGTTGATTCGAAGAATTGTGCTAATTATTGATGTCTCAGTGTACATTACGGCAGCTGAGAACGATTAGGAACTTATGTCTTAAAGTATAAACAAGAACAAATATTACACAGTCCGTTTCTACTGCTCAAAACACAAAAGAAAAAGAAAAGTTGTTTCAAAAATAAATTTAAGAGAACGAGGCTACTACTCAGATGAAAACAATGCAATAAGATGTCAGCAATATATTTCTGACTCAAAAGTAATACTAATCTATGCAGTTGGCGGTATCTTCCTTTTAACTTAGTGATATTATGATTAGGAGGTTATAGTAATAATTTATGAAAGTCATCAGATTCCTTTAAACTAGGAGTAAATCCTACAGCAAATACCGACGTTAAAATAAAAGAAGGAAACTAAAGAAGGCTATAAAAAGTGCGAAATAATTCGTCACATAGTGGGCAGCTGTGAAAACAACAAGAATAATGATTGTGGCAGTCTAACTAGTTATAGTGGACAAAAGGATGATAGTTGAAGAAAGAATGATACTGGAAAAAATGACGATAAGAAAGATTAAGGTAAGAAGGACAAAAATGAAAGTAGTCTAACCAATAATTAGACTATGGAGGATAATACTTTGAAAGATATATATATATATATATATATATATATATATGTATATATATATATATATATATATATATATATATATATATATATATATATATATATAAACAACAACATAGAATGAAGAATTTGATACAAATTAACAACTATGGATCAGAGTATCACAATAATCTGCCGAGAAAAATCTACTAAACTCTCAGAACTGCAAAAATAAATAGATGATAACAAGTCAAAGATTTCCTATGCTCAAGATTTATTTACCAAGAGATTAATTACTGTATCAACTGCTTTATAAAAATTTAGAAACGTTTAGAGTGGAATCAAAGATAAGACATGTAGAAAACATACAGCAATTATTAAAACCAATTGAACGAAGGATCAGTGTTGAAATAGCAGCCTTAGAGATGGATGTGGAGGAAATAAAGAAGTCTGTAGAAAATTACAATACATTACAATCACAACCTCATCAGTTGCAGAAAGAATTAAAAGATTAGAAGAAACAGAATGATGAAGATATTAAATAGTTGAGGACTATATGTGATATCTTGAAAGCAAATTATGAAATCTGAGAGTTCTCCTAAGAAATTATTGAAAGTGTTTGGATCAGAAAGTTGATCCTGTCGAAACTGAAATCCCTGATTTGTACCCTGCTTGTGCAGTTACTAGATCTATGGCAAAAAGAGCTCTTGAGAGTGATGTTGATCAGGATATTATTCCTTTAGCTGACACATGTATTGGTCAGTCTTTTGATGAGGTCACTTTTTCCTCAGGTATTGATCAACCAAATGGTATTGATCACAGTGATCCTCTTTTGGCAACTCATTCTCTTTGTTCTAATCAGGATGACAAACGACAATCCCTTGTCGTTGAACACGAGCAAGATCCCGAGATATCTTGTTTGTTTCAGAGGGCTATTAGTGAAACTGAAGCCACACAAGTTCCAGTGTGTTACTTTGTGAAAAATGGAGTCCTTATGAGGAAATGGAGACCACCTGATGTACCCGCTGGTGACGAGTGGTCAGTGAGCTATCAAATTGTTGTTCCTAAGTCATATCGACAGGAAATTCTTAATTTAGCCCATGAAACTCCTTTGGCTGGTCATTTAGGAGTCCGTAAGACTTATCACAAGATCTTGAATCATTTTTATTGGCCGAAACTCAAAAGTGATGTTTCTAAATACTGCAGATCTTGTCACACTTGTCAAATGGTAGGAAAACCCAATCAGAAGATACCTAAGGCTCATCTGCAATCTATTCCTGCATTTGATGAATCATTTAGTAGAATAATAGTAGACTGTGTTGGTCCTTTACCTAAAACCAAGTCAGGCAACCAATACTTGTTGACCATCATGTGTGCATCTACAAGATTTCCAGAGGCAATTCCTCTGAGAAATATAAAAACTAAAACTATTGTGAAAGCTTTGGTGAAGTTTTTTACACTTGTTGGCCTTCCCAAATCTGTCCAGTCGGATCAAGGGTCAAATTTTATGTCTGGAATTTTCCAGCAAGTTATGCATGAACTAGGCATCCAACAGTTTAAATCTTCTGCCTATCACCCTGAAAGTCAAGGTGCTTTGGAAAGATTTCATCAAACTTTGAAGAATATGATTCGATCATATTGCTTTGATACAGAAAAGGATTGGGATGAGGGTGTTCATTTGTTGTTGTTTGCTGTTAGGGAATCAGTTCAAGAGTGTTATGTATGATGTTTATATAATATTATAGATATATTAGGAAATTATAAATGTTTCTTCACTTTAATATTTGCTTAAATCTTAATGTTTATCAGGAAAAACATGTTTAACTAGTGTCCTTGAATTAGGTTGTTTTGATCAATATGTTTTCTCAATTTGAAGGTCAAGGTTGATTTTGTTTACAGTTAGAATTCCATTAAGATGACTCATATTCTAGAACATTCTGTCATGTGACCAATCTTTATATATACCATGTTTGGTGGACATTTATTCAGTTTTGACATTACCATCAGTCTTGTAAAGAGCTATTACAGTTGTGAAAATTCGTTACAAATTCTAAGAGAGGAATTATTTTAAATATTCATTGGATTATAACAGTGCTCATAAACTTTTGGATTTTGGATTTTTAATTGATGATTTTGGAATTTAAGTGAACTTATTCAGATATTTTGGAATACTTCATTTTGACATCAGCACATCAAGATTTCTAGTACATCAGGACTTTGGAGACCATTAGCACATCATAACATTCAAGGACACAGCCGTGAATTCGGAACATTCTATATTTAGGACTTGTGATCAGAACAATCATTCTTATTGGATTATTAGGATTTCAAAACACATTACTGTAAGTGACTTTTTGATTTTTCATTTTAATTATCTAGTAATAAATTGCTTGTTGATTTTTTACTTGATTTGTTGGTTTCACTTTCTTTCTGTTACATTTTTCTTAGACCATAGAGTCGTAACAATATATTGGCCCTTAAATTGTGGAAAAAGACCAAGACATGAATAAATTGCTGTCTGATCTTGAAGTAAAATGGGTTATTAGTGTAGGAAAGTATGATCGATTGATAGAGATAATGAATGACGCTGAGGTAGGAATAGGGATGGATGTAATTCAGAACACTGCCAGAGATATCAAAGATATCATGCAAAGCAATATTCCTAGTCGAGAGCAGAGTGCTTGCACATCAAACCAGGGCGGCTTTCATCCTAGTCCAGGTACTACATTTTCTTGCATAATGTGCACCCAGCTGCAAACAATGCATGTTGCACTGGCAGATCCAGGTCTATGTTGTTTGCTTGCTGCATTGTAGACATAGGTCTACTGTCTGATGTTGCAATGGCAAATCAAGGTCTATGGTGTTTGCGTGCTGCAATTTAGACCTAGACCTGCTGTCACATGTTGCAATGGCAAATCAAGGTCTATGCTGTTTGCTTAAAATGATGGATAGAACAAAAAATCATAGACTCTAGACTAAACTGTTGGCAGTTAGGTGCACATTGAAAATATGGTTCTATACAGTATCTGCATGCTTGCCTTTGTGTGTATGTGCACAGTAGTTAGTGTGAACTGTTCACATTTTGCATACATGTAACTTTTCCAGCAATAGTAAAGAAAGATCCTATACTTACATGTTACACAATATTTCTCCCATGATAAGACAAGGGAGCCAGATTAAAAAGAACTGTCAGAAAGTAGGTGGAGGGCTTGTTATCTTGTAAATTTGGTGAAAGCTTAACTGTGTAGTATTATTCATAGCTGATAATGTTTAAACTGTTCAATTTCATACACAATAATTAAATTGGAAGCTAACCTGAAGCTTTCGTACTTGTACTAAGGACTTCATCGGCAGAATGATTTATTCTCTACTGATTGTTAACATCACCCGAGGGAATAGTGAGCGATGTTAACAAATTGTCCCAGATATACGACAGATTGTAACGGCCCGCGTCCCTGTTCAGCGTTGGTTTGTGAGCACGGATGTATGTAGACTCTTTAACGTATCGTGGGTGTTTCTGCAGTCTAGTCGTCTTTATGCTGCTGATTCTGGTCTTCAGTTTTGACATCACCAGCACATGGTCTGAGCCAACATCTGCTCCTCTACAGGCTCTCACGTCCATCAGAGTCCTCTATCTTCGGCAGATAGCAAGGTGGTCGATCAGATTCTCAGTTGCTGAATCTGGGGATTTCCAATTATTACACCTTAATTGATGAAACCAAGTGTTACATTTTTCAAGGCTTCACCGTACCAAAAGACACCTCCAGGCTCACGATTGTTGAGAAACAACAAGAGTTCACAATTTCCCGCTGCAACAGATTCCAGGCTCTTGCTAACCTTCATGATGGCTCCATAGAAAAAAAATGGGAACGAATTAGGAGCACATTTACGTCAACCTGTGAGGAGATGCTGGTATTTAAAAGACAGAAGCTCAAGAACTAGCTGTTTGTCTCCTTCTTGCTCTGTTGACAATAGCGTAAGGCAAGGATACTTACTTTCACCAATGATCTTCTCACTAGTGACAGACTGGGTGATGAAGATGGCAATTTACCAACTACGAGGAATACAGTGGACCTTGACCCAAATCAGTGCTGCTTTATGGGGCAGAGACCTGGGTACACACAAAGAACTTGGAACATAAGCTGCAGATCTTCGTCAATACTTGTCTTTCACAGATCCTGTGCATCAGATGGCCAGACCGAATCATCAACCAGGAGTTATGTCTGAGAAAACAACAGAAATCCATATCCGACGCCATTAAGGAACGCAAGTGGAGATGGATTGGACATTCCCTGCAGAGAACCAGCTCAACATCACTCGGCCTGCCCTGTATTGGAACCCTCAAGGCATCTCCAGAAGAGGACGACAAGCTATGAAGTTGCGAAGAACCCTGGATATCAAACTTTAGACCAGCCGCACGTCCTGGAGGGAGGCAAAACAGATAGCCCAAGACCGTGACAGATGGAGAGCTGAACAAGGCTACAAAGGGGAGTGGTGATGATGATGATCATGATGATGATGATGATGAATTGGAAAAATGTTTTGGAAGAATAATAGAACCGACACGGAGCTGTAAGAGTGTCACTTTAGTTTATTGGTATATGGTTGCTTGCATCTTACACAAGTGACGCTAAACTCTTGTCCATATACCAGTATTATCCATGTCCAAGAAGGGGTGGCATTAGGAGCAATTCAACAATCATGTGGTAAATTTCATTAATTTGACAACGACATTTTGTAAATTTGACAGTGACATTTGCAAAATAATGTCTACGCAGTATATATATATATATATATATATATATATATATATATATATATATATATATATATGTGTGTGTGTGTGTGTGTGTGTGTGTGCGTGTGCGTGTGTGTGAACAAATAATAAAGGTTGGTTTCTCTCTCTCGATCTTTCAATCTCTCTCTCTCTCATCCAGTGGTGTACTGGCCATTGGGCATACCCAGACAAATCCCGATGGGCCGCCGCAAAAAAATCCGTTTTTACCGGTGTTTTACTGGTGTGAGCAAAACGCCGGGCCTGTCCCGGCAGATAAGTCCAGGGCCGAGTTGCTTACCCAGTACACTCCTGCTCTCATCTCACTCTCTTTAATACTCTTATATTTTTAATCGTATTCATAAACTTCCAAAGACCTGTGATACTATTCATGATTATATAGTTTAGCTATCTATGTTGCATTATTATTTTCATTGCATTATTCATATATTTAAAGAAAAAAACTATGAAGTTTTGTACTGTTCATTCGTACAGAGCTGCAAAACTAGTCGTCGCAGTGTTTTGTAAGTGATGATGGCATCTTCAGGACGTTTCTTAATTTCCAGATTATTTTCTTCAATTAGAATCTGGAAGAGTTCTTGCAGTTCTGGATCTGATGGCTTATTTTGGTTAAGCAAGCATTCGTCTTTGCACACATGGATGGTGTCCTTATCCACGTCTATTGCTTTAATCCATACAGCAAGTTCATTGTGTACAGCACACACGGTCTGCCGCTCGGTACATTGTGGATTTTGCATAGAAGTATGCCATGAGTATTCCACACTGTTACAACCTTGTTAATGTCTTCCTGTAATTAAACACGCATATGTAACTACAGTACTTTGGTTGAATTATTTCAATGCCAAGAGATTTCGAGTAAACGCTGAATGGTTCAATAGAAATTCAGGTTTCTTTACACACACACACACACTATTTTTAAGATTGGTGGCCATATTTGATGATGGACTGGCATCATTTGTATTATTTGGGAAGGTCTTCATGTTTATATGATTTCTGTCCATTAAAATTAAATTCTAATGAGCAGTTGTTGAGAAGACGTTGTTTAAAGGGTTTTTTTTTATTAACGGTGGCCACATCTGATGATGGATGGAAACATTTGTACAAAATTAAAGACTGTAAAGCCAGAATACTTTCACACAAGCTTGGTAAAATTCTAATCATTGGTTCTTTTAAAATAAGTTGTTTCAAGTTTGTTCTATTGTTAGTAAGGGTGGTCATATTTGATAGTGAATCAGTACCCAGTATCTTTAATAATCTGAGAGGGATAGAAAAACCTTTGATGGTACTGGGAGGGATATCTAAGATCCACAATACTTTGCATTTTTTCCCGCCGGAAAAGCACCTGAGCAAGACCCATTTCATATTTACCTAAAGTATTTTAAAACGGAGATTCTCAGAAATGATGGATGATGACAGCCCCTTTATTTGACCCAATTCCATGCAAAAACTGACAGAAACTTCCCAAATATGGTAGTCATATTTCTATGGATTCAATCGTTGGCCTTGTTTCAAATAAAGAAATAAATAGACAAAGAAACAAGTCCTAAATACACTCTGAAAATTTACTGAATTAATGAATTAATGACTTTTAAAAACATATAAAAAGAGATATGGAAGTAAAATAGAAAGAAATCATAAAACAAATATGTACCCTGCACGCACAAACAAATTTCCAGGTTCAAATGGATCAATAAACTTTGAAATATATAAGAAAGCAAAGAGATTTACAAATAAATGAGTAAAACAAAGCTCAATGAGTAAAACTGTACACTGCAAAAATATTTAAATAAACAAAATAGCTTTTACTGGAAAACAAATAATTAAAATTAATCAACTGTGATTCCTGATACAATTGGCTGCAGAACGGGAAGAAATCCAGGGGAGATCCACCAACCATTCAGTAAGGATACAAGTGACAGGCCATAACAATATTTCATCTACAGCTGTTAATAACAATGGTAATAAATATACTTACCATTCTGCATCTTGAATTTCCTCAAAATGTACTTTCTTAGTTATGTTAATTAGAATTACATAGATTCCCAAAACAGATCCTCTATGAGACAATGTACTGCAATATAGACTACATTTCCAACAGAAATCACATTCCAAAGGAGAATTTACTGCACTCCAAAACGAAATGAATTTGATCTTTCCCTAAGAAAAAGTATTTAATCTTGTATCGTCTTGAGAATTTCAATTAAAATAATGTCATATTTTTCCAGCTTATGATTCCAAACTATCAATGGCAAAACAAAGGGCAGTAACTCCAGCCAATGTACATTGCATTGAACTGACCCAACTAATAACTCCAGTCAATCACCTCTAGAGAAACAGAATCAAGCTGGATTTACAGAAAACAAAATCCCTCCATTCCGGACCAGCTGTGAATGTTATTCCAAGTTGCAGTCATTCATAATATGACACTAAATTTCAATTTTAAATTGAGCAAAATAAAATTTAAACGAATGATTGAGAGCACTGTATGGAAGTAAAGGTCACTGGATGGTGTTATGTGCTGCTGGGTATTGGAATTTAATATAAATTCAATTACTTTGTTTCTTGTAGTGTGTTCTTTTTATTATTCAGCCTTAGGTAGAAAGCAAAATGAGTATATAATAAAAAGGTTATCTCTGAGCTATACTATACTCCTAACATCGTGTAGTATCGGTCATAAAAGCTCATTCATATTTTCCCATACAAATGCAGTAATATATATATATATATATATATATATATATATATATATATATATATATATAGGACATAAAGTGTACACTGCATATCATACAATAGTATCATACAATCTTACGCCCCTTAAATTTGCCAAGACACCACCTGACATTACTAGTTGTGTGCTATTTTAAAATTTGCATTAGATTGCTATTTCATCATTTCATTTTTCTGGATGACATAATGTATCCAAAAGTATCATATAGATTCAGTTTTTATTTGAGAACAGTCAAAATAAACAATTTCTCATGGAAATTGTGGAAAAATAGTATTATTTTAATTGTCATTTGGTAACTGGTTCCACAGTAGTCAACTATGATGTTTTAACATAGGCTCACCATCTGCTCACAATAATGAAATGTATTGACTTGTATGATTCACTCTATATGAGCCAAAAAATACTCACAACAGAGTCTAGATATTTCACATATATATTAAATGACATTCTTATTCATAATAAATCTTGTTTTCAATGTCAGTATCAGAACTAAATAATTTTGTTTGGTAACTGGTACCAGGAATCTACAAGCTACTACGATATACGACATGTGCCATTTCATGCAGGCACAACTGCACTGTAGTCGCAGGACAATTGTGCAAATCAATTTGTATGACCCTCGTTATGTTCCTTTTCACTTAAGTGAAAAGGAGAACTGGCTCCAATTGTGGTTATATTGACTGTCAGAGAGGCATCACAGACATTTAAGTATAATATATAGAGTTTTATGATCATCCCCTAGGGGTTTAAAAGTACCAACATCAACGTGTTTGCCAATGTGGCTGCAAGGGTGGCAATATTGGATTTTTGAGGGAAAACATTTTAATTTAAACACAACTATACCTCAGCACACATGTGCATCTTAGGTTTCAAGATCATCACCCTGTTGGTCAAGGAGTCTTGATGACAAGATTTTCAAGATAGTTACCATACTAAATGTTGGAGGGGCACCATTTCTATTTAAACACAACTAGACCTCAGAAGGAAAATGTGTATCAATTTTCATTACCATTCCCGAGTAGTTTAGGAAAAGTACTAATACCAAGCTATGTGTTAACATATGGAATGAGAACAGTCTACATACTGTGCACAATCACATAAGCTATATATTGTGTTTAAAGCCAATAAAACTTAAAGATCATGCATATGGAGGTGTCCCGGATTGATGTGTTCTAATTAAAACTACATGATGGAGTGAGGAAAACTGGTTTTAGTTCAATGGTGGTCATAATTTGAAGTGTAGGTTTCCTGCATCAATTTGAAATGTAAAAACATTTTATCATTTTTATGTACACAGAAATTAATTTAGAAAATTTGTGAAAGGAAATCTAGAAATGTGCATTAATCAATTGTTATCTCAATCACGTTCAATTCGCTTGTCTTTAATGAACATACTGTATATAACTTTCACAAAGTGATTACATATTGAAAAATTAAACACTGTATTAATGAAGTGTTTGATACCAGTAATGTATTACACACAGTTTGTTTAACATCTCAATGTCTATTGTGTTTAACATTTCAGTGTCTATTGTGTTTTACATCTCAGTGGCTAGTGTTTTACATCTCAGTGGCTATAGTGTTTTACATCTCAGTGTCTATTGTGTTTAATATCTCAGTGTCTATTGTGTTTTACATCTCAGTGTATATTGTGTTTAACATCTCAGTGTCTATTGTGTTTAACATCTCAGTGTCTATTGTGTTTAACATCTCAGTGTCTATTGTGTTTAATATCTCAGTGTCTATTGTGTTTAACATCTCAGTGTCTATTGTGTTTTACATCTCAGTGGCTATAGTGTTTAACATCTCAGTGTATATTGTGTTTAAATCTCAGTGTCTATTGTGTTTTACATCTCAGTGTCTATTGTGTTTAACATCTCAGTGGCTATAGTGTTTTACATCTCAGTGTCTATTGTGTTTAACATCTCAGTGTCTATTGTGTTTTACATCTCAGTGTCTATTGTGTTTAACATCTCAGTGTCTATTGTGTTTTACATCTCAGTGTCTATTGTGTTTTACATCTCAGTGTCTATTGTGTTTAACATCTCAGTGTATATTGTGTTTAACATCTCAGTGTATATTGTGTTTAATATCTCAGTGTCTGTTGTGTTTAATATCTCAGTGTATATTGTGTTTTACATCTCAGTGTCTATTGTGTTTAACATCTCAGTGTCTAATGTGTTCAACATCTCAGTGTTTATTGTGTTTAACATCTCAGTGTCTATTGTGTTTAATATCTCAGTGTCTATTGTGTTTAACATCTCAGTGTCTATTGTGTTTAATATCTCAGTGTCTATTGTGTTTTACATTTCAGTGTCTATTGTGTTTAATATCTCAGTGTCTATTGTGTTTAATATCTCAGTGTCTATTGTGTTTAATATCTCAGTGTCTATTGTGTTTAATATCACAGTGTCTATTGTGTTTAACATCTCAGTGTTTATTGTGTTTAACATCTCAGTGTCTATTGTGTTTAATATCTCAGTGTTTATTGTGTTTAATATCTCAGTGTATATTGTGTTTAACATCTCAGTGTCTATTGTTGGGAAGGTTTTCCAGACAGTCAGAACTGCAAACCATGGTTACAATTCTGAATAGGGCTTTGTTGAAATTGGGAAGGCTGAATTAAATATGCATCAATATGGAATAATCAGGTGTCATGTATGCAAGAAATTGGTCCTAATTGGGGAATGATCTCAAACACAGTCATGAGGAGAGGCTTAACTACTGGTATATTTTTTCCAATTAATAAGGGCGTCCCATTTTTTTTAGAGTATCCTAAAATATACAACAAATATGGCAAGTTAAAACATATGGACATATAGTTTAAATATTCAGCATTTGCTGGAATCACTGGCATTGTTTGCTTATTCTTGACATTTAATTAGCACTCATGCATTGGAGACAAGATCTCCGGCATTGTATACACAGTAAATATAATGTAAGAGAGATACACTTGAAAACACTTAATGATAACTTGTTCACTTACTGGCTTTAAAAATGGATGGGCTTGATATCATAAATAATTTTACTTATTTACTGTACAGAACTATTTCATTTCCTTGTATGGCAGCATATACAATTTACATTTACACCTGCTGAAGTTGTTTGACATTTGTCTCTGGGGAGATTGTGCAGCATTTTGTTTTAATTTCCAGCATTTGCAAAAATTATCTCTATCATTATACTTCTCGACATAGTATTTACTCAATGATTAGTCGACTCTCATTTTTACAACATCTTGTCAAATATTTACAAGATATAGCTGCTAATGTTTAAACTGTTCAGTTTCATACACTAACCTGAATCTTTCGTCCTTTCGTTCACCCAAAGTATAAGTCTGATAAAAAAGATATTTGTGGACCTATCTATCACATAAAGTGTGAAGGACAAGGTGACAGTCAGTGCCATCACAACTACGTTGGGGAAACGGAAAGGACATTGAAAGCGAGATTCAACGAACATAGAAGACCGAGTTCAAGTTCGTCTGATGTATCACGACACATCCACACAGTTTGCCCTGGCCATACAATATTTTGGGACTCAGTAAATATCTTAGATCGAGAAAAATCATGGTTTGAGCGGGGGACCCTCATCTTGCACAAATGAAGAAAACGAAGCTAGTATGAAAATAGCAAAACAAAGGCATAATTGATGCAGATGTATATAACAAACTTTAATTTTATATTCTGGAATGTTGGCACCCACACTTTGATCAAAATAAAAATTATCAAATATTATATAAAAACACTAACACAACTAGAGATATCATGCAGTACGCAACTTGGATTACTAGTATTTGAAGAATCAAAGAGTCCTTCCTTATTATTATTGGGTCTTACACATAAAAAAGTCAAAGAGAAGTAAAACAGAATTTGTATCAAAATACAGAGCACATGATAAACACAATGAACTGATGACAAATTATAGGGAACCAACTTGCAGTCAATCAGATCTAACTATGCAAACTTTTTTTTATATCTTATCAAAATACTCATTTTCATATCAGATCTGTCTCTCTTTTAATTACACTGGTCTACAATTTTTTAGAAGTCGTCTGCTTCAGAGATAAAATGTGCTATTTATTATGGATTTTGATGTGCTGAATTCAAATATGACAATTAAAACAACTTAATGGATACTGTTTCCAAGATATTTAAGTTTTTACATTATACGTCTATGTATATTGTGTACTCATAAATTGTAAATCTAGGTCTTTTCATGTGTTTATGGCTGCTTTACATGATAATATTTCACCTGTCCTGTTATGTAACACTTTAAAAAACAGCAAAAGGGTTTTAGTCCTTATTCAGTGTCTACTCGGCGCTTCTTGGCTTGTCTCTTATATTCATATAAATGGAGCATCTCTTGTCACTTTCCAGCAACGGTCTGCAAGCATTGATGGGCTCCATTTGCCCTGATAGCGTTTCTCCATTGTTGCAATGTCCTGGTGAAATCGCTCGCTGTGCTCGTCGCTAACTGCTCCGCAGTTCGGTGGAAATAAATCTAGAAGAGAGTGCAAAAAATGTATCTTTGGTGACATGTTGCAACCAAGGCTTTTGTGTGCCTTGAGGAGGTTTTCCACCAACTCCCTATAGTTGTCTGCCTTGTTGTTTCCAAGAAAATTTGTTGCCACTAACTGGTAGGCTTTCCATGTTGTCTTTTCCTTGCCACCACGCAGTGCACGGTGAAATGCATCATCTCGAAGAAGTTCACGAATCTGAGGACCAACAAAGACACCTTCTTTTATCTTAGCTTCACTTAACCTTGGAAATTTTCCACAGAGGTAATTGAAAGCTGCTTGAGTTTTGTCCATGGCTTTGACAAAGTTCTTCATCAGACCCAGCTTGATGTGCAAGGGTGGTAACAAAATCTTCCATGATTCAACAAGTGGTGGATGCTGAACACTTTTCATCCCAGGCTCCAATGACTGTCGGAGTGGCCAATCTCTCTTGATGTAGTGGGAATCTCTCGCACGACTATCCCATTCGCAGGGAAAACAGCAGTACTTTGTGTATCCAGTCTGCAGACCAAGCAAGAGAGCAAGAATCTTGAAATCGCCACAAAGCTGCCACTGATGTTGGTCATAGTTTATGCATCTCAAAAGTTGTTTCACGTTTTCATATGTTTCCTTCATATGGACTGCATGACCAACTGGAATTGATGGCAAAACACTGCCATTATGTAGCAAAACAGCTTTAAGACTCGTCTTCGATGAATCAATGAACAGTCTCCACTCATCTGGATCATGAACGATGTCGAGGGCTGCCATCACACCATCGATGTTGTTGCAGGCTACAAGATCACCTTCCATCAAGAAGAATGGGACAAGATCCTTTTGATGGTCACGGAACATGGAAACCCTAACATCACCTGCCAGGAGATTCCACTGCTGTAGTCTGCAGCCCAACAGCTTTGCCTTACACTTGGGTAGTTCCAAATCCCTGACAAGGTCATTCAGTTCACCTTGTGTTATGAGGTGTGGTTCAAAGGAGGAGGATGGGATAAAATATGGGTCATGTGACATTGATGGTTCAGGAGTAGAAGTTTCATCCTCTTCCTCTTCCTCGTCTGACTCAAGCGAAAATGAGTCTGATGCATCAGAAACCGGAAGTCCTTCTCTGTGTGGTACTGGGCGTATAGCTGATGGAATGTTTGGATAATGCACAGTCCACTTTTTCTTCTTTGACACACCTTTCTCAACTGGAGGCACCATGCAGAAGTAGCAACTGCTGATATGATCTGTTGGCTCTCTCCAAATCATTGACACTGCAAAAGGCATAGATTTCTTTTTCCTGTTCAACCACTGGCGAAGATTTGTTGCACAAGTGT
This sequence comes from Margaritifera margaritifera, assembly GCA_029931535.1. NCBI lineage: Eukaryota > Metazoa > Mollusca > Bivalvia > Unionida > Margaritiferidae > Margaritifera > Margaritifera margaritifera. Next base: position 2,202,828 of record JAQPZY010001507.1, on the reverse strand, counting down.
TGCAGCATATGTGTGGGGCCCACCTCTTGTCCTGATCTCAAATTTTGCAGCCAAAATAAAGGTGATAGGCTTTCTTAACCATAGTGGTTATACTGCGCTTTTGTAATGCAAAAGTCACATCACCACAAACATAGCAGAAGTTATCTGCATTGTTCACACAAGTACAAGACATCTCTGCTCACTTTCGCTAAACAGAAATGTGTCCCTTTGCAAAATCAAACACTGACAAATAAGAGAGCACGACACTGTATAATTTGTAGAGCTGATATAGGGCAATTTCTTCAGCAGCGTGATGTAAACTTAGCTATGATTGCATCATCCATGATTTATAGGAATAACACGATGCAATTCATATCATGTATGATGCAATACCAGCTTCAGATTGCATCATTCATTGTTTTGCCTAAAAGGCAAGTACTGTCCAAAAAGATTTATTCACAGATCCAGTCAAACATGTATTTTAGTCATTTCTGGTTTAAATTGAGATCCCTTCCCTTTATAACTCACTTATCGTCCGCCATTCCCAAGTCAAAGGTCATATATACTGACCCAGTATCATATCTTTAAAACTAGAGCAAATCAACAATTTTAAGCATCATTTTAGTTCTCAGTGACCCAAAATTAGTAAAGTTTGACAACATTTATTGCGGAAGCATTTTGGCTGTAGACCAGTGTTACTTATGACACTTCGTCCCTATTTTCATGTAAAAGGAAAACATTATTTTCAGTTCTGACAATAAAAGTGAAACAAATCGTAGTCTCTTTGTCTATAGATTATCTTCTAACAATCAACAAATAAACTCTATCTTCAGAAGAAAAAAAACACTATTGGGCTTCCTCTAAATAATGTCCATTCTTAACATGTTGCTGTCTAAAATATTATCAAACTTTTCACAAAGAAGAAGGCCGTAATAGCTAGTGGATAGTTCCATTACACAGCCACATGTATCGGCAATTGGTCCAAAGGTAAATGCTGATAGTGATGGTGTAAATCTGACTTCCATTTGTTTGCCAATGATCAGATTGTTTCCAGTCCAAAATCACAAGAATACTGCCAGTTTGTACTTACTACAGCTTTTGATGTATTGCCCCAAAGCATCAATTGTGACCTTTTCTGCTTTTGCAATATCATCTGGTAATTAAAACAACTTAAAAATTTCTAGTTCTTCACATGCAAATCTCTGTACACCTCCTGAAGGCCTGTGTTGGGTAACAAAAATCTCAAATAACATTGAAGTAATGGTGACTAGCACTCTGTTCCAAATGAAGGTTTCTGCACAATCTGATGGTGAGAGATGTCTCTAACTAGCTTTCTGATGCTGTCTTATTAGGGTATAATGCGTGCTTCATAGCTTGAAAATACATTCCAAAGATCCTCATCATCAACACTATCAAAATCATTCAGTGCCGTTTCAGAGATTTCCCTATCCATTGTGGGCATAAAAGAGAAAAGAGTATTCAACAATATGTCATCCTGGACATCCTTTCCACCAATACATTCTCAGAAGAAAAACTCGTGATAGTTGAATGGGCAAGTATTCTTCCTGAGTTTATCCACAAATGAGAACTTTGGCCACTGCCTCCTAATGTTTTCTCCTCAAGATATACACATTTATTGGGATTTTGATATCAGACCCAACGGTATACCTAATATAGAAGATCTCCCAGAATTCAGATACAACATCTCTGGAAACAGCACCAGTATCTTCACCTCTTTTGGATACTAGTTCTACCTGTAAATGATCTATTCTAGAATCAAAGTTGACTTCCAGAAAATAATTAATCATGTCATAAATCACATGACCTTTCTTAGCTGTTACTTTCCTAACACTCTTATACAAAGAAAGTGTGTCATCTAATTCTGTTATGGTATTTAAATGGTCATCCCCTATGTGAGAAAATAGTTCAGCGTCGTAACTGTGCAGGTCTAATACAAAATCTACTACAACATGAGCCAAAATGGTATTTTGTGGACACTTTACACACATGTTGCTGGAACATGCATGTTGAAGTGCGTGATTGGGGGTGTTAAGGCTTTTAACAGATTCAAATAAAGACTCAGCAACTGGATGTGGCTGGGTGCGTGTGACTTTGGACATTGGCTCAAATGAAACTCTAGTTTTGACTGAACATGACTTATTGTTGCTACATCCAAATGACATGTGATTAGAATGCTTTCAGCTTGTTCACAAGATCTGATTCTGTAGGATTTCTATTAATAAACTTCATGATGTAATTTTTCTGGTAAGCTTATGGTGTTCTCTTTTGTAAGTGACTCAGAAAGTATCATTATTTGATCTTCAAGAGTGAGACTTTCTGTGCTGACTGAATCTTTTTTTTCTGTGACCATATAATGTCGTAGCAAACTGAGCTTTGAGGATTCATATAATTCTTCATTCGTTTCATCTTTGATTTCTCTGTTGGAAAAATCTGTTAATTTAAATGTAAAATTAACAATACTCCCGCAGTGGGGCATGATTGGCTGGGAAAAAGTGCTTCAGCTTTATCCAAGACTACTTTTTGGTGCTATTTCTTGGCAATTCAATTTTGTGAGTTCCTCTTCCTTGCTGTTCTTACTTGCTTTCCACCATTAATCCATCCCAACTCCACTATTCTTTTTTCTTTAAAGGCATTTCTATTGCCATGACTTTCCATAGGTCTTTTTCTCCACTTCAAAGAAGAATCTGAAGTACATGTAGCATTATCATGTGCTGGAACCGAATCATGACAATGTCCAGTTTCCAAGAAGCCCAACTTGTCACGTAAAGTTTTAATTAGTTTTATTTCTTTCCCTTGGATCGTGTTTCCATCTTCTAAATTTCCTTGTCTACAAATAATTTCAGTGCTATTCTGTCATCGATCTTTGGCAAAAAATAAACCAAGTCATCGTCTACAAATAATTTCAGTGCTATTCTGTCACCAATCTTTGGCAAAAACTGAACCAAGTCATCGTCACACATAAGTCATCCTCATACATAAGTCATCCTCATACATAACCAAGTCATCCTCATACATATGGTTGATAACTGAACTAAGTCATCCTCATACATATGGTTGATAACTGAACTAAGTCATCCTCACACATATGGTTGATAACTGAACTAAGTCATCCTCATACATATGGTTGATAACTGACTAAGTCATCCTCATACATATGGTTGATAACTGAACTAAGTCATCCTCACACATATGGTTGATAACTGAACTAAGTCATCCTCACACATATGGTTGATAACTGAACTAAGTCATCCTCAAACATATGGTTGATAACTGAACTAAGTCATCCTCACACATATGGTTGATAACTGAACTAAGTCATCCTCATACATATAGTTGATAACTGTAAGATTCAACTGGAAAAAAAGAAATAAAAGGAAATGACAATATGAAGACAATCAGTCAAAAAGGACAATTTAACGTACAGTGTATCAGGTTCGTACAGACATAGAAAAGAATCTAGAAATGTGGACATAATAGGAAATAGGACACAGAACGGAACACTTCCCTTCCCCTGCAATCGTTTTCATTGAATTTTGCGCAAGTGTAAATCTCTGGAAGAATGCATGCATGTATGTATGAACATGTAAAAGAACATTTAAAAACATTATTGAAGTCTGATTACAGAACAGGTTAGCCTAATAACATTAACATTGCAAAGTTTCAGGATCTTACATCATAAGCTGTGGGATTAAATGCACATGTATAAGAATAAAGACAAAAAGGAAAATTATTTTAAAAAAAACAATACATGCACAAAAACAAACGAGAATAAACTAGAAGAAGTAAACTACAGTTGCTACATGTAAATTACAAGAATTACGAATGTTACTTTTGAATAAGTGTTTAGAGTTTTCATTAGATGCAGCAGTAAAGCTTTGGTTTTGGGGGTTTTGTGAGGTTTAACGCCATTTGTTCAGCACATGATAGGTTCTACATGGCGGCCATTATATTTGGTGGAGAAAGAACCCGGAAAGACCCTGGGGAGAACCACCGACCCACGGAAGCCACTGGCAAGCTTTCTCATACACCCACGTTGGCCGAGTCGAGATTCTAACTCACGCGGACAGAGCAGTAAAGCAATTACATTAGCTTGTCGCCCTCGAGTGCACAAAATAAGATAGCTGACAATCCACTATCTATCCTAATTAGAGGACTTCAGACAATAAAATAGGTCTTTATTTTATTTTATTTGGAACTTTTGGTGTTTGATTTAAACAGCCACGTCTGGTGATTATTTATCCTTGTGTCTTTTTTTGTACATGCTGCAATTTAAAATAGTGAAAAGACATCATGGGCGTAGATATGATCTGAATAGAAATAGTTTATTGATAGTATTACTCTGGCAAGGATTAATTACTTTGATATAATTCTGACGAGCTGTTGCGTCCTACTACTTATTCTCTCCCTATGATATATATATATATATATATATATATATATATATATATATATATATATATATATATATATATATATATATATATATATATATACAACTCTCTAACAGTTAGTCCAAGTTCGAGTATAAGAAATGGATATTGTGTCGAAGCGTGTATTGGGTCGAGAAAAGGATTGCGACCTAAAAGTTTCACGATCAATATCTTTACTTTTCTCCCTTTTCGGTCGGAAATTGTTTGCTGAGATACAATTCCATGATCCTGAAAAATAATAATCAACTCTATTTCCAATGATTAAGCACCAAACTTTCTAACATTTTTATTTCAAAGTTGAGGGGGCGATATCTGGCTAGTGTGGAAAAAGTACATTATGTTGAAGGACCATTTTTTGCGTTAGTTTCGATGCAAATAGGTTTATATCTTTGTCTAATCTAGCTCATAAAGAAATAGATTGCTATTTGTTTTAAGTAAGCGGGTAAATTACAGTGAAGGTAGAGCAAAGGTGGCGTCGTTTTGATTTATTTACAGAGTGGTGCAGTAATGAAGCTTTCGTTGTCTCTACGGATCATTTTGTATTTATCGCATCCGTAAAAATCGAGGTCACCAAACCAAGACAAAACCGGTTGAAGCTTGCAGACTACATTGGGTCAAGGGTTGTGTGTTCCATATACGTGCAGTCTTTATCGTTAGAGAGTATGTTGTCATTAGAAATGAACAAAAACATGCACATATTACTCTTTACGCCTTATTTGCCCAGTTATATGTTACATTTATGATTTTGGTAGTGGCTACATATCCGGCACATGTATTAGTCCCACAATGTAAGACGTGGACCCTGATATTTAGACTTTATCTTTAAATTAATTCAAACATTCAATGTGTACACCGTTTGCTACTTCCTATACAATTTTCAGCAGCAAAACGCAGATTTCACTTAAGTTGTGTACACCTTGAATCACCAATATGTTTTCAGTATGTTATTCAGTCTCTATTTTTTTTTACGGCAGCAGTCAATAAATATAAATGATAAACTTCAATAATTTAAATGGTTGGAAATACAAGATGCAGCATTTGAGACCAAACGGATATGGAATAAAAATAAAAATGTTGTTTTTTCACAAAGAGTATTTGAAAGCTATTTTAAATACTATATGCAACATTTGACAAGGAAAATGATCGATTTGAAGATTTTTTTTATCATCATAATTAAGGTATCATATTATTATATAATTATTCTGCTGTATCGGCCATTTTCGCCCGTTTAGCTCAAAACCCATGTATATATTCAAACATAAACATGGTAAAAATCCAAGCAGCAAAAAGAAGTTGTAACAACGTAAACACTCTGTAACGCAGCATTGCACAAGGTCGCGTGATATGCGCGAACCTTAAACGCGCAGAAAGTACGCCGGATGTTAATAAGAGTGGTCGGCAAGAACGGGGCTGGTGACACTATTAACTAATAAAGTGCACTCAGCTTCAACCATTGCAAATAGACACGAAGCTTTTTTGTACAACCACATCTGATTCTGATACATACATCAATATTAATTCTTCATTATGCCAACATTTAACTTAGATACAAGTATTCGTACTAAATTTAGGTTTGGTATTTTTAAAGTTCGTAATTAGAGCTTTCTATATTTTTAGTGATCAATTTCGGAAACAATCACACTTCTCGACAAAACAATCTTTCCAATGGACAAAAGTTTAACACAAATCTAGGAAATGCATATAGGTATAAAGTATTAACGTAGAGAATAGAGTTCAATAAAGACAGACAAACACATATACATACAGACAAGCAGGCAGATATGCACAGAGTCAAAGAGATCATATTATTATTGAAAACATATATTTTCCTTTAGAAATGAACTTTTCCAATTCAAGTTTTGTCAAGTAAACCATATATACTTATAGCTTATATAAACCAACTTGATCTTCATTTCTAATGACATTTCATCTGTACATCACATGTGCCTGGTTCTCTTTTGCATTTTGTCGTCTACCGCTTAGTCGAGGAAGCGTTAAAATAGTCAGCGTACGGTTTGTTTTTTTGTTGTTTTTTTTTTTTTGGGGGGGGGTTCTTCTGTTTTTTAATTTGTTTCCACCGTCTGTCCGTGCTTTAGCAAATTAATCCATCTTCAGCAGGCCGGCCGGCCATGAACAAAAACCTGAAACCCCTCCAGCGTTCTAACTTTTGTTTTTGCTATTTATTAAACAATTGCTTCAGTCCAAGTTTTGTCAAGTAAACCATATGTACTTATAGCTTATATAAACCAACTTGATCTTCATTTCCAATGACATTTCATCTGTACATTACATGTGCCTGGTTCTCTTTTGCATTTTGTCGTCTAACGCTTAGTCGAGAAAGCGTTACAATAGTCAGTGTATGTTGTTGTTTGTTTCGGTTTTTTAATATGTTTCCACCGTCTGTCCGTGCTTTAGCAAATTACTCCATCTTTCTTAAGCATATTCTGCCGTACGTCCGTCCATGAGCAAACACCTGAAACCCCTCCAGCGTTCTAACTTTTATTTTTCTACTTATCAAACACTTAATGTTGCTTCAGTCCAAGGAAAGAAATAAAGAGCACACTGACCTTATATTTCCTATAAATATGACACTTCATCAGCATCAAATCGACAGCCAAACGCCTTGTGAATATTTGAACATTCGTCGCATTTATTTATTGTTTGATTGCACCCTAATCGATATAAAGCTTTAACCATTCACAGATTAAGATGAAATCGATAACGTATACATTTTTACCACGCTTTGTGAGTTATGACCCATATTTGTCTAAAAATAGGCATGTTAGCAATGAGGCATTCTAATGTTGTTTCAACCAAATATGCGTTCAAGCTTCACCTTCACAAGATAGTAGATTCAACCACCGTCATATATTTTGATTTTTTTTCTAGAGTTCTGATTTCCCGAATTTCTTACAACCTAAAAACTTTCAAACGCTGTAGGTATTAACCTTTTATGTTTTAAATTTCATTAAATTATCTGTTAAACTGTTTCTTAAAATGGTTGAAAATAACTTCGATGATTAGCTTGCTGTTTTTATTAATGGCTCGAAGTATAACTGGCTTACTTTTAAAATACTCCGGCAGTACCTTTTTCATAAAAATAAAATTTACTTTGAAGATTCATTTATAAAATGTCTGATGAATACGACCATCCGCCAATTTCGACCATTTTATTAAAAATTTTGCCCTTCGTGGACCTAAAATACGTAAATGAATTGTGAGTATTTAAGCAATTACATTCTTAACAATCCAGCCGAATTTACTCTGAATTTGCAAATTGACAAGATCTTGGATAAATTAATAGATTAAGCATGATTTTGCAGAGTTACTGCCCGTGATTGTCTAAGCACACCCACGTGATGTAATGCAAACAGTTAACATTTTAACCTAGGGAGGGAAGGATCATATAAATACATGCACGAAATAAAGATTGATTGCTAAGTTAACTTGTAGATGGGGATACAAATAAATTTCTGCTGATGGCAGTTTCATATCAATGATAGTAAAAACTTCATGCAATCTCGCAAATACTGAATGAAAATGGAAAATATCAACTCATCCTGGTACTTTGCATTTCGAGTGTATGATTTATTTATTTATTAATTTCTTTTATTATTTTGTTTGGTTATGACATTGTATCATAGTGTAACCGAACTTTGTTGTACTATATTTTCTCTTTATCTTAACCATATTTGAGCTCATCAAACGTGCGGCTTTAATTCGTTCATCCGAGTTCCCGCTTATTTTAAGTTGTAAGTTTTTGTTTTTTTCCTTGACTTGTGCTTTCAGAAAGACATATTCCGAGGAGACACATATCTCCTATTACCACATGACCTGTACGGATCTACAGTTTATCACATCGAGCGAAATACTGAGCGTTTCAGTTTTCATTTCCTGTTTGAATATATTCATCATTTAACCGATTTCTTCTTGTAGCTCAAAACCTTGACATTTGTTTGGTGTAACTGCATCAGATATGACCTTCGTGCTAACTGCGTGATCAGCCTATATTTCCAGGGATTAGTTACTATATTCAGCTATGAAGCTGGAATAGTAAATCTGATAAAGTACGGAAACTCGAGGGCAGGACGACATGTAAGCAGGATGCTGGCTATTGAGATAACTTGACAGAATGTTGACTCATGGAGCATTAAACTTTTACACACATTCTTATTCTAAATTTCTGTTCATGTCAAGTCAAGATACATATAAGTTAACGAAACTGAGTGTGCGTCCTCATGTATGAATTATTATTAAAAGAAATGACAAAAAAAATCTTTAAATCAAATTGCTACCATTTAAACTCCTTTATCACGAACAGAAACATCCATGAGGACTACGAGTCAGTAGCGTTCAGTCAACCAACAATCGAAGTCCAAAGGAAAATCGGATTTATCTACGTTGGACTTGTTCTCTGACTTTGACTTTAGCCCACACAGGTTATGTTACCAATCCTAACCCAAAGAGTGCCAATGGCTGCATGTTATACCAGTCAGGATGGGTGCCAGGATGCTGCACCAGCAGAGAGAGAGAGAGAGAGAGAGAGAGAGAGAGAGAGAGAGAGAGAGAGAGAGAGAGAGAGAGAGAGAGAGAGACTAAGGACTTTCCATCTGGAAAAATGTAAACTTGACTTGATTTACACCAGTCTGGTGCCCAGAGTAGCTCCATGATGACGCGATGTGCAAGGGTTCCTTCTGTTGCGGCGCGAGGAGGGTGGGGGCAATTGCCCCAGAGCGCCGGGCAGAGCTTTTTTTGGGGCTGCAGCTGTAACCGGGGCTAAGAAGGGGAAGGGGTCGGAGGTTGGCAACTGACATAAAAACTCTTCTCTGTGACAAAGTAGGGGCGCCACTAAAGAACATTGCCCCGGGCGCCTCCAACCCAACCGCCGCTACTGCTGAATTGTGTTATATTTCCACGAAATGTTATTTTCTTATTTATTGTGATTAGAAATGTTAAAGTTTGCATTTACATCATTTAAGAGTCAGAACTGATGCATAATGTTTAGGGACAGACCGTTTAATGTGGAGGGGGGGGGGTGATTTGGGATTTTGGTTCGAGAAAAAAAATATTCGGCTCTCAACTATCTTGACAAAAACATTTTTGCTCTGATTGATATCCAAAAAACCCAACTATTATATCCATTATATTATTTTAAAAAATAAATGATCTTAAGGTAAAACAAATGAATTAATATATCCCGTCCTCAAAGAAAAACCCCTCCCCCCTCCCCCCGAAGATTAAATGGTCAGTCCCTAATGTTCATCAGGGCGTAAAGTCGCAAAAATTGTCTGCTACACCTTTGTGAATCCATGTAGTAGCCAATAAGTCGAACATTACTTTCTCGAAACGCAGTATTCGCGAAATGTAAATTATTAACAGTGGCATACATACAAGATTTATGTAACTTTTGCAGGTTTTCTTGTGTGTGTGTGTGGGGGGGTCTTTACTGTTGCTGGGGCACGGAGCAAGATGCGGGGATACGCTATATTTGCGGCTGATGTCATCATAATTACTTGTATGATTTCCTATTAGTCAGATTATTCCTTTTCTAGACCCTTCAAAAGAATTGTTTTCTTCTGATTTGTTATCATTTTCATTAGTTTTAGTTTATCATTTCTATTGTTTTCCCAGCGGTGTATATAATTTCAATCATTATTATTATTATTTTTTATTTTTTTTATTTTTATTTTTTTTTTTCATTTTTCTGTAAGAATCGTTTTTGAATGCTTGACTTCTTAACAATTGAGTTTGATCTGTTGTTCATTTTATTTGATTCCACATTGGTTCCAATATGGTCCATTTTATTTCATTCTCTCAGTTAAACCACAACTACACTATTATTTGTTTCATGATAATCAAAGTAATTTAAATTTGCAAGGTGACTGATCAACAAGAGGTGCACACTAATGTTGACGGGAGCGATTAGATAAATTCGTTTCGTTAAGAAACTGGCTGATTTCAACCGCCTTCGGTATTCCTTGGCTACTATCGCATTTCAAACAACCCAAATGTATGCCAACGGCTCATGAAGGATTCACAGTACTAATTCAGCTCCTATAGCAAACCTGCGGAAACACCATGATATTAAAAATTTAATAACTTGAAATTTCTGAATGCTCATGATCAAACCTATATTTCTCAATATAGACCCATCACTGATGCAAACTTCTGTTTTGAGAAACCTATATGTTTGGTGGCTTGTTTTGGATTTACCTGCGTTTGAAACGTGTTTTCAATTCCGCACCTACAGAATCAGATGATAATTTCAGCAATGAATGTTCCAAAGTCAAGTTCGTAAAAGGGCTGAAATTACATAAATAAAACGTTGTCTCTATTTTTTTAAAGTTACAAATGGGACAAGCTCTCAAAATATTCTTTTAACTAAAAATGTTACTTTCGATTATCAACCAATCATAGCCAGTTAGACTCATATGCATTCTCCCATATAATTAGTACCGTGAGTTCTATTTCTACCCTTGATTTCCTTGACAGACCTATGCATAGTATTAGAATGCATAAGTAGACAATGTGCATAATTCCGCTTGTCAGCGATTATAGTAGTGAATATTAAATTATATTGCAAGTTCACGTATACCAACAATAGCAATGGTGCATTTCAGGCAACATTTAAACATTTGAGCTTCATTTCAGAAAATAATAAAAAAAATATTAGAATACATCTGTCTAATCAAGAGTTACCTTGTTTGCTATCACCATTTATCTGTCTTCTATTTAAGATTGAAATATATTATCAGTCTTGTCATATTATGCAATAAATGAGCAAAAGGTCAATATGACCATCTATATGTACAAGTATATCATCAGAAAAGTTCCAAAACATTCAATGAATGAAACTGGTGGGACATAAAATCATGAGGGGTCATCAGCATTACACATTGTGGCAGAGACCTAAATGATCATATCTGAAGCACAATGCTTCAAAATACAGCTAGGAAATATCAGATTGGTGACCATAATTACTCTATAAATGGTAAATTCTCTAAACTTTATAACACCCCACCCAGCATAGTCAAATCTAAACACTCACCACCCACCCAAACTTTAATGGCAGCAGTGGCCATGTCTGAAAACGTCTTTAATATCCCACTGAAAAGCATATTGAAGTAGACAAAAGTTATTCCTTTTGCTTATTATCCACAAACAGGAATAGAATGTTGCACATATATTAACTTAATTGTACATGAATATGTGGAACCACTGCAAAGCTGCTGTTCCCTATGATACTCACGATACTAATTTAGCTTCCATAGTAAACCTACAGAAATATCATGATATTAAAAATTCAATAACTTTAAATTTCTGAATGTTCATGATCAAACCTATATTTCTCAGTATAGACCCATCTTTGATGCAAGCTTATTTGTGGAGAAAGTTATATGTTCCGTGGCATGTTTTGGATTTACATGTGTTTGAAACATGTGCTTTCAATTCCGACCCTAAAAAATCAGGTGCTAATTTCATGAATGATAACTTCCATCAGCACAACATTGTATCTTTTTTGCAGTTACAAATAGGATTAGCTCTCAAAGGATTCTTTTTACTAAAATTTTATGTTTGATTATCAACTAGTTATGGCCAGCCAGACCCATAATCTACTCTATTTTATTTATCTCCATTTCAAGACTGGTTCCCATTCTTCAGCTTAATTAATACTGTGAGTCCTGAAAACGCATCCACTTCATTGTTCTAGTATTTGATCCCGTCAGTAAAAAAAAGAGATCTGTGCAACAGTGTCAATATGGGCTGCCAAGTATGTGAGATGTTTTGCCTCGAGTTGCCCGGTCAGTCGGCAAGGGAACACGCTACACAGCACCGCTTGTGCTGAAAATAAGACCTTGATTCGCCTCTGTCATAAATATCAGGGTCCAAGTTTTACATTGTAGGACTAAGTATAACTCCAGACTTTATGGAAAAATTGTTCAATCGACCATCGATTAACTCCTTCGAGAGAAATAACGAAAACAAATTTGTTTTAACAACATTGTTTTGCGACAATATATCAACTTAAAACAACAGATTTTACCCAAAATTGTACAGGAAGTGGCCTTGTTTACATATCATGGCAGATGTTGCCATAGCGAAACCATGTGATCTGTTTTCTATGAAAAATACATCAGCTTCATATGTTGAGCAACTTGCCTAAGTTGTGTGGAAATAACGATCTTCTGCTAAAATTAAGAATTCGCACAACAAACAGATTTTTAGCAAGACGCCATTGTACATCTTCAGCTATCGTCAAATCTTATTTTGTTCAAAATTAATATATTTCTGTTGTATCAGTATTCTTAATGTGTAATTTGATATTCACAGGATTCGAATTCAGATGAATCTTTTTGGAATAAAGTGTCGTCTCACATTTGCGACTTAATATGTTATTTTACGAGATTTTACTCACTTCGACCAACTGTTGGAGAGTCGGTAATATATATATATATATATATATATATATATATATATATATATATATATATATATATATATATATATATATATATATAATGATTCGTTACAAATCGCTTAGAATGACCATCTGTTTGCTGCATGATTTTCATGTTAACTTAATGAACTTGTTATAGATTGGTATTTTTAAAATATTCTATTTAGGAAGAAAGTTATACAAAAAACAAAAACAGGAGCAAAAGGTAAGTACAAAATGAGTGCCCAAATTTGAAAGTATGTAAAATTAAAGTCTTCTATTTACAACTGATGCTCCTGAAAGTAAGCTGACATTAGGAGACATAATTACACTATGTAACACAATTTTTGTTCCTGGGTAGTAAGTGTTATTTCCTAATTGCTTATGCCTCAAAAGTATAGAAAATGGCTATTATTCCCCACAAACTTTGCTTTTGTGACCAGGACAGTGATATTTTGAAATTTACCTATTTCCAATGAGAAAACGGGCGAATTTGTGTCTTTTCGTTCTCATAAAGTCAGAAAAAACAACATATGAATCCAAATTAACATGTATTTATACTAAAGTAATACAAAAATGACTACAAAAGATTTAGAAGTGAGTAGTTTTTCGAGATTTACGATTATACTGTAAATCACTTTCATGAATCAGCCCCCAAATGTAGTCTCCCATCATGTTCTCGTTATACTGTCCTTGGCAGCGGCGTTCAAAGTCCAGTATATCCTGGTGGAAGCGCTCGCCTTGTTTCACCGAGTACGCTCGCATGTTCTCCTTGAATTTATCAAGATGAGCATCAAGGATATAGACTTTGAAGGACATCCTACAGCCCATTGTGCCGTAGTTCTTCACCAGAGTCTCAACCAGCTCCACATAGTTTTCGGCCTTGTGATTGCCCAGGAAGCCCCGAACCACTGCGACAAAGCTGTTCCAAGCCGCTTTCTCCTTTACTAGTGAGCTTCTTGGGGAATTCATTGCACTCCAGGATCTTCTTTATCTGTGGTCCGACGAAGACACCGGCTTTGATCTTTGCCTCAGACAGCTTAGGGAAGAAGTCTTGAAGGTACTTGAAGGCTGCCGACTCCTTATCTAGAGCTCTGACAAATTGTTTCATAAGGCCCAATTTGATGTGCAGTGGTGGCATCAGCACCTTCCGGGGGTCCTTCCCACAGAGAACTCGGTCCGCTGTGGCCAGTCCCGCCTGTGGTAGTGCGCCTTGGTATCCCTGCTGTCCCAAAGGCCAATATAGCAGGGAAACTTGATAAAACCGCCTTGGAGACCCATCAGGAATGCCACCATTTTGAAGTCTCCTATGACCTCCCAGCCGTACTCATCATACTTCAAGGCGTCCAGCAAGGTCTTGATGCTGTTGCAATCCTCTTTGAGGTGCACCGAGTGAGCCAGGGGAAGAGACGGGTACTTGTTACCATTATGAAGCAGCACGGCTTTGAGGCTCCTGGATGAGCTGTCAATGAAGAGGCGCCACTCATTCTGGTTACAGGCGATTCCGATTGCCTCGAACAGACTGGTCACATTGTGGCAGAAGCAGAGCCCATCTTGACGGGTGAAGAAGCTGGAAAAAGGTTGGTGACGTTTCCTCTGATCTGCGCCTTGAACACTTTCATCCAACAAGTTCCACTGCTTGAGCCTAGACGTCAACAGCTCGGCATTGGACTTGGTGAGACCAAGATCTCTAATCAAGTTGTTGAGGTCTTTTTGGTTGGGGTAGTATGGGTTTCTCTCCTCAGCTCCACCTCTGAAATTGTCATCTGGATCTACAACGTCTTCCTCGCTCTCTGACTTGCTGCTCTCTTCTAAAGACGGCAGCTCTCTCTCTGGAGGAGTGGGTACGGGGAGCTCATGGCAGTGTGGCACCGGGGCGATGGATGAAGGAAGGTCCGGATACGTGGTAGCAGGTGCATTCTTGCCAGTCCGACGTTTGGAAGGGTCCACAATGCAGAAGTAGCAGTTGCTTGAGTGGTCAGTGGGTTCCCGCCAAATTCTTGGGATAGCGAACTTCATGGCTCTCTTTTCCCCTCTGTACCATCCTACAAAAATACATTTATTTCACCCATGACTAATGTGTAAGAGATTCTCGCAACATTTTTCATATATGATATATTTTTTCAATAACATTGAAAAGTGTAAAACATTTTAAAATTAAAAACTTTTACAATTTTAAAAATTGTAACAAATTTTATAACATAAAATTCCGAGCAACAATTGTCCATCTTACCTTCCAGAGTTTTTTGCAGTGCTCGCAGGTGAAATGAGGAGCCCAGGGTTTGTCTTGATCCCCGACAAGCATGCCTAAATATGCCTTGTAGGCCTCACACATCTTAGCAGATGCTTCCACGGAGTGCTTTTTCGCTCTTGTCTTGGTAAATTGGCCGCAGACATAGCAAAATGCGCCTGCCGGAAGCTTGCAGCCTCTTGATGCCATCTCAGAAAAATGCAGATATGTATCCACTTAGGCAGCTGGAACTAAACTGAACTGGTGGGCTTAAGGTCCCTGTATTTATACTACTATTTATATTACTGGAAAGTTCTAGAAGTTACTCCAAGTTTACTCAGCACTGAATCTATCTGGAATGTTCTGGAAAATAGGTAAATTTCAAAATATCACGGTCCTGGTCACAAAAGCAAAGTTTGTGGGTAATAATAGCCATTTTCTATACTTTTGAGGCATAAGCAATTTGGAAATAACACTTACTACCCAGGAAACTTTTTTTTTTGTTTTTTTTTGTTACACGGTGTTATCAGTTGAAACAAGCAGTGATAATTGCTAAATGAATAGTGGCACCAATGACATGAACCTAAGAACAGTACCTCCACTAGTATTTACTGAAGCTCAGCTGCGTTTTCCCAGCAGGGTAGGCAGACATTATTTAAAGTCATAATGAGACAGTTATTTTACATTTACTAAACCAAATGACCGATTGGATGTATGTAATAAGATACTATTAATGGCATTTTCTAGTAAACTTTACTTCGTAAAATTTGACCAAAGTTTAATTTGAACACAAGAAAGGAGGCAAAACTCTGGAAAATCCAGCAGAGCGTGACGGTTTGACTGGTTTTGTTTTGTTTATGGAACATCAACACAAGTAAATTATTTAGTTCAGAGGCAACTGGAGGAAAGTGCGTTATCCAAGGATGCACAATGGTCGCCGACCCAGCCTGATCCAATGGTAGGATTCGAACCAACACCCTTTTGGTCACGAGTACGGCATTGTACCAACATAGTCACCATGGCTTCTATCTCCATTAGTTTCCTATTACAACATGCAGGATAGCACATCGGGTACATTCTACATCCCTCAGCATGTGTGTGTGGGGGGGTGGGGGTGGGGGTGGGGGTGGGGGGGGTGGCGAGCTTAATGAAAACACTACATTGGGCATGTTGGCCTTGTAATAATAATGTCTGCCAAGTTTTATGCCAAATCACCAAAAGCTGTGGGACTAGTTGCACACATGAGAATTAACATGTAATCTCATTTAGGGAAGCCCAAGGGACCGCAAAAATCACTGAATCATATCTTAATTTAATTTTAGCAGAGGAAAACTATTATATACAACACATAATACAACCTTGCGATATACTTTATAATAGCTGATACTTCATTACATATGATTCCAGTATAAAATTTACTGTATATAGTATCTACAGTTAACATACAAAATCGGCAAAATTCCAAACAAAGGTATCAAATGGTAAAGACAGAATGATATTCGCATGTTGACCTCATGTTAATATCTTCAAAGCTTTACAACAGTACAAGGAAAGATGCAAGATTAGTTGCACACACAAGAATTTTGAGGCATATGTACGTCCATCAGGGACATACGTATAGGACAGATGGACAAGCCCAACACTATATGCCCCTGTTCCTGCCATTCATGGGAAGGGCACAAAAAAACATGAGGCCCATGTAGGTCTAACAATATACCTAGACTCTTCAGCAATGATACATCACAGAAATGTTTCATGGTTATATATATATATATATATCAATGATACATCGTAGAAATGCTCATGGGTGTGGGTTAGTAAGTCTGGGGTATTGGATAGTAGATGACTCAGTGTTGGTCAATCCTATCAGCTTGTTGATGGTATAGTGTGGGGTTTGAATAATCGATCAGTGGGTATTGGTTACTCCAAGGGCGTGTTGATGATATAGTGTGGGTGGGTGATAATAGATGGCTGGGTGTTGGTCACTCAAAACAGCGTGTTGAGGTATACTATGGGGTGTTAGATAGTAAATCACTGGGTATTTGTCACTCAAAACGGCGTGTTTATGGTATACTGTGGGTGTTTGATAGTTGATTACTGGGTGTTGGTCACTCAAAACGGCGCGTTTGATAGTTGTTGGATAGTAGATAACTGGGTAATGGTCAGTGGGTAGTGGTGCTGGTCAGTATATCGATGTTAATTTCCCATTATGCCCCATAGTGAGTCCCAGTGTAAAATTTCCAAAAGCTCAATAGTGACCTAAACACTGTTGTTAAATTTCCATAATCTCTGTAGTTATCGAGATAGCCCTTATACTACTTTGATGATGCTTTCCTATTTGGTCACGCAGAAGACAAATAATGAACAGACGATTTACATTTTAATCCCGAGACAAGGATTTTCTTGTCTCGATTTCAACCTCAACATAGATCCTATTTTTGTTTCGGTACCGACACCAACTTTCATTATGTTAATCTGAGCGAGAATGGTTGACATTTTACTATATTTTATAATCGGGACTATGCGTCGAGATAGACTCCAAAACTTAATGAAGGAAAATTATCCACAATGTCAAAAAAAAAATCCTTCAAGACAGGAGAAAGGACAGACAAACGTAAAGATACCAGTTATCATGGTCGAGAAAAAAAAAAAGAAATTGGTCTACAGAGTGTCCCAAGAAAGTGGAAAAAAAGAGAAAATGAGTAAATTACAGAAGCAGAAGAAGAAGAAAGAAAAGACAAATCCATTTCAGAAAAGAAATTCAAAGCAACACAAGCATAAGAAACGGTAGAACAACCCATGCCAGTTAAGAAATTCAAAAAAGAAGACAGTAAAAGAAAAAGAAAAATGGACTTTTGTGATCTGTTTAGAAATTTCATTATGATTTTTATTAAAGAGAATATAATAAAAACGTAAGTGTCTAGAGATATTAAATTTATCTTTGAAATTCATATTGATTTTGTCTCGGAATTTTTTTTGTCTTTGGCAAAGATTTTTAAATAGAGAAATTTTTTGGTGTGAAACCAACAAGCATTTACAATGGCATCTAATGTTCAGAATTTCATTTCAAAACCTACCCAGGAGGGGTTAGAGTGCATGAGAAAGGATGAGTTGCTCGAGCTTGCCAGAAAATACAGTCTATCTCAGGCAAAAGTATCATTGACAAAACAGGAAATAAAGATTATTTTAATTCAATATTTAGTAGGAAAGGGAATTTTTGAAAATAGTGCTTTAAGTTTGAAGAGAAAGCCTGTATCTGGTTCTGACAGGAAATTAAGGGAATTAGAGTTAAAGAACCAGATGGATTTAGAGTTGGCAAAGCTTCAGATACAGATGGAGAGAGAGAAAGAAGAGAGGCAGATGGAGAGAGAAAAAGAAGAGAGGCAGATAGAGAGAGAGAAAGAAGAGAGGCAGATGGAGAGAGAGAGAGAAAGAAGATAGACAAATACAAATGCAGATGCAGATGCAAAGAGAAGAAAGGGAAATGCAATTTAAGTTAAGAGAATTAGAACTGGCAAACAGAGCACACTCCACTCCTTTAAATACAAGTTCAGGTTTTGATGTTACTAGATATATTAGGTTAGTATCCCCTTTTCAGGAAAAAGAAGTAGATAAATACTTTCTTCATTTCGAGAAAATTGCTGAAAACTTGAAATGGCCCAGAGAGCATTGGACTTTGTTATTACAAAGTGTACTAATTGGCAAAGCTCGTGAAGTCTACATTTCACTGTCAGTACAACAAAGCACTGATTATGATGTGGTTAAGGAGTACATCTTGAAAGCTTATGAGTTGGTACCAGAGGCATATCGACAAAGGTTTAGGAATTGTAGAAAAGAAACTGGACAAACTCATGTCGAATTTGCAAGGGATAAAGAACAACTATTTGATAGGTGGTGCTCAGCCAAGAAAGTTGATCAAGCTTATGATAACCTCAGACAGCTCGTATTAATTGAAGAGTTCAAGAGGTGCATCCATAGTGATGTTAAAACCTATCTTGACGAGCAGAATGTGGAAACTTTGGAAAAGTAGTTTTCTGGTAAAAAACCATTTCAATCTCATTCGAGAACTTCCAAATTTCACAACAGCACAACTGTTAGGAATCAAACATCTGATAAGACTGATCAGAAATCCTTATCTCTTCCTACGTGCACTTATTGTAAAACGAAAGGGCACGTTATTTCTGATTGCTTCAAGTTGAAAAATAAGCAACAGAGTAAAGACAGAGCTTTTCCAAATGCTCTTATTTCTACGAGGTCAAGGTCACGGTCTTGTATTGAAAGCAATACATTTGTTGGGTCAAACAAACCCCAGTCTGATTCTATTTTGGAGGCTTATGAACCATTCATGTCAGAAGGTTCTATATCACTTATTGGTGATTCTGCCAAACCTATCCCAATTAAAATATTAAGGGACACTGGAGCTTCTCAGAGTCTTTTATTATCAGGTACTTTGCCTTTGTCTGAGGAGTCTTCTTCAAGTGAAAGTGTTCTCTTGTTCAGGGAGTAGAGTGCGGCTTTGTAAATGTTCCTCTCCATTGTGTAAATTTGGCATCAGACTTAGTTTCTGGACCTGTGACTGTTGGGGCAGTGACTTCTTTACCCATAGAGGGTGTTCATTTATTACTAGGCAATGACCTAGCTGGAGATAAGGTTGTGGTTAATCCACTTGTAACTGACACGCCTTGTTTGGATCAGAAAGTTGATCCTGTCGAAACTGAAATCCCTGATTTGTACCCTTCTTGTGCAGTTACTAGAGCTATGGCAAAAAGAGCTCTTGAGATTAATGTTGATCAGGATATTATTCCTTTAGCTGACACATGTATTGGTCAGTCTTTTGATGAGGTCACTTTTTCCTCAGGTATTGATCAATCAAATGGTATTGATCACAATGATCCTCTTTTGGCAACTCATTCTCTTTGTTCTACTCAGGGTGACAAACGACAATCCCTTGTCGTTGAACAGGAGCAAGATCCCGAGATATCTTGTTTGTTTCAGAGGGCTATTAGTGAAACTGAAGCCACACAAGTTCCAGTGTGTTACTTTGTGAAAAATGGGGTCCTTATGAGGAAATGGAGACCACCTGATGTACCCGCTGGTGACGAGTGGTCAGTGAGCTATCAAATTGTTGTTCCTAAGTCATATCGACAGGAAATTCTTAATTTAGCCCATGAAACTCCTTTGGCTGGTCATTTAGGAGTCTTGAATCATTTTTATTGGCCGAAACTCAAAAGTGATGTTTCTAAATACTGCAGATCTTGTCACACTTGTCAAATGGTAGGAAAACCCAATCAGAAGATACCTAAGGCTCATCTGCAACCTATTCCTGCATTTGATGAACCATTTAGTAGAATAATGGTAGACTGTGTTGGTCCTTTACCTAAAACCAAGTCAGGCAACCAATACTTGTTGACCATCATGTGTGCATCTACAAGATTTCCAGAGGCAATTCCTCTGAGAAATATAAAAACTAAAACTATTGTGAAAGCTTTGGTGAAGTTTTTTTTACACTTGTTGGCCTTCCCAAATCTGTCCAGTCAGATCAAGGGTCAAATTTTATGTCTGGAATTTTCCAACAAGTTATGCATGAATTAGGCATCCAACAGTTTAAATCTTCTGCCTATCACCCTGAAAGTCAAGGTGCTTTGGAAAGATTTCATCAAACTTTGAAGAATATGATTCGATCATATTGCTTTGATACAGAAAAGGATTGGGATGAGGGTGTTCATTTGTTGTTGTTTGCTGTTAGGGAATCAGTTCAAGAGTCGTTGGGTTTTAGTCCCTTTGAACTAGTTTTTGGTCATACTGTCCGTGGACCATTGAAATTATTGAAAGAGAAACTTCTTTCAAATGAAGATTCAAAGATTAATCTTCTTGATTATGTTTCTGATTTCAAATACAAGTTGTCAAAGGCCTGTGAAGTAGCAAGAACTAATCTTCACACTACCCAGTCAAAAATGAAATTAAGGTATGACAGAAATTCACAGGAAAGGAGTTTTAAACCTGGTGACAAAGTTCTGACTCTCTTTCCCATACCTCAGAATCCTCTTCAGGCTAAATTTTATGGTCCTTATACCGTTGAAAAGTCAGTAAATGACTTAAATTATATCATTAACACTCCTGGGAGACGGAAACAGAAACAACTTTGTCATATAGATATGTTAAAGGAATATTTTGACAGAGATAGCTCAGCTAATTATTCTGTTAATTTAGTTGTACCTGTCCCACACAGTGAAGATATCAACGATGGAATACAATCAGACTATAGTGACTCTGGTATAACCAATCTTCGGAATTCAGAAATATTGAACAACCTAGACCAGAAACTTTCACATCTACAACAACAGGAAAGAAATGAACTAAAACAGCTATTACATGAATATGAGCACTTGTTTCCGGATGTTCCAACACGAACAAGTAAAATTTATCATGACGTTGACATTGTAGATTCTGCGCCTGTGAAACAGCATCCTTATAGGATGAATCCTCTCAAACAGAACTATCTGAAGAAAGAAATTCAGTATTTACTGGAGAATGATTTCATAGAACCAAGTAAAAGTAACTGGAGTTCACCATGTATTCTTGTTCCCAAGCCAGATAATACATTCCGTATGTGTACTGACTATAGAAAAGTCGACAGTGTCACCAAAACTTATTCATTTCCAATCCCAAGAATGGACGATTGCATTGATAAAATTGGAAATGCTAAATATGTCACCAAGTTTGACCTTTTAAAAGGATTCTGGCAAATTCCACTGACGGAAAGGGCAAAAGAAATTTCAACATTTGTAACTCCAGATGGACTTTATCAATATAAAGTCATGCCGTTTGGAATGAAAAATTCGACTGCAACGTTTCAACGTCTGATGAACATGATAACATTTGGTCTTGATAATTGTGACGCTTATATCGATGACGTCATTATCTACAACAACACCTGGGAAGATCATTTGGAAACCATTCGAAAATTCTTTGATCGACTCAGCGATGCGAATCTGACAATTAATTTGAGCAAAAGTGAGTTTTGCCATGCTTGTGTCACATTTTTAGGACATATTGTGGGACAAGGTCAAGTTAAACCTATAGAAGCTAAGGTCAAAGCTATCTCTGAATTTCAAGTTCCAATTTGTAAAAAGCAACTGATGCGATTTCTAGGTATGGCTGGATATTATCGGAAATTTTGTTCCAATTTTTCCAAAATTGCTGAACCTTTGACAAGTTTATTGAGTAAGAAAGTCAAATTTTATTGGTCTGACAAGTGTCAGGAATCTTTTGACAAGTTAAAGGCCATGCTTAAGAATGCACCAGTTCTTTCTGCACCAAATTTTAGCCAATCATTTAAATTATCTGTTGATGCACGTGATGTAGGGGTTGGTGGAGTATTGATTCAGGAAGACAAAAGTGGTGTGGATTACCCCCTGTGTGTTATTTTTCTAAAAAACTAAACAAGCACCAGAAAAATTATTCCACAATTGAGAAGGAATGTTTGGCTTTGATATTGGCTTTACAGCATTTTGAAGTGTATGTCACCTCAGCTCTTTCTCCAATTATTGTGTACAGTGATCACAATCCCCTTACTTTCATCAACAAAATGAAAGATAAAAATCGGAGATTGTTGAGATGGAGTTTGATATTGCAAGAATATAACATTGACATCAAACACATCAGGGGAAAAGACAATGTGATTGCAGATGCACTCTCACGTGCCTAGAAATGTAATATTGCTTGATGTAATTAAGTCCAGTATCATAAAACATGTTCTTATGTAATTTTGGTTATTATAGTATTAGATGTATATTCAAAAGAAAGCTTTATTACATAAATCATTCTTTTTCTTTATGAGGGGAGGTGTTATGTATGATGTTTATAAAATATTATAAATATTTTAGGAAATTATAAATGTTTCCTCACTTTAATATTTGCTTAAATTTTAATGTTATCAGGAAAAACATGTTTAACTAGTGTCCTTGAATTAGGTTGTTTTGATCAATATGTTTTCTCAATTTGAAGGTCAAGGTTGAATTTTGTTTACAAGTAAAATTCCATTAAGATGACACATGTTCTAGAACATTCTGTCATGTGACCAATCTTTATATATACCATGTTTGGTGGACATTTGTTCAGTTTTGACATTACCATCAGTCTTGTAAAGAGCTATTACAGTTGTGAAAATTCATTCCAAATTCTAAGAGAGGAATTATTTTAAATATTCATTGGATTATAACAGTGCTCATAAACTTTTGGGTTTTGGATTTTTAATTAATGCTTTTGGAATTTAAGTGAACTTATTCAGATATTTTGGAATACTTCATTTTGACATCAGCACATCAAGATTTCTAGTACATAAAGACTTTGGAGACCATTGGCACATAATAACATTCAAGGACACAGCCGTGAATTCGGAACATTCTATATTTAGGACTTGTGATTAGAACAATCATTCTTATTGGATTATTAGGATTTCAAAACACATTACTGTAAGTGACTTTTTGATTTTTCATTTTAATTATCTAGTAATAAATTGCTTGTTGATTTTTACTTGATTTGTTGGTTTCACTTTCTTTCTGTTACATTTTTCTTAGACCATAGAGTCGTAACAGTCGTACCTATTGCTATTACTATTTTAGCCAGTCTACAAAACTGGGGTGCTCGATAAGGTCCTGGTGGAAACTACAGTCGTCAGTTTTCCTCCAGAGGGCAGCGCAGTCGCTGATGCGAACCATAGAAAAAGTAGAAATGACGCAGATATTTTTTTTCAGCTTCATTTTGTACCGTTTTAGATACTATCCATGGAGGTGGTGAAATAATGTTGGTAAGTTTGTCGTTGTATAAGTTTTCTTTAGGTATAATGTTGGTAAGTTTGTCGTTGTATAAGTTTTCTTTATGTACGCCATTCGTTCTCTAACAGGTCACTTTAATATTTTTAATTTTATTTTTGATTGTACTGTAGTCCTACTAGCGTGGATAGTCCGCCCAATTTCGGTGACTTGAAACATCACGGTAAAATTACAGGATATCGCGACAAGAAAAAAGATACAAGCATATACCTACTTTTATATAAACTAAAGCTCCATTAGTGTATCGAACACAAACCCACCTGTCCACTCCAAGACACCGAGACAACGGCCATAAAAGAATCCATGTCGTGATAGAAATACGTGCACAATGTCGACTTGTTTCTGTGGCCATTTTGGAAACCAGTCTGTTTGTAGCAGTCACAGGGGCTCGTATTTTTGCTTGCAATTTACCTATCAGCCATACATGTAATATATAATACTACAAGGGAGGACACTTCTCTCCTTTCTCGTGCGACCTATTTCAGAATCGACACTTATATTTCAAGCTACACTTCGCATAGCGTAATAAATTTGGTACCGATGTTTAGCACGGGGATTCGACTTTTTATGCCTACACAAAGTTTGACTTACTACCACACCTTTAAGGAATGCCAGACCATTTTCCCACACTACCGGACGACATGGCCATGATCGTGCCTGCTTAATATGCAGGTACAACGCACTGAATGAAATTCTGCCCCCTTATTGGTTGACTGAAAATCAGATTATCATTAGGCGTAGGACGTCACTTTCGGTCGACCAATGAGAGAGCCGCATTTCATTCGGCTCGTTGTACCTGCATAAGAATAATAATATATAGTACATGTATGACTGATAGGTAAATTGTAAGCAACAATACGAGCCCCTGTGATAGCAGTCATGTAAGACCTCACATTGAAAGCAATGGTAGATTGAATCATAAAAAGTCCGAAATAAACATTTACACAAGAATGTGTCTCTTATGTGGTTCTTACTCTTCCAAATGGCATGGACATATAAATATGTCATTCCTCCTTATCACCCTTTGCTTACAACAGTATCCTTGATTCACCATATTTAGTGCCCTTAAGATGAATTTTAACGCGTTCGTTATAATATTGTGAGAATCTATTCAAATAATGATAGAACGTGTTCATCTATATCAACTTCATTTAATGATCGTTAAAATTTTTGCGGTATTCATGTACATTAGTTCAGAATTGCAGTTTTTCCGAGCATATATAAGTTTACTTATTTCAGGAAGTGGATCCATGGTTTGTGCCACTGACAAAAAAGTCATGTGGCATATAACTGGAATGTGCCAGTTAGGCCAAGGTATGGATAGTATTAGTTTATAGCATCTCTGTTTTTTAAATTTAAAAAAAATAATTTAAAAATGAAAAATATTTTTCTGTTAATTGTATATGCAGTTGGTGCACTTGTATTACTGCTTGCTTGTTCTTTATCATATTTTATTGCTTTCAAAGACATATTCAGTTCAATATAACATGGATAAATAATACAATATTAATACAATATAAACATATGGTTCATTTCTTAAAGTGTATTCCAGGATGTAACAATGAAACATATATTTCTCTTTCCAATTAGATAATAATGAAACAAAAAAGTCCATAGTGAATATACATTTCCTGTGTACATTTTTCTTACGTTGTATAAGAACCCCACATGATTAAAACCAAATATTTACATTGGCTTTGCCATTGTATAAATTCCCAAAGTGGGTTTTCCTGTTCAAGAAATGTAAACAAAGCCATCATGTGATCAGATGACTTATCTTTAGCATATAATACACAATTGAAGGCCAAAATCTCTGACATAAATAAGGCATTAGTCAAAATATAGATATTCATTCATTTTTGTTTAAAATTACATTAAATTACCAGTTTAAACTCATTTTATCTGATTTTACTTGTTAAATACTTGCTGTCACTCTTGAAGAACACTGGTGACACAGTTGATGACGTCATTATTTCGAAACAAGCACATTAGGTCGCGAGAAACATGGTGCACGATTCAAGGATGGGAAAGAAGTTAGGAGCGTGGACGATATATCAAATGGGTCCAGTGTTTGCAGTGATGAAAATCACATTGTGCCCACTTTGTGAAAACCAAAGAAACTAAATTTTTCGTTTCCTTTGGTTGATATTCCTTGCAGACAGTACTTTTTACTATCCTTAATCCCATCTTCAGCTTCACTTTCTGATGACACAGGGACCACCTGTAATCCTGAAGGGCCTGGTTGAATAAATGACATTGACTCTTCAGGGATGGTGCCGGCTTTAAAAAAGTTGTCGCCAATTTTCAAAAAATGTCGCCAAGGAAGGAGTCAGTATTTTTCCATGTCTATTAATGTAGTAGGCAATTAAAATTGAAAAAGATGGGGTATTTATTACTTTATTGACAACAAACAATACAATACCACAATATTACAGAATAAATCATTACATGACTGTTTCGATTGCTTATTTATTATATTTTGCACTATTAAAATGCTGTTTCATAAAAATAATAAAATCGAATGTCACATGAGTATGTGTCGTGATTTTACGGCTGCCCACTTGCTGAATGCAGTTTAAGATGCAGAGTTTATTCCTGATGTCAGTTTTGATGATATTCATCTTACTGAACCCACGTTAAGTCGTTGATAATGTCATTTTTACTTTTACTAATAGCAGCAATCTTTGCTACTTCCATAGTCTTTGCATGATGCTCTGTGCAAAGGTATGACTGCTGTCACTTTAAATAAATGCATTATCAAATATCTTTTTTCCCTACATCTGCAGTCTCTCTCTCTCTCTGTCTCTGTCTCTCTCTCTCTCTCTGGTTTATGATTTATACCTTGTTTATTTGATACTTGTTCAGTGCCAAGTAAAGTCTAACTTACGTTTACCCATGACGGTATAATGTTCTTATTGAGACTGATTTTTTTTTTTATATTTCTTTTTCATTTGCTTAGTATTTATACAGAACGATTGGAAAGATAATTACTTTTCTTTTAAGATTCAGCAAAACTATATTTTCTGGTACATTTTTCGGTAGCATGACTATTTGAGTGTATCACAGCATACAGTACTCAGGCCAGATGTCAGCATAAGCGGATTATGATATAACAATGCACTGGTAAGATGGTTTGTCAATATGAACAAAGGATTTGTTTATATAACAATAGATAGATTCCAGTGCATTTTGTAACCAAGTTGGCGGCTGCCTTTCATGGTGTCTTTGAATTCCTCCACTCCAAACCCACGATTGTATATACAAGTTTTAACAGCCAAAAATGTTGTTGCCAAAAAAATCGCCAGATGGTATATTTTGTCGCCCATTAGGAAGAAAAAAAAGCAATTTGCGACATTGGCGAAGCCCAGCGCGATCCCAGCTCTTTATCATTACGTTCTTTTAACTTTTTGTCTCATTTTCTTGTCTTTCTTGGAGATATTCTTTTCAAGCTTTCATTTTTAACCTTTTTATCATTTATGTTTATTGTATGTATCTTCCAGTTGCTTGTTCACATCTGATTTTATGAGAGATATTCCACTAATGCTAATGATAGATTATATTCTTTCAGATTTTGCCTCAAAACTCTTATTGCTTTCAATAAACTGATTTAAAAGAACTCTTCTGGTTTTCCACTCAAAACTCTTATTGCTTTCAATAAACTGATTTAAAAGAACTCTTCTGGTTTTCCACTCAAAACTCTTATTGCTTTCAATAAACTGATTTAAAAGAACTCTTCTGGTTTTCCACTCAAAACTCTTATTGCTTTCAATAAACTGATTTAAAAGAACTCTTCTGGTTTTCCACTCAAAACTCTTATTGCTTTCAATAAACTGATTTAAAAGAACTCTTCTGGTTTTCCACTCAAAACTCTTATTGCTTTCAATAAACTGATTTAAAAGAACTCTTCTGGTTTTCCACTCAAAACTCTTATTGCTTTCAATAAACTGATTTAAAAGAACTCTTCTGGTTTTCCACTCAAAACCCCTTTATGGACCTCATTTTCCTGGTGATTTTCCTGTGTATTCTTACTTTCAGGGACTGTAGGCACTGTTATACTGTGTATTCTTACTTTCAGGGACTGTAGGCACTGTTATACTGTGTATTCTTACTTTCAGGGACTGTAGGCACTGTTATACTGTGTATTCTTACTTTCAGGGACTGTAGGCACTGTTATACTGTGTATTCTTACTTTCAGGGACTGTAGGCACTGTTATACTGTGTATTCTTACTTTCAGGGACTGTAGGCACTGTTATACTGTGTATTCTTACTTTCAGGGACTGTAGGCACTGTTATACTGTAGTTGGTTTTAGTTGTTTGGCATCAACAGCTGAAGGATCAGAAGGCTGCTTTAAAATTGGCATGTGACAAGGCATTAACATAAGCTTTTGAGGCCAGAGAATTAACTTTGTACTGGGTGATCTTTGAAGATTAGTTTTTTTCTCGCATGATCTTGTGACATTCTGAGTTGCATATCCTCTGTAATGGGTCAAAACACCCAACATCAAGGGACTGCAAAAGGTGGCTTATATTTGCAGACAAAACATAAAATAATATAGAGATTTACTGAATTAAACTCGGTTTGTATTAGTAATACTATAAATGCAATTTTTTGTTTTTTTTGTGTATGTGAAAATATATTTGAGTATATAAATAGAGATACACAAGCAGAGAGAAGAAATAGTAAATTCTTCTGGTGGGCTGTCTGTAGTGAACAATACACAAAGATCACTCATTGTTGTCAAACACTATATTTTGTATGGATGACGCCTTAAATATTATGACAGTCATGGGATTATAGAGAGCACACGAGAAAGAGTGATTTCTGAAAGAGAATTGATTGATTTTTTTTCTTTGTTTACGGTATTGAAATCTAATGACAATAAAAGGTATTGGTAAGAAAATTCTTATATGTTGGGTGATATAGAAAATATTTGTTGAATTCGCCAGTTTATGTGCATTTTCCAGTCATGTTATGACAAATGTCAGCGGAGTTTATTTTTTAAACACACGTAAGTGGGTGTTGTCCAGTAAATTGTGGGTAGGCAAAACGTTTGCGTGAAGCAAAGGTCACCAAAACTGGGCAGTTGACGATATATAGTAAAAGCCATACAGGTCATGTATGCATTCAGTACCGACTATTTCAGTAATGGGTATCATTTTTTTAATTTGATTACACATACCTTTAAACAACAATTATTCACTTTATTTGGATCCTCATACATCCATATTCCTTTGGAAGGTCATTTTTTACACACCCTGAGAAACATGTATGGCAAAACTCAATGTTAAAGTATGTGGACATTTTTGGATGAGGTCAACCTAGAGGTGTGATCCAGTACAAACCAGATTGAATGTGATGCTCTGTGATGTCACAATGAAAGCTTAGCATGTTAAAAAAAAATGTGTACTACCCTATATTGTGAAGATTAGACCCGATATGCTCTTTTCTTGACCCAGTTTAGCACCTGGCCACCACTGTAAAAGTCCATAGCGATCAATAATTTTCGTCTAGAAGTTTCTTGATGACATTTAAGGTGCAAAGAATTCAGTAATCAGGATTGAATAGCCTTGGGTTAAACTATATTAGTATTAAATTTTTTGAACAACAATGAATATTTAATTTAAAATGAGTAAATGCGCCTACATGACCACATTGACATACACTTTAGTAAAAGTATGCATTCAGTATATAATATTTTAGTAACAGGTGTCATCTTTTAGAATTTGATTACACATACCTTTAAATGGCGATTATTCACTTTATTTGGATCCTCATACATCCATATTCTTCTGGAAGGTCATTATTTACACGCTTCGAGAAACACATACAATAAAACTCTTGTTAAAGTACGTGGACATTTATGGACGAGGTCAACCTAAAAGCGATCCAGTACAAATTAGACTGAATGTCATGCCAAGTTTATTTTCTTTCAGGATTATTTGGAAAATAAAATTTTTTGCACATATTTTTCAGTGAATTTGTTTATTTACTATATTGTACATGTATTGTGGAGGTCATGACCCTTATACATTTGCTGGGGATTGTGAGCAAGACACGAAGTAGCAGATAAACTTAACATAAAATTGGCCATTGAAAATCAGTAAGGTACTTTAATGGTACATGCAGGAAAAGTTTGGAATGTCTTCTTTACAGTGGTATAAGTTATGAGTGACTAAATGCGCATATAGTATAGGAAAATTAGAACAAGTTTGGACAAGTAAGGAATAAATATTTATATTTTAACTTCTCAGTTACATTTTAATCATAATATTTGTACGTATCCTGGATTCGCCGACTTTCAGGTCCTAGGTTAGCCTCGGGCAGTTTGTCAAGCTGAATTTTATAAAATTAGTAAATCCCTGGACCTGACGTGCTCTTTTCTTGACCCAGTTTAGTACCTAGCCACCATTGTAAAAGTCCATAGCAATCATTAATTTTCATCTGGAAGTTTCTTGATGACAGTAAAGGGGCAGAGCATTCAATAATCAGGATTGAACAGACTTTGGTTAAACAATATTAATATTAAATTTTAGAACAATTAATATTTAATTTAAGATGAGTAAATGCACCTACATGACCACATTGGCATACACTTTAGTACTCTTCATGGCGGGAGGAACATCAGTCAGTATGATCCTGTTTATTTTTTCTGCTTTACTACGTCTTTTCAGCCAAAACAAACTACAGATGCACCCAGGCCAGAGATGGAACTACCCTAATATGATCAATCACCACATGGTATCTTGTCACGACACTCAAAACCCAAATTTTTGGTTAGAAGCCATGTCAAAGCTTTTGCCCTCTCATGATGCTGTCTGTAAACAAAAATGGCACTGCCCATACCAGCACAAGGTCTCACTGGATTGTATCGTATCTTGGACCCCCAACACCACCAATATTTAACGTAGAGGTCATGAGCCAGAAAAGCATGAGCCTTGTGTTCATAAATTCACACAAACTAAATCTGCAATTTGATTTACAATTACTTTGAGTTAGGCTTGAAAATGAGTTGGATTATTGGTGACTGCCTGTCACAGTTAGACTAGCATTGGAGATCAAACGTGTAACTTGGGCTGCAAATGAACAGTCAACTTGGTTTATGTTGTTACGACTCTATGGTCTAAGAAAAATGTAACAGAAAGAAAGTGAAACCAACAAATCAAGTAAAAATCAACAAGCAAATTATTTTTGGATAATTAAAATGAAAATCAAAAGACACATTGTACTGTGAATTAAAATCCAAATAATCCAATAATCCTAAGTGCCCTACTCACAAGTCCTAAATATAGAATGTTCTGAATGAATGTCAGTATCCTTGAATGTGCTGATGTGCCAATCGTCTCGATTGGCCTAATGTGCCAGTATTTAATGTGCTGATGTGCCAAAATGAAGTACTCCAGAATATCTTTCAATAAGTTCACATAAATCCCAAAATCGTCGATCCCAAATCCAAAAGTCTATGAGCACTTTTATAATCCAATGAATATTTTGAATAATTCCTCTCTCTTAATTTGGAATTATTTTTTTCACAACTGTAATGACTCTTTAAAGACTGATGTTAAGGTCAAAACTAAAAACTGTCCACTAAACATGGTATATATAAAGATAGGTCACATGAATGTTCTAGAAAATTATATGGTGTATGTGACTATAAACACACAACTCTAAAGGAAATTCTAGTTTTATCTGTAAACAAAATCAACCCTGACCTCAAATTGAATCAACAACTTGTTTACCAAAACCGTCCTTGAACTCAAATACTAAGTAAGCAACCTAATTCAAGGTCAATAGCTAAACATGTAAACCTGATACATAACAATAAGGTTTGAGCAAATATTAAAGTCAAGAAACCTGTATAATTTCCTGAAATATTTATATTATTATATGAACATCATACATAACAGGGGCCCTGAGTGGTCTAAGGCGCTCGCCTTTACAGATCACTGACATCTCACCTCTCTCCGCATGGGTTCGAGTCTCGGGCTCGGCCAATGTGGGTATGTGAGAAAGCTTGCCAGTAGCTTCCCGTGGGTCGGTGGTTTTTCCCAGGGTTTTCTCTGGTTCTTCCTCCACCAAATATACTGGCCG
Source organism: Margaritifera margaritifera (assembly GCA_029931535.1). Classification (NCBI taxonomy): domain Eukaryota; kingdom Metazoa; phylum Mollusca; class Bivalvia; order Unionida; family Margaritiferidae; genus Margaritifera; species Margaritifera margaritifera. Next base: position 2,170,807 of record JAQPZY010001507.1, on the reverse strand, counting down.
CCACGTATAGCCTATCATGTGCTGAAAAATGGCATTAAACCCATAACAGCCAACAAATCATATATAACAACATATTGATATATGTCTGCTGCAACAGTAAATATCTCAAAATCGAGATGGTTAAGGGGTGATTTGAAGAATGCCAATTTGTTACAATACCAGTGACAAACTTTAAAAATGCATGAGGCCCATACTGATTGTTGAGCCACCTTGCCACAGGAAAATATTCAAAATAGCTCTTTACTGTCAAAAATGAACATAAAACTGGGGTTGGGGTAGTGTTGATTCAGTGTAAGATCTATCAATTGTGCAAGGAATTAACCTGAATATTTGAATTAAAATCTGACAAGCATGCTTTCCACAACAATGATTGGTTAGTCTTTATTTGTATCTTTAATGTAAAAAATATTCTCATTTTTCTGCAATCTGTCCAGTGAGACACAAGGGTTCCCGGTCTACCACACAGTACCCATGGGTTTGTATCATTGCTTACAGTTTACCTATAAATCATACATGTAATGTATAATACTACAAGGGAGGACACTTCTCTCCCTTTTCGCGCTACCTATTTAAGAATCAACGCTGATATTTCAAGTTACACTTTGCATAAATTTGGTACTGATGTTTAGCTCAGGCATTCGACTTTTTATGCCCACACAATGTTTGACTTACTGCAAACTGCATAAACCCAGATCTGCCATCGCATAATGCACTGGCAGATCTGGGTCTATGCAGTTTGTAAGGACTAATCAGTAGAACAAACAACATAGACGCAGATCAGTCTGCACGTTATGGGATGGCAGATCAGGGTCTGTGTTGTTTGCATTTGGTCCCGGATTATACACGAGTATATATGGTACTACCACACCTTTAAGGAATGCCAGACCATTTTCCCATGCCACAGGTCAACATGGTCATGATCGCTAGTGTTGTTCCAATTATCTATTGTAATCGAAAATCAGTTTGTTGGGTGAACCGATAAGCTAATCAATTACCAAACTTCATTATCGGTTGTCTGGAGAGTGAGACAACTCTGAAGCATGTGGCATAGACAAGTTCCTTCCCTTTGATGTGGTAGAGAAGAAAAGCTGAGGATTTCGAATGACAAAAAAAAAAAAAACCTGCTAGATCTGATACACATGACATGGATCAAACTGATCAAACCACAATATACCCATATACATAATGGTGTAGCCTTAAAAAAATTCTAGTCTTAGACTTTTTATCTTTACATGATTTTGCTGTTAAATTGTTGAGTTAATAAATTTAAATATTTTTTGATGTTTTATTTCAGTTAAAATGTAAAATCTTTTGATTGTAGTGTTAGTAAATGATGACTAACAAGAAAAGCATGTCCTTCTGTACTTTCAACAATAGAAAAATCACATATGAATGAATGGGTTTTGGGGGACTGCAACAGTTTTTCAGTTATATAAAACTGATCAGCCACAGAAGGTTACTTTCATTTAACAAAGTTGTAGAACAAAAATAACAAAAACCAATACAAAAGTAACATTTTAATCAGGCTAATTATATATATATATATATATATATATATATATATATATATATATATATATATATATATATATATAAAAGTAACATTTTTATCAGGTTAATAGTATATATATCAATAAAAGAGATTACTTCTGTACATTTATTAACATTTTGAACTCTTGAGCAAAGATATAACTGTATAAGAAACAAAAACTAAAATTTGCTCTTAGTAACCAATTATAATCGATTGTCAGTTATCTGCAACCAATTATTGATTATGAAAATCTGACCGATTCCCACCACTAATGATCACGCCCGCTTAATATGCAAGAGCAACGAGCTGAATGGAATACTGCCCTGTCATTGGTCGACCGAAAATGATGTACTGCGCCTACTGATAATCTGATCTCCAGTCAACCAATAAGGGAGCAGTATTCCATTCAGTGCAGGAAGTGAAGGGAGAGAAGTGTTTTCCCTTGTGCTATTATATAGTACATGTAGGTAAATTGTAAGCAACATTAAGAACCCCTGTGACGGTACCTAAGCATCCTGGCAATATCAATCAGTAATGACATTGCTTTAAACCCAGGACCACAAATAGGAAAATACAAATTTCCCCTGTACAGCGTGCTGTAAACCAGTTAAAGCATATTAGCAAGATATTCAATGTGATTTTTGTAACTTGTGGACACCGTGCATGCATTAGTGTTTCTCAAGATGAATACAGCAAACTTGGCAACTCAGATGATACTTGGTTTGCCAGAAATGCAACAAGCACCTGTCTAAATTCCCAGGAAACTTCATGCCTACCCTATGCAAATCAGATGTCTGACCCGATGTCAATCCTTTCCAACCTGTCATTGAAATTAGACAGAAACTTCCCAAAAGTTTTCTACTAGCTCATCTCTATATAAACTTGATTCATTATATATTTGGTAAAGTTTCAGATCTCTTGATCGACAAAATGGTTGATTTTCTTGGCGCTAACTGAAACCAAGATAGGTTCATCCTTCCCTGATGCCCATTTTACTGCTTCAAATCCTGGCTACCGTATGTTCCGAAAAGACCATATGGCACAGGTTAGTGGTGACCTTATTTTCATTTGATCCGACTTGCGAGCCAGAAGAAGGATGGACCGCAAACTGGAACATATTCAATACATATGTACAGAAATAATCCTTAAGAAACATAAATTGCTTTTATCCAGCAGTTACAAACCTCGTAACATGCTAGACACTACGTTCACTTAGCACTGTACTTTGTTATTAGATAAAATTACTATCCATTATGATAATTTCATGCTGCTAGGAGACCTAAATTTTGACTTTTTAGACCATAACAAATGTCAGTCCCTTATCAATATTTTAGATATTTTTAACATGATAAACATAATTTCTGGACCAGCCTGCTTCAAAAATCAGGACAAACCCTCACATGTAGATTTTTTTTATAAGTAAAAGGCTGTATCTATGTAAATCTGGAAATGTTAACACTGGCATTAGTGACATTCATAGCATGATTTTTACAATAATCCAAGGAAGAGTACCAACAACAACATGCAGTAGATTTACATACCGTAGTTTTAGGGATTTTAATCGGGGAAATCTTCAATGCCGAACTATGGTCTACACCTTTTCATGTAGCTTATATATTTGATGATTTCTACTGGTCCTTTGAGCCGTTGCCTACTAATTTGAAGGAGGATCATGCTCCTCTTAAACCAAAAACATGAAGAAAGCAATCAGCTCCCTTTATCAGTGGGAACCTAAGAAAAGCAATGAACAGAAAAGCTCAACTACTTCATAAATACCAGAGATCTAGAACATCATAAAACTGGAACAACTGCAGAAAACAAGAATTTTTTGACCAAACTTGGATGTGAAGCCATAAAATGAACGTTGCGCAAGTAGAACAAAAAGTAAAGATTTTTGGCCAACCATTCGGCCATTCATGGTAAACAAAGTTGTTTTATCACAGAACTCAATTATCTTACAGGAAAATGATGAGATTATCTCTGATCAGGCCAGCATAGCAGAGGTCTTCAATGATTTCTTCATTAATGTTGCTAAAGACATAGGCAACAACCACTTAATCTACGATGAACACCCAAGCATACAGGCTATCAAAAAGAACTTCAGTGTCTACAAAAAGTTTGATTTCTTTCATGCCACTAAGGCCCAAAAACAATTATGTGTTTCCTATTGCACTGGTTTTAAAATTACGGTAGGCAGGTAGGGTTTTCTTCTTTTTTTTTAGCCGACCGATAAAACAGCATCCATGTTTGTCTAACCTGACTAACCTGAACCCCCAAGTACTTCAGTACTAAGATTTCCTGGCTAATGGCTTCTGTCTAATCTGAACCCCAGGACATCCTGTACCAAGGTTTCCTGACTAACAGCACTATATACCAGTATCCAACAAGAAAACTTAAAAAATTCTCAAGTATAGAATTTGTCCCGCGGATAAGCCAACACCCCTTGTTCCAGGCTTTTATTTTTTTCCTAAATTATTCGGCTTATATGTGAGTATATACGGTATATAAATAAAATAATATTTCAAGCGCTTCAAAGTACTGGAGAAAACTGGCTCAATTAGATGCACAAATCAATTTTGGCAATGTGATTTTTAAAATTTGTGAGAACAATTTTTGTTATTATTATTTTCTTTTTTTACCATGGGGGGGGGGAGTGCTCGGGTCGGCAATGAAAAACGGGGATGGTCGGCTGACCTGAACCACACTTTTATTTTTTTGGCCTAAAGACTTTACAGCTAAAGCCATGTCAAATATCAGCATTAAAAAGGCAACTTGAATAGATCTTGTTGGACCAAAACTATTAAAACTTGGACCTCGATCACTGACTGGTCCTATAACCAAACTCAAGAACTACAGCCCTGACCAAAACATTATCCCAACAAGACCCAAGTAAGCTTACATGTAGTTGGTCCCAATGTATAAGAAAAACGATCTGCTTGATAAACAAAACTAACATGCTGTCAGTATTCTCCCATAAATAGAGTTCTCTTTAAACCTAGATGATATGTTTGAGTTAAATTAGTCAAAGAAATTAAAAGTAGTAAAAAAAACTGCTGGGTTGTTGGATGAGGAGAAATCTGTCCCTTATTGGAAACACAACTTTGATCAAATCATTGATTTTGCCAAAATTTATTAATTTATTCCTGGCATTGCCAAACCCTCCATTATATAAAGAAAATGCATTGAACAAAATATTTTTTAAATTTATTTGGAGCGGTAAAACCGAAAGGGTTATAATAGATATACTTATAGCCTCATCTACAGACAGTGGTCTAAGCATGACTCATGTTCACTCTTTTATTCAATACATGAAGATCACTTGGATTAAATGCCTAATTGCAAATGAAGAAGGACTTTGGCAGAATATGGTTACAAAACAAGTTCTATGAAAATTTAGAGGCATCCATATTAAAATTAGGGGAGAAAATTAACAGAGATTAGTAAATGTATTAATAACAGATTAGTAAATGTACTAGTAATAACAGAGATTAGTAAATGTGTTAATAATAAATTTTGGCAAGATGTTATCCTTGCCTTAGAGAGATGGAGAAAGGAGCCCACGCCAGAATACTTTTCTCAGGATATTCTAAATTTTTTTGATATTAAAAACTTTCATTCCTATACAAAATGGCAGTCAAACGGAATAAAATGTATCAAAAATCTTTTTGATAACCAAGGATCATTATTAGATTTTGAACCATTATGTCAAAAGGCTTGCACTAATAATTTCATTGAATGTTCTCAATTAATTAAAAAAGACTGGAAAAGACAAATAAATAATTATATTAACAAGGGAAACACCCTTACGAATGAAAATTCGTAAAAAAAATTGTTCTTAACCCTTTTAAGACCAAAGCCCAATCAGCCAGGCAGTTGTGTAGAACTGGACATTTTTTTTCTCAACGACATCCCATTCACCGTGGTGCACTTTTCATACATGTGAGGAAGATTTTGTACAATTTGTCCTTACACACACACATGCATTTCCAGTGCCCTGTATTCTTGAAACTCCTCAAACTGAGTGTACACTCCAAGCCAAAGTGTTGTACTCTAAACAAAGTGATTAAAATACAAAATATTTCAAAAACAATTATTTATTCAATTGAAGAATGTTCATAAATATGGAGAGTAATTTGCTGAAGAAAAAAACCCACAAGTATGATGTCAGCCAATAAATGAAAATTTTAGTTTCAGGGTGCACTTAGGTTGTGGAGTTTTGTCAATACAGGGCCAGGACATCAGGCTCAATAATAAACTTGTAATATGTGTTATATAATACTCTTGAATCTTGTTTCAGACATTTCATGCAAGGTTCCATCATGATCTTGCTGGGAATGATTTTTGCCTTGATCTGTCCAATATGGAGCGCATGTCTGGAGGATGTTAGAGTCTTTGTACTCCAAAAGAGCATTGCAGCTATGCACAGGTGGCCAGACTGACCACAGGTACAAATTTTTCGACATCATACGGATTTATTGCCATTATTGTGGTCTTTTTTTTTATTATTTACCTTTGAAGTCCAGGAAGTGAAAATGACCAAGTGGAGCTAGCAGTTTTTTGAGAGGTGCACATCTTAAGTAAGACCAAGCTGTATACTCTATAACCCAAATTGCACCCATCAATCATACACCAAAAATAAAGGGAATTCAAAGTTCTTTTAACAATAACTTAGATGTACAAGGTCTTTTTTAAATAGTCAGGACAACCAGTGAGAAAAACCTGGGTAATTCTTTTTCTTTAAACATCTAACCCTATTCAAAATACAAAACTGAGCAGCACCACCTTAAAACAAATATGAAAATTTGTGCAATTGCTTTTCTCTTTCTCATATAATCATCTATGCTTTTCTCAACAAAATGGTATATTAACATTGATGTTATGCCTGAAAATAAGCTAATTATGCCTATTTTGCTCTTGCTTAGACACTATGCCTTATGGCAGTATTTTGTGTGCAGTGACCTCAATTATGGGGAAATTAGAAGTCTTAGAACACAGGAGTCAAGTCAACTTAAATTTAAAACTGTTGTAATAGGTGAAAGAAAAATATAGCAAAAATTTTTTTTTTTCATTCGCTTGTAATAAAATTAAGGAAAATGATGATAAAGCAGATTCATTTCTTCTATATCTTAGTGTTAGAACTTTGTACACTTTGACCTTTGACCTCTGTGAACCTGAACTCTTCCATCCCTGTTCAAACTGTAACTTTTATTAGTGACATCTCAGGAATAAGTGTGGCAAGTTACATGTTCCTGTCTTTTACCAAAATATTGGTTGCTATTGTTGAGAAAATGCAAGTGTATTTTTAAAATGGCTCACTTTTCATCATGGGGAAGGGGGGGGGCTGGGCTTGTGTGGAACTTTGCTACTAATGAATACTGTTCTTGGGGAAATACACGAGAATTATTCAAAAGGACTGTTTAGATGCCTGCAACTTAAATGTTTCAGCTATGCAACCAAAATTAAATCATATAATAATAATACTTATGGGGGTGTTCGACAGATAATACGTGCTTCTGCAAGAGTGACAGGTGTAAGATAAAGTTGTTTGCATTTTCAACATGCACAATGGAGAGAACGTTGGCATACCTCTATGCTATTTTCATGTACTGTGGCTGAAATTTCATTACATATTGTACTTGTGGAAATTGGACATGATCTAAGCACACAGCAGACAGAAATGGCCGTTCCAAAGTGCTCAAAGTACCCTATGCAAAATATGAAACTGAGGAGCGTCACCTCTAGAATTTTGTAATATAGGTGGCGCTCTACATTTTCGTATTTTGCATAGTGCTAGATTTTTACAGAAAAAGAATTTCCCAGATTTTCCTCTCTGGTTATCCTGGCTATTTAAAAAAGACCTTGCATATCTTGGGTATTATTAAAAGAACTTTTAATTCTCATTGTTTTGGTGTATGAATGATGTGTGCAATTCGGGTTATAGAGTATACAGCTTGGTCTTACTTCAGATATGCACTATCAAAAAACTGCTAGCTCCACTTAGTCATTTTCATTTCCTGGACTTCAAAAGTACATTTTTTTAAAAAAGATCCAATAACATTTTTTACTTTTTATATATTTTGTAATTCATTCATTGTACTTTCAGAAGCTGGTATTGCCTACTCTAGCAAAATTTGTTTTCCTTTTTTTAATAACTGCTAAAAACAGTGTACTTTGGACTAATTCAGGCTGATTTTTCGAGCACACGGGAGTGGCCATTTTTGTCAGATGTGAGCTTAGATCATGTCCAATTTCCACAAGTACAATATGTAATGAAATTTTAGCCACAGTACATGAAAATAGCATAGAGGTATGCCAACGTTCTCTTCATTGTGCATGTCGCAAATTCAAATAACTTCACCTCACGCCTGTCACTCTCTCAGAAGTACATAATATCTGTAGAGTGCCTCCATAGGTATAACGGTACCAACTGCGCAAGCCCAAGGGGGGCGGAGCTTAAGATGTAGAGAACATTGTATTCAGAAATAAACAAAAAATTAGCTGTGATTGGTGCATTATGTAAGAGTTGTAGTTTCTGTCAGGCTTAAAAAAAGTTGGGTCTTTTAGCAACATGTGAGATTATGTTAATTCATATGTAGATCTTGTTTTGTATTTTTTACGATTTTTTAAAAATGCGATACACATCACTGAAAAGGTGTCTGTCGTGACAAGATAACTCTTACCCCTGTCTAGTTCCAGCAGAGTTATCTCTCTTAAATGCAGTGGAGTACAGTGTACCTGGTTCTGTCCTTGTCCAGTTGACAATCTAATATTGCTCACTTTGACAGTGTGTGACATGCATGCTAAAGTAGGAGAGAAGGTATATTTATTTCACCAAACATTAACATAAAAGTCTATGGAAAAACAAATGGTACCGTGATACCAAAAAGGCGTCCAACAACATGCTCATGGCGGAATGGACAATAAGCCTCTTAAAAAGTTTTAATAGTCAGTACAGAAGAATAAAAAGGAATGTTCAGATTCATGAGGAAATGGAGCAGGAAGGGCAACGAATACGTTTATGGACATCATGTGTTGATTGGAGTATGTCTCATGGCAGAATAGATCATTGCCATCACCACGTGAAATTGAAAAAAGAAAAAACCCAAGGATTACATCAAATTGAGAGATAACAAGAACCCATTGAGGTCCATAGGGTTTGGAACTGCAGTTTATGAACTGTACTGGAGATAATTAAGGTCTTAGCGTACTTTACAAACTTTTTTGGTGAACATAATGTTTACGGTCGCTGCATCTGTCTCGAATCACACGGCTGAACTTTATATGTCCACATTTTTAAACTTGACAGTAGCAGTACATGATATTTTGTTACACCTTACTGAAAACTGGTCTAACTTACGGGGAAAAAAAAACGACCGCCTTACATTGAGAAAGTCTTGTTAGGGTTGTCATGTCTGCTACTTCTTCTGAGTAGTTGGTCATATCAACATGAGGTTTTCACTAAAAGACTTCTTATGATGTCCAGTTGGTCCTAAATAAAAATGGTGCTAATCTGACATCCAGTATAGCCACCACAACGGCTATTTTGAAAATCTTGTTATTGCTGCACCTCCAGAATGGAAAATCATATTGACATGGTGTTTTTACCAGAAGGCTTGTTGTGATGTCTCATTAGTCCTAAATGAAAATGGTGTTGATCTGATCTGTATTTTGGCTACAGTGGTTATCTTGAAAATCTTATCGCTACATTTCCTGAATGAATGGTAATATCAGAATGGGATTTTTACTGAAAGACTTCTAATAATGCTTTGTTGATCCTTTTTAAAATGGTGCTGATCTGATGTCCAGTATGTGACCATCTTGAAAATCTTGCTCTCACTACTCTTCTTAAATGGAAAGTCATTGTGACATGGGGTCTTCTTCAGAAGTGTTCTTATGGTGTCTGGTTGGTCCTAAATTAAAACAACTAACCCCCACTATGGCCACGATGGTGGCTATCTTGAAAATATTATTATGTCTCTTTCTCCCTAATGGATGGCTACAGTACGGCTTGTACGAGTTTCTTGATTCTCCACTCTTTGTGGTAGGGTGGAGGAGAGGATTAATAAAAAAAACTCCACCATCTCTCTGTGTGTCCTGATGGAGTTGCCGAGGCTTCTTGTGCACACCATGCTTTCTTGCAGCATCACATCTAATGACCACTGCAGAGTGGACATGGTCTCCATGAAATGGGCGTGGTGTACTGTGTATGACCCCTGCAAGCATATGGTGAAGAGGTTCACAGAGAGAGAGAGAGACACTGAATTATCTACGTCATTATCTCTTTCAAGTGCAATTTGCTAAATTTTGATCTTGAAAAAGAATGATCATTCAGTTAATTATAAACATTTGCTAGTTCTAACGAAGATAATGTATGATACCTAATGCCAAATCAAAGTTTAAATATGAATAACATAATGTCAATGCCTCGTAAACTGAATTAATAATATATTTCGCGTAATAATCTAAATTTTTTGTTTTAAATAGTACATTATTGGAATCTACAGGCAAATTCATGTCTGTATTTCTATTGCAGTTCACACAATTTTTTTTCTAATGAACATACGAAAGTCAGTGATATTGTACTCCCTGCTGTGAAAAGAACGGTAAATATCGAACAAGTTAATAAAAAAAAGTCTCATTCATACCTGACTGATGTGAAACAAAATCGCACAAGTTCCGATAGTGACCCCATGCACAAGTTCTCATTAACATAATGCAATGTTCTCCCCAGGGCCTTTTACCGTAGCAGGCCCACTACGCTATCGTTTCAAACCCCAATAACCCCCGATGCTTTAGAACCTGCCGCTACGCTATGCTCTTGTGCCGCTAAGCTTAAATGTTTCCCACTACCCTTATAAAATTAATCTGTTAAACAACCATCCTGTCACCTAATTCAAAGCCCTATTACTCAAATGGTACCTGTTCTTACCTCTTCTTGGGTGTTTTATTAAGATAATCCAGGATAAGTACTCACTCAGTTAAGCATAATCTTTTGTGCCTGGCTTGCACGACTGCCGTTGAGCGACCTTTGGTGTGGGTTTCGTCTGCACAGAGATAGTCACGTGATTGGCTATCAACGATGGAGTCTACTGGTAGTGTTTTATATATATATATATATATATATATATATATATATATATATATATATATATATATATATATATATATATATATATATATTTCAGTCATTTTCACTACCAGCCAAAGCAGTTACACATATAGCATTAAAAATTCTTGGGAAAAACGAACACACCACCTTCCAAGAAACGTAACATTACCCAGCCCCCAGCTAGCTCCATGTTGGCCTGCTTACGAAAATCAGAAATTGGCGTCACGAATAGTGGCAGTGATTCCGATTTCGATAGCGTCTGCATGATTTCCACAAAGAAAAAGATCAAGTAACGAAGGACGGGATTTAACAATGAATAGAAGACGTTATACTCTTGGGTTGAAATTGCTGGATCAGATGGTAAGTTTTTCATATTGCAAAATTTTGGTTCAGATCTACGGGGTGGGTGGGGTTGTAATATTTGTTTTGTTTTTTATAGTAATAACCAGCAGTTGTAATTGCAATTTTTGTTGTTCTTACTAAGTTGTGACAAGGAATGGAAGTTGAATTTTATTCACAAGTTGTTATTATGTTTACATAGTTTACTCTGAGCAAGAGAAATATAGTTTTATCAGTAAACCTTAACTTGAGTGGATGCTGCCCTATTCATTTCTCATTTCTCTTTCCTGTCTATCCAAGTAATAAACGGAACAAGCTTTATCTTCCAGTTTTACTCTTTTGAAAAGATATAAGTAAAAAGTATTCCTTCATAAATATAACTTAAATAGTTTCATCCATATGCTTACTAATTATTCAGTAAAGTCATTTTTAATTTAATTTAAACTTTTGAACAATATTTAAGCTCTCTGATATTGATTCAGTGAAGAAACTAAACAATAACAAACATTTTAATATATTGTTCTTAATGGAAAGGAATATGTATTATCTTATTCTGTGATGATTATTTGAAAATACATCACTGTCTCGACTCTTGAAGAATTTGTCCTAGGTAATTCACTTAATTAGGATTCAGGTAGTTTTGTCTCTTTTTTTGTACATCCATTAATAAATTTTATGTTCCATTGTTGTTTTTTTTGTGTTTTTTTTTTCTTCAGATTGTGAAAGGTCATTCTCCTCAATGAATAGAATTAAGAGTGTTGTAAGGAACAGGTTGACACAGAGGGTACTGAACTAACTGATGACAATCAGTAGTGAAGGACAATCCTTAAAAGACTTTAATTGTGATGTGGCAGTCAGTATATATGGCGTAAAGAAGAAAAGAAGTATATCATTTATTTAAATTAAGAAAGAAATGAGATAGAGATTAAGTCTTGTTATAACCTAGGTAAATAAAGAGTACTATGTAAATATATACACTTCTTTTTTATTTCATTGATATTAATTTGTTCACTTTTATGACAATAACGCGCGCTTTTTAAAACATTTTTATGACCCTAACATGATTACCCCGATGCTATCGAAAATTTCTGGGGAGATCACTGTAATGTATAATATCTTTCGACATCCAATCACAGAATTATAGAGTGGTAATTAAAACTTGGGAAAACATAGTTCTCAACAATTGATGCAAGAACATACAAGAACAAAAGTTATTGCTTGAAGCTAACTGATCATGTACTATTCCGGAAATATAAAAACCATAATGAAGTTAAGTTCATTATCATATTGAATTTCTATATGTTGTGAACAAAAGAAGATGCATTTGTGCACTTAAGAACAGAAATGTGTGCATGAGCAGGGGAAGTACATAAATGTATGTTAGACTCGGGTATAAGAGAGAGAGAGAGAGAGAGAGAGAGAGAGAGAGAGAGAGAGAGAGAGAGAGAGAGAGAGAGCATTATTAAGATTTCATATCTTTACTTTGATTTCAACTGTACTATTTTGTATTAATTGTCAAAGATGCCATTTAAAAAAAAAATTCATAGATTGTTGCAAAAAGTCAACCTAGATACATGTAGGCTCACACATAGACTTTTTCAAGATAGATGCTTATGTGCAAACTGATAATCTAGCACAACAGAAGCCATCAAAAAGGTTTGTTTTCTTTGCCATTGATGTGTTCATTTCATGTGCGAAACATAAAAGCACAACAGCAACTCTCCTGCAGGTTTGTTTACTTTGCCATTATGGTGACAATAAACAATATACACAGGGATAGATGAAGGGTGTTTATTTTATTGAATGAGTATTTTATTGAAATATACAGTATAACCACAGGCTACTCCATTGTTTGAGTCTTGTAAAAGCAAAATCTATGATAGAAAGAAGAACTTGTGAACTAATCAATACAGCTAGTGTCAAATTTTTCCATTTATCTGTCTATTGTCTTTCATTCCTTGCGTCAGTCAGATCACCTAAGCAAAGATTATTGTTAATTAGGAGAGAGAGAGAGAGCTCTAAATAAGATCAGTTGTTGAAAATGGACCATGGTCATGCTCCAGACTACTTACAAAGATGTAATTTGACCTTTTTGTTAATAACAATGAAACCAACACCACTCGATCAGAGAATACTACTTGACTCCTTTTCAGTATAACTACCTTGTATCAAAATTCATTCCTGCCTTATACAATTCAACATACAACTAAATTGTTTTTTTCCGTATAGTTTTGTATGTTGTGTCCATTTTGCTGTATGTAAATAAAGTACATCAGTTCAGTATATCTATATCACCAAGTAAACTTCAGCATCAGATGAAATGAATGTTTTACTTTTTTCTTTAAATTTTTCCTATTGTACACTGTGCATAATAAAAGTGAGATGAATCTGCTCCCAAGTATTTCTGGATCATTAACTATTCTTAGTAATCTCTCTCTCTCTCTCTCACATGGAATCCAAATCACTACTGCATAAGTTGTCATAATCAGTTGCACTTAACATTAAAAACATTTGTTGTAATGCTTCAGTAACTGTATAAGAATTAAAATATTAAAAATCAACCAATTATATATGTACACCTGAGACGTAACTACAGCCCCTGCAATTACTTGTTACATATCTGGAGGTCATATTTTTCTGAACAGATTTTAATAAAGCTTGGAATTAGCAAGGCATGTGTAGAGCTCAAAATTGAAATTCACAAATATTAATGAAGTGATCATGTATCTGGTTGGCTGAGTTTGTTACCACTCAGGAAGCCATATTTCTGATCAGATTTTGATAAAACTTGTAATATGGGCTTATATCATAATGTTTTCCAACAATAAGTATCTTGATATGTATTGATATTGCTACCAATCACAGCTCTGTATTTCTAGAGGATATTAACTACCGGTACATATAGTGACCTGAATCATTTACAGGTTCTTCGAATAAAGTACAGAGAAAGAAAATGGCATCAGCCCAGCAGGGAGATACTTTAGAGAAGCGCCTGAAAGACCCACTCTATAAAAACTGGTTGAAAGAAGGATTGTGTCTTATTTATGCAAAGAAAGGTCTAGAAACTTTTGTAGATACAGAGAGTAAGGCACTGCACAAGGACATCTTGACCAACTATTGGCATTGTAAAAACTGCACACAAAGAAATTTGTGTCCTCCTTGTTTTAACTTTTTTGATTGTGAGATTACAAAAAGGCACAAGTATATTAAGCCTAACTGGGGCAACACAGATGAAGGTAAATTGCCATGTGACCATTGGTCAGTGTCCAAATGTTTCATGAATCCAGGACAATATAAAAACAAGAAAGCATCAGATACAGACATTAGTGGGCTCCTTAATTTTATAGAACATTGCAACAAGTTCTCTGATTGTAAAAAGTATGGAAATATTCAAAATAATGCAGAAGAGGTGAGTCATTTTCTTTGTCATGTCTTTTTTGTTATATGTCAATCTATCTCAGTGCAATACATGCATTGTTATGAAGTGATTTAGTCTAGTCAGTATTAGTACTTATGGTAAAGCTATACTTTTGTATACAATTTCATCGACTTTGATAGTTTATGTCCGTCAGATATTGATTACAATTTATGAGGATCATTATTTCAGTAATTAGCATATCATACATCTGCTTGAATGGTCTTCATACTACATATGGTGGTACAGTATTTCTTCTTTTTTTGAAAATGTTTTATGTAAGTAGAAGCATACCTATGTTGGAATTAATAATTAGCAGTATCAGTACAGGAAGTGATCTCGTATAGAATGATCCATTTCATCATATTGACTTAAGTTTTAATCAGTTGTGACAAGATTTTGATTAAACTTGGTATTTCTACATATGTTGCAAACATTCTGAAGGACTATGATGTGAGGAGTTGATTTGTCATGTATAACCATAAGATTTGTGTTTAATGACAATAATTCAGGAATGTTAGATGCCTTATGTGTGTAAATTAACCTATTGCCAGATGCCTTGTGTGTGTAAATTGACCTGTTGCCAGATGCCTTATGCGTGTAAATTGACCTATAGCTAGGACTATGATACGAGCAAGCTCAGCACATTTAGAGGAGTTTTGTCATATGTGTCCATGAGAGTTGTGTTTATAGACAAGATTTCATGAAGGTTAGATGCCTTGTGTGTGTAAATTGACCTATCCCCAGATGCCTTATATAAATTGACCTATCGCCAGAGCGGAGATAACTATGCCCTCTCATTAGCCTAGCACATTACATAAAATCAAAGAATTTTATGTTGACAATTATCTCATTTGATTTGGTGTACAATGCGTTAAATGTGTTGAACTTGCAACAATTAAAATTGGTGACAGTCAGCTAGATGATGGACATTACACCTGAATGTCAAACAGGCTTGCTGTGTGCCTCTTGTTACATGCAGCCTCGCACCTTTGCCACCAATAGTATTGGTCAACGTTCCACAGGTATTGATGTGTGTTAGAGTTTGACTGGCATGGGGCTACAGGTTATTTTTTATTTTTTTAGTGCAAACTGAAAATTTAATAACAAAAATGGTTGAAATATGTTAGGTATTAATGCGTGTTATTGTTTGATTGACATACAGCAATAGATTCATTAACACTACATAGCATGTTATTATTGTATTTTTGCTATGTTATGAAATATAGTGGCAGTCAGCTACATGTATGATACACATTTTATGTTGTACTTGCAATAACCCAAAATGATAATTGTGGTCACTTTTCAGATGGTGATTTATTAAAGTTTAAACAACAAAATTTTTAATTAGAAACTCAACGGAACTACATGTAGCTTGCAAAGTCACTGATGACTTCTAGTGTAACCTGTTTTCGAAGTTGGCTTGATGACATTGGAGACTGAAGGAACCAACTTGCAGAAATCCATAATTTGGGATGAATTGAATGACTTTTTGTTTTGAAAATAAAAATAATTCAGAGAAAAATTAAAATATTAATTAAACAGTGATAAATGATCGGCAAGATGAAGTTTACGTTCATAGTAGCATATCACTTGTGATAATAATTGAGATTTCATATTCTGAAGAATAAAATCACTAAAACTATTTTTTTAAGATCATTATTATAATGCTTCATTTTATACTACAGATACATCGTAATCCTTTAAGTCTCAGACACACATACGGTATCACTGTCTGATTTACACAAATACATATTTGGTATCATTTATTACCACCTGATACAAGTTGTATTGTTTACTGAAAAACACCAATATAATTCGCCCAATCTTAAGTTGTTGTTACTGAGTTGGTGTTTACGGCACAGCAACAGAAGTAGGTTATTTAGTGCCAATGCAATTCGAGTAAAGTGCCTTACCCAAGGACACACCATGGTAGCCAACCAAGATCGATCCAATGGTAGTATTCAAACCTGCACCTTTTCAGTCCAGCATGCTAGCCACTGAGCCACCACCCCTCTCCAAACTTAAGACGAAGAAAGATTGTATATTTTTCAAAGTATATGTAAAATTACAACAAAATCTTGCAACCAGTTTAATTTTATTAATCAATTAAATCTTGTTAAGCACACTCCTAATGCAAGTAATTCAAAATGACTGCATCTGGACCGTTGTTGGTCACATATATACAGCTTACTTAATTGAAAATGTTGCCATGAAATTTACAAATTTATGCTGATTGAGGTCTGACTGCAAACAGTGTATTTCATCAGACATATATGCATGTTAAATGGGTAAATGAAACATTTAACTCGTCTTATTTGGGTAGAAAACACTGCCGACATCCAAGTCTTGAAGCTTGGAAAGATGTCAAATCGATGAATTAAAATTAACCATAAGGTACCAAGAATAATAATATTAATGAAATTTGCAGATAATGTATAAATTATATGTAATTACTGATAAATAGAAAATACATTTTTAGTGGAAGTAACCCAGAAAAAAGCAGAGATTAAGGTATTCCCTTGGCTATTTTAGAAGCTACGAAGAACAATACGGTTACTTTCTGAGTTTGAACATGAACAAAAATTAGGAGGCATTTGGCCCAAATTTACGAAAAGAATTAAATCTAGTGACATTCATCAGTAGTCTATTTGATAAAAAAAAAATACCAAGCATAGTTGGGCCTGAGATTTTATCCAAGCAAGTTTCCAGTACTGGCACCAAAAGTGTGACATGGTAGTACAAAATTATTATTAATAAATCATTCATCTGTCTACATCATGTTGAAATGAAATTATCATTATTTTGAAAATGTAATTTGTAAAGATAGTTAATTTAGTGGTATTTACTCTACAGCAGGCATAAGATGAATACTATACAGGTAATATGTAAGTAATATGGTGTTCATACATTCTTAGCCAAGAAATGATTTTGAAAGTGAGAGGTGACTTTACCAAATGCAAGACAGATTACTTAGTTTGCTGTTCAAAATATATATTTTAACTGGCTTCAAAGTTGGACACTATTACTTATGTAATATTTATGGCACAAATAAAAAAATACTGCTGGTTTAGCAGAGGAATTACATCTTGTTAAGATGTAATTCTAAATAATACGAAAATATTCTGATTTGTTTACTTGATTAGTATTGCTAGGGTATAAGTATTATGTAAATAACATGGACACCATTTTGCTGCAGCATGAACATTTTCAAGAAAATTACCTTGAAGTCTATGTTAAAGAATTATGGCAACATTTTGATTTGTATGAATTCTTTGTTTTCAACAATTGATATGAAACAGCTGTTTTCTGCTGGTGGATCTTTTCACCACAAGTGTTGGGTCCCCAACAGTTGTCTGGATGGAATTCACTGGTTTCCATCCCACATCCTCCTTTATGGGCCAAAAGTAAAACTACCAGGTTGAGGGTCCTTCTCCTTGAATTGCAGAATAATCTCTAATAATCTATACAATTAAAGTAAAAACAATTGAAACATCTTGGCAGCAATAGACAGTCATACATTATATCACAATAGACAGTCATACATTATATCACAATAGACAGTCATACATTATATCACAATAGACAGTCATACATTATATCACAATAGACAGTCAAACATTATGTCACAATAGACAGTCATACATTATATCACAATAGACAGTCATTCATTATATCACAATAGGCAGTCATACATTATATCACAATAGACAGTCATACATTATATCACAATAGACAGTCATACATTATATCACAATAGACAGTTATACATTATATCACAATAGACAGTCATACATTATATCACAATAGACAGTCATACATTATATCACAATAGACAGTCATACATTATATCACAATAGACAGTCATACATTATATCACAATAGACAGTCATACATTATATCACAATAGACAGTCATACATTATATCACAATAGACAGTCATACATTATATCACAATAGACAGTCATACATTATATCACAATAGACAGTTATACATTATATCACAATAGACAGTCATACATTATATCACAATAGACAGTCATACATTATATCACAATAGACAGTCATACATTATATCACAATAGACAGTCATACATTATATCATAATAAGCACTAACTGCCTATGAGTAAAGTCCATTTGAAAATATGCTAAAATTCATTACTTTGAAAATATGCTAAAATTCATTACTTGAAAATATGCTAAAATCAGTTACTTTGAAAATATGCTAAAATTCATTACTTGAAAATATGCTAAAATCCATTACTTTAAAATATGCTAAAATCCGTTACTTTAAAATATGCTAAAATCAATTACTTTGAAAATATGCTAAAATCAATTACTTTCAAAATATGCTAAAATCCGTTACTTTAAAATATACTAAAATCCATTACTTTAAAATTATACTAAAATCCATTACTTTAAACATTTTAAAATCCATTACGTTGAAAATATGCTAAAATCCATTACTTTGAAAACATGCTAAAATCCATTACTTTGTAAATATGCTGTAAAATGAAAGTACTTTGGACCATTAGGAAAATTAGATCAGATGCTGGTTGGCATTATCACTTTGCTTTTTGCGTGTCAAGTCAAGATAATTGTCAATTTTTATTACAAGATGATTCTAATGTATAACCACTATTTCTTATTATGAAAAAGAACTACAATTGCATATTAAAAGAATTGGTAAAGACTATTTTCCAAAGAAGCTTGGAAAGTATGGGGCAATGTATATAATATCTTGACTTGTCCTCCATGTTAAAGTTTACTTTGACCATGTATTCATCACGAAACCTGAACTGATTTAATAATGTATGTTTGTATATATGTTTGTATGTATGTAGAGTTTTATGGCACCTCAGCACAGTAGTGGCAGTCTGCCACTAACAAAAGGCAAAGTTAAAAAAATGTATATAAAAAACTGATTTGATAAGCAACTGTAAACATAAGAACTGCAAAGTAACAATTTATCCTGCATAACAAATGAATAGTAAATATATCGGAATATTAATACAAGAGTAAATATATCAAAATGTTAATTTATACAATAGCAAATATATCAAAATGTTAATTTATACAATAGTAAATATATCAGAATGTTAATTTATACAATAGTAAATATATCAGAATGTTAATTTATACAATAGTAAATATATCAGAATGTTAATTTATACAATAGTAAATATATCAAAATGTTAATTTATACAATAGTAAATATATCAAAATGTTAATTTATACAATAGTAAATATATCAAAATGTTAATTTATACAATAGCAAATATATCAAAATGTTAATTTATACAAGAGTAAATATATCAAAATGTTAATTTATACAATAGTAAATATATCAGAATGTTAATTTATACAAGAGTAAATATATCCGAATATTAATACAAGAGTAAATATATCAAAATGTTAATTTATACAAGAGTAAATATATCAAAATGTTAATTTATACAAGAGTAAATATATCAAAATGTTAATTTATACAATAGTAAATATATCAAAATGTTAATTTATACAATAGTAAATATATCAAAATGTTAATTTATACAATAGTAAATATATCAAAATGTTAATTTATACAATAGTAAATATATCAAAATGTTAATTTATACAATAGTAAATATATCAAAATGTTAATTTATACAATAGTAAATATATCAAAATGTTAATTTATACAATAGTAAATATATCAAAATGTTAATTTATACAATAGTAAATATATCAGAATATTAATACAAGAGTAAATATATCAAAATGTTAATTTATACAATAGTAAATATATCAAAATGTTAATTTATACAATAGTAAATATAT
Organism: Margaritifera margaritifera; assembly: GCA_029931535.1. NCBI lineage: Eukaryota > Metazoa > Mollusca > Bivalvia > Unionida > Margaritiferidae > Margaritifera > Margaritifera margaritifera. The sequence continues at coordinate 2,150,592 of JAQPZY010001507.1, read as the reverse complement.
CAAAATGTTAATTTATACAATAGTAAATATATCAAAATGTTAATTTATACAATAGTAAATATATCAGAATATTAATACAAGAGTAAATATATCAAAATGTTAATTTATACAATAGTAAATATATCAGAATGTTAATTTATACAATAGTAAATATATCAGAATGTTAATTTATACAATAGTAAATATATCAGAATGTTAATTTATACAATAGTAAATATATCAAAATGTTAATTTATACAATAGTAAATATATCAGAATATTAATACAAGAGTAAATATATCAAAATGTTAATTTATACAATAGTAAATATATCAGAATGTTAATTTATACAATAGTAAATATATCAAAATGTTAATTTATACAATAGTAAATATATCAAAATATTAATACAAGAGTAAATATATCAGAATATTAATACAAGAGTAAATATATCAAAATGTTAATTTATACAATAGTAAATATATCAAAATGTTAATTTATACAATAGTAAATATATCAAAATGTTAATTTATACAATAGTCAATATATCAGAATGTTAATTTATACAATAGTAAATATATCAAAATGTTAATTTATACAATAGTAAATATATCAGAATGTTAATTTATACAATAGTAAATATATCAAAATGTTAATTTATACAATAGCAAATATATCAAAATGTTAATTTATACAATAGTAAATATATCAGAATGTTAATTTATACAATAGTAAATATATCAGAATGTTAATTTATACAATAGTAAATATATCAGAATGTTAATTTATACAATAGTAAATATATCAAAATGTTAATTTATACAATAGTAAATATATCAAAATGTTAATTTATACAATAGTAAATATATCAAAATGTTAATTTATACAATAGCAAATATATCAAAATGTTAATTTATACAAGAGTAAATATATCAGAATGTTAATTTATACAATAGTAAATATATCAGAATGTTAATTTATACAAGAGTAAATATATCCGAATATTAATACAAGAGTAAATATATCAAAATGTTAATTTATACAATAGTAAATATATCAAAATGTTAATTTATACAATAGTAAATATATCAAAATGTTAATTTATACAATAGTAAATATATCAAAATGTTAATTTATACAATAGTAAATATATCAAAATGTTAATTTATACAATAGTAAATATATCAAAATGTTAATTTATACAATAGTAAATATATCAAAATGTTAATTTATACAATAGTAAATATATCAGAATATTAATACAAGAGTAAATATATCAAAATGTTAATTTATACAATAGTAAATATATCAGAATGTTAATTTATACAATAGTAAATATATCAGAATGTTAATTTATACAATAGTAAATATATCAGAATGTTAATTTATACAATAGTAAATATATCAAAATGTTAATTTATACAATAGTAAATATATCAGAATATTAATACAAGAGTAAATATATCAAAATGTTAATTTATACAATAGTAAATATATCAGAATGTTAATTTATACAATAGTAAATATATCAAAATGTTAATTTATACAATAGTAAATATATCAAAATATTAATACAAGAGTAAATATATCAGAATATTAATACAAGAGTAAATATATCAAAATGTTAATTTATACAATAGTAAATATATCAAAATGTTAATTTATACAATAGTAAATATATCAAAATGTTAATTTATACAATAGTCAATATATCAGAATGTTAATTTATACAATAGTAAATATATCAAAATGTTAATTTATACAATAGTAAATATATCAGAATGTTAATTTATACAATAGTAAATATATCAAAATGTTAATTTATACAATAGCAAATATATCAAAATGTTAATTTATACAATAGTAAATATATCAGAATGTTAATTTATACAATAGTAAATATATCAAAATGTTAATTTATACAATAGTAAATATATCAAAATGTTAATTTATACAATAGTAAATATATCAGAATGTTAATTTATACAATAGTAAATATATCAGAATGTTAATTTATACAATAGTAAATATATCAGAATGTTAATTTATACAATAGTAAATATATGAAAATGTTAATTTATACAATAGTAAATATATCAGAATATTAATACAAGAGTAAATATATCAAAATGTTAATTTATACAATAGTAAATATATCAGAATGTTAATTTATACAATAGTAAATATATCAAAATGTTAATTTATACAATAGTAAATATATCAAAATATTAATACAAGAGTAAATATATCAGAATATTAATACAAGAGTAAATATATCAAAATGTTAATTTATACAATAGTAAATATATCAGAATGTTAATTTATACAATAGTAAATATATCAAAATGTTAATTTATACAATAGTAAATATATCAAAATGTTAATTTATACAATAGTAAATATATCAGAATGTTAATTTATACAATAGTAAATATATCAGAATGTTAATTTATACAATAGTAAATATATCAAAATGTTAATTTATACAATAGTAAATATGTCAAAATGTTAATTTATACAATAGTAAATATATCAGAATGTTAATTTATACAATAGTAAATATGTCAAAATGTTAATTTATACAATAGTAAATATATCAGAATGTTAATTTATACAAGAGTAAATATATCAAAATGTTAATTTATACAATAGTAAATATATCAAAATGTTAATTTATACAATAGTAAATATATCAGAATGTTAATTTATACAATAGTAAATATATCAAAATGTTAATTTATACAATAGTAAATATATCAGAATGTTAATTTATACAATAGTAAATATATCAGAATATTAATACAAGAGTAAATATATCAAAATGTTAATTTATACAATAGTAAATATATCAGAATGTTAATTTATACAATAGTAAATATATCAGAATGTTAATTTATACAATAGTAAATATATCAGAATGTTAATTTATACAGTAGTAAATATGTCAGAATGTTAATTTATACAGTAGTAAATATGTCAAAATGTTAATTTATACAAGAGTAAATATATCAAAATGTTAATTTATACAATAGCAAATATATCAAAATGTTAATTTATACAAGAGTAAATATATCAAAATGTTAATTTATACAATAGCAAATATATCAAAATGTTAATTTATACAAGAGTAAATATATCAAAATGTTAATTTATACAATAGCAAATATATCAAAATGTTAATTTATACAAGAGTAAATATATCAAAATGTTAATTTATACAATAGTAAATATATCAGAATGTTAATTTATACAATAGTAAATATATCAGAATGTTAATTTATACAATAGTAAATATATCAAAATGTTAATTTATACAATAGTAAATATATCAAAATGTTAATTTATACAATAGTAAATATATCAAAATGTTAATTTATACAATAGTAAATATATCAGAATATTAATACAATAGTAAATATATCAAAATGTTAATTTATACAATAGTAAATATATCAAAATGTTAATTTATACAAGAGTAAATATATCAGAATATTAATACAATAGTAAATATATCAAAATGTTAATTTATACAATAGTAAATATATCAGAATATTAATACAATAGTAAATATATCAAAATGTTAATTTATACAATAGTAAATATATCAAAATGTTAATTTATACAAGAGTAAATATATCAAAATGTTAATTTATACAATAGTAAATATATCAAAATGTTAATTTATACAAGAGTAAATATATCAGAATGTTAATTTATACAATAGTAAATATATCAGAATGTTAATTTATACAATAGTAAATATATCAGAATGTTAATTTATACAATAGTAAATATATCAAAATGTTAATTTATACAATAGTAAATATATCAGAATGTTAATTTATACAATAGTAAATATATCAGAATGTTAATTTATACAATAGTAAATATATCAAAATGTTAATTTATACAATAGTAAATATATCAGAATATTAATACAATAGTAAATATATCAAAATGTTAATTTATACAAGAGTAAATATATCAGAATGTTAATTTATACAATAGTAAATATATCAGAATGTTAATTTATACAATAGTAAATATATCAGAATGTTAATTTATACAATAGTAAATATATCAGAATGTTAATTTATACAAGAGTAAATATATCAGAATATTAATACAAGAGTAAATATATCAAAATGTTAATTTATACAATAGTAAATATATCAGAATGTTAATTTATACAATAGTAAATATATCAGAATGTTAATTTATACAATAGTCAATATATCAGAATGTTAATTTATACAGTAGTAAATATGTCAGAATGTTAATTTATACAGTAGTAAATATGTCAAAATGTTAATTTATACAAGAGTAAATATATCAAAATGTTAATTTATACAATAGTAAATATATCAGAATGTTAATTTATACAATAGTAAATATATCAGAATGTTAATTTATACAATAGTAAATATATCAGAATGTTAATTTATACAGTAGTAAATATGTCAAAATGTTAATTTATACAAGAGTAAATATATCAAAATGTTAATTTATACAAGAGTAAATATATCAAAATGTTAATTTATACAATAGTAAATATATCAGAATGTTAATTTATACAGTAGTAAATATGTCAGAATATTAATTAATACAAGATTAAATATATCAGAAAATTAATTAATACAAGAGTAAATATATCAGAATCTTAATTAAAACAGGAGTAAATATATCAGAAAATTGATACAGGAGTAAATATATCAGAATATTAATTAATACAAGAGTAAATATATCTATTAATTTAGACAGTAGTAAATATATCAGAATGTTAATTAATACAAGAGTAAATTTATCAAAAAATTAATTAATACAAGAGTAAATATATCAGAAATTAATTAATACAAGAGTAAATATATCAGAAAATTAATTAATACAAGAGTAAATATATCAGAATATTAATTAATACAAGACTAAATATATCAGAAATTAATTAATACAAGAGTAAATATATCAGAACATTAATACAAGACTAAATATATCAGAAATTAATTAATACAAGAGTAAATATATCAGAATATTAATTAATACAAGAGTAAATATATCAGAAAATTAATTAATACAAGAGTAAATATATCAGAAATTAATTAATACAAGAGTAAATATATCAGAACATTAATTAATACACGAGTAAATATATCAGAAATTAATTAATACAAGAGTAAATATATCAGAAAATTAATTAATACAAGAGTAAATATATCAGAATATTAAGTAATACAAGAGTAAATATATCAGAAAATTAATTATTACAAGAGTAAATATACCAGAATATTAATTAATTTAATCATAAAACCTCATTTGAAGCATGGTACGTTATACCCCTGAATTTTGTGCAATGCTTTTGTCACTACTTAAGCTAGTAACAACAAATTGTCCTAGTCTAAAAAGAAAGCAAGTATACACACGTGTTTAGCTGTTTTTCATATGGAAAATGCCACTTGTCAATAAAATACAAATTACAAACACAAAGTTTTTGTTTTCTTCAATTTTTCTAACTTAAAATCAAAGAAATACCTATTTAAACATTAAATATATACTATATGTAGAATCAATAAACCAGATCATTGACGTCAGTTTTGGCTAACTATCTCATGGACACTTACATCTCCTATAACTCTGTGGTGAGAGTGTTGGTTTGGCTGACCAAGTGTCATGAGTTTGATTATAACTAGGTTAAAAGTGAGCCGCAAGTTTTCATATCATCATCACTTTCATATAAGCTTAAAATTTGATGTATGTAGAAAGCTACAGAATTTTTCTAACAAAGACATAGTTACACATGCCTGTACTTTGTCTGTGATACTGTTATGACTCTAGGTCTTAAAAATATGTAGGAGAAAGAAAGTGAAACCAACAATGTAAGTAAAATCAACAAGCAATTTATTTCCAGACAATTAAAGTAAAAATTCAAAAGGCACTTACAATTTGTGAGTTAAATTCCAAATAATCCTAAATGTCATAATCACAAGTCCAAAATAATAGAATGTTCCAAATGAATTCCAATAGTCTTGAATGTCCTGATGTACCAGAAAGATGCAATGCAGAATGTATTTGGATGAGTTCACATAAATCCCAAAATCGTGTATTAATCCAAAAGTCAATGAGCACTTTAGTAACTCCAGTGAATATTTTAAACAGTTCCTCTCAAATTATATCTGATTCCAACAACACAACTGTAAATTCAGACTGATCTTTCGTACAGGAAGTTTAGAACAAGAATTAAATTATTTACCAATATATATATATATATATATATATATATATATATATATATATATATATATATATATATATATATATATAAACACAGATATATATATATATATATATATATATATATCTATATATATATATATCTATATATATATATATATATATATATACACACATATATATACATACACACATATATATACATACACACACACACACAAGCGTACCTGACCCATGTCACATCAGAATAGGAGTAATTCTGATGGAAAAACACTGGCCTACCTGACATATGTCACAAAAGTCTAAATGCAAAATGCCTGCGAAAATGCTGGCCTACCTGACACATGTCACAACTTACAAGCATGGACAAAGTTAAGTATGTATTTTCAAATAACCATACAACTTACAATCATAAACAAAAGTTAAGTAGGTAAACATCATACATAACAATACAGAAACTGGGTACAGATCCAATTCAGATGTGCAGTAGGCAAATGATGTGCCAGGTATATTAAATCATCAATGCTGCCATCTGAAATGTTGAATCATATATGTATGTATGTATGTAAACTGATATCAATCTAGTATGAGACGAGGACTGAATTCCTGAACCAATTTAAGTTGCTAGCAAACAAACCTTGGTCACAGTTTGCCATCGGAATGTCTTGGGTATCCAGACTGTCCATTAGGAGGGGAATGGCAACAGTGTCTCTTTGTAAGGGCGACACATCTTCATCAGTCCCTATTGTAAAATAAATGCGAAATTGTTGTTAAGAAGACATAATAGCCACATTTTTTTAATCAGTTTTGAAGCCGATATCAACCAGACATCAAGAAAGCCCCCAAACAAGTTTAGACTTGCATATGAATCACTCTCCAGTAACAGGTTAATTTAGGGTAACATAGTTAGCAAAAATTTAAATCGACAATATCAGGCTTTGAGTGGTACCAATTTATAGGTAGATGCATAAATGATATGATCTGAAAATGTAAAGATAACTCTTCAACAGATGTTGCCATGGCAACTGATTTTGATATGTGTGATTGACATTATGTAGACAAAAAATGCAACATTTTCTCAGTTAAAACTAATAAGGATATTTATACAATACCCCCAATTGATCCTAAATCTTTGAGTAAACCTATCTTAGCAATTTTAAAGTTTAAAGAGATTAAAAATGTGGTTTTTACTAGTTGTGCTATAAGACATAAAGGCACGCATGCATAGCCTCGCATGCTGATCCTTTTTTGGCAGCTTCCTCTGGTCTTCAGAATGAGGAATCTTTGTTTACAGCAGCAATTACTAGAAGCGGTAGCCAAAACATGGAGACATGCCATGGTGCTATCAGCGGAGCTGCTCCACCTCCCCAGAGATGTTGTTCTGGACACGTGAAAGGTCTTACTGGACCACAGTAAGAACCTTCTTAGGGATGCTCCTTTGGAGGCAGGGACACTCTTCAGAGGCCTTATTCCCTAAATGGCATCTGAGGACCTGATGAACCAACAGCACTACTGGTCTCTTACAGCCGCTCCTGACTCATCGAAACCAGCCAGGAAGCATCCTCATCCTGATCGCCCTTGGGACCTTCCAAATGTTTAAAGAGGATGTAGCCTCAACAGTCCCAACAGTAGCAATACCATTTCAAGCCTCCTTCTCCCTCATCTTTAGCTAGATGAGGTGGTCAAAAGAAACACGGGAGGAAGTTGGTGGACTTGTCCACCTTCCTTAAGGAAGGGGGAGGTCCTAAGGACTCGTGGCCTCTCCTGCCATGCATTTCTATTGCATGTGTTCTCTAGGTGCTTTGCAAGCACTTTTTGCAGAGATTTGGTCAGGCATCATGCAAGATATGTCCTGATGTTTGTCCACTGTGACCGAGCTAGGGCTTATTCTGAACCTCGATTAATCTAATCTCCTCTCGGGATTTCATTTACGTGGGTATGAACTACCCCACCAACCTTGGGTGAGTTCATGATCCACTGGACAGGAATGACGGAATCCAGGTGCTTTTGACAGCATTCTAAGTCAAGACCTCATCAGTTTGCCTATACCTATCTCTTCTGGGGACCTTGAACTCCGGGGCAGACCTGGTTCCCCTAGGAAGGATTTACTTGTGCCTGCTCCAGTTTCTCCTTCTGAAAGTACTGGAGACTTGCACAAGGATCCCCTCTCGGCTCAGTTTTCTCAGTTTTCTCTGGGACCAGATTTTTATCACTACTTGAGTTTGTAGGCCAATCAGAACCATTTTCTGACCGGAGTCACAATGCACCCCTCTGGACCGCACTCCTATGTGTACACAGATGTGCCAGATTCAGGTTGGAATGTTCACTTGGAGCCAGAAAGGGTACCGGTTGTTCTTCAGGTTTTTTGTTCCCGCCAAGAAGTTACCCTTCTCGTAAATAATCTGGAATTGAAGGCAATATTTTTAGTCCTACAGGGGTGTGTCATCCAAATAAGGAGTCATTGTGTGCTGGTCTCTGATGACAATACATCAGTAGTAACTTACCTTAGGTGACAAGGAAGTATACATGCTCCTTTTCTTTGTGTGAAGGTTTGGAACCTCCTTCACTGGGCAGCCTCAGAGGGGATCACTTTTCATCTCTTCTATATTCTGAGCAAGAAGAATATTCTGGCCAACAGTCTATCCAGGGGAGGCAGGGTGGTCCTCACAGAATAGTCTCTGCACCAATCCGTATCAGAGTCCCGGTTCAAAACTGAGGGAAGAACCTTGGTGGACTTGTTTGTGACGAGACTGAATAACAAGTTCCCATTGTATGTCTTCCCAGTCCCAGATCATAGGGACTGGGCAGCAGATGCCTTCAGTCTATGGTGGGTTTCAGAATAGTCCCACAAGTGATCCAGAAGTCAGGACTTCCACTGGTCAGCTCATTCTGATAGCCCCACTGTGGTCCCAATGGTCATGGTTCAGATCTACTAAACCTGTCAGTAGACCACCCAAGGAGATTACCTCAGAGGAGGGACCTGCAGTCGCAGCAATGTGGTCTCCTCCACAGCAGCCCACAGATTCTCCACCTTCACACTTGGCTCATCTCAAGCGATCAATCTGCCAGGACAAGTTTTTGAGCCAGATTGCAAACTGCATCGTCCAGGCTAAGAGCTGGCCCATGTGCAATGTCTATGATACAAAGTGTAGAATCTTTTGCTATTGATATAGTCGGAAATGTGTTGATCATAACTGTTCCTCTCTGAGTGCTTTCCCTGATTTTCTTCTCTTCCAGTTTGAAGAGAGAGAATGTTCAGTCTCTACTATTAAGGGCTATAGGGCAGCCCTGTCAAACACGCTCAAGTTCTCTAAGTATCAGGCCATTGGTTTGAACCCTCATTTTTCCGACATTATCAAGTTTTGTGAGCTACAATAAGACTGGTATCTCGCTCACTAATGCCTAACTGGAACCTTTCGTGCATTTTGTGGGCTTTGTCAAAACCCCCTTATGAACTGTTGGGTGGAGCTTCTTTAGAGAACCTTACTCTTAAAACTATTTTCCTGCAAGTAGAAAGAGCGAGCTTCGTGCTTTATCATAGAAAAAGCTCATTTAGGGTTCAGCAGTAAGTACGAGTCCATTTCTCTCCTTGGTCAACCTGGTTTTTTGGCGAAGTACAAGCTTTGGTAGCTCCACTTCCTATTGAAATCACGAGTCTCAGTTGTATCTATCAAGATAGACTTCTTTGCCCAATTTGGGCTTGCTGATTTTATTTGGCTGATCAAAAGGAAGAAGAAAAGGTCAGAAGCGTCCCTTTCTGCCTATTAAGGGCTCTGCTGATATTTTGGCATCCACAATGTCCAGGTGGATTGTCCTAACTATCAAGAGAGCTTATAAGTCCCTCAATAAGAGGGACCTTTTGTTTATGAGAATTAAAGCCATTGAAGTTAGGGCTATTGCTAATTCCCTGCCTGTTTTAATTATTATTGATTAGAGGATGTTATGAGAACAACATTTTGATGGTCACACACTACTTTCTTCTTTTACCTTCAATCTGTGACAGAGCAAAGTTATTTTTTCCTTGGGTCAAATAATTATGGTACAAAAAGTGTCCCAGTCTTTTGCCAGCTTACAGTAGTGAGCACTCCCACCATAAGGGCGAGTATTGCATTTTGATACAAGTTTTATGAAGCAATCAGTCTCCCTATGATCTGGCAAATTCAGCAAGGCAATAGTGATAGTTATTGTATTACTGCTATTAAAATTTATTTTATGCTAGACAGTGAATTACTGGATTTTTTGAGTGAAATTATTGTGATATGTTGTAAAGGTAAAGATGGCCACCTCACATCCAGATGAACTGGGTTAAAATATCAAGCAATGGGCAAATATTTTTTTTCATTTTGTTTTTTATCTGCTGTTTTACCTTGAATTGGGAAGGAGCATTATGTTACTACTGATACTTTATGTGTAAATATACACAAAACAGAGCAGAACAAAAATGGTAAACCGCTGACATTATCGCGCGGGATACAGTAAGAAATCAGATACTTCAGTCTGTTATACAAATTGCTAGACAATACGCTTGAGCATAAAATAAAAAGAATATTTGCTTGCTCTGAGTGAATAATGGTTATATTTCATCTCGTGGGTGAAAAACTTAAGTATTTGCACTCGTGGCTTTGCCACTCGTGAAAATACTGAGTTCTTCACCCACTTTATGAAATATATCCATTATTCACTCGTTTCAAGCAAATATCCTCTATGTATTACTGCTATTTAAATGATGTAAGAGCATTCTAGGTCCATGTCAAAGAAGAGGATGTATCTGCATGGGTATATGACGTGGGAGTCAGACTGGGTCTGTGTTCTCTCTGTTCTATATGTTGTAGAACTTTCCATCTAATGATAGGATGGAATTATAAGCTTGCATGAGGGTATTTTTGTCCTAAATGAGGTAAGCAAGACAATATTGACTGGTAAGTAGTACATAAATGAAATTTGTTTTGCTCCCTCCTACCAAGGAAACTGCATTTTTGACCCATATCTACTGGTGTAAGTTCTTGAGGTATATCACCATCACAGTTTACTGTGACTATATTGATTATTCAATCTGCAATTGTTGAAACTTCACCTTCACATGTAAGCTGGACATTATGGAAATTTAAAGATGATGAATGGATTTTTGTTTGCTATTAGACATCTTTATACCTTTCAACTTTAATTGCAGGTTCGTGAATGTAGGAATGGTCATGTACATAGCGGACACGGCCAATGTTCACAAGCAGGACTCTCAAAAAGCATAAATAGCATGTTAAAACTCCTGAAAGATGACACACCCGATGGACAACTTAAAAGAAACAAGGAGGCGAAGGAAGCCATATGCCAGATTCAGAAGGTATGTATGTACAGTTAGCTTTCTACTTGACTAAGGGCCATATGAAATCATGGTTAAGTTCTGCAGCCCATTTTGATTACATAATTTCAGCCCCACCTTTTGGTGTCATAATCACCGGTAAATGTAATTAAGTGACATGTGTCACAAACACCAGTAAATGTAATCAAGTGACACTTATAAGTACTTGTGACATTAAATGTCACAAAAAGACATTATCAACAACTGTGAAAGCAATGTTGACAGTAACAGGAATAAATTGTTACATTTACTATTGTTGTAACATTTACTTGCGGCAATTACTTTTGAACAATTACAGCCATCAGTGGCAGTTTTCATTGTTTTAGATAAATCTTGTTTTTCTGCACACCTCTCCCTCAATAACTCATGCCCGGACAACTTGTGAATCTACTTTCAGTTGAAAATGTTGATTAGTGCCCGAAAATTTGAATCAGCATTACTGAATAAGAAGTCATATATTTTGTAAAATTTTCTTTACAGAAAGATTCTCAGTACACTGTAAATAACAATATTCTACGAAATTTTGAACCATGAAGATATCGGTAATAGTGGCAGCATTTTAAGAAATAAATACCAATTAAATAAGTTTTGTCAAGTGAAATTCATGTTTTAGATCTTTCATTTCTGTTTCAGTGTAATCACCATAAACACGATACGCTCTCTAGTATTCAAACGTGAAAAGTGTCACTTTACCATCACAACTATGTCCACGAACATTTGGAATGTGAGCTTATATCAACAAGCTCTGAGATGAGTTTGATCATGAGTCACATCCATGCATATTAAATTAGGTGATCTTGCATCAGATTTACAGAGTTTGCGAACACATTGGAGGCCATATTAGGTTTTGATCGGATATGGAACGTAAGCTTGTATAATCAAGATCTCGGATGATTTCGAGTATGAGTGAGATCCATGCTCATTAATGAGGTGATCTTGCATTGTAAGTTTTGTCTCATCAAGATCTCAAATGAGCTGATTCTGAGCACGATCCACACATATTAGTAAGGTGATTTTGCATCTGTATGACTGAGCTTATAAACACTCTGGATGCCATATTGATGATCAGATTTTCATCATGTTTGATATGCTAGTTTATGTCATCAGGATCTCAGACAAGTTCAGTTATGAGTTACATCCATGCATACTAATGAGGGAATCTTGTATCTTATTGGCTGAGTCTGTGAACATTATAGAAACCACACTTCTTAAGAGATTTTGATCAAACTTGGTATGTAAGCTTGTACCATCACGATCTCAGACGAGTTTGGTTGTGACTGAGATCCATGCATATTAATAAGGATCCAGGCTGATCAGAGGGTGGGAATCAAACCTGCAGCCTTCTATTCACAAGTCAAACACTTTAACCACTGGGTCACTGTAGCATCCTTTGGTAGGGATCTTAATAGTTTCCAAATTATGACCTGTAGGTGGGGCCATAGGGTGGTAAGGACAGGCCCAGGAATCCATGCTGACTGCACAGATGGACTCCTATTGTAATGTGAAGTAAGGGTACCTTAAGAGTGGGGTTATGAACAGTTTCTTAGTTATGAATCAGGGCATTAGTCCCTGGGGCAGGGAGAGATTCAGGAAACTGTGCTGGTTGTATGAATGAATTGTGGTGTTTATGCCAATAAATATATGTGTATATATATATATATATATATATATATATATATATATATATATATATATATATATATATATATATATATGGTCTAGGAATGAAAATAACATGAACTTTAATTGACAATGTAGCAACTATGTGCTCCAAACTTTTCGTTTCCCTTTACAGTTTAAATACATGTGTGATTTCGCATTCACAAGCTGTCATGTCAACTAACCAGGTGAGCAATATCAGGCCCACTTGGACCTTTTTTAAGTATTACAGCATTTTTCTTTAGTAGCTTTGTGTAGGAATTGCCAATAATGATAGGTTAGTATATCTATCGATAGGTATTTACATACGGTAGGTTGATAGAAAGAAAAGATTAATGCTACAACCACAGTAAACGTCCTAGTTTCAACCTTTTACTGCCAACACTACTTTCCGAGCAAGGGGGTTAAAATTGTTCAAGTCTGAGGCCCCAGACTCATAAAAACTTCCATCATAATCACTCATTTTAAAGAACTCTAGTCTGATGGACTTGCTTCTTTCAGAAACAAAGAAAAAAGAAATAAACCCTGAGGTTTCTTAGAGCCAACTCCTCCAAAAAAAACTTAACATTTTGCCTTAGAAATTCAGAATTCCATAGTAGATCCCCCTGTGGGTTTGGAGATGTAGAATAGGCCTGAAGTGTCCTCTGGTATGTCATGAGAGGAGACTGAATGGAGACAACCCATTTGCCATGGGTTGCATCTTGTGTCGTTGGAGGAGAGGATCATGGTAGTTGAGTAGAGGAGCCGATGGTTGTCACTCTGATTGAAAACACAACTATGGCCTTAACTTCAGCTAGACGGGTGGTCAGAAGGGTCCAGTCTGATTAATTGGCTAGTCACACCAAGCTTTACGGCAGCGGTCCTCAACCTTTTTGTGCATATTGGCACATTTGTGAGTTTATGAGAGAGAAGCGGGCACCAACCAAGTAACATAACCCTCTTTTTTTTCATTATTCATTATAACCTCTTTCCGTATAACCTCTTCCACGGGCACAAAAAAACCCCATGGGCACTGTCTTGGGGACCACTGCATTAGGGGCTATGTTGAAAACATTTAGCTTCACTGATTTGTGTACTTTTCAAAGGTGACCTTAGTGAGTAAAGCAATTTGGTGGTGTTCTTCAGACCTTACAAGGAACATAGTATCTGAGGGTGGTGGCAAAGGTCAATTGAGTAAGAACAATTCATCCAGCAATTCAGATGAGGAAACTTGTCTGAGTCAGGGAAATTGGCCAAGACTTTTCATTGTTGAATCCAGTGATGAGAACCAACAACTAACCAAGCTATCACCTATCGTGGTAACTAAAGCACTTCATGGCTTTCCTGCAGAGCCAAGAAGTGTTAAAAAAAACTTAGTTTTGGACAACTACTTCTACAGTGCAGCTGCGAAGCTCACTCTGACAGTCTGCTTAGCTCAAAACAGTTTCTAGATATACCTATTAGGGTATTTCCACACAAATTTATCAACCTGTTGAGAGGTAGATTTGGATGGCTGCAGTGAGGATGAGATGCTTAAAAATCTCATGTCTTAGAACATCTCAGAAATGAAATGAATCGACATTTGCCATAACGACAAGTTGATTCCCACAAACACTTACATCCTGATGTTTGACTGTACCACTTTGCCGACATCGATCAAGGACAGGTTTTTAAACATTCTTGTCATACCTTTCTTTCCTAATCCTTTGTGGTGTTTTAACTGCCAGAAATATGGCCACCACAAAGATGACTGCAAGAAGAAACAATTCTGTCCTAGATGTGGACAAGAGGGTCATGATGGATCGTCATGCGTGAGATGCTGGGAAGAACATTCTCATACACTGGAGACTACCCCAAGTGGAAACACAAGAAGGAGATCCAACATGTGAAAACCAGCTAAATCCAGCTCACAAAAAGATCAGCAAACCACTGTCCCCAGTGGACATAGAATCAGTGTAACAGATAAGATTCCAAACTCATCTACAGAGAAACCAGTTAGATCCGGCCCATCCAAAGCGCAGCAGACCACTGGTGATAGTGGAAATGCATGCTTGAATGTAGGTATAGACTGGGGCTCTGTTTGGCCAAGTGGTCTAAAGTGCTCACCTTTACAGATCACTTGCACATTTCACCAGTTTGCGTGAATTTGAGTCGAGTTGGCTCAGCCAATGGGGGTATGTGAGAAAGTAGCCTCCCATGGGTCAGTTGTGCTTCCCAGGGGCTTCCTCCGCCAAATATACTGGCCGCAATGTATAGCCTATCATGTGCTGAAAAATGGTGTTGAACCCCTCGAAACCAAACTAAGTATAGAGAGGATTAAAGAATCTCTTAGACTCCCAAAAGATCTGTCGACCCTATCAAGCTCTTTAACAAGTTTCTAGAGAGTATAGGCACAAGTTTCTAGAGAGTATAGGCACTGGGGAGTCTCCTGATATCTCATTGAGGAAAGCTCACAGAAATCCCTTCATAAATGTATCTGACATGAATATACAATGGAATTTCAGAGGTTTAAAGGTAAATATTAATGAAACTCGTTTCTACTTAAAAGAACATGCTTAAAGAACATGGTCCAATAACTGTCTGCCTTCAGGAGAACTTTTGTTTAAAGAAAACAACAGTTAATCTTAAAAACTTCACAATGTACACCAGCTTTTCAAGAAATACTGATAAGGCTGCTGGAGGAGTGTCCATCATCATAAATAACAACTTGTCACAGCCAAATTTATCACAAAACTACTTTGCAAACTGTAGCCATTCATGTGTCCTTACACAAAAACGCTTTCACTTTGCTCAGCTTACCTCACTTCAAGCACTTAAATCACTCAGTATAATCTTTATCATCTTATTGAGCAATTACCAACACCTTTTGTTTTACATGGTGAGTTTACTGGCTACAATACACTTTGGGTCTGTAAAGATATCAGTGAGAGAGGGGAAAAATGGAAACTTTGTTTCAAAACACAATCTTTGCCTTTTTAACATGCATCACAATCCTGCTCATCCTTAGATTGGACTATCCACAATCCATCTCTTTTACTTGTCCTTTCTTGCAAAGTTGGTGACGACCTATGCGATAGTGAGTACTTACTAATATTCTTAAGAAGTAATATTCCTAAACCTCAAGGGCTCAGGCAGAGATGGAAATTGAACAAGGCAGATTGGAAAATGTGTTCATCCCAGTGCAAATCAAATTTGACAGATAATCATTCTCACAATGTAGTGGATCCAATACGCTTATTTACAAAGGTACTCCAGGATGTTGCTGGGGGTACAATGTCAAAAACTTTGCTAATTTCTAAAAGATTCTCTTCATCGAGGCCATGACACTTCAGCATGGCCAGATGATGTCTACTATCAATTTTATTTTTGAAACACTTATCTTACACAGCTCTCAGTACAATGCTAAACAATTTCAATAAAATTTGGGAAACTAGCAAAAATCTTGCAGTCTTGGTGAGAAACAGCGGTGATACCAGTACCTAGACTAGGAAAGGACTAAAGTGACCCTTCCAGCTATCATCTGATATCGTTAACAATCTGTATTTGCAAAACCATAGAATGGATGAAAAATAATAGACTACTCTAGTATCTCAAATCCAGCAAACTACTATCAGATGTTCATTGTGGATTCAGATGCCAAAGAAACAAAATAAAAAAGCAGACTTGCATTATTTTTTGGAGAAGCTATCATAGAAAACGAATATATGCTGTGTTTCACTGGTTTTAATAGGGTATCAATTTTCATGGATTTCATGGTTGCTCCTAACCAGTAATTTAAAGAGCAAACAAAATATTACTCACATGTGATGCAGAAAGAGCCCCCTGCCCTTATTTTCTTACTAATACATTCCTAATGGCCAACAAAGCCCAGTTACTTGATGACTCACCTTCATTACTGTAATAAAGTATTATTTTGACATGATTTTCTTTTATTTTGACCCATTTCGAAAAAAAGAATTGTAAAGCAGTTCATATTGTTTCAATGTACATGAATTTATACAGTATCTAATAGCTGTCTTTTCCACTTTCTGCCTTAAACTGATATGTGTTGTGAGACCAGTAAGATGGAGAGAAGAGAAAAAGAGTGTGAAGCATATAAGCACTAATATTAATGAAAATGAAAAAAGAATAATGACATGATATGCGAAATTTATATTTAATATTTATTTATATCGAGTCTTCATTTAGGTGAAACTGGTTGAAAATACTGCAGATACATTAATGACAATAGTGCATTTACTTTATTCTCTCCAATTCTCTGTGATTTAATATTTGATCTTAGCCAAGATGCATCTAAATGAATCATTACTTAAAGCATAGATAAATGCCAACATGTATGCTACTAATTAGAGGTAGAAATTATTTTGTTAAAATCCTCCTCACTGAAAGTACATCTCATTTTCTTGATGCTTTTTTAAATAAAGGAACAGCAAGACTATAAAAGACTAAAACTGTTGCTTGAAGTACAAGTGCTAATTTAAAACCACTGAATAAACATCTTGTCAATCAAATCTGCCACGTAAATAAACTCAGACTGCAAACTTACGCATGTAGTTGCTGTCTTTTTCGACTTGGAGAAAGTTTATGACACTACATAGAAGTACAGCATCATGAATGACCTATTCAACCTAGATTTAAGGGGATGCCCACCTAATTTTATCTCCAGTTTTTTTAAATATAGATAGTTAAGAGTTAATGTAGGCAGCACCCTTTCTGAAAGCAGTGCTAAGAAAATGGGTGTACCTCAGAACAGCATACTGTAAACCACCCTATTCAACATCAAAATTAACGGCATACTGTAAACCACCCTATTCAACATCAAAATTAACAGCATACTGTAAACCACCCTATTCAACATCAAAATTAACAGCATACTGTAAACCACCCTATTCAACATCAAAATTAACAGCATACTGTAAACCACCCTATTCAACATCAAAATTAACATCATACTGTAAACCACCCTATTCAACATCAAAATTAACAGCATACTGTAAACCACCCTATTCAACATCAAAATTAACAGCATTCTGTAAGTCACCCTATTCAACATCAAAATTAACATCATACTGTAAACCACCCTATTCAACATCAAAATTAACAGCATACTGTAAACCACCCTATTCAACATCAAAATTAACAGCATTCTGTAAGTCACCCTATTCAACATCAAAATTAACAGCATACTGTAAACCACCCTATTCAACATCAGAATTAACAGCATACTGTAAGCCACCCTATTCAACATCAAAATTAACAGCATACTGTAAGCCACCCTATTCAACATCAAATTTAATACCTTAATCCAGGAACTGACTGTTTCGTATATATTGACAACTTTCTGATCATCTATAGATGAAAATAGTACACAAACTATTGAGCATCATCTACAGACAAGCTTAAATAGAGTTCATAAATGGGCAGAAGAATTTCAAATTTATGAAATCTAAAACTGTATGTACTTCTGCCAGTTATATTGAATTCATAATGACTCATACCTCTTGTGC
The DNA here is from genome assembly GCA_029931535.1 of Margaritifera margaritifera. Lineage (NCBI taxonomy): Eukaryota > Metazoa > Mollusca > Bivalvia > Unionida > Margaritiferidae > Margaritifera > Margaritifera margaritifera. The sequence goes on along the minus strand of JAQPZY010001507.1, from coordinate 2,131,887 downwards.
AGGAGAGCAGATCAGAAGGTCTTTCTCCGATTATGCAGGTCATTAAATTGATCCAAGATTGACTGTGGCTTGTTTGTGTACCGATCAGCCTGTATATCTTATTTCCAGCTGCTTAATCTGATACACAATCAGGGACTTGGACTTTATCTGTGTGCATTTAGAACTTTCCCTTAAAAAAGGCTGTATTTTGAGGCAAATGAACCATCACATTATCTAAGATAGATGACATTGACTCTTCAGTATACTACCAAACTTTCTTCTAATCCATCTAATTCTGTAAATGATGTAATCTTGAGGCCCAAATACCAAACCTTATATGCTGAGAAACCAAACTATATTCTACCTTTTGGCATACTATTTCTCCCTCACTTAGAAACAGCAAAAATCAATATTGGAAATACTGCACAATTCTTTGTTCCAAAATTACCACGTTGGTTATCAACACCCATAGAATTACATTTGATCTTTGCCAATTCAAAAAGTCTTCAACAAATCCTCTCAGAGTAAATTCAGTGAAATCAAAACCTCATAGTCATACATCTCTTTATACAGACAGTTAGAAAGACGGAGACAAGGTCGGAGCTGCAATTGCAACACCCCATGGCACCATCTTGAGCCAGTTACTGGATAAAGCCACAATTTTTACCGCAGAAATTACCACAATACTCCAAGCTTTGAACTAACACTATGGAGAGAAAACTCCACAAACTTAAGAACATCAAACCCACTATTGAAGAATGGTATCCCTCATATAGAAAACAAATCAATTGTGCCAATCATGTATCAGACACATATACCTGACTTCTGCATACCTCCTGAACGGTGAAACTCAACCAGAGTGCACACCACACCAGAGTCCACTGATTAGGGGTGAAACGAATAATCGATGTATCGATACTTTTTCCAAATCGATACCCATATCAATACAAGAGGTGAAGAAATAATACAAAATGAAATTTACCCTATACAAGTTACTTTAATCTTCAGCAGTTGTGAATAATTATTAGTTGTCTGCCTTTTCATTCTTTGAATTGAGAATTCATCCGAGAAAAACTATGACAACACCCACTCACCTTCAACAAATTAACAAACACAAGGTGACTAACTCACATGGTTTGAAATCTGCCCCCCCCTCCCCACTCGCCAGTTCCATGCTGATTATTTTATCCTGTCAACATGCCCAGCCACTAATAACATATATCAACATAACGAAGACATTCCAGATTTGTTCCCCATGTATAATTTAAGTACTTTACTGATCATTTAAGAACCACATTAATGCGAAGTTTCTCTGTTGCTTCTCATCTTTTCTACTTGGATCGAATTTGAGGGCTACACTTCTGGTGTGTCACGCAGTAAAATATGTTGCATTCAATTCTGATTGGTGGTTATTGTTTGTTCAAGTCTAGAGTAAAACAATAACCACGAATCAGAACTAACTGTAGCTTATTCACTGCATGACGCACTGGAAGTATTGATATCCACACTGCATGACGCACTGGAAGTATTGATATCCACACTGCATGACACACTGGAAGTATTGATATCCACACTGCATGACACACTGGAAGTATTGATATCCACACTGCATGACACACTGGAAGTATTGATATCCACACTGCATGACACACTGGAAGTATTGATATCCACACTGCATGACACACTGGAAGTATTGATATCCACACTGCATGACACACTGGAAGTATTGATATCCACACTGCATGACACACTGGAAGTATTGATATCCACACTGCATGACACACTGGAAGTATTGATATCCACACTGCATGACGCACTGGAAGTATTGATATCCACACTGCATGACACACCAGTTCGGCCTGGGTCGATTCGGCCCAAACGCTACTTTTCGTCGCGTCGATTCGGCTGGGTCATTTGGGCCCACATATGTTTCATTAGGGATATGCTGTGACATTAATAAAGATGTTTTCATTGGAATAGTATAACACTGAGCACAAAGTGCCAGTGATCATAGTGACATATCAGCTGATAATGTATTTTGATGACGTAAAAACAACTTAAATTAAAAGTGACTGATTTGGACCAGGTTTATTCGACTGAGTCGGGCCAAAAGTGAGGCTGATTCGGACCATGTAAAATATTAGTAAGTTTTGTCTTAGATTTAGATGTGACATTTACAGTTGCTTCAAATATGATATTTCTCATTATTCCCAGGTACGTTGAGCAGTTTAAAACTGCATTTAAGGAAACAAAACCCCCAATTTTACGTGAGATAATGGGATTGTTCTGGATACAAATCAAATTAAATAATGTAAAACCGTTTATCTTTCATTGCCAATTTAATAGTGAAATATTTTCAAAGCAGCTCATTCACCTTTTGTGCAAAATTGAAATAGTTTGCTTTATTTTATTAAGAAATAATGCAATTACTAAAACTGAAAAAATCATCAAAACAGGGCCCATGCAGTAACATATTTTCGTCTATATATATTGGTCCGAGTATGTTAATGCTTTTCTTAGATTTATGTAGAATTTATCTTTATCCTGTATATTGCACTATATACTGATAGTCCGAAATAACACTTGTATACTAAAAACGTTAGTCTAACATTTGGTACATTTTCTTTCTTCATATATATTTTTATTTCATCGACCTTTTCAAACACGTAATTTATAGACTGACATCCTAAATTTTAAGATAGGTAAGTACAATTTTTTATTAAATATTCTTCATATTTGAATACCTGTTTTATAAAATTTTACAATTTTGTCCTTTGGACGATTTTTTCTAAAACCGATAACCAATCTTGTTTGTGTTCATCTAAGAGGACGATTTTAATATAAATCCTAGCACCTCCCTTCCTCATAAAACTATGAGAAAACCTTTTACAAATGTTTTGCAATTACACTTTTACAAACAAACACTAATTTTTTCATTAAAATCAAAAGAACTGTAACAAATTTATTATATATAATAATTATTTACTTCTTAAATATGAATAGCAATAAACATGAAAAATTGACGTAAATATACCCATTGTAATTATAAGACACACACATACATATGCATTCGGCAGCTGATAATATCAAGTGGGATTTTGTCAGTCTCTTATGAAAAACTCAATTATAAGACGGAAAGATATAACATTAATGTATGCACTAATAAAATCACATTTTGCAGTCAGTTTCATAAATTAATCAATCTGATAATAAAGCTGATGATAAGAAACAATGAACATTGAAAAACATCTACTTAACCAAGTTTAATTAAATTAATAAACTTATTAAAAATTAATAAACGGTACCATTATTAGTACAGTAAAACCTGTCATGAGCGACCACAATCGTAATGCACGGATCGATTTTATTATATAAACGCACTGTCGTGAGCGACCACCTGTAGAACGCGACCAGCGATCTCGATTTCTTGTCAAAATGTGCATTTCGACACTGCTATGAGCGACCACATCACAAAAACAGAGATAAACATAACTGACCTTTATTTAACCTTTTGTAACCACGACCGCTTAAGAAGCAAAGACGTTAAAAACAAAATCAAAAACTTAAAAACAAATTAAGCTGGCCTCCGGTTTCTTGAATTGTACAGGTCATGCATGCAGTATCATATGTTATAGATTGTAAACCAGACTAGAGTACATGCCGATTGTTCATTCGGAAATACCTCGGCTATTTCTGCGAGACTAAAGTATGATCCATAGGATTTCCCGCGAAGTTGCGAATGGTAGCTTGTTCTAAAATAATACTGCTATGAACGACCCTATCGCGAGAACTGAGACAAACACCACTGACGTTTATTTTATCCTTTGTAACAACGACCGCTTCCAAAGTAAAGACTGCTCTAAAAAGTAAAATTATAAAAACAAATTAGACTGGCTACCGGTTTCATAACTTTTGCAGGTCATGCATGTAGTTTCCTTTGTTCTAGACTGTAAACCACCCTCAAGTACATGTCACTAACTGCCATTGTAGTGCCAAAGTCAATATAGCGGTCGCATACATCATTTGTCTTTGGAGTTAATCCGTAATGCCTGGGGTGAATGAAGTCTTTGTCTTTGCCTTTAATACCAGTAGGTGAGAATCGTTTTCCAGACTCGATTGTCATTGTGAAAGGCTTGTGTTGTTTGTTGGGGTGTTTTTGATGTTACAGAGATTATAACGCACACACCAAACCGTCATCTGTTAACCTTGGTGCAGCTGGTTACACCCTCTGTTTATAGAGTTAATCCCTTTGTATCGTCGGTGAATAAAGTCTTTGACTTTTGTCTCCAAATAAATTTATTCTGTTTCTGGATAAATTAATTGTGTCTTTTTATTTCATTCATTGGTACATATACATTGTATATGTATTCCATATTTCCCCAAAGCCTGATCAAAACTGCAACAGTTGTTATTACAATTGATCCCTTATAACATTAACACCTAGCACTTTAATAACAATGGCAGAACCTCCAATGAAAAAGAGACAAATTCTAACATTGGAGGAAAGAATTAATGTAATTGAAAGAAGTGAAAAACGGGAGACCGTTTGCAACATAGCAGCCACTTGAAACGTCGGCAAAACTCAAATTTAGGGTGTTATAAAGGACAAGGAGTCAATTAGAAACAAACTCATATGCTAATACTAGTACATGTACGTGTGATCTTCAAATATAAATGTGATTCATGTTTAATGATAGATGTATATCTTTATTACTATTTAAAATTATTTTCAGATTAATGCATGCAATATTTTAACAAGAACTATGAACAAAGAATACAATAAATGTACATGATTGTGCTTATTTTTCCCTCTTAAACTGTGCTGAATTTCGACCTTGGAAACTGGTCTTTTTGTACAAATCTGTTATGAGAGACCACCTGTCTTGAGAGACCGCTTTTTGCTGGCAGAAGGGGCGGTCTCATGACAGGTTTTACTGTATTTACTTAATTTAATGCGGTTAACATTACAAACATAAGGCATATGTGCACATCAGAAAATGTTATTTATTATTCTATTCACTTTTGCACAATACATACATTTACATATTTTTAACTAGATAAATTATACATTCAAATTATTTTTTGCTTAAATGTACATGAACTTTTTATATACTGTCTAGGATAGTGGGTCAAAGCGACCCGCACATGTGGGCCGAATCAAACCTGGTTGACATAGTGGACCGAAACAACCCGACCAAATCAACCCAGGCCTATCTGGTTTTGGGCTGAAATGACCTGTACCCAAGTATTGGCATCCAAACTCGATCCAAATAGATACAGAACAACAGAGAAACTTCGTGCAAAAGTGGATATTAAATGATCTGCAAAGTACTTAAATCGTAACTGGGGAACAAGTTTGGAATGTCTCCTTTTACGCTGATATATGTTAGCAGGGACTGAATGTGCTGACGGAATAAACAAAATTTTATCACAGAATCACCAAGGGGGCAGAATCCAAACCACACGAGTTATAGCCACCTTGTTAATTTGTAGAAGGGAAGTGGGTGTTGTGAATAATTTCCTGTTTCACTGACAGAAACAAGTGTCTGTGGCCACAGCAGTTGTTTTGCATCTGCAGGAAGTACAATGCGAAGGATCTGGTTGTTAGTCGTCTCTGTTCCCACACTCGGACTTGTTCTAGATAAGATTTTCCTTGCACAAGGAAATTGCAATGTTTCTTCTGTTTTGAAGATTACACCATAATGCCATCCAGATTTAAGTGAAGACATGAAATTAGTAATAAGATGTTTTAAAAGCATTCATGCAATGCAAAACAAATGGCTTAGTGACCAAGATGACTCCTGCACCTAATCAAATAGAGCAGCCTAAAATGGACTAAATTTTAGGTTGAATAAAAATCACGGACACCTACCAGGTAGTCTGTTTGGAAGTTGTTTTTTTTTTAAACTCTTGTCCAGGATGAGAATGGCATATGAATAGATGATAAGTCCCTGTCTGTCTGTAATCCGCATACTAGAAATACAACCAATAAGTCAACTCATAAAAAATTGTACCACCCTATCACTGACAGACCTTGTAAAGATGAAAATACCATCAAGTTGATATGTGTATCGATAATGTATTGTATCGTAGGTTGTATATCGTGAATCGTATCGATATGCAGCAGAGGTGTATCGTTTCACCCCAACCACTGACAGTGGAACAGTCATTCTTATTGAGTGTGTCAACTTCCACCCTGTGAGACAGAAGTATTTTGATGTGAACAGTATGAAGAAACTGTATAATAATGTACCACCTGAGAAAACTGTATGATAATGCACTGCCTGAGAAAATCTTGTACTTTTTGAGGGAATGTAGTTTATATAGCAAATTTCGACCAGATGTTTTAAGGATTTGCATGTGTTACCTTTATCTTTTATTTTATATACATATTTTACAAAATTTTAACATCTGTACGTTTTATATTTTATCTTACTGTACTTGATGTTTACATTTATTTGCAAGAGCTTATCTTAAATTTTTGTACAATTCATTTTGTACACTTTTTTTCACTTTTCAATCTTTACTTTTAGTTGGTACCACTATAGCCACTATTATGCCTAGGTGCTGTGAAAACACTATTGTGTACATACATACATTTTAGAGGAGATATATACTAAAGTAGTCAACACAAGATTGATATGGTGTAATTTCACAACATTCGTATTGATAAATGGAATCAATACTGTTGTTGAAGTATTTTCAATAAGATGGGTCACAACAAGCAGGTGCTAATCAAAGCTGCCTTGCAAGTCACTGTACTTTATACACAAGTTCCTCGAAGCAGAGTTGACATTTTGCTATATATTCATCAAAATGAAATATAAACTTAATTCTTTCCTCATTATACATGGTGTCACTGGTTCCATATCCAATGATTTTCTTGCCAGGTCTTCATCATGCAAGAGTACTCTGTTTCAGAGGGAAAACAAATCTCAGAACATCAGTAGTCAGATTGATTTAAACTTTCTTTTACTATTAGATTTACCTTTGGGTGATTCTGTGGTGTTCGTTTTTCCTTTCCTATGTTTTTGACATATTTGTATATTCCACTATCATCTCTATTTCACAGACCACTGATTTCTCTCCTGCAATGATAGAGACATTTCCTCTGATGGGTATGTAAGCAGGCATTTATTTGTTTAAGGAAATTATGCTGCTAACTTTTGTTTGCTTCAGTGTTAGGCTCTTAATAGCTGTTTAACACATGCTAGTATTTACACATGCCTACATATCTCTCTGTCATGTATAATCTTTTGTAAATTTATAGTTATTGTGTAATTACAGGTGCGGGACACAATCATTCTCATATTCCCTGAGGATGAGTATATGGTTACTCAAGACCTGATGAAAAGTAAGCTAGAAGAAATAAATGAGAAACTTAAAAAAGCCAAGCAAGATGTAGATGATCTTAAGAAGGACAACACTATCCATGGGCAGGAGAGTGGGAAGACATCCGAGGAAGTCAAAGAACTGAATTTGAAATATGAGCAGTTGCTAGTTAAGGTATAATTTTGTAGTGAAGAGTTGCAAAGCAAGTAATTGAAGGAAGTATTAAAGATGAAATTCATTTAATTTTCTTTTTTGTACTGTATATACCTTTATCATATTGCCCAGAGTACAAAAATGCAAAGTTTAAAATTCTTTGCAATCTATACCTGACTAAAAAACTATTGCTGTGATTAATATACTGTATTCAATTAACTACATAATATGTGTCAACTTTTGAATTCTCTGATATCTTGAGTAGCATCCACCCACAGTGTAACTTCTCTAACATTGCCAGCTGATTTCCTCTTAACTTGACGGGCTTCCAACTACATTGTAACTTCTCGTAAAAGGCCAGCTTTATCTCTTAACTTGATTGACTTCCAACTACAGTGTAACATCTCTTACATGGCCAGCTAATTATCTTGTAACTTGACTGGCCTCCAATTAAAGAGTAACTTCTCTTATATGGCTGACTATCTCATAATTTGACTGATTTCCAACTGCAGTGCAACTTCTCTTACATGGGCAGCTAATTATCTCATAACTTGACTGGCATCCAACTACAGTGTAACTTCTCTTACATGGTCAGCTCATTATCTCATAACTTGATTGGCTTCCAACTGCATTGTAACTTCTCTAACATGGCCAGCTAAAGATAACACAACTTGACCGGATTCCCGATTCAGTGTAGCTTGTCTTACATGACCTGGTAATTATCATATAAATTACCTGGCTTCCAGCTACTGTGTAATGTCCCTTAAATGTGCAGATAATTGTCTCATAACTTGACTGGCATCCAACTACAGTGTATTATCTCTTACATGGACAGCCAATTATCTCATAATTTGACCAGTTTCCAACTACAGTGCAACTTCCCTTACATGGCTAGTTAATTGTTTCATAACCAGTTTGGCTTCTAACCACAGTGTAATGCATCATAAATGTGTAGATAATTGTCTCATAACTTCACTGTAATCCAAGTACACTGCAACTTTCTTACATAGTCCGGTAGTTATCTTTTGACTTGACTGGCTTCTGAATATAGTGCAACTTCCCTTGCATGACCAGCAGATTCTCGCATAACTTCACTTGGCTTCCAACTATAATGCAACTTCCCTTGCAGGGCCAGCAGATTCTTGCATAACTTCACTTGTCTTCCGACTATAGTGCAACTTCCAATGCATGGCCAGCAGATTCTTTCATAACTTCACTTGTCTTCCGACTATAGTTCAACTTTCCTTGCATGGCCAGCAGATTCTTGCATAACTTGACTTCAGACTATAGTGCAACTTACCTTGCATAGCCAGCAGATTCTTGCATAACTTCACTTGGCTTCCGACTATAGTGCAACTTCCCTTGCATGGCCAGCAGATTCTTGCATAACTTCACTTGGCTTCCAACTAAAATGCAGCTTTGCATGCATGGCCAGCAGATTCTCACATAACTTCACTTGGCTTCCGACTAAAGTGCAACTTGCCTTACATGGGCAGCAAATTCTATTATAACTTGGCTTAGCTTCCAACTACAGTGCAACTTTGATTTACATGGCCAGCTAATCATCTCATAACTTGATTGGCTTTTTGCTATAGTGTAATTTGTCTTACATGACCAGCTACTTATGTCATACCTTGACTAACTTCCAATTATAGTGTAACTCTTACATGGCCATCTAAGAGATAGAACCATATTGGCCATGATTAAAAGGTGAGTGTATTAGGAAGGTAAAATGTAGAATAAAGTAAGAAAATGGCAACATCAATTGCAGGCAGTTTAAAGATGGTATTTTGTTTAAAGAAGGTGTTGCTTGATTATGTTAGTTCTCTGTAACTTTTATACCAAGTAACATTAAACTATATAATTTTACTTTAAGAGGCAAGATAAATCTTGATGAAAATGGTACAGTAATTTCAGATCTGTGTTCACAAGATAATTAATTTCACTTTATTCATTGATTTCTCAGACATTGTGAACTGCTAATAAGATACAAATGAAGGTCACTATGATTAACATCTGGTTCAGTTCTGAATCTGTCTCAGAATCTAAGGGTTGCTGGTTTGATACCCGCCCAGGCCAGCTCAGATCAACTGTCCTATTGTGTTCTTTGGAAATTCTCCAAAAAAAAGAAATGTAAGAAAATATCTTACATTTTTTAAATGAATATTGTTATGTACTTTTTTCTTTAATCAATCATGAACACATACTATTAAATGAAGTACAGTAGAAGTGTAGTCATTTTGTAATTGGTGGAACGTATATAGAGAGAACAGTGCTAAATACTAATGTTTTCTGTCCTCAAACAGATAAAATTCATGAATATTTTAGATAATATATACCACAGAAGTTGCTCCAGTGGAACAAGTAGGGGATGGGTATGTGTGGTAAGATGTTATATTCATGTCTCAGTGTAGTCTATAGAAACCCTGCTTTATTAACAGTAATTTGAATCCAGTTTTTACCATTATTACTATTCTAGGTCAAGATACTTTGTTGTGAAACTCGAATCCAAGACCAATTTCTACACAGTCTTTAACTGTTATCTAGATTAAACATTCTCAACCCTTTACATAACATTGTGATTAGAGGACCAATATTTGAGTAGAGAATCTGCTCCTTTATCATTGATACAAAGCGAGTAGAGAATCTGCTCCTTTATCATTGATACAAAGCGAGTAGAGAATCTGCTCCTTTATCATTGATACAAAGCTTATTCTGTGAAATTTATTGATAAACAGTCTTTCTTGGGTCACAGTTATTATTACCTTACCAAGTTAAGAAGCAAATATAGCGTCTTGCCTGATTATTCGTTTGTGTTTATGTTTGTTCCTTTGCCTTGAATACAAAGGATATTATATAAATTTTCTTGATAAACAGGCTTACGTGGGTCATTGTTATTATTATTATAACACCAACATAGTTATGAGGTGATGTAACATCTTGCCCGGTTGGTCATTTGTGTGTGCGTTTAATTATTTACCATTGATTCAAAGAATGTTATGTAAAATTTCTTAAGAAACAACCTTTTTTGGGTTGTAATTACCATACCAACATAATTACAAGATGATGTAGCATCATGCCTAATTGGTAATTTGTGTGCATTCCTTTTTTACCTTTGATTCAAAGTTTATTATGTAAACTTTCTTTATAAACAGTCAGAGGTATCATTATCCCCAGGCCAACAGAGTTGTTTGTTTGCTTCTTCCTTTATGCTTTGTTGTGTTCTTTCATTCTTTCATTTGATACATGCATGTAAAACCCTCCATAGCTTGGACCCTATTTCACCTAAACTCATCCAGATTGGTATGTTGATGCTTGTCAAGAGGATTCATTCATCTGTACCAAAGTATGTCACTGTTGCCTATTTTCCATGCCATTGGGAATGTTGTATTTTAGAGGTTTGTAAGTAATGCCCTCAAAAGAACTATTTCGCAAACACTCATCAAAATTTGCCAACAGTGCCTGCTGATATTTTGCAGAAGGAAAAGGCAAGTAGTCATAGAAATTGATATACTGATCATGGCTCACAGGCTGCATTTGTAAATTGTCACATTTCTTATTTTAATTTAATTTAAATGAACACTCATATAAGATCCTTATTTCTCACTTAATATCCATTCCACTGTATGAAGCACTGCCCAAGCCACTCAGACATACAGTTTATCAGTGGAAATTATATCCCACCCAGAAAAGTCCTGCAAACTTTTGTAGTAAAGGATGCTTTTTGAAAAGTTTCGTCAGATTTGAGATATATATTATTATTACTCAGCTTTTCAAAAGAGTTTTTGTGTTTTAGTTTGATTACAATAGTACATAGCTGGTCAAAAAGAGGAATTTGAGTGTTCATTCTTTTACTATCAAATTTATTAAGTACCTTCTTAAAATAACCCTATTTCTATCAGAGAAACATATATTGCTTGAATACTGTACATTTCTTGTAAAGTATGAATAAAATTAGTTGGGGTCTCCACTGAGGCTACATATTTCAATTGTGAGTATTTAAAACAATATCAGTAATTTCAGCAGTCTTTGGATATTATGGGAAGTTTTGGATGGATTTATATCTATATACTCTGTTATTCCAGTGAATTCTTATTTCTTCATGTGAAAGAACTTCTAGACTTTAGAGTTATTAGAAACATGTATATAAACACCTTGTTCTTTCTTCCTCTCTCTCTCTCTCTCTCTATCTCTTGATTCAAGAAAACTAAAAGCAGGTCTTCAGGTCCATGATACTTCAATCAGAAACCTTCATGAGAGGGTAGAAAGCAAATTCAGTTCCATCACGCAAGAGAATCTGCAGATTTTTAAAAAATCTTCATGAAATGCAAATCCAGCTTTCTGAAGTAAAATCCAGGGTGGAGTAACTTGAAGCTTCATACATAAGACAGGATTCCCAATTCAGATGCCATGAGCTCCTCCTCATGGACTAACGAGAAAAAAATAGAAGTTTTGTAAAATTGCTCAAGTGCCCTATTAAAATAACTCTGTTGCCATCTGAGAAACATCCATTACTTGAATACTGTAAATTTCCTATAAAGTATGAAAACATTAGTTCGGGTGTCCACTGAGGCTACATATTCCGAAGTGTATTTAATAAAATGTCAGTAATTTTAGAGGTCTTTGCAGATTTTGGGAAGTTTGGTCAGAGTTACATCCATATACTGTTTTATTCCAGTGAATTCATTATTTCTTCATACGAAAGAACTCCTAGATTTTAGTTTTTTAGAAACGTATATAAACACCTTGTTTTCTCTTTCTCTCTTTAGATTCAAGAAGACCAAAATGAAATTCAGAGTCTAAAAGCAGATCTTGAGGTTCATAATACTTCAGTCAGAGACCTTGATGGAAGGGTAGATAGCTTATTCAGTTCCATCGCACAAGAGAATCTGCAAATGAACCAAGATCTTAATGCATTGCAAATCAAATTTAATGAATTACAATCCAGTGTGAAGGAACTTCAAGCTTTGAGCCAGAGATATGATTCCCAGTTCAAAGACCATGAATCCCAGCTCAGAGGCCATGAAACCAGGCTTGGAGACCATGATTCTAGGCTTGGAGATCAGGATTCCAAGCTCAGGGACTATGGAGTAAAAATAGGAGTTTTGTATGCAAAAGAATCCAAAGGAAATGAGGATTCTGCTGCAGGTGAGTTTGGATAAATAATGTCTGCTAGATCAAATGTAATGACTGAAGCCAGTTGCAGTTTGTGTAGAACTTTAGAATTTAGCATGTGAAGCACTAATATACATTAATATAGTCAAAACAAAACATAGAGCCTACAGTATGGATAATAATATGATATACTGTTCTGTAGAACTGGCGAATTTATCATGTGAATAATTAATATAGTCAAAATACAACATAGATCCTTCAGTATGGAAGCTAATATGATAAATCCTTTGAAAATTCAAACCCTGTAAAAATAAGAATAAAGGCAAATTGGAGTGAAAAAAAATGTAAATTGTTAGTGATAAATGATTTGGCTTTTCTAATGCAGATAAATATATAGTATATTATTATAGACAAGCAAAATTATTTCCAATTTAATACCCAGGGGCTGGGCCCCAGTGGGAAAGGACAGACATAGCATTATGACAAAGAAGAGATGTTAGTTTTAAAAAGTTAAATATCTACTTATGCAATATTCCAAAAACAAAGGCATACAACCTAGAAAATGTGCATTGAATTTCTATCTTTCAATATCAGGTGTGTTGGAGAATCTCTGTCCTCCCATGCTGGGTTTCACTTTGATGAAATAAAGCAATTCTTTATTCTTAAATTTGAAACGTATCTGATTTAATTAAATTTATATGGACTGTTGTAAACCCACATTAGTGGAAAAGCAAATGTAGCTTTCACTTTTTCCTCATTGGTGGTGTCAACACTTTGTTAAGTTTTTGGGTTATGTTGTTTTTTTTTTGTGTGTACCAAACTTTGCAAATGGCTTACATTTGGAAACAGAAAGAAGCCTATACATTTTAGGGTCAAAAGGTCACAGGTAAAATTCACTGTAGCTTGAAGAAGAAAAGTGGTTTCTGCACAAAAATGCTAGTTATCTACATAGAGGACTATTAAACACTAACCTGGCATATAATGTACCATTGATGGTACTCTTGTTCACCTTTACCTGTAAAAATTGGAATGAGAATAACTCGTACCAAAATTAGGTCACCGTGACCAGATTTGCACTCTTGAGTGATTCTTTTTCTTCAGATAATCTGTTTGTTACACCCTTAATATCTTTGACCCTTTGTCACTTACACTCCTGAAAATGAGTATGCTAATGCAACTCAAAGCGATTAATTTTACCACAATAAAACAAGGTCACTTTGACACAATTGTCACACTTGACTGACTTTAGTATTTCCAGCTATTCATACACCTTAAGTAGCTTGGACCATCTTTCATCTCCACTCCTGAATATCGATATGCAGATGCATTTCAAGGCGAGTAACTCAACCACCTCTAAAATAGGTCAGTGTAACCTAATTATCACACTTAAGAATCTTTATTTTAGCAGTTGACTTGTTACACCGTAAATATTATATTTCCAGCTGGCAGTTTGTTAGAACCTAAATATCATGGACCATGTGCCAAATACATATCAATATTAGTATTTTGATAACCCTCAGGTAGAGTAACTTTATTCCCTAATCCTCTGAAGCCTAGGTCACAGCGATCTAAATTTTACTCTTAAGTGACTTTTTTTATTTTCAGCTATCAGTTTGTTACACCCTAAATCTAATGGACCTTGTGTCACCTACACATGAATATGGATGCCTCTCAAGGAGAGTAACTTGATCATTTAAAACTTGTGTCACTGTGATATAATTTTCATGCTTGAATGACATTGGATGGGTTTATTCATTGTAGAGGATTCTGCTCATCACAGACAAAAGTAGGTCACAGTGACATACTTTTCACATGCCCATCATTTCATTATGTATTTGTATTTAGCTCAGTTTCTCTGACACTTTTGTATGTACAGTCGTGAAACTTGACAGGTGTATCCATCTTGGAGGATAACACTTACAACATGCAAAAGTAGGTTGTAATGACCTGCTTTTCTTGCTCTAGTGACTTTGAAAGGAATTCTTTGTGAAGATTTAATTTCTGCAGCCCATAGGGACACTTAAGTGCTCCTCTCTCTCTCACTCTCTCTCTTTCTCTCTCTCTCTCTCTCTCTGTACATGTATAAAACATGGTCTTGAATGTAACAGAAGGTACTTTTGCTTAGAGCTAGTTGGCTCAGTCTACAAGACACAGGATGCTTTATAGTTGTACATTTTTTGTGTAGTAGAATAATTATTCTTTCCAAGGAGGTATGTTTTGTCACTAGACAGAATCCACATGGAGCTAAAGACTGTAAACTGATAAATAATTCTACTACACAGTGAACATACATATGAACAGCTTGTCATAAATTTTACTTAAGCATCTAGCTCCAACCATAAATATCCAGGTTTTGTATTCAATATCTAGCTTTTTACCCATGTTAATTTTATTATTATTATATATATATATATATATATATATATATATATATATATATATATATATATATGTGTGTGTAATAGGAGACATTTAATTTTCCTTATATACCCCACCCCATGCACATTCTCATCTTTGTGTAAAAATCCCCAATGCCATACAACGTAAATAATTCTAGCTGTTATCAATTTACCAAGTTTGCTGCAGTGTGATTGGATAAAAATGGTCACATGATACTGCCATACAGTGTAATAATTCCAGTTGTTATGAATTTTCAGAGTTTGCTGCAGTGTGATTGGAGAAAAACGGTCACATGATACTGATCTGGAATTTTTTACACATCGGTTAATTCTGGGAAGTACTTTTTGTTCCTAATCAGTTTCCATGTCATTTTGTGTGGAGCTTTGTCTACACCAAGGTCATACACCATAATAATAACAATAATAAGCGCAAGAACAACAAAGCTTAATGTTGAAGAAAAGCAATAGGCTTGTTTTAAAATAAAATCATGCAGAGTGACAAAAGTTTCTCTGATCACTGCCATGACCCGCCCTGACACTATACTCAATAATACTATACAAGAGTTGACAACCCTTGGTTAGCGAAGATGGGGCTAGGTATTCTTGCGCAGTGAAGAAGCTATGAAAGAACACTATGACCTACCTAAAATCAGATGCTTTGTTGATGAAATCCACTGATAAGATGACAGAAAGGAAGAAAAATGGAATTATAATGATTAAGTGATCATGGTTGGGTATTTATTGAAGTGTAAATTGTTACCTGATCACTCACAAAGTTAACATGAAGTCCTTCAGACTTTATTTACTTTGTGAGTGATTAGGTAAAATTTACACATTTTAATACCCAAACATGATCATTTAATTCTACTTTCAAACCTTGGTTTATGAAAATCATTTCTTAACTGAATGAATACAGTATTCCAGTTCACAATCTCTTACATTTTTACAATGTTTCTTTCAAATTTAATACTCCCTTCTCTTAAACCAATCCTTTTTGTTGAACCTTGATGGAAGATCCACATGGCAATCACATTGGCATCCAGGCACATGTTCGTACCGCCATCCATATACCTGTTTGCAAAATATATGTTTTATCGGGGATGATTCCAACAATAAAATGTTGGGCCCCCATCCCTAGAATTGGATTTTTTTTAATGATGTAACCTATTATTTTTGGTGAATTTTTAAGGCTTCTGATGTATCTAAGCTATCCTTAACCACTGCTGTACTTTTTGTTGTAATTTTTCGTATGTCCCTATATAGCAGATTAAAAAATAATATTACAATGGTTTCTGTATAGTGTAAACCAAAATTAGTTATATAATTTGGTTTTTATTTCATAGAGAAGTTAACTTTTCTTTGTAGCAGTTGTTGCTGTGTTCTTTGCAAAACAGGTTTTTTAGAGTCCTTAATATTAGACTGAGCAAGCAACAAATATATGTGTTGATTCATTTAATATAAATTTAGGCAGCATTATAACAATTTTGGGTTACTTACAAGTGTTACTGGATTATCAATGTGTACCTCTAGTTAATTTCACATAAAATTCAAGCTATGTTCTCCTCTAAAGGATATAAATATTGTACAACATATTTACGAAGCAGACCTAAGTCAACCTAAGTCAACAAACTAGAAATCTGAACACTGGTAAAAACTACATTCCCTTTTCAATTAAAACCATGAAATAGAATGTTATAACAAAAAAAACATGATTTAGTTCATTAGAAGCAAAGTCGTCAAAATTGGCAGACAGATCTCTGGGCCTGTGTATAATTTGAGAAACTGAAAACACAGAATGTGTGTATCTGTCATTACCACTATGTATTGTCAACTATCCAAACAGCAAATAAAAAGAGTTCTAACTAAGGAAGAAATTGTTATGAAAATGGAGGAGTTTTCTGCTCACTTGTCAGCTCTTCTACGATGCACAAAACACATCCAGAAAATGTACTTAAATAGGCAATGGAAAGCTTTTTCTGTCTTTTGATTGGGATATTTCAAAATAAAAATTCTGGGGCTGCCAATGGAAACGGATACAGCAGAATCATCGCAGAATTTATGCTTATAATTGCTAATGAATTATGTCTTTCCTATACTGTGAATTACTTTCATATGTCAGTCCTGACAAGTTTGGTATGCAGTGTCGAAATACTTTCTGAACAGACATCCATATATTTTTTGTGTCACACCTGTGACTTTCCAACTGCAAGGTATATTTGAGTGAAACATAATCCATTTGTGCATCATCAGTAGACAATGTGTTGACTACTATATTCTTTAATCTTCAAGAATTTAGTTCTAAAGGATATAAATATTGTGCAGCTTATTTACCAATTTATATAGAATCAACTAAACTTAATAAGTATTTCAGTGAAAAACCTGATACTGATATGACCATCCACATTCAGGATGAGTTTTGATAACAAGATTTTCAAGATAGCAGCTGTGGTGGCCATATTAGAGTTTAGATTAGCACCATATTTTAATTTAGGACCAACTAGACATCATAAGAAGTCTTGTAGTAAAAACCCCATGTCAATATGAGTTTCGGTTCAGGAAGTGTAGCAATAACAAGATTTTCAACATGGCTGCCATGGTGGCCATACTGGACATAAAGATCAGCACCATTTTCATTTGCGACCCCATGTTGATATGACCATCTATTCAGAAGAAGTAGCGATAAAAAGATTTTCAAGATGACCGCTTTGGCGGCCATAGTGGATGTCCAAGCAGCACCAACTAGACCATGGAATAAAGGTGCTTGTAAAGTTTCATGGCAATCCTCCAAGTACATGTAGTCTAGAAGGAGCAGCAATAACAAATTTGTGCTAATGGACAGACAATGCACAACAGCCTATCACAATTTCACCATCTCATAATAATCATTGAAGTAAGGAATACTTCATTGACCACACATATACGTACATTATGTAGAGTGAACAAAATGACCATAACAGTGTGGTGGATCCCCTGAGCAGATTTAATTGCTAGAGATACAAGTTGTCAAATTCTTACACTAACCAACCTTGATATTTAACATTTGTAATCTTTCATGTCCCTTTGAATTCCCTCCCCCATTCACCCGTACCCACGAGACTTTGGGGTACATGTTGTCCCTAGCTCACTGCCTCTTTGGCCACCATTACTAAAAATATTAAAACCATAAAAAAAACTATTTCTTTCTTTTAATAAACCTGATCAAAATATAATGAAATTGTAAAGAAAACAGTCTGGCATGCAGGCTATTTTAATTTATACAAATGCCAATCTGCCATCAAAGATAGCAGCCAACACAAAAAAAATATTAAAAACCGTAAAAAAAAAAAAAAAAAAAAAAAAAGACTTCTCAAAAACCCCTGATAATAATTTGAAGAAAAAATTTTTTTTCCATGAAAGCCTTTTAATTTTTTTACAAATGACATGACTCAATTTCTATCGGGTTAAAATATTGAATACCAAGGTTGGTCAGTGTAAAATTGTTACAACTCCTACCAATAACAGTTAATGCTTTTCTGAGGATCAGCCACTGTTGCAGCAATTTTGTTTACTGCATATGGTGTCGGTTTCCATTTGGTCTATGAAATGTTACTTACTTTGCTTCATTATTATGAGAGCGAATTTTTGTGTGTGTGTGTGTGTTCAACATAAGTTGCATCTTGCCTTGACTCAACTATTTTTTTTTTCCTTCCAGAAATGAATCTTTTACGAGACAATCTAAAATCATGGTACAAGTCTTTTAGCACAATCCCTATTTCCCCCATTGATGAGGATGAAACAATTCCATTACAAGACTTGTACATGGATGTAATGATAGAGCACGAAACTGAGGGAAAAAGCACCAAGAAGACGGATGGAAAAAACACCATCAAGGACAACACGGGAGAGGGGGGGAACTCCAGGGACAGAGAAACAGAAATGCTGTCTTCATACAAACAGATATTTTTAGACAAGAAGAATCAAAGAATCATTTTAACAGGACTTTCTGGAAGCGGTAAGTCCACATTTTGTAAAAAAGTAGTCAATACTTGGTGTACAGAAGAACCAAACAAACAGAATGAAAATACTCAAGAAACAGACCTATCCATTCCAGAAATCCAAAAAGCCATGGCAGATAAAAAAGAAACAGGTCTATCCATTCCAGAAATCCAAAAAGCCATGGCAGATAAAAAAGAAACAGATCTATCCATTCCAGACAGCCAAAAAGCCATGGCAGATAAAAAAGAAACAGACCTATCCATTCCAGATGGCCAAAAAGCCATGGCAGATAAAAAAGAAACAGGCCAACCTGTTTTAGATAGTCCTGAAGCTATTGCACATGAAAAGAATGAATCATCAATCATCAGTAGTTGTGAAGCTACTACAGTTGAGGACCTTGATCTACCTGTCTTGGATGGTTCTAAATTTGATACAGTTGAGGAGCTTGATCAACCTGTCTTGGATGGTTCTAAATTTGATATAGTTGAGGAGCTTGATCCACCTGTCTCGGATGGTTCTAAATTTGATATAGTTGAGGAGCTTGATCCACCTGTCTTGGATGGTTCTAAATTTGATATAGTTGAGGAGCTTGACTTGACTGAAGCTATTGCAGATGAAGACATACTCTTGCAGTTCAGTCTTCTTTTTTACATTTATGCACCCAAAATATCCAATGAAAAAACATTGACTGAGGTTTTGTGCAATCAGTGCTTGGAAAGAAAATCGGACCAGCTGTCAACATTTTTAGATAAACAACCAGAGAAAGTTTTAATTATATTTGATGGCATGGATGAGATGGGAGGCAACATTCCATCATTCTTATCTGACTTGTTAAGAAGAAAACTGCACCCAAGGATAATTGTACTGATGGCTATGAGACCCTGGAAGATTTCACAACTCGGATTAAAACCATCATCCCATTATGATTTGCTGCTAGAAGTTCAGGGTTTGAGTGAAAAGAATGCCTTGAAGTTTGTTCAGAAGGTGATTAATCTACACAAAAAGTACAAGACAATGAAAAGGCTTTTTCCATCACCAGAAGAACAGAATGTGCTGTCTTCTTTTAGAAAGATACCTTTACTTCTTTTGTTTCTTACACATATTTGGTGCCAGGATCAATCACTTCCAAGACGACAGCAAGACTTGTACAGGAAAATACTTGAATGTATGATAGAAAGGTGCATAAGAAAGAGAGGAAATAAATACACTCCTGAATTGACAGATGAGGATGACATAAGCATTAAGAAAAAGACATTTTGGGATAAGTACTTGGAAAGTGCATGTCAAGCAGCATATTATTTTCTATTACATGGGGTACATGGCTCATCTGTTGTAATGAAGGAAAAGGATCTAGTGTACCAGCTTGGGGACAATGCTCAATTAAAACACAGTGCCCTCTTGGACTGTGGGGTACTATCAAAACTAGATGTTTTTTCTCCACTAGAGAAGAATATTTCTATAACATTCCTCCATTTATCAATTCATGAGTATCTGACTTCGATGCATTTAGTCAGTAATGAAGATGCATTCCAGAATTTTCTCAAATCCTTGAAAACATTAAATGATGTCCTCAGATATGAGAACCTTTTCATTTTCTTCTGTGGCCTTGATGCAAAGAAAGGTTATATGGCCTTAACAAAAATATGTCAGGTGTGTGATGAGGATGACCTTGTTATTTTGTACAGACAAGGAACTGGTTATGATATGCAGATAGAATCTTCAGTAGAAAACTTGAATGAAATGTATAGAGCATGCTTAAATGAAATTGACAGCCAAGAACTTGTTGAAATATCTGATATTAGAGTGTATTCTAATGATGAGTGGTACAAATGTGTGATGTCAAGACTAAGACCAGACTATGTAAAATCCCTGTATCTGAATTGCATCACACTGATACACCATGACTTGGGTGTATTGAGGAGTCTGACTAATATAACCTCCCTCAAACTGTGGAAAGTAACCATGTCTGAGGAGTGTAGTAGATCTCTGTGTAGTAGTATCAGTAGCTGTACTCACTTGGAGACACTGAATCTGAAGATCATCAGACTACATGATGGTGTATTTGACTTGAGGAGTCTGACTAATATAACCTCCCTCACACTGTATGATGTAACCATGTCTGAGGAGTGTAGTAGATCTCTGTGTAGTAGTATCAGTAGCTGTACTCACCTGGAGACACTGAATCTGAAGATCATCAGACTACATGATGGTGTATTTGACTTGAGGAGTCTGACTAATATAACCTCCCTCACACTGTATGATGTAACCATGTCTGAGGAGTGTTGTAGATCTCTGTGTAGTAGTATCAGTAGCTGTGCTCACATGAAGAGACTGAATCTGATTTACATCACACTACATGTTGATGTATTTGACTTGAGTCTGACTAATATAACCTCCCTCTCACTGTTAGATGTAACCACGTCTGAGTAGTGTTGTAGATCTCTGTATAATAGTATCAGTAGCTGTACTCACCTGGAGAGTCTGAACTTGACTTTCATCACACTACATGTTGATGTATTTGACTGGAGTCTGACTAATATAACCTCCCTCTCACTGCAACGTGTAACCATGTCTGAGGAGTGTAGTAGATTTCTGTGTAGATGAATCAGTAGCTATACTCACCTGGAGAGTCTGAATCTGGATGGCATCACACTACATAATGGTGTATTAGACTTGAGGAGTCTGACTAATATAACCTTCCTCACACTGGATCATGTAACCATGTCAGAGGAGTGCAGTAGATCTCTGTGTAGTAGTATCAGTAGCTGTACTCACTTGGAGACACTGAATCTGCAGATCATCAGACTACATGAAGGTGTATTTGACTTGAGGAGTCTGACTAATATAACCTTCCTCACACTGTTCAATGTAACCATGTCTGAGGATTGTAGTAGATCTCTGTGTAGTAGTATCAGTAGCTGTACTCACCTGGGTAGTCTGGCATTGTGTTACATCACACTACATGATGGTGTATTTGACTTGAGGAGTCTGACTAATCTAACCTCCCTCAAACTGTGGAAAGTAACCATGTCTGAGGAGTGTCGTAGATC
Organism: Margaritifera margaritifera; assembly: GCA_029931535.1. Classification (NCBI taxonomy): domain Eukaryota; kingdom Metazoa; phylum Mollusca; class Bivalvia; order Unionida; family Margaritiferidae; genus Margaritifera; species Margaritifera margaritifera. The sequence goes on along the minus strand of JAQPZY010001507.1, from coordinate 2,109,884 downwards.
TCTGTGTAGTAGTATCAGTAGCTGTATTCACCTGGAGACACTGAATCTGAAGATCATCAGACTACATGATGGTGTATTTGACTTGAGTCTGACTAATATAACCTCCCTCACACTGTATGATGTAACCATGTCTGAGGAGTGTAGTAGATCTCTGTGTAGTAGTATCAGTAGCTGTGCTCAACTGGAGAGTCTGAATCTGGATGGCATCACACTACATAACGGTGTATTAGACTTGAGGAGTTTGACTAATATAACCTCCCTCACACTGTATGATATAACCATGTCTGAGGAGTGTTGTAGATCTCTGTATAATAGTATCTGTAGCTGTACTCACCTGGTGAGACTGAATCTGGATAAGATCACACTTCATGATGGTGTATAAGACTTGAGGAGTCTGAGTCATCTGAGAGTGCTGGAGTTCAAAGATGTCACCATGTCACCTCAATGCAGACAAACATTACAAACAAGTCTGAAATATTGTCAAAAACTAAATATGTCACATTTGAAATCTCAATAGAGAAAATAGGATAAATGACTGTGTTTCTTTCTCAGAATGCTATATACTCAACATAAGTATGGAGCAATAATTTAAATATCATTAATAATTCTAAAATTTTGCAAAATAATGAAGTAAATTTGAGGGAAACAGAGAATGCACATGCAGAAAGAATGATGAATGGTAAACAAAAAGAAGAAATGAAACGCAAAATCTATTTATCTATATTTCAGGTTGCCACTGAATTTCCACAGTTGAAATCCCTTCTGCATGATAAGCTGAGATCAGATTATTTACACTGAGAGACAGTTGAAATCTCTTATGCATGATAAGCTGAGATCAGATTATTTACACTGAGAGACAGTTGAAATCTCTTCTGCGTGATAAGCTGAGATCAGATTATTTACACTGAGAGACAGTTGAAATCCCTTTTGCATGATAAGCTGATATCAGATTTTTTACACTGTCAGATAGTTGAAATGTCTTCTGCATGCTGTGATAAGAGTCTTTATACTGACATAGAGTTGCAATCTCTTCTGCATGACAAGCTGAAATCAGATTATTTACACTGACAGACAGTTGAAATCTCTTCTGCATGATAAGCTGAAATCAGATTTTTCAGGCTGACAGGCAGTTGAAATCCCTTTCGCATGATTAGCTGATAAAATGCAAACTAAATACGGATTTGGTCAAATTACCTGTTTCAGGGTCTGTACTACAAGTAGGAAAGTGTGTTGTGGAATGAGAATTTTCTTGTTTTGAAATAGTGGTGTGTAAATATATGCTAATGAATGATTTATCATCTAAATTATTCTTTTATGTAACTTACTTTTAATTATACTAACATTTACCAAATCATTTGAGTACAACAAAATAGATATTTCTTCAAAGGATTCATTTACATCATCATCATCATTGTTATTATTATTTTGTAAAGCTGGTGGCCACCTATTGTGGGACAAACATTGTGAATTTCTTTTCTCGCGAGATTCAAGATTGTGTAATGTATTTGTACATGTAACAATGCATAGAACCTAAGAATGCTTAATATAAAGAGCTATGATGCATTTGTTACACCAACATTAAAGTTTTGATATTTTTTCCTTTGCATGACACACATATACGGTACATCTAATACATTTCATAAAATAGAAAACGGAAGGCTTTAAGTTTATTTTATGCCCTGCTGCATATTGATTTGGTTGTCTGTTCATACGTCCATCCTGAGATTGCTAGCACAATCAAATTACACTTGACATTGATAAATAGAATCTGTTAGGTATTTTTGTATCCTTATGTAGATGACCTGGTTCAGTTTTCATGCTATTTTAATGATTTGTAAATCTTTTAAATGAATTCTTGTTCTTAATACTTTTGGACTTTAAATATGTTCACACAAAAGCTACTTTAACTTGGCAACTTAAATTGCTTAAATTGTCATGCAGTGTAAATAAGTTTTTATTTTCATGTTATGTAAATATTTTTTATAATTTTCATATTATTGTGTTTCTTTTCTTTTTTTATTGCCATGCAAGCAGGGTTCATATAAAGTCTGGAAAGTCTGGAAAAAGTATGGGGGAAAAGAGTGCTTTTTCCAGACTTGGAAAAAGAACGGAAAATAAAGATTTTGCCCTAAAGGTCTGGAAAAAGAATGGAATTTTGGGCTGCTATGTTTTATTTTTGTTGTTGCTTGAACACATTCGTGTCTTGCGCCAATGTTTATCTTCACAGGGTTGGAAAGGATGTTGGCTTCTACATACTGGTTCAGTGTGGTTGGCGAGACACTAGTGACCTATCACCCACTTGTGATTGTTAGAATACTATTTTAGATCAAGCAGACCACATGTTCATTTATACTGACAGACTTTGAATACATGTGCCAGAGGAGTCTGGACAAAATTGCAAACCACTCTGGAAAAGGTCTATAATCTTTTTTACTAACAGCTCTTATGAATCCTGTGCAAACATCACCATTTTCCAAAAAATGCATGACCATGACAAATAAATTGTTGTGGATGTGTTTTTGTGCAGATATACTTAGAATGTATACAATGCAAATTATATTTTGCAGGCTTGATCAGGTTGTAAGATATTTCTGGACTAGGGGAAATTTTTTTCTGTCTGCAGTTGGGGCATATGTATTTTGCAAAGAAAAATCAAGTTCTTTGGAAAGTTACTAATTTTGGAATATAATACAGTGTTATTTCTGTCCCTTGCCTCTCTGCAAAATTATAGTTTTGCAAAAAGGTAACATGTCATTTGCATGTTTTTTCATCCCATCATTGATATCTTTGTCTGTCTTTTTGTCAATCCGTCCATCCATCACACTTTGGTTAACTTTGCATTTATGGCAGTTTCTCAGGCATTGTAAGTCCAAGATCCATGCACGGTTGTATGTGGATGTATTTTAGTAAGCACCACAAATATCAACCAAAAGTAGGTCAGTGTGACCAAACTTTCACATTCCAGCGACTTTTCGTTATGTTGTGCATTAATGTCAGTTTCTCAGGCATTGTTTGACCTAGAGAGATGCAATTTGATTTGTAGATAAGTCGTGGTTAATATAACATAACCTTAATAAACCTAAGTCACTGTGCCTTAACTTTCCTGCTCCAGTGACTGTGGTTACATTTTGCATTTTGATTTCCCTGGCATCATTTGACCCAGAGACATGCAGCTTAGTATGTAGATGTGTCTTGGGGAATGCAACATCACCTACCAAAATTAGGTTATTGTGACCTACTTTTCACTTTCTAGTGACTTCGATTATATTTTGAGATTAGGTCAGTTTCTCAGGCATTGTTTGCCCCAGAAACATGCAGTCTGGTATATATATATATATATACGCATCTTGGTGAGTGCAACATCATTCTAGCAAAATTAGGTCACTGTGACCTACATTTGGTACTTGGTGACTGAATGTTTTGCATTTAGGTCAGTTCCTCAGGCATTATCAGTGGTATTGTTATGCAACTTGGTATGTAAATGTGTATTTTTCAGTATAACATCACCCTCTCAAATTTATGTCACTGTGACCTATACTTTACACTTAGTGACTTTGGTTTAAGTTTTACAATTACCGTAATATATCTGTCATTATTGGTCACAGTGGTCTACCACTCAGTGTGTGGATGCATCTTGGCAAATACAATAACTCCCCACCACAATTTGTTCACTGTAAGTTGCATTTCATGCATGAATGACTCCAATTTTTGCATTTATGTCTGTTTTGCAGGCAATTGCTTCACTATCTTGCCAAAAGTAGGTCACCATGAATATATTTAATGTTTTATCGAGTTTGGTTCAGTTCTACATTTCAAGTTGATTGTTTAGGCATTATTGGTCATAGAGACATGCAACTTTCGGGGGGGGGGGGATCTGAGCACAATGCCACCTTACCAAAATTAGGTCACTGATCTCTATTTCACACATCAATTCTCTATTATGTCAGTTTCTCATGCTCATTTCACAACAGGGTTGTACAAAAGGGGAATGGCAAGGCATTTCCCAGCAGGGTTGTACAAAAGGGAAATGGCAGGACATTTCACAACAGGGGTTGTAAAAAAGGAGAATGGCAGAGGGGGGGGGGGTCGCACAAAGGTGGAATGGGGGCATTTTACAATGGGGGTTGTACTAAAGAAGAATGGCAGTTCATTTCACAACAGGGTTATACAAAAGGAGAATTTGGGGGGTGTAAAAAAATAAATGGTGGGGCACTTCACAACAGGGTTGTATACAAGGAGAATGAGGGGGTTTTGCAAAAGGGGAAAGGGGGGGGTTGTACAGACTGGTATGGCATTTCACAACAGGGTTGTGCAAATGGGGAATGAGGTGGTGATGGTTATACAAAAGGGAAATGGGGGATTATAGAAGGGGAATGGCAGGGTATTTTTGTCCTATGAATACATTTCTAGCTTTTATGTTTTTGCTTTACAACTTTTATACCATTTGGCACTTATAAGTAATAGTGGAAATACGTTTCTTTCTTTCATTCTTTCTTTCATTCTTTCTTTCATTCTTCTTTCTCTTTTGTGTATAAATGACATTAAAGAGAGTCTTGTCACTGATTTTTTTAAAACAATTGCCAGAAATCATTTAACACTTAACGGTACTTCAGGTATTGTTATTTTTATATTTGAAATTCAATATAGGTTGAGATATGTCCTAAAAAAGAGAATCATCTTTAGTCCTACTGATACAATTTCTGGTCGACTATCCAATCTTATGTTGTCAGTCATATAATTTGTCTCTCAGATTAAGAGAGAGAGAGAGAGAGAGAGATGGCCTTGATATAAGGTCTGGAATTATTTCCTGGAATGAATGATTATTGAGACCTTTTTAATGTTAACCATATTTATGTTTGTAGCTGTAGGTAGCTGACAATTTTACAAATCTTTACCACACTAAAGAAATCTCTTTTTTGTTTCTTTGTTTTAACATAATAGAAATAGTTAAATAGCATTGTATGTTTTTAAGCACAGTGTATTGACTATATAAAATGTATTTTATATCATTACAAATTGGGTGTGTAAAAAGTAGATATGCATCATATATATGCATATGTATTTGTTTGAGATGTGTAGAGTCTTAGGCTCAAAATAGATTTGGTGTTGTGTTTTATGGCACTTCAACACAAGTAGGTTATTTAATGCTGAGACAATTGGAGTAAAGTGACTTGTCCGAGTATTCACCACTGTGGCTGATGAAACATTCCGTAATGCATGAGCTATGACATTGGGGTCACATTGTCAAGGCAACAAGATCATGATTAGAGATCAAAGGACTGACACCCTGTTGTGTGTCAGATGATCACATTGTCAAGGCAACAAGATCATGATTAGAGATCAAAGGACTGACACCCTGTTGTGTTTCAGATGATCACATTGTCAAGGCAACAAGATCATGATTAGAGATCAAAGGACTGACACCCTGTTGTGTGTCAGATGATCACATTGTCAAGGCAACAAGATCATGATTAGAGATCAAAGGACTGACACCCTGTTGTGTTTCAGATGATCACATTGTCAAGGCAACAAGATCATGATTAGAGATCAAAGGACTGACACCCTGTTGTGTTTCAGATGATCACATTGTCAAGGCAACAAGATCATGATTAGAGATCAAAGGACTGACACCCTGTTGTGTGTCAGATGATCACATTGTCAATGCAACAAGATCATGATTAGAGATCAAAGGACTGACACCCTGTTGTGTGTCAGATGATCACATTGTCAAGGCAACAAGATCATGATTAGAGATCAAAGGACTGACACCCTGTTGTGTTTCAGATAAACAAAGAGGGGGAGATGACATAACTCACACAATTTGCTTGTTTTCAGTGTTTAACAGTAACTTGACTTCATGAGAAAAAGCGCTGAAAAATTAAAGCAACTTTTTATTTCTTTACACATGTAATGTAATCAGATATTTGAAACAGTTGTAATAATGAAGAACTGGTTGACATTAAATAATGTAAACAGTTGTAATAATGAAGAACTAGTTGATGTCAAATGTTAACAGTTGTAATAATGAAGAATTAGTTGACGTTAAATAATGGAAACAGTTGTAATATTGAAGAACTGATTTATGTTAAATAATGTAAACAGTTGTAATAATGAAGAACTGATTGATGTTAAATAATGTAAACAGTTGTAATAATGAAGAACTAGTTGACGTTAAATAATATATATATTGTACTTAAGTAGATTATAGAGAAGACCTTCATCGTGAATAGGTTTGTACAATGAGTTATCTTCTATAAATAAAGCATTATTATTATTATTATTATTATTATTATTATTATTAGTTCATTATCAAAGTTACATTTTATATGCTTGATCTTGAGGTTAAAGTTTCATTTGATTTAAACAATGATCTAGTACATATTTTTTTGTGTGGAAAATTGTTAGATGAGGAAAGGAAATCAAGATGTTTATATCCCCACTGCTTGCAATGGGTATATCTTGATCTCGTCCTGTCAGCATGTAGGTATGTAGATGTGTTCATTACAAGAAGCTTGCCAGCACTATTAGGAAAAAAAAAATTTGACATCATGAAATAAAATGTGGCATGATTGTTTCAATCATTATGGAAATGACTTGATTTTCACACTGTTTGATTGATTTTTCCTGTTGTTTTGCCTTTGATGTTTTAAGTGCATTCTTATTGGCATGATTATGCATAAAGCATTGTATGTAGGAAAATAAAATTGAGTATGCTTGTATTATGAATGTGTAGATGACCTCATTAGATTTTTTGGCTGTTTGAAGGATTGTTTTAGATCTTTTATTTTTTTAAAATACTTTTCTTATAAGATCATTTCATTACAAACCTAGTTACCTAGATTATAGAAAAACACCTTGACCTAGCAAATACAATTGAATAGGCATGCTTCTATCCATATATAGAATGCCACATTCAAGTATCACGTCATTGGAGTGATATTTAGTAAAGCTGGTCTAATGGTCAAGCAAGCTTATGGTATGGACCTGCATCCGCTGTATGTCATCTGTCATCCCATGCCAATAATTTATATTTTAGACTAATAAAAAATCCCGGGACCACTTTTGACCAAATTTGGCATAGATCATCAAGGCATAACTTGCATTTAGATTTATACAAATCATGCTGATCAACCATCAAATATAACATGGAGCATAAAGGCATAAAGTGCTTTTAGATTTATACAAATGGTGCTGATCCACCATCAAATATGACATAGAACATCAAGGCATAACTTGCTTTTAGATTTATACAAATGGTGCTGATTTGCCATCAAATATGGCCAGTTTCTAACAACAAAAAACCCTTTAAAGGACTTCTTTGTTGTAAATACTACTCGACAGAATAAGAACTGTGAAGAACTTTTAAAACATGTATACAAAATGCCAATCCGCCTTAAAATATGGCTGCCCTTATTATAGATATCAAAACATTTAAACGCCTTCTTAAGAACTAGTCAACAAAATTTGACCGAAGTTTTGATTAGTAGAAAGCATTCTGTCTTAAAAGGGGTTTCAGGTTTGTACAAATGAAGCCAATTTGCCATCAAATATGGCAGCTGTTACTAAAAATAGAAAATCTTTAAATGACTTATTCAAAATCACTTGACAGAATTGTACCAAATTTGACGGAAAGCATCTTGGTATGAAGAACTTTTACTCTGATTTAAATTATGCCGATCCACCATTAAATATGGCTACCATTACTAGAAGCAGAAAAATATTAAACAACAACTTCTAAAAATCAGCTGAACAGAATTGTACCAAATTTAACAGAAAGCATTCTGGCATGAAGTACTTTAAAATTTTTTTAAATTACCGGTATACTGATCTGCTGTCAAATTTAGCTACCATTATTAAAAGTATAAACACCTTTAAACTACATTTTAATGTCAGTAATAACTTACCTGTCACTATTATTAAGCTTTCTCCTTTCTGCATGGAAAGACCTTGTCCGTGCTAGATGCACCAACTCCCTGTTCTAGAAGTTTCTTAGAACATGTGCATCGACCCAGTCTGATCTACGTCGTTCTTTTCCTGACGACAGTTGAGTCAACGCGTGGAAAACTTTATGACGAAGAAAATATCTTCAAATGCAATAGTTTCAATGCTAATAACCAGGACTTGTCATGAATATTCTTTATAATGAACGTTAACCTCTGTCCGTATTAATCAAATTTGTAATTGATAACTTTAACATTGATATTTGCCATTCATGCATTGTTAACACACTACGAGCCACCTATCCTTCCCCCTCCTACGTGAAGGGCTTGGGACATAGTGGTAGCAATAAGTATTCAGAATATCCTTTTTAAAACAGTGTTGCGACATTGGGGTCCATCTTTACTGTGACTATTAGTTATTAACGTCATAATTTGGTCACGAGACGGAATCATAACTGTTTGCTATTAGTAGATTCTAGGGCCCCTAAATGTTTTCTATAACATTACCTTAACCTACAATTATGCTCTGGTGTTTATATCCGTCACAAAGTACCGAATAAACTCAGATATTCTTGTTTTAAAAAAAATTCAGTAGTAAGGAGATACAACGTTCTGATGCAACCCTTATTATTATTATCATTGCTCTGTTATTTTGTTAAACTAAGTTTCTTTTTCAGAACTTAATTTTTCAGATGTCTCAATCAGTTGGTAAGTGTGGGCATAAAAAAGGCCCATGGGACACTCGCCAAACTTGTTTGTCATGTACAAAATGTACAAGTATGGACGGATGCCCCATGTGTTGTCTATGGTCGGACGACACTTGGGATCTGGCTGAAAGCCGTCACACTCATCTGAAGAGGAAGGAAGCACATTTTTACCCTTCTAAATCAAATAAATCTCACTTAGAAAGAAATACTGGTGCTACCTATGAGGTAGAAACAGATGTTTCTAAAAGGATCGAGTGCCATCCCCCAAATAAAAGAGGGAGGAGCAGCACTTTCCCTAGACAAGAGAGAGATAATGTTACTACTGGTGAGATGGTAACAGATATCTCCCGAGGGTTCAAGTGCGATCCCCCGAATATAATAGGGAGGAGCGGCACCTTCCCAAGTCATGATAGAGTGTCTTCTAAGAAGAAGGCAGCTTCTATCATAATAGGCTATCAACTTGCTGGACCTGAGTGCACCCCCCCCCACACCCCAATTACGGGAGGGCGGGGTAGCACAGACCCATGAGTAGACACAGTTATACCCCCGGAATGGGTTACACAGAGCCCAAATATGTTGAATCCTTGCGTCTTCCCTTTGGGACAGGAACAAGACCTCCATAGTATCTGAAGTCGGGCGAAAAATACATCATGCAAACCCAAGAGGTTTAGCCGTCTTTCAAATTCTTCTAGTTCTGAGAGAAGTTCTCTCAGATCTTGATCACCCTCGACTATAAGTGACAGGTCACGGACCGGCCACTTATCACTGGATACAGACAGACCATATACTGGGTGTAGGTTTGCGAGACATGCCGAATCTAGGTCTAGCGCTAGGGATATGTTTGAATACCCCCCTTTTGCTACATTACCTAGTTGTCACACCACAGGGACAGAACGTGCAAATAGACACGCTTCTGGGATAGGAAATCAGACCGATGTCCCTTCCTATCCTATGTTCCCTTTCAATCCATTTGGTATGTGGAACTTTCCCCCACAAGGGAGAGAACTACCTCTACCATGGATGTCATCCATGTGGCCTCCTGCATGTACGACTGATGAGATCCGACAACCATCACAAGTTCTGCAGAATAGGTCGTCAAGGGAAACGAAGATTAATTCCCCTCCCGCTAAGAGACGAAAGAGAGACGAGAAGAGGTCTTGCTCTCCATACATAACACCCACTGAGGACCATTCTGTCGCTCCCCGTGCTGAGATGCAGAATAGATAGGTCCCTACTTCCCGGCTGTCCCCGCCGAGGGATCGTTCGGGATAATTTCTCCTGTTTCACACCGAGCTTTGGAAAAGAAGATGATGCCTTGTCGATCTTGGTAGATTCGCAAGAATTTCCTGAAACTCTGGAGGATAGGGTATACCCTACCTTTTAAAGTGCTCCGAACCCCTCACCACCATCATCTCATGTGGTCGAGGAAGGGGAGACTTGATCATTTGACATGGCTGTAAATTAAGTATACCGCCTTCTTCCCCCTGACATGTGCCCAAAACCAAATTGTCCAAGTGAAACTAAGATTCTCTCTTGTTTCGAGAAACTGTCAGGAGCAATGCCCAGATCGGACTTACTGCTATTTCCGCACTCCCCGATGGTTAGCAAAGTTGCAAAACAGCTGAGCAAAGGTCAAGGAACAGTGCAACAGATTAAAGGGTGGTCTGTCCCCTCTGCTACACTGAGGCCATTCATTTCAGCCTCGAGCTGTAAGGTCCATTCACCTGCCTGGCTGTTAAAAAACCCCACTTGGACGCCGAAGCTTCACAAGTAGGCATTTCGGTGGGTTCTTTTGCTCGCCTATCAGTTAAATCCTTGGAGGCATTAGAATCAAAGGCCAAGTCAATAGAGACTGTAGCTTCACATGCTGACCTGTTTTCAGCAGCTTCCTTCAGTTTACTGAAGGAGGAATCATCAACCGTTGCCTTGCAACGACTGTTAGAGGCTGAGGCTAAAACTTACCGAAACACAATGGCGTTGTCGGCGGAGCTTCTAAACCTACGTAGAAATGTAGCACTGGGCTCTTCCAAATTTTTGCTGGATCATAGCAAAAATCTTCCGAGGGCTGCACCCCTAGATTCAGAGACTTTATTTGGCGGTCTCATTCCTTCTATTGCCTCTCAGGATTTGAGGGACCAACAACATAGGTCCCTCACATCAGTTGCTGGCCTGTTGAAACCGGCCAGCGTTCACACAGGTCCTGATAGGGCAATGGGTCAGCCACAATTCGTACAAAAACGTGGTACGCAACCATGATAGCAAAGTAGACAACCCGCATATAAGCCCTCTTCAAATACGCGACATAGTAACTGGAGAGGCATTAGCAGGGGAAAGCGGTCTAATTTTGCCCTCCCCCCCCTTCCCCAAAGAGGCGAAAGGGGGAAAGAGAGGTCGTCCCTAAGGACACCTCACCTCTCCTGCAGTGCATACCTCTTCCTTTAATTCAGGTAGGTGCTCGACTGGCCCTCATTTCGGAGGTCTGGTCAAACATCACGAAAGATCAGTGGGTCCTTTCTATTGTCAAGGAGGGTTTACGTCTACACTTCATAGAACTCCCTCCTCTCTCAAGGATACCCATCCTCTTCCATCAATCAAACATTTTCAAATTAAAGGAAGAAGTGCACACCCTTCTTCGGAAGGGCGAAGTCAAGAGGGTTCAAAACATCAAGTCGCCAGCATTCTACTCCCGGATTTTTCTGGTCTCCAAAAAGGGCGGAAAACAGAGACTGATTATCGACCTTTCCACCCTAAACAAATTTCTGCAAACGAAAACGTTCAAGATGGAAACTGCAACTTCAGTTCGGAACGCTATCAAACCAGCCGACTGGGCAGTTTCCATCGATACTCTGGATGCGTACTTCCACATTCCGATTTTTTCGCCGCACAAAAAATATTTCCGGTTCTCGATCGGACAGGAAGTATTTCAATTCTGAGCCATGCCGTTCAGTCTCACCTCAGCACCCAGGATCTTTACCAGAGTCACAGGAGTAATAGGTGCACACTTGAGATACTTCGGGATTCCGTTAATCCAGTATTTTGACGACTGGCTACTAAATAACACAAACAAACAGTCCCTATGCAGCCACATGACCCTCTTTTGTCTGTGGTGACGCAATTGGGACTGATTCCAAATCTAGAGAAGTCCGAACTCATTCCTTAAGATTTCGTGTACATAGGAATGCATTTCCTTACCTCCCTGGGCCGCGTTCGTGTTCCCCCAGAGAGGATACACAAAATCATGGAACTTTTAAGGACATTACAGACCAAGACTTCGTTGTCGGCTCGTCTGTATCTCTATCTCCTGGGAAGCTTGAATTTCTCGTCAGACCTGGTTCCACTAGGGAGACTTCATTTACGTCCTCTTCAGTTTCTCCTGTTGACGGTTTGGAGACCCCACAAGGATTCCCTCTCAATGCGAATTTCTCTAGGGTCGACGTTTCAGTACCACCTAAAGTGGTGGTACAATCAAGATATGTTTCTGAGAGGAGTTCCCCTGCATGCCCCAGAACCCCACTCCTATCTGTACACCGACGCATCAGATTCAAGTTGGGGGGCTCATTTAGAGCCAGAAGGAGTACTTTTCCATGGCCAGTGGTAACCACGAAGGCAGTCTTCTCCACATAAACAATCTAGAAATGAAAGCCATGTTCTTCGCCCTAAAAGGCTGCCTAGAACACGTCAAAGGGCATTGCATCATGATCTCAGACAACAAGGAGGCACTCGTGCTCCTTCACTCTGCGTGGAAGTCTGGAACTTTCTACGTTGGGCACAGTCAGATGGGATTACACTCAGAGTTTGTCACATTCCAGGGAAGAAAAACATTCTGTCATTCTGTCCAGAACAGGCAAGGTAGTCCTAACAGAATGGTCTGTTCATCAAGATGTTGAATAGTCTCTGTTTGGTCTATGGGAGTGACCTCTAGTGGACTTCTGTGCGACAAAACTCAACAACAAGCTCCCAGTCCCAGATCAGGCAGCCTGGGCAGTCGACGCCTTCAGCCTGAACTGGGATCGACTGTCAGCTTAGGCATTCCCACCCTTCCGGTTGATTCCACAAGTTGTACAGAAAATCAGGATGTCCACCGCATGGATCATCCTGATTACACCTATGTGGCCTCAAAGGTCGTGGTTCAACGACTTACTCGACCTGTTGATCGACAAACCAAAAGTATTATCTCCGTGAAAAATCTTTTCTCACAACACGGAGGCACTCTAGTTCACACCAAACCCCAGATCCTCCACCTTCACGCTTGGCTTATCTCAAGCGATCAATCCGCCAGGCAAAGTTTTCGAGCCGACTGCATCGCATCATACAAGCCCGGCGATGCTCTACATCCAAGGTCTACAATGCAAAGTGGAAAATCTTATGTGATTGATGTGTTAGGAAACGCGTTAATCCTTGCCGACCCTCTATCGCTGCAGTAGCAGATTTTCTTCTCTTCCTTTTCGAGAGAGATCTTGTTCAGCCTCCACAATCAAAAGGTATAGGGCTGCTCTTTCAAACGCTCTTAAATTCTCTAAAGATCAATCTATTGGTTCAGATCCTCACTTGTCGGATCTTATAAAGCATTTCGAGCTTCAGAGACCAGTGTCTCGCTCTTTGACACCAAAATGGAACCTTTCATGTGTTTTGTGGGCATTGACAAAAACACCTTACGAACCTTTGAGTGAGGCCTCTTTTGAAAAACTCGCATTTAAAACCGTTTTCTTCGGGCCGTTGCATCAGCCCGGAGAAGAAGCAAGCTACATGCTTTACCACTATCTCTCAAAGGATTTCGCTCACTATCAGGAGAGCTTATGCATCTCATGGAAAGAGACCAATCGTTCATGAAGATTAAAGCCCATGAAGTCAGGGCTATTGCTACTTCCTGGGCATATTTCAACCATTCATCTTTAGACAATATTATGAAGGCTATGTTTTGGCGCTCACACACAACCTTCTCGTCTTTTTACCTTCGTTCATTAGCAAACCAAAGCCAAGTTATCTTCTCTCTGGGTTCCATCGTTGCAGCACAATCTACGACCCAGACAACTGCCACTTCAAACTGCAATTGACTGCTTTGACTGGAAGGTGAGTAATTTTCTTCCTCATTTCTACTCTTCTCAAAGTCCATCAGCCACCCTCCTTACTGACAAATTCAGCTTAATAATAGTGACAGGTAAGTTATTACTGACATTAAAATGTAGTTTTTTTGGGGAGTAAAACTAATTTTAATTATGTAATACTTACCTGTCACTATTGGATGCCCTCCTTCCACCCCGCGCTGATGTCCTTCATTAGTCTCACGGCCTGAAAAGAATGAGGACGCTCTGTGGAGCACGAGCTGCTGACGTAGATCAGACTGGGTCAATGCAGATGTTCTAAGAAACTTGGTGCATCTAGCATGGACGAGGTCTTTCCATGCAGAAAGGAGAAAGCTTAATAATAGTGACATGGTTGGTATGTGGTGCAGTCACCTGTGTCCTACAAAAACCTTTTTTCTAATTATTTACTGGTAATATTCCTATGCATGTCAAAACATTTATGCTTATAGTTTTATAATGTTCCCATTTTCTACTTAAACCAATTGCCGCCAGGTTGAAATGGCCCATGATACGCCAATGATGACGAAATGACAATAAATAGATTTCACATACCGGATCGGTCGCACCTCGGGTTACCAATGACTGCGCCATCCGCTGGACACCAGGACGGAGGTGACAATTATGCTACTGGTGCAACTACCATCAAAGTATGGGCAAGAGATAACATCACCAGTGGAACATGGAATGTCAGGACATTAAGACCAGCATGGAAACTCGAGGAGCTAACCCATGAGATGGGAAGATACCAATGGCATATCCTTGGACTCTGCGAGATGCACTGGAAATATTTCGGAAAGAGATCAACAGATGGTGGACACATGATCTACTTCAGTTGGCATGAGAACAAGCATGAACATGGAGTCGGGTTTATGGTACACAAGGACATTGTGAGTGCAGCATGGGTTGTCGACCAGTGTCGAACAGGATGATTACAATCCGCGTAAGGGCATCTCCCATTAACATCACTATCATACAGGTCTATGCCCCAACATCTGACCATGATGACGAGGAACTGGATGAGTTCTACGACCAGCTTCAAACTCTCATAAACCAGACACCCAAGAAGGATATTCTGGTTATTCAAGGAGACTGGAATGCCAAGGTAGGAGAAGACGCACAAGCAGACTGGCGAGAAGCCTGTGGTCCATACTGTAATAAGCAGACCAATGAGAGAGGACTCAAGCTCCTGGACTTCGCCACATACAATAACCTAGTGCTAACGAACACCCTAGGCCCACACAAACTATCCAGAAGATGGACTTTGCACAGCCCAGATGGAAAACATCACAACCAGATTGACTACATCTTGGTGAGAAAGCGCTTCCGGTCTAGCGTAAACATTGCCAGAACACGTAGCTTCCCATGAGTTGATATAGGAAGCGACCATGAATTGCTGATGATGACTATCAAACTTCATCCTAGGAAGACCAATAAGCCAAGACAAGTTAGGATCAGGTTCGACCTTGAAAAACTTAAAGATCCAAGCGTGGCACAAGCATTTGAAGCATCAATAGGCGGCAAATTTGCACCACTCACAATTCTGGGACTTGAAGAAATAAACCTAGACTCCTTGATCATCACCTTCAACAAGGCAGTAATAGACACAGCTGGAGAGATCCTTGGCAAGCATCGTAGAATAAAGAAGCCTTGGGTCACAACAGATATCCTCGACCTCTGCGATGTGAGGAGAAAACTGAAGAGTAAGCGAGGAGACCATGAAGGAGCAAACAAATACAATGAGATTAACAACAGGATTAAGAAGAGCATAACGAAAGCAAAAGAAAGCTCGTTAGAGGACCAATGCAAGGAAGTCGAGAAAAGCCTGAACCAGAATGACAGTAAAAGGGCATACCAGTTGGTGAAAGACCTGACAACAGAGAAACAAGGGAGATCTAATACGATTCAGGACAAGGCTGGTAAGAGTCTGACAGAAAACCAAGACATTCTTAACAGATGGACCGAATACTGTTCGGAGCTTTACAACCAGGAGACTTCTGGAGACTACAGTAAAGGCGCTAAAGAAGGGGAAGTCAGCTGGGGTAGACAATATACCAACACAACTTGTTAAAGCAGGAGGAACGTCCATGATAGATGTCCTCACAACAATCTGCAACCAAATCTGGCAAACAGGAGAATGGCCCACCCCATGGACCCAGTCTCTGATCGTGACTCTTCCTAAAAAAGGTAATCTACAACTGTGCCAGAACTACCGAACAATCAGTCTCATCAGTCACCCAAGCAAGGTTATGCTTAAGATTATCCTGAATAGACTGAAACCCCAAGCAGAGCACATCATTGCGGAAGAACAGGCAGGTTTCAGAGCAGGACGAAGCACTACAGCACTACAGAACAGATCTTCAATCTTAGAATCCTTTGTGAAAAATATCTCCAGCATCAACAGAACCTCTATCATGTCTTCATTAACTTCAAGAAGGCTTTCTACAAGGTATGGCATGCAGCCTTGTGGGCCACAATGCGGATATACAACAAAAGCGCGAAACTAGTCCGCACTATAGAAACCCTGTATGACAAGGCAACTAGTACAGTTCTCGTCAATGGCAACATAGGAGACTGGTTCAGAACCACAGTCGGAATCAGACAGGGGTGCCTTCTCTCACCCACTCTCTTCAACATCTACCTGGAAAGGATCATGTCCGACGCCTTGGAAGACCACGAGGGCAGTGTCAGTGTTGGAGGCAGAACAATCACCAACCTGCGCTTCGCTGATGATATCGATGGCTTAGCAGGAGATGAAGAAATGGAAACCTTAGTGAACCGTCTCAATCAAGCATCACTAAGATATGGGATGGAGATCAACGCTGAAAAGACAAACCTAATGACAAACAACCCGAGTGGCATCCAAAAGGAAATAAGAGTGAATGGACAGAAGCTGGGCACAGTAACAAGCTTCAAGTACCTAGGTGCTATCGCCTCTGATGAAGGTTCAAACCCTGAGGTTCTTTCCATGATTGCGCAGACAACAGCGGCTCTGGCTAGGCTGAAGCCTATTTGGAAAGACAGCAACATCACCCTTGGGTCCAAGATCAAGCTTACGCGCTCCCTCGTCATGTCCATATTCCTATATGCATGTGAGACATGGACCCTAACAGCAGAATTAGAGAGAAGAATCCATGCCTTATAGATGAGATGTTATCGAAGGATCCTGAAAATCTCATACTTAGACCACGTCTCGAATGCGGAGGTGCGCACTAAAATCCAAGGCGCAATTGGACCTTATGAAGATCTGCTCACCACTGTAAAGAAACGCAAACTAAGATGGTATGGTCACGTCTCATGCTCAACTGGCCTGTCAAAGACAATCCTACAGGGCACAGTGAGAGGAAAGAGAAAACGAGGCAGACAGAAGAAGAGATGGGAAGACAATATCAAGAGTGGACAGGCATGGACTTTGCAAAGTCCCAAAGAGCAGTGGAGAACAGGGCGAAATGGAGAGAGATTGTCGCAAAGTCATCAGTGGCGTCCCTACGACCAGCAAGGTTACGGGAGAAATGAAAAAATGAATGAATGCTTATAAACCATCATCATCATCAGGTGTCTTGTTTACCATAATGGGGGTCCTATCTTCAATGTTAAGGTCACATGTCAATGTATGAAGATGTTCATCAAATTTTCCTTTCCGCTCTATAGCATTAAAACCTTTTGAGATTAAGGAATGAAACCTGATATACTTCTTTATCATCATTAGAAGGTGTGTAGCATATCTTTTGGAAGTCCTACCTTCAAGATAAAGGTCACAGGACACTATTTTATTTTTCCATCACTATCTGTTCTCCTCTATAACTTTAGAGCCGTATGAAATTAAGGAATGAAAATAGTTATGCATCATCATTATAACGTGTTTGTACCACATTGGAATTTTAACTTCATTTGCAAGGTCAGAGGTCAGTATTTTAAATTTTCCATCACTTTTTCTTTTCCCTAAATAACTTGAGAACTGTTTGAGATTTTGAGATGAAACTTGGTACAATTATATATGATCACTAGAAGGTGTAACACATTATTAGACTATATTAGTATTATCTCTTTAGGTTCAAGGTCATGGGACCACAGTTTCTTCTGCTCTGTTTAAGGTATATGAAAGAAACTTGGTCTACTTATATATTGTAACTAGAAAATGTGTTGCATGTCGCATTTATTGTCCCATCTTCAAGATCAAGGCAGTAGGTCAATATTTTAGTGTTTCTGCTTTATAACGTAGAAACTGTTAGAGGTATCTGCTTTATAACTTAGAAGCTTTGAGGTACTAAAATTTCAATTGGATGAAATCTCGCATATCAGAGTCAAGGTTATATATTCAAGTTAAGGTCATTGATGAATTTTCCCGTTTTCTGTGCTTTTCCTTCAATACCCTTAAAGATAGAGCTATGAAACTTGATTGCTTTTCATGTCTGCCGGTAACTCTAAAGCTCTGCAACAAATGTGACAGATTTCATCATTATATACTTTTATACTTTTGGAGACCTCGCCACGGTTGGTAGTATACAATAATTACAACAACTCTGTGAATTTGCTTGTTGATTGTTGAAGAAGTGGTAGTGATGTTCGGGTGGGGGAAAATCTCTCTCCAATGTGTTAGTAGGTAGTTTTAACTTCATCTGACAATGAAACTGTTTGACAAAATTTGATAAAATATTGCAAAGTATGAAAACATCAAGACATGTTCAGTTCCAACTGTTATTTATTTTCAGATATGGTCTCTCTCAAACACTTATTTTCCAAAAACTTGCCTTTTCTTAATATGCAGCTTAACCAGTTTTGACACAGTAAGGTAAATGTCATTATGGCATCAAGTATTTTATAAATTGTCTAAAGTATGGAGATAAGATTAAAATATACTTTGTACTATATTTTAACTGCTTAACACATTTTGGATCAATTTGATATAAAGAATCCTGACTCAAATAACTTGCATTACTAATTATGATAAACAAATTATGATAATCAGCCATCTCTAAAAGATAAAGAACAGGAAGCCCAAATGGTATCTTGTAGCCTGATCACATTTTACATTTGCTTTTAGTTTTGACAAATAAAATCTGTGTAAAATAGGAATACCAACGTAGTAGTGCAATTCTATTCGAATTGTTGTCCATAACCTTTAGTAGACACTTTGACTCTTGTTAGAGGAACTAACAACAGATCGAATCTTTAGGAAATGTATAGATCCATCTGTTGTATGTCTGCTGTAAGAAATCCACTGCAGTCTATCTCCCTTATATTATGAGATGTTCCAATCGTTAGGTGCTGACCCTAGTGTTGATAAAAACCAGAGAATTTTTTTTCTTAAACTCTTGCTTAGAAGCCATTATCATTGTCCACTTCACAGAAGCCCAATTTTACTGAGTGAAAGTCACATACTTGGAGTTACAGCCAGTATAACTTATTAGAAGCATAGTTTCTGCAACAGTAATTAATTAGCCACTACAGCTGAAGCATCAAATGCAATGCATGCACTTTTTAATTTCTACTCATACATAGTTAACCTGTTGAGGGTAACCGATCGCAATATACAATATATGGTCATTAATATAATAAAGCTTACCACTGAATAAACATTTATTTCTACTTCCAACTGCATTAGTTAGAAAGGGCTTTATGTGTAAGCTATGATATACATATATAGCATGGAACAATAAAGCGTAAAATGTAGGTCACAGTGACCTTCTTTGGCTATAATGGCCATGTACTAACAGATGCATCCAATTATCAAGTTTCATGATTCTAAAATAAACAGCACACAATAAATGAACTTTAAAGACAAAAGTTATGCAGGAGAGTACGAGTTCAACATAAAAATTTAACCAAAGCCAGTAAAGGATAAAATATAGGTCATGGCAATCTTCTTTTTTTTGTAAGGGACCGACAATTTAATTTTCGGGGTGGGGATTTTTAATTTAAAAACCTTTCTGTCCATACAAGAGCTTGAAAAAAACTTTTCTTGCTCAGATTTATAGAAAAAATAACTTATTATATCCATTATATAGCTGAAAAAACATTATCTTGAAGTAAAAGAAAAAAAATATATCCCCACTCAAAAGAAAATCCTACCCCACCCCCCTAATGAAATTGTTGGGTTCCTAAGTGGTACTAACAGAGATGCATATCATTACATCAATTTCATGATTCTAGTATGAACAGTGCCTAAAAAATGAACATAAATCACGCAATTTAACCAAAGTTAGTGATGTGCAAAATATGGGCCATCGTGACCTATTTCTGCAATAAGAGGATAGTGCTTATCTAGATGCATCCCCTGACCAAGCTCCATGATTTTAGATAAGATATGTACACAGAATGCAAAATACCCATGTGGTCATGAGCTAAATACAAAAACGCGACTTCAGCCAGTAAAATGTGAAATATATGTCACATTGACCTTCCGTTGCTGTACATTTGTAGTCTAATAGAGATACATACAATCCCCTAGTGTAATTATTCTACCACGAACAGTGCTAGAGAAATAAACTTAAAACACAAAATTCAACCAAAGCCAATAAAGCATGAAATATCGTTCAGCGACGTATTTGTGTCGAGGTGAAGTATTCAACAAGATGCATCCACTCACCATGTTTCATGATTCCAGGTATATGTATATAACATAGGATGCAAACTACCTGTGAAGTCGTGAGCTAAACAAAAAATCATAAACTAAACAAGTACCAGTAGTGTTAAATGTAGCTCAGTGACTTTCTTGTGTGTAACAGTGTGGTAATAATATAGACAATCATCTAGCTTGATGATTCTAGCATGAATAGTGCTTGAGAAATAAACTTAAACAAAATGTAACCAAAGTCAGTAAAGCATGAGATATGGTTCACAGTGACCTACTTTTCTGGTGATGGTGTAGAACTTGTAAAGATTCGTCCCCATGACTATTTTCATGGTTCCAAGTATAATAGTATTTATACAGGGTGCAGTGAAGAAAATACTGATCTAAACGCAAACTCTTAACCACATTAATGTACATACATGTACCAAGTAAGCCATCTGAGCTCCCTACCCTTCTATGAAACCCATTTCAAACTGTAGCCCAGGACATGGGTAGAAAGAATGGTTGAGATGCGGTGAGGCCATACATACGTATATTTATGATGAAGTGTGTAGTAGAGGATAGCAAGAACATTTATGTTAGCTATAAGATTATAAAATTAATATTTTGCAAAAATTTAGGTTGAGGACAGTAAAGAAGAAAGAAAGAATCTCAGCATAAGGAATAACGCTGGAAAACGATTTGTAGATGCAGGCCACACATGTGACAATTATATTGAAAACAATATTATCTTAATATGATATCAAATGCTTAAAATTGTATACAAAATTACTTTTCTAGAGTAAGTGATAAAACTACATTTTGAAATTCCATAGGAAATTCTGCCTCTGACAAATTGGTAGCTGACTATATTCTACCAACATACCCGGATTTGTATGTACAATTTTTACCCTGAAAACCAAAACTATATATTTGGGAGCTGAGACCGCCATAACACAGGAACCGTGCAAGTCACCCACTTTGCATGGGGCCTGTGCAGCCCCAAAATGGATTGAGTCCTGCATCGATTTTGGCATTCCACCACCCTTCCCAGGAAAAACGCAGTTGTACATACAACCAAGGATGACAAGCATTCAATATGCATACAGAGCATGATACAAAAGACATCTGACAAGCCAAATAGAAAGATGAATAAAACTTTAAAGTTGTATCAGCCTTAATGATCTGCGCCTTAAACATTGGCAAGGATGTGTTTGATATGGTAAAAAGCAAGAAAAAGTTTAGCATCTGGCAATCTGTATGAAGCAAGTCGTGGCTCAATAGTTCAAACAATGAAAAATATCAATGTCCTTCTCTTGTGCGTTACACCACAATATAAGCAGACTACTAGTATACATGCAGACAGTGTATGGGATGCCACTTCTTAGGCACTGTAAAGGATGATATAGTCAATTGTATTCATACAAATACTGTAATTTATGTCGCAGAAATATGCTTCAAATTACCATGATTCACCCCTGTTCACTTAAAATTACCATGTTTCACTAGTATTCACTTCAAATTACCACGATTCACTACTACAGTAAAGATTGTTTATAACTTTCACGGGGTCTGGGATTTTTTTAACATTATAACCGAGAAGCGTTATATTCAAATTCATCGTTTATTTTTCAAAATGTTTATGTTCGTGTCCATGTTGATGACGTTGGACGTACATGTAGTAAACAAGTTTTACCATCCGTTGAAAGTGTCAACATGCATGTACATATACCAGCCCGAAATAATTGTCAATAGTCACCGTTTTTTTTATATTTTTATATTTTTTTTTTTTTTTTTTTATTCATCTGAGATTTTTATTGATACGTGTTTCAGAGATATGCAAATGCTCATACAGAATATCAGGTGTGTCACTCTGAGCTTGTAGGTACAGTATAATTACTGCCACGCTATCTAGAAACTCGCTGGCTCCGGGTACAACGGCTGGCACTAAGTCATCCCCACAAGTTCCAGTAGCAGAAAAATCGGTCGCTTCCCGGCGATCACTAATTTCACAAACAATATCTTCAATTGTTGTTATCGCAGATGTGACAATATCACTATCGAAATTAATCCGAGAAATCAACATTCTCGTTACTAGATCCAAGAAGACATAAGGCATCACGCACCGTAGCAAGGGGAACATCATCAACATCATCGTTATCACTGGTAATTACATCGGTTTGCTCACTGAAACTCTGCCATAACAAAACAGTTTGCAACACAATCTGTGGAAACATCACACCATACACGATAACTCATATCGATTACGGAAGATACATTTATTTCATACTCAATTCATTTTTGGTCAAGGCTTGCAAGGTATCTTTGTATTCGAGCATTTATGTACTTTTACTTCAAATTGAAGATGACTCCTTAGAATACGAGAGAGATTTGCTTCAAGCTGTACTTATTTATTCAACATACAGGCATAGAACGCTAGCTAAAGGATATTTCTACATTATTTGGTTTGAAAAAAAAGTTCAAAACAAAGCATTTATTGCATTTAATAGGAATGAGGTCTGAATATCATGCTTTTGTTACCTGGTATGCCAGTGTTATTAGCGATTTTGAATGAGGTGTGATTATCACGCCTTTGCTATTTAAACGACTGCCTTTGCTTACCTGTATTATGATGTTGTGTTTCTACCACTTGTTATGTTTACATGATGTAACTAGAGTTTGGCTGCCGGTTGATCCTAAAGGTTGAGATTTCCCAATGGCTCCCATAAAAATGTATGGGCGTGAAAACTCTTGGATCGAATGGGAGAAATAGTCAGAGCAATCTGTCATCCCCTAGGGAGGTGTCACTCGTTTGAGTCGACTCACTAAGGTTTTACATTGCTGTGGTGAGAGAGGTTACCAGGTTAAAACTGTAAGGATGATACAGGACTCTGATGCGTGCAGGTACGGTTTTGCTTTATAAAATTAAACACACAACACTCTATATAGAAAATTACACACGTAAAATTATACATTCTGGATATAAAATTACACATAACATTATTATATTCATTCAAAGCTTACCAACTTCATAGAATTTTTTTTTTTTTTTTTTTAAATTTATTTTTTATATGATGTAAATGATCAAATATCGAATGAGCCAAAGATAGTCAAAATATACTTAAAATTTAGTAAGAACCCAATATTTGTAACTAATGCTGAAATCGTTTTGTGGGAAATACAAAATATTGAATGTTCGACCCTAAATGCCAAAGCATCATGGTTTGTAACTTTAAAAGTAATTTATTTCTCAAATTGATTACAACATAGCATGAAGTTGGCAGTGAAATCGTTTCCAACAATAATCTAATATTACAATTACAAATAACATATGAATTCCTCATAAAAGTCGAAACAATCCAGAAAACACTATATTTTACAATTCATGCAATAGGATAAAAAAAAGTACAATTTGTTTAAAGAGAAAATTTAAATAAATTTCACAATGTCTTCAAACATCAAATTATTGCGTTGTGGCATGAGAAGAAAAGATTCTAAAATGTACAAGCAGCAACTTTAAAATGTAATAAAAGTAAGTGTTTCTTACTTGTAAGGAAGATACAGACTCGGAATGTGTGCCGGTACAGTCTTGCTTCCCTGCGCATTTGGAAGTTTGTTCAGAAGGCGATTACTCTATATAACAAGAAAATGACATTGAAAAGACTTTTTCTGTCATCAAAAGAAGAGAAAGTGCTGTCTTCTTTTAGAAACATACCCCTGCTTCTTTTGTTTCTTGCACATATTTGGTGCCAGGATCAATCACTTCCGACACGACAGCAAGACTTGTACAGGAAAATGCTTCAATGTATCATAAAGAGGTGTCTAAGCATGACAGAAAATAAATACACTCCTGAATTGACCGATAAGAATGACATAAGCATTAAGAACAAGACATTTTAGGTTATGTACTTGGAAAGTGCATGTCAAGCAGCATATTATTTTCTATTTCAGGGGGTACATGGCTCATCTGTTTTAATGCGGGAAAAGGATCTAATGAACCAGCTTGGAGACAATGCTCTATTAAATCCCAGTAATGAAGATGCATTCCAGAATCTTTTTTCAATACCTTGAAAACATTAACTGATGTCCCAGATATGAGAACCTTTTAATTTTCTTCTGTGGCCCTGATGCAAAGAAAGTTCATATGGCCTTCATAAGAATATGTCAGGTGTGTGATGAGGATCCCTTTTTTATTCTGTACAATCAAAGAAGGGATTATGACATGCAGATAACACTTTCAGTACAAAACTTGAATGAAATGTATAGAGCAATCATAAATGAAATTGACAGTCAAGAACTTGTTGAAATATTTGATATTAGAGTGCATTCTAATTACGAGTGGTACAAATGTGTGATGTCAAGACTAAGACCAGACTATGTAAAGTCTCTGTATCTGAATCACACCACACTGCTACATCATGACTTGGTTGAATTGAGAAGTCTGATTAATATAACCTCCCTCACACTGGAGAGTGTAACCATGTCTGAGGAGTGTAGTAGATCTCTGTGTAGTAGTATCAGTAGCTGTACTCACCTGGAGAGTCTAGATCTGGATAGCATCACACTACATGATGGTGTACTTGACTTGAGGAGTCTGACTAATTTAGACTCCCTTGCACTGTTGAATGTAACCATGTCTGAGGAGTGTAGTAGATCTCTGTGTAGTAGTATCAGTAACTGTACTCACCTGGAGAGTCTTGTATCTGAAGTCCATCAAACTACATGATGGTGTATTAGACTTGAGGAGTCTGAGTCATCTGAGAGTGCTGGAGTTCAAAGATGTCACCATGTCACCTCAATGCAGACAAACACTACAAACAAGTCTGAAATATTGTCAAAAATTAGAAAGGTGTCACATATGAAATTTCATAATAGAGAAAATAAGATAAATGACTGTGTTTCTTTCTCAGAGTGCTATATACTCAACATAAGTATGGAGCAATAATTTAAATATCATTAATAATTCTAATGTTTTTACAAAATAATGAATTCAATTTGAAGGAAACAGAGAATGCACATGTAGAAAGAATGGTGAATGGTAAACCAAAAGAAGACATGAAACACAATTTTTTGTATCCATATATTTGTTTGCCACTGAAGTTCTTTAGTTGAAATCCCTTCTGCATGATAAGCTGATATAAGATTTTTTTACACTGTCAGATAGTTGAAATCTCTTCTGTATGATAAGTTGTGATAAGAGTCTTTATACTGACAGAGAGTTGAAAACACTTCCGCATGATAAGCTGAGATGAGATTATTTACAATGACAGACAGTTGAAATCCTTTCTGCATGATTAGCTGTTAAGATGCAAACTAAATGCAGATTTGGTCAAATTACCTATTTCAGGGTCTGTACTACAAGTACATTGTTATTATTATTTTGTAAAGCTGGTGGCCAACTATTGTGGGACAAACATTGTAAATTTCTTTTCTGACGAGATTCAAGATTGTGTAATGTATTTGTACATGTAAACAATGTATATAACCTAAGAATGCTTAATTAAAAGTGCTATGATGCATTTTTTTACACCAACATTAAAGTTTTGATATTTTTTCCTCTGCATGACACACATATACGATACATCTAATACATTTCATAAAATAGAAAGCGGAAGACTTTGAGTTTATTTTATGCCATGCAACCAGGGCATAAGAATATGGGTGTGTGATGAGGATCCCTTTGTTAGACAGTACAGACAAGGAAGGCACTCTGACAGTCAGATAGACAATTTGAATGAAATGTACAGAGCATGCTTAAATGAAATGGATAGTCAAAAAGTTGTTGAAATACCTGATATCGAACTGTATAATAATGAGTCGTACAAATGTGTGAAGTCACGGCTAAGCTCATGCAATGTAAAGTCCCTGGATCTGATTTGCATCAAATTGCAACATCACGATGATGTACTTTACTTGAGGAGTCTGACTAACCTGACTAACCTGACATGCCTTAGACTGAATCATGTAAAAATGTCTGAGGAGTGTAGTAGATCTCTGTGTGATAGTATCAGTGGCTGTACTCACCTGGAGAGGCTGAATCTGCAAGGCATCGAACTGCATGGTGTACTTGATTTGAGGAGTCTGACTAACCTGACCTTCCTCACTCTGCAGCATGTAACCATGTCTAAGGAATGTAGTATATCTCTTTGTAGCAGTGTCAGTAGCTGTACTCACCTGGAGAGTTTGGAGCTTGAAAACATGAACAGACTACATTATGGTGTACTTGACCTGAGGAGTCTGACTAACCTGACCTTACTCGTACTGTTATTTATAAACATGTCTGAGGAGTGTAGTAGATCTCTATGTAGTAGTATCTATGGCTGTACTCACCTGGTCAGTTTGGATCTGATGGTGATAACACTGCATGATGGTGTACTTGACTTGAGGAGTCTGACTAACCTGACCGCCCTCCTACTGCTGGGTGTAACCATGTCTGAGGAGTGTATATCTCTTTTAGCAGTAGCTGTACTCATATATAGCGTATGGAACTGACGAAGATAACACTGCATGATGGTGTAGCCGTCCTCAGCTGATGTGGTTGGAGCTGGAGTTACAAGATGTCACCTCAGTGCAGACAGGCATTACAAACATGTTTGAAACGCTACCAAAAACTAGAAGTGCCACGTTTTGAATTGTAATAATTTAGAAAATAGGATAAATGATGTTGTGGAATGAGAATTCTTTTGTTTTGGAATACAGTGATCTGAAATCTATGCTAATATCAAATGTATTAATTATTAATTATCATTTTATAAAATTACTTTTGATTATATTAACATTCATTAAATTCTTTGAGTATATTATTATTATTTTGTAATGGTTGTGACAACCTATTATGGGATAAACATTGTAAATTTCTTTTGAAAATGTATGATGAATTGTATTAAAGGTGCTTTGATAGGTTTTGTGACACCACGATTGACGATTTTTTTATTTTTTTTTGCATGACACATTTTATACAAGTAATACCTTTAATAAGGATAGAATATGAAAGGTTCTGAGTTTATTTCATGCTTTGCAGTTTTGCAACTTGGCATCTTGATTTGGTTCTGTCTGTCCGTATGTCCATGCTGAGATTGCTAGGACAAACATTTACACTCAACATTGATAAATACAATCTGGTAGATGTGTTTCTATCATAATATAGATGATCTGGTATAGTTTTCATGTCATTTGAACTTTTTATGAATTCTTTTTTTATAACAAAAAAATGATATCACTGTAAATATGTTCACACAAAAGCTGCATTAACTTGTCAAATTAAAGTTAGATGTTTAATATTGATTCATATGTGTAAAAACTGACTTGCTCACAATTTTAAACAATGTAATTTGTTTTCATATTACTTTGTGTTTCTGTTTTTATAGGGGGACTAACACTTGTTCCATGTAAGCATAACCAGTTTGAAACAAATATGTGTGACCTAAACAAATATGTGTGACCTAGACAGAATGTTGCAGACAGGTTTATGTTGTAAATGATCTCATTAGAATGTGTACAGTTAAAATGATTTTTGCAGGCTTTATCAGGTTGTTAGATATTTCTGGATGAGGGAAGATTCTTTTTCAGTCTTCAGTGGGGACATGTTTTCCAAAGAAAATTCTAGTTCTTGGGAAAGTGATCAAGTGTAATATTGGAATATGAAACAATGTAATTTTTGTCCCGTGCTTTTTGCAAAAAGGCAGAAATATTTTTTGAAGCTTCCCTTAAATCCCTTCATCCATTCATTAGTATGTTTGTTTTATCAATCACTTTTTCTTGCCTCCCTCCCCCATTCCGAATGTACACACAAAATTTAGTGTTACTATTTGTTATGTATGATGTTTATATAATGTTGTATATGTGTTTTGGGAGGTTATAAATGTTTCTTCACTTTAATATTTGCTTAAATCTTTATGTTTGTTAGGAAAAACATTTATAACTAGTGTCCTTGAATTAGGTTGTTTTGATCAATATGTTTTCTCAATTTGAAGGTCAAGGTTGATTTTGTTTACAGTTAGAATTCCATTAAGATGACTCACATTCTAGAACATTCTGTCATGTGACCAATCTAGAACATTCTGTCATGTGACCAATCTTTATATATACCATGTTTGGTAGACATTTTGTTCAGTTCGACATTACCATCAGTCTTGTAAAGAGCTATTACAGTTGTGAAAATTCATTCCAAATTCTAAGAGAGGAATTATTTTAATTATTCATTGGATTATAACAGTGCTCATAAACTTTTGGATTTTGATTGACAATTTTGGAATTTATGTGAACTTATTCAGAGATTTTGGATTACTTCATTTTGACTTCAGCACATCAAGATTTCTAGTACATCAGGACTTTGGAGACCATTGGCACATAATAACATTCAAGGACACATTCTATATTTAGGACTTGTGATTAGAACAATCATTCTTATTGGATTATTAGGATACATAAACACATTACTGTAAGTGACTTTTTGATTTTTCATTTTAATTATCTAGTAATAAATTGCTTGTTGATTTTTACTTGATTTGTTGGTTTCACTTTCTTTCTGTTACATTTTTCTTAGACCATAGAGTCGTAACATATTACATTGTCGGTCTGTCCATCCGTGGTTAAGTATTGCATAGGTCAGTTTCTGAGGTATTGCGAGTATAAGAGCCAAACAACTTTGTATGTTGATATAATTTAATAAGTACCACATATACCAACCAAAAATAGGTCACTGTGACCTAATTTCCATGTTTAAGCAACTTTTGTTATGTTTTGTATTTTCATTTATTTCTCCGGCATTGTTGGACTTGGAGACATACGACTTGATATGTTGATACATCCTGGTAAATTAAACGTCATCCAAACAAGAGTAGGTCATTGTGTACTAATTCATGCTCCAGTGACTTTGATCACATTTTACTTTTGTATGTTTCTCGGACATCATTTGCTCCAGAGACATACAGCTTGGTATGTAGATAATTCTTGGTGAATACAACATAACTACCAAAATTACCAATAATAAGTCAATTATCTATATGCCACACGTAAGTTTTCGGTAATGTAAGTTTCTCATCTGACTAAATGGTTGTACAAAAGGGCGATGGTGGGATATTTGTCTTCTTTTATACCTTTTTTTTTTGTGTACTGTAACCTTTATACCATTTGACACTTGTACATATAATTTTAACACAAATAGTTTTTTTATTTCCTTTTTTATTTATTTCCACCATAGATGACATCAAAGAGAGTCATCTCTTTGGGATTTTTTTCTTAAAACAAACAATTCAACACTTACTTTGGGGGAGGGGGTGTCCTCCTTTTTATATTGAACTTCAATATTGGTTGAGTACAGTCATAAATAAGAGAATCATCTCTAGTCCTACTGATAAAATTTCTAGTAGAATATCTAGCAATTTTATCTTGTCAGTGTTATAATTTTTCTATCAAAAAAAAGAGAAGCCAAATATAAGGTCTGGAGTTATTTTCTGGAATGAATGATCATTGAGACATTTTTTGGTCGACCATATTTATGTTTATAGCTGTAAATAGCTGATGATTTTACAAATCATTACCACACTAAAGAAATCCTGTTTTTGTTTGTTTCTTTCTTTGTTTTGACATAATAGAAACAGTTAAATAGCATTGTATGTTATGTTGTTTTTTTTTTTGTTTTTTTTTTTTTTTGCACAGTGTATTGACTATGCTAAATGACTTTTGATACCAATAAAAATTTAGTAAAAAGTAGATTTTCATTATATATATATATATATATATATATATATATATATATATATATATATATATATATATATATATATATATATATATATATATATATGAATATATATGAATATGTATTTGTTTGAGATGTGTAGAGTATTAGGCTGAAAATAAGTTTGGTGTAGTATTTTATGGCACAGCAACACATGTACGTTATTAGTGCCGAGTCGATAGGAATAAAGTTCCTTGCACAAGGACACACCTAGGTAACTGAACCACACTGATCCCATGCTATGATTAGAACCTGCATCTTTTTGCTTGGGAGTCTGGCATGCTAACCACAGTGCCACTGCAGCTCCTGCCTCCTTTTATTGCCTCTTATTACATGCAGGAGACTGAATCGGGCCTATTCAACATTTCCGGGCCCACAAGGGGGAAAAGAGGAGTTCACGTTCCTTAATACAAATATATGTTGTATTTATTACCCAATCTGTAAATCTTGACTATCCTTTAAGCAATTTTTATAGTGCAAGTTACTAGGTTTAAGAGTCAGTTTTAGAACTGACAAATGACTTTCCCAAATGAAGATTAAGAGAAATAACTCTTTATGATTTGTTTAAAATTATTTCGCTTTTCATAATTGTTAAATTGTTTGTTTTGATTTGTTTATAATTCACTCTATGCATCCAGCTTATATATTGGGTTAAACTGCTAAATATAAGTCAGTGCATTGGTGTATAGACAACAGTGTTTGAATCTGTGTAAGAGTGACATGTGGGTAGGTTACCTTTATTTTGGTCTTCACTTTTATGCCACACCAGGATATTGCTAGGGCATTAAGTCTTGCCCTTGTCCATATTCACATCTTAACCAAGTTTTGCACTGAGATCAGTTTTAGCCACTGGTGGGGCATATGTGTTCCATGATCACATTACTGGTCCTTCACACAATATATAGAGTTTCACCTTTATTAACTTCATATATTACATCTTATTTGCATTTAGTTTTTTTTCTCTGCTCTTATAAAACATAATTTAATATATTTCTACTTTACTGTGTTGTATGGTGATCAGCTACTTTCAACTAAGTTAACCATGCAAACTCTAAAGTTGAAAATTTAAGAAAAAATGTACAATGTATGTTTATCTGTAGTGTGTGAGCTCTCTCATTGGGGTCGCATCAGTACCAAGGTCAAGATTACAGATCAAAGTAGTCACTCTGATGTGTTTCTGATGTATAAGGGGGCGGGATGGTGGGAAAGGACATGATCTAGCCCAATGCACTTGTTTTCAGTGCATCACAATTACTTGACTTCATAAGAAAAAGCCCTGAAAAATTAAAGTAACTTTTTTTATTTCTTTACAGATGAACTGTGGCTAGATGTTTGAAACAACTATAAAAATGAGGAATAAAAAGATGTGAAATAATGTATATATTGTACTCAAGTAGATTGTAGAGAAGGTCTCAACTGAGAATAGTTTGTACTTCCAGTAATCGAGTTACCATGTAGAAGTTAAGCAGTGATGTTGTTATTTCCATGATCAAAGTTAAATTTTACATGTGTGACCTTGAAGTTAATTTCATTGATTTAAAGGTAATGTTCTGCTATAAATGTGTTTTTTTTCAACATTTTTCAATTAGTAAAAATCAGAGATTGTCATACCCCCACTGCTTCGAATAGTCATCTTCTACATGTACATAATGTTTGTTACATGAAGTTTCCTAGCCAAAAAAAAACCCACATTGAAAATAAATTGTGGCATCCTTGTTTTATCAATATATAAATGACTTGATTTGGGTTTCATACTGTTTAATTTTCTGGGTTTTTTTTTTTTTTTTTTTCTTTGTTGCTTGTTTTTTTGTGGGGGAGGGGAGGTTTGTTTGTTTTCCAATTGACTTTGTAAGTGCAATTCTTTTTGGTACTATTTTGCAAACAGAGTTGTAAATTGAAAGTTAGTATGCTTGTTTCTATGACTGTGTAGATAACCTCATTAAATGTTCACAATGTCTAGAGGATTTTTCCTAATTTTGTTGTTGCTGTTTGTTTTACTTTTTCATTGTAAATATAATGACCTAGATTATATAAAAATGCCTTGCCACATTCAGTTATCATGACATTGGAGTAATACTTAGTTCTCATGAACATACAACCAAGTGTATTTATGATATGGCCTTGTGTCTGTTGTGCATCATCTCTCCATCAACAATTTATTTTAAACTTCTCAGAAACCACTGTCACGCTTTTGACCAATTTCGCACGGAGCATCCTAGAATAACACGCTTTTCAGTTTTTACAAGATGATGATGATCCACTATCAAATATTGCCATAATTTCTAACAATAACAAATTTATAAATTACTTCTCAAATACTACAAAAAGAATTTGACTGAATTTGATAGAAAGCATCTGGGCATGAAGGACTTTCAGGGATTACAACAGATGCCATTACACAAGCAAATATGGCTACCATTATTAAAAACAGAAAAACATTTAAGTAACGTCTAAAAAATCACTCGGCAAATTTTGGCCAGCAGAAAGAATTCTGGTATAAAGGACTTTAAACTTTTATAAACATTATTGATCTGCTATCAGATATGGCAACCATTACTAAAAATACAAAACCTTTAAACAACTACTAATCAAAAAACACTCAACAGAATGGTACCAAATATGACAGAAAGGATTCTGGTATAAAGGGATGTTAATTGTTTGTACATGATTCAAGGCCCAGCATGAAATAGTGCCACCATTACTAAAATAGAAACATATTTAAACAGTTTCACAAAGTTAGCTCGACATAATTTGACGGAATTTTTTAAAACGTGTCTTGAAGCACTTTAAATGTTATAAAAATGATGCTGATCCACCATAAAAAACGAAAATGGCTACCATTGCTACAGATATAAACATGTAAACTTCTTTGCAAAAACATCAGCAGAATTTTACTGAATTGGCAGAAAGCATTCAGACAAAATGGGTTTTCAAATGTTTACAAATGACGTCAATATGCCTTCAAATGGCCTCCAGTACAAAAAATGTTTAAATGACTTCACAAAAACTGCTCAGCAGAATTTGATGAAATTTGACAATGCATCCTGGAAGCAGTTTTAACCAAAATTGTCACCGTAACCCAAAATTGTCACTGTGTGCGAATGTTTGCAGAAATCAGACAGTCGTTGGCAATATGATTCATACATGCAGATTCCTTGCAATTCGCCACGTACTTTAGTCACAGTCCTATTCAATATGTGTGGAAAATAAGGAAACCAGAAGCAAAAAAATTACCCTGAAATTATCCCAGTTATGACGAAGTATACCAGTCGTGAATAATTCAGAAAATATAAATTACATTATTAAATATTACTTTACACATTTGTTATATAAAAATAAACAGACGGTAATTTTTAACCTGTTAAATGTTGTTAATATTATAGGTTCTAGCTAGGGCTTACAAAGCACTCATATCTGTATTCCCTATGCGAATTAGTAGGTAAAAATATCAGTAATACTATAGATTCAATGATGGATAATAATGTACTAAATATGTACCATATTAAAGAGGTCAGTGGAAATTGTAGGAGTTAATCTTAGAAAGCATATTGTACATTTCAAGTAGAGGAGTAAGTGGCCAGAACATACAAAACATATAGTCACGTCAAGTCTCCATGTGATCAGACTATCCATATGGAGTACAGATGTTACAGGACATGTATGGAATTCTTGTTTGTGAAATACTGTTAGAGTAATTCCTCCCTCCCTAAGCTTAATCGAACACTATGTTCATTCAATCAGTAAGTTTAGTTTGGAGTGGAACTAAAGTAAGTTCAGTTAAAGTGTTCAATTCAGTTAAAGTGTTCAGAACAGTTCAGTTAAAGTGTTCAATTCAGTTCATTACAGTTGTGATCATGTATGAAGTCTTCATTTTTATAAAGTTCATATTACATAGTTTTAGTATGTTGAAAATGTGTACATGATCAAATTATACAGTATATATAATGCGTTACCTAAGCGAGATTATATTTTGAACTTGTTATGGACAGCATGAGGTTAAAAGTTGATGTATTATCATAATTATTGTATGTATTTGAATAAATATATCATGAACTAAAGTGGAGAGTTGTCAGCTAATTCCACAGCACACTCAGCCAATCTCCATATTTCACATTTATTTCCATGTATTATGTGCCTATCAGACATACAGTGTTTGTCTGTCCTACAAAAATTGTCATTTTACACACAGTTTATTCACTGGTAATATTCCCATGTGTGTCCATACATTTAAGCATATATCTGTGTCATTTGATGCTATAGTTTTTCCCATTTTCTACTTAAGTCGTTCTCCCACCTTCTCAGAAAAAAGTGGGGAACATAGTACGAGTACTTCCATTCATCCATCCATCCATCCATCCTTCCTTCCATTCATTCATGTATGCTTTCATCTGTCACATTTCTGTTCCTTTGCTTATGACACTAAAAATATTTAAGAAAAATTACGAATTTTTGTCAGTAGTAATATATATATATATATATACAGATCCGACCTTCACTCCTTAACTCAGACCTTCAGCCACTAGTCTTCAAACTTTTACTATAAAGCATGGGCCACTGTCCTTCAAAATGTTATGAAAAAGAACATGTGGGCCACTGGTTGGCAAAAATTATTAGGAAACAAAATCTGGGCTCCCTATGCCACCGGCCTGAAAAATGTTGTGAGAAAACCTAGGCCACTGGTCCCAAACTTTTAATTTTATGAAAACAGACTTGGCCACTGGCCCAAAAAAAATTTATGGAAAGAGAAAAGAAAACGGGCCACTAGTGGTCACATTTTAATGAAAAAATAACCACGTCACGGGTCTCCAAATTTTTTTAATGAAAAAACCCGAACCACTGGTCGTCAAATATTTATGGTAAAATAAAAACGGTGGTTAGCCCAATTTTATGAAAAAACTCGGCCAGTTATCTAAAAAAATTATTTTGCGAAAACCAAGTCACTAGTTTCCACATATTATGAAAAAATCTTGGCTACGTTGTCAAATTTTGTAAAAATACCGATGGTACTAGTCTTAAATTTTTTTCTGGTGAAAAACCGTCTACCAGTGATCTTTACAATTTTATTAAAACCACACTGAAAATTGTATGGAAAACCATATTGCAACTTACACCTATACACCAACAAATAGAATAAAGAGCCAGCGCATATGTCCCAATTGTAATAATATCCAGTAACTCTGATTAAAAAATCGCAGAGTTTCGAGCCAAATTATTATTATGGAATTTTAAGATATCTTAGCATCTTTATTCTATATAAAGATTGCAAAATATACAAGTAGTCAAACATAACAGTGTAAACACTAACCATAGGTTATTATTCTCATAAAAACCCTGATTTTAGATAAAATGTTCATTAAAGGTGTATTTTTGTTTCTAAGATAAATTTGGTAGTTATGCATATAGTTTATATGAAAACTGGCAATTGTTTCACTAAACAGATAATTCCCACTAATTATGGTGCTGACATTAACTCATTAACCCATAGCGCCACGTTTACGCGTCATGAGGATGTACCCAACTTCCGAGCTCTGTAACGTCAACATCATTTAAGATACGCTAAAGTGGATGGTATTGCAGGAAAGTAGACAGATGTAGCTCTACAATGATACCAAATAATGTTGATTTTCTACTCGCATTAAAAAATATAGCGAGAAAAATGCATTTTTTTTAGATCCGATTTTTTTTAGGTCGAAATTTGCCTGTTACGGAACCGGAGTTTGTGTCTGGATTTTAGACTTTTTGGCCTTAGATCTAAAGCAGACCGGTCTGAACTGCACACAGACAGATGAACCTTTGTAAAAAGTAGGATAAGTTTGAGATTTGGAGTAAAAACGGGCCCGGACACAAAAATTTGGGGTCCAATACGAAAAAAAAAAAAAAAAAAAAGTCCAACTTTTACCATTCTGCACATGCGCGAGCGTAATAGCCAATCAAAAACAATGTTTCTGATACACCAAAGCATCCTGTTAAATGAAAATCTTTCCTAAGCAGATGTGTTTTGCTGCATTCAGAAGTAACCCCCAAAATGCGTTTCCTACCCCCATTTCAGGAGAAAATGAAAAGAATTTCCCGGGGTTAATGAGTTAATACTGCGGTCATTAAAATGTGAAGTTTATTATCAAATGCATTTTTTTGCAGTAATTATTTAAATATTAGAAAATTATATCTACGTGAGAAAAAAACATTTAAATACTAAGTTTTGGAATAAATATATGTTGGTAGTTCTGTTGTAAATATGCATATATTTATAGATTTTGGATGATAAACATACATGTGATACAATGTATATTTAATACATACTGGAGAAAATCAATGCAAATATCAACTTTAAATGCTGTTTGGCAGTTATTTCTTTAAATATTCCTAAACTGACATATACCACGGGAAAACAAAAAACATTGAAATATTAAGTTTTGGAATAAAATATACTGAAGTTATGTTATATATGTGCATATATTTGTAGATTTTGGAGGATAACTTTATAATAACTTAGTGAATTTATGTATAAAATACATATTTAGTGAAAAAATGTGTATTGACCTATATTTAATAAAATATCTAACTGAGATAATTAAGTTAAATACAATTATTATGAAAGTAATGTTGAACTTTTTAAAAAAAGTAGCTTCATGGTAATTGTTAGCTCTACTGGTCATAGACCAGAAGAACTCATGGGATGATCTGTCATGTGTCAATCCATTAACACAAGTTTGTTGTTACTACTCCTCCTAAACTACTTGAAGGATTGCCATTAAAACTTTACACACACATTCATCCCAGAGTCTAGTTGGTTTTAGATGAAAATGGTGCTGCTCGAAAATCAAATATGGCTGCCAGAGCAGCCATCTTGAAAATCTTGTTATTGCTATGCCACCTGAATGGATAGTCATATCAACATGGAGTTTTCACTAAAAGGTTTCATATGATGTCTCGTTGGTCATAAATTAAAATGTTACCACAGCAGACATCTTGAAAATCTTTTTATTCCTACTCCTTCTGAATGGAAAGTCATTAATATGTTGTTTTCACCAGATTTCTTGTGACATCTAGTTGGATTTAAATGAAAATGGTGCCTATCTGATGTCTAATATGGCCACCACAGTGACCATCTTGAAAATCTTCTCTACCCCAGAATGGATGGTGATATCAACATGGGATTTTGACTGAAAGACTTATGATGTCTAGTTGGTTCTAAATGAAAATAGTGCTGATCTGGTGCCCAATTTGACCACCATGGCAGTCATGTTGAAAACCTTGGTACAGTGTACCGCTATTCCTTCTGAAGATAAAGTCATATTGACATATGGTTCTCACCAGAAGATTTTCCACGATGTCTAGCTTGTCCTACGTGAAAATGGTGCCGATCTGATTTCTAATTAGGCCGTCACAGCAGCCATCTGGACAATATTGGTATTTCTACACCTCCTGAATGGATGGTCATATCAACATGGGTTTTTCACTAAAAGACTTCTTATGATGTCAAGTTAGTCCTAAATGAAAATGGTGCCGATTTGATGTTCAATATGGCCACCATAGTGGCCAATTTGGAAATCTTGTTATCGCTACTCCTTCTGAACAAAAAGTAATATCGCCATAGGGTTTTCACCAGAAGACTTCTTGTGGTGTCTAGTCAGTCCTAAATGAAAAGGGTGATGCTTGTCCATACAGTGGCCATATTGAAAATCTTGTTATTGCTACTCCTCCTGAATGGATGTTGTATCAACATGGGATTTTTACTGTATGACTTCTTATGAGGTCTAGCTGGTCCTGAATGAAAATGTTGCTGCTCGGACATCCAATGTGGCCATGTTGAAAATCTTGCTATCGCTACTCCTGAATTAGTTGTCATATCAGCATGGGGTTTTCACTGACAACAAATTATTATGATGTTGGTTGTAAATGAAAATGGTGCCAATCTGACTTCCAATATGACCGCCACAATGGCCATCTTGAAAATCTTGCTACAGCTACATCTTCTAGATGCCTGGTGTTACGGAATCATACCTCTTTTTCCTTTTTATAATGATTTAATTTATTAGTTTATGATCTCTGTTCTTAGTCTAAACTGCGGTTACCATATGAGTATACATACGACAACTTTTTGATCGATAAATGGTCACATGACTAATTGCGCGCGAAAAAGATGTCGACCTAGTTCTGTACTTTTAGAAATTAACATTGCAAGGTCACATTCCCATTCTGAATCAACATGATGTTTACTGGTTAAGAACTTAAGAGCGTGAGAATGTAAACATTATGACGCATAACCTAGTTCCTGATTGGTTCGTAGAGGGTTGTATTATTTTGTAATACCATGTTATTAAAGACGGAGAAAGGGTTTTTTCAATTCGATACTGCGCATTTATTATGTATATATAGCGAATAATCCTCTGATTATTATTCTGTTACAGTTACATAGAGAAGAGAGGTCATA
This sequence comes from Margaritifera margaritifera, assembly GCA_029931535.1. Taxonomy (NCBI): domain Eukaryota; kingdom Metazoa; phylum Mollusca; class Bivalvia; order Unionida; family Margaritiferidae; genus Margaritifera; species Margaritifera margaritifera. The sequence goes on along the minus strand of JAQPZY010001507.1, from coordinate 2,071,427 downwards.
ATTGAATTTGCAGTTCAGTGTGGAATATATCTATATTTATTTGGAGATTGATCTATTATCAAATACAGTACATTTAGGAATTCAGTACTGTCTTCATCTGAATTATCATACAGTTCCGTGGAATTATCGGGAACATTTCTAATACTTGTGAGATTCCAGACTTACAAGGATTATTTCGATTTACTTAAAACTTATCAACATATCAGCATAGCAAAGGCTTTTCATTCGGAAAACTACATCCGGATTACTTGGATTAACTTTCGGAAGTGAACTTTAAAACAATTTAGGACTTTTTAGGATATTCTATACTGTAAGTTATTTTTAATTCTTTCACTTTGATTGTTTGTTGAACTATTTTAATACTTTTAATACTTTAAAAAATTAAAGATTTGCATTTTAATCTTGAAAGCTTGTTTGTGTCTTTTATCTTGTTACATTACCCCTAGAGTCGTAACACCTGGTCATATCGATATTTGTGCTTTCACCAAAAAAAATCTTATAGTGTCTAGTTGGTCCTAAATGGAAATGATGCCAATCTGATATCCAATATGGCCACCATCGCAGCCATATTGAAATTTTTTTATTGTTACTTCTCCAAAACTGAAAGTCATATGAAAATGGAGTTTCAATCAGAAGACTTCTTCGGATGTTTTGTTGGTCCTAAATGATGTCTTGTTGGTCCTATATGAAAATGTTGCCAATCTGACAACCAGATCAGCTAAATTGAAAATATTGTTATTGCTGAAGACAATCGAAGATGGTTTCAACACTCAGCAGTTTAAAAGAAAGAAATGGTCTTATCTTAAATTCCTGAAAGTTCTTTTCGGCCAGTAGTGCATCAATCCTTTCAAAGGACTCTTGTTTAAAAAGACTTTTCCAAGTTCTTTCTATGACTGAGAGGAACTTGAGCTCACAATCTATATTAGTGTTCACGTCTCTGCCACAGCATAGTTTTTCTATTATTTGGCCTTACTTACTCTTGACGACCCGAGATGCAAGTATAAAATCAATTTGGCAATGGTATGAGCTGATATTGACTTAAATGCAAGCGATCGATTTACGAGTTTGCGGTGTACCTAAACTTTAATGGCAGCTCGCAGATAATTATTGCTTGACAAACCTCCAGAGTTTCTAGGCTTAAACTTAGATTATTTAGTAGGGTTTGTAGTCGACTGTGTATTTCAATCAATCGAAGCTTCAAATCACCCAGTATGATTTCAGGAAGCAAAATTGATCCTGTCACGAGGACGGCCAGTGCATCCCAATACTTAGTTTGGTTGTCCTCGGGACTGATCGGGAAAGTGGGGGTAGATGGGCTTTTGTAAACATTTTAAGTGATTATAAGTGATTACTATAAAGCTTATTTAAATATTTATTTAGTTATTTAATTAAATCACAGCTAAGTCTATTTACACTAGCCAAGAAGAGTATTTAAGATATCTATACTTTGACATCGAAAGTCTAGTTGCTTTCACAAATGTTAATCAACTGTGGGGGCAGATGAAACCGGTTAAGAAGATAATGGTAACATAAAATATTCTGAATTTAAAGATTGTATGATAAAAGTCTACTTGCACACATAGGCCAAAAACAAAAAAGATTTCCATCTAGAAGGGTTTATGTTAGTCATGAAGATTCTCAGTTCCAGACAGACATAATTGATATGAAGCTTATGAAAAATTCAACCATAAATACAAACATATTTTGACAGTGATAGATGTCCTTTCAAAATATGTCTGGGCTAAAAAAAAAGTATAAACAAAAACGAGAGATGATATATGCTGTACTTTTATATAAATATTGAAAGAGAAAACCAGAACAAATACTAGTAACAGTTCGATGAAGAAAAAGAATTGTATAACGTAAAGGTCAATAAAGTATTGGAGAAAGGAAATATTGGATATTTTCCCACTCACTCAGACAAAAAAGACACCCCCACCAAAAAAATAAAACCTCTGTGGTGGAAAGATTTAGCCGAACTCTTAACACTAGAATGTGGATTTATTTTTACTGAAAATGAAATCAGAACAAGGGTTGTTGCTACAGTCCACGTTTAGTGACTTTCTATAAAGAATGCGGGCTTATACATATACAGCACTCTCTGTGTAACCCCTATCACACCTTCCTGAAAAGAGTCGATGAATTAAATAGAAGCAAAAATTGCACAGTAGTTTGGAAACCATAAACTATGCAATATTTACATATTTAAAAGTGAGGACATACATAATTTCAGAAGTGAAAGAATGCATGCTGACATGTAGGATTTTAAAAATGCAAAGAGATTGAACTAGTCTAGCACAGCACAAAGTAAATTTCCAGGAAAGAAGTTGTATTTCAAGTTGTTTGGAATTAGAAGATGCAGAATTCTGCACAGGCAAAAGTCCTTAAATAATCATTTGAAAAGTAAAGAAATCTAGCTGGAATGGTGGAGTATCTTGAGATTGTGGAAGCCTGGCCCACAGAAAATACCATCTTCAATGTACCCACATGAAGTGGAGTCTTGCAGGTTTCTTGTGGACAGCCAGTTCAGTTTGTGGACCCACAAGACCCGGAAAAAGACAGCAAAACTGGGACAGTAAAAGCAATAATAGTGATATGAGAAACGATCACGATCAGTACTGATTTTTACAAGCTGGATATTATATCGCTATAATGGATTTCTTAAAGGCGTCTGACATCCACCTACCAAGGACCCGAATCTGACTGTGTGACAGACCCTACGTAGTGGCCTCTGTGGCCGCACCTATCCTAAAATGTGACTCCAAAAGAACTGAAGTTTAAAACCGCATAGCAGGAGTGATCTGCGCAAGTTTGGTTGAACTGCCTAGTAATGGGCAATCCAGCAGAGCTAAGGAAGAGGGGTCTCGAATGAAATCCACATAGTTGTAAATATTGCTCGAATGCATGAACAGGGCACTGGTCTTGCACATTTTGTGACAAGACACTTAGGCCACAGAGTGTACATAATACATACAATCTATTAATAAACAAGTGTTAGTGATTAGAACCTGAGAGAGTTGAAGTAAAGTTTCGTTCCAGGTTGTATAATACCTATTTCCTCACGAACACACATGGAATGATAGGATAAACATTTATTAAAATAAAGATGTGTTAAGGAATTGTGAATGAACCTAGGCAGGACTATTAGGAGTTTTTGTTTAATACATTTATCAATTGCTACTCTGGCATGTCTGTGCGGTAAATGTTTATGAAGCATTTGCAGAAACTTTTGAATAAGAAAGGAATTCGTTGGGTCAGGTATGTTTTTGAACTTGCACACATAACAAACAGCTAAGATACAGGTAGATATAGTAGAAAGTGCATACATTTTGTAAATGAAGTATGAAATGAAAAGTGTCAAATTGGTGCTTGAAATTGGGACAGTGTTAGCTGTCAAATTTGAAAGGTGTAAAGAACTTGATGTAGTGTTTCCCACTGCGCATGTAGCCTCAACTGAAGAAGTAGAAATGGCACTTTTTGACTAACATGGACAATATTTCTCCTAGTCTGTTCATGTTCTGGAATTTAATCTGCATATGGTGCAAGTTGGAGAAATCTTTGCACATGTAGGTGAGAAAGAGCATAAAGTAAATTGTTTTGAAGACCAGGGTCATGAATAACATGGAACAAAATATTGGAACGGAGACAGGAAAGGATCAGGCGACCAAGTAAACATATAATCCCAGGGTCACTGCAGGATTGTTATTGATGCCGTCTATTAGGGCCATATTATCAGTATGGATATAAATACAATTGTTGGCAAGGAAAGGTCCCTATATTTGAATAGCAATGACAACTCGGTAGAGATCAAATTTAGTAATGTTTTCTTGTTGTTGTTTTTTTTTTTTTTTTTTTTTTTTTCATTCCTCATCACGAATTCTATAAAACCATTTGAGCTAGCTGCATCAGAAAACAGACTGAGTGTGTCAAAGTTTAACCAGCGGCCCGGTAAGAAAAGGGAGTCACCATTAAAATGCTGAAGAAACTGACTCCATGCATGTAAATCAGATTGTACTTTTGTTTTAAATCGGATATATTGGTTGAGACGCGACAATCGATTGTGACATTGATAATGCAGTGAAGGAATGCTCGTCCTGGAAGAACGAAGGTACAAGCAAAGTTGATGTTGGCTTTGATGGACTGAAGATTACGAAGTCTGATCTTTGGTTCTGTAGGCAGTTGTGTATCAGTTCATTGCATGTTGAAAGTTTATCTACAGGAAGAGGCACTTTTATTAGTTCTGCATCCAATTTGTATCTAAAAAAGTCAAAACAGTGGCAGTTCGAAAGGTTTTATCATCTGCCATAGGGATGCCAATATCATTGAGTTTCCTCACTCACCCATCGTCAATATTATCTAAGATGAGAAAATCATTTAATATGTGAACCATATGATGAATGCTTAATTTGGTCATTGCAATCCAGTGCAGTGTCTTACTAAAAGTTTCAAAACATTTTCAACTGGAGCTGAAACCCATTGGTAAACATTTGTCAAAGTAGAAGTTGTTGTTCCAGTGAAAACCAAACATGTGATATTAGAATGGCCTAACTAATATGATTTGAAACGCGCCATGTATATCAGTCTTGGCCATATAACACACTTTCCCTAGCTGTTTTATGGAAGATACAGCATTTTTGACCTATGCATACTGGTCAAACGACTTTCTTGGTGGAATATAATTATTAACAGTGTCTCTATGATGATATGATAGAGTATCCATGATTATATGACAAGTGGTGAATGAGGTGGCAAGTGCCAGAAATTGTTTTTAATCAACCAACCCTAATGGAGAGAGGTGCAGTTATGCATAGGGCGGAGTATGGAAGGGACGTGCAAATTTGCCAAGTGCCAAATCTTTCCGAATTATGACAGCTACAGCTTCCGGTTGTGACTCAGAGGATGGCAAGTTCTTGCAGACAGAGGTGGATATGGAGCCGCTATGACCAATATCAAAACCATGTGTAAAGCCATCGATTAGATACAGAGTTATGAGGAGGTTCATAATTCTGTACCCAAAACGGAAGGTAATTTGTCTATTCGGGGTAGACAAAGACTTACTTTAATTGTCGGGGGGGGGGGGGGCTGGTAGAGTGCTTTCGTGGTTGTATGGTGGACGGGCTGCCTCTTGTTTCGAGGTCCCACGAAAGAGCAAGGGATTGCTAGGTTGTTCCAGCCTAGAGAAGTAGCGGGGCATGATTTTGAAAGGCTGCAGTAGTTTTGGTTTGCAGGAAATGGAGCAGTGGGTGCTAAGATATTTAAAACATCTTAATTGGTATGAGCAGGCAAGGTCTGCTGTAGAGTTTGAACCTTGTGCTAGGGGAAACGCGCCCTTAAGATATTTAACTCTGGGGACATGTTGATGATGAGGTTGTGCAGTTTCATTTGAGTCGAGGACTGTTTGGATATACAACTCTAAGTGTGTTGTGCCCTATTTATCTTCATGGCGACTGGCGACTGACCAGTTGACGGAACTGCTCGTCATAGAATCGCCAGTTGGCCTTTTTGTTGGAAAGGGCCACGATAGTCTCAATGTGTTCGGACACGCCAAAAATTGGTATCGGTTTACTTTGCCCTAGGATTGCGGCAAACCTATTCCAGGCAAAGAGTCACTGAATTTGGGAAAAAGACTATTTGTTCTGATTATAGTCTAATTTCAGGGGAAATATGATCAATATCAGTTTGCATTTTAAAGGTTTCCTCGTTACTATTAGGAAGGAGGTGGGATAACTTTGCTGTTTCACTTGTGTGGGGATATTGGCTGTTATGTGTCGACGCACTGACAAATTTAGATTGAGTATCACATGGTTGCGATGATTGACTGACAGTATTTAAAGCAGCGCACAGGGTACCACTACCTATTAGCGTAACTCCCATCAAAGCTGACGTCGCCGACTCTGTCGCCTGTTCGACAGCCACCAGGCTGTGGTGGTGTGATGTCGGAGCTGCAGCAGGTCACGACGGGTTGGTAGCCGTATTATCCGTTCATTGTAGGGGTAGGGTGGGTATAATGCTAGCTAATTTGTTATCGACGTGGGTCTTCATGGTTTTTGTGACATCTTTCGTAATGGTCCTAATTGCCATCGCATCAAGGGATGAAGAGGGTCCAGGAGATACAGCAACGGATGGTAGTCTTCGTCTTCTATTCATACTGTCGACCACCAGCTGCATACTTTGCTTTGATGCTTTTTGTCGTGATGGCATTCTGAACAGATATATCAAGGGAGGAAACAAAACAAAAAAAAGTTACTGTAATGTGGGGGTGGGAGTAGTCGTGATTTTGTAATGTGGTTTATTGGCTGTGATAGTTGCATCAAATGGCACTGGTGAATACATGCAAATAGCAGCCAAGGATGATTGTGCTGATGGTGAGGAGACCCTGCAAGATTTCTCTACTGAAGTTAAAACCATTGTCCCATTATGATTTGCAGCTAGAAGCACAGGGGTTGAATGAGAATGACGCCTTGAAGTTTGTTCAGAAGGTGATTAATTTAACCAAAAAGTATATGACAATAGTCTTTGTCTAACACCAACAGAAAAGAAAGTGCGGTCTTCTTATAGAAACTTGGTACAAATCATCAAGGTTTAAATACAATTTAATTTTATTGCAAATTGATGCTGATCCACTATCAGCCATCGGCACCATTACTTAATTAGAAAAATATTTTAATGACTTCTTCTATAAAACTGTTGTATAGAATTTGACCAAACTTAATAAAAAGCGGCCTGGAATGAGGATCTTTCCGGTTTGTACAAATGATGTTGATTGGGCTTAAAATATGACCACCGTTATTAAAAATAGAACAACCTTGAAACAACTTTTCAAAAATCATTGAATATAATTTGACCAAACTTGCCTGAAAGCATTCTGACTGGAAGTCTTTTTTTTTTTTTTATTAATTTGTACAACAGGTGCTGCCGATCCACTATCAAATGTGACCATTGTTATTAAAAATAACATTCCTTTAAACGATGTTTTCTCAACAACCGCGCTCACCTGGCCATAAGATCAAGTGAGCTTATAGTATGGATCTGCGTCCAGCGTGGATTGTCTGTCAACATTGCTATTTGTAACATCTCAAAAAAACTCTGGATTAATTTCAACTAAATTCGGCAGAGTACATCCTGACATAAAGAACTTTCAAGTTTTTACAAATGATGCATATCCACTGCCAACTATTGCCACATGTACTACAAAAGGAAAACGTTAAAACTACATTTTTAACCAAAACCGTTCAACAAAATCTGATCATATTTTATGGAAAGCATCCTTGTATAAAAGATATTTAAGGTTTATTAACAGATGACATTCTATCATTGAATATGGCCACCATTACTAAAAATAGGAAACATTTAGTGACTTCTTTTCACCCAACCACTCAACAAAATTTATCAAAATTTTTTTTAAAAAGCATTCTGTTATAAAGGGATTTCAGGTTTGTAAACATGATACCAATCTGCCATCCAATACGGCCGCTGTTACTAAAAAAGTACAACTTTTGATAGAAGCTTTCCCAAAACCTGCTGAAAAAAATTGACAAATTTGACCAAAATCATCCTGGCTGAAAGAGCTTTCAAGTTTGTGCAGATGATACTGATCAGCCATCAAATGTGCCTGCCGCTGTTAAAAAAAAAAAAAAAAAAAAAAAAAAAACAACAACTTTTAAACCACTTTCTCAAAGGACACTCAACAGAATTTGACCAAATTTTACAAATAGCAACCTGGTATAAAGGGCTGTTTTATGCCTAATAGTCAAACACAAGAGCAATTGCTCTAGAAATCTAGGTCAATAGCTAAGGATTATTTCTGTAGAGATTTCATCCTATGCTGTTAATTGCATATACAATGCAAACAATTGTTTCAAGGTTCAAGGTCTCCCTTGTTTTATTTTCATAAGTAATATCAGCGTTATCTTCAGTATTGAAAGGCCTTCATACCAGGTGATCAAATACTGCTGTGCAATTATTTCAAAAGTTTTTTTTTTTGTTTTGTTTTTTTTTTTTGTTTGTTTTTTTATAAGCTTATGGTATGGTTCTGTATCTGGGGGGGGTGTCATCCATTCACAATTGTTGTTTAAAACTTCATCTACAAACAAAACGCTTGTCCAATTTACACATGATTTTATATTCTGGAGTATTCTGGCATTAAGTCCTAATAAAAGATACAATATCTTTATAACAACTTCTTCTTCAAAACTGATAAACAGATTGAGACTACATTTAAGAGGAGAAATCCTGGTATAAAGATCTCTCAGATTTGTTCAGATGATGCCGATCTGCTGTCCAATATTGCTGCTGTTTCTAAAAACAGAAGAGCCTTTAAATGATATCTCAAAAACTGCAAAACAAAATCTGGTAAAATGTTATACTATTCTCACATAAAGGTTTTTCATTCTTGAAGATGTCAGTCTGGCATCAAATATGCCTGCCATTTCTAAAAGTATATGTAAGAAAACATTTAAAGTACCTTAAAAACTGTTCAATAGAATTTGACCAAATTTGATAGAAGACAATCTGTTATAAAGGTCTTTCATACAAATCGCTTGAACGTTTGTACAAAATAACCCAAATCTGCCATCAACAATGGTCGCTGTTAATACCAAGTACAAAACATTGAAACTACCTTTTCTCAAAAATTCGCTCATAATTTGACAGAATTTAGCACCAATGGTATAAATGGTTTTAACATTGGTACGGTTTTCTACTTTTAGTCATCGTGACCAGATTAAATGAAATATTGGCATCACTTGTCAAATTTGAGAGCCCTTTATGCCATGATAATTTCAGATTTGGCAATATTATTTTGAGCAGTCTTGGAGTAGATTATTTAATTGGTTCTCTATTTCTGGTAGCAGTGGTCATATTTGATGGTAAATCAGCAAGATTTTTAAAAAGGTAAAAGAACGCCATACTTTTGGTCATTTGTGCTGAATTCTGTCAAATTCTGCAAAATCAGTTTGTGAGAAGTTTAAATTTGTTCTAGTTTTAGTAATGGCGGCCACATTTAATGTCGGATTAGCATTATTTGTGCAAATATGTTAGCTATGAATATCAGGGTCCTTTATGTCAAGTTTGGTCAAATTTTGTTGAGCGGCTTTTAGAAGAGATTGTTTAAATGCTTGTCTACTTATAGTCACATCAGCAAAATTTTATGGCAGATTTGCATCATATGTATACAATTAAAAGGCTGTCATGCCAGAATGATTTCTACCATGTTGGGTTGAAACTGGTCTATTGGCTTTTTAGAAGAAGTTGAAAATAGTAATCGTTGACCGGCGAACCACGCATCAAGGATCCAGGGCCATAGCAAAAGCTAACTTGACCTTATGGCAAGTTCAGCTAAACACTGATCAACACAATTCAACTAAATTTGATTCAGATTTGTACGAACGATACCAATCCACCATAAAATATGGTCCCCATTACTAAAATACAGAAGGAAAAATAAAACATATAAACGACTTCTCAAAAAGTGCTAATTTAAGCAGATTTGACAGAAAGCATCCTGGCATGAAAAGCTTTAAAGTTTTGTTCAAATTATGACAATCTGTCATTAAATATGTCCACATAAATAAAGATAAATATGTCCATGTAACTAAAAATAAAAAGCATTTAACGTCATTCACAAATTCGCTCAACAGAATTTGACCAACTTTGACCTAAAGCATCTTTGCATGACGGCATTGTAATATTGGATAACATGATGCGAATGCCATCAAATTTAGACGTAGATCCAAATACAATAGGAAACCCCGAAACGGTAGTTTGTATATAGCATATGCAATCAACAGCATTAGAATAAATATATACAGTAAACATCCTACTGACCCAGATTTATCGGCCAACTGCTTTTGCATTTGTCTAATACGCAGATTTTGCAAGGTGAATGGTCCCAGGTCCACTTGAGCATCTTGTTTGTAAAATTCAATATTTGTTTAGCTAAGATGCGGAGGCGTTATAGGAATCAGCTTTTCAGTCCATCCAGATGTCAGTCCAGATTCTTGCAATCAGCATAGTTAATGAATTATTAATATATTCTGATGTTTACATTCTCTTATAGACCTAATATGTCTTTTATTGATTTGATCTTGTCATTGCAGCCAACAAAGCATTATTGTATTACGCAACAAACCCATTTATAATTTGAAATTACCAGTTGATTATCAGCTTAAATTGTTTGATCAGACTATAGTTACCTATTTTTACATATGGTTGTAAAATTTGAGGATATGAAAACGTAGACATTATTGAGAAACTACATTTTGATTTTTTAAGATATGTTCTTTTTGTGACAAAAGCACTCCAAAATGTTTGATCTATGGAGAGTTATGTTAGGCCGATATCCTTTGTGCGTATATATATATATATATATATATATATATATATATATATATATATATATATATATATATATATATATATATATATATATATATATATATATATATATATATATATATTTCAAACAAATTCTAATTGACAAATACAGACAAAACCGGAAATTCAGTATGAATGACTCGTGAAAAAGGACAACTTATGCTTTATTTAAAATTGAATTGGAATTTTAAAAAATTCTCCAGTAAGCTTGCGAAGAAAGTTGTATAAAGTACTTGCAAAGTTTCGAACAAGTAATAATAGGTTTCCTGTAGAAAAGGGACGTTATGAAGGAATACCGTGGCATGACAGGAAATGTGTATTATGTAGTAGTGGAAATATCAGTGATGAGTTTCATTATTTGCTTAAATGCAACTTTTTTGTCAACAACGTAAGTGTCATTTGAAAAAATACTTTTGTACTATGCCAAATAGGATAAGATTTCTAAAAAGTATAAGTGAGAAAAATATTGGTCACCTGAAAAGTGTGTATAGGTTGTGCATATTCTACTAAATACTTATAGTCCTTGTTAATCTCTTCTTTGTTCATCCTTTACTATTTGTATAACCACGCATATATATAATGGAAAAGTATCTATCTTGTTTTCCCTCATATGTTGATGAAAAGCGACCAGAGAGTAAATAAACCTGTTATTCCTGTCTTGTCAACTCCATTTTGAACAGAGTTAAGTCTCTCGATAATTAACTTCGCATCTTCACACGGGATGTTGTTTGTAACCAGCAAAGCTCTGCAACCCTTACGTACAAATGACATATTACATGCAGCTGAGCCTTTCAAGAGTCTGTCTTTTCCGGTCTAAAATTAGTGGAATTATTGACGTTTTTGCATCAATACTACATCTCCAGTACAGGAGACGTAAAATTAATATTTTGAAGATTGTATATGTTTTGTAAATTCTGCTAATTTGGTTCAAAAACTTTAATATGATACAGTTTCGATCATCAAGAGCTTTATGGCGCATGTATTTTATATTCGGTTGGTTATATGTTCCATATTAGGAGGCGATTCTATTTCTGTGAGACTGCTAGTTCATGCCCTGAGTCCTGAATAAAGTAACATGAAGTCATTCTATTTCTGAGAGACTGCTAGTTCATGCCCTGAGTTCTGAATAAAGTAACATGAAGTCATTCTATTTCTGAGAGACTGCTAGTTCATGCCCTGAGTCCTGAATAAAGTAACATGAAGTCATTCTATTTCTGAGAGACTGCTAGTTCATGCCCTGAGTCCTGAATAAAGTAACATGAAGTCATTCTATTTCTGAGAGACTGCTAGTTCATGCCCTGAGTCCTGAATAAAGTAACATGAAGTCATTCTATTTCTGAGAGACTGCTAGTTCATGCCCTGAGTCCTGAATAAAGTAACATGAAGTCATTCTATTTCTGAGAGAGTGCTAGTTCATGATCTAAGTCCTGAATAAAGTAACATGAAGTCATTCTATTTCTGAGAGACTGCTAGTTCATGCCCTGAGTCCTGAATAAAGTAACATGAAGTCATTCTATTTCTGAGAGACTGCTAGTTCATGATCTAAGTCCTGAATAAAGTAACATGAAGTCATTCTATTTCTGAGAGACTGCTAGTTCATGCCCTGAGTCCTGAATAAAGTAACATGAAGTCATTCTATTTCTGAGAGACTGCTAGTTCATGATCTAAGTCCTGAATAAAGTAACATGAAGTCATTCTATTTCTGAGAGACTGCTAGTTCATGCCCTGAGCCCTGAATAAAGTAACATGAAGTCATTCTATTTCTGAGAGACTGCTAGTTCATGCCCTGAGTCCTGAATAAAGTAACATGAAGTCATTCTATTTCTGAGAGACTGCTAGTTCATGCCCTGAGTCCTGAATAAAGTAACATGAAGTCATTCTATTTCTGAGAGACTGCTAGTTCATGCCCTGAGTCCTGAATAAAGTAACATGAAGTCATTCTATTTCTGAGAGACTGCTAGTTCATGCCCTGAGTCCTGAATAAAGTAACATGAAGTCATTCTATTTCTGAGAGACTGCTAGTTCATGCCCTGAGTCCTGAATAATGTAACATGAAGTCATTCTATTTCTGAGAGACTGCTAGTTCATGCCCTGAGTCCTGAATAAAGTAACATGAAGTCATTCTATTTCTGAGAGACTGCTAGTTCATGCACTAAGTCCTGAATAAAGTAACATGAAGTCATCTATTTCTGAGAGACTGCTAGTTCATGCACTAAGTCCTGAATAAAGTAACATGAAGTCATTCTATTTCTGAGAGACTGCTAGTTCATGCCCTGAGTTCTGAATAAAGTAACATGAAGTCATTCTATTTCTGAGAGACTGCTAGTTCATGCCCTGAGTCCTGAATAAAGTAACATGAAGTCATTCTATTTCTGAGAGACTGCTAGTTCATGCCCTGAGTCCTGAATAAAGTAACATGAAGTCATTCTATTTCTGAGAGACTGCTAGTTCATGCCCTGAGTCCTGAATAAAGTAACATGAAGTCATTCTATTTCTGAGAGACTGCTAGTTCATGCCCTGAGTCCTGAATAAAGTAACATGAAGTCATTCTATTTCTGAGAGAGTGCTAGTTCATGATCTAAGTCCTGAATAAAGTAACATGAAGTCATTCTATTTCTGAGAGACTGCTAGTTCATGCCCTGAGTCCTGAATAAAGTAACATGAAGTCATTCTATTTCTGAGAGACTGCTAGTTCATGATCTAAGTCCTGAATAAAGTAACATGAAGTCATTCTATTTCTGAGAGACTGCTAGTTCATGCCCTGAGTCCTGAATAAAGTAACATGAAGTCATTCTATTTCTGAGAGACTGCTAGTTCATGATCTAAGTCCTGAATAAAGTAACATGAAGTCATTCTATTTCTGAGAGACTGCTAGTTCATGCCCTGAGCCCTGAATAAAGTAACATGAAGTCATTCTATTTCTGAGAGACTGCTAGTTCATGCCCTGAGTCCTGAATAAAGTAACATGAAGTCATTCTATTTCTGAGAGACTGCTAGTTCATGCCCTGAGTCCTGAATAAAGTAACATGAAGTCATTCTATTTCTGAGAGACTGCTAGTTCATGCCCTGAGTCCTGAATAAAGTAACATGAAGTCATTCTATTTCTGAGAGACTGCTAGTTCATGCCCTGAGTCCTGAATAAAGTAACATGAAGTCATTCTATTTCTGAGAGACTGCTAGTTCATGCCCTGAGTCCTGAATAATGTAACATGAAGTCATTCTATTTCTGAGAGACTGCTAGTTCATGCCCTGAGTCCTGAATAAAGTAACATGAAGTCATTCTATTTCTGAGAGACTGCTAGTTCATGCACTAAGTCCTGAATAAAGTAACATGAAGTCATCTATTTCTGAGAGACTGCTAGTTCATGCACTAAGTCCTGAATAAAGTAACATGAAGTCATTCTATTTCTGAGAGACTGCTAGTTCATGCCCTGAGTCCTGAATAAAGTAACATGAAGTCATTCTATTTCTGAGAGACTGCTAGTTCATGCCCTGAGTCCTGAATAAAGTAACATGAAGTCATTCTATTTCTTAGAGACTGCTAGTTCATGCCCTGAGTCCTGAATAAAGTAACATGAATCATTCTATTTCTGAGAGACTGCTGGTTCATGATCTGAGTCCTGAATAAAGTAACATGAAGTCATTCTATTTCTGAGAGACTGCTGGTTCATGATCTGAGTCCTGAATAAAGTAACATGAAGTCATCTATTTCTGAGAGACTGCTAGTTCATTCCCTGAGTCCTGAATAAAGTAACATGAAGTCATTCTATTTCTGAGAGCCTGCTAGTTCATGCCCTGAGTCCTGAATAAAGTAACATGAAGTCATTCTATTTCTGAGAGACTGCTAGTTCATGCCCTGAGTCCTGAATAAAGTAACATGAAGTCATTCTATTTCTGAGAGACTGCTAGTTCATGCCCTGAGTCCTGAATAAAGTAACATGAAGTCATTCTATTTCTGAGAGACTGCTAGTTCATGCCCTGAGTCCTGAATAAAGTAACATGAAGTCATTCTATTTCTGAGAGACTGCTAGTTCATGCCCTGAGTCCTGAATAAAGTAACATGAAGTCATTCTATTTCTGAGAGACTGCTAGTTCATGCCCTGAGTCCTGAATTAAAGTAACATGAAGTCATTCTATTTCTGAGAGACTGCTAGTTCATGCCCTGAGTCCTGAATAAAGTAACATGAAGTCATTCTATTTCTGAGAGACTGCTAGTTCATGCCCTGAGTCCTGAATAAAGTAACATGAAGTCATTCTATTTCTGAGAGACTGCTAGTTCATGCCCTGAGTCCTGAATAATGTACATGAAGTCATTCTATTTCTGAGAGACTGCTAGTTCATGCCCTGAGTCCTGAATAAAGTAACATGAAGTCATTCTATTTCTGAGAGACTGCTAGTTCATGCACTAAGTCCTGAATAAAGTAACATGAAGTCATCTATTTCTGAGAGACTGCTAGTTCATGCACTAAGTCCTGAATAAAGTAACATGAAGTCATTCTATTTCTGAGAGACTGCTAGTTCATGCCCTGAGTCCTGAATAAAGTAACATGAAGTCATTCTATTTCTGAGAGACTGCTAGTTCATAGCCCTGAGTCCTGAATAAAGTAACATGAAGTCATTCTATTTCTTAGAGACTGCTAGTCTCATGCCCTGAGTCCTGACATAAAGTAACATGAAGTCATTCTATTTCTGAGAGACTGCTGGTTCATGATCTGAGTCCTGAATAAAGTAACATGAAGTCATTCTATTTCTGAGAGACTGCTGGTTCATGATCTGAGTCCTGAATAAAGTAACATGAAGTCATTCTATTTCTGAGAGACTGCTAGTTCATTCCCTGAGTCCTGAATAAAGTAACATGAAGTCATTCTATTTCTGAGAGACTGCTAGTTCATGCCCTGAGTCCTGAATAAAGTAACATGAAGTCATTCTATTTCTGAGAGACTGCTAGTTCATGCCCTGAGTCCTGAATAAAGTAACATGAAGTCATTCTATTTCTGAGAGACTGCTAGTTCATGCCCTGAGTCCTGAATAAAGTAACATGAAGTCATTCTATTTCTGAGAGACTGCTAGTTCATGATCTAAGTCCTGAATAAAGTAACATGAAGTCATTCTATTTCTGAGAGACTGCTAGTTCATGCCCTGAGCCCTGAATAAAGTAACATGAAGTCATTCTATTTCTGAGAGACTGCTAGTTCATGCCCTGAGTCCTGAATAAAGTAACATGAAGTCATTCTATTTCTGAGAGACTGCTAGTTCATGCCCTGAGTCCTGAATAAAGTAACATGAAGTCATTCTATTTCTGAGAGACTGCTAGTTCATGCCCTGAGTCCTGAATAAAGTAACATGAAGTCATTCTATTTCTGAGAGACTGCTAGTTCATGCCCTGAGTCCTGAATAAAGTAACATGAAGTCATTCTATTTCTGAGAGACTGCTAGTTCATGCCCTGAGTCCTGAATAATGTAACATGAAGTCATTCTATTTCTGAGAGACTGCTAGTTCATGCCCTGAGTCCTGAATAAAGTAACATGAAGTCATTCTATTTCTGAGAGACTGCTAGTTCATGCACTAAGTCCTGAATAAAGTAACATGAAGTCATCTATTTCTGAGAGACTGCTAGTTCATGCACTAAGTCCTGAATAAAGTAACATGAAGTCATTCTATTTCTGAGAGACTGCTAGTTCATGCCCTGAGTCCTGAATAAAGTAACATGAAGTCATTCTATTTCTGAGAGACTGCTAGTTCATGCCCTGAGTCCTGAATAAAGTAACATGAAGTCATTCTATTTCTTAGAGACTGCTAGTTCATGCCCTGAGTCCTGAATAAAGTAACATGAAGTCATTCTATTTCTGAGAGACTGCTGGTTCATGATCTGAGTCCTGAATAAAGTAACATGAAGTCATTCTATTTCTGAGAGACTGCTGGTTCATGATCTGAGTCCTGAATAAAGTAACATGAAGTCATTCTATTTCTGAGAGACTGCTAGTTCATTCCCTGAGTCCTGAATAAAGTAACATGAAGTCATTCTATTTCTGAGAGACTGCTAGTTCATGCCCTGAGTCCTGAATAAAGTAACATGAAGTCATTCTATTTCTGAGAGACTGCTAGTTCATGCCCTGAGTCCTGAATAAAGTAACATGAAGTCATTCTATTTCTGAGAGACTGCTAGTTCATGCCCTGAGTCCTGAATAAAGTAACATGAAGTCATTCTATTTCTGAGAGACTGCTAGTTCATGCCCTGAGTCCTGAATAAAGTAACATGAAGTCATTCTATTTCTGAGAGACTGCTAGTTCATGCCCTGAGTCCTGAATAAAGTAACATGAAGTCATTCTATTTCTGAGAGACTGCTAGTTCATGCCCTGAGTCCTGAATAAAGTAACATGAAGTCATTCTATTTCTGAGAGACTGCTAGTTCATGCCCTGAGTCCTGAATAAAGTAACATGAAGTCATTCTATTTCTGAGAGACTGCTAGTTCATGCCCTGAGTCCTGAATAAAGTAACATGAAGTCATTCTATTTCTGAGAGACTGCTAGTTCATGCCCTGAGTCCTGAATAATGTAACATGAAGTCATTCTATTTCTGAGAGACTGCTAGTTCATGCCCTGAGTCCTGAATAAAGTAACATGAAGTCATTCTATTTCTGAGAGACTGCTAGTTCATGCACTAAGTCCTGAATAAAGTAACATGAAGTCATTCTATTTCTGAGAGACTGCTAGTTCATGCACTAAGTCCTGAATAAAGTAACATGAAGTCATTCTATTTCTGAGAGACTGCTAGTTCATTGCCCTGAGTCCTGAATAAAGTAACATGAAGTCATTCTATTTCTGAGAGACTGCTAGTTCATGCCCTGAGTCCTGAATAAAGTAACATGAAGTCATTCTATTTCTGAGAGACTGCTAGTTCATGCCCTGATACCTGAATAAAGTAACATGAAGTCATTCTATTTCTGAGAGACTGCTAGTTCATGCCCTGAGTCCTGAATAAAGTAACATGAAGTCATTCTATTTCTGAGAGACTGCTAGTTCATGCCCTGAGTCCTGAATAAAGTAACATGAAGTCATTCTATTTCTGAGAGACTGCTTAGTTCATGCCCTGAGTCCTGAATAAAGAACATGAAGTCATTCTATTTCTGAGAGACTTGCTAGTTCATGCCCTGAGTCCTGAATAAAGTAACATGAAGTCATTCTATTTCTGAGAGACTGCTAGTTCATGATCTGAGTCCTGACTAAAGTAACATGAAGTCATTCTATTTCTGAGAGACTGCTAGTCATGCCCTGAGTCCTGAATAAAGTAAACATGAAGTCATTCTATTTCTGAGAGACTGCTAGTTCATGCCCTGAGTCCCTGAATAAAGTAACATGAAGTCATTCTATTTCTGAGAGACTGCTAGTTCATGCCCTGAGTCCTGAATAAAGTAACATGAAGTCATTCTATTTCTGAGAGACTGCTAGTTCATGCCCTGAGTCCTGAATAAAGTAACATGAAGTCATTCTATTTCTGAGAGACTGCTAGTTCATGCCCTGAGTCCTGAATAAAGTAACATGAAGTCATTCTATTTCTGAGAGACTGCTAGTTCATGCCCTGAGTCCTGAATAAAGTAACATGAAGTCATTCTATTTCTGAGAGACTGCTAGTTCATGATCTGAGTCCTGAATAAAGTAACATGAAGTCATTCTATTTCTGAGAGACTGCTAGTTCATGCCCTAAGTCCTGAATAAAGTAACATGAAGTCATTCTATTTCTGAGAGAGTGCTAGTTCATGCTCTAAGTCCTGAATAAAGTAACATGAAGTCATTCTATTTCTGAGAGACTGCTAGTTCATGCCTTGAGTCCTGAATAAAGTAACATGAAGTCATTCTATTTCTGAGAGACTGCTAGTTCATGCTCTAAGTCCTGAATAAAGTAACATGAAGTCATTCTATTTCTGAGAGACTGCTAGTTCATGCACTAAGTCCTGAATAAAGTAACATGAAGTCATTCTATTTCTGAGAGACTGCTAGTTCATGCCCTGAGTCCTGAATAAAGTAACATGAAGTCATTCTATTTCTGAGAGACTGCTAGTTCATGCACTAAGTCCTGAATAAAGTAACATGAAGTCATTCTATTTCTGAGAGACTGCTAGTTCATGCCCTGAGTCCTGAATAAAGTAACATGAAGTCATCTATTTCTGAGAGACTGCTAGTTCATGCACTAAGTCCTGAATAAAGTAACATGAAGTCATTCTATTTCTGAGAGACTGCTAGTTCATGCCCTGAGTCCTGAATAAAGTAACATGAAGTCATTCTATTTCTGAGAGACTGCTAGTTCATGCACTAAGTCCTGAATAAAGTAACATGAAGTCATTCTATTTCTGAGAGACTGCTAGTTCATGCCCTGAGTCCTGAATAAAGTAACATGAAGTCATCTATTTCTGAGAGACTGCTAGTTCATGCACTTAGTCCTGAATAAAGTAACATGAAGTCATCTATTTCTGAGAGACTGCTAGTTCATGCACTAAGTCCTGATTAAAGTAACATGAAGTCATTCTATTTCTGAGAGACTGCTAGTTCATGCACTAAGTCCTGAATAAAGTAACATGAAGTCATTCTATTTCTGAGAGACTGCTAGTTCATGCACTAAGTCCTGAATAAAGTAACATGAAGTCATCTATTTCTGAGAGACTGCTAGTTCATGCACTAAGTCCTGAATAAAGTAACATGAAGTCATTCTATTTCTGAGAGACTGCTAGTTCATGCCCTGAATCCTGAATAAAGTAACATGAAGTCATTCTATTTCTGAGAGACTGCTAGTTCATGCACTAAGTCCTGAATAAAGTAACATGAAGTCATGTATCAGATAAGCAGCTGCAAGAGACTGTCATTTCATAGGATTGTCTCGGTGTACCCCGATTCAACAAATAGGGTAAAGCTACTTGTTTCGGGGAATTGAAGGTCACGAGCACTTTATTCACAAATGATCTTTAAAGTTCATTAATTCAACAGATTATATTCATATAAATGAGTACTGTTATTCTGGTTGCATTAAACAGAAGAGTACTATAAAGCTATTACTTATTTAACAAGAAATATAAATCATTTAAATTCCAATGTTGAATTTGACATATTCCTTTTTGTGTCCTTACTTTCTTCTGCATATCCCTCTTTCTCCATTTTCATATATGGCCACTGTATGATTGACATGCGAAGAAAATGTTTGATGTAGCTTGTTGGTTTATACTTTGCATTTTATTTCAGGGTACAAAATATTTATAGGATGGAACATACAACCCACTGAATTTGTACTGCTTTAAATCCTCACTGCTACACGTATATGGGTTTAGACTTGTTTAGATTAGTTATGCCCTTGTTTGCTCGTTCTCCTGACTTTGATTTCTCATAGATAAATTCACCGTAATTTGATTTCAACAAATTTTGTTTGTGGCTGTAGGTTGATGAGACCTTGCATGAGTTTGATTTCCAGCATTAAATGACATATACAGTAGTTATTGCCCCTGATTGCACGTCTTCCTGATTTGGTTTCTGCAGCATAACTTTATTTGGCTTTGCTTGATTTCAACCAAACTTGGCATGCAACTTTATATTGATGAGACATTGAATGACTTCATTTCAAGTGTTCCACGTTATCATTTAGAACAGCTATGAACCTATTTGCCTGTTTTGCTTTGTTTGATTTTGTTTCATTTTGCAACAGAACTTCGATAAGGATTATTGGATTTTATTTACAATTACTTTGCGCCTTTCTTTTTATGAGGTTTTATATAATTGGATTTCAAGGATTATCTGTCATTATTTATGATAGTTAAGGTTCCTGAATACCCATGTCGTCCAAACTTTGTATTACCAACAAAAATTCATATGTTTAAGGCCCTGCCAAGCAAATTGTAGAAAGCAGGGCCCTTTGAAATGCACGCATCACGACTGGCACTAGTTAATCTAAAGAAAGCAGTTAAACAGCATTGTATTGTTCTTTATTATTCACATTGTATCGACTATGCTATATGAATTTTATATCAATATCAGCTTGGTACGTTGAAGTAAATTTTCCTCATATATGTATATGTATATATATATATATATATATATATATAAATATATATATACATACATACATATATATATATATATATATATATATATATATATATATATATATATATATATGTGTGTGTGTGTGTGTGTGTGTGTGTGTGTGTGTGTGTGTGTGTGTGTGTGTGTGTGTGTGTGTGTGTGTAGAATGTTAGGGGTTAAATAGTAATTCAAGTTCCTTAATACAAATATGTTGTATAAGTTGTCCATTTTGTGAATCTATGTTATATATCATGGTATTTTTATGTTTAAGGCACTAGGCATACAATTCAGTTTTAGACTCAACAAATTCCTTAATACAAATGTTTAAGTTGTCCAGTGAATCCATGCTATATAAGGCACTAGGTGTAAGAGTCATTATTAGTTATAACAAGTTACTTTTCTTAAAATAAAGTTTTGTCACATTTTAGGAAGTTAAGTAGCGATAAAATACCATTAAAAGTATCTGATTCAAAACATCCAATTGACCATTTAACTTATTAAACTTAAATAGTTTAATTATGAATTTAAATAGTGACCACTTACCCCATGATGCAAATGCAACCATGTTTCTGTAAAGACAAGTAGAGTTATCGTTCTTAGTGCGACATCATTGGTACCACTCTTCATTTAGCACTTGTCACTGCTTATTGCAACTGGTAATAATGTATCTTAACGTCAACTTAGTTGCAGAAAATCAGTTGTAAATAGAAGAATTTCAAATATGGGCACTGTTAGCACCCTTTCAGTTTACTCCATTCATTTTAAGCACATCGAAAATATCGACTTAACTTGTTCATTAAGTTAACATGATAATACATTTTCGTGCAATAAACCAAAGGTATTTCTAAGTGATTTTTTTCTATAAAGTTGCAACACACACACACACACACACACACACACACACACACACACACACAAGCATATCTGATATTACATCTCGGTCGCTTATTCTTGCCAGTTTACTATCTATAACCTAATTCTATTTATATCATATTCACACTCATTAAACCTTTTCATTGCCTTATTTTAAAAAGCATTTAAAATTAGAATACAAAGGAGAGCAAATATGATTTGGAATAAAATAAAAAATAACACCATTATTAATAAGTTCAGTTTAGTTACTAGCATAAAAAAACACGCACTTTCTGTGCACCGAATCTCATTCCGCTCCTAATTTCATTCCGCTTCATTTGCTACTGAAAAAACATTTTGAAATCAGCCGCACAAGATGATTTGGGTATGTTCAGGACAGGATCTACGTCTCGGTTGTATTTTACCCGCAATATCAATTTCAAGGTATGACCGAAACTAATATTGCAATGATTTACTAAGTAAAGGTCCAAAGATTCTATTCATGCACGCTGGTATGCAACACGCACATACACATGAGTAGTAATAGGTGCATGGCTGGGGACAAGGGTGTCAGTCTGGGGACAAACGGGACATTAACATGGAGGGTGGCAGTCTGGGGGCAAACGGGAAATGAACATGGAGGGTGGCAGTCTGGGTACAAAGGGAAAATGAACATGGAGGGAGGCAGTTGGGGTACTTACGGGAAAGGAACATGGGGAAACACTTGGGTACAGAAGTGTTTATGGGGATAGAAGGGACACATACACCTAACACACACACACACACACACACACACACAGACACAGTTACACACACACACACACAAACATACAAATACACCAATAGTTTTTAAGGCAATCCTAGAGTAATCTTTTCTAGAGAGGTGGGTGGCCCTGAAAAGGGCCGTTGGGGTTTTACTTCTTCTTCCAATATAATTACAGGAAGCCTAGGATGTGAAACTTCGTCTTCTGCTGGGGTGGATCTGGGATCCAGTCAGGATGACCCAATCGCCTGAACTTCTCCTGCACCTTGATCCAGTTGTTATTCAGGCGATTGAAGTCTTCTTGTTTCTTCTTCTTCTCCTTCTCCATTCTTTCCGAGCCCAAGCCTTTTCAATCTTTCCCACCTCCTTCTCTATGACTTCTCTCACAAGCCTCTTGGCTGTGAGAAGGGCAGCCGCTTCCTTCCTGACGCTACTGGGGGTGGATACAGCCACAAGTCTTCCTTCACCTTTCCTAGGAAGTGCTCCACCCCTTGCATACAATCCAATTCTTTCTGTAATATTCCCACTCTACAGAGTGAAATTGTAGAGGAGGTATTCATCTTTATGGCTTCCGCCACCAAGACATCATAGACTAGACTCCTGGCTCTCTTCAGGGCTGCCACTTGGGTTGTAACATACGACTTGGCGGTCTGGTAACGCCAACAACACTCTATTCTTTCTAATAAGGACTCGACCCCCACCATCCCATCCCAGGCTTCCTGCAATTGTTCCACTTTGGACATTCTGGTCTTCTTTTCAGTCGACGATGAATGGCGCAACTGGGGAATGCGTCGCTTTATATGCTTAAAGCACGGACGTGAAGGAAAACATCCCTCCCCAAAAATATACAAAACCCTATCACACATAAAAAAACACAAAGTGCGCGGACCTAAAAAAACAAACACTTTTTATTAAAAAAAATATTTTTATTTTTTTAAAAAACACATACACCAAACACACTCCATAAAAACACGCCATTTTTTTAAAAAGTAATTTTTTGTTTTTAAAAACACGTACACAAACATACATACAAATATTTTTAGAAGAGTTTTTTTACTTTTATGTTTAAAAACACATACACTAAACACACTCTATACAAACATACATCAAACACATACAAGGAATGGGATTTTTTTAGTGGGAAAGACAAAGACAGACACACACATACACTTAACATACAAACACATATGGCAAATAAGATTTTCTTTTTTGGCAATTGGGTGGCTCTGAAAAGGGCCGGGTTTTTTTTTTGTTCACCTAGAGATGCCCGCACCTCCCAGGTCTAGCCCCACAGGCAGAACACCTCCCACTCCATCTATCTCCACTCCGCCAGGGATCGATGGAGATGGGGAAGGCAGAATGGGGTTGGGTAGCTTCACTGTCCCAATCCTCTGTGCTTGGGACAGTGAAGGTCTGCTTTCTACTTCTTCAAATCACACTATGCGCTTGGGGATGATGTTGTGGAGGCTGCTGGGGCTGGGGCTGGGGCTGGGGCTGCGGCTGCTGTTGAGGCTGCTGTTGCTGCGGTCTCTGCTGTTGTTGCGGTATTGGTGTCCTCACCATCGGCAGCACCGTGCAGTTAGGCCGCATCATCCGATGGGGCCGCACCGCTTATTTCTTCTCCTTCTCCTCCTCTTTTGTCTTTACCTCCATCTCCTCCATTTCCCCCACTTCCTGTAGGAGGTGCCAGGACATCTGTAGGTGTACTGATTTGACGTATCTTTTCTTTTTTGTTCATCTTGACGGGTGAACGGTTGTAGCTCGACTGTTCGCTCGATCGTTCTTTGAATTTAATTCGTGTGCGGCCATTCGGCCATGTACGAACATTTATATGGGCCCAAAGCGCCCTACTTAATTAGTCGTCAATGGGTTACAGAGCTGCAACCCATTGAACGCATTACTGTGTGCAAGGCACACTACTTAATTATTCGTCAAGTGAGCTACCGAGCTGTAGTCCCACTCGACGCATTACTGCACGCAAGGCATGCTGCTTAATTATTCATGTCTGGAGGAGGCAAAGGCGGAGTCGGAGATGGCGTAGGAGGAGCGTAGCGTCACCGGATGGCTCCATCGATCCAGGATATAAATTTTGATTTTATGCCAAATAATTTTTTGTCGTCTTGTACGTTGAATTTTGAATATAGAACTCTTTACTTGTCGCTTGTTTGATTGTTCGTTAGTAAAGAATAAGATGAACAGAGTTTGGTTCAGTCCAAGGAGTGTTCTATTAGGTTATCTACGAAAGTCATATGCACTTTTTTACTGTTGTTTTGAGTTTTATTTGTGTCTAATCGTTGCCCATTTGTGCGGCTGGTCCTGATGGATGGTGTTATTGACCGCCTTTAGTTTTTCTGTTGTTGTTGGGATGAGTTTCAGATTCCAATCTCGTAGTGCATATGCTTGTTTGTTTAATTTTCAGGGATTTCGGCTATTTTAGTTTCCGCCTTGTGCGGAGGGACCCTGATGGTCTGGACTTGGGACCACCTTATAATCTTAATTTAGTTATTTTGGTGACCATACGTACGGGACGTGTTATGTTGGTATTCAGGTATTACTTTATTGTGTGATAGTGGCTGGGGCCTGATGGTCTGGGTTGGGACCACCTTATATCAACTAAGTTGTTTTATAGGAACGTGTAAAATATTGTTACTCCTTGAACAATTCCCCGAGTGCCGTCACCGAGTTGAGAGATATAGAGAAGAAGGTTGAATGTTAGAGAAGAACAAACAAAATTTGTTGTTTTTTTTTCTCCTTCCTTTTTTTTTTCTTCTCCCCATTCATTCGTTCATTCATATTAGTATTGTCATGCATTGGGTTAGTTGCAGATAGTTAGTTGGGAGAGGCGGGATCTAATATGTGTGTGTTCTCTTAGTGGTTGTTTGTGTTCGGCTTTTGTTATGGCTTAATCTTAATTTTCTTTTTATACTTGCAGTGCGAGGGACCAGGTTCGCTTAAACGTATCCCTACCGTAAGGGTTGGGTACGTACTTGGTTTCCTCCCTGCTCGTCTAATCCTAAGTTTCTTTTTACACTTGCAGTGCGAGGGACCAGGTTCGCATACGCGTATCCCCAGCGTAAGGGTTGAGGACCTACTTGGTTTCCTCCCTGCTCGTGTGATCTTAGTTTTTAATGGTAGAGCTCGCGTCCAGAGAACCCTCGTGGAGCTTGCTTGGCTGCCCTAATTATTTGTTTATGTATACTGTTTTTCTTGACGTATTTTAATCTACTAACCGGGCTTTATATTTTTCCTCGCTTTCCGATATCTGAGAAATATCCCAGGATATTTTTGTATACCGAATTGATGTTATTATTTCCTGTAGTTAGAAAATTAGAGTATTGGACTGGGGCTTTAAAGTTTGTTTTTTTTTTATTTTTTATTTTTTTATTTTCTTGAAACTTTTTTCTGTGTTGACTGTAGGAGGGGCATTCGTTGAATATATGGCCTAATGTTTCTGTGGTTGGGCAGTGAGGGCAGTTAATTCCTGCCTCTTTTATGCCGGGTAAAAACCTACCAAAACTGCTGGCTAGTAGTGTGTTTGCAGTTTTTTGTCTAGTTATGACTCTGGAGTCGCTTGGGTTTGTTAGGTTAGGGACGCTAACGTTTCTACTAACTAACTTGAGCAGGTTGAAGAGTTTTCTTCCTTTCTTTGTATTATTCCATTCCCTCTGCCATTTCATATCTATTTTCAGCCTAATCATACTATATATTTCCAGGACGCTGTAATCCAACTGATGTACTTCGGATTCGCTAAGTTTTTTTTTTTAGCTTCTTTGTCGGCTCTTTCGTTTCCGGGTATGTTAGTGTGGGAGGGTACCCACATAAATTCTACAGTATGGTTGTTTTGTTCCAAGATTTTAAGTCTTAAGTAGACTTCTCTTAACAAATTTTCTCTGCTGGAGGAGTTGCCTGTTTCCATGGTTTTCAGCACGCTGAGGGAGTCGCTAATTATCACTGCTTTTGTTGTTTGGGTGTCCTGAATCCATTTGATTGCTTCGTTAATAGCCCAAAATTCGACTATGTATATTGAGCAGTGATCGGGAAGCCTCGCCCCCAGAGTGATGTTTTTCCCCGGAATCACGACTGCCGCTGCAGTGCGTCCAGGGTCTAGGGATTTTGACCCATTAGTGTAAATTTGGGTATATTCCTCATACCTACTCTCTATTTCGGTCAATACATTTGCCCTTATTTCTATGGGTTGCTGTTGTTTATCGCCATAGTTTAGCGCATTTACATTTATTATGGGGGGTTTACAGGTCCAAGGGCGGTGTAGCAAACTGAAGTTTCACACGAAGTTGGCCTGATTTTATAGGGTGGAAATGTCCTTCGTCGCAGCCTTGGTCGGGAGTGAAATCAAATCCCCACAAAGCATATCCTCCTGCATACTCCTCGTACGAAATGTCGCGGCTGCTGTTGGTGCCTAACTGTCCTGTGGCTTCAAACAGCACAAGTAATTTCTCTGGGCAAAGTTAGGTTCAAAAGGTATGATACACAACGTCTGGCCATCTCGACTGACTTCTATCTTGGAGACGTTGAAGTGTTGAAAGTCGAAAGGATTTTGATCGATGGCTCCGTTGAGGGCTGAATTACTGACGATGCCAATCAGCAAAAGTTTGGGGAGCTGTCCTTGGAAGACGTGATCTTCGACTTTGGATCGGAGTGCAGAGGCAATCGTAAACGTTTTCACTTCGACTCCTCGCACAGGATACTTGGCAGTGGTTCTGCTCAACGTTTGACTGATGTCGTTGGCCACTTTAGGTAACACTTCGACACGGCGCACGTAAAGTCTGGCTTCTTCGATGATGGTTTTGTACTCGTTGGCATTTGCCATCACATGGAAGACGTTACTACTGCGATTCAGTCTCAGGCGTACATCCAGTCCGTTAAACAAATACTTGTCTTGTAACCACATGTCCAAATGCAAACGATCCATCAGTTCTAAAGTGCGCCCTTGTCTGATTTTCTTTCGACGGTCGTTAAATCCCACATTGTGAGGATTGTCATCTGCAGTCAACGCTGTGTCGTTGAAGGCATCCAATGTACCAGGTTTCCATACCACGGAAGCATCCAGATGAGTGTTCTTTGCTTCTTTTCCGTACGTCAAGAGATTTTTCCAAGTAAGCACGGTAAGGGTAAGTATCCATGCTGCTGCTGACCAGTTTGTTATTCAAGTACAAATCCACTTCGCTGAACAAGGAATGCATGAAATTATTGACGGGAGCTACTCTGTCGTCAGCCCCAGGATTGTTTTTGTCCGTTTTGATCACTTTGAGTTTCAGGTACAAGTGGCTGCTATTCAGATCGATGTAATCTTCGGTTTGTCCTTTGATTTCAAATTCGATAGGAGCTGAAGTCGTCAAAGACGATACAGGATGAAATTCTACCCATTGGGATTCTTGCATCGTCATCATGGTGGGTGGGCATGGCAAACAGATCCAGTTCTGACTTTGTACATTCGCAATAATCTCGGTGCATCATTTTCAACAGTTAGTAATCAAACACGTCCTTGCTGTGGCGTTGAGGAAGAAGTAATGCCAGGGCCAGAAGTGTGAAGCGAATTTGCAGCAACACATTTTTTCCTGCTCTCATAAAGGCTTCTTTAGGGTTTTGTTTGGCGATGAGGACGTTTTGAATACATTCTTTTCCTTGCGTCAAAGCGGCATCTTTTAAGGCATGCAATCCTCGAGTCACCATGGGTTTCAAGATAGAGGCTACCGTCCGAAAAGCAGATTTTAACATATCTCCTAAACCGTGTCCTCGTTGTCGAGCAACTCCTCGGTACACAGGATACATTTTGCGAGTTACAACTCGCTGGAGAACCTTTTTCGAAAATGTAGTTTCACCGTGACTTTTCCTTTAGTGAATTGAATACTTTGTCCCAGATCTCCTTTTATACTAATGTTGCTACTGAGGATGTACAAATTCACGGTGAACGTGATACGTGTTTCCACCTTCCTCGTACGCGGCAACGGCAGAATCCACTTTGAAAGGAATGATTCTCAGTAACGGAGCGGCTGTGTTTCCCACCACGTTGTACTCCACCACATCGGAGTACACAAACAATAAGTTCAGTCCTTCGTTCAATTCGATGGGGTAGCGAAAAAAACTTGTAAAATCGATCGTCGTTGTTGATGTCTTTGGAAGAAGTGAGTTTTGTGTTTCCACCCAACATGGCAGACAACTCAGGAGAAAAAGTGATGGACACTATTTTGGCGTCCGAAAAAGGCATTTAAAGACGATGAGAAATGGCATGATACTCGATCAGGACACTTTTCTTGGTTTTGTCCAGGGCTTTGCCAAACTGGTCTTTGAAGATAGCCGCAATCGTGTCCACCAAATGTCGAGCATTAAAATAATACCCCTCAGGAATTCTCATGAGATAGATACTGAGTTGAGGATTGGCAGGTGCCGGTCTTTTGGATTGGTAATAACCAGGATCATTTGTATCCGAGTGTTGTTGCAACTGCATGTTGAATATTTCGACGACAAAAGTGGTTTGATCTCCAGACACATTCATGGCTTGCGTAGGATGAATGATTTCTACCAAATCCACTTCCCAATGAACTTCGTGATCCAATCGTATGGACTGAGGTAATTTGGCCGTGAAACAACATAAGGTGTTGTTGGGAAACACATCCATCGAACTGTCACTGAGTAAAGTTAAATAAAATTGGTTATTCATAGTTCTAAGGTTCTGGTGTCCGAGGAGTCACTCGCAGCCAAAGGAGAATGATGTTCAAAATGTTCCAAAAGAGGGCTGGTATTGTTGTGACTGGAAGAAGGTTGACTGGCGTTGGCCGTACTGTTGTGGTGGTTGTTGCTGTCCGTCGTATATTTCAAGGATGGACTGGGTAGAAGATAACCGATGCAGCTGCTGAGTAAAATGGTTCACAATCGTTTGTTCCCTTGTTGCAAACCCAAATTGGCAATGGCTGCTCCGATGACACAATACACCACAAAGATTTGGCAGAAAAAGACGATTTGATTTTTTGGCACATGTTCTCCGCACCACACCCACAAAGGTTGTTTTTGTAATTCTTGAGGAGAGGAACTCTGCGAAGTTGAGGTAGCTGCTGTGTTGAACGGCATTTTGGTTACTTCTTCCTTTTATAGTCGACGACTTGGGAAGCGGCAATCCAAGAATCAAAACTAGGTGGATATCCTTTCCAACGCACTTTGACTTCTTCTACTCGGCGTTTGCCTACTTTACGTGTTCTTCATTCGAGAATGCTTTCGATATCGTACAAGTCGTCTTCTTTTTAGTCACTCGTTGTAACTCAGGCAAGTAAAAAGTTCCTTTTAACAATTCTCCGTGCATGTCTTCAAATTTATAGACGGGAGGATCACGTCCACGCACGGGTCCAGTGACACGAAACAATTCGGTAGTCTAGTTGGGTAAATAACCTTTGTCAAAAGTGCGTTTGGTTTTCCAATGCGAACCCAATCTCCCGTCTTGACCACCAGGGTTTTCTGGTGTCCCATTTTTGGTGTACCAAACAATTTATCAAACACCCTCACTTCGTTTTCAGGGCACATCCGATGCTACGATGGTACGATTAATTGTATGCTTTGACCAAACGGGGTAACACGTCGATGTACTTGAGAGTGTGTTGATGTGTAAAATATTTCCACATGCGTTCTTTCAAAGTTCTTTGAAAACGTTCCACGACACTGGTTTTGGTTTCAGGATTTTCAGTGGTAAAAAAATGAATGTGCCTTTGTTTCAATTCTTTTTGAAAAGCTTAGTTTTGAAATTCGGTGCCTTTGTCTGTTTGCCATCGTAAAGGGTGACGACCACTTTGTTTCAACACCAGTTTTCAGGCGCGTACTAACTCGGTACTGCTTTTAGAAGTCAAAGGAACGACCCAAGCAAATTTGGAAAACACGTCGATGACAAAACAAATATTTGTAACCACGATTGTAGGCTGCCAAATGAGAGACGTCGGCAAAATCTGCTTGCCATTGATAATCGATGCTATCCACTTTGGTTTGACTTTTCGTCGAATGGGTTTGTGTAACGTGTACGTCGATTGTTCTTGTAACCATCGTCGTACTTCTGCCAAACGTACACTTTTCAATTTGCTTTTAGCAGCCCGATACAATTTTTGAACTCATCTCTAACCTGCAGCATGTGCAGGATTGTAGTAAATGCTAGCTAAATGTTTCTCCATGATTTTTGTTGCTCCTCAATAAGTCACACACTGTTCGATACCACTTTTGGTGTCGTGAGGTTTGGACGAAGTTGCTTGACGCGTCCAACGAGCCACAGGAGTGGTAGGTTTCTTCTTAGTGTCTTTTTTCACTTCAGTCTTGCTTTCTTTCTTTTCTTTTTTTCTTCTGCTGAAGAGGGAGTGGACATCATCTTTTTAACCCAAGCTTTCATTTCTTCTCGATGAGGTGTAGGAGAGGGTGTCAACAAGGCAGCTGCAATCTTGCTACGGATGGGAGCAGACGGAGTTTGAAACACTTCTCGGGGCTCGTCTTCTTCTGTCATCATCGTGGCGGTGTCTGCTGTCTTGGTGGCTGCTTTAGGTTCGCTTTTCATCATGGCTTTGAAATCTCTCAGAGTGGGTTGAGCTGTTTCGTCTACAGCTTTCTGGTGAAAGAGTTGAAGACGTTGCAAGAGTTGACCATTCCGTTGCGATTTTTCTGCATCTGCAAATCACTTCGATCCATGAGCGATTGTAATTCTTGTTGTAACTCTGACATCTCGTTGAGATTCGGATTGGGAGGTAAATCAGTTGTTCGTACAAACGATGGAGTTCCAGCCATCGTTTGTAAGGAACTAAAGTCAGTTTTCGTCCTTCCATAATATCCAAAGGTACAAGTGCGTCGTCTTTCAAGAGAAGGTGTCCTTTTCATCTTCTTTTTTCTTCCCGTCTTTTATCTCAAGAGTCCTAACAGCTTGAGAAATCCTCCTCGTTGCACCAGCCTTTTTTTCTTTTGACTACGAGATAGTTTCTTCTTTTTGGTCATTGGTCGACGAACGTTCCGATGTTTTCTTAATTTTGGTGCTTTGGTTTTGCCTTTCTTGGAACAGATAGAATGGTGTGCACTTTTTCTGGTCATCTTCTTGAGCGTCAGGAGCAAAAAACTAGAACTGAGGTCTCTCGGAGGTCACACTTCTTTTTATACTGGAACACTCTTTATCTCATGACTCCTCCTAAAAGGGGCCCAGAAATCGTTCCAAACAAAGGAGCTGTTATTTTTAACAACGGTCCTATCAGCATGGGTAGAAATCCTGCTCGCTGCACCAACATTTTTTTCTTTTGACTGAGAGGTATTTTCTTTTTGACCATTTGGCGAAGAACGTCCCGATGTTTTCCTAATTTCTGTTTCTGCATCTTGGACAAAGGTACCGTTCCTTTCAACACATTCAAACAACATTCGCACACGGTATCGATGATTTCTTTGGGGGCTGTTTGAATGAGTTGTTTTCGCATGGGAGGATTGGATTTGGTCAGGACGGACAACACGTCCAAATGTTTGGTCAGACGAGGTGGAAGTCCTTTTTTGGTTTTGCCTTTCTTGGGACGAGTAGAATGGTGTGCACATTCTGGGGTCATCTTGTATGTCAGGAGCACAGATAGAACTGAGGTCTCTCGGAGGTCACACTTCTTTTTTACACTGGAACACGTCTCCACTGATGGTCAGCACGGCGTACCATCTTCATGACAGGTATAACTCGACGATGATGTGTTTTCAACGGACTAAATCGTGTCAGTTCTTCTTTGGATAAATCCAGTAAACTTTGTAACACGCCGGTTCTCTCTTGGACTTTGGCTTTAGGTGAGGCGACTTTTTTAGCGGAAGCTGCACTGCAAGAGCAGCCGAAGTAGATGCCTCCGGAGTGGTGACTTTCGAAATGGGTTTCCATTTTCGCATCTTAAATCAGGTTTGACAGGCATCATCACGAAGGGTAAAGAAGGAGACGAAGAAGTGGACGGAGGAGAAGGATACACCGTCACTGCCTCTCGTGGCTTTCGGGAGTAAATGCGCGTCCTAGCAGTAGTACCTCTCTTTCGGGCAGCAGATGTGGTGGTCTGTTTTTTCTAGGAAGGGCTTTTCTTCTTCTTCTTCTTCTTAGGGGCTTTCTTCTTAGGGGTTTTCTTCTTGGGGCTTTTCTTTGGGGTTTTGGTTTTGGCTTGGGCATTAGGATCCCATTTCAATCGAGAACGAATCATGACACCACTTAAAGAACCACTGCCACCATGGGTCAAAATGATTTGTTTTTAGTGCGTGGATCGATTCTAGGATCTGCCAGTTGTGACAACGTCACTTTATGTTTTAAAAAAAAAAAACGTTTGGTTTGATCAGGGATGTGAATGATGCCTTGAAGTAATTGATGTGCTGTCTAAGTCAATCATCGTAACACTTCTTTGAGACTAGTTTCTAACAAATGGGCACGGACTTGTGCATTTGATTCGCGACTGATGCCATACAGAGCACAAATCAATTTGGCAGGAGGATGAGATTGAAAGAAAGTCATCTCGAAGACTGTGAGAAAGAAATGACGTGGTAGATGTTTTTATAGCTTTTTCTCTTTCAGAGAGTGGGCGAAGGGGACGGGACCTCCTTGACACCAATGGTGAAACAAACTGGTACGAAATCTAAAATAATAGGGAGTGGTGGGTTTTAAGTCGATGAGTAAATACGCATGAGGTGTTTGAGTGGCATCGTCGTACACATAATTCAGCCAAGGAGTGCCCAACTGTTTGGCTAACACTTGCACTTGAGATTTGTCTCTGGGGCTTTCAAACAACACCACGTAATGGGCGTTGAGACTGATGGTACGATGGGCTTTACTTTGCTGAAATAAATTTTAAAGCAATGTAAATGATGCTGACATTACGATTATGTCCTTTTCGTGTAAACCAAAGTTTAATTTCTTCTTCGTCTTCTCCTAACATGTCGTCGAAGATGACCAGATGTGTTTGACTCAAGTCAGACACGATCCCATCGTCTTCGCGAGGAATGCCTTCGCCAAACGAAATGGCTTCTCCTTTACTTTCACGAAATAACGTGTAAGACGATTGCCACTCTTTGTAACACCAAACGATACGTTGAGGAGGACGATCAAACAAATGAGATTTGTGTTCGATTAAAAGTTTGACAAATTCGGTTTTTGCCTGAACCACTGGGTCCAGCAATCATCATGTTAAAAGGAGGCGCAGATAGAATGCTTCCCAACTTTGACGATCTAACTTTTCGTCAATCACTTTAACCACAGAAGAAGAGGCAGAAGAGGCAGTGGAAGATGCAGCCATGACTGAGGCAGGAATAATTTTGAGAAGAACACGAAAGACACAAGACATTTTATACGTTTCATACACGTTTAATGTTTAAAAAAACCCCAGCAAAAACGTATTTATAGGTCTTGAAGCACGAAAACGCATACAGCAAAAATGGTGAGGTACAACAATAAGGCACACACTAAAAGAATCAAAGTTCTGTGTAAACAAGTCAATGTGCAACAACAATAGTCTCGATGGAGGTGTGTCCCACCAAACTGGTGTACATGCACTGGTATTCTTGTCTCTATTGTGGAAGAATAGAATGTCTCTGGCAAAAAGGTTTTTTGTTCCTCAGGTGTTTCTATGGGTACGACGGTGTTGTCTTCTTCTTGAGGTTCGAGTGTCATGGTTAACTTGGGTTCCAAGTTCACTTTTTGTCTTGGAGAATTAGTGACGCGCAAGGTCCGTGGTATAGTGTACCACTTCTTGTAGCCAAGCATCGAAACCAACACTTTTCAAGTCACGTATATCTTTCCAATCGTAAAGTTGTTGGTGTAACCAACTAGCGATGCACACTTCTTGAAACGTGTGAAGTGAAGATAAAGTTTGACAAATGTCTTCCTCACACGGAGGTACACAACTGGTGTTCATCACGATTCTCAACACTTTGAGAACAATTTGTCTTTCGTGCGCCGATAAAGCGTGAATGGTCATGTTTTTTGTTGTTGCATGTACCGTTTATGAAAATAATCCACAACAAATACTGTTCCTCCAAAATAGTCCACAACGAATGTCCTAGGAAACGAAATCCAAGAAAAGTGGTCACTAACACACACACCACATAGCGTCCAAAATTCAATGGAAACAGTTCCTGTATCAGGCGTCTGTAATCCTCTAAGGTCTGAACACTATCGTTGACTTCCTTCCACGGAATACGTTTCACAAGTGAAGACAACGGTCGTGGCATGGTCAGCTTCTATATCCCGGTTCCCAAGGTTTTTATCTTTTGTGATAGTCTACTCCAAGGCACCTGCGATAGTTTCTCCCAAGAATCAGTCTTCTTATACTGTCGAGATAGCAATAGTTTAAAAATCGAAAAATGACTTTGAGTTTGCGTTTCACTTGTATCTTGACAAACTCTTTGTAAATGCGTTCTCGCAGCTCCGGAGGCAAAGAACGAATGTACTCTTCTAAAGTATGCGACATGTGTTACTTCTTGGGACCGACCAATGGCAGGTACTGACAGCGCGGAGACCATCTGGCATGTTCCAAGTAAGCTGAGTCTTTATACTCCCATTCGTGAAGCGTCACACCGCAGCTGAAACACTTAACTTTATCACCTTCTCCCAAGTAGATAAATCCGGATCTGGCTAAAGCTTTGGGAGTAGGGCCTTCCAGATATTTAGGCCACTTATCTTTGAACGTCTGGAATCGACTATCAAAGTCGTAATAGTCAGGCAAAACCACAGGTAACTTGAATTCTATGGGGCGGTTTTTGTCAAAGTTGGGATGGCATCCGCAGATAGGTACACGCTTATCATCCCCAATAACGTAGAAAGGGCGTCGTGCTGCATTGCTTTCGCTAGTGGGGCGGTAAGGCACAAGAACGGCATCGCTTTCGAGGGTCCCAGAGGAGGTGCGACAAGGTCGTGCTGCATCGCTGATGTCAAAGCGTACGGCATCCGTCTCGTTGCAATGCATCGCATCGCTCTCGAGTTCGTCAGCATCGGTGTCTGTGTAATGGTATCCGCATTGAACTTGAAGTTCACAGTGAGTTCCTCACTCGGTGACTGTGTGGCATTAGTATTCATCTTCTTCTTCTTCTTCTTTCTCAATCAACGTTTGGAGTCACATTTAATGGTTGGTCTTGGAAGTTGTCCCTTTTTTATACTGCAGATCGGCTTGTCCGTACGGCAAAGTGGTGTGGTCTGGAAATCGCACTCGTTTACGGTACACAATTTGGTAAACTTTTTCTAAAGGGCGACTGACAATTTGGTGATTTGGTAACCGTACGATCTTGTGAGGTTCTAACGTTTTCACTCGAAAGTCTTGAGCTTGTCCAGACTGTGATGCATTTTTTAAGACATCAAAGTTGACCACTTGGCTGGTTCGATAGTTCAGAGTGAATCCTTTGACTTTGCATTTGGTGTGAAGTTGGCCTTGTCTGTCTCGGTATCGGTACCCGTAATTTTTAGGGTCACTGCTGGCAAAACTGAGGATCGTCTCTTGAGGGTATTCGTCCGTCCATGCTCTTAACCGATCTTCTTCGATGGTGGGGTGTGGGCAACTGGGGCGATGTATGTTCATACAACTGTCGGTGTCAAAGTACAGGACTCGATCTCCCAACACTTCTAAAGCCTCGTCGTACAATTTCATGCGAGCATGGGCTGTCACGTAGGCTGCAATGACCACATTGCTAAAGTCGTCGGAGTGTACAAACTTGGGTTCTTCTTCGTAATTGATTACGATCAAATATTCACGGATGATTCTACGTGTTTCACTAGTTTTCCTTTGTCATCCACCAGTTGAAAGTAGCGACTGGAATCTGCCAAGTATTCCGTCTTGGGCAAGATTGTACGTTGTGCCATTTTTCCCCACAAGCAATTCAACATGACTTTGGCAAGCGATCTTCTTCCTTCGTTCTTTTCTACGTCTTCCAAAGTCATGCCTTCTACGGCACGGTACTGTTCTTTGAATTGGACTTGGTCTTCTGGCGTCCGACACCAAGAGGGATAGTTGCTGGCTTCTTGTTTCAGTTTGAGAAATTCGTTGACTTAGCGTGAGAAAATGCCTGGATTCGAGGCGTCGTCATTTTGGTATTGTGATGTGGTAGGAAAGTGCCAAATTTCGTACACTTTTAACAAGCGGTATCCCCGATACAGCGCCCGAAACATTTCGGCCCTGAGCCACGTCCCTGTCAAAGCGCGTTCTTCCTCCGTGTGGTGACATGGGTGATCTTGGTTGCATGTTTCGGCACACGTTCGGCATAAAGGAAACATCAGTTTTCCTTGACAATGATGGGGTAAGACAGGATGGTACAAGTGGGTCGGGGGCAAGATTTTGCATTTGATCAATCCTTCGTATTGACGAATGTTTTCCACGTCGATGTGTTCTGTCAGGATTTCAGGGTGTCCTGTAGGGAATCGCTTGTATTTGCACGCCCAAGGATACAACAAACACACGTCGATGTATTTGGTTTCTTTCTCTTCGAGATTCGTCTACGTCGTACAGCAAACGAGTGGCATTAATTCGTCCTCCAAACAAACTGTGGCGTGGATCCAAAGGTTCGATGTCGACCACGTCGTAACTTTCGTTAATGCGTCTAAATTCATTGTCGGTTTTGAAACGTCGATTGTACTCGTGCTCCCACATTTCCACCACTTGGTATCCTTGACTTTCTAACTTCAGGCGTCGTTGGTAGGTGTGTTCGTACAACTCTTCCGTGGTGTAGTCTGAAAAAGGACTTTTCAGGTGTCGTTGAGGAAAACACGTAGGGCATCCGTGAAACAAGCATCCCTGAAATTCGTACACCGTCTGAGGGTTTTCTAAATCCCAGCCATCCACAGAAAGACTGCCTATTTTTTTTCCCCCCCTCCGTTTCTGGCATGTTGTATCCATTTGTCTTCCTTTTGGCACAAGTAATGCAACCAACGCAATGCTTTGGAAGAGTATTGACGACTGGCCGAGAGAGAAGTGTTAGGGTCTGTGATGGCTAGTTTGTTTTCGGGCATGAACTTTTTGGTGTACACTAATCTACAGGCTTTGGGTAGGGTGCACGCTTCCTTCAAAGGATCGACTTCTCCGTGATCTAGAAATAATTGTCGAAACTTTCCGGAGCAACGGCGCAAAATGTCCACATCGGATCGGCAATACTTTAACATTGCTTCTTGAAAGTCAAACGGTTTTGAAGCGTGAGCGTGGTACCAAGCGTGAAAGGCTTCTCGGTTTTCGGTGTGCATTCCGTCGGGATCATAATAGTGAACGTCAGGCAAATGCGGCAGCACGACGTGTTGATTGGCTTCCGTACTGTAGAAGTGGGGAAAATATCCTTTGGCCATTTCTGTCATTCCAAATGTTTTAGGCATTCGACTCAAAGGCATGGCCAAATAACTCATGGAATCTTTGAATTGTACTTGTCAAACTTGCATGTAGATGAGTTTGGCTCTGTTCATGGTGACTTTGGGGCATTCGGTGCCTTGTTTTTATTAATATTTTAACAGAAACTGTCCATTGTATCCCGAGCAATTGTGAGCCATGACGGTAGCATAGCGATGACAGTCCCCGTAACATTGAATGTCCTCTTCGCTCAAAGTGTCGTCGATGGGGTCTAAAATCCATTGGGCAAACTCAGGCAGAGTGTTGGGGCCATGAAAGATTTCTTCACGTCCTCCTGGAATCCTACTACAATGAGGACAGTGGCAATGGATAGGTTCTTGTATGTACTTCTCATAAGCCCGAGGAGCGACGCAGAAATTAGGGATGTGAATGCCCGTCTCTTGCATGCATTCAAAATAAAAAAAGATGAAATCCACTTTGGTCTTGTTCTTCTTGGGATCATCGTTTAATTCTTTCTCCAGTGTATTGTCGTATTTTGGAATGAAACATTGATGATCCTAATCGACGATTTGGTCGCAAATGCGGCATCTTTTCTTTCCGGCAGATGTGTGACTCTTGGGGTTGTTGGTTCTAATCAGGTGTCCACACGTGGAGCACAATTTCAATAAGTCACAAGCGCTTTCTGCTGGTGAACTTGTGTCCTGCGATGTTTTTCGTAACAAGAGTGACTGTCGACACGTCGAGCAATGTGCGTGTTTTTCAGAAAGGCATGGCTTGGAAACTAAACAGCCCCGACATCTCTCTCCGCAATCAATGTGTCGCTCCCTAATGGCAAATCCTTTGTCGCATTTCACGCAGTAGTAAGAGTATCCAAGAAATCCTGTGATGCTCGTGATGGCATCGAAATGTTCTTCATGATGATACACGTGAATGTATTTTCCCTCCGGGAAATCGGGTCCTCGAAACAGCAGAGCTCCGCGAACTTCTTGAGGACGTAGTTTCAACGTGTACCGAGGAGCCAAGACGTCTTGAAGTTGTTGCATTTGAGAAATGCCACACACGGTCTCTTTTGGCATGCCTGCTTGTTGTAACACGAGTTCTGCTTCTTTTCGTTGTTTGGGTCTGTCCGATTTTCGAATGCTATTCCATGCTCTTTTCCATTCTGCGGTCTCATTCTTATCGGCATACGTTCGCCCCACCACGATGGCCAGGGCTAAGCACATCTGGTCCTGAGAATTGTCGATTTGGACGACACTCTTTTTGGTACTGCGAAGGTCGTCCACCAATAACACTTTCTTGTTTTGTCTGCTACCTCGAGGAGGTGAAACGTGGGTCATGTGAAGTGTGGTTTTTCCATTGGTGATGGTAAACTCTTCGTTGGATTGTTGAACGTGTTCGAATTTGTCCATGACTTTAGACGGTTTTAATTCTGCCGGGATGCTGAACTCGATCCAGACAGGAGACTTCAAACTGTCGTGATGGATGGAAAGTCCCAATCGATCGTCCTCTTTGGCTCCGCATTGTCGTTTCAAGGTCTCTAACAAAGAATCCCACAAATCGGTAATGAACCCTGCAGCTTTCTCGGGAGGCACTTCAGACTTGAAGTCTTTAAAGTTGACGGTGTAAGTGTAAGCCGTGGTTCTAAATTTTCTAGAGGTCATTTTTTGCGTCTCTCGAATGCGATAGTATTTTTTGGGAGCCCCGGAAGGACTTTCTTTGTTAGGGGTTCTAGATTCTCTTGCTTTGGTGAAAGGTGTGGCTTCAGGCTCACTCATATCCTCTTCGAAATCGCTGGCATGGACTTGAGCTAGCACTTCAGCTAGCGGTGTATGAGGTGTGACGGAAAATCGCCGTCGTGGCCTCTTCGTTTCTTCTTCTTCTGTTTTCTCATTGACATTGCGTGAATCTGAGTTTTACACAGGCTCTCTCCCTATATAGAGAGAGACCTTCCTACCCTCAGAGTCACTATTCGCTATTCAACTTTCAAACAGTGAAGATGGAAGAGCCAAGACAGGTCGCCTTTCTGGTCAGAGATTTACAGAGAGTCCTTCGAAAGTATACCACTTTCAGTAAGACTAAGGACTACTCCTCCTCCTCCTCTCAAGATAAAAGTAAAGATACTTGCTATATCTGCCAAGAGAAAGGACATTGGGCTCCAGAATGTCCACAACGTCAAAACCAAGGAAAAGAAAATAGAGACAAAGGGAAAGATACCTGTTATCATTGTCAAGAAAAAGGACATTGGTCTTCAGAGTGTCCTAAGAAACAAGAGAACCAACAAGAGAGGGAGGAAGCAGAAAACCCGACGACTGGAAGACAGTGAAGAAGAAAAAGAACCCTTGATACCTGTGAAGAAATTCAAGAAAAAGAGAGACAGACAGTGAACGATGAACTTGAGTGATGTGTTATGAAATGTTCATTGCGATTATTAAAGAGAATATACAAAAAAGTGTCTTTTGATTTTGATTTTTTTAGAGTATGGACTCACGCACTAGGTGGCCTTGAAAAGGACCGTTGGGGTGTTTGTTTTGAACAAACTTATGGACTCGACATGGTGAGTTTTAACTGTCTCAATCTCTTTCCACGGCCAAGTCCTACTCCTCCTCCTGCTGCTGCTGCTTTGGTAGTGGTGGTAGTAATAGTAGTAGTAGACAATGGTGGTGGTGGTGGTGGTGGTGGTAGTAGCATCTCAGTAATAGTAGTAGTGATGGGCTTAGAATGTTTAGCCAGTGAGGGTCTCTTTCTCTTGGGTTGTGTTAAAGAAATCTGATACATGTTACTCAGATTCTTTAACTCAGCTAAAATGTCTTGTAACAAACTCATCGTTTTGTTTTCATCACTCCTCTTCCTTCTGTCCTTCACACTTCTCCTCTTCTAGCTTTCTTATTTCTTCTTCTTGCTTTCTTCTTTTCTCTTCTTGCTGAAGAAAGGCTTCTTCTGCTTCTCTCTGACGCTGTAAAAATATTTCCAATTCTTCTTTTTGACTCTTTTTAAAATCATCGACCACGGGTAAAGATGGTGGTGGTGGTGGTACAACAGCGGTTGTTGTTTCAGGCAAAAATTCTTGCGATGACAGAAAATCCACAAAATCTAAATTAAAATCTTCGGGTTGAAAGTTCATCACTGCAT
This sequence comes from Margaritifera margaritifera, assembly GCA_029931535.1. NCBI lineage: Eukaryota > Metazoa > Mollusca > Bivalvia > Unionida > Margaritiferidae > Margaritifera > Margaritifera margaritifera. The sequence continues at coordinate 2,030,955 of JAQPZY010001507.1, read as the reverse complement.
TGGCCGATGTCGTACTCTCACTCCGAACATAACTTTCCGTCGCAGGCTCACCTCAATACATTGTCTTTGTGGTATCAGTCTGTTATGTATGATGTTTCTATAATATTATAAATATTTTAGAAAATTATAAATGTTTCTTCACTTTAATATTTGCTTAAATCTTAATGTTATCAGGAAAAACATGTTTAACTAGTGTCCTTGAATTAGGTTGTTTTGATCAATATGTTTTCTCAATTTGAAGGTCAAGGTTGAATTTTTGTTTACAAGTAAAAATTCCATTAAGATGACACACATTCTAGAACATTCTGTCATATGACCAAACGAGAACATTCTGTCATGTGACCAATCTTTATATATATCATGTTTGGTGGACATTTATTCAGTTTTGACATTACCATCAGTCTTGTAAAGAGCTATTGCAGTTGTGAAAATTCATTCCAAATTCTAAGAGAGGAATTATTTTAAATATTCATTGGATTATAACAGTGCTCATAAACTTTTGGATTTTGGATTTTTAATTGACAATTTTGGAATTTATGTGAACTTATTCAGAGATTTTGGAATACTTCATTTTGACTTCAGCACCTCAAGATTTCTAGTACATCAGGACTTTGGAGACCATTAGCACATCTTAACATTCAAGGACACAGCCGTGAATTCGGAACATTCTATATTTAGGACTTGTGATTAGAACAATCATTCTTATTGGATTATTAGGATTTCAAAACACATTACTGTAAGTGACTTTTGATTTTTCATTTTAATTATCTAGTAATAAATTGCTTGTTGATTTTTACTTGATTTGTTGGTTTAACTTTCTTTCTGTTACATGTTTCTTAGACCATAGAGTCGTAACAGAAATTGGGGGCTCGTCGTCCGGGATCTGAATTTCTTTAAAGCATATTAGAGATATTAAATTTATCTTTGAAATTCATATTGATTTTGTCTCGGAGAATTTTTTTTGTCTTTGGCAAAGATTTTTAAATAGAGACATTTTTTTGTGTGAAACCAACAAGCATTTACAATGGCATCTAATGTTCAGAATTTCATTTCAAAACCTACCCAGGAGGGGTTAGAGTGTATGAGAAAGGATGAGTTGCTCGAGCTTGCCAGAAAATACAGTCTATCTGAGCCAAAAGTATCATTGACAAAACAGGAGATAAAGATTATTTTAATTCAGTATTTAGTAGGAAAGGGAAGTTTTGAAAATAGTGCTTTAAGTTTGAAGAGAAAGCCTTTATCTGGTTCTGACAGGAAATTAAGGGAATTAGAGTTAAAGAACCAGATGGATTTAGAATTGGCAAAGCTTCAGATTCAGAGAGAGAGAGAGAAGGAAGAGAGGCAGATCCAAATGCAGAAGGAAGAGAGGCAGATCCAAATGCAGAAAGAAGAGAGGCAGATCCAAATGCAGAAAGAAGAGAGGCAGATACAGATGGAGAGAGAAAAAGAAGAGAGGCAGTTGGAGAGAGAGAAAGAAGAGAGACAAATGCAGATACAGATGGAGAGAGAGAAAGAAGAGAGGCAAATGCAGATGGAGAGAGAGAGAGAGAGAAAGAAGATAGACAAATACAAATGCAGATGCAGATGCAAAGAGAAGAAAGGGAAATGCAATTTAAGTTAAGAGAATTAGAACTGGCAAACAGAGCACACTCCACTCCTTTAAACACAAGTCCAGGTTTTGATGTTACTAGATATATTAGGTTAGTACCCCCTTTTCAGGAAAAAGAAGTAGATAAATACTTTCTTCATTTCGAAAAAATAGCTGAAAATTTGAAATGGCCCAGAGAGCATTGGACTTTGTTGTTACAAAGTGTACTTATTGGCAAAGCTCGTGAAGTCTACATTTCACTGTCAGTACAACAAAGCACTGATTATGATGTGGTTAAGGAGTACATCTTGAAAGCTTATAAGTTGGTACCAGAGGCATATCGACAAAGGTTTAGGAATTGTAGAAAAGAAACTGGACAAACTCATGTCGAATTTGCAAGGGATAAAGAACAACTATTTGATAGGTGGTGCTCAGCCAAGAAAGTTGATCAAGCTTATGATAACCTCAGATAGCTCGTATTAATTGAAGAGTTCAAGAGGTGCATCCATAGTGATGTTAAAACCTATCTTGACGAGCGGAATGTGGAAACTTTGGAAAATGCTGCTCGTATGGCTGATGATTATTCCTTGACTCACAAAATTTCATTTGGCAATAAGTCGTCCTCTCAGCAGTTTTCTGGTAAAAAACCATTTCAATCTCATTCGAGTACTTCCAAATTTCACAACAGCACAACTGTTAGGAATCAAACATCTGATAAGACTGATCAGAAGTCCTTATCTCTTCCTACGTGCACTTATTGTAAAAAGAAAGGGCACGTTATTTCTGATTGCTTCAAGTTGAAAAATAAGCAACAGAGTAAAGACAGAGCTTTTCCAAATGCTCTTATTTCTACGAGGTCAAGGTCACGGTCTTGTATTGAAAGCAATACATTTGTTGGGTCAAACAAACCCCAGTCTGATTCTATTTTGGAGGCTTATGAACCATTCATGTCAGAAGGTTCTATATCACTTATTGGTGATTCTGCCAAACCTATCCCAATTAAAATATTAAGGGACACTGGAGCTTCTCAGAGTCTTTTATTATCAGGTACTTTGCCTTTGTCTGAGGAGTCTTCTTCAAGTGAAAGTGTTCTTGTTCAGGGAGTTGAGTGCGGCTTTGTAAATGTTCCTCTTCATTGTGTAAATTTGGCATCAGACTTAGTTTCTGGACCTGTGACTGTTGGGGCAGTGACTTCTTTACCCATAGAGGGTGTTCATTTATTACTAGGCAATGACCTAGCTGGAGATAAGGTTGTGGTTAATCCACTTGTAACTGACAAGCCTTGTTTGGATCAGAAAGTTGATCCTGTCGAAACTTAAATCCCTGACTTTGTACCCTACTTGTGCAGTTACTAGAGCTATGGCAAAAAGAGCTCTTGAGAGTGATGTTGATCAGGATATTATTCCTTTAGCTGACACATGTATTGGTCAGTTTTTTGATGAGGTCACTTTTTCCTCAGGTATTGATCAATCAAATGGTATTGATCACAGTGATCCTCTTTTGGCAACTCATTCTCTTTGTCCTACTCAGGGTGACAAACGACAATCTCTTGTCATTGAACAGGAGCAAGATCCCGAGATATCTTGTTTGTTTCAGAGGGCTATTAGTGAAACTGAAGCCACACAAGTTCCAGTGTGTTACTTTGTGAAAAATGGGGTCCTTATGAGGAAATGGAGACCACCTGATGTACCCGCTGGTGACGAGTGGTCAGTGAGCTATCAAATTGTTGTTCCTAAGTCATATAGACAGGAAATTCTTAATTAAGCCCATGAAACTCCTTTCGCTGGTCATTTAGGAGTCCGTAAGACTTATCACAAGATCTTGAATCATTTTTATTGGCCGAAACTCAAAAGTGATGTTTCTAAATACTGCAGATCTTGTCACACTTGTCAAATGGTAGGAAAACCCAATCAGAAAATACCTAAGGCTCATTTACAACCTATTCCTGCATTTGATGAACCATTTAGTAGAATAATGGTAGACTGTGTTGGTCCTTTACCTAAAACCAAGTTAGGCAACCAATACTTGTTGACCATCATGTGTGCATCTACAAGATTTCCAGAGGCAATTCCTCTGAGAAATATAAAAACTAAAACTATTGTGAAAGCTTTGGTGAAGTTTTTTACACTTGTTGGCCTTCCCAAATCTGTCCAGTCAGATCAAGGGTCAAATTTTATGTCTGGAATTTTCCAACAAGTTATGCATGAACTAGGCATCCAACAGTTTAAATCTTCTGCCTATCACCCTGAAAGTCAAGGTGCTTTGGAAAGATTTCATCAAACTTTGAAGAATATGATTCGATCATATTGCTTTGATACAGAAAAGGATTGGGATGAGGGTGTTCATTTGTTGTTGTTTGCTGTTAGGGAATCAGTTCAAGAGTCGTTGGGTTTTAGTCCCTTTGAACTAGAGTTTGGTCATACTGTCCGTGGACCATTGAAATTATTGAAAGAGAAACTTCTTTCAGATGAAGATTCAAAGATTAATCTTCTTGATTATGTTTCTGATTTCAAATACAAGTTGTCAAAGGCCTGTGAAGTAGCAAGAACTAATCTTCACACTACTCAGTCAAAAATGAAATTAAGGTATGACAGAAATACACAGGAAAGGAGTTTTAAACCTGGTGACAAAGTTCTGGCTCTCTTTCCCATACCTCAGAATCCTCTTCAGGCTAAATTGTATGGTCATTATACCGTTGAAAAGAAAGTAAATGACTTAAATTATATCATTAACACTCCTGGGAGACGGAAACAGAAACAACTTTGTCATATAAATATGTTAAAGGAATATTTTGACAGAGATAGCCCAGCTAATTATTCTGTTAATTTAGTTGTACCTGTCCCACACAGTGAAGATATCAACGATGGAGTACGATCAGACTATAGTGACTCTGGTATAACCAATCTTCAGAATTCAGAAATATTGAACAACCTAGACCAGAAACTTTCACATCTACAACAACAGGAAAGAAATGAACTAAAACAGCTATTACATGACTATGAGCACTTGTTTCCTGATGTTCCAACACGAACAAGTAAAATTTATCATGACGTTGACATTGTAGATTCTGTGCCTGTGAAACAGCATCCTTATAGGATGAATCCTCTCAAACAGAACTATCTGAAGAAAGAAATTCAGTATTTACTGGAGAATGATTTCATAGAACCAAGTAAAAGTAACTGGAGTTCACCATGTATTCTTGTTCCCAAGCCAGATAATACATTCCGTATGTGTACTGACTATAGAAAAGTCAACAGTGTCACCAAAACTGATTCATTTCCAATCCCAAGAATGGACGATTGCATTGATAAAATTGGAAATGCGGAATATGTCACCAAGTTTGACCTTTTAAAAGGATTCTGGCAAATTCCACTGACGGAAAGGGCAAAAGAAATTTAAACATTTGTAACTCCAGATGGACTTTATCAATATAAAGTCATGCCGTTTGGAATGAAAAATTCGCCTGCAACGTTTCAACGTCTGATGAACATGATAACATTTGGTCTTGATAATTATGACGCTTATATCGATGACGTCATTATCTACAACAACACCTGGGAAGATCATTTGGAAACCATTCGAAAATTCTTTGATCGACTCAGCGATGCGAATCTGACAATTAATTTGAGCAAAAGTGAGTTTTGCCATGCTTGTGTCACATTTTTAGGACATATTGTGGGACAAGGTCAAGTTAAACCTATAGAAGCTAAGGTCAAAGCTATCTCTGAATTTCAAGTTCCAATTTGTAAAAAGCAACTGATGCGATTTCTAGGTATGGCTGGATATTATCGTAAATTTTGTTCCAATTTTTCCAAAATTGCTGAACCTTTGACAAGTTTATTGAGTAAGAAAGCCAAATTTTATTGGTCTGACAAGTGTCAGGAATCTTTTGACAAGTTAAAGGCCATGCTTGAGAATGCACCAGTTCTTTCTGCACCAAATTTTAGCCAATCATTTAAATTATCTGTTGATGCAAGTGATGTAGGGGTTGGTGGAGTATTGATTCAGGAAGACGATGTGATTGCAAACGCACTCTCACGTGCATAGAACTCTAATATTGCTTGATGTAATTAAGTCCAGTATCATAAAACATGTTCTTATGTATTTTTGGTTATTGTAGTATTAGATGTATATTCAAAAGAAAGCTTTATTATATAAATCTTTCTTTTTCTTTATGAGGGGAGGTGTTATGTATGATGTTTATATAATATTATAAATATTTTAGGAAATTATAAATGTTTCTTCACTTTAATATTTGCTTAAATCTTAATGTTATCAGGAAAAACATGTTTAACTGGTGTCCTTGAATTAGGTTGTTTTGATCAATATGTTTTCTCAATTTGAAGGTCAAGGTTGAATTTTTGTTTACAAGTAAAAATTCCATTAAGATGACACACATTCTAGAACATTCTGTCATGTGACCAATCTAGAACATTCTGTCATGTGACCAATCTTTATATATATCATGTTTGGTGGACATTTATTCAGTTTTGACATTACCATCAGTCTTGTAAAGAGCTATTGCAGTTGTGAAAATTCATTCCAAATTCTAAGAGAGGAATTATTTTAAATATTCATTGGATTATAACAGTGCTCATAAACTTTTGGATTTTGGATTTTTAATTGACAATTTTGGAATTTATGTGAACTTATTCAGAGATTTTGGAATACTTCATTTTGACTTCAGCACCTCAAGATTGCTAGTACATCAGGACTTTGGAGACCATTAGCACATCTTAACATTCAAGGACACAGCCGTGAATTCGGAACATTCTATATTTAGGACTTGTGATTAGAACAATCATTCTTATTGGATTATTAGGATTTCAAAACACATTACTGTAAGTGACTTTTGATTTTTCATTTTAATTATCTAGTAATAAATTGCTTGTTGATTTTTACTTGATTTGTTGGTTTCACTTTCTTTCTGTTACATTTTTCTTAGACCATAGAGTCGTAACAAGTCATACTCAAACTATTCCGGCAAAGGTAAAAACCATATGAACGCTGTGACGCCTATATAATGAAGGTGTCGTCACACCCCCGCTCTCTTCCGATTGGAGGAGAGACCAACCCTGTTGTAACGCGCGATTGGAGTGGTGGTTGTAACAAGATAATCGGGTTGGATTTCAGATTTATAACAGGACACTTTTGATGGTGATACAAATGCAATGTTTATTGATGAATGACTTGAATGGGAAAAGAGTTATGATTTATTCGTGCGTGTATAAGATCCAAATATTGGACAAATGAACACAATCCGCACGAACCTAATAATGTAACCCAAATGTGAATACAAATAAATAACCTTACACAGTACAAGGACAAAGGATAATGATTCACAGTAATTTCAGACGACGAAAAGAATGATGGGTTTTACTCAAATAGTAAAAATGATGTACTTTACTCAGATAGTAAAAATGTATCCGCTCAAATAATGAAAAATGAGGTACTTTATTCAAATAATAAAATGATGAAAACAATGGGATAGATATCACACAAAATATCTTGACAATCCCAAACCACTGGGTATCACAAACCCCAAAATTAGCCCACGGCTGAAAGATTACATGTATGGAGTAACACAAAACACTCCGTCACTGGCACACTTGGCTACCAGTCACACTGGTCAATCAAGCAGTCAGCATTAACGGTAGTCACCGACCATCATTCAATTCCTTGGTCAATCAAGCAATCAGCGCCCACCAATCGGTCAGTAACGCCCGATCACCTGCTACTCAACCAGCAACACACTGTTAATTCAGCTCTACGGCTGATATGGTCAGCTTTACAGCTGCTATGGTCAACTTCAATGGTCAGCTCTACAGCTGGGGCCTCGTCGACTCTGACCAGCTGAAAATAAATCTAACACCGTGTATTATGATTGACACGGGCATATACGACAATACGTAATGACGTTATATACGGTAAGTTATACAAATTACATTATCGGCACAACATTACAAAGCAATAAACAAGTTCAGAAGTGAACCTAACCGTGTCCGATAAACGTTTCCTAAAAATGACACTTTATATTGCTAATATAAAACTCTTGTTAAATCACAAACAAGAATAGAAAATATTTGCATTGTACTACGCAAGCCGAAGCTACATAGAAAATATACATCAGAAATTACTAAATAACTTACATACCTCTACAGCTGAAGATGCGCAAATCTTTAAGTAGACTGCTCACTGACAAGACGTTCCGTAATGTAAAGATTTAGTCTTACGGTGAGGCATTTATGCACAGACGATGCAGCCCTACATCGTCCGTACGCTTGATGTATTCGGTTTTTCCCATAGAAAGCACTTCGCACGTGCGGCATAGGGTGAACCGAACTCATTGTTTCGAATATTGTACAATATACATAAATCACCCTCGGGTATCATTGTACACGAAAAACGAAACCCGAGTACATGTATTTAATAAATAAAGGGATTTATACAATTCCGTGACAGTGGTTCATTTCGATGCGTTTCGATCCCCTCTTAGGCTATATATACCAGCGCTTTTGTCACGTAGCTTCACCGGTTCTCAAGACAACTCAAGAAAGACGTGGACTAGTGTTGAATCATCAAACATCGTATCGGGAATGCTGTTCAACCCAAACTATCCGATGTACGTGAAAGCATCATGGACAATCACCAAGATGACAGATACAGCGGTGTGGAAAAGAAGGATCTATATAGAGAGACAAGGCTGCCTGAAGCGGGTATTGATTTACGGTCCTGAAGTACGTAGAAGTTTAAGAAGAAGACCCTCCACGAGTTGTGGTCTGTGTTAACTTGGTTCACACCACTCCAACGGCCCTTTTCAGGGTCACCCGCCTCTCTAGAAAAGATTACTCTAGGATTGCCTTAAAAATATTATTGGTGTGTGTGTGTGTGTGTGTGTGTGTGTGTGTGTGTGTGTGTGTGTGTGTGTGTGTGTGTGTGTGTGTGTGTGTGTGTGTGTGTGTGTGTTTTCCGTCGATGTTCATTTCCTTTTTGGGCCCAGACTGTCCCTCCATGTTAATTTCCCGTACAGGCCCAGAGTGCCACCTTTGGGCCTAGACTGCCTCCCTCCATGTTAATTTCCCGACGGGCCCAGAGTGCCTCCCTCCATGTTAATTTCCCGTACAGGCCCAGAGTGCCTCCTTTGGGCCCAGGCAGGCGCCCACAACTACTTACGTACACAAAATTCAAAAATCTGAATGTCAATAAATAAATAAATTCGTATCTGTTATGATTGTCACAATTACAATATGTGGCTAACACATAATTGATTGTTAGGGACAGCCCGAATTAGTCACATGGGCAGAATTTGATCAAAAGTATGTCTATGGCGTTTCAGACACATTTCCGCTGCCGCTTTGTGACTCCGGTTATGCCCTTTTCCGCCTTTGCCTCTTCCGGACATGAACAATTAAATAGTGTACCGTGCACACATTTAATAATTAATTAAAGAGTACGCTGTGCGTACATTGATTTTACCAGACGTACATGGCCGAACACGTCTATGATAAAAAAATCAGTCAGTCAGTCAGTCTTGCTATTCATGGTCGACTCGTCCACGAAGAAAGAAGAATGCAGAGCATTGTACATTAGGCAAGCTGAGAGGTGCTTTGAACATCTTGGAGAGAGCGGAGTGCCTCCTGGGTCAGGTGGAAGAGATGGAGTGTTTCCCTCGCAAGAGACACATCAAGAAACAGATGAGCTCTTTAAATTCAGCGAAGAAACTCATCAGAGAAGTTGTCGATGAGGAAGTCGTCAAGATACAACAGCCTGGACAAAGAAGAGGAAAGACAAGATGCGACAGAGAAGAGAGAGGGAATTCCCTCTCCTCAATACCAACTGGATGAAAATCCAGGAAAAAATGCGAGAGATGGGGCATTAAGACCATATCCTTGAAGAGGAGAAGAAAAAAGAAGACTGGGAGAAGGAAACCAGTGAGCCTCCTTTTAGGCTGCGTTTTTTCATCCAACGATCGACAGAATACATAGACAAGCTGTGCCCTTGTTGTTTTGCCCGATTCGGGATGTGCAGTAGTCCTGGATATCGATAAACACCAGGGATCCAGGACAACAAAAACAAACGGCCCTCAAACACATTGCCACTATATAATATATGATATGTGTGTATCTTCCCCAAAAAAAGTAAACCTTATAAACTCCCCTCTTGTGTCTGATAGTATAGTATGTTTGTGTAAGTATAGTGTGTATATAAAACACTCCTACCCTTTACTCAGGGGGGGGGGGGCGGTTGATGCAGCAGTTCAGTAATTGTTTTAGCTATGTTTTCGTGTCTTGTAGAGGGCTAATGGCCGGAGCTGTCAAGGGTCCTTGGGTGTCAGGAGTGAGATGGTGATCCAGCTAACTGTACGCGGACCTGGTTCCTACTGGTTCAGGAGGGAGAGGCCAAGTAAATGTCACGTCACAGTCAGTCTATTTTTAGGAATCCCAGGGCGCAAACGTGGACACTGACCGGAGAGAGCTAGGAAACCATAAAATCATTAGATTAAAAACACATGTTAGGCATTTATTTTTAAGAATGCGTGAGAGAATTCAGGATGTGAGTGTGAGCGTGGTTTCTTTAGAAAAAGCGTGTGTCTCGCGCGCAACGTTGAGACTAGACAGGTATGAATGACAGGTATGACATTTTAATTAATCAGTCAGTTATTTGTTTTTTTTTTGTTGTGATCGACAACCAGTGGCGGATCCCTATATATCGTGTCGATTGGGGGGGGGTGCTAAACAAGTAGGCGAGATGTCTGTGAGACAGAACACCTGATGAGGACCCAGGGGTCGAAGCACCCGGAAACTCCTGCATTGTAAAGGTTTCAAGGGCATACTTTTAACCATCTAACTGTAAAGTAAACTTTCTATAGGAAACGTTCCGGTTGTTGGTTAAATTTAACTAGTGATTGAGGACAATCATTAGCCCTCTGCTTTTGGGTGGCACTTTATATGCGGACAATGTCGTTAAGAAACGGTGATGCTTATGAATGATTAAACTTTGTTATACTTGTTTCTCCTATTCTCGCGGTTCCCTATTCTCGCGGTATTGACTATATCCGTTCCAAATAGATACTTGCACGATCTGCCGGTCGTTTAAAACGGTAGTTTTGTTAAATAGAAGTGTTTGATCCCCTAACTAAATACAAGTCTCCTACTTCTCATACCGTAAGCCGAATCACGTCCCGCTTGGCTGAATAAGGTCATCGATTTGATTATGGTTTACACTGATACAAGCATAGTCACATGATTGTCCTTTTTTACATATCACTCATTGCCAAAAACATGGTGTAGAATAAGGGTCGTTGTATTGATACCTTGACGTCGTCTATTAATATAATTGATGATATGCCAAAATATATAAATACAATTATGCCAGTAATCCATATTAATTTACTACATTACAAGAAAACCTGTAATAATACGCAATAGGCAATTCCTTATTATACTTAATAAAGAGGTAACTAAAGGAGCGAAAATGAAAGAGCGATGTTTCCAGAAAACATCACAGCTGCCTTTTCCTTTGATAGCATGTCCATAAAAGATGTGCAAGTAACGCAGGCAATCATATACTGAAATGAAGAGGAGGAAATTTTGCACAGATTTTTTTTTTTTTTTTTTTTTTTTTCATCATTTGCCGCGAGAATACGAGAAATTATATTGTGGCATACACAGTATGTTCTAGTGCACGTTGTTTATTGCAAAATTAGCATCATTTACAATATTTGCTGAATACAGGATCGGAGATAAATGATAAATAAACAATTACGGCAACTTTCATTAGCAGGTAAATTGTTGTCTTTTATTTGTGATTCGTTTCTTATTTAGTACTAGGAGAATACGGTTCGCCCGTATACTAAACATGATGCGTGCTTATATCCACATACCAGTCTAGCTTCCAGGTGGCAGCTCAGTCGCTGATGAGAAAAGTAGAGGAGGTGTAAAGTTCCTTCATTGGACTTAATTTTTTTATCGTCTTTTCAGTTTAAATTTAGGTATCACCCAGGGAGATAGTGATATAATATTGGTAAGTTTAACGTAGTTTTTAAAACATTTCAGTATTTGCGCTATTCGTTTTCAAACTAGTCAAATGTCTATTTTATTGTGCTGGGGGCGATGTGGGTTGACATAGAAACTCTACGGATTTCCCTTTCGTAACGTGTGCAAAAGGAATTCCCTTGGGCCATCGTCAACGTAGCATGTTGCGAGGTCAGACCCCAACCCATATTGACACTGCAGTACAGCTTAGAGTGTAATTGCTTTAATCGGACTATACTTACTCTGATGTCTTTTTCCTGACACAATCAAATGGATGTGTTTTCACGATCTGTTGACATAAATTTCAGTTGGTTGAAATGTGATGGTATCAGAGAAATGCCACAAGTCGGTTTAAGCAGGGATAGGTTTCTTTAATGAAATGAATCAGTCTAATCACTTTTGGTACTACAAATTACCGACTGACTTCACAACATGTTACACAACACTGCTTGTGCTGGCAGTAAGATCTTGCCCCTTTCCATCATAAATATCAGGGTCGATCTCTTACATGGTAGGACTAAGGGGAAGTTAAGAGTTGATGAGTATCTTGCACATCGAGATGTTTAACCTGCAAGTATTTTCCACATATTGCTATGTCTGCCCTACTATCGGTGGAGTATGCATAATTTTTTGTATGGAAAAGAGTAATCATAGCAGTGAAATAATCAAAAGTATATTTTTTTTTATTAATACCAAAGTACAACAAAGGTCAAGCCACTAATCACGTACACATATAAAGATATCTTTTTTTTTTGTTACATAAGAGCTTCTTTCATTTTACTCTGAGTTTACCATCGACAACACAAAAATGAACAATATCACCTAATTAATAAAACATATGTACATTGTCTTCCTTATGTCCCACAAACATATTGCTTAAAATGAAGCTTTTGGAGACTAAATAAATTAATTCCTTAGAAAGTAGAAATTGGTCTTAGAAATAGTTCGAATTTAGATTTCATGAGTTTTGGTTTCTGATTTATTAATTCTACTGTAAAGCAAAAATTGAAGCATACAAAATGATCCAATTACAGGCGAATAATTCCAACTTGCATTTGCAAGAAACATAGTTTCATCAGCACTTAACATGATGGTAAGAAGTGAAAATAATGTAATACATCAGTTTCTTAAATACACTGACAAATAGAATATACATTTACATTTTCCTGGCATGGAAGATACCAGAATGCAAAAAAATTCCAATTAATTTTACCCATACATGTACTCTCAGCAGAAATAACTTTCAAACAAACCAAGGCACATGTAATAAATTTTGCTTCCAGAGGTAGGGCAAATACTCTTTCACACACACAGACACACAAAGTAGTCCCCTCCAACAGACAGTTTTTGCTCATTTTACATAGAACACTGTAGAAGGCTGGATGGTACAGGGTTCTTGAAAACCTGGGAACCCAGGCATTCCAAGCATAAACTTAAGATTTCATGCACAGAATTTGCATACTAAAAGTAAATTCAAAGATACATATTTTTTTATGATGCACATGAAATAAAATTTGAAATCTATCGATTTGGAAACAATATCAACAATTCAAATAATAAATAAAATAAACCTACTTGACTATAAATCAGATCATGAACATTAAAAGAAAAACCAAAGCATGGAAAAAGAACCATAAGCAATAGTTTAAAGTCATAGTATATTCTTATATGTCACCTATATTAACTATAATAAATGATTATTATTAATATTGGTAAGATTTGATATTTGTGCATGTAACAAACCATGCATTCAATTTCTTTCCAGACATATTTCTTTTAAAGCATTACTGCCACATATATCTTTTGCTACAGAAAGCTGGAAAAATGGAGAAAATTATAACTGAGAAAGACCGTAACAAGGATTTTACTTTTGCAACTTTGGATGAAATACATATGAAATGGGATATTTAGAACATCACAAATTAACTACTCCATTAATTTCATAATTTTACAATAATAATAATGACAATTCATGATGCAATAAGGTGCTCTTTTTATCATGAGATACGCATTTAAAGTAAGGCTGCAAAGTTTACCAAAATGTTTAAACGTGTACATGGTTTACAATAAACGAAAAAATGCCATTAATCAAAACGATTAGAAACTCAATGTTTCCCCCAAATCTACCCGTTAATCTTACTAGAACATCTAACAGCTATTATAGTGTGCATGCAATACCTCGCTCAGTTTGAGATTAATTTACTGTATGTCCTTCTCCTCATATTATGGCAGGTTTAGTTTATAAAACATGTCTTTGTTGAATATATTAAACAATTTCAGTAAATCATCCCTATGATTATGGTGATTTTGTTTCTTTTTGTTACATATATGAATATGATGAAAAAATTGTTAATGGATCTGAATGTATTGTCTGGACATGTGCATGAGAGAGTCCTTAGGAAAATCCAATAGTTCAGGCTGTTGTCTAATTTTGTGCCTTTTGTACACTTTTTTTTCTAGCTCTCTTTGGCTTTCAACAGTGTACGGCTTCTGGATCAAAACATTGTTCTACCATTTTTTATGTGTTCTGATATTATTGGCAGTGGCCATGACCAGTAATGTCAGAATATAGTCCAAAGTGATGGAGAATACCTTGCTGATCAATACGGATAAAATATTAGTTAAAGTATGATAGCCATAGTAGCTTAGTTGGTTGAGCATCAAATTTGTAATCCAAGGATCACTGGTTCAATAGCCACCCAGGCCAAACTAGGTTGACTACCTCTGTGTCCTTGGGACGACACTTAGTTCCCATTTCCTTGTATGATATAACCAATAATGTGCTATAATGCTGTTAAAACCAACAAAATTCTTAGATTTTCATAAGTTTACTTTTGGTATTTTTAAGATATCTTAAAATTGGATATATTTATACATTTTATTTTGATGAACATATTGTTTATTTCAGTTAAATGTTTGATGTGTATATCTGACCAAAAAATTCATCTGTCTCGACTTTGGTGGTATTCATATTAGTTAAGTGAGTGGCCTTTTTATAGAGGTGTCCTTATGGATAGGTATTGGTAAAGGTTTAGCGATGGAAAATTCTTAATACCATATTAGTTGAAATAAACATCAATTGTCATGGATGACTCTTTCAGAGTCAGTGATGCAGGTGTTCTTTTTATATAGATGTCCTTTATGGCCAGGTGTCACAGTACGAGTACTTTTAGCAATAAAAGTCCTGATACCAGATTAGTTTAAATAAAAACCAATTGTCAGGATGACTCTTTCTGAGTTAGTGAGGCAGGTGGCTTTTATATAGAGGCTCTCTATGGATAGGTGTCACAGTACAGGTGCTTTTAGTGATGGAAATATCTTGATATCAGATTAGTAAAAATAATCAGTTGTAATGGATGACTGTTTCCGAACCGATGCATAGAATCCACTTAATTTAAAATGTAACAGCATTCATAACAAATGACTCTTCAATACTAGGAGTGATATATATATGAAACAGGAACCATTATGGATGCCAAACAAATCTTATTTCTTTTGTTGCCTAGGTCAGATCAGATCCAAGTTCAGAAAGTGGATAAGTTTTTGGCAGTAATCCCTACAGTCATAAAACATTTTAGAATATAGGCAAAGTAGAGTATATTTTTAACTGTGAAGAACTCTTTAGTTGTCATGGATTGAGCTATTTGTAAATAATTGTTGAAGAACTACACTGTATCACCTTAAAGAGATGATCTCTGTAAACTGAATAATAATGATGGTAGAGGTACAGTGCACACATACACACACACAGACACACCCAGGACGTCTTTTAAAATGACTCAGCAATAAGTGCACAATGTATGGTATACAATAATCCTGAATCTTGTTTCAGACATTCCATACAAGGATCCAGTATCATCTGACTAGGAATGATTTTCCAGGAACTGTGTAAAATTATGGAGCTCATCTCTAGAGGAACTTAATCTTTATCCACAGAAAGAGCATTGGCTGGACAGGTTGAACACACATACAGATATTTTTTATCATGATTATTTTTCACTACTGTTGTTTTAAGATGGATGGTTCATCAGATAGTCTACATGGATGGTTCATCAGATAGTGTACATGGATGGTTCATCAGATAGTGTACATGGATGGTTCATCAGATAGTGTACATGGATGGTTCATCAGATAGTGTACATGGATGGTTCATCAGATAGTGTACACTTCATGGTTCATCAGATAGTGTACATGGATGGTTCATCAGATAGTGTACATGGATGGTTCATCAGATAGTGTACACTTCATGGTTCATCAGATAGTGTACATGGATGGTTCATCAGATAGTGTACATGGATGGTTCATCAGATAGTGTACACTTCATGGTTCATCAGATAGTGTACATGGATGGTTCATCAGATAGTGTACATGGATGGTTCATCAGATAGTGTACATGGATGGTTCATCAGATAGTGTACACTTCATGGTTCATCTGATAGTGTACATGGATGGTTCATCAGATAGTGTACATGGATGGTTCATCAGATAGTGTACACTTCATGGTTCATCAGATAGTGTACATGGATGGTTCATCAGATAGTGTACATGGATGGTTCATCAGATAGTGTACACTTCATGGTTCATCAGATAGTGTACATGGATGGTTCATCAGATAGTGTACATGGATGGTTCATCAGATAGTGTACACTTCATGGTTCATCAGATAGTGTACACTTCATGGTTCATCAGATAGTGTACATGGATGGTTCATCAGATAGTGTACATGGATGGTTCATCAGATAGTGTACATGGATGGTTCATCAGATAGTGTACACTTCATGGTTCATCAGATAGTGTACATGGATGGTTCATCAGATAGTGTACATGGATGGTTCATCAGATAGTGTACACTTCATGGTTCATCAGATAGTGTACATGGATGGTTCATCAGATAGTGTACACTTCATGGTTCATCAGATAGTGTACATGGATGGTTCATCAGATAGTGTACATGGATGGTTCATCAGATAGTGTACATGGATGGTTCATCAGATAGTGTACATGGATGGTTCATCAGATAGTGTACATGGATGGTTCATCAGATAGTGTACACTTCATGGTTCATCAGATAGTGTACATGGATGGTTCATCAGATAGTGTACACTTCATGGTTCATCAGATAGTGTACATGGATGGTTCATCAGATAGTGTACATGGATGGTTCATCAGATAGTGTACATGGATGGTTCATCAGATAGTGTACATGGATGGTTCATCAGACAGTGTACATGGATGGTTCATCAGATAGTGTACATGGATGGTTCATCAGATAGTGTACACTTCATGGTTCATCAGATAGTGTACATGGATGGTTCATCAGATAGTGTACATGGATGGTTCATCAGATAGTGTACATGGATGGTTCATCAGATAGTGTACATGGATGGTTCATCAGATAGTGCACACTTCATTTGTACTCAGGCCTCTATTAGATTTTCTTTTTAAAATATCTCTTGTACAGTAATTTAAATACGCAAGCTGCGGAATGAATTTCAGGATAAAGCCATAAAAAGATTGATACCATGGTTTTTATGCTGTTTCTACCAATTTCTTTTAAATTATTACTTTCACATAAAAAAATTGTCTTAACTGCAGACAGAAGTTACTATATTTTTAAAATGTTATAAAATAACATCATGTACTCTCAATAACTGGAGATACAAGTTAATTTTTGGTTTTAATTCTATAAACTAGTATGACATAGTCTCAACAGTCTATATCAAACTAAGAGAAAATCCAGCAACTTCCATACCTGTCAACCTCCTGAGACAAAAACCTGTACACCAGACCAAAAAAACCCCGTACAAATTACGGGATTCCCGTACAAGTTGACAGGTATGAAAATGTATTGTATAATTACTTATCATTGTTACTGTATGGATTAGTAAATTTATTGGCATTGTGCAACAAAACAAAGCCATTATCCCTGAGGCATATATGTACCACGGGTTAAACATAGTTATTGTTCTACAGGTAATAAACCTCTTTGTAGATGATAAATATTGATTGTAGGTGCTATATGTTCGGTACATCGAATGCTCTTTTAACGAAATCCAGATGGCTGCCTTTTATTTCCAAACGCACCTGAGAAAGAAATCCCACAAGTTATGTTATTAACAATTATCACCTAGACACCTTGAAATCGCCGACTTGCATCAAAACAATCTTTCAGCAGTCGATTGTTTCGAGCCGGCAAGCTCTGCTTACTTTGAAGTTACCCTCGGCTAGGTGGGGAAAAAAAAAACAGAAGAGAACCACAATATAGATCATCTTTATTTAAAAAAATATCAACATATTAATCACTCTGACTCGTATATTGCAACTTGCTTGTTATTTTTATCCTTCCTAGGCTTACGAACAACACAAACCCCCATATAGAGCCTCTCACTCTTGTTGCTATAAGACTAGCCATCATACATGCATTTCTACTCTCGATACTAAAATGTTTCTCTTATAAATATCTTAAGAATCATAATTCCAAAATCTTTTTATTTAGTTTGTATTCATATCTTAATTACACTGAAATAAAGTTTGCGTGCATTTATAGGGTAGATTTTAGTGATCACTGATTAGCAGAGGGTTAAACCGTGGATTGATAGATTACTAATATGGCGGTTCTTTTGGAAAATACACATACGATCGTGGCTCTAATATATGTTTGGCTGCGTTTTCTGATGTTCCGAAAACATGCCGTAAATACGGTACAACGCCTAATGATAACCTGATTTTCAGTCGACCAGTAAGGGGGCAGAATTCCGTGCTTGAAAAAAGAAATAAAACTCTCAAATCGGTAAGTGAAAGACACATCAATATTTCGGGTAATCTAATAGGTGGTTCAAGCGATTTATGTTCTATTCTCGTTGTATCTTATGAAGAAAATAAATATCCCCGTCGAATCCTGATCTTGGCGAAAATTGCTGACATTTTTTTGTAAAAAAAAAAATATTAAAAAAACGTACAAAATGCCTGTACGGCCTTACACTGCAAAATCCCCCCAAAAACTGTACAAATTACGGGATTCCCGTACAAGTTGACAGGTATGAACTTCTGATAAGTAAATAACCATTTGTTGACTGTGTAAGGTTGTCAAGGAAGGAAAACAGTAGCTAGATATTGGAAAAACTTATTACAAATTTGTAAAGTTACTAGGCCATTTCAATCCCTCTTCAGGGTCACATATGCAAATTTGTGTTGTAGCATAATCTTGAAGAGAATTTATAAGTACCTTTGACTAATTAGTTTTCCAGATGTTTAATTTCTTTAAAATTATTTAATAAAAGAATTGAAAAATGTAGTATAAGACTAGAATACAGATGCAAACTTTTCTAAATATTCTGAATTTAACAGCACATTATAATATGGTTGGGAAACTCCCCCTATTATCAGCACTACTGTAGAGGAGAGATATTTTACTACACCCAGTGTCAGTGTCACCATATACATGTACATAAGCATATACTTATACATAAGCATATACATGTTCATAAGCATATACATATACATAAGCATATACATGTTCATAAGCATATACATATACATAAGCATATACATGTACATAAGCATATACATATGTACAGCCTCACTGTATCTCTACCATTCTTTTTCTCATGGAATATAAGCAACAGTTTGCAGTCAGTTTCATAGCACCTACCTCCTGGGAAGAGAGCTAACTTTGTACATATATGAACATTATCTGCACATCCATGGTTACGTTTTTGGGTTTAGCTCAGTTTTTTATACGCTGTATATATACTGTTATACCTCAAATCATGAAACTTGATAAAGGGATGCATCTTGACGACTACTACACCCTCATAACAAAGTAAGTCACTGACCCATGTTTTTACACTTTTGTTAAATTTTGTGTTTTAATTTTATTTCTCAAGTGCTGTTCATGCTAGAATCATAGATGATTGTATCTATCTCTTTTAATATCAGACCCTTACAAGAAAAGGTCACTGTCATCTACATTTAACATTTGCTGGCTTAAGTTACGTTTTTTTGTATGCACTTAGGTCATGACCAGCTAGGTCGTTTAAACCCTGAATATATACTTTTATACCTAGACTTGTGAAACTTGTTGAGGGGATGCATCTTGATGGGTACTACACTCTATCATCACAAAATAAAAGTCACTGACCCATATAACATGCTTCACCCTATAATGATCAAGATATTGGAATTTGTTAGATTTAGGGGGACACTGGCAGTTTGAGGTGGGCTCACTCAAGGTGGGCACTGCCAACCAATTTTCATAAAATATGCAATACACAAATCAGAGAGAGCTGCTGGTAGAATACTAACACTTGTGCTTTCCATATAACAAAAACCCTTTATAGCTGATACAAGTAAGTATGCAGACTTCCAGGTAAAAACTTGTCTGAAATTGGCAAAGTTGTGCTGGTAATAACAGGTAATATTCTATTAGCAGTATAATAGCCAGTTAAGTTTTGAACCTCCACATGATTCTCGGATGGTTTTACAACATGAATCCAACCTAACACTCTTCAGACCTAACCTGTCAGCACTGTTGATTCCAGGAACTGAAAAAGTGGGGTCCAAGGGCCCACACTAGCCTAGAAAATGGGGTCATTTAGAAAAAATAGGGGTTACAAATATCCTTACCTTTGTTTAGTCAGAAAAATTAAAATGCATATCATTATCAGCCTCCCCTGAGACCAGCATTTTATACCAGGATTTGAATTCCTTGTACTTGGGTAACAATTCCCCATTAGAATATATTGGACATGTGAGTCTACATTTTTCTTCCCTGTACACTACTTTAGAAATAAATGCAGCATTTTATTGCAGAAGATTTCATCTTTTTTTTACATTTTCCATCCATGATCATCATCCATGTGTTCCCAATTGTTTCCCAAGTTCATCAAAATCAGTAAGACATTTCTGTCAGCCAATGAAATTGATCACCTTATCCTTCTTAGGCAATAAGTGCAATCTATTCACTAAGTCCGATTTGGATGCTAACGTTTTTGGTGAGTCAAAAATCAACCATATCAATCTTTTATCTTTATTTTTTTATAGTTTTTTTTATTCACAATACAGGTTTCATAGATGCACCTTTCTGGCACCAAAGATGGAAAATAAGGGTCAGTGGCAAAGTCTAAAATGAATTCTTTGACAGTATTCCCTCAAAAAAGACATTCACTAAATAAAAGAAGGTCACTGTCACAGTTTTTGTTTTGTCATCTTGCCACAAAATGTCATTTTGACCCATATCTATTGTTACAACTTGTATTAGCTAAGCTGGACATATTGGAAATTTAAAGATAGCAAAGATGATGAATGGATTTCTGTTTAATATCAGACCCTTTATACCTTTCAACTTAAATTTCAGGTTTGAGAAAACATCTCATAAATAGTAGATACTATGAACTGTATGAGGTAGAACTAAAGCCATGAACAAATAACATGCTAAAACTGTTGATGGATGTGTTACCAAATGGACAACTAAAAGGAACAAGGTGGTGGAAAGAGCCAAAGTCCAGATTCAGGAGGTTTGCATGCGCAATTGGCATTTTGTTTGACCAAGAGCCATAGGAAATCATAGTTAATTAGCTCTGCATCCCAATTAGGTTACCGGTACATGTTTGTATCCCCACCCTTTAGGAATGGATATTGTGATCTCTTTTCATCTGCCCAACCTTCTGTCACTATCTCTCTTCCTAATCTGCTTTGTTCACCAAATTAGGTACATAGGTTGCCCATCTAAGAACCATCTACGAGAGGGGTATAGTTTTTTGGCCCCTCCCCTGGGAGTGGTTCAAAGGTGAAATATACAGACACTGAAGTTATAATGATATTTTTTTATATTTCTGGACCATACATCAGACATGCAGTAATAGCATTAGTGTCATGAACATTACCTCCATTACCCAACAAATGTTATGTGACCCATGTATTTTTGGGGCCCTGCCCTGGGAGGAGTTCAAAGGTATAAAATACAATCATTGAAATTACAGTGACATTTTTTTAATATTTTTGGATCAAACGTCATACATGCAGTTAGCATTTGTACACATAATATGTGTAATGAAGTTTGGTTTATGACCTCTGGGTCAGGTTCAGGGTACAGTTTGGGGTTGGGCTTGGGGTGTAATCAGTGCTCCAAAAATTGAATTGCCCAATGCCTGGGGCCACTATAAGTCTATATTGGGCTGCCTGTTAACCTTGTCCCAAGAAAATGTTATCTAATTTGCCAGAAAAAACCTTGAGAATGCAGACAAAAAGAGTATCTTCATTTTGAAGTCCCTGCAATACAATGGTAAATTGTTAATATTCAGCCTGATGTTTGTATGTGATAATTACAGGTGCTGCACTGCACAGTATTTAAACTGTGGACACACTACTGTCAGTATATGTCACAATTTGTAGCTCTTCTGGTCTATGACCAGAAGAGCTTATGGGATGGCTTGTTGTCCATTGTCCATCTGTCCATTAGCACAAGATTGTTATTGGTACTTCTTCTAAAATACTTGTAGGATTGTCATGAAAGTTTACACAGATACATTCATCCTAGTTGATCATAAATGAAAATGGTGCCACTCAGAATGTATCGAATATAACCACAATATTGGCTATCAAGAAAATCTTGTTACAGCTATTCCTCCTGAATGGATGATCAACACTGGGTTTTCACCAAAAGACTTCTTATGATGTTTAATTGCTTTTAAGTAAAAATGGTGCTGCTCGGATGTCCAATATGGCTGCCACAGTGCCCATCTGGTAGATCTTGTTATTGTGGCTCCTTCTGAATGGATGGTCAAATAAACATGGGGTTTTCACTAAAAAACTTCTCTAGTTGATCCTAAATTAAAATGGTGAGATGTTATGTTCGATATGGCAGCCAGCTTGAACATGTTGTTATCATTGCTTTTCATGAATGGATGGTCTTATAAACATGGGCTTTTCACTAAAGGTCTTCTTATGATATCTAATTGGTTCTAAATGAAAATGGTGCCGATCTAACATCCAGTATGGCCACCATGGCATCCATCTTGTAAATCTTCTTGTCACTACTCCTGAACAGAAAATCGTTTCAACATTTTCACCAGAAGACTTCTTATGATGTCTAGTTGGTTTTACTGGAAATCATTTACCAGTGTTTATGCATGACATTTACAGGCATTGATGTCACCAATAAGTGTCACATTTTGACACTGAATGTCAACTTTGCATGGCCATTTATGACATTTACAGGTTCTATACTGCACTCAGTTCATAGAGATAATTTTATTTATACATCTGTAAAATGTGCATACCATTGATTCACCAGTTTAGATGAAATTGGCCCTTTTTGTGCATTTTTCCAAGTAAGGTTATTTGCCATTTTCTCATACAGGGAACTGCATATGTGATGAACAACTGGTTTTTCCAGTTATTACTTTGTTAGCGCTGTTGACTTTAACTCAGCCTGATTGTCATGTGACAGAGGTATACATGTATTACAAATGCAAGTAAATAAGACTACAGCATTTTTTTTATATTTTTTTTTAAATAGCAACATGAATAAAGGATGAGCGACTTTCTCCACAAATTTAATTTAATGCAGCTCATGCAACTGTTAGAGAATAGTCTATCAGGTGCTGCTACATGGTGTTACCAGAGGGAGAAAATCTTAAAATGTCAGTAGTCGTATTAGTTTGGGCATACTTTTGCCATTAGGTTCACCTTAGGATGATTTTATGTTAAACTTTTTTTCTTCTCTTTTATGACCCTTTATCACCTGTATTTTACTGACTTCAAAATATTCACCCATTAGTAAATATCAAGGGGCCTTTGGACCCTTATTCCTGATCATATTTCACTGAGTATTGATTTCTTGCATTTGGCACCAGCTATGATCTGCTTCCACTGATGTACATGTAAATGTTAGCAGTTATTATTATTTAATATTTTTTGTTGGTGGTCATATAGATGACTAAATGTCATACTATCATATAGATGACTAAATGTCATACTATCATATAGATGACTAAATTTCATACTATCATATAGATGACTAAATGTCATACTATCATATAGATGACTAAATGTCATACTATCATATAGATGACTAAATGTCATACTATCATATAGATGACTAAATGTTATACTATCATATAGATGACTAAATGTCATACTATCATATAGATGACTAAATGTCATACTATCATATAGATGACTAAATCTCATACTATCATATAGATGACTAAATGTCATACTATCATATAGATGACTAAATCTCATACTATCATATAGATGACTAAATGTCATACTATCATATAGATGACTAAATGTCATACTATCATATAGATGACTAAATGTCATACTATCATATAGATGACTAAATGTCATACTATCATATAGATGACTAAATCTCATACTATCATATAGATGACTAAATGTCATACTATCATATAGATGACTAAATCTCATACTATCATATAGATGACTAAATCTCATACTATCATATAGATGACTAAATCTCATACTATCATATAGATGACTAAATGTCATACTATCATATAGATGATGCAATGACCAAAAAAAGGGATATAAGCCTAATTGGCTGCTGAACAATTTCTAGTATTTATTCATGTCGTTATGTCAGTCTTGTGTACATTGATTGCTTATAGGTATTGTGTACATTGCAGGTGGTGGAAGCAACCTTGAGGATGAGTAAAAGTTAAGTTGACAGCTCATGAAGGACAAATTGACCTGATAAAAAGTGAGCGAGAAGAAATAAATGGGAAACATTCTAACAGCTAAGCTGGCAGAGCAGGTGTTTGATTTGGGTTTGGTTTTGTTTTTGTTGGTTTTGACTCTATATTGGCTACGTCATCCGAGGGAAAATGGAGTTAAGTGCCAAGGACACACAGAAACAAAGGAGACAGCTGAGGAAGTCAGAGGTCTAAAGATTAAATATGAGCAGGTATGAAAAAAGCTAGATAAGATGTACTTTTATAATGAAGAGTTGCAAAGCATATAATTGAAGGAAGTGCTCTATACTTTTATTATAATTCCCAGAGTTAGAAAATGATTTGCATCCTGAGCTGACCAGAATTGTGTATTTTCAGCCATGTTGAATTGCAATATGTATCACCATAATTGTGCTCAATACTATCATGATAGTATTGCATACTTAAATAAACTGAAAAATAGCGAGTCCATGTTTTACAAAAAAATCATCGCTGGTATTGTTGCATAATCCATCATAATATATGCTAAAGTCCCAGAATGAATGAAACGAAAGTGTTTTCATCACTCGGCACAATTTGAATCCATCATATTATAAATCCTTACATCATGTTTGGAACACTTGCATTTTATCATATTTAGAAAAAAAGTGCCAAGATTTTGGGATTTATTTTGCTTGTTGGAGGAATTTGAACTCCCATGTTAAGCATCATAAATTGTCATAAAATCTGCTGCTTTTGGTGTTATGTACATACTTTCATTTTTGGGTGATAAGCATATGTTTACTTTTATGGCAACATTACATAATTTATTTGGTGCGAAGCACAAGGCTGCA
The DNA here is from genome assembly GCA_029931535.1 of Margaritifera margaritifera. Taxonomy (NCBI): domain Eukaryota; kingdom Metazoa; phylum Mollusca; class Bivalvia; order Unionida; family Margaritiferidae; genus Margaritifera; species Margaritifera margaritifera. The sequence goes on along the minus strand of JAQPZY010001507.1, from coordinate 2,005,802 downwards.
GATTAACATGATTCATGCAAGACTAGCCAAAAGAAATTAGTACATGCATATAGTTTGATAAAGAAAACAGAACACCAAAGAGACTGAGAGAATCATAGCGTGAATCATTGAATAGGATGGGCCAAAAAATGAGAAAACAATGGAAGGAAAAATGCAATGGCAACCCAAGGAACACCAAACTTGCAAAATTCAACATTTAATAGGCACGAGGTCTCAAAGTATCATTTATTTGCCGTTCAAGTGCATCAAGCTAAGGACAAGAAAACTACTATGCCAGTTGTTGTCGAAACTGCAATTAGTCGGGAAATATAAATAGAAAGAGACTCTGATGAGTGCAAAGAGGCCCAGATCAGAACAATGTTCTACCTAGCTAAAGAAGACCTGTTACTGAACCAGTTTGGCAAATTAATTGAACTTCAGGTAACATTTTTACTTTATTGTTCTAGAACATAAACTGGTTTGAAAGCTTTCTAAAAAGAACAAGATTTCTTTCTGATACAAAATCATCATTCTTACGATGTAATTATGCAGTGGATGACATAACTCTAGTTTGATCCAAGTTTCTTATACTGAAAGCTAAAATATTTAATTTTTTTAAAATATTATAATTCTTCAGAATTTTTTTTCATGATATATGCTGTTAATATTATGTTTTGATGCTCATTTATTTTGTCTTATTATGCTATTTAGTATTTATATGTCAAATTCATATTACGCTATTTAGTATTTATATGTCAAATTCATATTATGCTATTTAGTATTTATATGTCAAATTCATATTATGCTATTTAGTATTTATATGTCAAATTCATAGGTTACATAAACGGAACTTGGTACAACAACATTTTCACATATTTCTTTCTTTATACCTAACTTGAAAAATGGAGTAATTATACAAAGACACATGTGTATAACACATCAACAATTTTAGGGTTTTTACCCCTGTCATGAGGATGGGAGCTGGTAGAGTAAAACACATAAACCTGAATTTATGATTCATTCTTTCGCTTTTAGAAATTAGATGGATGTCATGTTCTTCAAAATTCATCCAAAAGTGTACTTTGGTGAGCAAGCCAAAATGGAGATGTTGGATGCAATCAATTCCACATTAGAAGAGAAAGTACACAGGGACATTCATGCTTCAGATTTTATAGGACTGATTGTGGATGAGAGTACTGATGTGAGAGTGCATAAGAAGTTAAATGTATACATCAGGTGTTTGTCAGCACACTCTAAGTATCCAGTCATTCACTTCCTTGCTTTTCATAATGGGAAGTCAGAGACAATATTGACTGAGATAGCTAGTGATGGCACTTCAGTCATGACTGGGAAACACAATTGTCTTGGTGCAAAGTTATCTCAAGTACACTGTTCTAGGATTACACAGGTGCACTGTGTAGCAGATAGACTGGCACTGGCAGTATGTAAGGGTGTTTCCTTATTCAATGACTACCAGCTGACATTGAAGCCGGTTTATAGATTCTACAGCCACTCTGCTGTGAGCCACAATGATCTGAGGGAGATGCAAGTTGTTTTGGAGGATGAGGATATGTGACATGTGGCACTAAAGGAGCCAGCAAGTTTCAGATGGCTTTCCTTAGAGGCAGCAGTCAAGGCAGTGTCTGACATCTACCCAGCTCATCATGCTGCTCTGGAGAATAAGGCAGCCAATAGCACACCAGCAGCAAAAGGGCTGTTCAGCAAGGTGAAGAACATAAACTTTATTCTGACTACAGCCTTCATGAGGGATGTGTTGTATGTGGTTGGGAAGTTGTCTCAGATATTCCAGAGGGACAATGTTGATATTTCCACAGTAAATACTACCCTATTGCAGACAGTACCACAACAAAACTGGAGCACTTGAAGACTAATAATGGAAAGGAATTTGCAAAGGCATATAAACTGTTTGATGGAAGTTATCATGGTGTGAATATTCAGTATAAACAGCTAGAATCCAGTATCAGGAAATTGCTATTGATTACCTGAATGCACTGATCTGAAACTTGGAGTTACAGTTCCATAACGATTCTATGTACATTTTACAGCTGCTTAATAGCATCCTCAATCCTACCAGTATTATTAGAGGCTTATAAATAGACAATCATGGAGTAGATGCAATCATAGCACCTGGAATACTTTATGGTGGGGAGACAGATTTTGAAAAAAATGAAAGAATGGAGGAGGACTTTTTCCAGTTCAAGGTGGTGGTAAAATAGTGTGCAGGGACGAGTCTGCAGGAAGTGTGCTTGGTAGTATACATGACGTATTCAGACTTGTTTACAGACTTTGCTGTTTAGCTGAAGTGCTGCTGATTTCACCTATAACATCAGTGGCTTGTGAGTGAGGTTTCTTGTCACGTAATATCATCAAGACATAGGGCTATAGACTTTAAAACAAGAAACTGACGAAATTGATGAGGGTGATGGAGGAAGGTCTAGAACTTAAGGATTTCGATCCAAAACCTGCTGTGGAGAAATATCTTAAAGTTTGTTTGAGAAAGAAGTGAAAGTGAAGATGAAATGAAAAAAGTGAATTGAATATCATGGTCATGTTTTTTTTTCTTTCAGTGTCTCTATAAATTTATTGATCTGAAATGGAATTAAGCTAATTAAATAAATTAAAATAGAAAAGAAAGTGCAATCTCTTCCATGATTCCTTCTAGCTGCACAAAATTAAAGAATGGGAAGGTAACGCCATTATTAATTATTAGTTGTAACATCACAATCAATCACAATTATCATGGCTATCAACTGCCTTAGTTTTTCATTTTTGTACTATAATACTAAATATTTCACATTGAACGAGCACAAGCAATCTGGTGACATATATATTGATGATACAACAATACATGCATAATGTTCAAAGTTATTGCAAGGAGAAAATAAAGCATCGTTACTGGGACTCCTAGATTTAAGGCTGGGACTGCAACTTTTCAAGGAAAGAGTCCTGGACTGCAACTTTCAAAATCCTATAGAGAACTCTGGGTGGGATTTATCAGATTTCAATCAGCCAGTATTATTTCATGTGATATCGATAATTTCTAGCCTCATTTTATTAACACTAAAATTGGTATGGTGTACAGCTGATTATTCTCTCTCCAGTTCTCTCTCTCTCTCTCTCTCTCTCTCTCTCTCTCATAGAAAATAAACAAAACTGGTTCAGATTCTTGCGTCTTTTTCTGGTGTTGATTATATTGTGTAATTTAATATATGCCATTGGGCCTTTCGCTCATGGTGGGCATCAGCAGAACACCATTGCACATGTACTGTAAACACCTGTTGATCCATTTTAAAAGTACATGTAACATTATCTTATACATTAGTGGTGGCATTCAACTGTACCATTTGGATAATATTATTTTGAGTCAAAAGTTTATGCCTTGATATGCAAGGAGTTTCTACCTTGTCTATCTCACCTACCTAAGCAACATGGTCAACAATGTTCAAGTTTTGTGTGAAAGTTGATGAAAGTGAGATATCATACAGGGTTATACTGACAAGTTTTGTGTGAAAGTTAATGAAAAGTGAGATATCATACAGGGTTATACTGACAAGTTTTGTGTGAAAGTTAATGAAAGTTAGATATCATACGGGGTTATGCTGACAAGTTTTGTGTGAAAGTTAATGAAAAGTGAGATATTAAGGGTTATGCTGACAAGTTTTGTGTGAAAGTTAATGAAAAGTGAGATATCATACAGGGTTATACTGACAAGTTTTGTGTGAAAGTTAATGAAAGTGAGATATCATACAGGGTTATACTGACAAGTTTTGTGTGAAAGTTAATGAAAAGTGAGATATACAGGGTTTTGCAGACAAGTTTTGTGTGAAAGTTAATGAAAGTGAGATATCATACAGGGTTATACTGACAAGTTTTGTGTGAAAGTTAATGAAAAGTGAGATATCATACAGGGTTATGCTGACAAGTTTTGTGTGAAAGTTAATGAAAATGAGATATCATACGGGGTTATACTGACAAGTTTTGTGTGAAAGTTAAATGAAAGTGAGATATCATACAGGGTTATACTGACAAGTTTTGTGTGAAAGTTAATGAAAAGTGAGATATCATACGGCGTTATACTGACAAGTTTTGTGTGAAAGTTAATGAAAGTTAGATATCATACGGGGTTATGCTGACAAGTTTTGTGTGAAAGTTAATGAAAAGTGAGATATTAAGGGTTATGCTGACAAGTTTTGTGTGAAAGTTAATGAAAAGTGAGATATCATACAGGGTTATACTGACAAGTTTTGTGTGAAAGTTAATGAAAGTGAGATATCATACAGGGTTGTACTGACAAGTTTTGTGTGAAAGTTAATGAAAAGTGAGATATACAGGGTTTTGCAGACAAGTTTTGTGTGAAAGTTAATGAAAGTGAGATATCATACAGGGTTATACTGACAAGTTTTGTGTGAAAGTTAATGAAAAGTGAGATATCATACAGGGTTATGCTGACAAGTTTTGTGTGAAAGTTAATGAAAATGAGATATCATACGGGGTTATACTGACAAGTTTTGTGTGAAAGTTAAATGAAAGTGAGATATCATACAGGGTTATACTGACAAGTTTTGCATGAAAGTTAATAAAAGTGAGATATACAGGGTTATGCTGACAAGTTTTGTGTGTAAGTTAATGAAAGTGAGATATCATACGGGGTTATACTGACAAGTTTTGCGTGAAAGTTAATGAAAGTGAGATATCATACAGGGTTATACTGACAAGTTTTGCAGTAAAGTTAATGAAAGTGAGATATCATACAGGGTTATACTGACAAGTTTTGCATGAAAGTTGATGAAAGTGAGATATCATACAGGGTTATACTGACAAGTTTTGCATGAAAGTTAATGAAAGTGAGATATCATACAGGGTTATACTGACAAGTTTTGAATGAAAGTTAATGAAAGTGAGATATACAGGGTTATACTGACAAGTTTTGCGTGAAAGTTGATGAAAGTGAGATATCATACAGGGTTATACTGACAAGTTTTGCATGAAAGTTAATGAAAGTGAGATATCATACAGGGTTATACTGACAAGTTTTGCGTGAAAGTTAATGAAAGTGAGATATACAGGGTTATACTGACAAGTTTTGCGTGAAAGTTAGTGAAAGTGAGATATACAGGGTTGTAATGACAAGTTTTGCATGAAAGTTAATGAAAGTGAGATATCATACGGGGTTATACTGACAGGTTTTGCGTGAAAGTTAATGAAAGTGAGATATCATACAGGGTTATACTGACAAGTTTTGCGTGTAAGTTGATGAAAGTGAGATATCATACAGGGTTATACTGACAAGTTTTGCGTTAAAGTTGATGAAAGTGAGATATCATACAGGGTTATACTGACAAGTTTTGCGTGAAAGTGAGATATCATACAGGGTTATACTGACAAGTTTTGTGTGAAAGTTAATGAAAGTGAGATATCATACAGGATTATACTGACAAGTTTTGTGTAAAAGTTAATGAGACCAAAACAAAAAAAGGGGCGTTTCCGATTGCACTGGTTTTAAAAATGGGGTAGGCAGGTAGTTTTTTTTTAACATTTTATATAAATTAAATAAAAGTGCTAGGGTCGGCAATGATAAACAGGGATGGTCGGCCAACCGGAAACACACATATTTTTTGGGGTTTCTGAAAGTGAGATATCGTACAGGGTTATACTGACAAGCATACAGATGAAGATGACAAACCAGGTTCCACGGAACATTTGCTGCTATTATTATTATTATTATTATTATTATTATTATTATTATTATTAAAGAAGCTGGAGTTAGATAGGATCCATTCTGTTTGTCCTATGTCCATCCATCCTTCCTCTCTGGGTTGTAACTACTAAATTACCTATTGACATAAAAATTGCATATTGATAGTATCAAGAAAAGAGGGCATGTCACACACCAAAACAGGATCATTGTGACCTACTTTTCGGGATATATTAAACAATAAAGATTGCTAAAAAATTGTGTCCAGACTCTTATTCCAATATTTTTTTAAAACTATTGACCACAAACTTGCAGTGTGCCTGCATCTTGGGATTCAAGATAAACATTTAACATATGGTATTTCATAATAATATTTATGCATTAGGAACTGACACATATAAACCCTATTGTGTGCATTTTGTAGGGTACCTATTTAAATTGCAGTGCTAGAATATAACTTTTTTACTACTTGTATTTTTTGCAAATGGACAAAAAATAAACTTGCAAAATCCTATTTCTGCTGGTATTGTTTTAAAACCAGTTACTGTTATTACATATAAGCTTGTGGTTTGGCAACAAGAAGGAACTACAATACTTTTCTATCAGTTTATATTATTATTGGTTTTAATCTATGTAAAAAAATACATGTACAGCTGTATTGTTCTTCTTGTTTATAACTGCAGTCTGATTTATATACATATCCAAGTTTGTATTTTTGGACCATAAAAGGTTCATGAACTATCAGCAGCACCAGTATTCAACAAGAACATGTTATTGGATAGTCAGGATAATATGTGACACTAGTATCGGTGATAGACCATCCTATATATCTGTTATTGGATAGTCAGGATAATATGTGACACTAGTATCGGTGATAGACCATCCTATATATCTGTTATTGGATAGTCAGGATAATATGTGACACTAGTATCGGTGATAGACCATCCTATATATCTGTTATTGGATAGTCAGGATAATATGTGACACTAGTATCGGTGATAGACCATCCTATATATCTGTTATTGGATAGTCAGGATAATATGTGACACTAGTATCAGTGATAGACCATCCTATATATCTGTTATTGGATAGTCAGGATAATATGTGACACTAGTATCGGTGATAGACCATCCTATATATCTGTTATTGGATAGTCAGGATAATATGTGACACTAGTATCAGTGATAGACCATCCTATATATCTGTTATTGGATAGTCAGGATAATATGTGACACTAGTATCAGTGATAGACCATCCTATATATCTGTTATTGGATAGTCAGGATAATATGTGACACAAGTATCAGTGATAGACCATCCTATATATCTGCAGAGTATGTCATCAGAGGAGACATAGTAACAGATTTTTGCTAAATGAAGATAATATCTAAGAAATATTTCTGTATTTGTGAATGAAATCATCAGGCCTTAAAGAAATATTTCTATATTTGTGAATGAAATCATTGGGCCTTAAAGAAATATTTCTGTATTTGTGAATGAAATCGTTGGGCCTTAAAGAAATATTTCTGTATTTGTGAATGAAATCGTTGGGCCTTAAAGAAATATTTCTGTATTTGTGAATGAAATCGTTGGGGCTTAAAGAAATATTTCTGTATTTGTGAATGAAATTGTTGGGCCTTAAAAAACTATAGTCTGCTTCCCCTTGAAAATATAATGACTGTGCACCTGTCCACTGTGCATTATGAGTACGTACAGTATTAGGCTACATGCTGAACAGCAGTTATCTCATGATAAGTTATCAATGCCAAGATAAGCTTCATTGAACATTTTGGAATTTAGTTCTTTAAGGAGTTTTACTAATGATTTGCTGTATATCACTGGATCATTGTGCACTTGCAAGAAGCCAGAACTTAAAATCTTAGTTTGTATTTTCACAAATTAATTTGCAGCTTGAGAGTATGTGAACATTAAATTCCAGCCCTGAAGCTGCCACCTGACATGCATAAAGTTTACTGCACTTAAATGAGTTTAGAGTACACCTAAATCTACACAGCCGATTCTTCAAATTGAAGTTTATTATTATTTTAATCCAATCACAGTTGGAAAGTATATACAAACATACATACATTGTTACAGTCATATTAGATACATTTTGTTGTTACTTAGTCATAATATATTCATTCATTGTTACATACAGTCATATTAGATACGTTTTGTTCTTCAATACAGTCAAATTAGATACATCTTGTTGTTACATACAGTCATATTAGATACATGTTATTGTTACATAATCATATTAGATACATTTGTTGTTACATACAGTCATATTAGATACATTTGTTGTTACATACAGTCATATTAGATACATTCATTGTTACATACAGTCATATTAGATACATTTTGTTGTTGCACACAGTCACATTCGATACATTTTGTTTTTACATGCAGTCATATTAGGTACATTTTGTTGTTGCACACAGTCATATTAGATACATTCATTGCTACACACATTCAGATACATTTTGTTGTTATATACAGTGATATTAGATACATTCATAGTTACATAGAGTCATATTAGATACATTTTGTTGTTACATAGTTATATTAGATACATTTTGTTGTTACATAGTCATATTAGATACATTTGTTGTTTCACAGTCATGTTAGAGACATTTGTTGTTACATAGAGTCATATTACATACATTTGTTGTCACACAGAGTCATATTTAATTTACAAAAATGAACACAACACCTGTAGCTTTATCACAGTGCATTAGCATGTTGTACAAAGACAGAACAAGAACAAGTGAACTAAATTAATATTGACTTATGATAGCCTATGCAATAGTATTTTGTTTAAACAGGGGTTGAAATGACAGTAAGATAGGAATGGAAACCTGGCACTTGCAAGAAAGTGTTATCTTAACAAAATAAGAACACTAGGAAACCTCATGTTCAAATAGCAATATTAAAAATAAGAACACATACAAGTTTATGTTCAAACTGTAATATTAAAAGCCACATACACTACTTGTACAATGGAACTTTGAATACTTCTTTTTTTAGATACATTTACTTTTATCTAAAAATGTATACAAGTACATTATACATTTGGTTTTAGAGTCAGTTCTTTATCAACAGTCAGCCATGTCCATTCATAGCCTCTAAATGGCATGAAGGACACTACATGTACCTGTTCCTTCAAGAATGTTGGTAGACAGATGGATGTAAATTAATAATCCAGATCACTCAGCGCGTGTAAAGTTTTAGTGGGCATCTTCGTGGAGAAAATTTATTTTCTTTCATGGACCAGTGGGAAAAGCTGATTCAGCTCTCTGACCCACTTGACAGAAAAAGAAACAAACTGATGTGAAACTTCTTGTGTCAAATTTATTTAAGAAGGGATATAGCATCTTGCCTGTTTGTTTGTTTTTTCATTCTTGTATAATTTTATGCAAAGCTTTTTATGAGGGCATATACCATCTTACCTGTTCATATATTTGCATGTTACTTTATTCATTGTTGTGTTCTTTCATTTGTTGATTTGTTTTAAGCTTGTAAAACCCACTATAGTTTGGACCCTATTTCACCAACATATCAAAATTGGTCTGTAGATGCAAAAAGTATGTCACTGGAAGCTAGTAGAGTGACTTGTATTGTCAGTAATTTCCTCAAAAGTCCTATTTTGCAAACACTCATAAAATTAGGTGACAGTGGCTGATGATGACTTGCGGAAGGAAAGGGTAAGTGGTCATACAAATTGACAAATTTATGAAGGATCACAGACTATGCATATATAAATTGTTAAGTTTGTTTTCTGAATTGTAAAAAAAAATTCTGTGTGGAAACTATGACTTGTCTGTGGAAACTGTATGACTTGTCTGTGGAAACTGCATGACTTGTTTGTGGAAACTGTATGACTTGTTTGAGGAAACTGTATGACTTGTTTGTGGAAACTGTATGACTTGTTTGTAGAAACTGTATGACTTGTTTGTGGAAACTATGACTTGTTAGATTTGAGATATGTATTAGTTTTAGTTTTGATAACAGAGTGAAGAAGGATAAGATTAACAAGACTTTCAATTGACTGTTGGTGATAAATTGTATGTTGTTGGTCACAAATGGAAACCTATAGAGATTCAACTGTTCAAATGTACTATAAAGTTTTGTTTAAGTACCTTGTGAAAATGACCCTTTTGTTGTCATGGAAACATCCATTGCTATGGATACTTGATGTTTCCTACAAAGTAGGCAAAATGTGTTGGGTCTTCACCTAAATATTCTGAATTGTGAGCATTGAGAAAAACAATGCAAGTGTTTTCAAAAGTCTTTGGAGGTTTTGAGAAGTTTGGACTGATTTACATCCATATACTGTTTTATTCCAGTGAATTCATTATTTCTTCATATGAAAGAACTCCTAGACATTACTCTTGTAGAAAGATGTACATAAACACCTTTTTTTCTCTTCTCTCTCTCTTTAGATTCAAGAACACCAAGATGCACTAAAACACAAACATGATGAAAAGCAGATGCAACATGATCAGTTAAAATCTAGGGTGGAGCAGCATGAAGCCTTGAACACAAGACAGGACTGTGAGCTCAAAGACCTTGGATCCCAACAGAGGGATACCCAAATCAGAGACCATGGAGAACAAATAGAAGGTTTGTATGCAAGAGTATTCAAAGAAGATGAGATATTTGACAAAGGTGAGTTCAGATAAATAGTGTCTGCTGGAACAGGCATAATGATCAAAGCTAGGTAATAATATTTTGTAATCAAGGAGAAATGTGTATTGTTCTAAAATAAATCTGTGTAGTTGGCCAATCAGAACTCAGTAATTTATAATGTGAAGTATTAATATACATCAGTATGGTCATAGGTATAAAAGTTGAGTCTAAATATAAACTGCACTTTATATGCAATTTGTTAGGACTAATCAGTCGAACAAACAACATAGACCTTGAGCTGTCAGCACATGTGATGGCAGAACAGGATCTATGTTTTTTGCAGTTGGACTCTACTTATAAGAGAGTCTATATGGTAGGTAAAGCACAAAATGGATCTAAAAAAAATTGTGATAGAGTCTTGGAAAATTCATACCTGTGACTGTGATAGAGTCTTGGAAAATTCATACCTGTGACTGTGATAGAGTCTTGGAAAATTCATACCTGTGACTGTGATAGAGTCTTGGAAAATTCATACCTGTGACTGTGATAGAGTCTTGGAAAATTCATACCTGTGACAATATGAATAAAGGCAAATTGTGTTGGGTAAATCAGAAATTATTTTCAATATTTGATTTAATATAACTTGGCCTTTCTAAAGCAGAATATATATATATATATATATATATATATATATATATATATATATATATATATATATATATATATATATATAATTTCTAAGCTTTTACTTAGGGGCTGTGCCCCAGAGGGTAAGGACAGACATAGTACTATGACCCAGGGGCGGTATTAGTTTCAAAAGAAAGTTAAATATCTACTTATGCACTTATGCAATATTTCAAGATATTCCCCATGTGGGTTTCACTTTGATGATAAGCAGTGCTTACTTCCTCAATATTAAATGTATCAAATTTCATAAAATTCATTTTGGATAGTTGTAATGCCCACATGAATGGGAAGGCGAGATGTAGCAGTAATTTTTGCACCTTGGCAGCATCAGCAAAGGTTTTCACCAAAGTGTTTCAGTTTCATGTATTTCTTGAAGTCCTTGGTTAATTCTCATCATACATGGAATAAATCATTATAAACAAAGACAGTTCATATTGAGACACACTTATGTGCCCCTTTGACCTTGAGGGTCAAGTTCATATTTGTAGAAGATTTGGTGAAAGTGTTTAATTTGCTTATATTTTCTCAAATGCCTTGATGGATTCTGTTCACACTTGAAATGAATGATCATGAAGCAAAAACAAGTCATTTTGTGATGCACCCACATGCCCCATTGATCTTGGTGTCCAAGTCACAGTCATACTTGGGATGACTCACCATAAAACAAGACTATTCAATTCTGCAACACACTTGCTGAATCTTTTCTGAAGGTCCCATGTTCAACAGCATTACTTTGATTGTGGACTCAACATTCAGGCCCAGTAGCATTTATATTTTAGAGTTGTTGGGTTACATAAATATTTTAGCAAAATGTTGATGCTGCCAAAGCCAGCACCAATGCTATTGTTGACATAATTATTGCTATATCACACATATTTCTCCCAAAACAGACCAAGATAAAAATACATTTCCAAACTTGCTTTAAAATCATAATATCATCTAACCAGTTTTTATCCCCTCATCAATGAAGCTGAGAGTGGATATAGTGTTTTTCCTATTCATTGTGTGTTCATTTGTACATTTCAGTGTTCATTCTTTCATTTATTTGTATTCCCTCAGTATCTTGGAGAGCCATGGTAGCTCAGTTGGTGGAGTGTCAAATACATAATCCAAGGGTTGTTGATTCAATACCTGACCAGATCAGCTTGGTCAGCTGCCTCAGTATGTCCATGGGAAATCAAGGCTCATAGCTTTCATTTTCTCAGCATGATATAGCCAGTAATATGTTAAAAAGTACTGTTAAACCCAATGAAACAAAAAGAAATCAATTAAACTTGGAATATGGGCTTATATTAATATATATATATATATATATATATATATATATATATATATATATATATATATATATATATATATATATATATATATATATACACACACACATATATATGCACATACATATATACATACACACATATACATATATATATACACACACACACACACACATATATACATATACACATGTATACAACATATCAATTCCTCCACTAAAAATTTATACAATTTTATATAATGCCTTAGTATTAAGGCCATTGGGATACAAAGTATCTAACCGATTAATCCAGTAATTTTCTTTAATGAGTCTGTTAATTTCTCCGTGCACAATATCGATTGGCATGAAAGAAAAATCACGTAAAGAGTGATTATTTGTATTAAAATGTATTGAAACATTAGAGGAGAACTGAGGATCCATACAATTTTTTATATGAAAGCAGTGATTATTCATTCTCTTAGAAACTTGTTGAAGTGTTTGTCCAACATATTGCATGTTACATTTTTTACAGGTTTTCAAATAAATTATATCAGTTGATATACAGTCAGTGTTATAACGTAGAGAAAACAATTCTTTAGTGTTGGAGCTACTAAAATAGGTACTTTCTCTAATAGTTGCACATTGAGAGCACCGACATCTGTTGCATTTAGATGATGAAAAACATCTTTTTAAATTTTCTGTCCGTTTAGTTCTGATCAAAAGATCTTGTAAATTCTTAGGTCTTCTATAAGCAAGAATTGGCTTGCTCTTGTAAAGTGTTTTGACGCTGTTTTTATCTGATAAGTTGAGGAGACTCCAATATTTATTAATTGTAAGGCCTATATTTGGCAATGAAGGATTATATTGTATTATGAAAGGAATTATATTTTTCTCTTTCGTACATTCTGCTGTATTTAAAGCATCATTTTGGGTAAGAATACAGACTTTACTCAAAGCAGACTCTATTACATGTATAGGATAATTCCTGCTTTGGAAATATGTTTTTAATTCATTCAAAGAATTTTGTAATTGACAATCGTTTGAAATGATACGTCAGTATCTTTTTGCCTGACTATAAGGTATACCATTTTTACATGACCTGGGATGACAAGACGAATATTCCACATATTGGTGGATATTAGTTTCTTTGCCGTGAACATTTGTAGAGATAGTATTATCATAATTTTTCATCACATTTATGTCTAGAAATGATACATGCGTACTGGATTCATCGTAAGTAAATGTTATGGTGGGATGAAAATTATTTAGGCTATTATTAAATTTGTGTAGATCTTCTTCTGAATGGTTCCAGATCATAAAGATGTCATCTAAAAATCTTAATCAAACAGTGGGATTAAAATTCTCGTTTTCAAGAGAATCTTGTTCCAATTTACCCATGAAAAGGGAAGCGTATGAAGGAGCCATAGGACTACCCATCGCCGTACCCATTATTTGGATGTAATTGGTACTATTAAATTGAATATTATTATTATCCAAGTTAAGTGTTATTACATTACAAATATCTACAGTCAATATTCTGTTATGATTAGGACTGTTGTCAAGAAAATATTTACATGCCTTAATTCCAACTGCATGCGGTATGTTTGTATACAATGATGTTACATCTAAAGATGAAAGGATGGAATTATGAGATAGTTGGGAAATAGACTTCCAACTTTTTTTATAAAATCAGTAGTATCTTTAATGTATGAAGGAAGTGATTTCATTAAAGGTTGCAAAACACTATCTATAAATTTGGATAAGTTCTCTGTATATGAATTACAACCTGATATAATTGGTCGTCCTGGATAATTTAAAGGTAATGTATGGTCAGGACTTTTATCAGTTTGGGCAATATGTAGAATTGAGGTGTACGTATTTTGAGAGGGAAAGTATCAAATTCTTCATATATGTAACTATTATTCTTAGATATTTCATCATTGCATGTGAAAATTTTAGATTTAATTTCTAATGAAGGGTCTTTGTTGACTTTTTTGTAGTACATGTACTTTTCATAATTTAATTGACTTTCAACTTCTCTAACATAGTCTTCCTGATTCATAATAATAATAGTGTTTGATTTATCAGCCTTTTTAATAACATATTCTCGTCATTAATTAAATTACGTAAAGACTCCATTTCTTATTTAGAAATATTACTAAAATGTCACTTTTGAGGACTCTCGTGTAATATTTCTTGTGCGATAGGTTCAATGTAAAAATCTAAATGGGAGTCATGTCCACTAGGTGGTGTAAAAGATGATTTGTTTTTATTGAAATAACCCATATTCTTTGAATTGAAAGAATCTGATTCACACTTGGAGTTGTTGCCTGATTTATCATAAAAAATTCTTTTAATTTTAGGCATCTAGAAAAATTAAAAATTTCTTCAGCTAATTTAATTTTATCATGAGATTTTGGTTTGGGACAAAACTGTAATCCTTTACCTAGAAGTATGTAATCACTATCAGTTAGTTTTCTACGTGAGAGGTTAAAACACTGTCTCTTTACCTCTCTGAATTTTTTTTTTCTTTTTTCCATTGTCTCCTACAACTGAATCTCTGGAATCTTCTACTCTTTTGTTTTGGGAAGTCTTTTGTATTAATTGTTGTATAATTTTGGCCAAGTTTGTCAATGTTTTTGTCATGGTCACTGACTCGGTTTCCCCCCATGATTACAGCTTCTGCGTAGGTCTTCTTTGTTGTGCCCTGGGGAGTCCAGTTTTTTTGCTGCTCTTGCTGATCTTTACTATTCTTGTTTGAATTTATCATATTCCTTTTTACCTCTCCTGTTTTGCCTGTTGATGCTTTGGGTGCAGCTGTAAGTGTTTTACTTTTCCATGTTGTAGTTTGGTTCGGTTTTGAAGATTTCTTTTTGGGGGGTTCTTTTCTCTGCTGTTGAGATGCTGTTTGAATGCTTGTTTGAATGTTTGTTGTTTGAATGCTGCTGTTTTTGCTGTTGTATATGCATCGTATAACGTTCTCCATTTTTCCTCTCTAGTTGACTTTGTCCTTTATTTTCTCGTAACTTGTGAAGTTTTTTGTTTTGCTTCAAAAATATATTATTTTTCGAAGATTCTGTTTTTTCATACACTTCTTGATCAAAGTCAAAAAGACTATGTCCGTCAAGTTTCTTTTTAAGTTGATCTCTACCTTTTCTATCTGCTTTCCTATGTTTAGGGATCTTTTCTGTTGTTCTTCTGCAAGTTACTCACATATATTCAGTGAAACTTCATCCAAAAGGTTGTCAATTGATTTTTGGAATTCTTCACCGCCATTTCCAATGTAAATTTTAAGTTTTAAATGTAGTCCTGATGGAATTATTCCCTCTTCGACACAGTTGTTTAAAAAGCTGCTTTGAAGACTGCTTTTCATTTGTTTTTCTGAAAGTTTTAGAATTTGGAATTTTAAAGACGTCAATTCCTCCGGCGGATCACTTTTTGATGCCATTGTGTTGTTGATAAAAATTCAGATTTGAAATAAAGAAACAACACAAACACCGATAAATTTGTGCGACTAGTTTCGCATTTACTCTGTGCTTCTTCAGGCACAAAATGTTTTTGAAAGAAATGGATGATGTCTATATATTTATAAACAATTAGGTCATTGACATGTAACTTCATGAGACCTGATACTTTTTAACTAGCTATCACAGGTCATTGACATGTAACTTCATGAGACCTGATACTTTTTAACTAGCTATCACAGGTCATTGACAGGTACCTTCATGAGACCTGATACTTTTTAACTAGCTATCACAGGTCATTGACATGTACCTTCATGAGACCTGGTACTTTGTAACTAGCTATCACAGGTCATTGACATGTAACTTCATGAGACCTGATACTTTTTAACTAGCTATCACAGGTCATTGACAGGTACCTTCATGAGACCTGATACTTTTTAACTATCTATCACAGGTCATTGACAGGTACCTTCATGAGACCTGATACTTTTTAACTAGCTATCACAGGTCATTGACAGGTACCTTCATGAGAAGAATTATCCATGCAGTATGATTATTGATTAGGAATCTTAAGCACTTCTTGAATAATTCTGGCGTCTAAGCTTAAAGAACTCGAGCAAAATGGTAAATGGAAGTGCCACTGAAACCTTGACTAGGAGAGAGGAATAAATTCTTTGCAGAAATTGGATGTAATGGATTGCACAGTCAAAGAGCGCTAACTAATAAAATGATCCTTCAAAATACTATGGTGCTTGTACTGAGAGGTGGAATGGAAACAGATAATTGCAGAGGGGGGGGGGATATTGAGCTGAAAACTGATTAAATGGGAAATGAATACCATAAATTTAATGAACATGAAATAAAAGCTCCTACATGTGAAAAGCAAAGTTCTCACCAAAGGACATTCTGTCCAAAACAATTTGCCCATCCTTAAGATCCTGAAAATTTCCGTCTTATGGCTTACTGGATTTTCTGTAGTCATCGTCCAGAAAGTATGAATCTCCCTAAAACTCTCTGCTGGAATCATGTTTTAAAAAATTTGGTACAGATGCGAGCCTTTAGGTAAACACTCACTGTGCACAATTATAAAAGATATGGAATCCAAAACTAACCTTCCTGGATGAAAAACTAAGTGCAGTGCGCACAAATCTTGTTGCACCAAAGTTATTCATTCTTGAATAGCTCCTACAACAATTCAACAATTTACAGGCCACAGAAATGTGCAAAGCATGAAAACTATTCTGTAACTTCATTTGACATGCAAAAGGAAATGAGTAATATTCTCTGTAACTTCATTTGACATGCAAAAGGAAATGAGTAATACACTTACATTATCTGTTTGGTTTGGTTTTTGTGGGCTAACTTTGTACATACTTACATTATCTGTTTGGTTTATTTTTTGTGGGTTTAATGCCATTTATCAGCACATGATAGGCTGTTCATGGCAGCCAGGACATTTGGTGGAGGAAGAACCCAGGAAATCGCGGGAAGAACCACCGACCCACAGGAAGCTACTGGCAAGTTTTCTCACATACCCAAGTTGGCCTGAGCCATAGACCAATCGGGCACCTGTACATTAGCTGTACATTCTTGGCTAAAATTTTCATTTAGCTCAGGGTTTTTACACACTGTATATATATACTGTTCTACCTAGATTTATGAAACTTGGTGAGTGGATGCATCTTGATGAATACTACACCCTCATCACAAAAGAATGTCAATACGACTTACATTTCACATTCTACTGGCTAAGTTTTGCATTTAGCTCATGACAAATGGGTTTCTTGCACCTGCATTTATCCTGTTATACCTAGGATCATGAAATTTTGTGATCGGATGCATCTCGATGAATAATACACCATCATCACAGATGTAGGTCACTGTGACCCATATTTCAGGCTTCACTGGCTTGGGTTCTGTCTTGAGCACTGTTCATGCCAAAATCCCCAAACTAGGTGATTGTATGCATCTCTATTAGTACTACACCTTTACAGCAAAAGAAGGTAAGTGTGACCTATATTTCATCTTTAACTGACTTAGATTAGGACTTTGCATTTAGTTCATGATCACATGAGATATTGGCATGTTATATGCATACCATCCTACCTAGAATCATGAAACTTGGTGAGTGGATGCATGTTGATAATTTCTACATCCTTTTTACCAAAAGAGGTTTCTATGAAGTATGCTTCAGTGACTTTGATCAAATTTTGTGTGGACATATAATTTATGAAAAATGAAGCTTGATAATTGGATGCATCTCTGTTACTATTACATACTTAAGATCAAAGAAGGTCACTGTGACCTAAATCTTATGGTTTACTAACATGGGTTAAGTATTTGTGTTTATCATCACATAGATTCATCCATGCTGGATCTATATACATGATATCCTTCTCAAAAGACCCTTTCTGACCAGTGAAGTTTGAAGTAGGAATAAATTTTTTATTCAATGATAAATGTTCCATCTTGAGAGCTTTTGGTAATACACAATTCAGTACAGGTGGGTGGGGTATGGTACTCTTATTGTGCAGAAATGACTGATAATTATAGTAATAGTGATGGCCCATTTCCTTCAATTAAGTATCCTGTAACACTAAGCGGTGAGTGTGTGAAACAAAGCTTATAATAAATAAATTCCTTACCTTTTTATCCACAAACTTTGATGTAGTGTACAGCTGTATGAATTCTGCATGTACTTAATAAGAAATATCACAGACAATTATGAATAACTCATTGAGTGGCAAAGAGAAGTTGATGTTGTATGAAACTGAGAAATTGAACATAAGCTGTTTTTCTGCACATGCCGTTTGCAGATCAAACATTTTTGTCAGTCCTCAACAACCTTGAAATTAGTTCTCAAGAAAAGGTAGGGAGGCCTGTACTGGCCATAAGCAGCATTTTATGATGAACACAATAACACAATTGTACATGTATTTTGGTAATAATAATAATGAGACAATTTTCAGTGTGAAACATTATGATGATTCCCAAAATGAACAGTCTGGAATATGTTCATATTCTTTGTTCATATGTCTTTCTGTACATCTATCCATCTGACTGCCTAGCTCTATATAAGTGTTCTCATAATGTGAGGTTAGATCTTGGTGTACAATTTGTAATGTAGTTTTCCATACTTTACTAATTAATGAGTCTTCAGTTTAAATCTCTATCCACTTTCTTGGTATCCTTGTAATGGGTTAAATGCAAAATGTACAAAATAAAAGAGTGTTGTGTAATATTTTCCCTTTTTGTTTCTTTTGTGAAAGAAAGTATGTCCCAAAACACACAGAATATATGTGATAAATGTAATGTTACAAGGCATTAACTGACACTGAAACACTTAGGGAAAGGACAAAGGGGATGGATTGTGAAGAGGTGTTAGATATGTACTATAATGTGCAAGAAATACATGAAACATATGCAAGGAACAAGAGGCTTCAGGATTGATTATAGTGAGTCATCAATTGGCATGAAAATACCAAGTAAAATGTGCAACAAACATTGTGCACTGTCGTCAGTCCTACCCTGTGGGGACTTGCACCTGTAACAACATGTAAATAATTGAGATGACCACTTTCAATATATGTATACAGCTAGTGATCCTGACAATACCAAGTTAAACATGTGACTAACATTGGCCCTTGCAATTTGTCTGTATCCAAGCCCTTCCCTAGGATGTAGCCCGTTTATAATTTGGAAACAATTTCAATTGCCATCCTATTATCATATATTTATATGCTAAGCAATAAAAGAAAAATGTAGAGACAGTAATAATACTGGCCATTGTGTCCTATGTAACTCTGTGATACTTAGCCAAATTACATACACTTTCTTCCTTATCAATTGATACTGTGGCCACATCATTTTTTCCCCAAAATACTGTTGCACCTTCTCATCTCTTGATACACAAAATTTCCTCATGGCTTATATATATTTTTGACTGTGTAGACCACCAGCTGTGTTAAATCACCTCCTTATAGTCTGCATTCTAAAGAACCCTATGTGTATGCAAATGAATAGACTGTACGATGATAAAAACTAAAGTAACCAAAGTATTAAAAAATGTCGCATACAAAACAATATCAATAACTATTTATCACAAATGCCAAAAAATGTCCCTAAAGCACCAATATTATGTATGTAACTAATTGTACAAATAAGTCTCATTTCTTTCTATACAAGTGGCCTATTTGACACAACGTAGAATCCACTGTATGAAAACATAGATTTACATGTATATATGTAATACTTACTGTCACTGACCATGTTACATTACACTTAGTTTAACATTCATGATTTCTGACAATCATAACAAACAGAACTCTGAAGAGGCTACCTTCTTCTACAGTATGCAGCTGTTTATATATCTTACCTGATCAGTTCATTATTTTCTTAACATTTTTTATTTTCCTCTCATGAACTTCACTCTTGCCATGCGGAAAGTGCATTCTCACACACTAGCAGAAACACATCCAAGAAATAAGTCATTGTATAGTATGTATTTCACAAATGTTTTGGAATTTTCTTGGCCATTAACACTACCAACCATACTGTACTTTCTATACCAAAAGTTTGATAGCCATTGGGTTACAGATATGCGTAATATCACTTGCGGTCATTGACTGGAAGAAGACCAATATGGCAACTTCCATTACATGGCATTGTTATGTTTGCTACATGCAGTGTACGTAAGGCTACTTGTATATGTAAAATGTAACACTCATTGCATCTTGATTAGTCATTATGCAACACAATAATTATAATGCAATAACTCAAATATATCTATATGTCATGATCTATTGTGTGTAAAATTCTATATCAGATTGTGTATTTAAGTTCTTATAAAAAAAATTTCCACAAAACCGATTGTACCTGCACATTTCATTGGAAGATTTTCAGGTAAATAATATTGCATTTTTCACTTATTATGTACTATACATGATATTTGGCTATACCACACCCACCAACCCTAT
Organism: Margaritifera margaritifera; assembly: GCA_029931535.1. Classification (NCBI taxonomy): domain Eukaryota; kingdom Metazoa; phylum Mollusca; class Bivalvia; order Unionida; family Margaritiferidae; genus Margaritifera; species Margaritifera margaritifera. Next base: position 1,985,094 of record JAQPZY010001507.1, on the reverse strand, counting down.
AAAGCATATTCGCATTACCAAAAGTCCCTAATGACTGTACATTGTATAGCATGCTATGTTACCCTCAGCAGGTTAACTATGTATTGTAAATGTGAATGAGTATAAGAATTAGATGAGTGGACTACATGCTTTTCATGTGAGGCCTCACCTGTAGTGGCTAATCAAAGTAATTATTGATGCATATGAACGATGTTTTTACTGCTGGCTCTCACTCCAAGATTACTCAATGCTTGTGTCTTTCACCTTTAAAAATTTTATTCTAGGGGTGGACAATGATAATAGCTTGCGAAGCAGATTTTAAGAAAAATTATTTTAAAAAATAAAAAATAAACATTAATCTGTGCATTTTATCAACACATTATATTACCTCTGCTTTGATATGATATAAAAAAAAATGTTCATTTTGATTTTTGTATGGTTTTTTTTAATGCATTGTTATAGTAGGTAGATAGGTAGGTAGTTTCACAATATGTCAGCACAATGCTGGTGATATAGTACCAATTAAAAGTTGAAATTTTAAATTTTAAAAAATTATTAAAAGTGCTAATGTTAAGGTAAAAGATTACAACAAAAAAGGGGCCAAGATCACTTTAATCTGAATTTATTTTCTGCATGGTAAATGTTTACTGGAGAATATAAAATGTAGTGGTGAGTTATGTAAGTGCTTATTACACTTTGGTTTGAACTATTTATGGGTACAGTGTGAAGATGGACAAAATTCAAGAGAAAAAAAAAAAACAAGTATACTCAACACAGTTGTAAATTTAGATCTTGCATGAAAGCTTGTCATCACTTTCTTCCCATAATTTCTGATGAGGTGATGTAGTTAAAACACATAGGATATGCCTCAATTCATATCAGGTTAAAAATGTTAAATATCTAGGTTGGTTAATGGTTCATTTTTTGATAACTTATACCTGTAATAATTAAGGCTGTTCAGTGTATCAGCTACTGTTACGTCCATTTTGTTTACACAATGTATGTTTTCATGAGGCCAATGAAATGTTACTTACTTTATTTGATTATTAGGTTACAGTGAATTGTTTTTGTTCAAGCTTTATCTTTCCTTTACTCATTTATTTCTTTTCATTTGTCTTTTACAGAAATAGATCGTATACAAAAAGATCTAAAGTCATATTATCAGTCTCTGAGTACAAGCCCTATCTTCCCGTTTGATGAAGAAGAAACGGTTTCCCTACAAGAATTTTTCATGGATGTAATAATAGAGTACCAAAATGAGGGAAAAAACACCATGAAGAACAACAGGGAAGAGAACCCCAGAGACAGAAATACAAAAAAACTATATTCATTCAAACATATATTTTTTGACAAGAGGAATAAAAGAATCATTTTAACAGGACATTCTGGAAGTGTTAATTCCACATTTTGTAGACAGATTGTCAATATTTGGTGTAAAGAAGAACCAAACAAAAAGAACACAACTACTCGAAGAACTGACCCAACAGTTTCTGACAGCCAGAAAGCCATGGCAGATAAAAAAGAGATAGACCTCCCTATCCCAGAGAATTCTGAAGTTATTGCAGATGAAGAGAATGACTCATTAATCTCTAACAGTTGTGTAGCTACTACAGATGAAGAGCTTGACTCATCTGTCCTACACAGTTTTGAAGATGAAGAGATTGACCCACCAATCTCAGACTCTTCAGAATTTCATATAGATGAGGAGATTGACTCGTCTGTCCTACACAGTTTTGAAGATAAAGACATACTCTTGCAATTCACTCTTCTTTTTTACATTTATACACCAAAAATATACAGAGAAAAAACATTAACTGATGTTTTATCCAATCATTGTTTGAAAGGAAAGTCATACAGGCTGTTAACATTTTTAAAAGAACAGCCAGAGAAAGTTTTAATTATACTGGATGGCATTGATGAGTTGAAAAACATTCCTTTATTCTTATCTTACTTGATTGAAAGAAAACTGCACCCAAGGATAACTGTGCTTATGGCTATGCAACCCTGGAAAATTTCACAACTTAAGTTAAAATTATTGTCTCATTATGATTTGCTACTGAACATACAGGGATTAAGCAACAACAGTGCCCTGAAGTTTATTCAGAATGTTATTAATCGAAACACAATGTACATGACAATAGAAAGGCCATGTTTAACACCAGAAGAAAAGGATGTCCTGTCTTCTTTTAAAAAAGAACCCATACTACTTTTGTTTTTGGCACATGTTTTGTGCCAAGATGGGTGTCTTCCAAAACGAAGGCAAGATTTGTACATAAAAATATTTGACTGTCTCATAAAGAGTTGTCTAAGCAAGACAGGCAGTAAAGACCTTCCAGTGTTGACAGATCAATGCGACACAACCATGAAGACAAAGATGTTTTGGGACTGTCATTGGAAAGCAGCATATTTTTGGCAACGACTATTTGCGGTAAGTGGTCCATCTGTTGAAATGCCGGAAGACTATCTGATGAACAAACTTGGGAAGAATGCTCAATTAAAACTTGGTGCCCTCTTGGACTGTGGTATACTGTCAAAGCAAGATGCTTTCTCACTAGTAGAGAAGAATATTTCTATAACATTCCTCCACTTTTCAATTCATGAGTATCTGACTTCCAAATATTTAGTCAATAATGAAAATGCATTCCAGAATTTTCTCACATCATTGAAAACAATAAAGGATGTCCTCAGATATGAGAACCTTTTTATTTCCATCTGTGACCTTGATGCAAAGAAAGGTCATATGGCCTTCATAAGAATATATCAGGTGTGTGATAAAGATCGTCGTGTTATTAAGTACAGACAAAGAAGGGATTATGATGGACAGATAAGATTTTTAGTAGAAGACTTGAATGAAATGTACAGAGCATGCTTAAATGAAATGGAAGGTCAAGAACTCATTGAAATACCTGATATTTTGTTTTACAATTATGAGCATTACAAATTTGTGATGTCAAGACTAAGACCAGACTATGTAAAGTCTCTATGTATGTATTTTATACAGCTTCATCAAGACGACCTGTATTTGAGTAGTCTAACTAACCTGACATACCTTGGACTGATTGATATAACCATGTCTGAGAAGTGTAGTAGATCTCTGTGTAATAGCATCAGTAGCTGTACTCACCTGGAGAGTCTGGTGCTGAGGGGAAAAATCAAACTATATGATGGTGTACTTGACTTGAGGAGTCTCACTGACCTGACATACCTCACACTGTGGGATGTAACCATGTCAGAAGAGTGTAGTAGATATCTATGCGATAGTATCAGTGGATGTATTCACATGAAGAGGCTGGAGATGAAACATATCACACTACATGATGGTGTACTTGACTTGAGTAGGCTGACTAAACTGACTTATCTCACAGTATGGGATGCAACCATGTCTGAAGAGTGTAGTAGATCTCTGTGTGGTAGTATCAGTGAATGTACTCATCTGAAGAGTCTGGAGCTGAAACACATCAGACTACATGATGGTGTACTTGACTTGAGTATGCTGACTAAAATTACTTATCTCACAGTGTGGGATGCAACTATGTCTGAGAAGTGTAGTAGGTATCTGTACAGAAGTATCAGTGGCTGTAAACCCATGAAGTGGCTGGTGCTGAGGGACATCAAGCTACGCGACTCAAGAAGTTGGACTGAACTGACCTCACAGACAATGCAGTATGTAACCATGTCTGAGGAGTGTAGTAGATTTCAGTGTAGTAGTATTTGTGGCTGTACTGATCTGAAGTGGCTGTTGCTGAAGGACATCAGATTACCTGAAGATGTACTTGACTTGAGTAGTCTGACTGACCTGATCTCTCTCACACTGTGGAGTATACCAATGTCTGTGGAGTGTTGTAGATCAATGTGCAGTAGTATCACTGGCTGTACTCGCATGAAATGGTTGGTGCTGAGGAACATCAAAGTACATGATGGTTTACTTGACTTGAGTAGTCTGACTAACCTTACCTCCCTCACACTGTGGGGTATACCCATGTCTGTGGAGTGTAGTAGACGTCTGTGTAGTAGTATCAGATCTCTTTGTAGACCTGACATGCACTTTAATCATCTGAATTGGCTGTTGCTGAGGGACCTTCAACTATATGATGGTGTACTTGACTTGAATCTCGATAACCTGACCTTCCTCACACTGTGGAAGATAAGCATGTCTGAGAAGTGTAGTAGATCTCTGTGTATCAGTATCAGTGGCAGTACACACCTGGAGTTGCTATTGAAGGACATCAAACTACATGATGGTATACTTAACTTGAGAAGTCTGACTAAGCTGACATCCTTCACACTGTGGAGTGTAACCATGTCTGATGAGTGTAGTAGATTTCTGTTCATCAGTATCAGTGGCTGTACATACCTCAAATGGCTGGTGCTGAGGGACATCAAACTACATGATAGTATACTTAACTTGAGAAGTCTGACTAAGCTGACATCCTTCACACTGTGGAGTGTAACCATGTCTGATGAGTGTAGTAGATTTCTGTGTAGTAGTATCATTGGCTGTGGTCGCATGAAACGGTTGGTGCTTAGGGACATCAAAATACATGATCGTGAACTTGACTTGAGTAGTCTGACTAAGCTGATATTGCTAACACTGTGGGATGTAACTATGTCAGAGGAGTGTAGTAGATCTTTGTGTAGTAGTATTGGTGGCTGTACCCACCTGGAGAGTCTGGAGCTAACTAAGATCACACTACATGATGGTGTACTTGACTTGAGTAGTCTGACTAACCTGACCTCCCTCATATTGTGGAAAGTAACCATGTCTAAAAAGTGTAGTAGATCTCTGTGTAAAAGTATCAGTAACTGTACTCACCTTAAATGGCTGATGCTGAGAGACATTAAGCTACATGATGATGTCCTTGACTTGAGTAGTCTAACTAACCTGACAGCCCTCACTCTGTGGGATATAATCATGTCTGAGGGGTGTAGTAGATCTCTATGTAGTAGTATCACAGGCTGTACTCACCTGGAGAGGTTGGAACTGCGGAACATCACACTACCTGGTGGTTTACTTCCCTTGAGTAGTCTGAGTAACTTGACCAGTCTCACACTCTGGAGTGTATCCAAGTCTGTGGAGTGTAGTAGATCTCTGTGTAATAGTATCAGTGGCTGTACTCACCTGGAAAGGTTGGAGCTGCGGAACATTACACTACCTGATGGTGTACTTGACTTGAGTAGTCTGACCGACCTGACCTCCCTCACACTGTGGAAGGTCATTATGTCTAAGGAGTGTAGTAGATCTCTGTGTAGCAGTATTAGTGGTTGTACTAACCTGAAGAGTCTGGTGCAGAGGAACATGAAACTACACAATGTTGTACTTGACTTGAGTGGTCTAAGTGATCTGACCTTCTTCACACTGCGTTGCATAACTATGTCTGAGGAGTGTAGTAGATATCTAGCTGTTAGTATCAGTGGCTCTACTCACCTCGTAGGGCTGTACATGGAGTTCATACAACTATATGATGGTGTAATTGACCTAACTTCTCTGAGTGATCTGACCTCCCTCACACTGCGGTATGTAACCCTGTCTGACGAATGTTGTAGATCTCTGTGTAGCAGTATCAGTGGCTGTACTCACTTGGAGAAGCTGTATATAGAGTCTATCACACTATATGATGGTGTACTTGACTTGAGTAGTCTAAGTGATCTGACCTCGCTCACATTACGGTATGTAACGATGTCTGAAGAGTGCAGTAGATCACTTTGTAGTACTATCAGTGACTGCACTAAGATGAAGTGGCTGGACCTGAATGACATCACACTTGATGATGGTGTACTTGATTTGAGTAGTCTAACTGATCTGAAAAAACTGAAGTGCCATAATGTCAACATGTCAGCTGAATGTAGACAAAGATTTCAGGAAAGTCTAAAACACTGTCAAAAACTAGAAGAGTATTCTATGGAGGAATTGTAATAATACAAAATATACACTAACTGACCATCTTTCTTTCTCATTGTGGCATTATGCTCAAGTATGAAGCAATAATTTTAATATCAACAAATTATTCTAAAATTTCAAAGGGATTTTTTTTTATCTTAGACTACTTTAAACTGGAAAAACATTGTGGAATGAGAATTTTCTTCTTATGAAATGTAAATGAATGTATCAACAGAATTATTATTTTATGTCAGTTACTTTAATTATATTAACACTCAACAAATTCTTAGAGTACTATCAATTGTTATTGTTATTTATTGCTGTTTCTTCCAAAGATTCCCTACATAATCATCATCATCATTATTGTTATTTATTGCTGTTTCTTCCAAAGATTCCATACATAATCATCATCATCATTATTGTTATAATTATTATTTTCCAAAGGTGGTGGCCACCTGTTATTGGTAATTTCAAGAGATTCAGGATTGTGCCTTTTTTTTTTTCCCCTTTTTTTTTTTGCACATGTATACAATGCATAGAACCCATGAACACTTTATTAAAAGTGTATTGATATTTTTGTTGTACCAACAGATTTTATATTTTATTCTTCTGCATGATGCACATATTATACATGTATTACGTTTTATGAAGCTAGAAAATGGAAGGTTTTCAGTTTATTTTATGCTGCCACTGCTGCTTCCAACTGGGAAATTTTGATTTGGTTCTGTTGGTCTATGCATCCATCCAGAGATGATTGTTAGGATACTCACTGAAATTACACTCAATATCGACAAAAGAAATTAGGTATGTTTCAATCCTTATGTAGTAACATTTACATCTTGGTCAATAGCTTGTTAACGATTGAGTTCAAGTTTTTCAGGTAATGCTTGACGTCCAGGCTCTGGCTTTCTTGCGTGTTGGCTCACCTGCTGTACGCTTTGAGTTTAAGTTTTTCAGGCAATCCTTCACATCCAGGTGCTGGCCTCATTACATTTTAGCTCATCTGGCTGTATGGTTTAATTTCTTCAGCTTATGCCAAAACCCTGTTACTAAAAATAGAAAAACTTGTAAATGTATTCTTCTCCCAAAAGAATTTGACCCACCTTGATAGGCATATCATGGCATAGAGACCTTTCATATTTGTAGAAAACATGCCATACATTACCACTGTTACTAAAAATAGAAAAACTTTTAAATGACTTTTAAAAACTGGTCAGTGGAATTTGATCATATTTGACTAAAAGCTTGCTGGCATCAGGACCTTTTAAGTTTTGTACAAAATGATTCCAATTTGCCATCAAATATTATCACCATTACTAAGAATAGAACAATCTTGAAGCAACCTTGACTTTAAAGTATGTACAAAATGATTCCAATTTGCCATCAAATATTATCACCATTACTAAGAATAGAACAATCTTGAAGCAACCTTGACTTTAAAGTATGTACAAAATGATTCCAATTTGCCATCAAATATTATCACCATTACTAAGAATAGAACAATCTTGAAGCAACCTTGACTTTAAAGTATGTACAAAATGATTCCAATTTGCCATCAAATATTATCACCATTACTAAGAATAGAACAATCTTGAAGCAACCTTGACTTTAAAGTATGTACAAATGATGTATTTTGGGCATCAAATATGGCCTCAATCATCCAATCTGTCATCAAAAAATGTGGCCACTGTTACTAAAAATAAACAAAATTCTTTAAACGACTTCTCAACAACCATTCAATGGAATTTGGTCATATTGGACTGAAAACATTCTGACACAAAGACGTTTCAGATTTATAAAAGATGATTCCAATCTGCCATCAATATGGCCACTGATATAAAAGACAGAAAAACACTTAACGGTCTTCTTAAAAACCATCTAACTGAATTTGATCAAATTTAACAGACAGCGTCCTGGCATGGAGGGCTTTCTTATTTGTACAGCTGATCATTGAACTGCCATCAGATAGGATTCCTGTTACCATAAATAGAACAGCCACCTGATGAAAAGCTGCATAGCAGAATTTGATTAAACTTTATGGAAATCAACCCGGAATAAAGACTTTCAGATGTGTATAAATGATGCCAATCCATCACTAAACCTAGAGAAACATTTGTGCAACTTTGTTTCAAAAAGATGCTGTTTTAATAACTTATGCAATGAACAGTATTGGAAGAAATTTAAACTGAAAGAATATTGTTGACCCAGATTTCTTGGCCCACTGCTCTTGCATTTGGTTGTTAAGTAAATGTCAGATAGGTGTGTGATATCAGGCTGATTTAGAACTCTTGTTTAATTTTTGCTAATCCAGAGGTATCATCAATTGTTTGTGAATGTTTCGGATACAAGTTTTCATGTCATGAATTTTCTAATCCCCATTACAGATTCTGTTCACACTTGCATCTTTCTGGAGGTAAGACAATTCATTCTGTGACATGATGGTTGGATCTTTTGTCCCAGGGATCCAGGTCATAGTTAGGTTACGTTTTTTTTTTCATTTGCTTATATTTCCTGAACTCTTAAATGGATTTTCATAATTCTTGGGATGTATTGTCATTATGAAGCTGAGACAGTAATTATATGACAAGTTCATTCATCCCATTCATCTTAAGTTCAAAGCCTTAGTAATAGAAAATTTCCATGAAGATTTTGGTTAATGTTTTTGTGGGAGTTTCATTTCCTTATATTGCCTAAACCACAATAGATTTTTGTTCATACTTGGAATGGATCATTGTAAAAATGAGACAACTTATTCTGCGATATGTTTCTCAATATTTTGACCTTCATGTAAATGTCACACATTATACAGCAATGCTTTGATCATTGGGCTCAACATGCAGGCACTGGCCATCTTTATTTTGGTGATGGTTTCTAACTCACCTGGCTGTAAGACAAGAGAGGTTATGGTATGACCCTGTATCCAGCATACATTGTGCATTGTCCATCAGTGTTGCTATCTGTAACATTTAATAAACCTCTCGAGCAATTTCATCTAACTTTGACAGAGTGCAGCCGGGCATAAAGAACTTTAAGATTTATAATAATGATGCTAATCTGCTATCAATTATGGCTGCAGTCACTATAAATAGAAAGCTACTACTTATCCAACACCACCCAACAAAGATTGACCATTTTTGATGGAAAGCATCCTGGCATAAAGGAATTTCCAAGTGTCTTTAAATGATGATGATCTGCCATTCATTATGGGCACCATTAGTGAAAATAGGAAACATTATGGTGACTTCTTTTCAAAAACCACTTAACAGAAGTTCACCAACTTTAAAAGAAAGCATTCTGGAATTAAGAACTTTCAGGTTTGTACAAAAGATGCCAATCTGCCATCAAAATATAGATGCTATTACTAAAAAAGTAGAACTTTTGATCAACCTTTTTCAAAAAAACTAAAGCTGATTGGCGCCAGAAATACTGTTATATATTTTTGAGTAATTAAATTTAAAAAATTTAGTTCACATTATTTACCTAATTTTAAAAAAAATTGAAATGGTGTGTATTACAATCATTTTTAATTTATGTAGTAACTTTTGAGCCAATCAGTTTTCGCTGCTGACTTACATGTGTCACAAAGGAACTCTTCAGTCAGGAAGATGTGAATTTTGTATGCATGATATTGTGAGTGGAATAGGATTCCAATAGGTGTGAATTTTGTATGTATGGAATTATGAGTGGAATAGGATTCCAATTGGTGAGAATTTTGTATGCTTGGAATTATAAGTGGAATAGGATTCCGACAGGTGTGCATTTTGTATGTATGGAATTATGAGTGGAATAGGATTCCAATAGGTGTGAATTTTGTATGCATGAAATTATGAGTGGAATAGGATTCCAATCGGTGAGAATTTTGTATGCTTGGAATTATAAGTGGAATAGGATTCCAATAGGTGTGAATTCTGTATGCATGGAATTATAAGTGGAATAGGATTCCAATAGGTGTGAATTCTGTATGCATGGAATTATGAGTGGAATAGGATTCCGATAGGTGTGAATTTTGTATGCATGGAATTATAAGTGGAATAGGATTCCAATAGGTGTGAATTCTGTATGCATGGAATTATAAGTGGAATAGGATTCCAATAGGTGTGAATTCTGTATGCATGGAATTATGAGTGGAATAGGATTCCGATAGGTGAGAATTTTGTATGCATGGAATTATAAGTGGAATAGGATTCCAATAGTTGTGAATTCTGTATGCATGGAATTATAAGTGGAATAGGATTCCGATAGGTGTGAATTCTGTATGCATGGAATTATAAGTGGAATAGGATTCCAATAGGTGTGAATTCTGTATGCATGGAATTATGAGTGGAATAGGATTCCGATAGGTGTGAATTTTGTATGCATGGAATTATGAGTGGAATAGGATTCCGATAGGTGTGAATTTTGTATGCATGGAATTATGAGTTGAATAGGATTCCGATAGGTGTGAATTTTGTATGCATGGAATTATGAGTGGAATAGGATTCCGATAGGTGATTAGAGTGAATGGTAAGTAGAAACTTGTAACCTTTGCATCTAGCTCTGTTCTCAAATTGATGAAGGAATGTTTTGTAGGATTGCATATCTCTGCAAGTACTGGCAATCCATAGATGAGCGTAACTTTGTCAGACCATGCAAAAAGTCATGCAATTCTTGCATTTTGAGGCCAGTAACTTCAGTTTGGTCCAGTGCAGAAAAGCAGCTGATAGCTGGATGAATAGCAAAATATATCCGGAGTAAAATGAGTCATAGATTATGTGTGAGTGGACAGGAATAGCAGCCTGAGATCGAGGGTCAGGTGTGGAACGGAGTGTTTCAATATTACTAACCTTGTCTCTTTTATAGCATGATAGACAGGGCTCAGTGCCAGAACAGGTTATAACAGTAATCTGAGAAACTTTTGCCACTCGGTATGATATTTTTTTCTTCAGGCTGCTGCTTTTTTCAGCATTAAGTTTGCATCAGCCACCTGTGGTACAAAAATGTCAAATTTTAACAAGTGGTATTTATGCTGAATAATAAAATTTTCTTTTTATTAAATACCAAAACTTGCTTCTAACTCAAAGCTTTGAAGAATAACTTCACTTTTCAGCAAACCACCCCCACCCTCTTTTTGTAAGTTCAACTAAATTTCAGTCAACACTTTGAGAGAACAGTAGGCTTTGGATAGCTAATGTGTTACAATAAATTAAATTTTCTGACAGTTTGTAAACTATTTTACCCAATCTGACTGCAAAAGCAGATGCAGCTTACTGGATTTTTTACACCGCTTGTGTCTTACATGGCTATCATTTTTCGAAACTTTAAGTTTAGTTGGCAGCATATGGCCTCTATTGTGCTAATATGATGTAAAAGACTACTACATACATATAGATACATTGATGTCAAGTTGTTAAAGGGACACAACTTCATAAAGAAATAAACAGTGGTTAGTCAGATATCTTCAGCAAAAAATAATGTCCATGCAGAAAGGTAATGCAGTTTCTACTATTGCTCAAGTTCACAAAATCCATCACATGGCATGATGGGAAATCTTGTATTTTCACATTTGAAAATATAACATTATTTTTCTCACATGTAAAAATATAGGAATTAAAAATATATAAAAATATGTCACCAATAATTTTCCACATTTTGCTCAAGTATATAATAAAGAATAGAACTAAATTTGACAAACATGCATTCTGGCATGTAAGATATTTAATGCTTGTACAAATGATGCCTTTCTGCCATCAACAACAGTTGCTGTTAATAACAAGTACAAAACATTAAAATTACTTTTTCTTGTTAAACACTTAGAATTTGATCAATTTGACAGAACTTAGCATCATGGTGTAAAGGACTATAAAATTGTACATGTTTTTTTTTAATTATTTTTTAGTAATGGTGGCCAAATTTTATGGCAAGTTGGCATTATTTGTACAAAATTGTACACATTTTTTAACTAGGGTACTTTCAAATTTTGCTGAATTCTTTTGAGCAGTGTTTTAGAGAAAGTAATTTAAATGGTTTTCTATTTTAAGTCACAGTGGTCATATCTGATGGTACATCCGCAAGATATTTACTAAATTGAGAATTTATAAAAATGTTTTTCTATTTTTAGGAATGGTGGTTACATTTGATGACAGATCAGGATTATTTGTATAAATTTGATAGTCCTTGATGCTTTTGGTCAAATTCTTTTGAACGGTTTTTGAGAAGAGATCATTTAAATATTTGTATACCTAGGTTCACATCAGATAAATCTGATGGCAATTTTGCAAACAGTTGTATAAAATTGAAAGGCCTTCATGCCAAAATGATTTCTGCCAAGTTGAGTTAAAATTGGTCTGATGGGGGCAGAACCATATCAAAAGCTGACTTGACCCAATATCAAGGTCAGGTAAACACTGCTGAACAAAATTCAACTAAATTAAAAAGAAAGTATTCTGGCATAAAGGGCATTCAGATTGTATAAACAATGCCAATCCACCATCCAATATGGTACCCATTACTAAAATGAAAGAAAAATAAAACATTTAAATGATTTCTCAATTGTTCTAATTTAACCAGATTTGACAGAAAGCATCCTGGGATGAAGAAGTTTGAAGTTTGTACAAATTATGACAATCTGTCTTTAAATATGTCTACATAACTAAAAACAAATATGTCCATGTAACTAAAAACAAATATGTCCATGTAACTAAAAATAAATGTGTCCACATAACTAAAAACAAATATGTCCATGTAACTAAAAATAAATATGTCCATGTAACTAAAAACAAATATGTCCATGTAACTAAAAATAAATGTCCATGTAACTAAAAACAAATATGTCCATGTAACTAAAAATAAATATATCCATGTAACTAAAAATAAATATGTCCATGTAACTAAAAACAAATATGTCCATGTAACTAAAAACAAATATGTCCATGTAACTACAAATAAATGTCTACATAACTAAAAATAAATATGTCCATGTAACTAAAAATGAATATGTCCATGTAACTAAAAATAAATATGTCCATGTAACTAAAAACAAATATGTCCATGTAACTAAAAATATGTCCATGTAACTAAAAATAAATATGTCTACATAACTTAAAATAAACATGTCCTTGTAACTAAAAACAAATATGTCCATGTAACTAAAAATAAATGTGTCCACATAACTAAAGACAAATATGTCCATGTAACTAAAAATAAATGTGTCCATGTAACTAAAAATAAATATGTCTACATAACTTAAAATAAACATGTCCTTGTAACTAAAAACAAATATGTCCATGTAACTAAAAATAAATGTGTCCACATAACTAAAAACAAATATGTCCATGTAACTAAAAATAAATGTGTCCATGTAACTAAAAATAAATGTCTACATAACTAAAAATAAATGTCTACATAACTAAAAATAAATATGTCCATGTAACTAAAACAAATATGTCCATGTAACTAAAAACAAATATGTCCACATAACTAAAAACAAATATGTCCATGTAACTAAAAATATGTCAATGTAATTAGAAGTAGAAATCATGTAACATTATCTTAAACGTCACTCAACAGAATTTAGTAAACTTTGACATAGAGCATACTGGCCTTAAGGCCTTTCAATATTGGACAAATGATGCTGATATACCATCAAATATGGATGAAGATACACATAAAATAAAGAAACCTTGAAACAATAGTTTTTCTGATGTGCAGTTAATAGCAATGGAAGAAATTTATACAATAATCATCCTACTGATCCATATTCATAGGCCAGCTGCTTGCATTTGTCTGATAGGCAGATGTTAGCCAGGTGAGTGATCTCGGACCCACTTGGGCTTCTTGTTCGCATCTTTCTTTTATATTGAAATTTAATATTTGTTCATCCATGAATGAAATATGTGACTCGTCTTTGGTCCTACTCATAATTTTTTAGTAAATGATCTAATGAGTAAATGTTATCAATATTTTTATTAGTTTATCAGTCTGGAAGGGGGGTAGAGAATGAGGGATAGAGACATAGTCATACTGATATCATGTTTGATATACTAATCAGTCTTATATTATCTTATCATCCATGTATTGGTATGGATGGGGAGGGTGAGAAAGGGGGATAGGGACATAGTCGTACTGATATCATGTTTGGTAGACAATCAGTGTTATATGTTATCAATTTTATCATCAGTCTATCGGTCTGGGAGAGAGAGATAGAGGTAGAAAGATGGAGAGACATATAGTTTTACAGATATCATGTTTGGTAGACTATCTAAGCTGTGTTATATGTTATGAATCTTGTCATCAGGCTGGGAGCAAGAGATAGAGTGATGGAGACAGATACTCTCTAATCAGTGTCATATCTTATCATCAGTCTGTCGTTATGGGTGAGAGATATAGTACTACTGATATCATTTTTGGTAGATGATCTATTCAATACAATGTGTTATCAATTTTATCATCAGTGTATCAGGCTGGGAGAGAGAGAGAGCTTTACTGTTATAATATTTGGTAGACTAATCAATGTCATGTTATCAATCTTATCATCAGTCTGTGTTATATCATGTCAATCTTATTCCATCACTCGGAGAGAGAGAGAGAGTTCTACTGATGTACTTTTTTGTAGACTAATCAATATTATCAGGCTGGGAGAGAGAGAGAGAGAGAAGGAGGGAGAGAGATAGTCCTACTGATAAAATTTTTGGTAATCTAATCAACGTATCAATGTTACATGTTATCAATCTTATCAGTTTATAAGGCTGGGAGAGAGAGGAGGAAGACATAGTCGTACTAATATAATTTTGTATACTATCTAATCAATGTTATATGTTATCAATCTTATCATCGGTCTATTGGTCTGGGAGTGAGAGATAAGCAGAAAGAGGGAGAGACACATAGTTTTACTGATATAATGTTTGGTAGACTATCAAATCGGTGTTACAGTGTACATGTTATCAATCTTATTTTCAGTTTATAAGGCTGGGAGAAAGAGAGTGAGAAAGAGATGAGGAGGTATATAGTCCTATTTATAAAATATTTTGCTCACTATCTAATCAATTTTATATATTACCAATCTTATCATCGAGAGTTATGGTCCTCTTTGCCTGTCCTCCTAACTTTGATTTCCACAAAATAACTTCACAAAGGAATATTGGATTTCATTCAAAGTTATTATGCATCTTTATTTTAATGATACCTTATATGATTGGATTTCAAGTCATCATTATTTAGGAGAGTTATGGCCCTTGAATACCCATGATACCTTATATGATTGGATTTCCAGTCATCATTATTTAGGAGAGTTATGGCCCTTGAATACCCATGATACCTTATATGGTTGGATTTCAAGTATTCCCCATCATTATTTAGGAGAGTTATGGCCCTTGAAAACCTACGATACCTTTTATGGTTGGATATCCAGTATTCCCCATCATTATTTAGGAGAGTTATGACCCTTGAATACCCATGATACCTTATATGGTTGGATTTCCAGTATTTCCCATCATTATTTATGAGAGTTATGGCCCTTGAATACCCACGATACCTTATATGGTTGGATATCCAGTATTCCCCATCATTATTTAGGAGAGTTATGGCCCCTGAATACTCATGTTCTCCAATCTTTGTAGTTCCAACAGAAGTTCATCTTTTAAAGGCCCTGACAAACAAATTGTAGGTTTCTGGGCACTTTGCAATGCATCCATCACTAACAGTGCTAGTTAATCTAATGGAAGTGTATTGTAGTGTATTGACTACACTAATTGACTTTTATATCAGTAACAATTTGGTATGTGTAAAGTAGATTTCCATCATTTGTATGCATATGTATTTGTTTAGGTATATATGTTTAAGGCACTAGGTAAAAGAGTCAGTTTTAGATAGGACAAATTACTTAATATGCTGTACAAATATGTTGTATAAGTTGTCCAGTCTGTGAATCTATGTTATATATTATGTGATTTGTATGGTAGAGGCACTAGGTGTAAGAGTCGATGTTAGTTATGACAAATTACTTTTCTTAAAAATCAAGTTTTGTCAAATTTTAGGAAGTTAAGTTAGCGATAAAATACCATTAAAAGTATCTGATTAAACACATCCAATTGATCATTGGATGTATTGAACTTAAATAGTTTAATTATGATTTTAAATAGTGACCACCTACCCCATGATGCAAATGCAACTATGTTTCAGTAAAGACAAGTAGAGTTACCTTTCTTAGTACGACATTATTGGTGCCACTCTTCATTTAACAAATGTCACTACTTATCTCAACTGGTAATAATATATCTTAATGTCAACTTACTTGTCACTACTTACCTCAATTGGTAATAATGTATCTTAATGCAATTTACTTGTCACTACTTACCTCAATTGGTAATAATGTATTTTAATGTCAAGTTACTTGTCACTACTTACCTCAACTGGTAATAATGTATTTTAATGTCAACTTACTTGTCACTACTTACCTCAACTGGTAATAATGTATTTTAATGTCAACTTACTTGTCACTACTTACCTCACCTGGTAAAAATGTATAAATGTCAACTTACTTGTCACTACTTATTGCAACTGGTAATAATGTATCTTAATGCAATTTACTTGTCACTACTTATTGCAACTGGTAATGTATCTTAATGCAAGTTACTTGTCACTACTTACCTCAACTGGTAATAATGTATTTTAATGTCAACTTACACTGTACTTGCACTGGACATCATTTGTAAATAGAAGACTTTCAAATCTGGGCACTGGTATCACCCTTACACCCTTATAATAGGAGTTGAAGTTCCCCAATACTTGTTCTTTTTAAATTAACATGCAACATGCTAAGGGTCATTCTAAGTGATATATATGTATGTATATATATATATAGAGTGAGAGAGAGAGAGAAAATGATTAGTAGCCAACAGTTTGTCTGATAATACATCTTGGTCACTTATTCTTGCCAGCTTACTATTAATAAACTAATTTTATTTATATCATATTCACACTAATTAAACCTTATCAGTTCCTTAAACTTGATATTTCACTATTTTAAATTGCATTTTGATATTAGAATACAAACGAGAGCAAATATGATTTTGGAATAAAATAAATAACACCATTTATGATAAGTTCAGTTTAGTTACCAGCATAATCAAAGCGTGTGTTCTGCTGAACAAATCTCATCACACTCTAAATTTCATTCCACTTCATTTGCTACTGCAGAAAGCTTTTTGAAGTCAACTACACATGGTCATGTATGCATGTATGTAACACATATACACATCCATGCACATGTACATAGATATGAAAAACATATATCTGTACATACATACATACTAATTTCATTGATTATGTTACTAGTTTTTTTAAATCGTTTCTGAGCCAAAAAGATAAAAAGATATCAAAATTTCTAATTCAGAATTTGCAATCTACAAGAGCAGATTCAATTAAAAAATTAGATATAGAGTAGAATATAGAGGGGAAAATTCTAGATGTCATAGCAGATGTTTGCATGAAGTGGAGATGGAGGGTGTTTTCCCCTTAAAGTTTGTCACATCCTAGTTCAGATCTAGTAACTCATAGCCTCAACTGATGTTTGGATAAGATCAAGAAAGGAATTGGTGGTATTAATACTAGTACTAGTACAGGACTAGAGTCACTGTCCCTCCAAATCTCATTTATATCTTGAGTGTTATTCCTTGTCAGGAAAAGGACAAAAAGAGATGTCTCATTTTTTCATTGGTTGATTGGAATAATTCAGTGCTACACACTGGACCATTCTGACCGCAGTTATAAGATCATGAAAAAGATTGTCTTTGGCACCAATGATGTCACATACATTCCTCATTCCACAATTAAACAAAAAACAAAACAACTAAACCATTTCTAAAGTAGCCCATAAAATGACATGTTTTACCAGCTCTTACATTCAATTAGTCACACATTGTCATGAAAAATGTTTGTTTATTTTCATGATCAGGTCACAAAATGTGTGTAATATTTTTTTTTAAATATTCAATCAACCCCATATATGGGTAGCTGAGGGTTGGGGTACCATCCCACAGACTACCTTACAGAGAATTTGATAGTCATATATTTAAACAATAAATTGAATGTATGCTTGGATTATTATTAATAATTTCTTGTTATTTCTAAAAGAAGCATAATAGTAAAGGGAAAATAATTTTTTATGGGAGATCACAGATGAGAGAAAGATAATATTCATGTTATACATTCAATACATTTGTTGTCTTCTGTATCACAATTCAGATAATTATTCACTTGTCACATTCATCCCTGAAAGATGTCATTCAAAGCTTAAGACATTCTTTCATATATCTTTTATGATAATATCTGTATTGTTTTACACATTAAAGTAGCTAGCAAATAATTCATAACAAAAATTATGCATCAGTTATATCTTCATAAGATTCCTATCCATGACCGAATTTCTCATAATCATAACTTTTGTAGGCTGTATACTTTTTTAATTTGTACTTATATGATAATTCTTTTTTAACAGTTTCTAAGTGTTTCTAAGTTTGTTACTTTATTGTGAATATGTAATTTTAATATGTAGTAAAATCAAATTTAAAATTTCATCAGATTTGTTTTGTTTATGTATTCCTAATTTTATATCTACTGCTGTGAAGTTCAAATGTACAAGATGTATGCATTTATCTTTCAGCTGCATGAATAATTGTATCCATAAACTTTTTAATTATAGCTAAATTATACAGTAAATGGAAAAGTGATTCATATATTTCTCTACAAAAGAACATAACTTGTCTTGTCTAATTCTCTTTTTCTGTAAAAGAACATTTATAGGTAGAATTCTATGGAAAACTTTGAAATGAAACCATAAAAGTATTTGTATCCCCTTATGTACCAATAAATATTTCTTTTTTACCAGTTAAAGCACTCATCTAACTTGGAATCATATCTCCATATATTTTGTACCTTTAGATATAAATTATTTTTAAATTAAAATCGATAAATAATTTGACAACCTTTATTTGTTGAGTGCGTAATTGCAGCAGAAATAATACAGTTTGTCTTTGTGATAATATGTGATGCTTTAATTTTAGTATCCTCAAATACTCCATAACAGCACCTATAATACCATTATATTGTAAAAAGTTGATTCAGCGTAGATACATAGCCACAAAAGAATTAAAATGAATAAACAGATTGTTGCATGTGAAATCTGTGATTGTATTACTCACAATTTTATTATGCTGTGATCTTTGACTTTAATATGAAGAATGAACCATACTGGCTCAGCTATAAATGATTGTCATTACTCTGGCTTCTTTATGTCTTGTAGTTTTAACAAGCTAAATAAAATATTCTTCCAAAATTTGTTCTTCAAACTGACAGAAATCATTATAGTAAATTTAATTCCAAAACAAAAACATAAAATATTTTGGACATGTTCGGATTAAATAAGATTTTCCACTTAGCTATATCTAAAATAAGTCTAAGGAAAAAAAAAATAATTACAGTCAGAGGAACTCGATATTTTTTTTATGGCCTTTCAATTTCATATAACTCTTCTTAAATTGCCACACATGAAGACAAAGGGACATAACTCTACTTTGTCATATGGTCCCCCTACATTGAAATTTAAATATTTTTCCCTTTTGCTTAGATTAAGTTCTCTGTTTATTTTGAAAGAGGCATTCATTAAAATTATAACATGGCAACATTGTGGAGTAAAACTCTGTATTAGGGTGTATACATAACTGTTTTAATGTATCTTTTTGTAATATCCTCATTTTTTTTTTTCAGTCTCTCATTAAAATTCTTCTCTTCTTAACTACATTTATTTTAAAATTTTCTTTATCTTCTGATATTTTTGTAATTTTACAAAAATTCAGTTTAATATATTTATATTTTACTTTGTTATGTGGTGTCCATGATATATTAACCTCTGACCTATGTTCACTTGTGATGGGAAAATGTGTACACAAATTCACGACACATTAATAACTCCATAATATGTCAGATATTACAATTAGAGTCACAGCTTCAAGGTCATGGTTACAGATCAGAGTACTGACACTATTCTTAGCAATGGGTGCCTGCATGGTAAGCTATGTAAACACGCCTGAACTGAAGTCTGGTTACTTTATGCTTTATTCCAACACAAGGGATTATCAAATTGAAAATAACATCAAAAGCAGCTGTGATAGATGATCCGGTAAAATTTTCTCTATAGATAAAACCTGGGACTAACAGACAGAAATAGGAAAGTCCTTATCTACCCAACTATTATCATCTGTTCCCGTTTGATATGCAAGCTAGAGATGGAAGCTGTCACAAATATCCACACTATTTAGAGGCCCGTCTTAAATCTGACATCTGTCTGTTCAGCCATCAACATCTTATTGCCTGGTCCAGAACCTTGCAAGTCTTGAAGAGATTATGGTGAAACTTTGCTATGACATTTATGATTTCTCGACAGTGTGTCACATACTATATTCAAGGCTCCAGTTCAGGGGTCGTGGCATGGAAGAAGATTATTGACCTGAATCTTTGTCTTGGCTTTAACTATTGAAATGCTGAGGGTATTGTTTTTACAAAACTTTAGCCATATAAATACTATGGTCTGTCATGCACCACAGTCTCAGCTCTAATCTCAAGGTCATGACTATGGAAAATGTAAATCAGTAACTTGCGCACCTTTTTAACCACTGAACAAATTTTTAAAAAAACATTAGCCACAAATATGTCATGACTAGATGGTGTGTTCAATACCACATCCATGGCTCAGGGTCAAGGTCACCAAAATGTAAAATGTAATTAAATGACTGAATTCTTAGTCCTGGTACAATCTGTGAACCACTGAAAATATTTTAAATAGACTTTAGTAATAAAACTTAAGCCATTTTGGTATAATAATCAAATATATTAAATAGACTTTAGTAACAAAACTTGAGCCATTTTGGTATAATAATCAAAGGAGAAATTTAATTCGATAGCATTTACTTGTCTAGGCTGTTCCATTCACAAAATATATTTTGATGAAACCATATCCAAATATTTATGTATACAAGATTTGTAAGTTGCAAGTAATGGTATTGCCATCTTGGACAGTATTGAGCTCTGCTGGTCATAGACCAGAAAATATGGCCTGTTGTGAGTCTGCTATCCATGACCAGTCCATTAGCACAAGTTTGTTATCACTATTCCTTCTAAACTACCGGGAGGATTAGCATGAAACTTAATTTATACAGTCATACCAAAGTCTAGTTGATAGTAATGAAAATGGTGCCACTTGGACATCCCATATGGTTGCATTGGTGGTCATCTTGAAAATATTTTCACTACACTTTCTGAACTGATGGTCAAACTGATATAAGGATTTCATTAAAAGGCTTCTTATGATGTCTAGCTGATCTTAAATGTTAATAGTGCTGATCAAATATCTAAAATGGCCACCCACGGCGACCTGGGGTTTTCAATAAAACACTTCCTTTGATGTTTAGTTCCTACAAAATGAAAATGGTGCCAATCTGACACCCAATACGGCCATCTTGAAAGTGTATTATACCTATTTCTCCTTAATGGATGTCACATGTACATGGGTTTTGAACTTAAAGACTTGGAATGATATCAAGCTGGTTATTAATGAAAACTGTGCCAATCACACCTTCAACATGTTCGTCTTGGCGGCAAGTTTGAAAATCTTGTTATCGCTACTTCTCTTTAATGGATGGTTATATTTATATGGGGTTTTCATTTAAAGACTTCATGTGATGTTGTTGACAATTCGACCTCCAATGTCGTGACCATGATGTCCATCTTGATAATTTCAATATTGCTATTTCTCCTAAATGGATGGTCTTAGCGACATGTAATTTTCGTTAAAAGAAATCATATAATATGTGACTGATCATATTTGAAAATTGTGCTGATCAGACTTCCAATTTGCTGGCCATGGTGGCCTTCTTGAAACGCTTGTTATAGTTTGTTCTCCGCAACAGATGGACCTAGAGACATGGTGTTTTGACTGAAAGTGTTGTGATGATATCTAGTTGGTCTAAATGAAAATCAGGGTTGATCAGACCTCCAATAAGGTCACTATGATAGTAATCTTAAAAATCTGTATATAACTTCTCCACCATAACAGATAGAATATATAGACATGGCGTTTTGATGGACAGTTAATGTTTTGATAATATCTAGTTGGTCCTAAATGAAAACGTTGCTCATCAGACCTACAATTTTTATGGCGATTATAAAGACCTTGTGAATGCTTCTTTTCCTGAATGGATAGTCATAGCAACATGGGGTTTTGGCTGAAAGACTTCTTATGATGTGTTGTTGGCACTTAATGAAAATGGTGCCAATCAAACCTCTAATATCATCGCCATGGTAGTTGTCTTGATAAACTTGTTACAGCTACTTCTAATGCACAGATATTCATATAGACATGGGTTTTCATTAAGAGATTTTTAAGTTATCTTGATTGTCCTAAATAAAATTGTGCTGAGCAGACCTCCAAAAATGAGCAGCAATCGTGAAAATCTTATCACTACTACTCTTGAAGTGATGGTCATATTGACATGGTTTTTCACAAAACTTCTCACTCTCTGTAATTGGTCTGGTACCATTGTGATCTTCCAAAGTTTGAAAAATCTTGTAATAGCTACTTCTTCAGAATAGATGCAATGCCGACATTTAAAGAAGTTTTTCTTATAATATTTACTTGTTTCTATAGACTTTTCCAGTGGATAGTTCTTCCATATTTACCCCAACCCCCGTCTGCTACATGTCACTACACACGTCCGCCATTAAGTTATTGATTACAGGTACTGATTCTACATATGCCTGACACAAGAAAGACTGAATAAAATAGGACATGCTGCAAACACTTCCATATTTCTTTATTGCTATAAATCAACTTTATTTGCATTTAAATCTTGGAATGTATGCTCTCAGATATTACAGAAAACAATTACATCAGAATGGAAGTTAAAACAAAATATACACATTAATTAGGATACTTGTGTTCACAAAATTGAAGTCCTTATTTCTGAAAAATTATCGCATAAGAAAATTGAGCAATTACTGTCCATTTAATTTAAATGGAGCAAGAACTTTCATTTAAAAGAAGTTGTCTAATTTTAACTTGCAGAGGAATTCTGAAATTTGACAAATTATCCGTAAAAGAAAAAGAGACAGAAATGTCCAAGTAATTGGAAAATGATGCATTTGGTGGACTCGTTTAACTTTCTGATATGTAATCACAAACTTGAAGAATATATATATATATATATATATATATATATATATATATATATATATATATGAGCATTATGATTATTTTTCTCCTTTCCTTGAAAATTGAAAAAGTACTTATTATTTTCGATAAAAAGATCTTGAAATGTCACCTTATTTGTACGATTTTCTAATATAAGTAGTTTGTGGGAAGAAGTAACGTTTTTATTTTATACTTTTTTTTATAAGTAAATAAGTAAAAAATCACCTTTATACTTACTAATTCAATATATCAATAGCTTTTAAATCTTCAGGGCATTTACAAATTTGATATACATCGACATAGTGAATAGAATTTAATTTACTGATCAATTAATTAATGTGATTTTGTTGAAATTAAGACTTATTTTATACATTCGTGTGTTTATTTACCGGTATATATAATTCAGTTATGTACCTACATATGAGATATTCCCACAAACAAGTATGAGAATAAGTGAATAAGAAATTATATGAGTGAAAGTGAAGGTACTAAAAGTAGTGCAATCAGTTCGCTAAATATTGTTTTCACAGCGATGCACTGTTAAGCTAAATGCTTGTGCAAATAATGATAGTTACAGTAACTGTGTACGAATATAGCTTCGATAGTACAGAGCGCTGGTTGATATCAGTACCGTAATGGCGGAATGTCAAATATGACTGCGCCCATTAAATCTGTAATGGAAAGGTCTATATTAAATTAAGTTAATTCAACATCCAAAATGGCTGCCATGACGACCATACTGAAAATCATAATGTGGCTACTGCTCCTAAACAGATCGTCTTTCCAACATGGGGTTTTCAATAAAATACTTAGAGTATTATGTAGCTGGTTCTGAATGAAAATGATGCTCATTTGTCATCTAACATGGCACCATGTGTTTAATTGAAAATTGTGCAGATCTGATTACCAACATATCCACAGTTTGTGAAGGAGTTTTGAAAGCCAGACCACTGGACTTTGGGTTAACTCGAAGGTCACTACTTGCATTTTTGTATCTTATTGAGCCGACGAAGACAGTGATGTTTAAATATACATGTGAATTTTGACCACACTTTGTACTTAGTTGCATTTCAATGAACAAGTTGATATTCAGTACTCTGACTTTAATCGAAGGTCAAAGCTCTTGAGTTGTTAGCTATACTGACTTTTGATAATCAAATAGGTATGGATTGATTTTCATCAAACCGGTTTGTTGATATATCTGAACAATACCATGAATGATGTCAGTAACTTTCTTTTAAAAAAAAATATGATTATATATTTAGACCAGTTTATTGTGTGGGTATAATTTGACATTGTATCAGACAAATTCAGTGATATTTTATGCATGATATGAAGTTTAAAGACCATGACAAAGAATTTTGTACTGCACTTAGAAGTATCTTATAAACTTGTTTCAAGTTGGTGTTTTAGAGCTTCTTAAGAATATCAGGGTAGTTTTAATACAACTGAACAGAATAAAAGGACAGAAGTCACGAACCTATCAAAATATTCTTTTCGGCCAGTAGAGCATTGTTTCCTTCAAGGGACTCTTGTTTGCACATACATCATACTGTGGTATTGTAACTGTCCATGATGCATGAATAACAGAGTTGCAGCAACCTAGATTGCGTGTAGTTTTTCTTATCATTTCCATGAATCATTTAAACAGTTTACATGGGGAGGTATCATGGGTAGATTGTTATTAGCGTGTGCTTTTGTCTATTCTCCATTTTGTTGTACCTTTTGCAAGGCGGGCATATCTTGTAACGCATGAAGTTCTCTTGCTTATTTATGCCGGGTACGTCTTAAATGCGCATTGGAGTTTTTTTGCGAAATGGAACAATTTTATATGAAATGGAATCATAAAAATATTATTTTTATTGTATTATTTAGAAATTTATAACATAAATAGAAATATTGTGTTTGCTATTATTATAATTTAGATATTGTGCCAAATGGAGCTAGTACCTGCAAAGTTTCTTGGGGTGACACATAGATACTTGAAGGGTCATTACAATACCATCAGCGTCTATAGTAAAAGCTTCTATGGTGTTAGATTTCTTGATAATTTTCATAGCATGGTGATTTAGTCTAATACAGTGTTGTAAAAAGTTGACATAAATTTTGGGACTCAGGAACAGTTTTAGGTGGGCGACAAGTAGCGTCAAGAACACACACATACACACACACACACACACACACACACAAACACACATGTGAATTGAGTATGTATGATAGGTAACGAAGTAAATTATGTTTCACGTTTTTACCTTTACCGAATGTCTACATTAATATATACATTATTTACTTCCATTATAAACTAAAATACTAGCCATTATATAATTTACAACTATGTAATAAGTCCAGCCTTCATGACTCTAAATGGAATTTCAGCCTTCATGACTCTAAATGGAATTTCAGCCTTCATGACTCTAAATGGAATTTCAGCCTTCATGACTCTAAATGGAATTTCAGCCTTCATGACTCTAAATGGAATTTCAGCCTTCATGACTGTAAATGGAATTTCAGCCTTCATGACTCTAAATGGAATTTCAGCCTTCATGACTCTAAATGGAATTTCAGCCTTCATGACTCTAAATGGAATTTCAGCCTTCATGACTCTAAATGGAATTCCAGCCTTCATGACTCTAAATGGAATTTCAGCCTTCATGACTCTAAATGGAATTTCAGCCTTCATGACTCTAAATGGAATTTCAGCCTTCATGACTGTAAATGGAATTTCAGCCTTCATGACTCTAAATGGAATTTCAGCCTTCATGACTCTAAATGGAATTTCAGCCTTCATGACTCTAAATGAAATTTCAGCCTTCATGACTCTAAATGGAATTTCAGCCTTCATGACTCTAAATGGAATTTCAGCCTTCATGACTCTAAATGGAATTTCAGCCTTCATGACTGTAAATGGAATTTCAGCCTTCATGACTCTAAATGGAATTTCAGCCTTCATGACTCTAAATGGAATTTCAGCCTTCATGACTCTAAATGGAATTTCAGCCTTCATGACTCTAAATGGAATTTCAGCCTTCATGACTCTAAATGGAATTTCAGCCTTCATGACTCTAAATGGAATTTCAGCCTTCATGACTGTAAATGGAATTTCAGCCTTCATGACTCTAAATGGAATTTCAGCCTTCATGACTGTAAATGGAATTTCAGCCTTCATGACTGTAAATGGAATTTCAGCCTTCATGACTCTAAATGGAATTTCAGCCTTCATGACTCTAAATGGAATTTCAGCCTTCATGACTCTAAATGGAATTTCAGCCTTCATGACTGTAAATGGAATTTCAGCCTTCATGACTCTAAATGGAATTTCAGCCTTCATGACTGTAAATGGAATTTCAGCCTTCATGACTGTAAATGGAATCTCAGCCTTCATGACTCTAAATGGAATTTCAGCCTTCATGACTCTAAATGGAATTTCAGCCTTCATGACTCTAAATGGAATTTCAGCCTTCATGACTCTAAATGGAATTTCAGCCTTCATGACTCTAAATGGAATTTCAGCCTTCATGACTCTGAATGGAATTTCAGCCTTCATGACTGTAAATGGAATTTCAGCCTTCATGACTCTAAATGGAATTTCAGCCTTCATGACTCTAAATGGAATTTCAGCCTTCATGACTCTAAATGGAATTTCAGCCTTCATGACTCTAAATGGAATTTCAGCCTTCATGACTCTAAATGGAATTTCAGGCTTCATGACTCTAAATGGAATTTCAGCCTTCATGACTCTAAATGGAATTCCAGCCTTCATGACTCTAAATGGAATTTCAGCCTTCATGACTGTAAATGGAATTTCAGCCTTCATGACTCTAAATGGAATTCCAGCATACGAAATCAAATTAAGTCTGTAATTAGTTTGATTATTCTGCTTACAGTATATACATTTATTAATAACATAATAGACTTAGGTTTCAAATAATAATGGAAAGCATTATTTGTTTTATGATTTCATTTGGCAAACCAATACTCACTTTCACAGACATGATTCCATTTCGTCCGCCGAAACTCCATTTCGCATTACGAATTTACATTTTTAACGATTAGGAAGAACTTGAAATAAAAGATTTATAACTTAAACATAAATAAAGAAAATATTTTTTTAAAGTTCATGATTTTACTGATTGAGTCACTTAAAATTCAGCTACTATTAATTGTCAGTGTGCCAATTTTCCAGTTCGCAACACAAATTGATATGCAACAGTATTGAAATTGATGACTGCTAAAAGAACATTAAATAGTTAGAAATATTAAGAAAAAAAAATGTATAGTTTACTATGATTCCATTCTGCATTTACATTTACGTAATGAGTCTCTTTCGTATATTGGATGTCCTTTTCACCAAAAATAACCCTTATTTCCATTTAAGCAATATGATCCAAACATGTAAATTATGACAATATCTCGATTATAATTATAGCAAATACAATATTTATACTTATGTTATTAATTTAAAAGATATACAATACAAAGAATATTTGTATGATTCCATTTTGCATAAAAGTGTTTCAACTGTTTCATTTCACTCCATTTCTTAAAAAAACAACTGCATTGCGCATTTAATAGCTACCAATTTTGCCCTCACTCCCCACTTGCTAGACACATTCAGGATTTTAATGCTTCAATGTCATCTCTTAATTCTACTCAGAATTCATACCAAATGTAAGTGCAATTGAAAGCCATTGTAAATATCTGCACTTGTTTATGGGGTTTTTGTGGGGGTTTTTTTAAGATGAAGTCCAGGTTACCTACGAAAATGTGATCTTAACCCCATCATCCGTCATCCCTAGAGAACTGCATCCAGAATCTGAAACTTTCATTGTCATCTACTCATCTCCTAAACGATCATACCAAATATTGATCACTTTTTTCTCAATTGGTGTGGATGGAGTGCAGATACAATTAGGGCACATGAGGCCTGAGATCAAAGAAACAGCAGGGATTTCAGGTCTTTCCAAAGCAAGAGAGGATTGTTTATGGTACATTTTTTGTAAGCTATCACAGCTTCATGATTTAATCATTGACAGATAAGATAAAAACACTATAATTAAAGCATCTGCATACCAATGAATCTGCAGGAAATACTGTCTGAGAAACTGATCCAAATGCAAATGTTAATGCAGGTCTCTGGTGTGTGAAATGTAGATCAGAGTAACCATTTTGGAATTAATTGTGTATATATATATATATATATATATATATATATATATATATATATATATATATATATATATATATATATATATATAACACGGTATATATAGAAGCGCGAAATTATGATAGCAAAATATCTTGGACGTTGTACTCATTTAAAAATCAGTCGCGTACTAAGAATGAAAACAGAAAACGTGTTGTATCAATATGATAGACAAAAGGAAAACTCCTCGTTTAATTCCTTACAATTTAGTACAGACTATGGTGTAGAATCCAGTTATATCGAATATGTAATAAAACAGCGAGCAGTTGTCGTACATGTGACAAAGACTGAACCATATTGGAAAGATATATTTTATTTGTTTCTAGGGGAGAAATTTGTTCCTAAAGCGGGTACCAGTCGCAAGAGATCACCACTTTGGACTATGTTCCTAATTCGATAGTGACACGTTTATATCAGCATGTTAAAACAAAGAAAGCAGAAAGTTGCACGGACGCAACACATAACTCCGTTATTCAGGAGTGTACTGGGTAAGCAACTCGGCCCTGGACTTGGCTGCCGGGACAGGCCCGGGGTTTTGCTCACACCAGTAAAACACTGTTAAAAACGGATTTTTTGGACGGCACACCGGCCAACTGATGCGGCGGTCTACCGGAACAGGCCCGGGGTTTTGCTCCCACCAGTAAAACACCGGTAAAAACGGATTTTTTTGCGGCGGCCCACCGGGATTTGTCCCGGTATGCCCAATGGCCAGTACACCACTGCCGTTATTTGTTTTCTAAAGAAGACGGCATCAAAATATTTATCTGTATTTTTTTTTAAAAAGTCAGTGATTTCTAACTAAAAACAAATTTACATCGCTTTCAAAAATAGGTAGCTGCATCTCATTGTATTTTGACAGGTATTAAAAATAATATGGAAGCACAATATAAGTACAATTGATTTTGACAGGTATTAAAAATAATATGGAAGCACAATGTAAGTACTGTTTATTTTGACAGGTATTAAATATAATATGGAAGCACAATATAAGTACAATTGATTTTGACAGGTATTAAAAATAATATGGAAGCACAATATAAGTACAATTGATTTTGACAGGTATTAAAAATAATATGGAAGCACAATATAAGTACTGTTTATTTTGACAGGTATTAAAAATACTATGGATATATAATGTAAGTATTTATCACACCTCACAGTACACATTATATTCCATATCTTCATCACAACAGTTCGATAATCACCGAACAAGTTGACTAGGCTGAAATATTTAACGATTTTTAATAGAGCAAACTGTACTAGATGAAACAAATGTTAATCTTCTAGATATATCTTTATATACGGATGTAAGTTTTAGTTCTTTAGAACTAATTCCAGACGAAGTACAAATGTTTTCAAAAGCTTTCCTTATGGTAAAGCTTCTGCTGGCTAATGGACTCTCGCATTCACTTTTTAACCAATTTCTTAGAGAAAAGTCACATTTCCAGACTCTTGGAAACAAACAAACGTGTCCAATTTTAAAGAAAGGCGTCCCGGCCATTACATCTATTTACAAACCAATATCTCCTCTCAGTACTGTTGGTAAAAGTTTTTAAAAGATTGGTTTTTAAACACATCTTTAATTACTTCTGTGAAAATAACATTTTAACACCATTCTCGTTTGGCTTTATTCCGGGTGATTTTAAAGTGTAATTAGTTAACATACGAGGGGTATTTGAATATTCTGAACATTTTGCTATTATAACTTTGTTGTTTCTTTGAACCTGTCAATACAATTAACGCTGATCGAAATATAAAATAACATTCTATAAAATGATCTGCAGCTGCACGTACAGCACGCCGGACAGCTGAAGATAGATGCGTGTGACGTAATATCAATAAAAAACAGTGAACCAAAAAGGTCTGAGGAGAACAATTCTGCTGCTGAGCAAAGATCATACTCTGAAATTAGAGGGCTCTTGGGGTATTTCTGATAACAAGGCCGACTTGCATAAAGTTTACGTATGTAATTCATATCCTACAATTTTGAGGTGGTTTCATCGTTTGAAAGATGGTCGTGAATCCATGGAAGACTACCCACGATCTAGAAGACCGTTGTCTGTGATTGGTGAGCGGGATGCAGCTGCTTTGAAGAGGGCAATTGATGAAGATGCTCGATACAGTGGAAAATATTTCTATTATCACGGACATTAATTCATCAGCTGTTTTTAAATATATTGACGAATCATATGAAGTTCAGAAAGGTTTGTGCAAGATGCATCCCGCATTTGCTGAGGGCTGATCAAAAATGGACACGGGTTGAAATCGTCAAACAGCTACTCGCCATATATAAAAAGAGTGATTAGAGACGTTTAACTGAGATTGCCACAGATGACTAAACATGGATTGACTGTTTTGAACCCGACTCAAGAGAAAATAATAAAGCTTGGATCAGAGAAAACGAGCAGAAACCACAAATCCCTCGATGTAGTCTGACTGTCAAGAGAGTTTTATACGCATTATTTTTCGATGCAAAAGGCCCAGTCGTCCAGGTACATGTGCCTGACTCTATTAGTGTCACTGGACATTTTTATGCTAAAAGTTGTGGAACATTACAAAACCACCCGTCCGCGCACAGTTACCCATCTACTCTATAACACGTACCGGCCGATAAAACCGCCTTCGTGACAGACTTCCTGAAGAAGTACAGCGTCCAAACTTTGCCACATCCTCCATACAACCCCGAATCAGCTCCAAGTCATTTGTGGCTGAATTCCGTTATCAAATATTTCCTGGATGCAGATAATACGAAAGCCGCCAAGCAGTTGGAAGTGTAGTTTTCCAGTGTATGAACAACATACCCAAAAGTGAATACAAAATGGCATTTACCAATTGGATAATCAGATTGAGAACGTGTGTAGAGGTGCATGGGGAGTACTTTGAGGGGATGCACTGATTTACTGTTCACTAAGAAGGAATTTTGTTGTATAACGCACTAATATTCAGGACTTTCTCAAGACCCCTCGTATCTCTATAATAGATTTTGCAAAGTAGTATACTCCTATAAGAAAACCAGAGTAGTGTTTTGCAAAGCAGTATATTCCTATAAGAAAACCAGAGTTGTGTTTTGCAAAGTAGTATACTCCTATAAGAAAACCAGAGTTGTGTTTTGCAAAGCAGTATATTCCTATAAGAAAACCAGAATTGTGTTTTGTGATATAAGTAAAGATTTTGATCGCGTGTAACGTAAATTACTCGTCCATAAATTAAAATCTGCTGGCATCACATGAGGCCTTATAAAATAGCTTTCTAGCTATCTTAAAAAACAGACGACAACGACTGATACTTCCACATGTGTTTTCAGAGTGGAGATTGTATTAGAACTGGTGTACCCCAAAGATCCGTTTGAGGCCCCTCACTTTTTTTGATGTACATAAATGATAGTGTACATGATGTACACTCCAATATAAGTTTATTTGCAAATGATACAAGTTTCTTTCCAATTGTAGATCTTCCCGTCGTAACCGCTCATAACTTCAACTCTGACTTTGAAATAAATCTTCTAATGAGCAAATAATTGGTTTGTGTCTTTTAACCCTTATAAAACTGAATCTCTGACAATTTCTAAGAAAATTATTAAACCCTTCCATCCGCCACTATATATATGCTCAACCATAGAATTGAAGAAGTTGATCGCACAAACATCTTCGAGTATTTCTCTCAAATGGCTGTTCATAGCACAAACAAATAGACTATGTAAGAAAGAAAAGGCATGGTTAAAAATTACTGTAATACGCAGACTCAAATTTCAACTTTACAGAAAATCTTTAGAAATTATATACGACCTGTTCTGGAATATAGTAATGTAAGTTGGGACAAGTGCAAATTACTTGAGAAAAGTGAAGTCGAAAAATCAAAATGAGGCAGTCAGAATCATGATTGGTGCAAGAAAATTAGTATCTATTGCAGTTTTTCGTCGAAAAATAGGATGGGAAAGTCTTGAATCCAGACGACAAAGCCCAAACTTACAGTTTTATCTAAAATTACAACTGGCTCAATCCCGCCCCATCTCACGCATGATTTCACCAGTTGTTAGTGACGTTACTCGCTATAACTAAAGTAATATAAACATTTTCCAATCAGTACAAGCTAGAACAAGTCTTTATTACAACTCATTTCTTCCTTCGGCCATTCGAGAATGGAATACATTATCTATCGAGACCGTCAAATCGACTCCATTAACAACTTCAAAAGCGCATTAAATAATCGCGACACACATGTTCCCAGTAACTTTTATTGTGGTTGAAGGAAATTTCAAATTTTTTATGCTCGACTTAGGACAAATTGCAGTTCAATTAATTAACATTAGAGAATATAATTGGATCACCTCTTTTTAGATGTGGACTTCTTGAAAGTACACAACACTTATTTTTCTTTATGTTTATTACCAACGAGACATTGAACTGTTTCAATCCCTTACACTTTATGATAATTTGACTTTAAATACCTTCTTGTATGGTGATACAACGCTTCCATATGAAATATTTTCGATTTCGTTCTTATATTTTTTGAAAATTCGAAAGATTTATTTAAGCGTACCTGTTGCTAACACGCATGCACTTCTACAGGTCACGAACAGCGCATGCACTTCTACAGGTCGCGAACAGCGCATGCACTTCTACAGGTCACGAAGAGCTGTGAACAGCAATTCCCGTTTCTCTAAATGTTTGGTCATCCCGTCAGAAACGACTCGCTCTTCAAGGAAGTACTGTTAACTTTTAATCTCTCTTTTTTCTTCATTTCTTTTATTATTAATCTTTCTTTCTTCCTTATTTTGTCAGCTTTATATGCCTACACATTTTGATCAACATTATACGCAATGCGCTACACATTTTGATTAACATTATACACAGTGTCCTACACATTTTGATAACATTATACACAGTGCCCTACACATTTTGATTAACATTATACACAATGCGCTACACATTTTGATTAACATTATACACAGTGCCCCTACACATTTTGATTAACATTATACACAATGCCCAACACATTCTGATTAACATTATACACAGAGCCCTACACATTTTGATTAACATTATACACAGAGCCCTACACATTTTGATTAACATTATACACAGTGCCCTACACATTTTGATTAACATTATATACAGTGCCCTACACATTTTAATTAACAGTTTCTCCTTTTATCTTCTTTCTTTTCTTTATCATCATCTTTTATCAACTCCTTCGTTGTTCATCTTTGTGCTTTATACACCTGGGCTAAATGATTTTTATACATGGGCTTTATGCTAATGTTTGACTAAGAGACTCTTTACTTTAACTATTCAACAATTTCATTTTTTAAAAATTAAAACTCAGTATTATCTGCCACATAATCACATATAGTTAAAATGTTTGTATCATCAAAGGAGAAGAACGTTATAAGCCATTGGCTTTCATTCTAATCCTTTACGTTCTATGTTGTACATCTTGTAATCTCCAAGTACAAATGTATGAAATAAAATATGTTTAAACTATCGTTTATTTGGGTAAATTAGAGCATGGTCTTTCAATACGAATATATATGGGTAAATTAGAGCCTGGTCTTTCAATACGAATACATATGGGTAAATTAGAGCCTGGTCTTTCAATACGAATATATATGGGTAAATTAGAGCATGGTCTTTCAATACGAATATATATGGGTAAATCAGAGCCTGGTCTTTCAATACGAATATATATGGGTAAATTAGAGCCTGGTCTTTTAATACGAATATATATGGGTAAATCAGAGCCTGGATTTTTCAATAGGAATACATATGGGTAAATTAGAGCCTGGTTTTTCAACACGAATATATATGGGTAAATTAGAGCCTAGTCTTTCAATACGAATATATATGGGTAAATCAGGGCCTGGTCTTTCAATACGAATATATATGGGTAAATTAGAGCCTGGTTTTTCAATACGAATATATATATGGGATCATTCCTGAAAGGATCACGACAACAAGGTCTGACCGATACGAGAAAAGAAAAAGATGGAAGTTAAGATCTATGCCTCGCAACCCCAAAATATGAATAATATCCCTGACATTTCATTTCCCCTTTTGGATACAAGACAGTTTCTTTGACGGAATTTCCCTTTTGGACACAAGACAGTTTCTTTGACGGAATTTCCCTTTTGGATACAAGACAGTTTTTGGGACTGAAGTAAATTTGTTGACCTAGTTTATTCAGGTCAACATTGCTATCCACATATGATTGGTTGTACATAAAAAGGTTAGAATTTGATAAATACGCATAATCTACATCAAAATCTTTAATCATCTGTAAGATTTTTTTACTCTGGTTGCATAATGCACAATGTCTCTTAACTGAGTAAAAACCATATTCTGAAAATAGCTAATTGCAGAAGACAGATTCAAGGTATTCATATATTGATTTTGTTTATTTGTAAGTGTGAGATGAACACAATATCGATTACAGTCATTCTTACAACATGTAGCGTCTCTGACTAAATATGTAACAGGGAAAAATGTCTCAAATGACACTTAGGCAATAAGATTTTGAATGGTACTGCACATCACAATTTATGTCAGAGCTGAACATAAAATATTATAACATGAAAACCACATGTGTACTATATAAATGGTATCAATATCATTCATTTGAAACGGATAAGACGATTATAGAAAGGATAAGACGATTATAGAAAAGGATAAGACGATTATAGAAAAGGATAAGAGGATTATAGAAAAGAATATGACGATTATAGAAAAGGATAGGACGATTAGAGAAAGGATAAGACGATTAGAGAAAGGATAAGACGATTAGAGAAAAGGAAAGGACGATTAGAGAAAGGATAAGACGATTATAGAAAAGGATAGGACGATTAGAGAAAGGATAAGACGATTATAGAAAGGATAAGACGATTATAGAAACGGATAAGACGATTATAGAAAAGGATCAGACGATTATAGAAAAGGATAGGACGATTATATAAAAGAATATGACTATTATAGAAAAGGATAGGACGATTATAGAAAAGGATAGGACGATAAGAGAAAGGATAAGACGATTAGAGAAAGGATAAGACGAATATAGAAAAGGATAAGACGATTATAGAAACGGATAAGACGATTATAGAAAAGGATTAGACGATTATAGAAAAGGATAGGACGATTATAGAAAAGAATATGACGATTATAGAAAAGGATAGGACGATTAGAGAAAGGATAAGACGAATATAGAAAAGGAAAGGACGATTAGAGAAAGGATAAGACGATTATAGAAAAGGATATGACGATTAGAGAAAGGATAAGACGATTATAGAAAAGGAAAGGACGATTATAGAAAAGGATAGGACGATTAGAGAAAGGATAAGACGATTAGAGAAACGGATAAGACGATTAGAGAAAAGGATAAGACGATTATAGAAAAGGATAAGACTATTATAGAAACGGATATGACGATTATAGAAACGGATATGACGATTATAGAAAGGATAAGACGATTATAGAAAGGATAAGACGATTATAGAAACGGATAGGACAATTATAGAAACGGATATGACGATTATAGAAGCGGATAAGACGATTATAGAAACGGATAGGACGATTATAGAAACGGATATGACGATTATAGAAAAGGATAGGACGATTATAGAAACGAATATGACGATTATAGAAAAGGATAAGACGATTATAGAAAAGGATAAGACGATTATAGAAACGGATAGGACGATTATAGAAACGGATATGACGATTAAAGAAAAGGATAGAACGATTATAGAAAGGATAAGACGATTGTAGAAAAGGACAAGACGATTATAGAAAGGATAAGACCATTATAGAAAAGGATAAAACGATTATAGAAAAGGATAGGACGATTATAGAAAAGGATAGGACGATTATAGAAAGGATAAGACGATTGTAGAAAAGGATACGACGATTAGAGAAAGGATAAGACCATTATAGAAAGGAT
Source organism: Margaritifera margaritifera (assembly GCA_029931535.1). Lineage (NCBI taxonomy): Eukaryota > Metazoa > Mollusca > Bivalvia > Unionida > Margaritiferidae > Margaritifera > Margaritifera margaritifera. Next base: position 1,948,887 of record JAQPZY010001507.1, on the reverse strand, counting down.
AAGACGATTATAGAAACGGATAGGACGATTATAGAAAGGATATGACGATTATAGAAAGGATAAGACGATTATAGAAAGGATATGACGATTATAGAAAGGATAAGACGATTATAGAAAGGATAAGACGATTATAGAAAGGATAAGAGGATTATAGAAAAGGATAAGACGATTATAGAAAGGATAGGACGATTATAGAAAGGATAGGACGATTATAGAAAGGATAGGACAATTATAGAAAAGGATAAGACAATTAGAGAAAGGATAAAACGATTATAGACAAGGATAGGGCGATTATAGAAAAGGATTGAACGATTATAGACAAGGATAAGACGATTATAGACAAGGATAGAACGATTATAGAAAAGGATTGGACGATTATAGAAAAGCTGAAAATATCAAGAAGAGGGAAATATAGAACTAAAAGTGTTATATAGGTGGTCGTAGAAAACACAAATATTTTATATGAGTTGAAACCTAGATATATTCCATGAATACATGTTAAAATTGTCAAAAAAGGGGTGAATCTGGTTCTATTATTAAACTGGTAATGTCTTGGCGGCAACGCTAGAGTCGTTACAATATGTTACATGAAACACTAGAGTCGTTACAATATGTTACATGAAATACTAGAGTCGTTATAATATGTTACATGAAACACTATAGTCGTTACAATATGTTACATGAAACACTAGAGTCGTTACAATATGTTACATGAAACACTAGAGTCGTTACAATATGTTACATGAATACATTATAAAACTGTCAATAAAGGGGTAAAGTTGGTTTTATTATTAAACGTGTAATGTTTTGGCGACATCATTAGAACATTCTGAGTCGTTACAATATGTTTCATGAATTCGTGATACAACTGTTAATAAAGGGGTGAATTTGGTTCTATTAAGAAACTGGTAATGTCTTGGCGACATCATTAGAACATTCTGAGTCGTTACAATATGTTACCTGAATACATTATTAAACTTTTAATAAAGGGGTAAAGTTGATTCTATTGTTAAACTTGTAATGTTCTGGCGAGAACAGTCAGAGTCGTTACAATATATTACATGAATAGATTATGAAACTGTCAATAAAGGGGCAAATTTGGTTCCATTATTAAACTGGTATTGTCTCGGAGAAAACGTTGAAATATTCACCATTTCAATCGCTCTAATATTATTGATACAAACATACATAAATTTTAAACTTTATTGAAACAATCAGAAGTCATAAGTTCATTCAATTTCAATATATTTTGGACGAGTATAAAATATTCTTGTAGAAATCATTGTGTATATTCATATAATTCAGGACAAAGCATTAGGTAATGGGATTTATGACCAAGATCTTATGGACACCGAAAAGAGGCAATGTTCTGTGACCTTTCGATACACCAATCAAATTAAAGCTTTTACATATGTGAAAGTGAAAAACATCATTCGGAACTTAACCTTTCTAACGATAATCCTCCCTAACACAAAATGCAACGCTTTATATGATAGGTTACTAAAAATAAGTATATCGGAAATTCCAAAGATCACTAGAACATGAATCTTTATCGGTGCCTGTCAGGTCCACTTAGAATAAGATCATAAATAGATCTTGATTTTAATCAGATTGTATTCTTTCTGAACGTTCCAATCCCTTCCAGCGGCCCGTTTAGAACCGAAGAAAATAGTTTTCTGTTCTAAATCTGAAGAAGAAAAAAAATTTTAAAAAATTTCTGTTGAAGAATTTCAGAATATTTTTTTTAAATATGGGTAAATTTCGAAAGATTATAGTTAATTTCTTTAGAGGACGCATTCAGACTTTGGTACCAAATATGCTTGAACTGGTCTAAAAGGACATTTTTGACTACTGGTCTAAAAAGACACTTTTTACCACTGGTCTAAAAGGACATTTTTGACTACTCTATTCACATTTTTGAGATCATACAAATTTTGTTTGAGCCAAATGTCAAACGTATGCATTGTTTTCTGTTATATAGTGTTCTACTTGCAAACCTACCCTCATAAAAGAGTGCAACTTCATAAATCTGGTGATTTGCAGAGGCTTTGCTTTCTCTATTCTTTTTGACATATCTATCTATCTTAAAAATCCTATCTATCTATCTATCTATCTATCTATCTATCTATCTATCTATCTATATATATATATATATATATATATATATATATATATATATATATATATAGAGAGAGAGAGAGAGAGAGAGAGAGAGAGATTCACCAATCTATATATTCTTCCATATTTCACTGGAAAATATCAAAATTCAGGGCAGCTTATACAGTATTAAACACTACTTTTTACATGTAGTCGAGTTGAGTAAATGACAAATGGAACGTTTTACGCGCAAAATCAGGAAACGCACATCGTCAAAGGAAATAATTTCATTTTGGTAGGTTGCTACATTATGAAAAGAGTTTCCGCCATTGTCGTCTTTTCTTCAGTGTATAAATCAATATATTCTGACGGATACAGTTGTGCTTGTTCTATAATTCAGTGGCATTCGTAATGAATTAGACAGAGTGTAAACTTCTCATATATGTCCCACTTTGTAAAAGACAGTCTTGCAATTTAGAGGCGTTTTCAGCTGTCGTCTGCTTCCAGAATTCCGTTCTATGATGGACTCTCAATTGATGGCAAATCAATACTGACTAGACAGATGATGCTTTCGACTGCAGTTCTTCAAAAGTGCCATCACTTTTGGGTGAGTACAAATGAATTTTTTAAATATATATTTTCAATAACATTCCACCTTTTCTTTTATACATCACGGATTTTTTAATATATCTTTAATTTAATTAGGCAGCTATGCCGAAATTCAATATTTCTCAATAAATATTTAAAATAAATTGATGGTTAATTATTACTATGGCATACAAGGTTCTGGGTAGGTTTTTGCTGCATGTACATAATAAGACTACTTCTTCTTGTGAATATTTATTAAATGTTTATATATTTTTGAAATTTTATTGTTGAAATCTGGAACTGCATTTTTGAAACTCCTGTAGACAAAGTAATAGTTGCTTACAATATCTCAATAGTAAATTAGAATAGTGTGGTTTAAAGGAGACTAGGTTTGCAGATATAGGATCCGTACATTTGTAGTTTTCCCTCGCGCTCGGAGAGATTATGAAAACCTATCTTTGTTTTTCTTATATCCGTTTTGCACATGCATCGCAACCGGTCATTTCCTCTTGTCCTTGTGTCCGTTCTTAGATCAGTTGTCCTGAAAATCTGAAACTGGTTTATACACCTGTCGTGAGAAGATATATAATATTTTATATGATGCGTTCGCAATCCGCATAAATCTGTGCTCTACATTTCAAGCCATAACATTCCCGACTTGGAAATCTTACTCAAAATCGACAAATGCAACATTTTATTGGTTACAATATTTTATTTTCGAGTTCGATTTGGAATCCAGTCATTTTATTTCTTGTGTTACAACTCTATGGCCAACAAAAATATGTAACAGAAAGAAAGTAAAACAAACAATGCAAGTAAAATCAACAAGCAATTTATTTCTAGACAATTAAAATGAAAATTCAAAAGGACCCTTACAGTACTGTGAATTAAAATCCAAAAATTCCAATAATCCTAAGAGTCCCAATCACAAGTCCTAAATATAAAATGTTCCGAATGAATTCAATTAGCCTTGAATGTCCTGATGTGCCAGTGGTCTTGAATGTCCTGATATGCCAGTGGTCTTGAATGTCCTGATATGCCTGAATAATGTAATCCAGAATATATTTGAATGAATTCACACAAATCCCAAAGTCAAGTATTAATCCAAAATGAGAATAAGCACTTTAGTAATTCCAATGAATATTTCAAATAAATAATTCCTCTCTCTGAATTTGCTCTGATTTTCACAACACAGCTGTAAACATCTGATTATTAAAATGATTCTTCATAGACTGACCATTAGAACAAGAGTGAAATATTGTTTACCAAGCTCCCTCTATATAAACACAAGCTGCCTGACAGAATATTCTAGAAAACAAATGCTACCTGACAAAAGACATGGAAAGGAACAGCCTTATTGCAAAATACAATGTACTAATTGCGAAATTCTATGCAAATGTCTTGTTTACAACAAGATATTGCGAAATTCCTATGTAAACAACTTATTTACAAAATGACCATAATCTAACTAAAGTACAACTTACCTCGTGGACACATACTATAAATTCAATATACATAACACCTCCGCTTATAAAGAAAAAGAAAGATTTATGCAGTCATGCATAATCAAAATTACATAGGAAAATGTCTTATAAATGACAATCAACTTAATTACACAAAATAAAGCAATATAGTCTATACAAGTGAAAGTGCATCTGCGATCACATTGTCTTTTCCCCTGATGTGTTGAATCTCAATGTTATATTCCTGCAGTATTAAACTCCATCTCAACAATCTCCGATTTTTCTCTTTCATTTTGTTGATGAAAGTAAGGGGATTGTGATCACTGTATACAATAACTGGAGAAAGAACCGAGGTAACATACACTTCAAAATGTTGTAAAGCCAATATCAAAGCCAAACATTCCTTGTCAATTATGGAATAATTTTTCTGGTGCTTGTTTTAGTTTTTCTTAGAAAAATGGCGCACAGGATGATCCACACCATTTTTGTCGTCTTGAATCAATACTCCACCAACCCCTGCATCACTTGCATCAACAGTCATTTTAAATAATTGGCTGAAATTTGCATTCTTAAGCATGGACCTTAATTTATCAAACGATTCCTGACACTGGTCAGACCAATGAAACTTGGACTTCTTACTCAACAAATTTGTCAAAGGTTTGGCAATTATGGAAAAATTTTAACACAATTTCCGATAATATCCAGCCATACGTAAAAATCGCATCAGTTGCTTTTTACAAACAGGCACAGGGAATTCAGAGAGAGCCTTGACCTTAGCTTATACAGGTTTAACTTGACCTTGTCCCACAATATGTCCTAAAAATGTGACACAAGGATGGCAAAACTCACTTGTGCTTAAATTAATCGTCAGATTTTCATCCCTGAATCGATCGAAGAATTTCCGAATGGTTTCCAAGTGATCTTCCCAGGTGTGATTGTATATAATGACGTCATCGATGTACGCGTCACAATTATCTAGACCAGATGTTATCATATTCATAAGACGCTGGAATGTTCTCGGATAATTTTTCATATCAAAAGGCATCAATTTATATTGATAAAGCCTATCTGGAGTTACAAATGCTGACATTTCTTTTGCCCTCTCCATGAGTGAATCCGTTTTGGTGACACTGTTGACTTTTCTATAGTCAGTACACATGCGGAATATATTATCTGGCTTAGGCACAAGAATACATAGTGAACTCCAGTTACTTCTACTTGGTTCTATAAAATCATTCTCCAGTAAATATTGAATTTCTTTCTTCAAATGTTCCTGTTTGAGAGTAGTCATCCTGTAAGGATGATGTTTCACAGGCGTAGAATCTACAATGTCAACGTCATGATAGATTTTATTTGATCATGTAGGAACATCAGGAACAAAGCTCATACTCATGTAATAGATGTTTTAGTTCATTTTTTTCCTATTGTTGTAGATGTGAAAGTTTCTGGTCCAGATTGTTCAATATTTCTGAATTCCGAAGGTTGATTAAACCAGAATCACTACAGTCAGATTGTATTCCATCGTTGACATCCTCACTGTGCGGGACAGCTACAACTAAATTAATTGAATAATTAACTGGGCTATCTCTGTCAAAATATTCCTTTAACATATTTATGTGACAAAGTTGTTTCTGTTTCAGCCTCCCAGAGTATTAATGATATAAATTAAGTCATTTACTTTGGTATAAGGACCATAACATTTATCCCGAAGAGGATTTTGAGGTATGGGAAAGAGAGCCAGAACTTTCTCATCAGGCTAAAAACTCCTTCCTTGTGTATTTCTGTCATACCTTAATTTCATTTTTGACTGAGTAGGGTGAAGATTAGTTCTTGCTACCTCACAAGCCTTTGACAACTTATATTTGAAATCAGAGACATAGTGAAGAAGATTAATCTTTGGATCTTCCTTTGAAAGAAGTTTCTCTTTCAATAACTTCAATGGTCCACGGACAGTATGTCCAAAAACTAGTACAAAGGGACTGAAACCCAATGACTCTCGAATTAATTCTCTAACAGCCAACAACAACAAATGAACACCCTCATCCCAATCCTTTCCTGTATCAAAGCAATATGATCGAATCATATTCTTCAAAGTTTGATGAAATCTTTCCAAAGCACCTTGACTTTCAGGATGATAGACAGAAGATTGAAACTGTTGGATGTCTAATTCGTGCATAACTTGCTGGAAAATTTCAGACATAAAAATTTACCCTTGATCAGACTGAACAGATTTAGGAATGCCAACAAGTGTAAAAAAAAACTTCACCAAAGCTTTTACAATGGTTTTAGTTTTAATATTTCTCAAAGGAATTGCCTCTGGAAATCTTGTAGACGCACACATTATGGTCAACAAGTATTGGTTGCTTGACTTGGTGTTAGGTAAGGGACCGACACAGTCTACCATTATTCTACCAAATGTTTCGTCAAAAGCAGCAATATGTTGCAGATGAGCCTTAGGTATCTTCAGATTGCTTTTTCTTCCGTTTGACACGTGTGACAAGATCTGTAGTATTTATAAACATCACTTCTAAGTTTCGGCCAATAAAAATGATTCAAGATCTTGTGATAAATCTTATTGACTCCTAAATGACCAGCCAAGGGAGTTTCATGGGCTAGACTAAGAATTTCCTGTCGATATGACTTAGGAACGACAATTTGATAGCCCACTGACCACGCGTCACCAGCGGGTGCTTCAGGTGGTCTCCATTTTCTCATAAGGACCCCATTTTTCACAAAGTAACACAATGGAACTTGTGTGGCTTCAGTTTCACTAATAGCCCTCTGAAACACTCAGGATCTTGTTCCTGTAAGACAACGAGTTATTGTATTTTGTCACCCTGATTAAAATAGAGAAATTGAGTAGTAAAAAGAGGATCTATGTGATCAATACCTTCTGATTGATCAATATCAGTTGAGAAAGTGACCTCATCAAAAGACTGACCAATAAATGTGTCAGCTCAAGGAATAATTTCCTGATCAACATCATTCTCAAGAAATCGTTGTGCCATAGCTCTGGTAACTGCACAAGCAGGATACAAATCAGGGATTTCAATCTCAAAAGCATCAACTCTTTGATCCAAACAAGGCTTATCAGTTACAAGTAGATTGACCACGACCTTATCTCCAGCTAGGTCATTGCCTAGTAACAAATGGATGCCTTCTATAGGTAAAGAATTCACTGCCCCAACAGTGACAGGTCCGGAAACTAAGTCTGATGCCAAATTGACACAATGGAGAGGAACATTTACATAGCCGCACTCTACTCCCTGAATAAGTACACTTTCACTAGAAGAAGACTTCTCAGACAAAGGCAAAGTACCTGATAACAAAAGACTCTGAGAAGCTCCTGTATCCCTTAATATTTTAATAGGAATAGGGTTGGCAGAATCACAAATAAGTGATATAGAACCTTCTGACATGAATGGTTCATAAGTCACCAAAATAGAATCAGACTGGGGTTTGTTTGACCCAACAATTGTATTGTTTTCAATACAATAACATGGCCTTGACCTCTTTGAAATAAGAGCATTTGGAATAGCTCTATCTTTATTCTGTTGCTAATTTTTCAACCTGAAGCAATCATAACTGACGAGCCCTTTCTTTTTTACAATAAGTGCACATATGAAGATATAAGGATTTCTGATCAGTCTTATCAGATGTTTGATTTCTAACAGTTGTGCTGTTTTTAAATTTGGAAGTACTCGTTTGAGACTGAGATGATTTGTTTTCCCACGAAACTGCTGAGAGAGAGAGACTTATTGACAAATGAACGTTTGTGAGTCAAGGAGTAATCATCAGCCATGCAAGCAGCATTTTCCAAAGTTTCCACTTTTTGCTCGTTAAGAGAGGTCTTAACATCACTTTGGATGCACTTCTTGAACCCTTCAATTAATACAAGTTGTCTGAGGTTACCGTAATCTTGATCAACCTTCTTGGCTGAGCACCACCTATCAAATAGTTGTTCTGTTTCCATTGCAAATTCGACACGAGTTTGTCCAGTTTCTTTTCTACATTTCCTAAATCTTTGTCGATATGCCTCTGGTACCAACTCATAAGCTTTCAAGATGTACTCCTTAACCAAATCATAATCAGTGCTTTGTTGTACTGACAGTGAAGTGTAGACTTCACAAGCTTTGCCAATAAGTACACTTTGTAATAACAAAGTCCAATGCTCTCTGGGCCATTTCAAGTTTTCAGCAATTTTCTCAAAGTGAAGAAAGTATTTATCTACTTCTTTTTCATGAAAAGGGGGTACTAACATAATATATCTGGTAACATCAAGACCAGAACTTGTGTGTAATGGGGGGTGGGGGTGTAATGGGGGTGGGGTTGGGTAAGTACTCCGATTGCCAGTTCTGATTCTTTTAATCTGTATTGCATTTGTCTTTCTGCTCTCTGCATCTGTCTCTCCTTCTCCTCTCTCTGCATTTCTCTCTCTCTCTCTCTCTCTCTCTCTCTCTCTCTCTCTCTCTCTCTCTCTCTCTCTCTCTCTCTCTCTCTCTCTCTCTCTCTCTCTCTCTCTCTCTCTCTCTCTCCACATCTGTATTTCCCTCTCCTTCTCTTTCTGAATTTGTAATTCCATCATTTCTTTCTGAAGCTGAAGCTTTATTAATTTTAATTCCATCTGGGTTTTTAGCTGTAATTCCCTAAATTTCCCATCAAAACCAGATACAGACTTATCAATTAAACACAAAGCACTATCATATAAAATTTCCTTTCCTATCAAATATGGAATTCAAATATTCTTTATCTCTTGCTTTGTCAAAGAGGCCTTCGTTTCAGAAAGATCGTAATGTCTGGCAAGCTCAAGCAACTCGTCCTTTTCATACACTCGAACCCTAGCTGGGTAGGACTTGTAACAAAGTTCTCAACCTTAGATGACATTGTGAATGCTTGCTGGTTTCACTAAAGATGTCTCAAAGGGGTGAAATAAAAGGGAAAATGAAAATTCGAAAACAAAGTAAATTTAATTTGTAATTTAAAGAAATTCACATCCCGGACGAGCCCCCAATTTCTGTTACGACTCTATGGCCTATAAATATGTAACAGAAAGAAAGTGAAACCAACAATGCAAGTAAAATCAACAAGAAATTTATTTCTAGACAATTAAAATGAAAATTCAAAAAGACACTTACAGTACTGTGACAAAAGACATGGAAAGGAATAGTCTTATTGTTAAATACTATTACACATATTATAAATTCAATATACATAATACTCTTATTATTATTGTAACGGCGGGGCCAGAGGATGAGTAACTTAGAACGACAGTTTCGGAGTTTAGGAGAGAGAGAGAGAGAGAGAGAGAGAGAGAGAGAGAGAGAGAGAGAGAGAGAGAGAGAGAGAGAGAGAGAGAGAGAGAGAGAGAGAGAGAGAGTGGAGGCAGCGTCCTGGGAAAAACTGCAGAACGCCTTAGGACTCTTCACCAGCAGGTGGATGTATTTGTGGATATTTTAAAGGTTTCGTATTTTGTATGCAACTGAAAAAAGACCAGTGATAATGACTTATCTGTACATCTGAATTTAAAACCTTTTTGATAATTAATCAAATGATCGTATAAAGTATTATACTGATGTAGTGTAGTGCATGACTTTTACTTTGAACGAAATCAGCGCTATGACTTTGTTTTTTTTTAAAATATCCGTTCTTTTGAAGATACATTGTAATTGGTCATTTCCGTCTGTCCTTGTGTCCGCTCTTAGATCAGTTATACTGGTAACAAAAACCATCGGTTTGTACACCTATCGCGAAAGCTAGATAATATTTGTGATGTGTCTGGAGCCAGCCGCCCTAAAACTTTATTCAACATTTCGAGCAATAAATTTCCAGATTTGAAAATCTAACTGGAAATCGAAAACTACTGCATTTTCATTGGTCAGAATATGCTATTTTTTTTACAAAGATTTGGAATTGAGTAAATTTTATATTTTATTGATCTTTTGTTTTGTACTCCGTTATCTTTTTTGATCTTATTTTGTTTGTTTGTTGGTTTGTTTGTTTGGTGTTTTTTTCACGGAGGGGTCAGATGATTAGTAACCAAGAGCAACAGTTTCGGAGTCGCGAAGAGCTGAAGGGGGTCGAGTTAGTTCACCCAATACGCTAAATATATATATATATATATATATATATATATATATATATATATAGAGAGAGAGAGAGAGAGAGAGAGAGAGAGAGAGAGAGAGAGAGAGAGAGAGAGAGAGGGGGGGGGAGGGGAGTTCAATATGCAGGCGAAAAGGCCGAAACGCCTCATGCTTATATATGCACTTTTTAAAGGCTTCGTATTATGCATACCGTTGAAAATGACCAGTGATAATTTGCTATATCTGCATGTGAATTATAACGGTTACAACCTTATTGATTAAAATCAAAGGATCGTATGATACAAATCAATGGATCGTACATATAAAACACTGTAACTGGTGTGGTATTCTCAATGGTGCAAGTAGATTTTAGCTCTGACCGGTACGGTACCGACCCCCGACACCACCCCCCCCCCCCCCCCCCCCCACGACCCTGTCCGTCTATCCGGTACGGCCGTACCGGCAATAAATGTCTTAACGTTACGGCGTACCTGACTGTACCGGCTTACTTGCACCACTGAGTATTCTGTATAAATGTCACCTTTTATCTGTTAGTTAACGAAATTAGCGCTATGACTTGAATTGCCCACAGAGAAGGGAGACAGCTCATATTGGCTTAATAAGCACGCACAAGAAATAGCAAGTTACGCTAGCAAAAAATTCAATATATTTGTAGCTGAGCATGTTGGTCTAGATTAAATACACGTATGTACACAGGAAATATTGGCAACTAGCTACTTGTATTGGACCAAGTTGATTACCATGTGTGTGTGTGTGCGTGCATGTGTGCGTGCGTGAGTGCGTGCGTGAGTGCGTGCGTGCGTGCGTGAGTGCATGCGTGTATGAGAGAGAGAAAAAACAAAGCGATAATTCTGAAACTAACTTCTCGCAAGTAAAGGTTTGCAACACTAATATGGCTGAAACATAAATATAAGTTTTCTCACAAAAGTATAGTTACAATTTACATATTATCGAAAGAGAAATGATATGCACAATAACAAATTTTCATTTTGACTCTTAGTACACATTCATCCCTCTGTAATCCTGTTGAGTGTGTTAACATTTTTCATAATAGGACACATTCATCCCTCTGTAATCCTGTTGAGTGTGTTGACATTTTTCATAATAGGACACATTCATGTCTGTACAACCCTGTTGAGTGTGTTGACATTTTTCATAGTAGGACACATTCATGTCTGTGCAACCCTGTTGAGTGTGTTGACATTTTTCATAGTAGGACACATTCATGTCTGTGCAACTCTGCTGAGTGTGTTGACATTTTTCATAGTAGGACACATTCATGCCTGTGCAACCCTGTTGAGTGTGTTGACATTTTTCATAGCAGGACACATTCATCTGTATGTAACCCTATTGAGTGTGCTAACATTATGACACTTAGGACACATTCATGTTTAGGTAACAATGGGAAGTGCGCTAACATTTTGACTCTCAAGGCACCTTCGTATATATGTAACCCTGTTGTGTGTGTTGACATTTTGACTCTTATAGCACATTCATGTATATGTAACCTGTTGATTGTGTTGACATTTTGACTCTTATAGCACATTCATGTATATGTAACCTGTTGATTGTGTTGACATTTTGACTCTTATAGCACATTCATGTATATGTAAACCTGTTGATTGTGTTGACATTTTGACTCTTATAGCACATTCATGTATATGTAAACCTGTTGATTGTGCTGACATTTTGACTCGTATAGCACATTCATGTATATGTAAACCTGTTGATTGTGTTGACATTTTGACTCTTATAGCACATGCATGTATATGTAAACCTGTTGATTGTGTTGACATTTTGACTCTTAAAGCACATTCATGTATATGTAAACCTGTTGATTGTGTTGACATTTTGACTCTTATAGCACATTCATGTATATGTAAACCTGTTGATTGTGTTGACATTTTGACTCTTATAGCACATTCATGTATATGTAAACCTGTTGAGTGTGTTGACATTTTGACTCTTATAGCACATTCATGTATATGTAAACCTGTTGAGTGTGTTGACATTTTGACTCTTATAGCACATTCATATATATGTAAACCTGTTGACTGTGTTGACATTTTGACTCTTATAGCACATTCATGTATATGTAAACCTGTTGATTGTGCTGACATTTTGACTCTTAGGGCACATTCCTGTGAACGCAAAACTGCTGAGGGTGCTGACATTTGGGCACTAAAAACACATTCATGTAAATGTAACCCTGTTGAATGTGCTGAGATTTTAACTCTTAGTGCACATTTATGTATGTGTAAACATGTTGAGTGTGATTACATTTTGACTCCTTAAAGCGCATTCATATATATGTAACCCTGTTGAGTGTGCTGATTTTGTGACTCTTAAGACACATTCATGTATATATAACCCTGCTGTGTGCGATGCAACGCTGTTAAGTATGCTGACATTTTGACTGTTGGGGCACATTCATGAATATGTAACATGTATTCATCTTTTTGTAACCTCTTGACTGGGGTCTTCAATATTTACAGAGGAGTGGCATGGTATTGCAATTTGTAGTGCTTGAAAATTGACAGCCTCATGCCCAACACCGGTACATGAGTTATCATAACATGAATCATAGGATGCATAAAGGTACATCACCAATAATTTTGCACACAAATGTACCAATGTTTTTGGAGCAGAAAATTCCCACAATAAGACCAAATTACATAGCTATGCCCTCCCCCCGGTAAATACTATAATTCAAATGTATTCGTGTTGTACCAGTTTTTGTGGGATTAGTCATTACTTTAAACTACGAATTTGAAAACCCAACAAAAGGTGTTCAACCTTTTAAAACACAGGCACCTCAGATACATTCACAAATGTTAGTACCCATGAAAGGGTCAATCAGGGGAAAAATTCATTAAATTCAAAGGAGCATGCGTCAGAAAAAATTATAAATGTGCAAAATATGCAAGAGTTGGATCTCATTTCAAGGCAAACATAATTCTTTACAATACGTACACGACTTTCTGCTTATTCCAGTGAGTAGTTGCTTCCAATGGTAGATCGGTTTAACTCGAATGACCACTGACGTTTGAAGTTCCCAAATGTTTGGTGTTAGTGGCGGTCAAGGTAAGGTGCTATTGATTTCATATTGAAGACTTATTATGCGTATATTGAGTACACAGCTCGAATAGACAGATTAAGCGTATATTGAGTACACAGCTCGAATAGACAGATTATGCTTATATTGAGTACACAGCTCGAATAAGCAGATTATGCGTATATTCATCACACAGCTCGAATAGCCAGAGTATGTGTATATTGAGTACACAGCTCGAGTAGACAGTCTGTGTATCTTGAGTACACAGCTCGAATAGACAGATTATGCATATATTGAGTACACGGCTCGAAAAGACTGATTATGCGTATAGTGAGTACACTGCTCAAATAGACTCATGCAAAAGAAAAACAAAAATATGATCGTTATCATTAAAAGAAATGATGACGTATTTGTCAGTCACGTGATCTAGATAATCATAGTTTGAAATATTTAGCTTTTAAAGTGTATTCTTTCAAGCAGCTGCATTGAAAGTTGGACTTAATAATTCTGGGTATGTGTTTCTTTATGCTGTGTGTGTTCTTAGTGAATGACTCGCACAAATCAACTAAGATTATCCACAATTTTGTACTGTAAATAACGTAAGAGGTTGATCGTAATTGCATACAGATCGGAATTTCTCAATCACGTATCAAGTGTTAATGGATATTTCAAAATAACTTCATACTTATACTGGTAAAGGTGATAAGTGAAACAGAGAGATGTTGTCGTGAGTCCCTTGGGAAACATTTATCCTCGTTACTTTAAGCCAAAATGTTTTGGACTTTTCAAAAGGATTCGTGTTTTATATACCGTTAAATCTGGTCAGTGATAGCCAGCTCTTTTTTATGGTTTACATGCTATAATCAGTGGTGCAGCGAGGCAAAGTGATGCCAAGGGCCAACTACCAAAATTACGCCCTCACTCCATTCCAATTATTTATGGTATATACGGTACTCTTACCAAATTGCCGCCCCCTAGAAAGTGCCGCCCCCTTCTCTCCCCCCCCCCCCCCCCACGCCACTGGCTATTATTCCGATACAAGAAAGCCAACTACAATTGTTGTGCATTCAAACATTCAAATAGCCCTTACAGCAAGGGAGGTAAATCTTAGAGGTATATTGGCTGCACCAGGTAAATAATTACGTATGTATAGCTAATTTTGCTTTGAATATATCAGGGTGTATGCATAAATTAGATCAAAACTTGATTTACATGAGATATTGGACAGAATTTTTAATGCATGTGCGTTCATGGTAATTAAATGGAACTTGATTTACATGAGATATTGGACAGAATTTTTAATGCATGTGTGTTAATGGTAATTAAATGGAACTTGATTTACTTCAGATATTGGACAGAGTTTTTAATGCATGTATGTTAATGGTAAATTAAATGGAACTTGATTTACTTCAGATATTGGACAGATTTTTAAATGCACATGTGTTAATGGTAATTAAATGGAAAGATATTAAAAAAAAAACTGAAAATGTTCCTAAAATGTAGAAAGGTTTCATTTTGCGAATTAGACACTTCTGTCTTGAAACAGGAAGACGGTTTTTATATAAGAATGCTAGCTTTAAAAATTATTTTCAAAGAGGAATAATATGAAAAATGCACACTATATATTAAGTAATTGTAAAATAAATATGAAAATTATAAATTCATAATTTTGTATTAATTTTTATGCATAAATGATAAATTGCATATTAGCTTATCGTTGTGGATATTTGTATACGCACGCACGCATACACATATTGCTGGCCATTATATGGTCATCAATTAATAATCTTGTTATTTAAGTTTTGCCAGTCGCTAAGCTATATATATATATATATATATATATATATATATATCCTCTTATCCTAGTTGTGACTTATAGTTAGCAATAGTTATCATTACAAAATTAAAGTCAGTTAGAACTTCTCATCCGTCATCATTATTACCAACGCTGAGATCTTGGTTTGGCAAACTAGTGTTAAAGTCTTTTGTGTACCGATATCTTTCACCATAAAATCATTCACTTAACAATATTTTCTCAATGAATTCCCGACGTCTGCCTTGAATTACCTATATGCTAGATTATGAATGGGAAATTAAATAAGCCCTCAAAAGCAAATAATACAAATCGGTTCACACGACCCCCCGTACATACCCCCTTTATTGCAAAGGAGCTATTTGTATGCATACCAAATAACTAATCATTTTGCATCCATATATCAAGCTTTTCCTACATTTTGTGTCCCTGTGTATATTTTATCTTGTTATTTATAAAATATTAGTTTAGTCCGTCATTATTTTAATATTTTATGAAAATTTGATTATCGATTATTCGAAAATGTGAGAGGAAACAAAATCAGGCAAGTTTTATGTAAAACTGTAGTGGGGCAATACATTTCAGCTTTACCCCCACCTGCGTTAAGGCTTTGCAGGAAGGTAAATAAAATTTTCTATGTACTTCTTTCAAAGGAGTTAATGAAATGTATTTCAGAAAAAAATAAAGAAGAAATCAAAGTCACTGACAGGAGTTACACATTTTAATAAATATTTTAGAAGGTTGACATTGCAAAATGTTTGCTTTCTACGCATATAGCTGCTGAGCTATTTGCCGTGAACTGAGCAACCCATGTTTATGAAATTCTTAATATATACTTAGAGTTCATACTAGTTCATTGTTTATGAAATTCTTAATATATACTTAGAGCTCATACTAGTTCATATTGGTGTAATTCTCAAATGAAACAAATCTAAATTTGTATGACGTAGTATGCTAATAAGTAGACGATGTTATATCTGCTCTGACGATAGGTCATTTTCAATACCTAACCTCGCATGCTTTAAGTGTAGTGACATTTTCCCCCAAAAGACCGCTTTTCACCGTGTCATTACGCAAAACATGTTTCAGGTTTTCAGTCCAGCAAGCTTGAATAAACAAATTGTTCCAATTGTTATAGAAGAAAACGTTTTAAATGACCGCTCTTCTAGACTATAAATTATTTTCAAAATGGTTGCTTGTTTATACATTTTGGGTGTATTTTCGGTCACGGAAATGCCAGAGATATTGCGATTGACGCAGCATTTACGATGCAATTCTTCAACAAAGTCTAGCATGTTTTCCCCCGACAAAATGCAAGGTCTGCTCGCGAGAACAGGTGAAAAAGCTGAAGGAAAATAACTGCCATATATGCTTAAATTTGCTAAAAATGTTAATGAATTGCAATGTATCTTTTTCTTATGATACCAGTCAGTAAAGATAACTGACATGATTTGCAATCGACACAAAAGAGAAAAATCAATTTCAATAAATAAGAATGGAAAATTGATGTTATAATATCCTATGCAATATTAAAGTTACGCGTTACTATTTAATATAGTAGTTACTCTATACTATGCAATACGAAAGTATCGCTATAATATACAATATTAAAGTTAGGCTATACTATGCAAATATTAAAAGTTATGATATACTATGCGATATTGAAGTTATTCTATAATATGCAATATTAAAGTTACCTATACTATGCAATATTAAAGTTACGTTATTCTATGCAATATTAAATATTATACTATGCTATATTAGTAATACTTTATTATACGTATATTCATCGCCATATCTTACTATAATTGAAAACATGGTAGGGCAAAACCTATTTAATTTGTGAATTCATAACAGGCCAAGATGTTATTTTATTTACATATTGCAAGCATCACAAGTATAACATCATATAATTCCATTGTCATTTAACAATCATTATAGTCTTCGTCGTATTCGTCATTGTTGTCGTTGTCGTATCATTCAGCGTTATAACATACCAGATTTTAAAATGTCCTTTACTGGATTAGTTCAATGCAATATTTGTATTACAAAAGTTCATTTCTGATAACTGTATATAGTTCGTAGGGTAGCTAGTTACTTTCTGGTAACTGTACATAGTTCATAGGGCAGTTCAATAGTACCGTATGTAACATGGATATGCAGTCACTAGGGCAGTTCAATAGTACCGTATGTAACATGGATATGCAGTCACTAGGGTAGCTCAGTAGTATCGTATGTAACATGGATATGCATTCACAAAGGTAGCTCAATAGTACCGTATGTAACATGGATATGAAGTCACGAGGGTAGCTCAATAGTACCGTATGTAACATGGATATACAGTCACTGATAAAAGCTTTTCGAGCTGGTTTATTACTTTTTGAGCATTCCATCCAGATCTTAATTGTTTAACATTACGTTTCTAAGTGTACAAGTAATTTATTTTGCTTCAAGTATTTTAGTTTATGACTATACTACCATTAAAATATAATATAATGGTCTTATTTCGTATAAATATTTTAAAGTAATATCAATCTGCCCAGTCGTCCCGATTAATACGTTATCCGTATGTATTACGCACGTTAACCCCAAGTTCGTATAAAGGCATATCTTGGAGGTTAAAATAGTAAAAGAAGCGTGAAATTTGTAAAATAAAGCCAGTAAAGAAATGACCCAACCATAGACACAGAGTAAATGTATCCAATAATTGTAGGAAGTCAAGAACAGATCAAAACGCAGCAATTACCTTTTAACATCCATTTTATTCTAATAGCACAACAAGTTCAACCGACTTGTACGAACGCGGTTGTGTCAGCTCATTAGTTGGAGGGATGTTGTCTTTTTTTGTGGAGGAAACCGGAAAACCGGGAGAAAACCACCTATTATCACCCATGCAAGTGTCAAAACCGGGAATCAACACCTGGACCGCAGAGATACACAGCAAATGCGTTACCACTGCGCTTCCATAGCCCCAAACCATTGTTCGAACCACATTTGATCATATTTATTTGATAGTCTGTATCTGTAAGCAATTCTAATGCAAAGGCATCAGTCAGTAATAATAAGCTACGGTATTTATTACACGTTTAATTAAGTCTAAATCAACCTATAACAGCGTGCCTTCTGCTAGTCGCTATATAAGTCGTCTTACGTAACAGGTATTTCTACAGTGATGTATATGAATTAAGAAACCTTGTCTCGGTGCGTTTTCAACCCATCGCTATCCCACAGCATTTTTTCAGATGGGCATTTATAAGAGCTGTCCTGCTCATTAATTCGAGATGACATATAAAACGTGTATTTTCATTAGACAAGCATTCCATTTTCTATGAAACCAGTAACTCTCATTGGGAACTCCGTCATCTCTTTCTATTGAGAGTCGGGTGTACTAGACTCTCAGAAAGTGTCTCCAATTTCTCATTGAATAACGCTGTGTAAACTACACTACTACCTACACAGACTGCTTGACATCGGGGTCAACTTCGTCTTTAATTGTCGTTTAAGTTATTTTACCGTTAATATTTACGAAAAAAGTTGATAAATTGCACATTACAGTGCTAGAACCGCGGGTTTAAACGTTGAAATTTCTATAGTTTTCGTTACTTTTAGAGAATTCGTTGGAAAATGAGATGAAAACAAGAACATGCGTTTTTGTAAGATTATTGCAGAAATCAACTTTTGGTGGCAGTGCAGTTTCGACAGAAGCGAGCGCGCCACTTGGGGAGCATTTAGAAAGTCTTTTTCTAGCATGGGTCAGAAAAGGCAGCTGATGTTCTGACTGCATTACTTCTCAAAACAGAATTTGTATCACACTGTAACTATTACGGACCAAAACAACATTTGTATGACACTGTAACTATTACGGACCTGTAACTATTACGGACCTGTAACTATTACGGACCTGTAACTATTTCGGACCAAAACATCATTTGTATGACACTGTAACTATTACGGACCTGTAACTATTACGGACCTGTAACTATTACGGACCTGTAACTATTACGGACCAAAACATCATTTGTATGACACTGTAAATATTACGGACCTATAACTATACGGACCTGTAACTATTACGGACCAAAACATCATTTGTATGACACTGTAACTATTACGGACCTGTAACTATTACGGACCTGTAACTATTACGGACCAAAACATCATTTGTATGACACTGTAACTATTACGGACCTGTAACTATTACGGACCAAAACATCATTTGTATGACACTGTAACTATTACGGACCTGTAACTATTACGGACCAAAACATCATTTGTATGACACTGTAACTATTTCGGACCAAAACAACATTTGTATGACACTGTAACTATTACGGACTAAAACAGCATTTGTATGACACTGTAACTATTACGGACCTGTAACTATTACGGACCAAAACATCATTTGTATGACACTGTAACTATTACGGACCTGTAACTATTACGGACCTGTAACTATTACGGACCAAAACATCATTTGTATGACACTGTAACTATTTCGGACCAAAACAACATTTGTATGACACTGTAACTATTTCGGACCAAAACATCATTTGTATGACACTGTAACTATTACGGACCTGTAACTATTACGGACCTGTAACTATTACGGACCAAAACATCATTTGTGTGACACTGTAACTATTACGGACCTGTAACTATTACGGACCTGTAACTATTACGGACCAAAACATCATTTGTATGACACTGTAACTATTACGGACCTGTAACTATTACGGACCAAAACATCATTTGTATGACACTGTAACTATTACGGACCTGTAACTATTACGAACCAAAACAACATTTGTATGACAGTGTAACTATTACGGACCAAAACAACATTCGTATGACACTGTAACTATTACGGACTAAAACAGCATTTGTATGACACTGTAACTATTACGGACCTGTAACTATTACGGACCAGACAGTTTTCTTGGATAGCATAATGCGCCGGTAGAACAGGGTCTCTGCTATTTGGTTACGGTCATAAGTCATAGGCTTAATTAAAGTCATAAATACAATCAACAGCGCGGACATTAATCTGCCAGCTCATAAACTGTTACGGACAAGAAGTTTATCTTGGAGACATGTTTGCAAGAAAGTCACCTTAATGTTTGTACACCAACATAAGTACAGTGTAACCTTATTTAAGAGTCAACTCTCTTCAACAATTGTCTTGCCTATACAGCCATGCCGTCACGGTCCCCATCAACAGACTTAGAAGAAGAAATATACTTGTATCAAGCAATAATAAGTCACATGACAGAAGAGGCCACTTTCTGTACTTCGTAGTGGTGGCGTCGACGCTGCAGGAGAGTGATCATGTTTCCAATCAATTCAATATAAGTGCGCATGGGTACTTGACGGCTGCAGGAGAGTCATTATATCTCTGTTCCCAATCAATTAAATATCCATCTTGCATGTGTACTTGACAGCTGCAGGAAAGTGGTTATATCTATGTTTCCAATCAGTTCCCTTGCATGCGTACTTGACCTCTACAGGAGAGTTATTATATCTCCGTTCCCAATCAATTCAATATCCCCGTGCATGTGTACTTGACGGCTGCAGAAAAGTGGTCATATCTCTGTTTCCAATCAATTCAATATCCCCTTGCATGTGTACTTGACGGCTGCAGGAAAGTGGTCATATCTATGTTTCCAATCAATTCAATATCCCCCTTGCATGTGTACTTGACGGCTGCAGGAAAATGGTAATATCTTTGCTTCGAATCAATTCAATATCCCCCTTGCATGCGTACTTGACCTCTACAGGAGAGTGATCATATCTCCGCTTCGAATCAATTCAATATCTCAGTGCATGTGTACATGATATCTGCAGGAGAGTGATTCAATATCCCCTTGCATGTGTACTTGATCTCTGCAGAAGAGTGATTCAATATCCCCTTGCATGTGATCTTGATCTCTGAAGGAGAGTGATTCAATATCCCCTTGCATGTGTACTTGATCTCTGCAGGAGAGTGATTCAATATCCCCTTGCATGTGTACTTGATCTCTGCAGGAGAGTGATTCAATATCCCCTTGCATGCGTACTTGATCTCTGCAGGAGAGTGATTCAATATCCCCTTGCATGTGTACAATCACATCTCTGCTTCCAATCAATTTAATATCTCCGTCCATGTGTACTTGACCCAATGGGGTACTAAGGGTAAATGGCGCCCGCGGCGACGATGATGGCCCAAAGGGTCAGAATACGAGGCCCCAATTTTAATCAGTTGTTTTGGCGCCCCCAGACCTCTGGAGCCCCCCACCCCCACCCCCACCCCTCCCATCTGTTAGTACGCTACAGACTTGACCGCTGCAGGAGAGTTATCATATCTCTGCTTCCAATCAATTCAATATCCCCATACATGTGTACTTGACCGGTGCGGGAGAGTGATCAATATAATATCCCCATACATGTGTACTTGACCGGTGCGGAAGAGTGATCAATTCAAGATCCCCATACATGTGTACTTGACCGGTGCGGGAGAGTGATCATATCTCTGCTACCAGTCAAATCAATATCCCCTTGGATCGTTTGATTTATGCGTGTATGTGTGCGTCTGTCCTGGCTCAAGTTTTGACTCTTAAAGAATTTATCGTGTAGTTTATATTCTAAAGGTAACCTCATGTTTTTCTTTTCTTTTTGTTAGCTTATATTTCATTCATTATATATAAACCACCACCCCTGTATACACAGTAGTCATGGAATGAGTTTCCATAACATTAAAGTTTTCACGTCAATAATTGTGGAATGGTATCTATTTCATGGTTCACATTTCAAGTTGTGTCTTCTTCCGTTGTCTATCACGTTTGTCAGTCGCTAGATGGCGTAAGTAATGTGGGATTTATAGACCGGTCTTCTTTTTTAGAAAGCTTAACTCATGAGGAAAATATCTGAAATAGGGAAACCAAAAGGTACATAGTACACACACGCCATCTGGAGGGGTAATGTGTTGGGCCCAGAGTTCCAATGGCATTTCACAGTTTCAGGGATTCCCCTATTCGCATTCTTGCGTATGTTATTAACTATCAACAAAGATTAGCCATGAAACTCACTTTGTTTGTGAATTTTGGGATAAGTATATGGATGACATAAAAACTAGGTCACTGCGCTTAACGATTTCATGATTGGCTAAATATTGATTCAGAAACGTGATCGGGCAATAGTTTCAACAAGAAAGGATTGATAGAAAGCATTATTTCCCTGGCAGAAAGTGGAGCATATAACTCAACAACAGGATGAATTTTAGTTCACAGTGTCCTCCATCTATTTTCATTAAATTGTACATTGGCTATAAATATAACAAAAATTGCCTTTAGACTTCTTCATGTTGTTTTTTTTTTTTTTGGGGGGGGGGATGTCGAACGAACATACCCTAAACACTGATCATATGTCGGGACATTATATATTTGCAAGTCAACTTTCGTTCTTCAATACATGCCATCGTCAAAAAATTGATTCAGTTGCGTTCGGCTACAAATCGAGTAAGGAAACCAGCAAAGGAAAAGTAGATGTTGGAGTAATGTACAAATAACATTAAAAAAAATAATAAAATTTCTACATATCCAAAAGTACATACTAAGAAAACAAATTGTCTTGTTCCAAAACGGTTATGAAATATATGTTATTTGGCTTCTGCAGGCGAATAATACTAGCGACATCATTAGTGCGCATGTCGTATTGGATTCAAGCGCCTTGTCCAATACGAATTGCACACTGACTCGATAATTCTCGTATTGGATTCAAGCGCCTGGTCCAATACGAATTGCACACTGACCCGATAATTCTCGTATTGGATTCAAGCGCCTGGTCCAATACCAACTGCACACTGACTCGATAATTCTCGTATTGGATTCAAGCGCCTGGTCCAATACGAATTGCACACTGACCCGATAATTCTCGTATTGGATTCAAGCGCCTGGTCCAATACCAATTGCACACTGACTCGATAATTCTCGTATTGGATTCAAGCACCTCGTCCAATACGAACTTCACACCGACTCGATTAATCTCGTATACCGTCACTATGACTCTATATAACGAATTTATCCCACCGAAAATATTTTGCATATGACTGGGGCAATAGCGACAAAAATAAGGAACTAAGTCTATTTTTACTTTAATGACCTCATTTGAAAGTCAGATTCAAAACTGATATATTGTTTCTTTCCGACAAAATATTCACGTAAGTCATTAGCAGCACAATCATTTGATTTTATAATACTGTCAGAAATCATTTTTCTCCCTTTATCCGCAATTTCTGTTGTTAGATCTCCGAAGCGTTTGGATGCCATTATCAAGATTGAAAGGGAGACAAGTCAGTTTGTCAAAATCTAGTATGGCGGATATACACTGGATACGAATCGACGCAGGCGGTATTTGGGACTTAAACGGTCTCCAAGTGGTCAAGCTTATCCAGCGGTATTCAAAGAATTTATTGCGATAACGTGTGGTGTACACATGGTTTACTGGTTTTTCCGCAACAGGTATTTCCGCACCCGTCACTTCAGCGATTGCATTTCCGCGAACGAAATTTCTGCGCCGATGTTTGTCAGCGACCGCCACATTAACGATTAATTGTGTGAAAACGTTGGTATGAATAGAAGAGTGCTACGCGCACGTGCAAAACGAAAATATTGCTAATGAATGCGTTAAGTAAACATAAAAACAAGATTATGGCAATTGAGCAAAGTAACAAATCCTTGTAATGTGCAATAAATTTGAGCCAAGCTGATACAATAACTATGGACAGGACTTTTGATTGAGTTCCAGCTCTATATGCTCAGCGTTTCACGATTCATGGATTTTATCATGACAAACTTTTGCCTTTGGTATATTGCTTGATGTCGTCAAAAAGTAGAAGAACAGCTTACGAAGAAGTTTTCCAGGTGACAAAAAGCAATTACCAACGTCAAAAACTGGTGTTGATCCATCTATTGTTATTTCTGATTTCGAAAGCAGTTTGATAACTGCCGTAAGAGATGAATTCCCAAACGTGCATCACCAAGGATGCAGCTTCCATTACACGCAGGAAATTGGAGAAAGGCCCAACACTTGGGCTTGACAACATCGTACACTTCAGATGAAGAAATCAAAAAGCATATACGCATGTTGATGGCACTTGGTTTTGCACCTACCCTATTGATTCGAAGCGTCTTTGTGCAGCTCAAAAACTCTTCATCTACAGTTCTTCAACCTCTATTCCAGTGCTTGGAACAACAACGGATTGCGAATACTCCCGTTAAAAAATGTGGAATGCCTACGATGTCGACATTCGTACCAATAATGACTGCGAAGGTTGGCACAGCAACAGAACTGTCAACAAACACCATCCAAATATTTGACACCTTCTTCAGCGCATTAAAGACAAGGAATCATCCGTGGGAGTAACTCGGCAACAAATTTTAACTGTTCAGCAAGGAAGAAGATCTGTTAAGAAGTACAAGAAGCAGAACTCTCGAGTGGCCACTATTCGCCAACGATACCAGAGAGGAGACATTGGCATTATAGCCTTGATTAGTGGCATTTCATCTACTCTTTGCTGTTAATACGCAATAAATGAAAATTGCTCGTTAAGTTTCTTTCTTGCATTATTTGTATCTATCTTAGCAACTAAGTCGGAATTTGTAAATATGTATCCAAAAAAAATTATTTGACGCCCATCTGCCTGTCGCGGAAATGACATTTAGCGGAAACATCGACCGCTGAAAAGCCTGTCGCGGAAATGCCAGTCGCGGAAAAACAGATATACCGTACACATTACGTCATTTGGCCAATAAAGTATATGTACAGTGATTTACAAATTTTATAAAAAAAATGGAAAATTGAACTTGCCCCTAGGAAATTTGAGCCTGCCCCAAACATAATATTCCAACATGAGTAAAACAAAATAAGATAAAGTATGGGATACTTTAAGGAAATTCCTTTTCTTGCCTAGATATGATAGGATTTGTGAACACTTATTTTATCCATTTACTTGGCAGTTTTCATTTACTCACCTTGAAATCGGCGACATGCATCATAATATTTGATAAACTGATTTTTTAGATTGAGAACACTTAAATCGTTTGCCAAGCAGTAAGTATCTATCGGTCACCTGTAATTTTTAGGCAAACAACAGATCATAAACGCCGCTTGTGGTTGCTACATTTTCTGCACATTGATCATGCTTTGGTTAATCGTTAGAGACGAGTGCCTTTTTTTTCCAAACACACCTGTCAAAGAAATCTCATGAGTTATATTTTTAACAATTAGCACCTACTCACCTTAAAATGACGACGTGCATCAAAACAATCTTTGACAAGCCGATTATTTATAGCTGGCAAGCTCACAAACTGCCCGAAGCCAGGCTAGGACATGGAAGTCGGCTAATCCCGGATACGTACAAATATTACGATTATAATGTAACTGACAAGTTAAAATATAGATATTTATTCCTTATTTGTAAAAACTTGCTTTAAATAGTGAATATTCACATTATGACGTCTGCTGGAGAAAGTGAGAGACTGACCTCGGCATTGACTACAAGATGGAAATAACCTACGACACATGAAAGAAACTGTGGCCAGTTAGGTAATAGAAGAATGCGATACATACTAAATAAAGGTGCTGATATATGTACTGTGGAAAGATCAAAGTGTATTAAACTTGCAGGACATAAAGCATCACGACTGTATTGATAGTAAATAACTGGACTCTGTCTGTATGTCTGTCTGTCTCTCTCTCTCAATTGTTCTGAGACCCACCCATGTCAGAAGTCAGATTGTTCAAGCACCTCGCACACGTCATGAAAAAAAAAAAAAATAAAAAAAAAAATAAAAAAATAATAATAACTCTTTCTTTCTGTGTTTCACGCTCGCGCATACACACACACACACACACACACACACACACACACACACACACACACACACACACACACACACTTTAGTTTGGTGCTTTCAACAACGGGAAACCAAAATTAACTTAAGCACATTACATTTTACCAAACCTCTCTGTGCCTAGATTAAAATAATACATTTCCAGCTGTCACGAGTCTATTGACCTTGGAGTCAAAGAAAAAGTCATTCAGTGTATTTATCAATCTACCATACTTAGTGAAGGCGTCTAGTTGTAACTTTGTATTAATTTTGATGAATGACACTTTGGCCTAACATTACGCTAGAAGTATTGTCAAATAATTTAGAATGCAGACAAAATCAGATTTGTGCAACTACTATATAACAAACAGACATACGTGAATGGGGTGGTAGTTTTGTTTAAAATAGAAAGGTAGGGACGATATAGATGGGAATATACAGTTTGATTTTATTTATAAGAGGCATATCGTTGTTCGTTTTACTTAGAAGAGTTTTATGTGGTCTGTAGAGTAAGGTTTACTATACAGGGGCTCTAGTGGAGATACCGAAGATAGTTTTGTTTTTAAAAAATAGGAGGGTAGCGTAGGTATATTATAAAGGGAGGTAACTAAGTGGTCTTATAGAAGAGGCTAGATGCGTTTTACTTTATTTATAAGAAGATCATAAAGTGGTATGGGAGGTTAGGGACGTTAGTTTTACTTAGAAGGGATAGATAACTGGTTACTAGGTGTTGATATTAGATAATTGGGCTCTGAATAGTAGATAAATGGGTATTTATAGTATATACATGGTTAATGGATAGTATATAACTGGGTGCTGGATACTATATAACTGGTTTGTGGATAGTAGATCACTGGGTGTTGATAGTATATGGTTGGTTGATAGGTGGTCACTGGGTGCTTGATAGTAGATAGCTGGTTGTTGGATAGCAGATCACGGGGTGCTTGATATGTAAAGATTATGAGGATGGTAGTTATGTTGATAAAAAAGGAGGGTGGTATAGTGTAGGGATATTATAGAATAGCGTAAATATTTTAACTTTATAAGAGGGATCATAGGGTGGTAAAGGGAGATAAAGAAGTTGGTTTTGTTATGAAGCAAAACAAAATAAGTCATTTCATTTAGAGTGCAGACAAACTCCCATTTTCCCTGTCGACAAACTCTAACCAATTACATTTTCCTTCAAAATAGAATCAACATTTTCATTTAGAGGGCAGCCGAACTCGCATTTTCCCGGTCGACAGACTCCAATCCATTATATTCCCCTCAAAGATAGAACCAACACGTTCCAACCAGACTGACTCCTCGTGTGAAACGTATGTCGTAATACGGTATACCATTTAGAGTGCAAACAAACTCAAATATTCGGCAACATAGAACCAAAATGCGACAAACAGACCGAGTCGGGCTAGATTGAAAGTGACACCTTTTTGTAAACTTACTGTCTGTCACAAACGTACAATTTTTTAGTGAGTACCTTCAATACATTCCCATGCTTAGACCCTAGAATGCCATTCCAATGTTTAGTAACAATGAAAAAAATTTACCTTGGGGGTAAAAAAGTCGGTCCGTGTATTTTATCAATCTACTATAGCTAGTGAAGACGATCCAATTGTAACTTTGTATCAAAAGTGATGAATGAAACTTTGACCTAACAGCACGTTAGCAGAATTGTAACATATTCAAGATCTAGATCACACCCGATAATTCTGATTGACATGTGGTTTAGAAACTAAACAGAAGGAATTAGCTTGACTTGATACTGTGGTCACACACATTTTGTTAACAAAATGGCGCCTATGTTAATTTCCCGTTTGGGTCTATAATCTTTTGACCCTATTTAACATGCGAGTCTCGTTAGTCGCTCGGTCTCCATTCTCTACTACTCAGAAAGAGACTGGGTGGTCCATATGCCATTTTGTGGACCGGTGGAGTTACAAGGGCTAAAGAAGTAAACCAAGATTACGAGATTTAATATTTATAATTATTATACATTTAACATCAGTTCCCTCATCTCTGAGAAGTTATTTTTGCCATTTGTAATAATTCCGATAAAATTACAAAAGAAAAAAAATCGCAAAACTAAACTCAAGCAGAAAATTCAGCTAAGTAATGTTTAAAATTGACTGATTTTGCCTCAGTGGGTCTTCGTACAATTTATTATTCTACAGTGGGTAGTCATATCACTTAAAATTCTTCTCATTCAAAATTAACTTTTCCGCCTATCGTATTAGGAAGATCGATTGCTGGAACTTCAAATTATGTCACAATAATATAGACCATAGAAATTCGCACCTGAAACAGCTGGCTGTATTCCAATTACACATTTACTTGTTCCTTTGCTTTTTATTGCATTTGTGCAAATTTGGGTTTAATCTTCTAAAGCCTTTTTTTATCCCTTTATTACCGACTGAGTTATCTAGTTTACATAAGGTGCCTGAACAAATTAATTTTTTTTTTTATAATAATGAAGTTGTCATATTTATCCATGTGAAAATCCCCAAATTAGTTCTGTGAGCTGAAAAGCGATCTCCTAGGGTCGCTATGCATTATGTGTACATAAAATTGCAGAGTGGTGAACATTTATTCTTGAATTTTTACTGTATAAACCTGCACGAGAGAACAACCCATACAACAGCAAATTTAGTCTACGGTTATCAGTGACACATTAGTCCCAGATTAAATAGTAAAACGATTTGTTATCAAAAATGGTATGTCTTCTTTCTAAGCAGAAACGTCTCTATGACGTCTATATGATAATGTAATTTTTTTTTTTTTTTTTTTTAATGTTTATATGACAGTCCTGAACGAAATAAAGTACAATCAAACCTTTCCAAACACTCGGCATCACTCGAATAAGTCCCTCAGAATAGGACTATACCTTTTATTACCGGCAACCTTTCCTGAGAACGTGACAGCAGTTTTCATCATTATGCGGATCAGAGTTGCGGATATGCGAAAGAGTAGTCCCAAAGTGCGGATTTTGTCTTTAATTAAATTGCTAAAATAACAATTTCCTTAAAATTCCTGCATTTGTTCCTTACATTGTTCTTCAAAATTTATATTTCACTTGAAAATTAAGTATGGCGAGTACAGAATTTGGGGCATTCCCCCCCACCCCCACCCCCACCCAAAAAAAGAAACATAAATTATGGGCACCTCCACTTTCTGTAAATGCGGATTATCTTTCGCAATTGCTGAGATAAGTAAGGAATTTTTGCGAAATATGTGTGGTCGTCCTGTGAAAACGTGAACACCAAAAATTTGAATAAAATTTTAGGCCAATAGCACTTCGAATTCTTACGTTTTTACTGAAAAAATATTTACAAAATGCCGTCATTTGTATGAAACGTGCATTTTGGATTCTTGTACATAAAACCCACATCTGCGAGATAGCTTACTCTATTATGACGGTGACAGCTATCTGCAACATCACGTTGCTACCTTAATTACGCGGTCATCTATATCAAACGGACTACACTTGCGGATTTCTCCGCACTCATCGGAATTTTTGCCGACTCTTTGGAATTTTATGCGTAATTGGCAATTTTATCTTTATTGTTAATTACTAGTATTTTTTTTTTTTTTTTGTGTGTTACTTTTCTCACTGCTTTCTGTCATTTAATACGAACATTTCAAATTATAACATAACCATAACAACTAACCTCTAAATAATGAGAGATATCTTGTAGAGCATGTTGGGCACCATATCAGATAAATAACTTGTACAGTATGTTAGGCACCATAACAGATAAATAACTTCTACAGTATGTTGGGCACCATTGCAGATAAATAACTTGTGCAGTATGTTAGGCATCATAGCAAATAAATAACTTGTACAGTATGTAGGGCACCATATCAGATAAATAAAAACTCGTACAGTATTTTGGGCACCATAGCAGATAAATAACTTGTTCAGTATATTGATCACCATAGCAGAAAAATAACTTGTACAGTATGTTGGGCACCATAGAAGATAACTTGTACAGTATGTTAGGCACCATATCAGATAAATAACTTGTAGAGTATGTTTGGCAATATATCAGAAAAATAACTTGTACAGTATGTTGGCCACTATATTAGATAAACACGTAATAATAGAAGTAAGAAAAGAAAAATAACGTGTGCTCCTGAAGGTCGAAAAACAAAATCGAAATTCCCTTTATAGAAAAGTTTCAAATAATTTACTTTGTATAATTTGGTTGTTTCCGGTGGCAGTTGTTTAATTGTTGATAAATTCTCTATGATGTCATCCATTCTATGATGTCATTCATTCTATGATGTCATCCATTCTATGATGTCGTCCATTTATCGCAAACATTCTTTGAACGAGTTCTACTATACAAATCGAATACCACAGCGCTGAACAGATGGTCCACTGGACCAGGTAGTCACCTCAAATCGAATACCACAGCGCTGAACAGATGGTCCACTGCAGGGCCGGATTATCCATTGGGCAAGGTGGGCAACGTGCCCAGGGCCCCCGAGGCTCAAGGGGCCCCGGACCCGGCTTAAGGGGCCCCTGTATATTATCGTATGCTTTTCACAGGCAGTGTTTTTAACAGTACTGTAACTAAGGTCTTGGAATGATGGGCCCCTATGTTGGCTGTGCCCAGTGCCCCCAAAGGCCTTAATCCGGCCCTGGTCCACTGGATCAGGTAGTCACCTCAAATCGAATACCACAGCGCTGAACAGAGGGTCCACTGGACCAGGTAGTCACCTTAAATTAACATTTATCACATAAATTGGTACATTTGATAGTAATATCTAGAGAGTTTATGAATGTACAAATATATAAGAAAAACCTACTGGCTACCTTTCATTTAGCATCTTTCATTCATAATCTCTTCAAAACCTGAATAAGTATTGAACGAATTATATTTAACACCAGGGATAGTAATGAGTCAGTGACGTAGATATCCCATTCCAGACACCTGTATTAACATATTTGAGCTTTGCCGTTGTGGATTTACATAAAATACGCTTAATATTGTACACCCTCAACCCTCACCCCGACTTAATATTGTACAGTCCTCAACCCCCACCCCGACTTAATATTGTACAGTCCTCAACCCCCACCCCGACTTAATATTGTCCTCAACCACCACCACCACGACTTAATATTGTTTACCCCTGAGCCCCACCCCGGCATAATATTGTACAGCCCTCAACCCCCACCACAACTTAATATTGTACACTCCTCAACCCTCACCCCAACTTAATATTGTACAGCCCTCAACACCCACCCCGACTGAATATTGTATAGCCCTCAACCCCTACCCTGACTTAATATCGTTCAGCCGTCACATACACACCTCCCACCCCCACCCCCACCCCCCGGCCGACTTAATATTGTACAGCCCTCAACTCCCACCGCAACTTATACCTTCATTGGTGTTTAACATATACTACGTTAACTTAAGGTTTTCCAGTACATTACACTAATGCCGGAATAGAAACAATACTGTCCCAAAGCCAGGTCATGTCAATCAAGGCCTTCTGGAGGTTATATTGCATGACTGGTTCCCAGTTAGAATATAATAGCACGCGAAGGAAGCGCAGCATTTTATAGATCTCTTAGCTTAGAGTGGTGAAATTATGTTTTTTCTGACTTAATCTTAAGGTGCCAACTGTGAAATCATTACGATAATACAAGATTACAAATATACCATAAAGTTTTTTTCAATAACGTGCAGAAGTCATTACGGAGTATGATTTCTCATGTTATTAATAATTAAGGTAAACAATAAATCGCATTTTCTTCTAGTCTAATATAAAAAAATCCATATTTTGTTTTGTTTTGCAATAACACGAGAAGTCATACTAAGGGATTATTACCAGTCGCGGTTAGTGCGGTGCTCGAGCGTCAGACACGTAATCCAAGTGTCTCGTGTTTCGGTACCCGCCCAGGCCAGCCCGGGTAGACTGTCTCAGCTGTCGTTAAGAAAGACATTTAGCTCACATTTTCACGGCATTATATAACCAATCATGTGTTAAAACTGCAATTTAAAACTAACCAAAATTGCACAGATGCAAACAAAGTTTGTTCCTTTATATATGTAAATGCACACCAACAGACAGACAGATAGACAGACACACGAGCACATGCATACGTACTGGTATGTACTTAGGCAGGTAGTTATGTCATTGTGTATGTCCCAATTTAATCAAACACCTTTTTCTTTCCTTCTTGTCAACAAATATGGGACTTAAAATTGACTCCATTTTTCTTCTTCTTTGCATCAACATATGGCTATGTGTGCGTTTTGAATAGGTTATGCTGTCTAACTTAGTCTTCCAAATTAGAGTCAAACGGCATAGGTTGACTCCAATCTCACAAAATATCTTTCAGATTCAATAACTATATTTTAAAAATGAAATATGCTGAACAGTTTTTTGTAGTAATCTGAATTTTGTTTATAATATGAGGAGATTTACCGTAATACTACTGATTTGTAATACAAACTAACCTGGCCGTTCTGTTTAATCTATTCGAACTATGAATGGGTGAAGAGGAGAATATTTGGAGAATAACGATACAAAAATGCTCACTGATGTGGTGCGAGTATTAGGTGCTTGATTGTCATTTATTTTATAATATTGAAACATAATAATCAATTTATTTCAGTAATTACAGATATTAAAGAGATCCCAAAGGAGATGGCACGTGAACCTCCCTATTTCCAGACTCGGCGTTGAGCAGCGATAATTAATTTATCACAGCACATCTATTTGTCAAAAGGACTATTAGAAACAGGAGCTAGAGATGTCACAGCTGAATATTAACTCAACACATGTATTGCAAATCCTAGCATTCGAGAATCCCGTGTTCTCACTGATAGAGGAGAGTTCTCTACCTTCAATAAAAGAGAGCTTAAATTTAGTTGACCGGTATACTCCCAGTGTGTCGCTTGACGGAAAGAATAATGCTAGCAACACTGACAAAGAGAGAGTCCAGTCTATCATTGAAGGGCTAGATAATACAAATGCTGCAGCACAAGGTAGTAAGAGAGTTAGTCGTTTGGGAAGGGAAACTGTTCCCAATGCAAGTATTAATAGTTGTGAATTTCCACCACAAATAGCTGGAGGAATTTTATGTGGGGGCTCTTTAAATTCTCCAGACATTAGTGATACCATTAAATCCAATGGGAACTTTCCAGTGAGACGCTTCATTGCCTTTAACTTTTTTAAAAGGGGAAAAATGACAGACGTACAGGAGAAATTGTTACCAAACGGGACACCAGTCTCACCCCAGGAAAAAGAAAAGGTGGAAGATAAAAATGGAGAGGTGAAAATTAATGCTGATTCCGTGGAGGAAGGTGAAGAAAGAGAGACTTGGGGAAAGAAAGTTGACTTCCTTCTTTCCGTTATCGGATTTGCCGTGGATTTAGGAAATGTTTGGCGATTTCCCTATATATGCTATAGAAACGGTGGAGGTGAGTAAATACAAATTATAATTTGCAGTAAAGTTTATACTCTTTTTTCATCACAGAAAATATACAAGTTGTCTCGATGTTTCTTCTATATCTGTCTAAAGGTTATTGTCATTTTTTAATATGATGATAATTCTTACGCAAAGTTGAATTCGCGATTTTGTCGTAAAAAAAAACAACAAAAAAAAAAAAAACATAACTTGAGCTGTTTTGCGTATTAATGCTTGACTCGAGGAAATTTGCCCATGCATTTGTAATCATACTGAATAAAAAATAAGGTTAAAAATTAAAGCGAGATAAAGTTGTTTTCTTTCAATATTTCCTCCAAAAACGTTTGATTATCGATACATTATATGGTGTACATAAATTCTTTTTAGAATTAGATTAAGTACTTTGTTATTCCTCAATGAATTTGATCAAATTAGCGCAATATGGTTGGTTTAGTATGCCAGCATCAATAAATATACTAGATTAGTGTACCAAAAAAAATGGAATATCAATACTTTGGGTACATATGAAAATATAATCCGTTAATCAAAACCGATACAAAAGGACAAACTCAGATTGAAGGAAAGAAAGTTTAGTACCAACAAGAATGAAGTTTGTGGTTATTTCGACTCTTAACTTATCAATGAGTCACATATGTCATCATTTATACGAGTTAAGTTTAAAACATGTTACTTGACCTTTTCCCACGCATTTGATTATGAATTTCTATCGTTTATTTGCGATTGCCATTGTATAGAGAAACCTTTATATTTGTCTACCCGCAAAGTAGAAATTCCCTGTCAGTTTAACTCTCAAATTTATTATCATATTCCTCTTAAGAAGTTATGAATTCTTTTCTGTTCGATCAGCGGTCATTTTCAAGAAAGGAAAATATTCTTAATTATTTGTTTCACATAGTTGGAACTCCTTTATATCATACTCTAGACTTGATTGTTGTTGGTATTGTTGTTGTTGTTGTTATTGTTGTTGTTGCTGCTGCTGTTGTCGTTTATTACTACTGTTTTTGCTGTTGGCGATAACAACGCCTCCACCGCTGATGTCATCTAAGCCTTCTTTGTATTTTCACAATAACTTATTTTTGTCACCCTTTTAGTTTTGTAAAAAGCCACTTTCTTATCATTCGTCCCAGTAGCGAATAAAACTTATATTTCATACTCTACCTTATATCCAATATCAATATTAAAATCAATCTCTATTCCACATACTTGCCCATGCATATAATCGAATGTCAATCCAATATACATACAGAGCGTCCTTATGAAGTTTTTCAATCTTGTGATTAGGGGCGTAGCACCTGTAAGATCGGGGAAATAAAACCTATATTAAAACATTCACCGCTCCCAAACGTCAATACAGGGTTTTCTAGGAGTGTCCACAAATCTTTTAGGGTCTATCTACACCGCTGCCGATGAAATGGCAACATTTGTATGGGCATTTTATAAAAGGGGGACATTAAAAGGCAAATTGTTTCGCATGCTCATGAAAATAAAAATAAAATTATTTAAAAAAAAAGGTATAGTAAGGTCACACGATTCCCAAACCAAGAAAATTAAGTACTACTAACAATAAATATCAACATGAAAAATACATATCCAGCATTTAAATAATCTGCTTGTATGTCATTTTGTTACACTGTTTATGTGTATGTCATTTTGTTACACTGATTATGTGTATGCCATTTTGTTATACTGATTATGTGTATGCTTACCGCTCAAGAGAAATACAGTCATGTTCCGATATCTCGAACATCAATAACTCGAAAACGCAGCCACACTCGAATGACTTGCTTTGTCTTGCCTTAGCCCTCACAAACTCGAACAAAAATAAATGTTAGATCCGCTGCAGTTCGAGTTTTTGAAGTTCTCTAATACATGTGCATTATCGGTCTTAGCGTTTTGTAATTCACGTTGCACCGTAAAATAAAGGTTAGTTTACAAATAAATCCGATATAATATATTTTTTAAAATTAAATCTGAAATATCTTTCATTCTAAAAGAAGGAAATATTTTTTAAATATTAATTCTATATGGGACTTTCAGTGATTTTAGTACGATGCGTTTTGACCTATCGATTTCAAACAGCCAGACCCCACTGCGGGCTATGGGGAATAGAAGAGACACCCAGACCCCACTGCGGGCTATGGGAAATAGAAGAGACACCCAGACCCCACTGCGGGCTATGGGGAATAGAAGAGGCATGATGCGTATGAGGTGACTAATGGATGTTTGCCATGGGATGGGTTCCATCATATAATGGATGCAGCTTGTTTGCCATGGGATGGGTCCCATGTTGATGTTTCAGCTGAAAAAAATTGCACCTTTGTGTGGTTTATATTTTGAAAAAGAACCCCCCAAAATGACTGGTTTTTATTCTCCAGATTTTGCCCCTTTTTGCCTTTATATTTGTTTTGCATGCCTTTTTGGGATACCGAAACTTACTTGACACTTTCAAGCTGGGATTGCGCTGATGTGCCGTTAACATACATACATACATACATACATACATACATACATACATACATACATACATACATACATACATACATACATACATACATACATACATACATACACACACATGCATACATGCACACATACATAAATACATGCATACATATATACATACATGCATGCATGCATACATACATACATTGTTACGACCCTATGGCCCGAACAAACTTAACAAAAAGAAAGTGAAACCAACAATGTTTGTAAAAATCAACAAACAATTTATTTTAAATAATTAATGTGAAAATCAAAATACACTTAGTTTCGTGTATTACAATCCAAATAATCCAACAATTATTAGTGTCCTAATCACAAGTCCTGTATATATAGAAACTATAAAATGTTCCAAGTGAATGAATGTTCCAAATGAATCTTTGTAATGAACGAATGTTCCGAAAGAATGAGTCTTCGTAATGAACGAATGTTCCGAATAGATGATGGTTCCGAATGAATTAGTCTGGATTGTCATGATGTTCCAACGATAATATGATCCAGGTAGCTCTGTTGAATGGTCCAATAAATAATTCCTTTCGAATCATCTATGCAGCATAACATAGCATTACAGCATGATTCCAGCTCGGCTATTATTTCAAACGATCTGATGATTCCAAAAAGCTGATCATAAAAAAAACAGTTCTTTTCAACTCAAGATCTAAAATGGAATGAAATTAATTCGTATTTCTAGGTCTTTTATACAACTTGCAAATGGCACATTTCACAACAGGAAACGTGTCATATAATGACCAAGAATGTAATACTAAATGCGTCTATTTCATCAGATACAGTAAACAACTCTGACCTTGAACAAAAGGTCAGTAAACATGTTGATCATTCGTCAGTAATAGTACATTAAATATGACTCACTATTTGACACAACTTTAAAGTAGAGTCATAGGCCAAAAGTTTAAGCACATTATAGATTCCATATACATAATTCCGTAACGACATACATACATACATATATACATGCATACATACATACAGAGTCTGCCAGTATTGGAGAATCCTTGAACAACTAAGGAAACATTACTACTGGAGTTTTTAGTGCAAGTGACCTTTCCGGAACAGGTCGAATCACACCCCCTGTTTGATTTGTTGTCCCAGAGAAATTTCCAAGAAAAATCAGAGGAAACCTATTAATGATTTTCTTACGGGCTACAGAAGGATGCAATAACAGTGGACTGTCTCAATTAGTGTAGTGTACATTGAAGAGAAGACAAACGTTACACCTTTTCAAAAAATTGTTGTTTTTTTTTCTGCATCCGTAGCAATACTAAAGCATAAATGCACAGTTTTGTTGTATTTGCGTTGGTGGTTTTTTGCTCCAGAATAAACATTGTCTTGCAAGACAGCAGGGTGGAGTGTCATATGATGCCACAGAATAAACAATGTCTTGCAAAACAGAAGAGTAGGGTGTCATATGATGCCACAGATGACAAATGTAAGACCTAAACACAAGGATTCACTTTTCGGACTCATACACAAAATAAGCTTTCTTGAAATATTTGAACTAGTTAGAATACATTTCTACAAGTAAATCATTATGTAATTTGCAAAGATCAATTTTATTCATTTTTGGTATATTTTTGAATATTTAATTGTTAAAACTGAACAATTGTCACATTTTTGGGTAAGATCTCCACCAAGGTTATTGTTTAGGAAGTAAAATGCCCTCAAATGTTCGAATTGGCCCTTCTAACCTCTCAAATAATGGATCTGGAGTCCTTCTAACCTCTCAATAATGGATCTGGAGAACTTATATCACTTGTGTATACCTTAGATGAAAAATCATAAGGTTTGAGATCCAAGGGCCATTTCTGAAAACACACACACACACACACACACACAATCACACACACACACACACACACACACACAAAATGCATAGATATTGTAACACGCACAGGGGTTCCTCTACCGAGCGAATCAAACACCTGCGTGAGGTTGGGCTGGAAGTCCCTTGTTTTCCCCTATTTCCAAGGACTTCCCGACAACATTCGTTGTCAACTGGAAGCTCTCGTAACGCGCCAAGACTATACACAATTTTTCTTTAATCAATAAATGAATGACCACAATATCACAACTATAACTTCACAATTGCATGGCTTTTCCTTTTTAGCATGCCGTGGTATGAAGCACATAACACAATTCAAACACCCAATGCAGGGAACTATTTTCCGATTCCATCCCTGGGTCAATAAAAACAACAGTCTGAACCACGTTTCGCACGTGTACTTCCACCAACCGCTACAATGAAAGGCATCTTCAAACAAAGGGATGACCTCTGCCCAATTATTCCATGGTACAAAACAGTAGTTCTTGTCACAAATATCTCCCACCGAAAGGCACAATCAATCAACACCTCCGAATTAAGATAAGAACTACTTGGCTCCATGCCCACTTATGCTAGTCTGACCCCATCTCAAACTAGGAAACCAATCCATGCCATTGCAAAGTCTCTTAAAAACTGCAAGTATGACGTCTGTTCCTAGAAATTGGCTAATTACTCGGGCTGGGAAATAGTTTCTCAACACCGACTTCCCATAGTCAAACAACTAATCACTAAAATCTAACGAACCCATAAATGGAGACGTAAATACAAATGGAACATACCCAAATTTATTACAATATTAGTTGCCTTAACATTTCCATACATACTTTGGAACCGAAAAGAGTATCAAAAAACTCATTTGTAATTTGAGTTCCTATTGTCAGTGTCATAAACTCGTTTTTGTATTTTGAGTTTCTATTGTCAGTGTCATAAACTCGTTTGTTATTTGAGTTCCTATTGTCAGTGTCATAAAACTCATTTGTATTTTGAGTTCCTATTGTCAGACGATTACAGAATCTGTTGAAAATGGTGAATGTTAGAATTTGATGCGTCAGAGCCAAAAACGTTATTATTTTTCTCACAAATAACCATTCCAAGAGCCTCGTTGTATGCCTCAGTATTGCTCACTGTTTCGTCTTGAAATGACAAATCAAACTCATTTCCATAGAAAATGATCAAGAAATGTACGAGGTCATAATTCGTGTCGAGACAGGCTTAGCGGGTGACCTTGGGCGACAAACTAGAACAAGGTTCTTGTGGTTCTTCTCGCCCGAACGTCAAGAGCGTCATCTGAGAACCGACAAGAACATCGGTCTCGTGTTGAGAATATAAACCTCATCTGTAGCGGGAGAACAAAAATGGCGAAACATGCCTAGCTTTGATCCTCCATATTTTTTGTTCTGAGATCAACTTAAGTTGTTAGGACGAGAACGCCCAGAACAAGCGAGAACACGTAAGAAGGTGTTCTTGGTGTTTGGGCAAAATACCAGAAGAGGTAGCCTCCCCCCCCCCCCCCAAACGGCCAGCATTATTCCAGTTATTGTGCCAGTGCCTGAGAAAGTTACCATGTTCCCATTAGATTGGAATAACCAATACACCCGTATGTATACCATGCTCCCATTAAATTGGAATAACCGATACACCCGTACGTATACCATGGTCCCATCAGATTGGAATAACCTATACACCTGTATGTATACCATGTTCCCATCAGATTGGAATAACTTATACACCCGTACGTATACCATGGTCCCATCAGATTGGAATAACCTATACACCTGTATGTATACCATGTTCCCATCAGATTGGAATAACTTATACACCTGTATGTATACCATGTTCCCATCAGATTGGAATAACAGATACACCCGTATGTATACCATGGTCCCATCAGATTGGAATAACCTATACCCCTGTATGTATACCATGTTCCCATCAGATTGGAATAACCTATACACCTTTATGTATACCATGTTCTCATCAGATTGGAATAACCTATACACCTGTATGTATACCATGTTCCCATCAGATTGGAGTAACCTATACACCTGTATGTATACCACGTTCCCATCAAATTGGAATAACCTATACACCTGTATGTATACCATGTTCCCATCAGATTGGAATAACCTATACCCCTGTATGTACACCATGCTTCCATCAAATTGGAATAACCTATACACCTGTATGTATACCATGTTCCCATTAGATTGGAATAACAGATACACCCGTATGTATACCATGGTCCCATCATATTAGAATAACCAATACACCCGTATGTATACCATGTTCCCATCAGATCGGAAGAACCTATACACCTGTATGTATTCCATGTTCCCATCAGATTGGAATAACCTATACACCCCTATGTATACCATGTTCCCATCAGATTGGAATAACCTATACCCCCGTATGTATACCATGTTCCCATTAGATTGGAATAACCTGTACACCTGTATGTATACCATGTTCCTATCAGATTAGAATAAAATATACACCTTTATGTATACCATGTTCCCATTAGATTGGAATAACCTATACACCTGTATGTATACCATGTTCCCATCAGATTGGAATAACCTATACCCCCGTATGTATACCATGTTCCCATTAGATTGGAATAACCTATACACCTGTATGTATACCATGTTCCTATCAGATTGGAATAACCTATACACCTGTATGTATACCATGTTCCCATCAAATTGGAGTAACCTATACACCTGTATGTATACCATGTTCCCATCAACCTTTATGTACCCTATTCACACTGTAGCAGTACCCTAATACTAAAGAAAACACATTAAAATAATAACTTTGCAATCGAGTTTTGTTTCCATCCAAATGAAGTTTCACTTAATCTCGAAGCTATGCAGCTATATAGCAAAGTTAAGTGTACATGATGTGCATTTGAAAGAAAGTAATCTTGACTAAATCTGATGTTTAAAAAGGATAAAGTTTTTCAGCATTGCATTCTTTGAAAAGGCACCACATAACTGATGTATATACTTATTTAACTTACATGCATACACTAATTATCTAATAATGCATCTTGGATGCTTAATTATTAAACTGATGTGTTTACCGTGCATTTATCTCATTATGCTATTCAGGGTATCACTACACTAAATTAAGTTGTTTATATATATCCTTCATTTTTTTTTTTAATATATATATATTTGTTATGAATTCCAGCGCCTAACTTATAAGTTATAATGCGCCAAGACTATTTTACTTATTGTAGACACTATCTTTGCACACAACATATCCGAAAAATTAGCACAGTTTAAGTTGCATTTGAATGAAATGATTTGAACTTTTTGTGCAAGTGGCCTTTCTGGAACCGGCGGAATCACAACCTGTTCGATTAATCATCGTATGCAAAAGCCAAGAGGCTGAACACAATAATTTGTTTTTGTTTTTTTAGGCTTAAATGCTGCTTACTATTAAATACAAGTAACATTCTTCACTGGTTAGCAAATCTCAAGAGAAATTCAGAGAAAAAATATTAATTTTCTCGTGGACTATGGTAGGATACAATGATAGTTGATTGGTTATATTAGTGCAGAAATACTTTAAAGAAGTAAGCAAACACACATAACTCCTGACTGAAATATTTAACCGTTGTTACCCATGAATTATGTGCAGCCAACTGGGAACAGCGTAGACCCAGCTCAACCGTCTCATAATACGGCCGCAGATCAGGGTCTAAGCCATTCACTTGAAATCGTAATTGTAAAGAGCAGCGCTGACTCAGGGCAACCGTCACATAATACACCAGCCGATCAGGCTCTACACCATTCACTTGAAATCCTAATTGTAAATAACAGCGTTGACCGATCTCGATCATCCCCAAATACATCTGCAATTCTGGGTCTACGCCATCTATTTGAAAACGTAGAACAGCGTTGTCCCAGCTCAGCCGTCCCATAATACTTATATAGATCAGGGTACATACACTTGAAATGGTAATTGTAAAGAACAGCGTTGACCTGGCTCAGCTGTCGCATAATACGCATGCAGATCGGGGACTATGCCATTCATTTAAAATCGTAATTGTAAAGCACAGCGTTGATCTGGCTCAGCCATCCCATAATACACCTGCAGATCAGGGTATGCACCATGCACTTGAAATCGTAATTACAAAGAACAGCGTTGACCAAGATCAAAATACACCTGCAGATTAGAGTCTACGCCGTGTACTTGAAATCATACTTGTAAAGAACAGCACTGACCGAAATCAACTGTCCCATAATACTCATGCAGATCAAGTCTACATCATGCACTTGAAACAGTAATTGTAAAGAACAGCACTGACCGAAATCAACTGTCCCATAATACTCATGCAGATCAAGGTCTACATCATGCACTTGAAACAGTAATTGTAAAGAACAGCACTGACCGAAATCAACTGTCCCATAATACTCATGCAGATCAAGGTCTACATCATGCATTTGAAACAGTAATTGTAAAGAACAGCACTGACCGAAATCAACTGTCCCATAATACTCATGTAGATCAAGGTCTACATCATGCATTTGAAACAGTAATTGTAAAGAACAGCACTGACCGAAATCAACTGTCCCATAATACTCATGCAGATCAAGGTCTACATCATGCACTTGAAACAGTAATTGCAAAGAACAGCACTGACCGAAATCAACTGTCCCATAATACTCCCGCAGATCTGGATCTACCCCATGTGGTTGAAACTGTAATTGTAAAGCGCAGCGTTGACCCAGCGCAGCCATGCTATTGAGATCGTAATTGTAATGAACAACACTGATCCAACTTCGCCTTGTACACCGTTCGCAATTGTGCGCGCGTCCTACAATTGGTTTTTCGATACACGAGCCGTTCCAAGGATAAAGGTCCTTAAGAATGATTTTTTTCTTCAAATTTTTATTCTTGGATCATTATAATATGCTTTACTCAGTATTTGCTACATTTATGAATTTTAAAGCCATTGTCTTTATTTTCAATCTTTGTTTTCATTATTTTTCATTTTTCACCAATATTTATTCAGAATTAAAATAATGGCGTTGTGCTTGACATCATCATCTACTAGATTACGTCACAAGTTTCATGCTACTTTTATGCTTTGAACGTCTCTCTGATACATGGAAAGCAAAACGCCAAAACATTAATATATAATACTTTTTGGCACGTACATGCTTAGTTCTACAGCAGACATACTAATCTTCCTTGCAGTATTTAAGTGGACCTATTTTGACTTTAAAGTGGAGATTGGTCTGTAGTTAAAGTATATATTGGAGATAAAACTTTAGCAGCTGCTGTGATTTTGACTTTCAAATTACCGTATTATATTAATAAGCCAAACCTGTCGTTTAAAAATATGCATATGGTATTTAATACTACAGATTATTTTGTTCGGTATCTTTATTTATACACAAATAGATGTGTTTATAGTTTCTTTCACTCGGAGATGAACAAGGTTAATAGAGCATTGAAATATAACCACTCCATCTTGTATGACTCCTTCCGTTTGTGAAAAGGCTATTTTAGGTCACACATATGACGTAAATATTATAAGATCGCTAGATGCATTAGCTAGTAGGAAGTGCGTAAGACGCCCAGACTGGGTCACAAATATGACGTAAATATTGTAAGATCGCTAGATGCACTAGCTGGAAGGAAGTATTGAAAACAACCAGACTGGGTCACAAATATGATGTTCCCAAACCCCGGGTCGCGAGGACCCACGAGACCCTATACTGGTACTGCATTTTGGGTCGCAAAAGATGGTATTTAGGGTCGCTATCAAAAAAGTTTGGGAACCACTGCATTAGCTGGTAGGAAGTATGTAAGACGACCAGACTGGGTCAAAAATCAGATCGCTAGATGCACTAGCTAGTAGGAAGTGTGTAAGACAACTAGACTGGGTCAAAAATAAGAAAGCAATCATAAATGCAAAGATCCTAGAGATGATCGATGCTTTTTATGCTCTAAAGTCATTAACTACCTACCAATTAAAAATAAACTTAGACCTAGTAAGTATAATATTTCAAAATAATCTGAATTGTTTAATAAATGTCCAGTTATTTAAAAAAATCTTTCATTTTTCGAAGGTATAATTTCAATTTATTTCAATATACACCAATGTGTAGATGGGGAGAGAAAGTTTGCCCCACTTCGTATAACTGAAAAAAATATCGAAGGGAATCACTATACTTTTCAACTGTACGAAAATTATTACATTAGAATTAATCACTATACTTCTCAGCTGTATGAAAACTATTACATTAGAATTAATCACTATACTTTTCAGTTGTACTAAATATTCACCTAAAGTATATAGAGTACTAAATATCCACCTAGAGTATATAGAGTATTAAATATCTACCTTAAGTATATAGAGTACTAAATATCCGCCTAGAGCATATAGAGTACTAAATATCTACCCAGAGTATATAAAGTACTATATATCCACCTAGAGTATATAGACTACTAAATGTCTACCTTAAGTATATTGAGTACTAAATATCTACCTAGAGTATATAGAGTACTAAATATCCGCCAAGAGCATATAGAGTACTAAATATCTACCCAGAGTATATACAGTACTAAATATCCGCCTAAAGCATATAGAGTACTAAATGTCTACCTTAAGTATATAGAGTACTAAATATCTACCTAAAGGATATAGAGTACTAAAAAGCTACCTAGAGTATATAGAGTACTAAATATCTACCTAAAGTATATAGAGTACTAAATATCAACCTAAAGTATCTAGAGTACTAAATATCCACCTAAAGTATCTAGAGTACTAAATATCCACCTAAAGTAT
Organism: Margaritifera margaritifera; assembly: GCA_029931535.1. NCBI lineage: Eukaryota > Metazoa > Mollusca > Bivalvia > Unionida > Margaritiferidae > Margaritifera > Margaritifera margaritifera. The sequence goes on along the minus strand of JAQPZY010001507.1, from coordinate 1,904,314 downwards.
ATAGAGTACTAAATATCTACCTAAAGTATATAGAGTACTAAATATCTACCTAAAGTATATAGAGTACTAAATATCTACCTAGAGTATATAGAGTACTAAATATCCACCTAAAGTATATAGAGTACTAAATATCCACCTAGAGTACATAGAGTACTAAATATCCACCTAGAGTATATAGAGTACTAAATATCCACCTAGAGTATATAGAGTACTAAATATCCACCTAAAGTATATAGAGTACTAAATATTGACCTAAAGTATATAGAGTACTAAATATTGACCTAAAATATATATTAGTACTAAATATTGACCTAAAGAATATAGAGTACTAAATATTGACCTAAAGTATATAGAGTACTTAATATCCACCTAGAGTATATAGAGCACTAAATATCCACCTAAAGCATATAGAGTACTAAATATTGACCTAAAGTATATAGAGTACTAAATATTTACCTAAAGCATATAGAGTACTAAATATCCACCTAGAGTATATAGAGCACTAAATATCCACCTAGAGTATATAGAGTACTAAATATCCACCTAAAGCATATAGAGTACTAAATGTCTACCTTAAGTATATAGAGTACTAAATGTCTACCTAAAGGATATAGAGTACTAAAAAGCTACCTAGAGTATATAGGGTACTAAATATCTACCTAAAGTATATAGAGTACTAAATATCAACCTAAAGTATCTAGAGTACTAAATATCCACCTAAAGTATATAGAGTACTAAATATTGACCTAAAGTATATAGAGTACTAAATATCTACCTAAAGTATATAGAGTACTAAATATCCACCTAAAGTATATAGAGTACCAAATATTGACCTAAAGTATATAGAGTACTAAATATCTACCTAAAGTATATAGAGTACTAAATATCAACCTAAAGTATCTAGAGTACTAAATATCCACCTAAAGTATATAGGGTACTAAATATTGACCTAAAGTATATAGAGTACTAAATATCTACCTAAAGTATCTAGAGTACTAAATATCCACCTAAAGTATCTAGAGTACTAAATATCCACCTAAAGTATATAGAGTACTAATTATCTACCTAAAGTATATAGAGTACTAAATATCCACCTAAAGTATATAGAGTACTAAATATCTACCTAAAGTATATAAAGTACTAAATATCTACCTAGAGTATATAGAGTACTAAATATCCACCTAAAGTATATAGAGTACTAAATATCCACCTAGAGTACATAGAGTACTAAATATCCACCTAAAGTATATATAGTACTAAATATCCACCTAGAGTGCATAGAGTACTAAATATCCACCTAGAGTATATAGAGTACTAAATATCCACCTAGAGTATATAGAGTACTAAATATCCACCTAAAGTATATAGAGTACTAAATATTGACCTAAAATATATAGAGTACTAAATATCCACCTAAAATATATATTAGTAATACATATTGACCTAAAGCATATAGAGTACTAAATATCCGCCTAAGTATATAGAGTACTAAATATCCACCTAGAGTATATAGAGTACTAAATATCCACCTAAAGTATATAGAGTACTAAATATTGACCTAAAATATATAGAGTACTAAATATCCACCTAAAATATATATTAGTAATACATATTGACCTAAAGCATATAGAGTACTAAATATCCGCCTAAGTATATAGAGTACTAAATATCCACCTAGAGTATATAGAGTACTAAATATCCACCTAAAGTATATACAGTACTAAATATTGACCTAAAGTATATAGAGTACTAAATATTTACCTAGAGTATATAGAGTACTAAATATCCAACTAAAGTATCTAGAGTACTAAATATCTACGTAAAGTATATAGAGTACTAAATATCTACCTAGAGTATATAGAGTACTAAATATTTACCTAAAGTATATAGAGTACTAAATATCCACCTAGAGTACATAGAGTACTAAATATCCACCTAATGTATATAGAGTACTAAATATCCATTTAGAGTATATAGAGTACTAAATATCCACCTAGAGTATATAGAGTACTAAATATCCACCTAAAGTATATAGAGTACTAAATATTGACCTAAAATATATATTAGTACTAAATATTGTCCTAAAGCATATAGAGTACTAAATATCAGCCTAAAGTATATAGAGTACTAAATATCCACCTAAAGTATATAGGGTACTAAATATCCACCTAGAGTATATAGAGTACTAAATATCCACCTAGAGTATATAGAGTACTAAATATCTACCTAGAGTATATAGAGTACTAAATATCCACCTAAAGTATATAGAGTACTAAATATCCACCTAGAGTATATAGAGTACTAAATATCCACCTAAAGTATATCGAGTACTAAATATTGACCTAAAGTATATAGAGTACTAAATATTGACCTAAAGTATATAGAGTACTAAATATCTACCTAAAGTATATAAAGTACTAAATATCTACCTAGAGTATATAGAGTACTAAATATCCACCTCAAGTATATAGAGTACTAAATATCCACCTAGAGTACATAGGGGACTAAATATCCACCTAAAGTATATATAGTACTAAATATCCACCTAGAGTGTATAGAGTACTAAATATCCACCTAGAGTATATAGAGTACTAAATATCCACCTAAAGTATATAGAGTACTAAATATTGACCTAAAATATATAGAGTACTAAATATCCACCTAAAATATATATTAGTACTAAATATTGACCTAAAGCATATAGAGTACTAAATATCCGCCTAAAGTATATAGAGTACTAAATATCCACCTAGAGTATATAGAGTACTAAATATCCACCTAAAGTATATATAGTACTAAATATTGACCTAAAGTATATAGAGTACTAAATATCCACCTAGAGTATATAGAGCACTAAATATCCACCTAAAGCATATAGAGTACTAAATATTGACCTAAAGTATATAGAGTACTAAATATTTACCTAAAGCATATAGAGTACTCCACCTAGAGTATATAGAGCACTAAATATCCACCTAGAGTATAGAGTACTAAATATCCACCTAAAGCATATAGAGTACTAAATATCCACCTAAAGCATATAGAGTACTAAATATTGACCTAAAGTATATAGAGCACTAATTATTCACCGATAGCATATAGAGTACTAAATATTGACCTAAAGTATATAGAGTACTAAATATTCACCTAAAGCATATAGAGTACTAAATATTGACCTAAAGTATATTGAGTACTAAATATCCACCTAGAGTATATAGAGTACTAAATATCCACCTAGAGTATATAGAGTACTAAATATTCACCTAAAGCATATAGAGTACTAAATATTGACCTAAAGTAAATAGAGTATATGAATTCTCTCGTTATGAGCCATATATACAAGAGTTTTCAATACTCGTTTATAATTTAAAGCATACGGCGCATATTTAGCTACAGAAGAACTAGTTTCAAAAGATCCTAGAAAAGAAGTAGGTGTTATACACCAAAAATACCGAGAGATACAAGACATTTAGTCAGTCTTATTTAATAAAGGAAGTGATTAACATACCAGGTGTCAAGGTTAAGATATATAAGACCGAAATATTTATTGACACCTTTAACTTCGCGTCACAATCTCTTAATATCCTATCGAATAATTAAAAGACTATACATTTTACTATCTATCTATCTATCTATCTATCTATCTATCTATCTATATATATATATATATATATATATATATATATATATATATATATATATATATATATATATATATATATATATATATATATATATATATATAAATATACACACACACGGATTCTTTCCAAAGAATTTAATGAAACTGAAATATCAGAATATAAAATCATTATAAAATCATTGTAAATTAGTTAATAGGCGAGAATATAACTAAAGACGACTTTGGACGACTTCGGTTATGTTCATAAAGACTAGTTTATATTATCGACCTTTAGAAATATACACGTTTACTATATTGTAAAAGTTACCTCATTATAGATAGATAGATTTCCAGAACTGGCAAATGATGCCCCACTAAAAGGTAGCTAAGGTTAAATTAGATACATTACCTGACATGGATATGTATCTACTGTTTGAAATTAATAAGTAGATACATTACCTGACATGGATATATATCTACTGATAGAAATTAATAATTACATACAATACCTGACACTAATATGTATCTACTGATAGAAACTAATAATTACATACATTACCTGACATGCATATGTATCTACTGATAGAAATTAATAATTAGATACATTACCTGACATGGATATGTATCTACTGATATAAATTAATAATTACATACATTACCTGACATGGATATGTATCTACTGATAGAAATTAATAATTACATACATTACCTGACATGGATATGTATCTACTGATAGAAACTAATAATTGCATACAATACCTGACACGGATATGCATCTACTGATAGACATTGATAATTAGATACATTACCTGACATGGATATGTATCTACTGATGAAAATTAATATTTAGATACATCACTTGATATGGATATGCATCTACTGATAGAAATTAATACTTAGATATATTAACTGACATGGATATGTGCCTACTGGTAGAAATTAATAATTAGATACATTACCTGACATGGATATGTATCTACTGATAGAAATTAATAATTAGATACATTACCTGACATGGATATGTTGCTACTGATATAAATTATTAATTAGACACATCACCTGATATGAATATGTATCAACTGATAGAAATTAATAATTATATACATTATAATTAGATACATTACCTGACATGGAAAAGCATCTACTGATAGAAAATAATAATTAGATATATTATCTGACATGGATATGTATCTACTGATAGAAAGTAATAATTAGATCCATTACCTGACATGGATCTGTATCTACTTATATAAAGTGATAGTTAGATACATTACCTGACATGGATATGTATATACTGATAGAAATTAACAATTAGATACAATACCTGACATGCATATGTATCTTCTGATAGAAAGTAATAATTAGATACATTATAATTAGATATGCATCTACTGATAGAAAGTAATAATTAGATACATTACCTGACATGGATATGCATCTTCTGATAGAAAGTAATAACCAGATACATTATCTGACATAGATATGTATCTCCTGATAGAAAGTAATAATTAGATACATCACCTGATATGGATATGTATCTACTGATATAAATCAATAGTTATATACATTATAATTAGATCCATTACCTGACATGGATATGTATCTACTGATATAAAGTGATAGTTAGATACATTACCTGACATGGATATGTATATACTGATAGAAATTAACAATTAGATACATTACCTGACATGCATATGTATCTTCTGATAGAAGGCAATAATTAGATACATTATAATTAGATATGCATCTACTGATAGAAAGTAATATTTAAATACATTACCTGACATGGATATGCATCTACTGATAGAAATTAACAATTAGATACATTACCTGACATGCATATCTCTCTTCTGATAGAAAGTAATAATTAAATACATTATAATTAGATACGCATCTACTGATAGAAAGTAATAATTAGATACATTACCTGACATGGATATGCATCTACTGATAGAAAGTAATAACCAGATACATTATCCGACATAGATATGTAACTCCTGATAGAAAGTAATAATTAGATACATTGTCTGACATGGATATATATGATTTCCAACATATATGCAAAGTCTAACAACGAATACTAGGTTGACAAAGATTGTGTTATAAAGAATGATGGTGTTGATTGTGTTATAAAAATGATGGTGTTTTTGATAAAAAAAATAAACCAAAATTATACATCGTGCATTTGTATTTTAACAAACTATATGTATAGGCGATGTCTGAACCACTTCCAACTAATGACTTTTCGTGGGCAAATAAAGGACAACTCGAATCTATTAATGAAAAGCTAATATACTGGTCGGATGATCATACAATTGGTGTTCTTGTCGAAGTTGACTTAGAGATAACGAAAGAACAACATGATTTCTTCAAAGATTATCCATTAGCAGCCGAACACAGAATACCAAAAGACCTTTCACTATATCAACTAGACCAAATTTCTAACGAATTAGGATCATTATCCCACACACCAAAGCTCTTATGTACATTATGTGACAAGCAGAAGTACTTTTTGCATTATAGACCTTTGAAATTATGTATGAAATGAGGCGTTAGATTAGTTATAATAGATATAGATGTATTATATTTAAAAAAAAAAAAAAAAGATTGTTAAAGGAGTATATTGATCTGGATACGGGACGAAGAACAGAATCAACCAAGGATTTCAAGAAGTATTTTAACAAGCTGATGAATATCACAGAAAACGGAGAAGTGTGCATTCACCTAGTGACCAAGATCGGTTTATTAAGCATCAAGTTCAATCCCATTACAAGAGCAAAACAATAACTGATGAGGATATTGTACTGTTTGAGATGTCTAAACAGAAAGTATCTGCTGATAAGCCAAATATATGGTGGATTTACCATCTTAGAACTGTGCAATTTATTAATGAATGACTGATATAATGTTCTTTATTCTTTTTGTTACTAAAAATAAACCTTAGAACACAATTGCAGAGAACAATGTAATTAATATAAGAATTAACAAAATGGTATTATCAGTTACTAAAGAAATAAGTTCTCTGATTACTTTTAAAAGTCAGGTTATTACACTACCAATGATAAAAAGTAATGCAGTTGCTGCAGCGTTTTGTTTATAGCTAATCTAAACAAGTAGTCGGCAGTAATGTCCTTACATTGTTTAAATTTATCAATGAATGAATCTGTGGAAACACCGCTTCCGCTATCTCCACACACAGTTCAACGTTTTAAATTGTTTTTCTATGGTTATACCAAATGTTGCTGCTATCATACCAATAGCTGTGCAACCGTAAGAATTGTTACACCTTTCTCTTTGAACAGATGTTTTAACCTTTCAGCATATGGTAACTTTTCTTGTAACTTAGAGATTTATATCATCGATATTTTCTCTAAAATTATTTTGTAATCTGTTAAATGTCCAATTATTTGTGCGTCTTTGCTTTCGGTATTTTGCAAAAGTTTTTGCAATTTATCTTTTTTAGCTGGATCTTTTACGTTATCAATGTCCTTTATCTCTTTGTCATACATTTCAACATATGATTTCATTGATTCAATTTCTAAAATAATTACTTCCAATGCATTTACATAACACCTTAATTCTTTCTTCTTGCAGCATAAATAATTTAGAAAGTATATTAATGTTAATTTTTCCGTAGTATTCATCTAATAATTAAATTATGTTCAATTAATTTATTTTGATTTTCATCTGTATCTAACTTATGTTTGATAAGCTCTTTGTATTCATCAACCACTTGTGGAATTATTGAGTTGTTTGTTGAGGATTTTCAAATCCCTCAGTTTATAACTTTTTCGTTTATTATTTTATTATTATCATAATATTCATCAAACTCATCCTCCAAAACAGGATTAGTAAAATCTTATCCAAAGCCACCTTTTGACATTTTTTAAAACTATTCAAATGGATCAAAATAAACTTGCAAAAGAATTGGGTTTCTCATAAGAGATCAGCGAATAAGGACCATTGTATTAAAAAATACAAAAATGAATTGAAAATTAGTATAGCAAATGGCACATATAATGAAATAATCGATAAACATTTAACTGAGAAGGAGTTGGATAAAATAAATTCAAAACAAGTCAAGAAAACATATACATTTTTTTGCAAATGCTAGATCAGCTAAAATATCAGTCATTTTCACATGTAATATTATTTGGAATTACATTCTTTAATGAGTAAATTTCTCCCATTTGATAATTTCAATGAATTACAGAGCTGAAGAAAGATTATTTAACAAAAAGCGGAATTAAATACTTCAATGGGTTTCTGTATTCTAGATAGGGATTATCGATCTCAGTATTAAGTGCTGCCTTGATAACATTTTGAAGCATATTTATTTTAAAAATCAAACAGATGAAAACCAGGATGTAATTTATAGTACTGACGTTATGTCAGTGCTACAAATTACGTCAGAACGTTAGTACTTTTTATTAGCAATAATTTGTTTCAACATTCATTTAAAATATTTGTAAGTCAGTAAAACGTTAGTTTAATCATGAATTGAATAACCTGAGAAGAAAAGGACAAAAACATGAAGAACAGTTTAGGAAAGCTGTAGTTTCATTTCAAAATAAATGGAAGGTGGTGAAAGTAAAGCAATAAAAAATTCCAAGATTTCTAAATAACAAGAGAATGTAACTTTACAAACGGTTAAATATCCTGTTATAGTTGAAATTGGAAAACGTTCGCAAGGATTTAAAAATGTCAAAGCAGAAAAGCTGAAACATTACATGAATAACTTGAAAAAAGACTTGAATAACTGTTTAGTAAAACCGTAATATCATTCCAAAATAAATATAAGGTCGCGAAAGTAAAACCGAAAATATTCTAAGGTTCCTAAATCACCAGATAAAAGATCCGCATTGAGTTGGACTTGAAACTAAACCCCAACTTGACAAACATTCTCAAATATTTTAAAAAGCAAAAGCAGAAGAAACAAAATTAAAAAAAGAAATGATTTGTGACTGAGAGAACTGAAGTTAACCTGATGTCTTACTCATATGCAAAAACTCAAACAACATTATTACTTCGTAGCTGGTGTAGTTGTTGATATAGGAATAGGTGTTGTATATTTAAAGCGAAATATTTTTAAACATAAAACACCCCGACAAGAATCAGGGACGGCGGAGCGTTCTAACACAATATGATGCAAGTCAACTATAAAGTAAGTAAATCCATTGCAGAAATATTGTACAGGGCAAATGCTAAAGACTAAAGATAAAAGTTCACGAAGGCAGGACTCTTTCAATGATTTTCGTTGCCTAAAGTCTGCCCCTGCCCAACGGCAAAACCTACTTACGTAACAACAAAACCTAGTTACATTAATGTGTAGGACAGTCTGAGAATGAAATACATTTCTCCAATCCTATAGAATAGCTTAGATATGATTAGCTCAGGCAATAAGACCTTAATATTATTTCACTTTACTCAAACAATAAGACCTTAATATTATTTTTCGTTACTCAAGCAATAAACATTAATACTATTTCACGTTACTTAAGCAATAAACATTAATACTATTTCACGTTACTTAATGTTATTTCACGTTTCTCAGGCAATAAGACCTTAATATTATTTCACGTTACTCAAGCAATAAACATTAATACTATTTCACGTTACTTAATGTTATTTCACGTTTCTCAAGCAATAAGACCTTAATATTATTTCACGTTACTCAAGCAATAAACATTAATATTATTTCACGTCGCTCAGGTAATAAGACGTTGATACTATTTCACGTTGCTCATTTAAAATCTCATAATAATATCCAGAGAATAAGTTATGATATATAAATGTTTTCAGTCGTTTTCAACAAACCAACAGGAAGACCGTCCAAAGCAGCTACTTTTATTTTTAAAAATGTGCAAAGTTTTTTTCAATCTTTTCAAACATATTAATGATTTCAAATTGATGTCAAAGTTTGCCATTCCTATGGTTGAATCTAAAACAGCTACTGTATAGACTGAATCACCTTTTGCTGTTTCAAATTGAACTTTGTTTTCCATAAATTTCATCTCTGTTTTGTTGAGATCTTTAAGTTGTACTGTAAATTTAACCGATTAGAAATGTGTGTATTGGCACACATAAAATATGTAATTTATTCCTTCCTCATACTTCCATCTTTTAACAATTTTGCTATCACGGCTGATGTATCTTTCCTGGGTGTTATCATCACCGAAAGTAATCTCTAAATCATTATCTTTTCTTACACATTGGAGTATATATTTTTATATTTGAATCAAGAACTCAGACATTTGTATTCTCTTGTGTGTTAATTTTTAACACAACTAAGGTAGAGCACACATCCAGAATTGCAAGGAAATATACATAATCTCCATACACCGACATTATTTCTTTCATGTTAAACTCATAGAATATTTCTATCACCTCTCTGAAAATTGCCTAATTTGATACAATATAGTTTGTGTCATTATTTATAATGTTCAAAAATTGTATAATGGTGTTTGCTAATTGTCTTCATAGTCTGACCGGTCCAGTATTTTTTTCGTTCGTTTCTTTGTTTCTTTCCTTTTTATTTTTATTGTTATTTTATTGTATTTTTTTTTTTTAAAAAGATTTTGTGAAATATATCCTCGATACCACCGTCGGTGAGTCTTCGCCGTCTGGTCCAGCAGTTTCTTAAGTTTGGTTTTTAATGTTCTGTAGCAATATGGTGAAAACATTAAAATTAAAAAATATAACTGAGACAGTTCTGCTCATTACTATACTACTTGCCATAACTTTTTCAGATAGTCCCAGGATCCGTTTAACATAGTTTTTATATGAGATTGCGTTTAGGTACTGTTTTATGGCAAATTTGGTTGAAATCAAATAAACAGGATGAAATCTTAGCTGATTACAAGCTTAATAAAAGCACAACCTACTTTTATTAAGAGTAATAACTCGGGAGATTAAGGAAGAAATTCAATTTTGCTCATCATTCAAACTGTCAGAGATCTCCTGAAAATAAAGGTTTTCCTCGAATTTAGTATTAATTTTTTTTTAAATGCTGACCATGCAATGCTCAGAAGTCTTCAATACATACAAACGGACGGACAACGACTATTTATTTATTTCAGTGGCGAAGAGCGGCAACTTTTTAGAAGCTTTTGTTTGGGGATTTTAGACACTTTCTGCGATGTGCGATGTGATCTGTGATATTTACTACGTTTGTGGCATTTACTGGGGCTAGGGGCCACATTGTTAAAACAAAAAGTGCTGTATTGCTAGTAAATGTTACAATTTTTGGGTGTGAAGTTTACCGGTATTTGTGACATTTACAGATTTTACTGCGGTAAATGCCACAAGTGACATTCACGGTGACATCGCATGCAAAGTCGCCGGTAAATGTCACAATATAACGTTTACCGGCGACTTTGCATGCGATGTCACTGGTGAATGTCACTTGTGGCATTTACCGGCGTTTGTGACATCTACAGGCGCTACACACGTGTTAATTCTAGTCATGATTTAATAAGGTAATTCAGCGTAATTTATGAAGTGTACCGACATATTACAAGCCCTAACACTGACTGACATTCAGTGGTATTAAATAAGCGTGTATTGTGTTGTCTGATAAATAAAAACCCATTTCAGCGATCATTTTATATGCAATTTATGAAACTGGTTGATTAATTTCAGTTTGTGATCGACAAGCCTGGCTAAATAGTGACATTACTCAACTCTTTCCATGAATTTCCTATATGATTAGCACTCTTGTATTATATTTACCACGTAATAATTATGTTTGTTTACTATCAAAAGGTCGAAGACTTGGATACTATGTACTTGAGACTGTCTGGACGAATTAATTACGTAACAATGTACTGGAAAGTCATGACTTGTTAGACGTCTTACTTTTAGAAAACGAAACCTAAGAAATAAACCTTTCCTCATATTTCTATCATGGATCGATAATAGTGTGCATTTCTTGTCTGCACTGAATATCGTAGTTCATTGTTTTCTCGCTCCCTTCTGTGAACAGCGCAGACCCTTATCTGCCGTTGCATATTATACCGGTACATTAGGGTTAGTACTGTTCATCTTATGTATGTATGCATGTTCTACCTGTTTGGTTTTCCTGTCCACAGTCAAATTTACACATCTTCATATGCTTATTATTTATAAGGACACATCTTCATATGCTTATTATTTATAAGGACACATCTTCATTTGCTTATTATTTATAAGGACACATCTTCATAAGCTTATTATTTATAAGGACACATCTTCATATGCTTATTATTTATAAGGACACATCTTCATAAGCTTATTATTTATAAGGACACATCTTCATATGCTTATTATTTATAAGGACACATCTTCATATGCTTATTATTTATAAGGACACATCTTCATATGCTTATTATTTATAAGGACACATCTTCATATGCTTATTATTTATAAGGACACATCTTCATATGCTTATTATTTATAAGGACACATCTTCATATGCTTATTATTTATAAGGACACATCTTCATATGCTTATTATTTATAAGGACACATCTTCATATGCTTATTATTTATAAGGACACATCTTCATATGCTTATTATTTATAAGGAAATAGCTTAGGGGAATTTTATTAGTTAATTCCGTTTGTTTTTTTTTATTGTTACAAATTTTCTCGCTACTTTTCACGTCTTCGCAGTTTATATGCTAGTTTTTAAGTACTGAAATTGATGTATACCCATAACAGTTATGTTGTCCTTGAACGATAAAATACTCAGCAACTCCATCTCTTGTAAACAATATCACTTTTTCACCTTTATCGACAAGCACATGATATTCTCTCTTTGTAAATGCGTATGGTCAATGACCTATTTCTTGTAAATTAACATACCTTCAAAGAGAATCAAAATGGAAAACTGCAAAAAAGGTGGTATTAATTCACTGATATTAGCAACATTTGTGACCCCCTTTTTCGTGAAAGTCTCTAAGGGTGCCACCACTCATTTTTTACCCACAAAGCGTCCCATTTTGTTTGCGTTTATAAAACGACATACGCTTATGTTTTTATCTTCAGCCTTCTGCTATTTCAGATGTTTATAGTTACTCTTTAAGGTTCACCTAATCTAATCAGATGTCTTGTTTTGCGTTCTTTACCGTGTTTTCTCGTTTATAGCGCGCGCCCAACTGCCATCTAACACATAGACTCAGACCTGCCAGGAGATCAATCTGTTCTCTCTTTCTGTTTCAGGAGCCGCGGCAGCTCAGGTAGAGCGTCCGACTCGTAATCCAATGGTCGCGGGTTCGATACCCGCCCAGGCTAGCCCGCCTCGGCTGTCTCAATGTGTCATTGGGAAAGGCACTTAGCTCCAATTTTCTCGGCATGATATAGCCAATGATGTGTTAAAAGTGCCGTTAAAACCAACAAAAGCAAAACAAGTCCAAAATATGCATTATTCGTGGTGGTACATTTTTATGCGTGCTGTAGGCGAATAAGTTTGTTCCCATTCCGCAATGGATGACTTCACGCAACCCTCATCAAAGGGATCACATGACCTAAGAATATAGACCACGGAAAGATATACCGTTCAAACGTATCGTATTGCCTTTCATTGAAAAAACTTTTGAGTGTTTTTATCTGATTTTAGATAAATTTTTAATCCGAATGGTATGCCTGTATGTATATTTTTTTTAAATGCACGATATTGAGAATCCTGTCTAAATTTGATATGAAGGGGTTAAACATGTGCTTAATCAGGTTTTCTAAACACGTTTGTTAAATAAGATATACAAGGCTGAATTTCCATGGTATTGTTTTCAATATTTAGATCCGATTAGTTATAAAAACATTCATTTTAGTTCTCATGTGGCATGATATAGTTCGTAAAAACCATAGATATCTGATTAATTATGAAATTTTCATTCAAGAATCACTGCATTTTAAGTCATATCGACCTTGTTTACTTGCATATTTTTAGGAATTCCTTCCATGAGCACCTTTTGACATTCAATTCTACCTCAAAGATTTGATCATGTGACATATTTTGGACAAATGAATTAACTATATTCGAGAGTTTACTAAATTTATATACCAAGACTTGGAGACTGCAAAAGTATGCTTTCTTTACTTGTCTTATTGATAAAGAGTTCATCATGGGAGAATAATAGAGCTTGCTATGCAAAGAGTTATTTTTAGAACGCACGTCCCCTATACCAAAAGCATCCATTTTGATTTGCATGAAATGTATACTTTTTGACACCAAAAGGGGTTAAAGTTATTTATGCTTCACATCATCCTACCAGATGTATCCATTTATGTCGGTTATCTAATTGTACTGTCAGGGATCATTTCATGTGACCTTCAACAGAACACCACGTGACCATCAAAAAAGTTAGAACATCAGCAAAAACTTAAATATTCTCTTTGTAGGCGCAAAAGTAATATTTGATCGAATTGTAAATTCAGAAGTTTGTATTAAATTAACAATACGGAAATAAAGATCATGTTGATACAGACAAAGACAGTATTATGCAGAGACTGCATCGGGGATGGTTGGTAGCTTTTATAAAATAGCGTTATTTTGATTGGTTGGTAGCTTTTATAAAATAGCGCTATTTCGATGCTGTTTATTTTCTTTACCAAACTATAAAAAAATATATGATGTAAAAATGGTTAGCACTAATTCCAAAGGAAACATGGCATTCACTTCCTCCACAATTTAATAATTTACAGTTTCAACACGTTCAGAGAACATGCTTATGGCCCACCACGAATGCGGAAGGACAAATAGTATTAATCTTGTCCGTTCGTCCGTCCGTCCGTTCATCCATCTCTCCATCTGATTAAATATTGCGTTCAGGCCAGTTTTCAGGCATTTTGGTGGTGGGCCATTTGTGTTCCATCAATACATTTCATGGTCATGACTGTACAACCCCATGGCATAGTGACCACAAGCAAATTATGAACGTCAAGGTCATAACCCATGATATAATGATTACAAGCAAATTATGAGCGTCAAGGTCATGACCCATGATATAATGATTACAAGCAAATTATGAGCGTCAAGGTCATGACCCATGATATAATGATTACAAGCAAACTATGAGCGTCAAGGTCATAACCCATGATATAATGATTACAAGCAAACTATGAGCGTCAAGGTCATAACCCATGATATAATGATTACAAGCAAATTATGAGCGTCAAGGTCATGACCCATGATATAATGATTACAAGCAAACTATGAGCGTCAAGGTCATAACCCATGATATAATGATTACAAGCAAACTATGACACAGTACGGTATTAGACCCGTGCTGATCCGATGGTAGAACTCGAACCCGTACGTTTTCCCTCTCGAGTCACTAACATCTCACCTCTGTCGGCGTGGGTTTGAGTCTCGGGCTCGGCCAACATGGGTGTGTGAGAAAGCTTGCCAGTAGCTTCCTGTGGGTCGGTGGTTCTTTCCGGGTTCTTCTTCCACCACACATACTGGCCACCATGTATAGCCAATCATTTGCTGAAAAATGGCATTAAGGGCTATCAGTAATGCGAATTGGCTTAACAGGGTGGGTCAGTATGGTATAGCCATATATCGCTTATAGCACGCAATAAGTGAAAAGTTATAAATTATTAAATTAAAAAGCTTTTATTTAAATGTGCAGGTATAATCTGTTTTGAGGAAAAGATATTTATAAGAGCTAAAATAGGCACTTTGATATTGCATTTTACGCGCAATAGATCACGGCATTGAGATAGTATGGAGCTATTGCATTGTAATTATCGTTCTGCATGAAGACTAAGCAAGATGCAACGGGCGTTACATTTTTCATATACACTGAGCCCTGCGTACAATGCATTTGGCAAACCTCACGATGACATGTAATGGGGGCTGCCATACTGGTTTTTTACCAGTCAAACCGGTCCCATGACTGACAGTCATATTTTACTCATACCTGTAAACCGATGGCTATCAAACTTTCCATACTGAGAGTACACTTGTGGACGATACTATTAATAGCAACGAAAATTCCTAAAAATTCCTGAAATACATACTATGAAATGACTTATTTGCGTATTTACATTTTACTTCTTTTCCGCTCTTCTTTCACCACACGTGGTTCTGTAAATATTACTCCGCTGAAGTTTATATCTTCGGGTACTATCAGTCATTTGTTCTTAATGCCCGTATAAAGATAATGAAAAGTACTTGACATTAGCTAATTGTCCTAAATAAACCTTATATGTATGCATAAATGGAATATATATTGAATTTGCTTGTAAGCATGAAAACTATTGCAGTTGTTGCACGTGTTTCCGCCAGTGTGAGAAGGTACTTCACCGAATGCCAGGAGTGTAGTTCAAATTTTAAAAAAGACAAATTTTAACAAAATTACAAACTGATCAGGTAAGATATATGAGCGGTTGCATGCTTTAGGCGAAGGTACTTCGTTTCAGTTTTGTTGGATGTTACGATTGTCAATAATCGTGAATTTTAAACTAAGTATAGCGCAACATGCTTAGTGAGGGTGAACTGCAGTACCATCCCAACCCACCTGTACTAAATTGTGCATTACCAATAGCCCTTAAACCAACAAAACCAACAAAATCACAAACCGTCTCGAGTCCGGCACGCTATGGTTTTATTTCGAACCAGAAGGGCAGTGATGTGTTATTATTGTTCTTATTCTGTCTTTTAGCATAGCATTGCTTGCTTTGTTGAGAAAATGCAATGTACATTTGGAAAATAGCTCACTGTTCATCACCGGGCTTGCGTGAGACTTTGATAGTAATTAATGCATTAGTACTGTTCTATAGAAGAAATGCATCACAGTTATTCAGAAGGATTGTCTAGGTTCTTGCGATTTCAATTTTTCAGCCTATACAACAAAACAAAAATCATACAACAATAACATATATTTAGTCCTTAAGGGTCGGCTCAGGGGTTTTGGAGCAGCGTTGAAAGTGGAGAATGCAGAGGGCAATGCTGTTTGCTGTACAACTCTAGCGAGGTAGAGAATGTATAACATAATACTTACATGTCTTTCACCTATTTGGAATGACATTTAATTTTGATTACTATCAGGAAAACCATGTGCTTTCTGAAGCAGAGAGCTGATAAAAATAAAAGCTTCTGTGTGTTGGGAAAATGTACTTGAAAATGCATGCATTATACTAACTTTGCCTGTCCTTGAAAAACAGAAACGAATTTTCAGTGTATGCTTTACAATTTTATGAAATCTCACGTTTGGAATTTTAAAAGGTCAGAACACTAAAAAAAAAACAGCTATCGGTGAGTTTTTGCAAAAACTAATTTACATCTGAAGTTCCGGAAGTGAAAATAGCCATACAGAGCTAGCACACTACTATGATATGCGCATCATAGCTAAAGCCTAGAAGTGTACTATCAAACTTAAATCAACTCCCATTATTCAGATATCACAGTAAAGAAAATTGCAGGTTACTTAAACATCCACAAGGATATATACGTTTCTTTTTCATATCAAGGATTACCGCCCCTATGATATATGCATTTTTTAACAAATATTATTTTAGCGAAGATTACCAGTGGGGTAAATCAGTGAAATACGTTTCCTTTAAATTTAGAACCTTGTTCAAAAATGTGAACTCCGGAGTGGAACTTAAATTATGTTATGTGCACGTCAAAAACCATCGTACCGTTTAGTACGGTGGCCTATTATATACTTCATAAATAGTCCCATTAGTTTAACGTGGTTGTTACCGGTCAATATCCAGCGGTATTGACCGTAGTTAAGTAAAATTATTCACCGCTTCCTTATATGGCTAACACGTGCCCGCATTCGACGAACTACTTCTGGCTACAGCTAAATAAAAATGGCGACGGAAACGCGAAACGCTGAACAAGTCATAAATCTGATGGCCACCAGTTGCCGACAAAGACTAACCCTTTCTACCTGACGCCATTGTTGTATAATCAGTAGATCTAGCTCTCATCCAAATAAAAATATCTATCATACAAACTAAATAAAGAAAATCTGAATACATCCAAATAAAAATATCTATCATACAAATTAAATAAAGAAAATCTGAATACATCCAAATAAAAATATCTATCATACAAATTAAATAAAGAAAATCTGAATACATCCAAATAAAAATATCTATCATACAAATTAAATAAAGAAAATCTGAATACATCCAAATAAAAATATCTATCATACAAATTAAATAAAGAAAATCTGAATACATCCAAATAAAAATATCTATCATACAAATTAAATAAAGAAAATCTGAATACATCCAAATAAAAATATCTATCATACAAATTAAATAAAGAAAATCTGAATACATCCAAATAAAAATATCTATCATACAAATTAAATAAAGAAAATCTGAATACATCCAAATAAAAATATCTATCATACAAATTAAATAAAGAAAATCTGAATACATCCAAAGATTTAAATTGCAATGAGAAAGTAAAAACTAAATAAGATTTATACAAATATATAAAATGGAAGGCTAGTGATCACTAGTCTTTGCTGTTGTTAGTACGAGTGTGTGTGTGTGTGTGTGTGAGAGAGAGAGAGAGAGAGAGAGAGAGAGTGAGAGAGAGAGAGAGAGAGAGAGAGAGAGAGAGAGAGAGAGAGAGAGAAGATGACCTTTGATGCAATGTATTAGTCAAAAGCTTCTCTATAACGTAAACGGTACACTTTTATCCACCTGAATTACATTGTTTTATCCTTTACTCGGAATTTAATGACACACAAGCAACTCCAATATAAATCTATATCCCTTTTTTTTTGAGGTATTATCCATGACCAATGGACCAAAATATCCTGGCATCAATCATGACGCACACTGTACTTTAAAATTTTATCCGCCACCATGACGGCAGCATTAAGACAATCACAACGATAACCTTAGACTAAATTTTGCTGGCTCATCTTTTCATAATGGTATCTTTGATTTTCATTGATGTTTTGCGGCATCCCCCGCCCCCCCCCCCCCCCCACTCCCCCGCTCAATATTTCGTTGTGTTTCTTTGGCTACATGACATTCCATCCTCTTTAACAAGCTTAGTTTCGTTCAGTGTTGAATGAGAATCATCCCATGGACGCGCTCCTCCATAGGAGTAAGTAGTGTGTATAACTGCGCGGAGTTCAGGTTTCATTCATTAATTGAACGACGTGTAAAATGTTCAATAAAACGTTGAAATATTCCACGTGTATTATTTCTATAACATAACATAGCATAATCATTAATATGCTTGTTTTTAAGTATGTAATAAAAAGGTTATTCACTGAGCATTAAATAAATATTGAACTCTCGTTCATGTGGCGTAGAATGCCCTCGCAAGCTCGGGATCACATATCACATGACCTCGTGTCCATTTTGTTTAATACTCAGTTAATAACCTATATTTATTGATTGAGATGACTTAATCTTGGTCTAAATAGTCCTAAGTTTAGTTTTTTGGGTATGTGATTAGTGACGTTTCTTTTACTAAACTTGTGCAAATAATTCCATAAAGGTATTATAAAGATGTTAGCATGGTTCTAATTATAGCCCAATGTTAGCATGGTTCTAATTATAGCCCAATGTTAGCATGGTTCTAATTATAGCCTAATGTTAGCATGGTTCTAATTATAGCCCAATGTTAGCATGGTTCTAATTATAGCCCAATGTTAGCATGGTTCTAATTATAGCCCAATGTTAGTATCGTTCTAATTATAGCCCAATATTAGCATGGTTCTAATTATAGCCCAATATATTTCGGCTTGTGACTGAGTTCTCCGCTATTTTCCGGTTATTTCTCCCATTATTTGTTGTATGAGGTGGAATTTGGTAGGTGGTATGGTGGATTACAATGTGACAATAGTTAAAGAACTATACGCGTACCCGTTCTCCACCCCAACCCTCCTCCTTGATTTCCAGATTTAAACTTCTTTAAAGGAGTTATGACACCTGCTTGTCCGTCCTCTTTACTATGATTCCGCAACACAACTTTACCAAAGACTGTTAGATTGTAAATTCGGTATGTACTTTTATACTGATGTTACCCTGAATGTCTCTGATTTCCAGCGTTCCACATCATCATTTTGAAGAATTATGTCCACTGTTTTCAGTTCTTCTGTCTTTGATTACCACAGTATGACATTATTCAAGTTTATTTTAATTTTAGCCATATTTATCGGCTAGTTCTATATTGGATGACTTTCATTTTGAAGCGTTCTATGGCATCATTTACAGAAATCATGGACCTGATTTCCCATCATCCTAAACTTTGGTTTCTCCAGCATAGCTATACCAAAATTGTTGGATGTCAATTAAAGTTTATATGTAGATCTCATATTAATGAAACCTCAGATGAGATTGATTTCCATCTTCCTGCGTTATTAATATTGTATGTATGTATGTGTGTATGTGTTCGCTATTAATATTGTATGTATGCATGTGTATGTGTTCGTTATTAATATTGTATGTATGTATGTGTGTATGTGTTCGCTATTAATATTGTATGTATGTATGTGTGTATGTGTTCGTTATTAATATTGTATGTATGTATGTGTGTATGTGTGTGTTATTAATATTGTATGTATGTATGTTTGTATGTGTTCATTATTAATATTGTATGTATGTATGTGTGTATGTGTTCATTATTAATATTGTATGTATGTATGTGTGTATGTGTTCATTATTAATATTGTATGTATGTATGTGTGTATGTGTTCATTATAAATATTGTATGTATGTGTGTATGTGTTCATTATTAATATTGTATGTATGTATGTGTGTATGTGTTCGTTATTTATATTGTTGAATATCTTTAACAGTGTAGGACACGGAATTTCATCTTCACCGCATAAATTACCAAGGACATTGACCCAAATTATCCATCATAAAATATGTATGAAATATGGTACTATATCTGAAATGCATGAACAATTAGACATTGATCATTTCTGATGTTTTTCTTCTTCGCTTTCTCTTCACTCTCCTCCTTCCGCTCCTATTTCATGAGGGATATGGGCTTTCTTTCAAATCATACAGATTAATTTTAGATCGATCCCCATAGCTTTTTCTTGATTGAAAAAAATCATTTTCCAACAAAACCTGCAAAATTTGGGCGATTCTTATTCAGTCAAAGGCCTTTTCTTAACAACTAAACTTGCGCGATTCTTATTCAGTCAAAGGCCTTTTCTTAACAACTAAACTTGGGCGACTCTTATTCAGTCAAAGGCCTTTTCCTAACAACTAAACTCAAATATTTCGTAACTAAGTTATTGTAGGATTTAGTGCTATGATATGATATACTTGTGTTTTATCCGATATCTCTTAGCTATGCATATACTACTGTAAAGTTTTTAAATAATAAAAAGAATATATACTTACTTACCTACCTACCTATTTAATTGCCTGAATCGACCTACCTACACACGTACGCACGCTCGCACACATATGCATACAAAGATACATATACACATACATACATACATACATACAATCAGGCAATGAGAAAATGTACAATACTGCCGCAAACATTGAAAGATATAGTATATTCAACCGTATAAAGCTGGATCGTTAGCCCCGTTTTACACCAGTAGCTTTTACTGGCTTCTCTTTGTGACAAATGGGCTTTTAACATTTCACATTATACTAATCGTTCAAGCAGAATTCTCTTTTCTGTTGGACTTAATTGGCTTCACATCTGGCGCAGGAGCTTCAAAATCACCTAATCTAATTTGAGTTTTCCCGTGGTTTAACTTCACCAGGGTTCAATCTCACTTTTTTCTTCTGGTGTATGCGATTAAAAATAAGGATACTTTAATGTCCATTTCTATCTATCTATCTGTCTATCTGTATGTCTGTCTGTCTGTCTATCTATCTATCTATCTATCTATCTGTCTAACCGGATTAAAATTCTCTACCTGTATGATAATATTATTTATTCGTATATATAATCAGTTTTTATTGAGCAATACTAATGCGGTCTCTTAATACAAGGATCGTGGCTTGGATAGTCGTCCAGGATAGTCCTTATCAGCTGCCTCCGTGTGTCCTTGTGAAAGGCACTTAGCACCAATTTCCTCTGTCTGATATAGCCAATAATGTGTTGAAAGTACCGCTAAAATCCAAGCAAGTAACCAACTGTCTGTCTGTATGTCGGTCTGTACCACATTGATGGATGCATTGCTAACATTCTGAAGAGGAAGATGAAAATATATCTGGGTACATATCTTAACATGCAAAGTAAAACACCTATCATCAAAGCAACGAACGTGACATAACAGATGCAAATTGTATAAACTCTGTAAATGCGTCACGTCTCAACTCATGACTGTTTGTAACTGCAACAATGAACTTGTAAATGTCATTATTTACATAAGATGCTAATTCAGTTGCCAATACACGCCCCAAAACTGGACCAGAAGCGATGTCTTAATTAGGTTTCTAAGATCTCATTTTTCTGATGTACGATACCCATGAGATTCTGAAGAATGTTCATCACCTTTTATGAGTAATTAAGATAAACAATTAAAAGACGCATCTATATATGAGGTAATGATTTTCATCAACTGGTATGGGTATTAAGAGAAACAATTGAAAGACGCATCTTTATATGAGGTAAATATCATTCAAGTGAAACACCGCACGGACAAATTTTGACAACTTGAATGATTTATGAAATAAATCTTCCTCCAAGAAAAAGTAAAACAATGAAAAAGTTATTCCACTCTTGAGGAGGTGTATAAAGGTATTCCAGTTTCAATTATGAAATAATGGTATAAACAGATGACCTGGCATGATATATTTTATTTTATTACATACCAATTTAATCGTACATGTTTGAATTGGCGTTTCATACAGGATTCCAATCCGTATTTCCGTATCACACACCCTTACTGGAACTACTCCGGTGTCTTCTTTGACGTCCGCGCGTCGATATTTTTAGACGCAGTGAATCAAATTTGTATCAGTTCTAATTCGTTTTGAATTTCATTCATACTGTAAAGTTAACCATATTTTGAATGCGTAAAAGTGGGAGCATGTAATAAATACAAAACCGCATTCGTGTTTTGTTCCGAGTGTGCGGAAATAACTCGTTTGTTTCGGCAAATGAATACCAGGCCTGGCGGCCTCGACCTATCCCTACGCAATATCAAACCCGTTCTTTCCGCCAACTCAGAACAACATACCCATGTAATTTTATGTATGTCACAAGACCATTTATTCGTGCATGGTTGATCTGGCGTTTGATACATACGTTCAGTCCATATTTCTGTATCACACACCCAGATGGGAACTACTTTTGGTGTCTTCTCTGATGTTTTGCTCTGAGATGGAAGAAAGAAGTCGTTTGATACGGTTTGTGAATATATCTTGGCCTAACGGCCTCGACCTATCCCTTTGCCATGGCAAATTCGTTCTTTCCGCCGTCTCAGAAAAAAACTTGTATGTTTTTTGTATAGGCTTTTTATAGATTTAAAAGCTTATACAATTTTCCTGTTCAGTATTGTTCAAAAGATATAGTTTGGAGCTATGCGTTATCAAATATATTTATTTAATTTATGCTGGTGAATACGGTGAGTATTTTCCTGCATTATTACCAAATAGCTACTATGCGAAACGTGTTTACTTAATGAACGAAATTCTCGTTGCATAGTACATCTTTCAATTCGATTCACCTATATTTGTCCAAAGAACACAAGTTTTGTGCTATATGTGGAAAATATGAAAGCATAATACCATGGGTGAGAAGAAAAAGAATACACTAAACAAACCACGTCCCTCCTCCCCCCAAATTAAATACAATATAAGATGCTTACGTCCCTCATCCCCCCAAATTAAATACAATATAAGATGCTTACCCTGATACAGTTGAATATTTATTTATATTTAGTACACATTCATTGCAGATATTATAATATTTATATTTAGTACAAATTCATTACAGATATTATAATATTTATATTTAGTACACATTCATTGCAGATATTATAATATTTATATTTAGTAAACATTCATTGCAGATATTATAATATTTATATTTAGTAAACATTCATTGCAGATATTATAATATTTATATTTAGTACAGATTCATTGCAGATATTATTTATAAAAAAAATACAAAGGTTCGTATTTTTAACCATTTTATGTTACTATAATTAAAACGTACCATTAGCATCAACATCCCCAAGCCTGACCTTTTATAATGATACAATCTTGTCCACTTGAGACGAATCGATTTGACTATCTACTTGACAGTCAAACAGTTAATTTGGTTTACTCGTGGAGTAAGAGAAGGTCGCGACATCTGTCAGCAGGAGGGATCGATTAATAAATCGAGTTTAAATTTAATTTACTTTTAGGAATATTTGTAGTCATGGCACAAGCAGTAAAGAAATGATTTTTATGAATTAGAACTGTAGAAATAAAACCACGTGGTCTTACATTCAAACGTTGTTATCATTATCAGCATCATCGTCGTCGTTCTTGTCTTTACTGTCGTGTCTTTGGTTTTATTGTCCTTTCTTATTGTGTAAGTCGCCGCCGAAGTTATCATTATCGTCACCATTATCATTTTTTGTCGTCATCTTTGTCTTATCCTTAGTACCACCACCACTAGCATTTTCTTCTTTATCCTTTTATCCTCACTATCGACTTACTCTCCTCCGTTTATATTTAGCTTTTCTGCATATTCGTGCAAAACAGTACACACACACACACACACACATTTTGTATATAGCACTGTATATTTTAAAAGTATGGACACTAAAGTAATTGCATTTTGTGTAAACAAATCACAACGTTTTTGCTTGATTTTGAGAGAGTAATAAGTTAACTTTTGTGACAACGCCTATATCAATATCCAGATTTTCCAATGTGTAAGCTTTGAAAAACATTCGACAACCGGAACACAGTTGAGCGTTGAAAAAAGCCAAAGATCTCCAGTCAATTAGACTGATTTAGATCCCTGCTCTTTATCAAAGCAATATGTTATCAATAGTTAAAAACCAGTCAAATAATTTAGAATATAGAAAGTATTTATTTTTTTACGTAGAATAAATGAACACTAATCGGGAAAATAATTTAAATATATATCGTGCAATGTAGTATAGCTTCTCTTAGGCTTTGCCTATTTAATACTATTTCAAACATTTGAGTAAGAAAATGGTATCCGGTCTAGCAGATCAGCAGTTATTGAATTTTTTTTTTTTTTTTCATTCTGTTAGTTAAATTTCAATGTGCATGATTTTCCAAACGAGAGCGAAAGCAAAATGAAATTCACAAACATGTTATGCTTGCATAATGTTTTTAATTTACAGAATTTTCCTTGAATTTACTCTACATTGTATTTTTTACTTTCTGTTACGGAAAGTAATACCATGTACATAATTTAGGTGGGTGTAAGAAGCAGTATTTAATATGGAAGAGTAATGACGCTCCCAAGTCGTCGTGATAGATCCCAGATAAGAATAACACTAAATCAGATACCATTCACATTGTTATCTGTAGTGTGGGTAGGAATGCCACTGAAATAAATGATAACTCAAGAAGGTACCACAAATTACTGACGCGTGACCTTTTTTGTATGATAGAAATGTTTCTTTGCTTAGCTGTAATCCCTTCCTTCGCTTGTTCATTTGCATTCGTTCATTCTTTCTACATTTTTATTTTTTGCTTTTCATTTTTTCCTCTATTATTTTCTGCAATTTTCGCATTCGATGTTTCAATTTTTGAATTTATTTTTTCTATATTTCTATTTTTATTTATTTTCTGCTACTTGTAAAATATTATCATCATCATCAATAGTAATAGTAATAGTAAAACGACTAATACTAATAGTAGCAATGGTGGCGGCGGTGGTGGTGGCAGTAGTAGTTCTTGCTGTGATAATTAATAATAATAATAATAATAACAACAACAACAACAACAACAATGTTGAAACAACAGTTACGAATACAATATTTCTAAATTTGTGCCTCATATTACATGTTGTAAAATAGGTATTTTCGGGTATTTTGAAACGATTTTCTGAACTAGTATGATAATGCGCTTTCTGAGTGATATTTCTCTCTCTCTCTCTCTCTCTCTCTCTCTCTCTCTCTCTCTCTCTCTCTCTCTCTCTCTCTCTGTACCAATTTTCATAGTTAAAACGGTAAATTTTAGGTAATTTCCTACAACACAGGTCGCTATGCATCTGAACTCTAACATAGACCGCTAGGCCACTGAACTAAATGAGTCATCAATGCCGTCGAACTATAGCATCGGCCGTTATACCGCTGAACTATAATATAGGCCGTTATACCGCTGAACTATAATATAGGCCGTTATACTGCTGAACTATAACATAGTCCTCAGTGCTGCTGGACTATAGCATAGTCCTTAAGGTGGCGCTCTCCAGTTTCGTATTTTGCATAGGGTTAGCTTTGTAAAGAAAAAGAATTACCCAGGTTTTCCTGACTGGTTGTCCTGGCTATTTAAAAAAGACCTTGTATATCTTAGGTATTGTTAAAAGAACTTTGAATTCCCTTTATTTTGGTGTATGATTGATGGGTGAAATTTGGGTTATAGAGTATACAGCTTGGTCTTACTTAAGATGTGCACCTCTAATAAAAACTGCTAGCTCCGCTTGGTCATTTTACCTTCCTGGACTTCAAAGGTAAATAAAAAAAAAAAAGAGCCGATAACTTTTTTTACTTTTTAGATATGTTGTAATTCATTCATAGTACTTTCAGAGGCTGGTATTGTCTGCTCTGGCAAAATTCGTTTCCCTATTTTAATAACTGTTGAAAATAGTGCACTTTTGACTAATTCAGGCTGATTTTTCGAGTACTTTGGAGCGGCCATTTTGTCTGTTGTGTGCTTAGATCATGTCCAGTTTCCTCAAGTACAATATGTAAAGAAATTTCAGCCACAGTACATAAAAGAAACATAGAGGTATGCCAACATTCTCTCCATTGTGGATGTTGCAAATGCAAAATACTTCATCTTACACCTGTCACTCTCTCAGAAGCATGTATTATATGTAGAGCGCCCCCATAAAGACAACATGTGCATTATTATTATATGATTTAATTTTGGTTGTATAGCTGAAACATTTAAGCCGCAAGCATCTAAACAGTCCTTTTGAATAATTCTCGTGTATTTCCCCACAGAACAGTATTCATTTGTAGCAAAGTCCCACACAAGCCCAGCCCCCCCCCCCCCCCCCCCCATTGATGAAAAGTGGGCTATTTTAAAACTACACCCTGCATTTTCTCAACAATAGCAACCAATGTTTTGGTAAAAGACAGGAACATGAAACTTGCCAAAATTATTCATGAGATGTCACTAATAAAATTTACAGACTGAACAGGGATGGAAGAGTTCAGGTTCACAAAGGTCAAAGGGTACAAAGTTTGCTAATTCTTCTAACACTAGTATATGGAAGAAAGCGAATCTACTTTATCATCATTATTTTCCAGAATTTTATTACAAGCGAATGAAAAGAAACATTTTTGCTATATTTTTCTTTGACTTAATACAACAGTTTTCAATTTAAGTTGACTTTACTCCTATGTTCTAAGACTTCTAATTTCCCCATAATTGAGGTCATTGCACACAAAATACTGCCATAAGGCATATTGTGTAAGCAAGAGCAAAGTAGGCATAATTAGCTTATTTGTATGCATAACATCAATGTTAATATACCATTTTGTTGAGAAATGCATACATAATTATACGAGAAAGAGAAAAGCAATTGCACAAATTGTCATATTTGTTTTAAGGTGGCTCTCTCCAGTTTCGTACTTTGCACAGGGTTAGCTTTTTAAAGAAAAAGAATTACCCAGGTTTTCCTGACTGGCTGTCCTGGCTATTTAAAAAAGACCTTGTATATCTTAGGTATTGTTAAAAGAACTTTGAATTCCCTTTATTTTGGTGCATGATTGATGGGTGAAATTTTGGTTATAGAGTATACAGCTTGGTCTTACTTAAGATGTGCACCTCTAAAAAAAAACTGCTAGCTCCGCTTGGTCATTTTCACTTCCTGGACTTCAAAGGTAAATAAAAAAAAAAAAGAGCCGATAACTTTTTTTACTTTTTAGATATGTTGTAATTCATTCATAGTACTTTCAGAGGCTGGTATTGTCTGCTCTGGCAAAATTCGTTTCCCTATTTTAATAACTGTTGAAAATAGTGCACTTTTGACTAATTCAGGCTGATTTTTCGAGTACTTTGGAGCGGCCATTTTGTCTGCTGTGTGCTTAGATCATGTCCAGTTTCCTCAAGTACAATATGTAAAGAAATTTCAGCCACAGTACAGGAAAGTAACATAGAGGTATGCCAACATTCTCTCCATTGTGCATGTTGCAAATGCAAAATACTTCATCTTACACCTGTCACTCTCTCAGAAGCATGTATTATCTGTAGAGCCTATGAACTACAACATAAGATATATGCCACTGACTAAAATGATTAGAATTTTCGATGAAATCCAAGAAATGGGCAATTTTAAATACATTTGCCACATATTTATCTATATCGACAGGAAAATATGTATTTTTGCTCCAAAAAGTTTATAAAACTTTTTTTTATTAAAAACCATCCCATTTCCAGGCGGCATTTCGACAAGCCAGAGAGGTTCCCACCAATTAACATATCGTCAAAACGGAGATAGGTCCGTCCACACATTTTATTGAACTTATTTATTTTTATTATTATTATTATTATTATTATTATTATTATTATTATTATTATTATTATTTAATTTACAATAGGCCGCAAATAAAAAATAAATAATTGAAACTACATGCTGAATATATTTATGAAAATCCGATGAAAGTGATTAAGTTATATTTATTTAGTTTCTTGATATTGTATGATGTCAACCAAAGGATTGTGGCGTATCAGATTTAATGCTCCGACACGCCTTTATAAACGATGACGTCATGGCTCCAACTTGCCGTTTTAAACGATAACGTCATGGCTCCGACTTGCCGTTATAAACGATTACGTCATGGCTCTGACTTGCCGTTATAAACGATTACGTCATGGCTACAACTAGCCGTTATAAACGATGACGTCATGGCTCCGACTTGCCGTTATAAACGATAACGTCATGGCTCCGACTTGCCTTTATCAACGATTACGTCATGGCTCCGACATGCCGTTATAAACGATTACGTCATGGCTTAAACGCGTCTTGTATAGATTATATAATGAAAAATTCCTGATCGTCCAAGTATCGGATTTAAATGCTGGAATATACCCTTCAGTGAATATTTAATTACGTAATCGTCCAAGTATTGGATTTAATTACTGGAATATACCCTTCAGTGACTATTTAATTACGTAATGGTCCAAGTATGGAATTTAAATGCTGGAATATACCCTTCAATGAACATTTAATTATGGAATGGTCCAAGTATAGGATTTAAATACTGGAATATAACCTTCAGTGAATATTTAATTATGTAATGGTCCAAGTATAGGATTTAAATGCTGGAATATACCCTTCGGTGAATATTTAATTATGTAATGGTCCAAGTATAGGATTTAAATGCTGGAATATACCCTTCAGTGAATATTTAATTATGTAATGGTCCAAATATAGCATTTCAATGCTGGAATATACCCTTCAGTGAATATTTAATTATGTAATGGTCCAAGTATCGGATTTAAATACTGGAATATACCCTTCAGTGAATATTGTATTATGTAATGGTCCAAGTATAGGATTTAAATGCTGGAATATACCCTTCAGTGAATATTTAATTATGTAATGGTCCAAGTATAGGATTTAAATACTGGAATATACCCTTCAGTGAATATTTAATTATGTAATGGTCCAAGTATAGCATTTAAATGCTGGAATATACCCTTCAGTGAATATTTAATTATGTAATGGTCCAAGTATAGGATTTAAATGCTGGAATATACCCTTTAGTGAATATTTAATTATGTAATGTTCCAAGTATAGGATTTAAATGCTGGAATATACCCTTCAGTGAATATTTAATTACGTAATGGTTAAAACTTAACCAGTGATAGGATTCGTCAGCGGTTCACTTGAATAACCGATGAACACTGAGTAATTGAAAGTTGGAGACAGGCTAATTCACTAATCCACCATAAGAGAAAATTCAAAGTTGCTGTACTCATGCTTGAGTCACGGCTTTTTGTTTTGATATTATTTCCACAGTTTCACACTTCAACCGTATCAAGACGTAGATCTTATTGCGCTCTAATATCAAAATGTCAAGTACGTTCCAGTTATTCACTAGTTGTTTGTGGGCAGGAGTAAGAATCACATCCTAAGAAAGATGCTTTATTCATTCAAGCATTTTCTATGACCGTACTTTCTCATGTTTAACGCCCAATTTTTTTTATTATTATTATTTTTTTTTTGGGGGGGGGGGGGTGCGGCAGTTTCTATGGCTGTACATTCTCGTTTATACCGCTCAGTTGTTTAGGCAGTTTCTAAGACCGTACTTTCTCATTTATACCGCTCAGTTGTTTAGGCAGTTTCTATGACCGTACTTTCTCGTTTATACCGCTCAGTTGTTTAGGCAGTTTCTATGACCGTACTTTCTCGTTTATACCGCTCAGTTGTTTAGGCAGTTTCTATGACCGTACTTTCTCATTTATATCGCTCAGTTGTTTAGGCAGTTTCTATGACCGTACTTTCTCGTTTATACCGCTCATTTGTTTAGGCAGTTTCTATGACCGTACTTTCTCGTTTATACCGCTCAGTTGTTTAGGCAGTTTCTAAGACCGTCCTTTCTCGTTTATACCGCTCAGTTGTTTAGGCAGTTTCTATGACCGTACTTTCTCGTTTATACCGCTCAGTTGTTTAGGCAGTTTCTAAGACCGTCCTTTCTCGTTTATACCGCTCAGTTGTTTAGGCAGTTTCTATGACCGTACTTTCTCATTTATACCGCTCAGTTGTTTAGGCAGTTTCTAAGACCGTACTTTCTCGTTTATACCGCTCATTTGTTTAGCCAGTTTCTATGACCGTACTTTCTCATTTATACCGCTCAGTTGTTTAGGCAGTATCTATGACCGTACTTTCTCATTTATACCGCTCAGTTGTTTAGGCAGTTTCTAAGACCGTACTTTCTCATTTATACCGCTCAGTTGTTTAGGCAGTTTCTAAGACCGTACTTTCTCATTTATACCGCTCAGTTGTTTAGGCAGTTTCTAAGACCGTACTTTCTCATTTATACCGCTCAGTTGTTTAGGCAGTTTCTAAGACCGTACTTTCTCATTTATACCGCTCAGTTGTTTAGGCAGTTTCTATGACCGTACTTTCTCATTTATACCGCTCAGTTGTTTAGGCAGTTTCTATGACCGTACTTTCTCATTTATACCGCTCAGTTGTTTAGGCAGTTTCTATGACCGATCTTTCTCATTTATACCGCTCAGTTGTTTAGGCAGTTTCTATGACCGATCTTTCTTATTTACACCGCTCAGTTGTTTAGGCAGTTTCTATGACCGTACTTTCTCATTTATACCGCTCAGTTGTTTAGGCACCGCTCAGTTGTTTAGGCAGTTTCTATGACCGATCTTTCTCATTTACACCGCTCAGTTGTTTAGGCAGTTTCTATGACCATACTTTCTCATTTATACCGCTCAGTTGTTTAGGCAGTTTCTATGACCGATCTTTCTCATTTACACCGCTCAGTTGTTTAGGCAGTTTCTATGACCGATCTTTCTCATTTATACCGCTCAGTTGTTTAGGCAGTTTCTATGACCGTACTTTCTCTGCGAAAAGTCTAGACTAAGATCTACTGTTGCATAATGCGCCGAAAGAGCAGTTTCTCTATGATTTACCCAACCTGTGTAGATCCGGATCTGCTGTCGCATACCGCGCTGGTAGAGCAGGGTCTCTACGATTTAACCGATCAATGTAGACCTGGATCTGATGTCGCATAATGCGCTGGTGGAGCTTGGTCTTTATATTTTAACTAACCACTGTATACCTGGATCTGCCGGCACACCCGTAGATCTGGATATATGTTGTATGTAGATGGGTGAGTAGTAGTATAGGATGAAGTCTAAAGTGCTTCAGACTTAATTAACTTTGTGAGTGAAGAGCTAAAATTGACACTTCTATAAATACCCAAACATGATCTTTTTAATCCCTATAATTGACACTTCTATAAATACCCAAACATGATCTTTTAATCCCTATAATTGACACTTTTATAAATACCCAAACATGATCTTTTAATCCCTATAATTGACACTTCTATAAATACCCAAACATGATCTTTTAATCCCTATAATTGACACTTCTATAAATACCCAAATATGATCTATTAATCCCTATAATTCCTATTTTCTTCCTTGAATCAACGCGTTCCATAAAATATTTTAGATAGCACTTAGTATTCTTTTAAGAGCCCATTCATAAAGTAATTTAGCAAATTGTACTGATGCGCAAACACATTTCCAGATCAGTATCACGTGACCTTTTACAGTCAATCACATGGCAGAAAACGTAGTCCATTGATCAAAAATGGATTTGCACTCTGATAAGCCCTTGCTTTACAAGATTGTGGATAAGATCATTGCTGACTACTGATTTAAAGGCTTGGACAAAAAAAAAAAAAAAAAAAAAAAAAAAAAAAAACAACCAGTTTTGCTGTCAATGATGCACTGGCAAAGGCAAGCACTTACAACACAAGACAAAATAAGAGTCTTATTGTAAATGATGCACTGGTCCTTGTTAGTCTGGTAAAAATACACACATTTTAATGCAGTCTGGTAAAAAATACACACATTTTAATGCAGTCTGGTAAAAATACACACATTTTAATGCAGTCTGGTAAAAATACACACATTTTAATGCAGTCTGGTAAAAATACACACATTTTAATGCAGTCTGGTAAAAAATACACACATTTTAATGCAGTCTGGTAAAAATACACACATTTTAATGCAGTCTGGTAAAAATACACACATTTTAATGCAGTCTGGTAAAAATACACACATTTTAATGCAGTCTGGTAAAAATACACACATTTTAATGCAGTCTCATAAAAGAAGGTCTTTACCGAATGAAGTATAATTTAGATCAAGATAAAGTCTTACATTAATGTACAGTAAAACATCCAGTTGTGACCAACTGCAAAATAATAACCATCTCCAATTGCAACGATGTATAGTATATTTCATTTATTTGTAAAGGAGAAAGATTAACCTATATAATCAGCCAACCTCCTGATTTAGACCACCTTTTCCAGCCCCACTGGTTGACTTAAGCGGGACGTTTTTGTATATTTTTTTGTTTTGTGTATTCCCTATTTATGTATTGTATAAGTTACTTCCCTTTCCGGCAAATGATTGCCTCCCCATAGTAGGTATTTCACTACACAGTATCTAGCTGAAATAACATTGTATCTAAGTTTAAAATGATTATAAAGAAAGAGTTGTCGACCAGTTGACACCAATTGTGTTTTTATATAAATAAATCAACCTATAAAGTGATTTATATAAAAAATATTATCAGCTATAAATAAATGAATCAAGATTTCAAAATCATCTATGTTATGATATGACCAACCACATACTATACATAAGTAAATCACGCTTTCGGTTCTGTACGAAAACCTTGTAAATCGTCATGCTGTGGCACTAAGGACATGAAAAGTGTATAAACTGCGCCAATACATTCTGCCAATTCTAAAGTATACGATACAAATTTGTCGCTTATGCACAAATAGTGTTGATGGATTTTAAGTATAGATGGTGTATTTTTCATCATCAGAAGAAGAAGAAGAAGAAAAAAAATTTAAAAAAATATCTGAAACAATCAACTGTAGACACCTTTACCATACTCTTCCTCGGTTTAGATCTCTCCGAGCCACGCGAGAGTCAGTTTGAACGAGACTATTTGATGAAATGTATAGCAGTGTTAAATAAGGTTTCTTAGTCTGAATATGAGTCTAAGTGAATGTAAAATCCTATTATGTTTTAAGACTTAGACACGGTCTGTCATTTGACACTAAGTGAATGTAAAATCCTATGATACTTTAAGACTTAGACACGGTCTGTCATTTGACACTAAGTGAATGTAAAATCCTATTATGTTTTAAGACTTAGACACGGTCTGTCATTTGACACTAAGTGAATGTAAAATCCTATTATGTTTTAAGACTTAGACACGGTCTGTCATTTGACACTAAGTGAATGTAAAATCCTATTATGTTTTAAGACTTAGACACGGTCTGTCATTTGACACTAAGTGAATGCAAAATCATATTATGTTTTAAGACTTAGACATAGTCTGTCATTTGACACTAAGTGAATGTAAAATCCTATTATGTTTTAAGACTTAGACGCGGTCTGTCATTTGACACTAAGTGAATGTAAAATCCTATGATGTTTTAAGACTTAGACGCGGTCTGTCATTTGACACTAAGTGAATGTAAAATCCTATGATGTTTTAAGACTTAGACACGGTCTGTCATTTGACAGTAAGTGAATGTAAAATCCTATTATGCTTTAAGACTTAGACACGGTCTGTCATTTGACACTAAGTGAATGTAAAATCCTATTATGCTTTAAGACTTAGACACGGTCTGTCATTTGACACTAAGTGAATGTAAAATCCTATGATGCTTTAAGACTTAGACACGGTCTGTCATTTGACACTAAGTGAATGTAAAATCCTATGATGCTTTAAGACTTAGACACGGTCTGTCATTTGACACTAAGTGAATGTAAAATCCTATGATGCTTTAAGACTTAGACACGGTCTGTCATTTGACAGCACCAATATATTTCCCATCATCCTTTTATTCAGGCAAATACGTGGATTTGTATTTAAAAATCGGCTTTTCGACCGTTAGGTGAAGAACTTGATATTCTAGAATTCTTCTTTTTTTAAATCAAAACAATTTCTATGAGAATAAATCAATCTAAATATTGACCCAGAGCGTGCTAGAGAGTTCATAGGCTCGTAAATGGATGTTGTCTTCAAAACTTTACTTATATTTGCATAAATGTAGACACAAGGTCGTACGTGAGTACCAGGAAATTTCGTATCAGACAGACAGTGCCTCAAGGAAACAACGTCAAAATACGGATTGACATCTAGTTTTAAGTGATTCTGGATAGCGTGACGAGGTATAACATGGGACGGAAGGTGTCGAGTGACAAGACTGGTAGAAAGCTGGCTTTTGGAACTAAGCAGAAGTGACACGTGACAATTCTTTCTTCGCGGGAAAACCAGACAATTGCCTGAAATTAGATCCATTAGCAAATTGAGAAGTCCTATATTATTCGAGATTGCTTCTTAAAACATTGTAGTAAATTGCATGCACGTTTCATCGTATAAGAATGTCTTCCACATGTGTGTCACGATAAGAGGGTAGTACATTACACACAGAGACTAAGCCTGTCAATGTAATGTAAATTGCACCAGGGGATTGATCCATTGGAAGCTCATACTGGCTCGTGGGAAATGGCGCCTCATGCCCACATCTCTAAAGATGAAACTAGTGTGTTCTTACAAAAACAGTATGACTCTCTAGAGGGCAAAATTTATATTTTTTAATGTTCTTTTTCTCCAGCTAACAGAACTTTTTTAAAGAATATCTCGAATTTGTCTGTTATCATATATATATATATATATATATATATATATATATATATATATATATATATATATATATATATATATATATA
This sequence comes from Margaritifera margaritifera, assembly GCA_029931535.1. Taxonomy (NCBI): domain Eukaryota; kingdom Metazoa; phylum Mollusca; class Bivalvia; order Unionida; family Margaritiferidae; genus Margaritifera; species Margaritifera margaritifera. Next base: position 1,869,077 of record JAQPZY010001507.1, on the reverse strand, counting down.
TATATATATTGAACGGACCTTAATGCATTCATTCATGAAACAAAAATATTTTTAAAAAACTCACATAATTTGAAGCCCAGCAATGCAATAAAATTAACACATAATTTTGATGGACCTAAATACATCTCCTTCCTCAAGAAAAAAAAGGGGAAAAATTCAAGTATATTTTCCGTTTATAGAAGAAAGTAAAGAGAAAAAAATTTAAAGCATTGATTTATCTCAGCTAGGAAATCATAGCTATGTAGACAGATCTTATAATAACCTCTATCCACGGGGAAGTAATAACTGTGTAGACAGATCTTATAATAACCTCTATTCCCGGGGAAGTAATAACTATGTAGACAGATTTTTATAATAGCCTCTATCCACGGGGAAGTCATAACTATATAGAAATATCTTCTAATAACCTCTATTACCGGGAAAGTAATAACTATTTAGACAGATCTTATAATAACCTCTATTCACGGGGAAGTCATAAGTATATAGAAATATATTATAATAGCCTCTATCCACGGGGAAGTCGTAACTATATAGAAATATTTTATAATAACCTCTATCCGCAACTTTTATTAACTCCCAAAAGAGACGAAATAAAATCGTGTAAGATAATAAAACATTAGCTGGTGAATTTTTTTACTGGATGTTTATATGCAGCTCTGTATAATAGTAGTAGCAAGAATGATATCCAGTATTTCAAACACCGTATTTTTATATATATATATATATTTTCGACAATATTACACCGCTTTATCATTATTCAGTTATGTATTGTTCTTATACATATATATATATATATATATATATATATATATATATATATATATACGTGTCTATCTGTCTGTATGTGTGACTGCATCAGTATTCAGAAACATACCTTACAATGCTGAATAAGTATGAAATAATGTGGTAAGCATTTCTCAAACGTCATGGAGCATACTTTTTTTCTCATCGTCCTTCTCTGAGAATAAAAGTGCCTTTCTTGGACTTAAATTTGTTTAAAGTAGAATATAAATTATCAAGTTTTGTTCCGACAGACTTCACCGGGTTCGAATCTCGGTAGAGTACGAATTAAAAATTCTCTAACCTTTATGATAATATTAATTATTCGTATTTAAAAATTATGTTAATGTTATCAAGCATTCTCCTGCAGGATCCAGGGATAGTACTTTCCACTCTGTTTGGTGTATATTTGTATCTCTCTCTCTCTCTCTCTTTATATATATATATATATATATATATATATATATATATATTGTTACGACTAGGAGTTTGAATATTTAACAAAAAAAGAAAGATTCTAACAAGCTATCACAATTTCCAAAATACAAATTTATTTTCCTAAATTATAACATATTTAAAACAAAGTGAAAGAATTAAAAATAACTTACAGTGTAGAAGTTCCTTAAATAATCCTGAATTGTTCTATAGAATTCACTAATCCGGAAACTGTCCAAAGGTTTTCCGAATGAGGACACTAATGTGCTTATGTGTCAACAAGAATCACAGTTCTAAATCCAAATGTTATTAATTCCAGTTAAACTCCTGTGAACGTAGAATATCACAAGTTCTTGAAATGATTCCGATAATTCCGACGGAGTAGAATAAATGTTCAGATCTTTGAATGATAGTACGTAATTCCCGAATGTACTGTTTAGAGTTAAGATTTCACGAACAATAAATAAATTCCCTCTATGACTTTACCAAATGCCGTAACTGCAAAGAATGAATACGCAGTGATTAAATACCGTTTTATATTATCTATACTGCGTAGAACACATAAAACCCAATCTACTCCGTCTCAAATAAAGAAACACGAATTGCGATGTTAATTCTTATTAGTAAACAAGTACTGAATCCAGGGAATCAGGTCACGAAAATGATACATTTCACCACACGCTACTCACGTGACGTAGTGAGCCATGTTTAACCAACATTCCTAACATAAGATATACATGTACTCAATAATAGCGTTGGCTACTAAGAAAATATAAATTATAATACAAAGATCATAAACCAAATGAAAACTATATTATTATTTAAAAGATGATACATAATTCCGTAACACCTTCCTCCTTAAAGAAAGAAAGTTTTATACAATATTCACTATTTCGACATCATGGAAAATCTTATTTGTTCGTGTGGGAATATCTGGAAATAAATGTTCGTATTCTTTTAGCAGCTGTTTCAGTTCGTTATTCTCAGGCGACAGTAGATGCGAAAGTTTCTGGTCCAGATTGTCCAGAATTTCCGAATTACGAAGATTAGTCACTCCGAAATAATCACTATCCGATTTCTCATCTTCATTCAGATTTTGTATGTGTGGGACAGGTACTACTAAATTAATTGGATAATTTACATGGCTATCTCTGTCTACATATTGTTTTAACATATTAATGTGGCAAAGTTGTTTCTGCTTTCTCCTCCCAGGAGTATTAATAATGTAATTAAAATCACTCACTTTCTTGTCAATGGTATAGGGACCAAAATACTTAGCCTGAAGAGGATTTTGGGGTATGGGTAACAGAGCCAAAACTCTATCACCTGGCTGAAAACTCCTATCTTTTGCTTGTTTGTCATACCTCAATTTCATTTTCGACTGGACTGATTTAAAATTAGTTCTTGCCACCTCGCAAGCCTTTGACAATCTATATTTAAATTTGGAGACATAGTCCAGAAGATTTAATTCTGACTCTTCAGTAGAAAGAAGTCTTTCTTTCAATAATTTTAATGGACCCCGGACGAAGTGCCCGAACACAAGTTCAAAAGGACTAAATCTTAGAGACTCTTGCACCGACTCCCTTGCAGCAAACAAAAACAAGTGCACACCTTCATCCCAATCTTTCTCTGTCTCATAACAATATGACTTAAGTCTGATGAAACCTTTCCAAAGCACCTTGACTTTGAGGGTGGTAGGCAGAGGATCTAAACTGTTGGATTCCTAATGCATGCAAGACCTGCTGGAATATACCAGACATGAAATTAGATCCCTGATCAGATTGAACAGATTTAGGGAGACCAAATAGAGCGAGAAACTTGACCAAAGCTTTCACTATGGTCTTAGCTTTGATATTTCGTAGAGGAATAGCTTCTGGAAATCTTGTGGACGCACACACAATCGTCAACAAGAATTGGTTGCCTAACTTGGTCTTAGGTAAAGGGCCAACACAATCTACCATTATTCTACTAAATGGTTCATCAAATGCAGGAATAGGTGACAGATGAGCTTTGGGTATCTTCTGATTGTGTTTTCCTACCATTTGACAATTACTGCAAGATCTACAAAGCTTAGAAACATCACTTTTAAGTTTCGGCCAATAAAAATTATTTAAGATCTTGTGATAGGTCTTATTAACTCCTAAATGACCAGACAACGGCGTTTCATGGGCTAGACTAAGTATTTCCTGTCGATACGATCTAGGAACTACAATTTGATAGCTAACTGAACACTCGTCACCAGCGGGTACCTCAGGTGGTCTCCATTTCCTCATAAGGACCCCATTCGTTAAGAAGTAACAAGTTTCGTCTTGTGTGACTTCAGTTTCACTAATAGCTCTCTTAAACAAACAGGAGATCTCAGGATCATCTTCCTGTAAGACAACTAGTGATTGTCTTTTATCACCCTGATTAGATTTATGAGATTGTGTAGCCGAAAGATTATCACTGTGATCAATACTTTTTGATTGATCCAAACTAGGAGCAGAAGTGACCTCATTAAAAGCCTGACCCAAAAAGGTGTCAGCTAAAGGAATAACATCCTGTTCAACAACATCATCTTCATCCTCCTTTCTTTCTTGTCTTTCCCTATCCTTATCTCTCTCTCTCTCTCTCTCTCTCTCTCTCTCTCTCTCTCTCTCTTGTATTTCCCTATCTCTCTCTCCTCTTTTCTTTCTTGCCTTTCCCTATCTTTCTCCTCTGTTCTTTCTTGCATTTGCATTATTTCCAATTGCAGCCGAAGCTTTTATAATTCTACTTCCTTTGCTATCTTTAATTTCCTTTCTAAACTAGACGGAGATTTCTTCTTTAAGCTCGAAACACCCCCTTCAAAACCACATTTTTGTAACAAATAGTCTATCAAAATATTCCTGATATCTTGTTTCAACAGGGAAGCCGTCGATTCAGTAAGATTATAATGTTTGGCAATTTGAACTTACTCGTCCTTTCTCGAGGACTCTAATTTCTCCTGGGTGGGACCAGCTATAAAATTCTCTACTTTGGATATCATGATGAAAGCCTGTTCGTTTCCCTATTTATTTTTCAACCGGGAAATCAAAATACCAGAGACCACTAAAATTTCAAACTAATGAAATTCAAACTTCAGAAGAAAAAAAAACAATTTTCCGAAGTATCAAAATCTCTGAAATATTAAACTTCGAAAATACCTAAATAAATTAAAATCCCGAAAATATTCAAATAAAGTTCTATTCCGAAAATATTCAAATAACATTCGAGATCCCCAATTTCTCTTGTTACGACTAGGGGTTTGAATATGTAACAAAAGAAAGAAAGACTCTAACGAGCTTTCACAATTTCCAAAATACAAATTTATTTTCTAAAATATAAAATATTTGAAACAAACAAAGTGAAAGAATTAAAAATAACTTACAGTGTAGAAATTCCTTAAATAATCCTAATTTGTTCTATAGAATTCACTAATCCGGAAACTGTCCAAAGGTATTCCGAATGAGGACACTAATGTGCTTATGTGTCAACAAGAATCACAGTTCTAAATCCAAATGTTATTAATTCCAGTTAAATTCCTGTGAACGTAAAATATCACAAAAGTTCTTGAACTGATTCCGATAATTTCGACGGAGTAGAATAATGTTCAGATCTTTGAATGATAGTACGTAATTCCCAAATGTACTTTTTAAAGTTAAGATTTCACGAACAATAAATAAATTCCCTCTATAACTTTACCAAATGCCGTAACTGCAAAGAATGAATACGCAGTGATTAAATCCCGTTTTATATTATCTATTCTGCGTAGAACAAATAAAACCCAATCTACTCCGTCTCAAATGAACAAATCCGAATTGCGATGTTAATTCTTATTAGTAAACAAGTACTGAATCCAGGGAATCAGGTCACGAAAATGATACATTTCACCACGCGCTACTCACGTGACCTAGTGAGTCATGTTTAATCAACATTCCTAACATAAAACATACATGTACTCAATAATAGCGTTGGCTACTAAGACAATATAAATTACAATCCAAAGGTTATAAACCAAATGAAAACTATATTATTATTTAAAAGATGATACATAATTCCGTAGCAATAATTCCAATACAAAACACCTCTTTTAGTGCAAATTCAAGACAAGTACGCTGTAATACAAAACAGCTCATATGGTGCAAATTCAAGACAAGTACGCTGGGAAATGTACATACTAGTTTAGGTACATTAAAAATAAATTGACCTTTACTTATAATGATTTGTGTTTGTAGCGCATAGCTTTACCGACTTTGCAGATACATTTGAACACTGAATTTATACTGTTTCTTTTCAGCACTAAATGTATACCGTTTCTTTTCAGCACTGAATTTATACTGTTTCTTTTCAGCAGACTAAATTATCTATGACATGTCCTTAAAATCCATTTTCAAATAAACAAGAAGAGCAGACACTAAAGTTTGGGCCAAGGATAGTTATATAGCACATTGGCCGCATTGTTTGCCATACCACTTAATGCATCTGTTCATATGGCACATTGACCACATTGCTTGCCATGCCACTTAATGCATCTGTTCATATGGCACATTGACCACATTGCTTGCCATACCACTTAAGGCACCTGTTCATACGGCACAATAGCCACATTGTTAGCCATACCTGGCACATTGGCTATATTGTATACTGCACCTGTTTATATGACACATTGGCCACATTGTTTGCAATAGCACTTAATGAAAAACGTTGAAAACCTACCTGGCATTGTTTTGACACAATCAAGAGCGTTATATTCCATGTCTGAATTAAAAAAGGGGTGAAAAGTCTCGTATTGGAAACTACGTAGACACTATTTTGAAATATACTGGTACTCGACACTAAATATATGAAATATAGTACGTTGTTCTGAATAAGGGATAGTAATCAATTGCTATGAACAAATAATGAACTGTCTTTTCGGTATCCATAACAATGCCATCTTTTTCATTATAGGATTAAATGATCATGGTTGGGTATTTATAGAATTAAATGATCATGGTTGGGTATTTATAGAATTAAATGATCATGGTTGGGTATTTATAGAATTAAATGATCATTGTTGGGTATTTATAGAATGAAATGATCATTGTTGGGTATTTATAGAATGAAATGATCATGGTTGGATATTTATAGAATTAAATGATCATGGTTGGTAATTTATAGAATTAAATGAACATGGTTGGGTATGTATCGGATTACATGATCATGGTTGGGTATTTATCGGATTAAATGATCATGGTTGGGTATGTATAGAATTAAATGATCATGGTTGGGTATGTATAGAATTAAATGATCATGGTTGGGTATGTATCAGATTAAATTATCATGGTTGTGTATTTATCGGATTAATTGATCATGGTTGGGTATTTATCGGATTAAATGATCATGGCTGGGTATTTATCGAATAAATTATCATCGTTGGGTATTTTTAGGATTAAATGATCATGGTTGGGTATTTATTTAATTAAATGATCATGGTTGGGTATTTATAGAATTAAATGATCATGGTTGGGTATTTATAGAATTAAATGATCATGGTTGGGTATTTATCGAAGTGTACATTTTTACCTAATCACTCATAAAGAAAATAAAGTGCGAAGGTCATCACTATATTTACACCATGAATGTAGATGACACAGTGTGTTATCCAGTTATAAGAGGTCATCACTCTTTTTACATCATGAATGTAGACGACACAGTGTGTTATCCAGTTATAAAAGGTCGTCACTCTTTTTACATCATGAATGTAGACGACACAGTGTGTTATCCAGTTATAAAAGGTCGTCACTCTTTTTACATCATGAATGTAGACGACACAGTGTGTTATCCAGTTAAAAAGGTCGTCACTCTTTTTACATCATGAATGTAGACGACACAGTGTGTTATCCAGTTATAAAAGGTCGTCACTATTTTTACACCATGAATGTAGACGACAGTGTGTTATCCAGTTATAAAAGGTCGTCACTCTTTTACGTCATGAATGCAGATTACACGGTGTCTTATCCAGTTATAAAAGGTCTTCACTCTTTTACGTCATGAATGCAGATTACACCGTGTCTTATCCAGTTATAAAAGGTCTTCACTCTTTTACGTCATGAATGCAGATTACACCGTGTCTTATCCAGTTATAAAAAGTCTTCACTCTTTTACGTCATGAATGCAGATTACACCGTGTCTTATCCAGTTATAAAAGGTCTTCACTCTTTTTACATAATGAACACAGACGACACAATGTGTTATTCAGTTATAAAATGTCGTCACTCTTTTTTCATATCAAATTTCAAATTTAAACGGATGTGATTTGACCCGTTGATAACTTTTATTTCGCAATATCTGACAAAATGTTCCTGTCTAGATTTGACGCCGCTATTTGTTTTAATATGATAATATGTCATATCTGCCAGAATATACGTGAGAGCTGAAATGTTAGAATTACGTGTCCAACCTCTTCCATGCGTATTGTGTCTATCTATGACTTTATTGAACGGAACATAACCTTTATTAACCACTAATCACTTTCAGAACATAACCTTTATTAACCACTAATCACTTTCAGAACATAACCTTTATTAACCACTATTCACTTTCAGAACATAACTTTTATTAACCACTAATCACTTACAGAACATAACCTTTATTAACCACTATTCACTTTCAGAACATAACCTTTATTAACCACTATTCACTTACAGAACATAACCTTTATTAACCACTAATCACTTACAGAACATAACCTTTATTAACCACTATTCACTTTCAGAACATAACCTTTATTAACCACTATTCACCTACGGAACATAACCTTTATTAACCACTAACCACTCAATTACATATGAGTATATACATGTATTATACACCCTCCGTCTTTTTCATGGCGTAGAAAATAATAATTCACAAAATTCAAAATCAAAATATTTTAAAAAGTAAATTCAGTAGTGAAAAAGATACAATGTGCAATAATAAAAGGAAAAAGAAAATTAACAAAATAGAAACAAAAAGAACAAGAAACATACAAAAAAAATGCATATAGAAAAAATAAAGAAAGGAAAAAGGCGAAAAAGAAATAGTGAAGATAATTATTCAGATTTAAGTCAAATTTTGTGCTGTTATTTGTCTATCAATATTTGATATAATCCTATCAATATCTGAAATATGCCTATCAATATCTGATATGTGTCTATAAATATCTGAAATATGCCTATCGTTATCTGATATATGTCTATAAATATCTGATATATGCCTATCGTTATCTGATGTCTATCAATATCTGACATATGCCTATCAATATCTGAAATATGCATATCGTTATCTGATATATGTCTATAAATATCTGACATATGCCTATCAATATCTGATATATGTCTAAAAATATCTGATATATGTCTATAAATATCTGATATATGCCTATCAATATCTGATATGTGTCTATCAATATCAGATATGTGTCCATCAATTTCTGATATGGGTCTATCAATATCTGATATATGCATATCGTTATCTGATATATGTCTATCTATATCTGATATGTGTCCATCGATATCTGACATAAGCATATCGTTATCTGATATATGCCTATCAATATCTGATACGTGCCTATCAATATCTGATATATTGCTATCAATATCTGATATATTGCTATCAATATCTGATACTTTCCTATCAATATCTGATATGTGCCTATCAATATCTGATATGTGCCTTTCAGTATCTGATATATATCTAATCAATATCTGATATATACCTATCAATATCTGATTTTACTCATATTAAAATGTGTCAGTATAAAATCAATCATTAGTGCTGGCTAACCAAGATTAGTAGTTTTTTTCAACTAGGTTAGCTGATTATTTTCTAATAGCACATCAGTACATATAAACTATTGATTGCTTATGAAATTAGAGTACTTGCATTGAGACACACGACAGTAGCCCACACGAGTTGCATTGAGACACACGACAGTAGCCCACACGAGTTGCATTGAGACACACGACAGTAGCCCACACGAGTTGCATTGAGACACACGACAGTAGCCCACACGAGTTGGTCTGGACATAAATGTAACTCGCTGATATTTAGTCACTTATATCTGAGCCAACGAGGTTTACTTCGCAATCATCGGTGTTCTCCACGTTAAGGGCTACCTAAAAGACACCGCCTTGGCTGTCAGGAATACTGTACCCTCTGTCTTAGTGGACATCTGTATGCGATCATCGGTGTTCTCCACGTTAAGGGCTACCTAAAAGACACCGCCTAGGCTGTCAGGAAACAGTACACTCTGTCTTAATGGACATCTGTATGCGATCATCGGTGTTCTCCACGTTAAGGGCTACCTAAAAGACACCGCCTAGGCTGTCAGGAAACAGTACACTCTGTCTTAATTGACATCTGTATGCGATCATCGGAGTTCTTCGTGTGAAGGGCTACCAAATAGATACCGCATAGGCTGTCGAGGATACAGTACACTCTGTCTTGGTGGACATCTCTATGCAATCATCGGTATTCTCCGTGTGAAGGGCTACCAAATAGATACCGCATAGGCTGTCGAGGATACAGTACACTCTGTCTTGGTGGACATCTCTATGCAATCATCGGTATTCTCCGTGTGAAGGGCTACCAAATAGATACCGCATAGGCTGTCGAGGATACAGTACACTCTGTCTTGGTGGACATCTCTATGCAATCATCGGTATTCTCCACATCAAGGGCTACATAAAAATACCGCCCAGGCTGTCTTAATACTGCACACTCTGCTTTAGTAGACATCTCCATACAATGAACACCTGCTAATAAAGGACAACCTTTGTAACATCTTTCCTAATGTACCTTTTAAATCAACCATCAAACAACGCTATATGGGATACCTGTCCCCTCTTAACAAGCTTTTGGGGTCCAGTGTGTACTTTATTTACGCATTTCAATGTACTTGATTTGACTTATTACACACACACATACACACACACACATATATATATATATATATATATATATATATATATATATATATATATATATATATATACATATATATATATATATATATATATATATATATATATATATATATATATATATATATATATATAATCGACGTGTGACAAATTCTTAACATAAACCAGAGATTTTCTCACAGTCTTTCCTTTTACCTTGCAGGTGCCTTCCTCGTTCCCTATTTTCTTATGCTCATATTTTTGGGTCTGCCCCTATTCTACCTGGAGCTAGCCCTGGGACAGTTCCACAGGAGTGGGGCCATAACGATATGGGCAAAAATTTGCCCCTTATTCACAGGTAAGCATTATGCCTTCGTCTTTTCATCTGGTTACATATATAAAGGTTATATACAGTCAACTCCTCTTGAAAAGAACATGAATTCTACGAACTGTCGCTTATTATATACACATTTACAAAACCCCGGCAGAATAATGTGAAAATTACTCCTATTGATGCCAACACAGTTAAGATGAAATTCCGATTTATACAAATGTATTTATTTATATCCGTGATTACACTTATAATGATTTTTGATTCCTTATGTCTTAATACGAACCTTAAAGATGATGATAGTTTGATGGAAATAAGATAGCAGATTATGTCCGACATTTTTCATGAGAAGGAAATAGAAACATTGACAGATTGCTTGACATACTTGCTGAAAAACACTTGAGCTTGTTGAGAGCTTATTCTTTTCCATGTTTTGCTCTGAGAGAGAGAGAGAGAGAGAGAGAGAGAGAGAGAGAGAGAGAGAGAGAGAGAGAGAGAGAGAGAGAGATGATATTTGATTAGGACGATTAGGATGCAACAGTAAATGATTCATATGCAATCCCCCCACCCCGTTACAATACAGTCATTTACTATCCAACCTGTTACAATCCACCCTGTTACAATTCACCGTCTTACAATCCACACTGTTAACCGCCCCCCCCCCCTACAATACACTCTGACATATTTTCAAACCCGTTTCAATCCACCTGTTAATAATCTACTGTTACAATACACCCTGTTACAATCCACTCTTTCACAATCTACCCTGTGACAATACACCCTGTTACAATACACCCTGTTAAATGCACTATGTTACCCTATTACAATCCACAACACTTTCAGGCCGTTAACAATTCTTGTAATTTTTTACATTTTCAAGAGTTGTTTCATTGACTTTCTGTATGACTATGGTGCAAAGATGCAGATTAACAAAAAGAATTAGATTTCAAAGTAAATTGTAACAGAAACCAGAATAAAAAGGCAACCGACCATTTAAAAAAAATGCTGAATAAATACTGTATACAGAGGCTGATCGTCTTGACCATATCTTTATCCAGGGTTGATCCTATTGACCATATCTTTATCCAGGGTTGATCCTATTGACCATATCTTTATCCAGGGCTGATCGTCTTGACCATATCTTTATCCAGGGTTGATCCTATTGACCATATCTTTATCCAGGGTTGATCCTATTGACCATATCTTTATCCAGGGTTGATCCTATTGACCATATCTTTATCCAGGGTTGATCCTATTGACCATATCTTTATCCAGGGTTGATCCTATTGACCATATCTTTATCCAGGGTTGATCCTATTGACCATATCCTTTACCCAGTGTGTACAAAATATTAAGTAATAACGTGTGACATATTTTTATTAGAGGATAGCATGCAAATTATATTTCTTTTGACTCTTTTTATCTGTCATTAGATCGTCTGTTCTCGCTGTCTATATCTATCTATACATCGTATGTTCTTGTTGACTATATCTGTCTATACATCGTCTGTTCTAGCTGTCTATATCTGTCTATACCTCGTCTGTTCTCGCTGTCTATATCTGTCTATACATCGTCTGTTCTAGCTGTCTATATCTGTCTATACATCGTCTGTTCTCGCTGTCTATATCTATCTATACATCGTATGTTCTTGCTGTCTATATCTGTCTATACATCGTCTGTTCTAGCTGTCTATATCTGTCTATACCTCGTCTGTTCTCGCTGTCTATATCTGTCTATACATCGTCTGTTCTAGCTGTCTATATCTGTCTATACATCGTCTGTTCTCGCTGTCTATATCTATCTATACATCGTATGTTCTTGCTGTCTATATCTGTCTATACATCGTCTTTTCTAGCTGTCTATATCTGTCTATACATCGTCTGTTCTCGCTGTCTATATCTGTCTATACATCGTCTGTTCTCGCTTTAATTTAATGTTTTTTTTGGAACAAACTCATGTTACAAAGAACTGATTTTTGGGGTGCGCAGGAGTTCGTATTATTTTACTTTGCCTAAATCTCCAGAGTATGTTTATATAACTGATACTCCTTCTAGAATTTAAATACAATTTGGCCATATTAATTGCTTCTGCGATAAATGCTCGCCAATTTTATATAGTTTAATATATACCATCATAGACTTCGCCCTCCGAGTGTCTCTATTTAAAATGGAGAAAAAAATTCTCTTTTTTCTGTTCTTTTTTGTTTTGTTTTTTTTTTGGGTTGTCGAGTGCAAGTATCGTTTCTGTTAATTTTTGTCCTCAAGGTAACCGGAGCACAGTTATCCTTGCACTCACGAGAATGTTGGGTCCTCGTCTAGTGTATGTATAAGACACATTGTAAATGCAACTATATTTTTCACAACAAGATTCAATATTCATAAAAATCAGGCCGAAATACTGTCTCATATTCTGAGTTTTTCCATTTGCCACGAGAATCTTTGATCTATTGGATTACATTTTCAATTGATAGAAACCGTAGGAAAGAGCAATTTAGATATCGATATTATCCGTCTAGACTCAAGAATGCCTTAAGAAGACCTTATAGTACAAAGACAGTTTAATAGTTTATATTAAATTTATGGAGACAATGTATGTATATGAACTTTAAACCCTGAGATAGAAACACAAATCTTAATGGATATAATGACGAGTTACCTATCTTTTCGTATTTGTGTCAATTTTTTATTTGTATTATCACTGTTCTTCTTTATGTAGATATCCTCTCATCCAATGGAAAATAGTCTGGGAGAATTAACATGTAGGTATCCTCTCATTTTATGAAAAATAGTATGGGTATCCTGTCATTCCGTGGAAAATAGTATGGGTATCAACTCATTCTATGAAAAATAATATGGGTATTCTCTCATTCTATGAAAAATAGTATGGGTATCCTGTCATTCTATGAAAAATAGTATGGGTATCCTGTCATTCCGTGAAAAATAGTATGGGTATCAACTCATTCTATGAAAAATAATATGGGTATCCTCTCATTCTATGAAAAATAGTATGGGTATCCTGTCATTCTATGAAAAATAGTATGGGTATCCTGTCATTCCGTGGAAAATAGTATTGGTATCCTCTCATTCTTTGAAAAATAGTATGGGTATCCTGTCATTCCGTGGAAAATAGTATGGGTATCCTCTCATTCCGTGGAAAATAGTATGGGTATCCTCTCATTTTGTGGAAAATAGTATGGGTATCCTGTCATTCCGTGGAAAATAGTATGGGTATCCTGTCATTCCGTGGAAAATAGTATGGGTATCCTCTCATTCCATGAAAAATACAATGGGTATCCTGTCATTCCGTGGAAAATAGTATGAGTATCCTGTCTTTCTAGGGAAAATAGTCTGGGAGAATTAATAACTTAATTGAATTGAAAAAAAATAATTATCAAAATATTGCACAACGTTCACTGAGTGTTGACATGTGCAAGCATTTATTAAATTGTCAGTGAATATCTGAAATCTTAGTAAAAATAAATGGTAAAAAGTGTATCAAGATGATAACAGATTTTGTTGTTTAAGTTGATGTGACTGAAAGACAAACGAAGATAGATCGTAGGAAGTAATTTCACACAATACGGTGCCACCATCTTGTTAATATAATTGTAACAACCTTACGATGTCACACATGGTGTATACGTAAGAACCTTAAGACGTCCCACATGGTGTATACGTAAGAACCTTAAGACGTCTCACATGGTGTATACGTAAGAACCTTAAGACGTCCCACATGGTGTATACGTAAGAACCTTAAGACGTCCCACATGGTGTATACGTAAGAACCTTAAGACGTCCCACATGGTGTAATTGTAAAAACCTTACGATGCCCCAGATGGTGTATGTGTAACAACTTCACAACATCCAACATGGCGTAAGTGTAACAACCTTACGACGTCCCACACTGTGCAAGTGTAACAACCTTACGATGTCGGACATGGTTTAACGTAACAACCTTACGACGTCCCACATGGTGTAAGTGTAATATCCCACATTGTATAAATATAGCAACCTTACGACGTTCCATATTGTGCAAGTGTAACAACCTTACGATGTCCCACATGTTGTATATGTACCAACCTTACGATGTCCCACAAGGTGTACACGTCATAATTTAGACGTTCGAGAGAAATGCGAGTCATAACTTGAGCGTCTTTTCATAGACAAAATCACTAAAGTTTGTAATGTAATACAATATAAAAATAACTGCATGCTCCTTTTATGTTCAATATATGTAGATCGGTTAACAAATTTATAGTTTTCTTATGCTTGATGGAAAGAAAAGATTCAATTTGTTTCATCAGTTGTATATGAAACGAGTGTTAATTTAAGATAATGTGTTTCCGTTTTGCCTAGATAACAAGAAGTATTCATGAATTGGCAATCACTGCAAGTCTTGGTATTATTTTAGTTGGGGTAGCAGACGGCTACAGTCCTGAAACATCATATCAGTGAAAATGTTCTCCACATTTGTACCCAAATAATTGTAAACTCATAAAATTCTTTCAACTTGTACTTATCCAGATTCATTCGACAATTTAAATTTCAGGTGTTGGTTACGCAATATGCCTCGTGGCCACGTACGTAGGCATGTATTACAACACAATCATCGCCTGGGCGGTATACTATACATTTGCTTCCTTCCGATCTGAAGTCCCATGGGCTCGATGTAACAACGAATGGAACACCAACTCGTGCGTCTCAGCCGTGGAAGGATTCAACAAGAGTTTGATCACCAACAGTTCTACTTTAGCCGCGGCAGAGTATTATTTGTAAGTACTAGTCTTGCTATAAAATGTCAACACAGCATTTTTTTAAAACTGGTAAAATGTCCAATCTATATAGGTATCACATACTTACTCTCTATCATATATTATCATCTGTTCTTTAAAATTTTCCACATCTAAATAAATAATTTTTACCCTTCAGAAATATTGCATTGAAAGTATTACCTCTGGTCTAAATTTGCATCACGAAATATTATATCGTAATCCCAGGCTTTTTCTATTTTGCTTCCCGTTGTTTTTGTCCCTAGTTTAGGTCAGTTAATAAACCTCACCACGCTGTCTGTAGACATGATCACTCCGCCAGTTGCCAAGTTACAACTTAAGATGGGGGTTTTTTGTGGGTTTAACGCCATTTTTCAGCACACGATAGGCTATACATTGCGGCCAGTATGTTTGTTGGTGGAGGAATCCGGGAATAACCACCGGACCACGTCGAAGCTACTGGCAAGCTTTCTCACATACTGGCGTTGGCCGAGCTGAGACTCAAACCCACGCGTACAAAGGTGAGATGTCAGTGATCTGTAAAGGCGAGCGCCTTACACTACTCGGCCACCCAACTTAAGATGGACCAGATAATTAAACAAAAAGGCATGTTACAGTGACTGACAGTTACAGCTTCAGAAAAGGTCCAGTCAAAGACCATTTTGAATTAATCAATTTTAGATGCCATATTGTCCGTGAAACCGGAAGCCGCATAATAATTGGTGTAGTAATACGAGCGATTTTTTTTTATTTCAAAAGTTCTGAATATTTGTTACAACTTTTTTGTTTCTTTGAACCTGTCAATAAATTCAATGCCGATTGATAGACAAACTTTTAAAATACCCCTCGTACATACTATACTATACTATACTATACTATACTATACTATACTATACTATACTATACTATACTATACTATACTATACTATACTATACTATACTATACTATACTATACTATACAACACTACACTACACTACACTATACTATACTATACTATACTATACTATACTATACTATACTATACTATACTATACTATACTATACTATACTATACTATACTATACTATACTATACTATACTGTACTATACTATACTACACTACACTACACCATACCATACCATACCATACCATACCATACCATACCACACCACACCACACTACACTACACAACACTACACTGCACTACATTATACTATACTATACTATACTATACTATACTATACTATACTATACTATACTATACTATACTATACTATACTATACTATACTATACTATACTATACTATACTATACTATACTATACTATACTATACTATACTATACTATACTATACTATACTATACTATACTAAACTATACTATACTATACTATACTATACTATACTATACTATACTATACTATACTATACTATACTATACTATACTATACTATACTATACTATACTATACTATACTATACTATACTATACTATACTATACTATACTATACTATACTATACTATACTATACTATACTACACTACACTACACTACACTACACTACACTATACTATACTACACTATACTACACTATACTATACTATACTTTAAAGATGGTGAAAGCATCAGGCTATATATTTCCATTGCTTATTTTTATAATTTGATTTTGATTCCAGGATGATGCTTATGAAAATTCAGTTAAAACATCATCCAAAAGCAACCATTTAGCCGACCAATAAATCAACCAACAATGCAAACAAGAGCCCGACCAATCAATCAATCAATGTTTTCTCTCTCTCTCTCTCTCTCTCTCTCTCTCTCGATTGATTAATTTGATCAAATGAAATGAAATGTCTGCTGTTGAGTAGAATTTTTTTGTGGTTAAATTACACAATGCTGTAAACCTACATTCAAAACAAAACAGGTAATTAACCCTGATATGTTTCTTAAAGCAGGTGGGATTCATTTCTAAACATTTAAATACGTCGTTATATTTACAACCACTCCATTTGTTTCGACAGTTCCTAAGAAATTGTGTCTTTATTCACGATTTACTTTAAACCTCGCCCTATATTTTGAAGTTTCATTCCTTGTTTGTAGATACAGTGCACTAGAGATTAAAAAATCCACGGGAATAGACAACCTAGGAGGAGTAAAATGGTCGCTATGCCTTTGTTTGCTGGCCGTTTTCATCATCGTGTACTTTTCAATGTGGAAGGGCATCAAATCTTCAGGAAAGGCAAGTAGACCTAATGTTTCTTTGTAAATCAAGTATATGAACCTTGATTATATTGCAAAATAAAAGGGCATCAAATCTTCAGGAAAGGCAACCAGACCTAATGTTTCTTTGTAAATCAAGTATATGGACCTTGATTATATTGCACAGTAAATTCGTATTAAAGAAACAACTTGGCTAAGTTCTATGTTATGTGGATTCAGACTGCGACAGTCTTAAGTTCGAGTCCGGCCGTGGCTATAGCTATGAACTTCTAAGCGAGGCAATCAATCTCGCTTACTTCAGTTGAACCACTATGGAAGGGTACAACATCCGCTAAGTGCTAACTTTTGATGGATTTGTATCACATCAACGAGGAAGTTAATCTCGGCCTGTTCATTACTGTATCTGTATAGAGAGTGTAAGATATCAGTCAAAGGTACTGTTTCTGTATAGAGAGTATAAGATATCAGTCAAAAGTACTGTTTTTGTATAGAGAGTGTAATATATCAGTCAAAGGTACTGTTTCTGTATAGAGAGTGTAAGATATCAGTCAAAGGTACTGTTTCTGTATAGAGAGTGTAATATATCAGTCAAAGGTACTGTTTTTGTATAGAGAGTGTAATATATCAGTCAAAGGTACTGTTTTTGTATAGAGAGTGTAATATATCAGTCAAAGGTACTGTTTCTGTATAGAGAGTGTAATATATCAGTCAAAGGTACTATTTTTGTATAGAGAGTGTAAGATATCAGTCAAAGGTACTGTTTCTGTATAGAGAGTGTAATATATCAGTCAAAGGTACTATTTCTGTATAGAGAGTGTAATATATCAGTCAAAGGTACTGTTTTTGTATAGAGAGTGTAATATATCAGTCAAAGGTACTGTTTTTGTATAGAGAGTGTAAGATATCAGTCAAAGGTACTGTTTCTGTATAGAGAGTGTAATATATCAGTCAAAGGTACTATTTCTGTATAGAGAGTGTAATATATCAGTCAAAGGTACTGTTTTTGCATAGAGAGTGTAAGATATCAGTCAAAGGTACTGTTTTTGTATAGAGAGTGTAAGATATCAGTCAAAGGTACTGTATCTGTATAGAGAGTGTAATATATCAGTCAAAGGTACTGTTTTTGTATAGAGAGTGTAAGATATCAGTCAAAGGTACTGTATCTGTTTAGAGAGTGTAAGATATCAGTCAAAGGTACTGTTTTTGCATAGAGATTGTAAGATATCAGTCAAAGGTACTGTTTTTGTATAGAGAGTGTAAGATATCAGTCAAAGGTACTGTATCTGTATAGAGAGTGTAAGATATCAGTCAAAGGTACTGTTTTTGTATAGAGAGTGTAAGATATCAGTCAAAGGTACTATTTTTGTATAGAGAGTGTAATATATCAGTCAAAGGTACTGTTTTTGTATAGAGAGTGTAGGATATCAGTCAAAGGTACTGTTTCTGTATAGAGAGTGTAATATATCAGTCAAAGGTACTATTTCTGTATAGAGAGTGTAATATATCAGTCAAAGGTACTGTTTTTGTATAGAGAGTGTAAGATATCAGTCAAAGGTACTATTTCTGTATAGAGAGTGTAAGATATCAGTCAAAGGTACTGTTATTGTATAGAGAGTGTAATATATCAGTCAAAGGTACTGTTTTTGTATAGAGAGTGTAATATATCAGTCAAAGGTACTGTTTTTGTATAGAGAGTGTAATATATCAGTCAAAGGTACTGTTTTTGTATAGAGAGTGTAAGATATCAGTCAAAGGTACTGTTTTTGTATAGAGAGTGTAATATATCAGTCAAAGGTACTGTTTTTGTATAGAGAGTGTAAGATATCAGTCAAAGGTACTGTTTTTGTATAGAGAGTGTAAGATATCAGTCAAAGGTACTGTTTTTGTATAGAGAGTGTAAGATATCAGTCAAAGGTACTGTTTTTGTATAGAGAGTGTAAGATATCAGTCAAAGGTACTGTTTTTGTATAGAGAGTGTAAGATATCAGTCAAAGGTACTGTTTTTGTATAGAGAGTGTAAGATATCAGTCAAAGGTACTGTTTTTGTATAGAGAGTGTAAGATATCAGTCAAAGGTACTGTTTCTGTTTAGAGAGTGTAAGATATCAGTCAAAAGTACTGTTTTTGTATAGAGAGTGTAAGATATCAGTCAAAGGTACTGTTTTTGTATAGAGAGTGTAAGATATCAGTCAAAGGTACTGTTTCTGTATAGAGAGTGTAATATATCAGTGAAAGGTACTGTTTTTGTATAGAGAGTGTAAGATATCAGTCAAAGGTACTGTTTTGTATAGAGAGTGTAAGATATCAGTCAAAGGTACTGTATCTGTATAGAGAGTGTAAGATATCAGTCAAAGGCACTGTATCTGTATAGAGAGTGTAATATATCAGTCAAAGGTACTGTTTTTGTATAGAGAGTGTAAGATATCAGTCAAAGGTACTGTTTCTGTTTAGAGAGTGTAATATATCAGTCAAAGGTACTATTTCTGTATAGAGAGTGTAATATATCAGTCAAAGGTACTGTTTCTGTATAGAGAGTGTAAGATATCAGTCAAAGGTACTGTATCTGTATAGAGAGTGTAAGATATCAGTCAAAAGTACTGTTTTTGTATAGAGAGTGTAAGATATCAGTCAAAGGTACTGTTTCTGTTTAGAGAGTGTAATATATCAGTCAAAGGTACTGTATCTATATAGAGAGTGTAAGATATCAGTCAAAGGTACTGTTTCTGTATAGAGAGTGTAATATATCAGTCAAAGGTTCTGTTTTTGTATAGAGAGTGTAAGATATCAGTCAAAGGTACTGTTTTGTATAGAGAGTGTAAGATATCAGTCAAAGGTACTGTATCTGTATAGAGAGTGTAAGATATCAGTCAAAGGTACTGTATCTGTATAGAGAGTGTAAGATATCAGTCAAAGGTACTGTTTTTGTATAGAGAGTGTAAGATATCAGTCAAAGGTACTGTTTCTGTTTAGAGAGTGTAAGATATCAGTCAAAGGTACTATTTCTGTATAGAGAGTGTAATATATCAGTCAAAGGTACTGTATCTGTATAGAGAGTGTCAGATATCAGTCAAAGGTACTGTATCTGTATAGAGAGTGTAAGATATCAGTCAAAAGTACTGTTTTTGTATAGAGAGTGTAAGATATCAGCCAAAGGTACTGTTTCTGTTTAGAGAGTGTAATATATCAGTCAAAGGTACTGTATCTGTATAGAGAGTGTAAGATATCAGTCAAAGGTACTGTTTCTGTTTAGAGAGTGTAAGATATCAGTCAAAGGTACTGTTTTTTTATAGAGGGTGTAAGATATCAGTCAAAGGTACTGTTTCTGTATAGAGAGTGTAATATATCAGTCAAAGGTACTGTATCTGCATAAAAGTTTAAGATACCAGTCAAAGGTACTGTTTTTGTATAGAGAGTGTAATATATCAGTCAAAGGTACTGTTTTTGTATAGAGAGTGTAATATATCAGTCAAAGGTACTGTATCTGTATAGAGAGTGTAATATATCAGTCAAAGGTACTGTATCTGCATAAAAGTTTAAGATGCCAGTCAAAGGTACTGTTTCTGTTTAGAGAGTGTAAGATATCAGTCAAAGGTACTGTTTTTGTATAGAGAGTGTATAATATCAGTCAAAAGTACTGTTTTTGTATAGAGAGTGTAATATATCAGTCAAAGGTACTGTATCTGCATAAAAGTTTAAGATGCCAGTCAAAGGTACTGTTTCTGTTTAGAGAGTGTAAGATATCAGTCAAAGGTACTGTATCTGTATAGAGAGTGTAAGATATCAGTCAAAGGTACTGTTTTTGTATAGAGAGTGTAATATATCAGTCAAAGGTACTGTTTTTGTATAGAGAGTGTAATATATCAGTCAAAGGTACTGTTTTTGTATAGAGAGTGTAAGATATCAGTCAAAGGTACTGTTTCTGTTTAGAGAGTGTAAGATATCAGTCAAAGGTACTGTTTTTGTATAAAGAGTGTAAGATATCAGTCAAAGGTACTATTTTTGTATAGAGAGTGTAAGATATCAGTCAAAGGTACTGTTTTTGTTTAGAGAGTGTAAGATATCAGTCAAAGGTACTGTTTCTGTTTAGAGAGTGTAAGATATCAGTCAAAGGTACTGTTTTTGTATAAAGAGTGTAAGATATCAGTCAAAGGTACTGTTTCTGTTTAGAGAGTGTAAGATATCAGTCAAAGGTACTGTTTTTGTATAGAGAGTGTAAGATATCAGTCAAAGGTACTATTTTTGTATAGAGAGTGTAAGATATCAGTCAAAGGTACTGAATCTGCATAAAAGTTTAAGATACCAGTCAAAGGTACTGTTTCTGTTTAGAGAGTGTAAGATATCAGTCAAAGGTACTGTATCTGTATAGAGAGTGTATAATATCAGTCAAAGGTACTGAATCTGCATAAAAGTTTAAGATACCAGTCAAAGGTACTGTTTCTGTTTAGAGAGTGTAAGATATCAGTCAAAGGTACTGTATCTGTATAGAGAGTGTAATATATCAGTCAAAGGTGCTGTTTTTGTATCGAGAGTGTAAGATATCAGTCAAAGGTACTGTTTCTGTTTAGAGAGTGTAAGATATCAGTCAAAGGTACTATTTTTGTATAGAGAGTGTAAGATATCAGTCAAAGGTACTGTTTCTGTTTAGAGAGTGTAAGATATCAGTCAAAGGTACTGTTTTTGTATAGAGAGTGTAAGATATCAGTCAAAGGTACTGTTTTTGTATAGAGAGTGTAAGATATCAATCAAAAGTACTGTTTTTGTATAGAGAGTGTAATATATCAGTCAAAGGTACTGTTTCTGTATAGAGAGTGTAATATATCAGTCAAAGGTACTGTATCTGCATAAAAGTTTAAGATACCAGTCAAAGGTACTGTTTTTGTATAGAGAGTGTAATATATCAGTCAAAGGTACTGTTTTTGTATAGAGAGTGTAAGATATCAGTCAAAGGTACTGTTTTTGTATAGAGAGTGTAATATATCAGTCAAAGGTACTGTTTTTGTATAGAGAGTGTAATATATCAGTCAAAGGTACTGTTTTTGTATAGAGAGTGTAAGATATCAGTCAAAGGTACTGTTTTTGTATAGAGAGTGTAATATATCAGTCAAAGGTACTGTTTTTGTATAGAGAGTGTAAGATATCAGTCAAAGGTACTGTATCTGCATAAAAGTTTAAGATACCAGTCAAAGGTACTTTATCTGCATAAAAGTTTAAGATACCAGTCAAAGGTACTTTATCTGCATAAAAGTTTAAGATACCAGTCAAAGGTACTGTATCTGTATAAAAGTGTAAGATACCAGTCAAAGGTACTGTATCTGCATAAAAGTTTAAGATACCAGTCAAAGGTAGTGTATCTGTATAACGAGTGTAAGATACCAGTCAAAGATACTGTATCTGCATAAAAGTTTAAGATATCAGTCTAGGGCTTATACGGAGCCTCGATAGCTCATTTAATAGATTGTAATCCAAGGGTCGCAGGTTCGATACCCGGGCCGGCTGACATACTCGGTCCGGCTGCCTCGGTATGTCACCGGGAAATGCACTTAGCTCCCATTTCCTCGGCATGATATAGCCAAGTACGTGTTAAAAGTGCCGTTGAAACTAACAAAAAGAAAATGAAGGTGTATACGGTAAAGTTACGCCCCCTTGCGGATAGTTCACATCAAGCGGATACATTTTGATCCCATCCTTCGAGTAGATGCTGACATGTGATTGACATCAAAATTGAATCTGGGCTAATTATCAACAGAATGAATTTTACAACATTCTTTCTGTTGATATTTTACTTGTATTAACCTCAAGAGTGTGAATTGGCATGCTTTGTTTTCGTTATTAATTTAATTTACCTGTATTTTAGTCCACGTTTACAGCGCTATCTGAGGCGCATCGTTTTCTATTTCTTAAAGATATGAATTGACATGCTTTATTTTCATTGTTAATTTTATTTAATCGTAATCAACACTTGCAGCGCCGCCTAGCGCCCCAGAACGTGAGGCGCCTCGTTTTAATTTCACTTCTTTTTTTTATTTCTGAGGCCGTGGTTTGACTTTCCATTGCATAGCGATGAAATCTGAACTGGCATGGTGACCCGATTGGATCATCGTTGGGCCATTTCATTCAAGTCAATGAATAACCCCGGAAGTGGTTCAGGGAATACACATCAATGTGATGTGTTTGGTGATTCTCTGTCGGAGTACACCACATATTTTACGACCGAATAGGCCGACAATATTCAAATTGTAATTTTGTCACCTTCCGCCACCAAACTTTGTGATGTGAACAAAAGTAGTTCAGAATATTGTTCTCAATGGCGGCGAATTACATCTGAGGTTTTTTTCTCGACTTGACGGAAAAGGCCGAGGATATTTCGATTGATGGCGTCCCAGACTAGTTCAAATCGAATTGGACGTCTTCGGCCTTATGCATCTCATGATAGAAACAAAACTTGGATGTCAGTAATGGCCATTTAAAACTGCCCTTAAGTCCGTGTCTGTATTATGTTATAATAACTTTTGTGACGACACAATGACTAGATAACGTGACATTACTAACAACAACATAATCAATAGTTTCAGGTTATTGAAACCGAATGATTTCTTCATTTTTTTTTTCGTTGCAAAGTTGCAAGAATAACAGCAAAAATTAAAAGTGCAGGTATTTCATTGATTACTGAAACATCGTCGAGCGCTATTTTTAATACCTATCATTTTATATGAATCTGTTATTCTCATCTATATCATTTTATATGAATCTGTTATTCTCATCTATATAATTTTATATGAATCTGTTATTCTCATCTCAAGTGGGATGTTCGTTCGCTAGAACTTGTAAATTTGGGAAGTATCACTACGATTACCTCTGAGTATTTTTCAGAGACTCAAAGTTATTCGACTCGCATCGGAAAGAGACGACGATGTTCCGAATATACCCGCTCGTGACTTCTGACAGTATTTGCGCAATGACCCACGGGTGATGATAATTAGGATCCTACTACTACTACTAATAGTTTGAGAGAGAGAGAGAGAGAGAGAGAGAGAGAGAGAGAGAGAGAGAGAGAGAGAGAGAGAGAGAGAGAGAACATTCATTGATTGATTGAGAGAGATGAATACACGTTTTTCATTTTTATCGTTTCAGGCGGTTTGGATTACAGCCACCGTGCCCTATTTTGTCCTTGTTATACTCCTCATCCGGGGATGTACGCTGGACGGGGCTCTAAATGGAATAAAATATTACATTACGCCCAAGTGGGAGCGGCTAGCGGATCCCGCGGTAGGTCTTAATTCCTAATTCGGGGAAGAAAAACAAAATCACTATAATACATTTCAGGCAAGTACAGGGGTAACAAAATGATATACATGTATGCTCTCTGTGAAATAAGATTCCCACGATTGTTTAGAATAAGATCCACAAACCACATGGAATGAACAATAATACAGATTTATAAACATTCCATTTTTTTTCTCTGTATAAAAATCCAGTGTGAATTTTGTAAATATCGGTCTTTAAACATACATAATGCTCAGATTTTATAAAAGTTACAAGCATTAATAACTAGAATTACAGAGATGAAAGAAAATAAAAATTTTGACTTTGACAAAATCTATAAGGCGAGCATAGTAATAGATTGACAAGGTAAAAAAGTATGCATTTTTACCGTCTGTCTTTCAGGTATGGATTGATGCCGCAGCGCAAATTTTCTTCTCGCTGGGGCCAGGGTTTGGAACCCTCCTAGCACTGTCCAGCTACAATAAATTCCATAATAACTGTTACATGTATGTTTAGAACATCTCTGTCCACCACTATCCTACTCTCTGTCTTTCATTTTCTCACTCTCAAAATATCGCCGCCTGTTTTCTCAGATGCTGCCTTTTTGTTTTGCATTTCAATTTGCGCACAACACACATTTACCACCAAGTGTACCAGAAACTCCCAACAGTCTATATACTATGCACAATGTACAGTACTTAAATGACTGATGATCAATTGCTAATTGATTTATTAACAATTTGTACAGAAAATGACAGAATGTTAAACATATATAATTTTTCATCTCTATAATAGTGTTATGTTTTGACCCAATGCATTGTTTTATGTAGCCGACTAGTTTTCTGTGTCGTCTCTTCTTATTTGGCTAGTTTGATTTTGTTAGTGTTATCAACACATCCGTATATAAATTAAAGATTTTTTAAAAAGCGCATGTACAAATAGTCTACCAGTATATCTCAATAAATATATCATTGGTGACACTAATAGTTTTCACAATGCAATATACATTATCTACACACAATGCAATATACATTATCTACACACAATGTAATATACATCATCTGGACACATTAAGATAAAATTACAATTGCTTCAGGGCATCATAGCAAATTCCTAGGCTATAAAAGCTAAAATAGAATTAAATTCAAAGCTCAAAAGAATGCAGCATGAATGCCATTATATAACAAACTGTTTCAAGGCAGCACACGTTGCGCATATTGCACAAAAATATACCGAACATAAAATGTACTATGAAGGATAGGAATATATGTCTTGGGAACTTCAACATTTCAGTTATGTGATAGTTGTTATGATGTACAGTTATCTGATAGTTGTTATGATGTACAGGTATCTGATAGTTGTTATGATGTACAGTTATCTGATAGTTGTTATGATGTAGTTATCTGATAGTTGTTATGATTTACAGTTATCTGATAGTTGTTATGGTGTACAGTTATCTGATAGTTGTTATGGTGTACAGGTATCTGATAGTTGTTATGATGTACAGTTATCTGATAGTTGTTACGGTGTACAGTTATCTGATAGTTGTTATGATGTAGTTATCTAATAGTTGTTATGGTATACAGTTATCTGATAGTTGTTATGGTGTACAGTTATCTGATAGTTGTTATGGTGTACAGGTATCTGATAGTTGTTATGATGTACAGTTATGTGATAGTTGTTATGATGTAGTTATCTGATAGTTGTTATGATGTACAGTTATCTGATAGTTGTTATGATGTACAGTTATCTGATAGTTGTTATGGTGTACAGGTATCTGATAGTTGTTATGATGTACAGTTATCTGATAGTTGTTATGATGTAGTTATCTGATAGTTGTTATGATGTACAGTTATCTGATAGTTGTTATGGTGTACAGTTATCTGATAGTTGTTATGGTGTACAGGTATCTGATAGTTGTTATGATGTACAGTTATCTGATAGTTGTTACGGTGTACAGTTATCTGATAGTTGTTATGATGTAGTTATCTAATAGTTGTTATGGTGTACAGTTATCTGATAGTTGTTATGATGTACAGTATCTGATAGTTGTTATGATGTACAGTTATCTGATAGTTGTTATGGTGTACAGGTATCTGATAGTTGTTATGGTGTACAGGTATCTGATAGTTGTTATGGTGTACAGTTATCTGATAGTTGTTATGATGTACAGTTATCTAATAGTTGTTATGATGTACAGTTATCTGATAGTTGTTATGGTGTACAGTTATCTGATAGTTGTTATGGTGTACAGTTATCTGATAGTTGTTATGGTGTACAGTTATCTAATAGTTGTTATGATGTACAGTTATCTGATAGTTGTTATGATGTACAGTTATCTAATAGTTGTTATGGTGTACAGTTATCTGATAGTTGTTATGATGTAGTTATCTGATAGTTGTTATGGTGTACAGTTATCTGATAGTTGTCATGGTGTACAGTTATCTGATAGTTGTTATGGTGTACAGTTATCTAATAGTTGTTATGATGTACAGTTATCTGATAGTTGTTATGATGTACAGTTATCTAATAGTTGTTATGGTGTACAATTATCTGATAGTTGTTATGATGTAGTTATCTGATAGTTGTTATGGTGTACAGTTATCCGATAGTTGTTATGGTGTACAGGTATCTGATAGCTGTAATGATGTACAGTTATCTGATAGTTGTTATGGTGTACAGTTATCTGATAGTTGTTATCACCTTTACTTTCTTGTTTTATAGCTGTACTTTGCACGGCATTCTGTTTAGACCATGTCTCTAGTTTGTAAATAACGCAGCTGTACTTTGCACTGCATTCTGTTTAGACCATGTCTCTAGTTTGTAAATAACGAAGTCTATCTGTTTAGACCATGTCTTTAGTTTGTAAATAACGAAGTCTATCTGTTTAGACCATGTCTCTAGTTTGTAAATAACGTAGTTGATGCTGATAAGCCACGTAAAGTTTGATATATAAAGAGTTCCAAACAAAAGCCTGTTCCTCTTTTTTTCTTTTTTCCAAGCAATCCAGTTTCCATTTGTTCAACATCATCATATATTTATTTATTTCGAACCTTTATTTTACAAAATAATTAGTCTGTTCAACCTCATTATATGTTTATTTATTTCGAATCTTTATTTTACAAAATAATCAGTTTGTTGAACGTCATCATATATTTATTTATTTCGAATATTTGTTTTACAAAATAATCAGTCTGTTGAACGTCATCATATATTAATTTATTTCGAATATTTGTTTTACAAAATAATCAGTTTGTTCGAACTTACTTTTATCTCATCTAGCTTGTTAAACATCGTGTCATTGTTTTTCTCTTTAGAGCATTATTCATTCAGATATTTAATTGTAGGCCTTTTCTGTCGTAATTTGGAGCATTATTTCCTCTGATATTTAATTGTAGGCTTTTTCCGTCGTAATTTGGAGCATTAATTCCTCTGATATTTAATTGTATGCCTTTTCCGTCGTAATTTGGACTAGTAATACCTTTGATATTTAATTGTAGGCCTTTTCCGTCGTAATTTGGAGCATTAATTCCTCTGATATTTAATTGTAGGCCTTTTCCGTCGTAATTTGGAGCATTATTTCCTCTGATATTTAATTGTAGGCCTTTTCCATTGTAATTTGGAGCATTAATTCCTTTGATATTTAATTGTAGGCCTTTTCCGTCGTAATTTGGAGCATTAATTAATTTGATATTTAATTGTATGCCTTTTCCGTCGTAATTTGGAGCATTAATTCCTTTGATATTTAATTGTAGGCCTTTTCCGTCGTAATTTGGACTGTTAATACCTTTGATATTTATTTATAGACCTTTTCCGTCGTAAATTGGGGAGGATCAGTTCCTTTGATATTTAGATGCAGGCCTTTTCCGTCGTAATTTTGAGCATTAATTCTTTTGATATTTAATTGATGGCCTTTTCCGTCCTAATGTTTTTTACGTGTAAGGCTTTCATTTACATCATGTTCAGTTCTAGTTCTGGAATCTTTTCTTCTTGTCTTTCATCTGCTACAGGCTTTGTTTTATGTGCATTTAATTCATTTATCTCTCAATGATGTTTGCTTTTAACATGTGGTGTAAGATTCCGAGTGTCCTTTGACGAGTGATTTTTAACATGTTGTATCAGATTCCAAGTATCCCTTGACGAGTGAGTTTTAACATGTTGTATCAGATTCCAAGTGTCCCTTGACGAGTGAGTTTTAACATGTTGTATCAGATTCCAAGTGTCCCTTGACGAGTGATTTTTAACATGTTGTATCAGATTCCAAGTATCCCTTGACGAGTGAGTTTTAACATGTTGTGTAAGATTCTAAGTTTCCCTTGACGAGTGAGTTTTAACATGTTGTGTAAGATTCTAAGTTTCCCTTGACGAGTGAAAATAATAAAAGCACTGTTTGAGCCTACTATCGATTTAGGTAGGGGAAAACTGCGTCACTTTTAGATACTAAGTTTGTCACTAACTATTTTTCACTAAATGTTACTATTAGACATTAACTATTTCTCAAAAATTTGCCAAAGTTATTATTAGGCACTGACAATTAATGTTAAGTAATCACTTACAGTTACTAAAAGTTACTAAATGTCACTACATTTTGCTAGAATAATCCTTAATTAAATAATGTTGAACAATATAAATACATTGGTAAAAAATAAGTATTGGAAACACATATATTGTTCAAATAAAGTGATAGGTGGATCTTATGTAAGACCTGTTCAAAAAACAGACAGCAGAATGGGAAAGAAGGGTAAGAACACCAACAGCAAAGAAAGCCGTTTAATGCAAAATGTGGAAGAAAGCCGTTTAATGCAAAATGTGGAAGAAAGCCGTTTAATGCAAAATGTGGAAGAAAGCCGTTTAATGCAAAATATGGAAGAAAGCCGTTTAATGCAAATGTTAAAGAAAGCCGTTTAATGCAAAATGTGGAAGAAAGCCGTTTAATGCAAAATATGGAAGAAAGCCGTTTAATGCAAATGTTAAAGAAAGCCGTTTAATGCAAAATGTGGAAGAAAGCCGTTTAATGCAAAATGTGGAAGAAAGCCGTTTAATGCAAAATATTAAAGAAAGCCGTTTAATGCAAATGTTAAAGAAAGCCGTTTAATGCAAAATGTGGAAGAAAGCCGTTTAATGCAAAATGTTAAAGATAGCCGTTTAATGCAAAATGTTAAAGAAAACCGTTTAATGCAAAATGTGGAAGAAAGCCGTTTAATGCAAATGTTAAAGAAAGCCGTTTAATGCAAAATGTGGAAGAAAGCCGTTTAATGCAAAATGTGGAAGAAAAGTAAATATTAATTTCATTAGAATTCATCAACACCTCTTCCATATAAAAATACATGTCTTCAATATTTGTCATTAAAAAGATTTGTATACATGCTCTACCACTTTAAAGACTTGTTACTAAAGATGTTCTACCACTTTAAAGACTTGTTACTAAAGATGTTCTACCACTTTAAAGACTTGTTACTAAAGATGTTCTACCACTTTAAACACTTGTTACTAAAGATGCTCTACCACTTTAAAGACTTGTTACAAATGATGTTCTACCACTTTAAACACTTGTTACTAAAGATGTTCTACCATTTTAAAGACTTGTTACCAATGATGCATTACCACTTTAAAGACTTGTTACTAAAGATGTTCTACCACTTTAAACACTTGTTACTAAAGATGTTCTACCACTTTAAAGACTTGTTACTAAAGATGCTCTACCACTTTAAAGACTTGTTACCAATGATGTTCTACCACTTTAAACACTTGTTACTAAAGATGTTCTACCATTTTAAAGACTTGTTACCAATGATGCTCTACCACTTTAAAGACTTGTTACTAAAGATGTTCTACCACTTTAAAAACTTGTTACTAAAGATGTTCTACCACTTTAAAGACTGTTACTAAAGATGTTCTACCACTTTAAAGACTTGTTACTAAATGATGCGCTATAACTTATAAGACTTTCTACTAATGATGCTCTACCATTTTAAAGACTTGTTACTAAAGATGCTCTACCACTTTAAAGACTTGTTATTAATGATGCTCTACCACTTTAAAGACTTGTTATTAATGATGCTCTACCACTTGTTAGTGAAGATGCTCTACCACTTTAAAGACTTATTACTAAAGATACCAGGAAATCTACATTAGATATGTATGTAATGAAGATATTTTTTATATTTTGTACATACAGTAGATATGTATGTAATGAAGATATTTTTATATTTTGTACATCTACATTAGATATGTATATAATGAAGATATTTTTTTATTTTATACATGCTATTGTACTAATCTCGCACGTTACCCGTTTAGTTTCTTTTTAAATCTTAATGAGAACGGTGGACCAAGACTTGGGCTAAAATGGCCTGTTACTTTCCTTATATCTTATACCATAGGTACACATTTTTAATTATTTATTTTCTTTTTTCTCCAGGGACGCCATGATCACAGCCTCAATCAACTGCTTAACAAGCCTGCTGGCTGGGTTTGTGGTCTTCACTGTGCTGGGTTACATGGCGCATATTCAGGGAAGAGACTTGGACGAGTTAGCCATCGAGGGTTTGCAAAATATATTCACAATTTTCTACGTCACCTGCCATAACATATAGCAAAAATTATGTATCAGTCGCATGAGACAACTACGGTAGTGTTGTTAACTTTATAAGTTTTGTATGTGTGTGTGTGTTTTGTTTTTTTTTTGTTTGTTGTTTTTTAAGTCATGCACAGAGAGGTTATATTATAAAACAATTTGCTAATGATAAATTGAGTTCAGCATAATCTTCATCGTTTGTTTGTTTGTTTGTATTTTTTGGGGGGGGGGGGGGCTAGCAGAAAGGGGGTGTTGTTTCTTTATTTCCGATCATAGAGTCAATCACCAAAATGTCGCTAAGTATAGATTTTGCTGCAGTTAAATGACCGGAAGTGCGAACAAGCCAACAAACAGTAAACAGAAATTACATAAAATGGAATCGTATTGAATAAATGAAGATAACAAAACGGTGCTGGGATCAAATTACATTATTGCTGATTGGTACATCTTAAACGTCATACATTATTGCTGATTGGTACATCTTAAACGTCATACATTATTGCTGATTGGTACATCTTAAACGTCATACATTACTGCTGATTAGTACATCTTAAACGTTATACATTATTGCTGATTGGTACATCTTAAACGTCATACATTATTGCTGATTGGTACATCTTAAATGTCATACATTATTGCTGATTGGTACATCTTAAACGTCAAAGCGTGATCAAGTGCCAGAAACTAGTGAGAAAATGCAGATATGATCAGGCAATGAGGCGCTCAGTAAATCAGATGATGATGTGATGACGATAAGGGAGATGAAACCTAGGGAGAAGAATATGTATGTATGTATGTATCTATGTATGTATTTATGTATGTATATATGGATGCATGCATGCATGCATGCATGCATGTATGTATGTATGTATGTATGTATGTATGTATGTATGTATGTATGTATGTATGTATGTATCTATGTATGTGTGGTTTTAAGGCACATCAGCTCAATTACGGCCTTATAGTGCCGAGCTAAAATTAAGTAGCAAACATTGTAAATGCAAGAACTTTCGCCAAAATCCCTAGGAATAAAATCCCCTCCAACCAAAAGTACATATAATCCACTACTTTCTCAGTTGGCACAGGTTGCCTTCATCAGTCTTCGGAACGAAAAGACTATAGAAAGATATCAAGGCAAAGCCATGGAGCGACTGAGATAGATGCTGTATCATACTACGAGTATCATTAGATTACTTAATTGACGTATCGCATTAAATAGTGTCGCTCCATGACATCATGGCTCCATCGCTATAACGGTTCATTGCCTTTTTCAGAGGATAAAATGACGTGAGGACCGACCCCAGCTTAATCTTGAATATAAAATCAATTTATATGTGAGCTAGACCGTACAAAAAATCATCTGATGACAGTGGAATAGATAGTAAAATGGGAGAATTATCAGACCCTAACTGAGATAAATATAAGTTGTTTGATATACCCGCAATCGGCAGCTCACGTGTCACGGGAAAATATACGTCGGAGTAAATGAAAGAAATTTGTATCATGACGTCATCGAACTGATGCTCGCGCGCCACTTTTATCGTATGCTTTGTTCTGATGGATTCTGACAGCTATTAACCCGTTGATGAGCGTCATATTTTAGTTTTAAAGTCATCAAAACAAGGTTAATTCGATGTCAAATATGAGAAAACTATTCCCCAAAATAACCCCGTTGATCGTTAATTATAATCTACTGTTAAACTATACAGAATAAAACTAGACTTTATTTCACATGCGTTTCCTCCATCGAGTTGCTACAGTATTCGTCTATTTTTCCCCCCTCCCCGGACAGTTATACCCCCCTTGCGAATTTTAAAAGGGAAAAGTATCAAGGATAGAAATAATGCACACATTTTAATCATTTCATTCATTACTTTCTAATTTCTAACCTTATTGTCACCAGGGGCTCCATAACTCTCGACTTGTTCGCGTCAAACCAAACGGAAGTTTTCAGTGTAAAGAAACAGCCTGCTAAATGTCCTTTTCCGGTTCTAGGAAAAGTCCATTTTCACTAAAAGGGTGAGGTTTCTTGTAGTACACATACATAGAAGGTAAAAACTGTGTCGTCAGCATATTTCTCAAAACAACTGAACAAAATAAAAAGGGCAAACGGTGTACATAAAATAAATGGGTTTAAAGTGATTTAACCCCCAAAGTTACGGAAATGTATCGGAATTATTCGGAGTTTATCAAAGACGATGAACTACATCACGCGTGTAATGCTTTTGAGGGAGGCATCTTAGATATAAAATCTTTTGGAGCTCTTTAGGGTTGCATCCTAGATATGAGATCTTTTGAGAAAGTTTTCAAGATATAACTTTTATTCTAATCAGTCAAGTCTGCGAAATTTTCTGTTCAAATTCATCATCAAGGATGAAGCTATAAGAAAGACATAGAAAACTTTTAAAATGAAGAAATATTTCCCCCGGCTGCAGTCATTATGTTTGGAAAACTCTACCTAATTTGTATTTGTGTGTTATTTAATTTTGTCGGAATTCGCGATGGAAATCTATCGCGAAATGAAACATCCGCTAATTTTTTTTTTTTTTTTTTAAGTAGTAATAGATTGGTTTAATATAATAGCTGAAACATAAAAAAACACACACAAAAAAAAAAAAAACGAAATGTAGCGTCCGCAAAGAAAAGGGGGATTTCCTTCTTTATGGTTCGAAAGAAAAGGAGATTAGCTATAAAACGCATAAAGGAAATATAGGTGATGCCTTTTGTTTTTCATCAATCATCAAACTTGTTACTCCACTTTCGTAGACAATTTTGATGCCAAATTTGTGGACTTACGTAATAACTGGACTATAGTCAGGCGATTATATTATGTTTTACCCCCCCCCCCCCCCCCCCGAAATAATATTCATTTATGCCACAAGAAGATCTTTAACTATGTTATATCTACTTTTATCACTGCTATTCAGTTATTGCAGTTCCACAAGGTCAGACAATATCGATATGGTTTAGCTATGTTATATCTACTTTTATCACTGCTATTCAATTGTTGCTGTTTCACGACGTCAGACAACATCGATGTGGGTTTTTTTTCGCGGATCCGTCATTACCCTGATGTATCTCATTCAATTTTGCAATTTCACAATGCCAAAAAATTTAGCGGTGGTTTTATTTCGCAGATCTGTCATTATTATAGTGAATCTCGTTCAGTTTTTGCAGATTCACGCTGTTGAATAGCATCGCGGTGGTTTTATTTCGCTGATCTAGTATTACCCACGTGTATCTCACATTTTAAAACTATTTAATTTGCGACTGTTAACATTTCGCGCATGTGCTCATCCCGCAAAGTTCGCAAAAATATATATCAATCGAAAAAGATGGGGTTTTCAGTACTCCCTTGGGCCTGTTGCATGTATTTAAACTTCTGAAGTGAAATTTATTCTTATTTTAAACACATGTATATTTATCTGTAGTAATAATTTACTCTGGATTTCTTGAAAGTTTGTTTTATCATTAAAAAAAAAAGGCCTCTAAGTCGTAATGTTGTTAGCTATATTCACAAACCAGAGGATTTTTTTCATAAACTCATTAGTGGAATTCTTGGTTTCGGTCGAGTAAATTGTTAAGTGTTCATTTACAGGGTTCCTACACTTTATCATATGAGATGCCAATTTCTGCATATGACGAGATTAAGATAATTGTAACGTTATTTCTTATCCCGCTATTTTATCAATTGCCATGTCGATGGCTATGTGGACGATACAAAGTAAATCTTTGAATAGGAAAACTTTTCCAATTAAGAACCACATGTCTTGAGTAGGCCTTTGACCTAGCAATGTTAGTCACAGAGAGTTTTACCTAAATGCACAAAGATAACGTATTTTTACGATGCAAGAATTTAGAATCTGCATATTTTATAGGAGGAAATATATTTTTCTCCAAGATAAGGAATGATGAAAATTCAAGAATCTGGGTTATCAATTTTGCTTGGAATGTATGATGATGTGTTCGAAATAAATTAACTACCGCAGCTCCGTGAGTATGCATGTCATTTTACTGTATACCGCAAAAGGTCTACTTTATTTACCTAACTTATACCGTACATGGTCTACTTTATGTCCCTTACTTACACCGTACAATGTCTATTTTATGTCCCTTACTTATACCGTTCAGGGTCTACTTTATGTCCTTTACTTACAATGTCTATTTTATGTCCTTTACATATACCGTACATGGTCTACTTTATGTCCCTTTTTTACACCGTACAATGTCTATTTTATGTACCTTACTTATACCATACAGGGTCTACTTTATGTCCTTTACTTATACCGATTAAGGTCTACTTTATGTCCCTTACATATACCGTACATGGTCTACTTTATATCCCTTATTTATACCGTACAATGTCTACTTTATGTTCCTTACTTATACAGTAAAAGGTCTACTTTATGTCCCTTTACATATACCGTATAAGGTCTACTTTATTAATCTTACTGATACCGTACAAGGTCTACTTTATGTCCCTTACTTATACCGTACAAGGTCTACTTTATTAATCTTACTGATACCGTACAAGGTCTACTTTATATCCCTTATACGGTACAATGTCTACTTTATATCCCTTATACGGTACAATGTCTACTTTATATCCCTTATACGGTACAATGTCTGCTTTATATCCCTTATAGCGTACAAGGTCTACTTTATATCCCTTATACCGTACAAGGTCTACTTTATGTCCCTTATACCGTACAAGGACTACTTTATGTCCCTTACTTATACCGTACAAGGTCTACTTTATTTCCCTTATACGGTACAATGTCTACTTTATATCCCTTACTGATACCGTACAAGGTCCACTTTATGTCCCTTACTTATACCGTACAAGGTCTACTTAATAGCCCTTACATATACCGTACAAGGTCTATTTTATATCCCTTACTTATACCGTACAAGGTCTACTTTATATCCCTTAAAGGGAACAATGTCTACTTTATGTCCCTTACTTATACCGTACAATGTCTACTTTATGTACCTTACTTATACCGTACAATGTCTACTTTATGTCCCTTACTTATACCGTACAATGTCTACTTTATGTACCTTACTTATACCGTACAATGTCTACTTTATATACCTTACTTATATCAATTAAGGTCTACTTTATGTACCTTACTTATATCAATTAAGGTCTACTTTATGTCCCTTACTTATACCGTACATGGTCTACTTTATCTCCCTTACTTATACCGTACATGGTCTGCTTTATGTCCCTTACTTACATCGTAGAATATCTATTTTATATACCTTACTTATGGCGTACAAGGTCTACTTTATATACCTTACTTATACCGTATATGGTCTACTTTATGTCCTTTACTTATACCGTACATGGTCTACTTTATGTCCTTTACTTATACCGTACATGGTCTACTTTATGTCCTTTACTTATACCGAATAAGCTCTACTTTATGTCCTTTACTTATACCGTATATGGTCTACTTTATGTCCTTTACTTATACCGAATAAGCTCTACTTTATGTCCTTTACTTATACCGTACATGGTCTACTTTATGTCCTTTACTTATACCGAATAAGCTCTACTTTATGTCCTTTACTTATACCGTACATGGTCTACTTTATGTCCTTTACTTATACCGAATAAGCTCTACTTTATGTCCTTTACTTATACCGTACATGGTCTACTTTATGTCCTTTACTTATACCGAATAAGCTCTACTTTATGTCCTTTACTTATACCGTACATGGTCTACTTTATGTCCTTTACTTATACCGAATAAGCTCTACTTTATGACCCTTATTTATACCGATCAAGGTCTACTTTATGTCCCTTACATATACCGTACAAGGTCTACTTTATGTCCCTTACTTATACCGTACAAGGTCAACTTTATGTCCCTTACTTATGCCGTACAATGTCTACTTTATGTCACTTTTTTTTGTAGCGTACAATGTCTACTTTCTGAAGTTATACGGTACGAGGTCTACCTTATGTTCCTTACTTATACCGTGCAATGTCTACTTTATTTGACCCTTACTTATACCGTACATTGTCTACCTTATGTACCTTACT
This sequence comes from Margaritifera margaritifera, assembly GCA_029931535.1. NCBI lineage: Eukaryota > Metazoa > Mollusca > Bivalvia > Unionida > Margaritiferidae > Margaritifera > Margaritifera margaritifera. Next base: position 1,831,748 of record JAQPZY010001507.1, on the reverse strand, counting down.
TATGCTGTATAATGTCTACTTGATGTCCCTTACTGATTCCATACAGGGGCTACTTTATGTACCTTACTTATACTGTACAATGTCTACTTTATGTACCTTACTTCTACCGTACAATGTCTACTTTATGTCCCTCACTTATTCCGTACAATGTCTACTTTATGTACCTCACTTATTCCGTACAATGTCTATTTTATGTACCTCACTTATTCCGTACAATGTCTACTTTATGTACTTTACTTCTACTGTACAATGTCTACTTTATGTACCTCACTTATTCCGTACAATGTCTACCTTATGTACCTCACTAATTCCGTACAATGTCTAGTTTATGTACCTTACTTATACTATACAATGTCTACTGTATCTACCTTACTTATACCGTACAAGGTCTACTTTATGTACCTTACTTATATCGTACAATGTCTACTTTATCTACCTTACTTATACTGTACAATGTCTATTTTATGTACCTTACTTATACCGTACAATGTCTATTTTATCTACCTTACTTATACCGTACAATGTCTCCTTTATTTGACCCTTACTTATAGTGTACAAGGTCAACTTTATATCCCTTGCTTTTACTGCACAGGATCTACATTATGTCCCTTACTTATAACATACAGGATCTACATTATGTCCCTTACTTATAACATACAGGATCTACATTATGTCCCTTACTTATAACATACAGGATCTACATTATGTCCCTTACTTATAACATACAGGATCTACATTATGTCCCTTACTTATAACATACAAGGTCTTTACAGATTGCCTAGTCTCTCCCCGAAAACTTAGTCGGAAGATCCGTGTTTTTTTAATGTGTTAATAGTACCAATGCTAGTTGTACCACATCTTATAAAGTGCTGCATGCCAATTCAATCAATTCTGAACAGCAAATGTTATTGATTTCATAGAATGAAGCACATAAACTTAAAGCTATGGTATGTTTAGAATTTTAATGAGTTTAATTTTTGTCCTTTTTTTGAAGAAAAAAAAAACATCAGCGGGGGCAAATTACTGAAGACGGTTTTATGTTTGTCAATCTGATTTCAATTTTAGAAAAGATTTATGAAATTAATTAAACCTTGATTTTGAGAGTCATCGGTGATGTTTGCTTGATATTGATTTCCAACAAAAATAGGTCGATTTTGTTACCAACCGGTCGGTAGAGAGGAGATTTGTGTAGCGCATTCTTCATCGAGTATTACTGCAGATTTCTTTCTATATGTTTATATTCATATTTATACTCATATTAATAATAATAATAATAATAATAATAATAATAATTTTATTATTATAAACGCTATAATAAGTCTTACGCTTTTTTCTATATATACTCCAAACAGTAAAATTTGACACCAACTAAAGTTATCTCTTCTAAATGTTAGCACTGCGATTGGACATTAACAAACAGATGTTTTTAGCATTGCTGTTGGACCTTAACAAACAGATGTTTTTAGTACTGCTGTTGGACCTTAACAAACAGATGTTTTTTAGCACTGCTGTTGGACCTTAACAAACAGATGTTTTTAGTACTGCTGTTGGACCTTAACAAACAGATGTTTTTTAGCACTACAGTTGGACCTTAACAACAAACAGATGTTTTTTAGCACTACAGTTGGACCTTAGCAACAAGCAGATTTTTTTTAGCACTGCTGTTGGACCTTAACAACAAAGAGATGTTTTTTAGAACTGCTGTTGGACCTTAACAACAAACAGATGTTTTTTAGCACTGCTGTTGGACCTTAACAAACAGATGTTTTAGCACTGCGATTGGACCTTAACAAACAGATGTTTTTAGTACTGCAGTTGGACCTTAACAAACAGATGTTTTTAGTACTGCTCTTGGACCTTAACAAACAGATGTTTTTAGTACTGCTGTTGGACCTTAACAACAAACAGATGTTTTTTAGCACTGCTGTTGGACCTTAACAAACAGATGTTTTTTAGCACTGCTGTTGGACCTTAACAACAAACAGATGTTTTTTAGCACTGCTGTTGGACCTTAACAAACAGATGTTTTTAGCACTGCGATTGGACCTTAACAAACAGATGTTTTTAGTACTGCAGTTGGACCTTAACAAACAGATGTTTTTTAGCACTGCTGTTGGACCTTAACAAACAGATGTTTTTAGCACTGCGATTGGACCTTAACAACAAACAGATGTTTTTTAGCACTGCTGTTGGACCTTAACAACAAACAGATGTTTTTTAGCACTGCTGTTGGACCTTAACAAACAGATGTTTTTAGCACTGCGATTGGACCTTAACAAACAGATGTTTTTAGTACTGCTGTTGGACCTTAACAAACAGATGTTTTTAGTACTACTGTCGGACCTTAACAAACAGATGTTTTTAGTACTGCGGTCGGACCTTAACAAACAGATGCTTTTTAGCACTGCTGTTGGACCTTAACAAACAGATGTTTTTAGTATTGCTGTTGGACCGTAACAAACAGATGGGGGGGGGGTCTTTAGGTTATCTCGTTTAGTTTATTCTGCTTCCGACAGTTTTAATACTTTTTTTAAAGTTTTCATTTTATGATTTTGTTAACAAATGCTTTCGTACGACGTAAACATGGAAATTCCTGGAATGGCATTACAATTCTATGAGGTCGTATATAAGATTTTATCATAATATTACAGAATTTTATGACAATTTCATGCGTTTATGTGACGCATAATTACATCAAGATACAGAGTTCCAGTATGACGTACAAGTCCAATTAGAAACTCCATTGTGCTGAACGAACTTGACAATAGGGTGGACTCTCTACTGTATTTTCAACAAAAGATCTCCAGTCAAATGCTTTTGTGCAGCATCAGTTGTTGTTTTGTGAAACCTGTCTTAAAGAACAGCCTTTTAAAGTTGACGCGTGACCATTAGGTCCACTTGACGGAGTCTTCGAAGAAAAACCGTTATAATAATCATTTTGAATGGAAGACATCTTCCTAACATGGAGGAATGACATTTATTTCGTGCTCAAAATTCATCTTCCCTACATCAAATCTTCTATTGAAGATTTTATCGAAGACGTTTTTATTTGTTTGCTGTAAGCATGTTATATCTTATATGACTTAAAATATTAACGGGGGAGGGGGTTGGTAAGCGAAGGGGACCCTTTTGTTGCATATATCGTTCTACCAGTCTATATTATTTTGATTTTTTTTTTCTTATTATTTAAATTAATTCATTTCCTGTTTAATGTTTTAGTCGCACGTGTCGGCTAGTTAATTGAACACTGTTATAATAATATTTTGGTTTAAACGGGGAAACAGTGGTTCATTTTCATCAAGCATTTTGCTGAATCCCTGACATGTTAAATTCTCTGCTCATAATGCAATAAAGATATTAAAATGAATATAGTTTGAAAACATAGTTTATTGCTTACTGCTTGATCTAACATGATTTCCAAGTCAATATAAAGACTTGAAAAAGTTGAATAATTGTTCTTTTTCTGGACTTTTGCGCGATTTTCATTATTCAGCAAGTTTCACTGTATTGTTCCTTGATGATCAAAAAAGGCAGGGTGCAAAGTCCCTGTGCCGGCACTTGCAATAGAATGAAACAGAAGGCAGGGTGCAAAGTCCCTGTGCCGGCACTTGCAATGGAATGAAACCATTTTTGAGAGTAAAACTGCTAATAGGTTTGGCATTAAGGGCAACAAACTGATGTTAGCATTTCTTATTATTTATACACTCGCCATGAGGCGGAGAGCGTTGTTTTATGATGTCCATCGTTCTGTCTGTCTGACTGTTACCAATTTCGTTTCCGCACAATAACTCGAGTTCTCCACCATCTACAGTTAACATCTGTGTAGATGGTTTACGCATGCGTAAAGGATGAACCCTATCACTAAACGACTACCTATTGTGGCTTAAAAAACATTGGCAGAAAGTTTCGTTGCAAAAATATCCAGTGTTAAGTGAGGAAGATTTGGTTTTTCAGTTTGTTACAAATTTACAATGTTTGTTTTTGCCACCCTAGATTTAATACACTCATTGTCGCTTGATAAACATTGGCATTTTCTAATTTGGTTTTTCACTTTTCATTTTCATTTTTAGGGTAGTGATGTTACTTTGGATAGAATTTTCTGTGCCAAACCAAAGATTGACAGAAAGAGAGAGAAAGTAAAATTTCCTGTTCGGGATTGAAAATGGCAAAACATATCCTTCTATAGATATTAAACAAGATTGAGAGAAAGAAAGTTATGTATTGTACATGGAGTTTTTGTACTTGTTAAGAAAAGAATTTTATATATGTCTGTAAAAATGCAAAGGGTTGGAGTGCTTACGCACACTATACCCACAAGCATACTCTTATCATACTCTCATACTCTTATCATACTCTCATACTCTTATCATACTCTCACACAAAAGGGGTAAGAGGTTTTAAGTTTTAGCTTTTGTGGAAGACATAGAAATATGCAAACATAAAACACATAGACATATGCAAACATAAAACACATAGACATATGCAAACATAAAACACATAGACATATGCAAACATAAAACACATAGACATATGCAAACATAAAACACATAGACATATGCAAACATAAAACACTTAGACATATGCAAACATAAAACACATAGATTGGCAATGATTGAATAGTATCTCTGTTTCTAAGAGAACTGGGTGGCCTGAAAAATATCATTTTGAATACAGACGTTCACCGACAAAGATGAATTCCACACAGAAAACAGTATGATCTACCCTACCAAAAGTTAAACGAAGACGAATGCGATGCCATGCAACCAGAGTGCTGCTATACCCTGTGACATGAGCGATGCAGCACAACCTTGATGCTCTACTATCAAAAGATATGCCGTTCATGTGCCCATCTATGTATATCATCCATGCACTCAAATACCACAAACTCATCGAGAATCAGAAATCAGAGAAGAATATACGTTACCTGTGGTTTTGCCTGGCTATTGTGAATTTGAAAGTCTATTCCAGATGGTCAAAAGCAAATGGCTTACAAATTTGGATGTCCCCAATCCAAATCTTTGGCCAGAAAATGATTCGTCTACTTGGGACGAGGAAACCAAGTGCAGTGTTTCAGTTGTAGTGTGACGATCCGTATGGACTATACATATTTAGCTGTCCTTGAATATGACAGATGATCTCCATGCTGTCACAACCTTCCCTTGTTGGGCCATGATTATTATCCTCATGGATACTTTAGAGGAGAGAATTCATAGTTTACCCCCTGAGCCGCGAGAACGCATTTACAGAGGCTTTGTACACATTCAAGGGAAGCGCAAAGAACCCATCCTTCACGACATAGACGTTTTAACCGTTGGTGTTTGAATACTATAAGAGGTTTACTATCTTCAAATGGTCAGACATTGATCACACAACTAAGAATAGCTTCGATGTCACAACTTCTATCTACAAAGTTTGAATACTACAAAGAATAGCTTCGATGTCACAACTTCTATCTACAAAGTTTGAATACTACAAAGAATAGCTTCGATGTCACAACTTCTATCTACAAAGTTTGAATACTACAAAGAATAGCTTCGATGTCACAACTTCTATCTACAAAGTTTGAATACTACAAAGTTTGAATACTACAAAGTTTGAATACTACAAAGAATAGCTTCGATGTCACAACTTCTATCTACAAAGTTTGAATACTACAAAGTTTGAATACTACAAAGTTTGAATACTACAAAGTTTGAATACTACAAAGAATAGCTTCGATGTCACAACTTCTATCTACAAAGTTTGAATACTACAAAGAATAGCGTCGATGTCACAACTTCTATCTACAAAGTTTGAATACTACAAAGAATAGCTTCGATGTCACAACTTCTATCTACAAAGTTTGAATACTACAAAGAATAGCTTGGATGTCACAACTTCTATCTACAAAGTTTGAATACTACAAAGAATTCTTCCAGAGGACAGAGACTCAGAGGATTACAATAAACTTTTTTATCGCCTGAAGAAAATCAAGTGAAACACAAAGAACAATTGCATCCGAAATGGCATAGATGTTTTAATCATTGATATCTGAATGTTATAAAAAGGCTGATTACTTTGAAAATGTCCAAATTGTCAGACATTGATCAACTGCGAACACATTATAAGACTCTCCATGCCACGACTTCTGTCATCAGCGATACAACAAATTCCGTGGAAGAAAGTCAATGACAGTGTTCAAAACTTAGTGGATTAACAAGTACCGTTAAAAGAACAGTTTCCACAAGACGACACGATTCCATTGAATTTTGGACGGCTTGTGGTGTGTGTCAGTGACTACTTTTCTTGGATTTCGTTTACCGGCAGAGTCTTTGTGGCAAATTTATGAACAGTACATGCAAAGACTTGACCACCAAAACTTTATCTGTACACGAAAAACTCAGTGTGTTAAAAGTGTTGCGAATAGTGTTATGCGAGTTGTGTAGCTCCGTGTAAAGAAGACATTCGTCTTACTTTATATCGGCTCTTCATACTTACCAAAATAGTGTGTATAGCTAGTTCGATACACCAACCGATTTATGACCGTAAGGATGTACGTGACTGGAAAAGTCTTGGATTCGACACTTGGAAACAAGAAATGACTGATTATGCCAAAGACGGTGTATGTGACTGATGATAGAAAGAAAACATGAACTTTGCACCATGAAAGAAAAAACATGAACTTTTTTTTAAATTTTAAGTATGTTGTACCATGAAATAAAATTCAAAGGAACAAGTTCTGTCCCATATATATATATATAAGTTCAATCTGTGAAGATGGAAGAGCCCCAACAGATGACACTTCTGAATAGAGATTTACAGAAAGTCGTTTGAAAATACACTTTCAACAAGTCTTCTGGAGAAACTCCAGACTACTCTTGTCGAAATAAAAGTTAAGATACTTGTTACGTCTGTCAAGAGAAAGGACATTGGACTCCAGACTATCCACACTGTCAAAGAAAAGAACATCAGATACAGGAGACATTGGACTCCAGACTATCCACACTGTCAAAGAAAAGAACATCAGATACAGGAGTCATTGGACTCCAGACTATCCACACTGTCAAAGAAAAGAACATCAGATACAGGAGAAAAGAGAGATAAACGTAAAGAAACCTGTTAGCATTATCTAAATAAAGGACATTGGTCTACAGAGTGTCCCAAGAAAGTGAAAAGGAGACAAAAAGGAAATTCAGAAGAAGAAGAAGTAAAAACAGAAGAAGAACCAATTTGAGCAAAGAAATCTAAAGCAAGACAAGCAGAAGAAACAACAGAAATACCCATTCCAGTGAAGAAATTCAAAACAGAAAGACAGTTAAAGAAGAAGAAAGTTTGGACTTTTTTATGTGTTTTGAAATTTCATTGTGATTATTTTTCAAGAGAATATACCAAAATAAAGTAAGTGTATCTATGTCTTTATTTTGTTTCTTCAGTATTGATAAGATACTCACACACATTTTTACGGACAAATAAATATTTTCTTAACAAGTACAGACATTCCATGTACGACGCACAAAAACATTTGTAACGAAGTGAACGAAACTAACATTGTACCGAAGTGAACCAAACTAAAATTGAATATTTTGCTACACACTTTCTGCCAATGTTTATCAAGCGATATTGGATCAGTGAGTGTATTAAATCTAGGGTGGCAGAAACAAACATCGTAAATTTGTAACAAACTGAAGAACCAAATATACCTCACTTGACACAGGATATTTTTGCAACGAAACTTTCTGCCAATGTTTTTCAAGCGACAATAGGTAGCCATTTGGTGAGAGAATTAAATCTAGGACGACAAAAACGAAAACAGTATTACAAATTGTAAACCCCACTTGACTCCATACGGCATTAATGTCAATGTTAGAAATGTTTGAACATACTTCTCGGATTGTAAATGCCTGTCCTTTAAGTGTGTGCTTCTTCTCTTCGTCACGTTTAATGTCTATAGAAGTCTACGTTTGTGTATGTGTGCAAGTACTCATACTCTTTCCTCTTCTTTCACTCTATGTATGATAATATATAAGTATGTTTGTATGTATAGTGTGTGTATATTCCTACCCTTTCTCTCCTTTCACGTCGCTGCTAATGTTGTAGGATTGTAAGGGTGGTAGGTTTGGTAGTTTTGTTTATAAGGGATGGTAGGGAAGTTGTAGGAGAATAGGGGAAGTAGGGAGGTTTAGTTTTGTTTAAAAAGGGTTTAAGTTCTTTTTCATCCACCTTTTTCATACATGCTACCCTTTGTGTGATAGTGTAAAAAGTGTGTTCATGTGTATATGTGTATGTATATTCCTACCACTTTCGTTGGTTAGTAAGTGTGGATGTTGGTCACTGAAACGGCGTGTTGATGGTATATTGTGTATGTGTATTCCTACCCTTTTCTTTGGTTAGTAAGTGTGGGTGTTGGTCACTTGAAACAGCGTTTTGGTGGTATAGTGTGTGTATTCCTACACTTTCGTTGGTTAGTAAGTGTGGATGTTGGTCACTGAAAACAACGTGAAATTTTTTATTTTGATCACATATCTTTGACAATTTGTAAAAAAGAATTAAATTTTAAACTTTTGTTTTACAATTTGTTAAATATTTTTTGCAATTTTTCATTTGTCCGAACAATTTTAAGTCTTCACTAAATTCAGTGTAATTTGTTTATTTTTATTTGTACAAAAAGTTAAATTTGTAAATGTTTCACTTTTAAATTTTTAATTTACAATTTGCAAAATTCTTTTAACGTTTCTTACATTTGTATGAGATTTCTTTTTTATCTCTGCTAAATTTTATATTAGTTTATAAATTTTAGTATTACTTTTAGTTTTGACCATAGTTTAAATAATTTCCGGACTTTTTTCAGTATCTGCTAATGGTTTTATGAATTTCGAATTTTAGTACTACTTTAAGTCTATGCCAAATTTTTTTATATTTGTTCCGGGTTCCTTTTCGGTTTCTGCTAAAGTCCGAGACAGTTTCAAATATTTAGTAGTACTTTTAGTCATGTCCATTTTAGTGTTATTATGAGTTGGTTCCTTTGATAATAGCTATTTATAACATCAGTACAACATATGTAAATTTACTGACACCAACATGATATAGGTAAAGTTTTATATATCAATCTTGGATATATGCATATAGACATGAGGCAGCATGTTACTACACACAGCGTGTTGATGGTATAATGTGGGGTGTTTGATAGTAGATGACTGGGTGTTGGTTACTATATACAGCGTGTTGATGGTATAGTGTGGGGTTTTCGTCACTACACACGGCGTGTGGATGGTATTGTGTGGGGTATTGGTCACTACACATGGCGTGTGAATGGTATAGTGTGGGGTATTGGTCACTACACATGGCGTGTGGATGGTATTGTGTGGGGTGATGGATAGGCGATGACTAAGTATTGGTCACTACACACGGCGTGTTGGATAGTATATGCGGGGTATTGGTCACTTGAGTCCTAGAGTGTCCCCCACGTATTAAATCCTCGTAGAGCCCTAGAGTGTCCCCCACATGTTAAATCCCCGTTTGAGGTCAGAGTGACATACCGCCCCAATGTAACAATGTAGCCCCAATTGAGATCAGCCACTTCTAACAGTGTTACAATTTACCTTCAATGTTAAACCTATGGACAATTTTAACATATTATTTCCCGTTTGGCTCCAGAGTAGCGCCACATGTACACCTACGGCGTTATGTTAATTTTCATTTGGCTCTAGAGAACCTCATACAACTACTGAAAATTCCTTATCAAGTTGGGGGTCAAAACGTCAAAGCTTAAGGCCACAGTTAATGCAAGAAACAAATAATTTCTACAAATAAAGTTCAGTTATCAACCATGTGTCCTGGATGACTTACAAGTTTGGTATGAAAGAAGCTGGAGTAAAAAAGACAAGGTCAAGGTCACTGTGACTTAAAGAATAAAAATGATTTTTGCATAATAAATTTAGTTTTAGACAACGTAACTTGACCCAAGTTTTGTCGAGAGTTTGCATTTAAGGTATAGAAAAAGCCTATTGATTTTGTGATCAAAAGGTCAAAGGTAAGGTCATTGTGGCTCAAAGAAAAATGGAAGATTATTAAACACGGGACGAGCGTATATTGTACCGTTCACGGTAACTTTTTTTTCTCTTTCTCTTCCATATAACAGGTTTTTCTGTTTAATTCAAAATAAATTCCATCCATGTTTTAAAACAGAAATATATAATGCGGAAAAAAACAATCGATATTAATGAAATGTTTATACATTTTTGTTGTTGTGTTTTTAATCAAAATAAAAGTAAAGTTCTGTTGTTAAACTTGCAAAGGGTCAGTTTCATTATCAGGGTAACAGCGTAAATGGTGTGGAAGGCAGGGTGCATCTCCAGATTATATCATACAAGGGACGACACTCCAGATTATATCATACAAGGGACAACACTCCATGTTTATATCATACAAGGGACAACACTGATTCATAAATTTCATATGGCATAAGTACAAAGGTGTGATTTGATTATGTCTCGTAATAAAATGGTGTAGTAAATGAATCATTTGAAAAGAGTAGTCAAATACATGTAATTCTTTACATAATGAAAATTTGAAACAGGTTAATGAAAAGTCACATCAACTACATATACGTCGATGTTAGTAATATTGTTCTGTATATATTTATAGGTCCCGGATTGGTGTTCTTTGTTTATCCAGAGGCTATTGGAACACTGACCGGTTCCGTATTCTGGTCCATCATATTCTTCATCATGTTAATCACACTCGGTTTGGACAGCACGGTAAGGGATTTCAGTTCCTTGTAATTTGCACGTACTTTTCCTTTCAAAAAACTTTCTCAAACAAGTTTTCTTCCTTTATTTAATCTCAAGACTCAATTTCAGATCATACTCGAGTCCGTCCGACTTTTAAATAGATCCATGTTTCAGTCTTTTTTGTAAGAATAATAATAACAAATTTGTTTTGACAACTCGGTCAGTAAAACATATTTTATTTTGTCATGCTTGTTGTTTAGATTACAGGACAATTAATTACACATGTATGATGTAAACCTTCAAGAAAAATAAATCCACCACTCACTGAACAGTGAGTGAACTGGCATAATAGTTTATTACTGTTGATTCAGAGCCGTAATTTTGTTGGTGCTGCTTTCTTTCTCTGCTAGTTCAAAAAGTACTGCACAGACGGAGAAAAAGTTACCATCGTGCGGTAACCGGTTTCCTGGGGCAACTGGTGCAGCCTCTTTTTCGTATAGTCTTGGACAAAACCACACAACGACTGCAAGCGCTGCCTCCGTAAAATGTGGCATCTCTGTCTTGCCTAAGAATTCTTAATAGAATAAGGAAAATCAGAAAGTCGCCCGATATTATTGTATCACAGTTTCATGACACACGGCAATACCGGTCAGCATCTGCGTAAACTTGCCCCATACTTTATATCACAGTTTCATGACACAGGGTAATACCTGTCAGCATATGTGTAAAGTATCCCTATACTGTTGTAACACAGTTTTATGACACACGGTAATACCACTCAGCATATGCGTAAACTCGCCCGAAACTGTTGTAACATAGTTTCATGACACACGGTAATACCGGTCGGCATGTGTGTAAACTTGCCCCATACTTTTGTATAACAGTTTCCTGACACATAGTAATACCGGTCAGCATGTGCGTAAAGTAAAAAAAAAAAATCATAAAAAATTAGGTGTAATCCCGCTGTATGGAGAAGCGGCATCATATGAAAATCCCAGGGCAGCAAAAGAATTTGAAAATCCTAGGGCAGCGAAAGAGTGTGAAAATCCTAGGGTAAAGGAAGAATGGGAAAATCATATGCTAGGTACTTAAGCTGGGACCTATATATACTTATATAAATCAACTTTCTCCGATTTTTCACGAAACCTGGGGAGTACCTCCCTGGTTTGGTACTCCCCAGGTTTCGTACCAGAGAATCCTGAGCTTAATATGGACCCCTTCGTGACAAGCGATGAGAACTAACATTTTTGTTTGGTTTAAATGTTCTTAATATCTTTTTAGTACGGAGGCCTTGAGTCAGTCATTACCGGTGTATGTGACGCCTTTCCCCGCCTGAGAAAGAAAAGAGAGCTTTTTGTTTTTGCAGTGATCGTCTACTGCTTTTTGGGAGGAATTCCAACGACAACTTATGTAAGTTTCCCTAATTTTATCAGCTACAACATCCGTGTAATAAACCAATCAGAAGCAGATTGAAGAGATGATTTAGCCTTATCCCTTTTCACCTTTCTCTCTCAAAGTCCCGTAACTTCATATGAAGAGGTGATGTACTAGGTACTTATCCCTATAGCTCAAATAGCTTAATTTGAAGACGTGACTTACTCGCTACTTATCCCTATAGCTCCAATAGCTTCATTTGAAGACGTGACTTGCTCGGTACTTATCCCTATAGCTCCAACAGCTTCATTTGAAGACGTGACTTACTCGGTACTTATCCCTATAGCTCCAATAGCTTCATTTGAAGACGTGACTTACTCGGTGCTTATCCCTTTAGCTCCAATAGTTTCATTTGAAGACGTGACTTACTCGTACTTATTCCTCTAAGCTTCTGTAACTTCACTGGCCCAAAATTCTGTTTCAAGAATTGAAGTTGTGTTTCCAATCTTAAAACAAGAAGAAAAAAGAATTTTCCCTTTATATACATAACGCGGATAATATTTTTCTGAAATAATCATGACATAAGTTTCAGTCTCACCTGAATGATTTCTTTTAAATGTAACTTTTTTTTTCTTCAGGGAGGCCAATATTTGATAACGCTTCTCGACACACACGCTGCTCCAGTGCCCCTACTTTTCATTTGCTTCATCGAAGTCATCGCTGTTAGTTGGTTTTATGGTCAGTATTCTGAAAGTAAATGGCATGTTTGAGGACTCCGGAAATTTACTAACATACTTTTCTTTATTCCGCTATTGTAGACCCTAATTGCTGTACCTGCAAATTGATTTATCACAATATTTATTCTATTTTATGCTACTTTTAAAACTTTTTTCTGAAAAGTCTCGTAAAAATGTAAAATAATCTGTTCATGTTTATACTGCAGACAATGTGTACAGCGAATATTGTTGGCAGAATATTCAATTTTAATCAAATTGCAACAACCTTAACATCTTTCATACATGTAAGAAATGTACACCACGCTGTAATATAAGCATGGTCTACATACAATCTACGGCATTTTGCAAAGTACCTGAAGTCTAAAGATTTATGAAATAAATTACATTTATCCAAATAGGAAAATATCAATTTATGTTAACATACAGATATGAAAATTTGAAATGACACAAAATAAAGTGAGATTCTTTATGTGAGTATTAATTTTCAGGTGTTCAAAAGTTTTCAGACGATATCGAGAAAATGTTGGGATTTCAGCCGGGTCTCTACTGGAAAATTTGCTGGGTCGCTATCTGTCCGTTGTTCTTACTGGTAAGTAGAGTTGATAAATAAAGGGAAATGACTCAAAAAGAAAGAGCTGTTATCTTTGCAAGTTTGCCTCCCTTTTTGTTAGAATTTTTGAGATGTTTTGTCTTCCAATGAGTCCTACTGGTTAACATGTTTGTTTTTTTTTTTTTTTTTTTTTTTTACTGAATCAAATTCCTTTCCTTTATTCTTGGAAAGACTTATGAAATGAATCATATTTGAATATTTGAAACTATTTTTAAAAGAATTTTATAATTACTTAATTACCGTTACTAATTCCGCTTATTATTATTATTATTATTATTATTATTATTATTATTATTATTATTATTATTATTATTATTATTATTTAAACACTCTAGGTATTGTGTATCCTCTCTGTCTGGGCGTATCGGGGCCTGAGTATAGGCACGTACATTTTCCCGTTCTGGTCAGAGGTCATTGGTTGGTGCATCACGTGTAGTTCTATAGCCTGCATACCCGCTTACATTATCTACAAATTTATCGTCACGAAGGGCTCCTTCAAACAGGTAAGCCTAGGATTTAAAACATCCTTTTCGAATAATGTTGACATCTTAATTGAATATAGCTTAAAATATATGACCCCGAAAAATGAAAGTTTTTCCATTGTCCGACAACCGCCATTTTATTGCCTACCGATGAATGTATGGTCCATGGTATCGTGAACGACAGCGAAAAACATATCATGTTCTCGGCGTCATTAAGGCAATTATTTTTATTGGTTTTCACAAACCTAGCAAACTAAAACAAAGGAAAGAAAAAGTCTCAAATTAGGTCACGGGATCTTAGTCTTTACTATTGTCTTTTTTCCTAAAATCACAAACTTGCAACGAATCTTATTTTCGTGGTTAATTAAAAATAAGTACGCCAATATCGATTTATAGATGTTCTACTCTCAAAGTTTAATGAAACAAAGAAGTTGTTGTAGATTCACTTTACAGTATGTATATAATAACTTCAGATTAAAGCATTCCCCAAAATTCGTACAATTGATGGTTTAGATGATTTTAAGGACATTCTTTTCGTTTTATTGCAGAAAGTTCTGACATTAATACGACCGATTCATTCGGATTCGTCAGGAGTTCAAAATGGGCTTATAACGATACAATCCGAGGAGGTATTTTCATCGACGAATTCAGAAGAAATTCGTTTACCTAACATAAATGGACAAACTGACCATAAAGAGGATACAGTCTAAAGAAATTATTGATACAGTCTAAAGAAATCATGGGTACAGTCTAAAGAAATTATTGTATGCATGCTGACGATTATGTTGCAAATATTGCAATGTCAGCAAAATTAAAGTCCCATCCATATACGAAAAGTGAAAAGCAGGCCCTGTTTTCGGTGGCATGAACTAGATTATATTTCATTTGCTTTTTACAATCAGAACAGATAAAATGAATAATTTGTTGTTTTTTATATACGAGATTATGTGAAGAAGCAAACAAAATGAATTCGTATGTCTGAAGGATAAAAAATGGTGGGTGTTGCAATTCGTCAATATAGCAGTTTATAGCTTAACCATGAGTTTTGTAAAGTGTAAACAAGAATACAATACACTGACTACACCTGGGGCCACGTGTAGCGTACATAATCTTTGTTCATTATGGTTTGAGTGCAGAGGGCCGAATTAACCTCTCGAATACAGGTGGTATCTGCCTATTAACTATCATGTAACATATGCCAATCGCCAGTAAGGTGTAACACGGTAAGTTATCGGGTCGCGGAACAAGAGTTTGATAACCGAGGACGACAAAATAAAATACATAACTATACAGCATGAACAGTTTCAGTCATTTATAGTTCAAAAGCTGTTTTCCAATTTTAGTGAAATTTTCGCAAGATATCGATGAGTCTTTTTTCACTATTGTCAAAATTTTCAACAAAAAAAAAATCGCGGTTTTGAAGGAAAAGAGTTTTTTTTTTTTTTTTTTTTTTTTATCTTTCAAGGGGTCGGTTGCTTGGAACGTTGTTTTAAAAGAAATACCTGCTAATGTGTCACTCGTGTCTACTCACGAGACCTCAATACTATTATATACTTTTTTTATGCCTTCCTGAAAAATTAAAATCCGAGATCAACAACAAGCTTTAGTTGTTCACTTAGACATGGATGGCCACATGTAATAACTAGAAGAATATGGGCCTACATTATCTAATACTTTCCTTTACTTTGGTATGAAGAAACATTATAAATACATTTATCTACCGCGTTTACCATCTACTGTATTTACCCATATAGGATTCCCACCAAACTCTCATCGTCGTAGACCCAGCTCTGCCGTTGCATTTACCCATATAGGATTCCCACCAAACTCTCATCATCGTAGACCCAGCTCTGCCGTTGCATTTACCCATATAGGATTCCCACCAAACTCTTATCATCGTAGACCCAGATCTGCCGTTGTATTTACCCATATATGATTCCCACCAAACTCTCATCATCGTAGACCCAGATCTGTCGTTGCATTTACCCATATATGATTCCCACCAAACTCTCATCATCGTAGACCCAGATCTGCCGTTGTATTTACCCATATATGATTCCCACCAAACTCTCATCATCGTAGACCCAGATCTGCCGTTGTATTTACCCATATATGATTCCCACCAAACTCTCATCATCGTAGACCCAGATCTGTCGTTGCATAATGAGGTGGAGGATAAGGACCCATTTTATTTGGTTGAACTTGATAAAAAAAAAACAACCACTGTAGACCTTGAGCAGGCGGCAAATTTTGCAATGGAAGAACTAGATCTACGACTATCTCATTTAATTGAGTATTTTACATTATAAAATACGGTAAATTGTCCTCATCGGTGAAATTTACTCAATCGGATGATATATGTGTATGCATATGTCTGTTTAAAAAATGCACGTAATTCATTCAGGAAACATTCAGTTATGGTCGAGAACGCTAGTCAATCTAATATACTAGTATAAAGATAAAATGTAATACAAAATATTGATCGCACAAGCCTTTTATTCAAGATTTCTTGCAAAAGAACAAAAAAATATACTTAGAATGGAATGAAATTGTACTTTTCAACAATAATTTTTTTCCGTCTTTGCAATAAAACACAGATTTTAAGTCGTTGATAGTGAATACATTCACAAACCTAATGTCGTCCATTTGGAACACGCCAGTTATTGCCGGTTCAGTCATCAGTTACAGAAAGTGCTCTCCAGTGACAAAACCTCAGTCATCAGTTACAGAAAGTGCTCTCCAGTGACAAAACCTCAGTCATTAGTTATATAAAGTGCTCTCCAGTGACAAAACCTCAGCAGCATCTTAGACGAGGGAATCATAAGCTATACATTGAAGATACAGTTTTAAATAAATTTGATTCTTGCAACTTAATGTTTTGAGTCCTTGGTAGTTCAGAATGTGGTTCTGAATCACACTTGAATTAATAATGCTTCCCAAATCTCAACCTCAAGGAGCAAACTTAATTATAAAAACTCACAGGAACCCAACAAATGAAAATATCAATGGTAGATAAAGTGTCTTGTAAATACCTTAATTCAGAATCGAAAATGTGTCACACAGACAGAAATTATGTTCAATTTCCTTTTTCCTCATCAGCTTCTTATAAAGGACATACCCTGATGTTACAAGGATACGTCCCTGATAAAGGATTTCCCAGAACCAGTCGCGTTAATGGATACGTCCCTGATAAAGGTCTCCCCGTGACTAGTCGCGTTAATGGATACGTCCCAGATAAAGGTCTTCCCAGGACTAGTCGCGTTATGGGATACGTCCCTGATAAAGGTCTTCCCAGGACTAGTCGCGTTAATATGACGTGCATAATATATTTATAACTTTATTGACACGAGTTCAGAATCACCTTTCGGTTTGTGATAAATATAATATTGATTATGACCGGTAACAAACGGAGAAAGAGACATATATATATATATATATATATATATATATATATATATATATATATATATATATATATATATATATATATATATATATATATATATATATCCCGATACCTCTGGTATATCGTTCATGTAGTCTGACTAGTGAGTTGTTTAAAACAATACATTTGAATGGTAAGTTCAAAACAATACATTTGAATGGTAAGTTCAAAACATAACATTTGACTGGTTATTTCGGCGAATGAACACAAGAGCACTTCAGGTTGAAACTGTCTTTTACATTTGGGTGAAAATAATTTTACGTATAGAGCACAGCCGATTACCTCTGTAATGTTTTGCTTCAGTGAGAGTGGTTTCATATAAAATCCTTTGATAAAACTAATACGAAGATAATGTCATGTGTTTTATGAAAGTATTGCTTTAAAATATGAAAAACCAAGTGGAAATTTCAAAATTAAACTTAAAATATGAAAAACCAAGTGGAAATTTCAAAATTAAACTTAAAATATGAAAAACCAAGTGGAAATTTCAAAATTAAACAGAATAACTTATAGGAGGCTTTATTTTAGTTTGATTATTTTGTAAAATATATTTTAAAAATTTTTAAATTTTAAATTTTAAATTTATTTTCAAAATTTCTTTTAGTGCATTTACATTTCTTACTCTATTAAAAAACCCAGGGGTAATTATTGCAAAATATCTCAAAGATTTTGTTTTCTCGACATATAATTTAAGGTCAAAAGTTCATCTCATCGGGAACGAATGCACATAAAGTTTGGCTTTGTCTTTACATAATGAAGAATGAAAGAACATGCAAATCAAGTGAAAATCAATGTTAATTATGCAACATTAAATTATACAGCAGGCGTTTTATTTATTTACTTTTTTTTTTTATGTCGGCGTTTTACACGCTATTCGGCTCATTTCTATAGGAAAGCTAGCTTGTAAAGAATATCTGGTAAAGATGGAACAAATCGTGCAAAGATTCAAACAAAGAAGTCATGCTCATAATCCTAGATTATGTTTCTGTAAAAACATTACAACCGAATTCAACTCGTCCTTTCTGTAACGTTGTATAAAGGAGCGGAAGCCGAATCGGACATGGGAAATTCACTCTCCTATGTTTGAATTAAGATGAAGTGTCGTCGGCAGTCAATTCAGGGAAAGAAAGAAAAAAAAATGGAAAGAAAAAGATAAAGTAATAGTATTCTTTTAGCTCATTTGTTGCAAATGAAATGTATGTTTGTGTTTTTTCTATGTTGCATAGAGTGTGCATTGTATCAATATTGAATATATTGCGCTTGCAAAGGAGACATCGATTTTCTCGATGGACAAATACATTTATTATACCAGATAATATAAACTCATCGTGTGAATATGAAATAAGTTATGAAAATCATTTCAAAATGCTTTATTAACTGATGAATTTGTACCTACAATATTTATCAAGACTGTGATGACCAGACTTGGTTTGCAAAACTTGTTTATATTCTTTGAAAATAAGATTTATATGTTTGTACAAGACTGCAAACCATGGAGAGGCACTAATTGTCAAATATATATATATTGAATGCAGTGTCAGAGAGAGAGAGAGAGAGAGAGAGAGAGAGAGAGAGAGAGAGCATTTTGCATACTTACATTTCGAGAACACGGGTACCGTGTATTGGCTACACAAAAATAATTGTTTCATGATCTTCTAATTTATCATTCATATTAGAGTGCAATATAAACTTTTATTTTTGAAAATTGTCATTTATCATCAACCTCAAGCCATTTAAAAAAAAAAGAACTTATTATTTTGTAATATTCTGTGAGCAATAAGTGCAATTCTTTTAACTTTACAGTTTAAGTATGCCTTTCATTTTCGTTTTAGTGTAAGATCATGATTATAGTCTTTAAGTATGTCTTACAGTTTCATTTTAGTGTGCGATCATGATCATAGTCTTTAAGTATGTCTTACAGTTTCATTTTAGTGTGAGATCATGAATATTGTCTTTAAGTATGCCTTTTAGTTTCATTTTAGTGTGAGATCATGAATAATGTCTTTAAGTATGCCTTTCAGTTTCGTTTTAGTGTAAGATCATGATTATAGTCTTTAAGTATGTCTTACAGTTTCATTTTAGTGTGAGATCATGAATATTGTCTTTAAGTATGCCTTTTAGTTTCATTTTAGTGTGAGATCATGATTATTGTCTTATATAGGTAAATTAACTTTTCTTGAAATGAGTCTTCTTCGAATGAGTGTTGATACTATTTCACATTATAGTTTTTTCTATCGTGCCATCATCTCACGTACTTATCAATTTTGATGAGATCCGTCTTATTGTGTTAGATCTGTTGTACAGTTTTCGATGAGACCCGTCATATGCTGCTAGATATGTTGTACAGTTTTCGATGAGACCTGTAATGTTATGTTAGATTTGTTGTACTTTCGTCGACGTTTTACCTCTGCGTTGTAAGATTGTAATTACTTGTATAATAAGAGAAATATCAGATTAAATGCATATTCCTTTGGTCCGTGTTCTTTATTTTTTATTTTTATTAAATGCGTATTCCTGCGATCATTGTGTTTTATTAAATGCGTATTATTTTGGTCCGTGTGCTTTATTAAATGCGTATTATTTTGGTCCGTGTGTTTTATTAAATGCAAATTATTTTGGTCCGTGTGTTTAATTAAATGCATATTATTTTGGTCCGTGTGTTTAATTAAATGCATATTATTCTGGTCTGTGGGTTTAATTAAATGCATATTATTTTGGTATGTGTGTTTAATTAAATGCATATTATTTTGGTCCGTGTGTTTTATTAAATGCATATTATTTTGTTCCATGTGTTTAATTAAATGCGTATTATTTTGATCCGTGTCTTTTGTTTTATATAGGATTCTTATAAATGAATATTGCATTAGATTGTTTATCCACTGAGTATTGGTACTCCAGAAGAGATTGTATATCCACTGCGTACTGGTACATCAGAGTAGATTTTTTATCCATTGAGTATTGGTACATCAGAATAGATTGTGCATCCACTGCGTACTGGTACACTAGAATAGAGTTTTTATCCACTGAGTATTGGTACACTAGAGTAGATTTTTTATCCACTGAGTATTGGTACACTAGAGTAGATTGTTTATCCATTGAGTATTGGTACACTAGAGTAGATTGTATATCCGCTGCGTACTGGTAAATCAGAGTAGATTGTTTATCCACTGAGTATTGGTACACTAGAGTAGATTGTTTATCCCCTGAGTATTGGTACACTAGAGTAGATTGTTTATCCACTGAGTATTGGTACACTAGAGTAGATTGTTTATCCATTGAGTATTGGTACAACAGAAAAGATTGTATATCCGCTGCGTACTGGTAAATCAGAGTGGATTGTTTATCCACTGAGTATTGGTACACTAGAGTAGATTGTTTATCTATTGAGTATTGGTACAACAGAATAGATTGTGCATCCACTGCGTACTGGTACAGCAGAGTAGATTGTTTATCCACTGAGTATTGGTACACTAGAGTAGACTGTTTATCCAGTGAGTATTGGTGCACCAGAGTAGATTATTAGTACAAGAGACGGCACTAAGCCATGCATAGACACCTTAGTACAAGAGACGGCTCTAAGCCATACATAGACATCTTAGTACAAGAGACGGCACTAAGCCATGCATAGACATCTTAGTACAAGAGCCGGCACTAAGCCATACATAGACATCTTAGTACAAGAGCCGGCACTAAGCCATACATAGACATCTTAGTACAAGAGACGGCACTAAGCCATATACCATCACCGTACAAAGACACCAAAATCATATTCCATTACAAAAGCAATTGTTAAGCAATAACATGGGGGGTGGGGGGGGGGGGGGTAGAGAAGCGGAAGTAGGAGAAGAAAAAAGATAAATAAATGGTTGATAGAAAACAAAACTAAAAACAAAATGACTTAAAACAAGAAATAAACGAAGCAAAAAGGCATCAGTCGAATCTATGAGTTATCTGAATATAAATTTGTGTTTGTTGCGGGATAAATTCATTATCATTGGAAGAATACTCATTTCTACAATTAAAAGGTTAGACAAATTAAATAAAATGACATTCTTATGATCGCTGTATTAATCTGCATTTTTCAAAATGCTTTTGAAAGTGAAACCTTAAAGAGTACAATAATTAGTTATCCATGGGAGATAACTTTCAATATTCTTTCCCTCGACTATCAGAAAGTTTTGGGTTTATTTTAGTTACATACCCTTAGCTAGACTGGTGTACAGTCGTTCCGTAGTCTTGGAAACATAATCGTTTAAAACAGCTGAAATAAAAGAAAACGATAATAGAAGTATATCACAGGTCTTGATTTATTAAAATTTTACTTAATTTGAAACACTGTAGTTGTGACTTCTTCGTGAACGACGAATAACTGTAACAGAAAACCATTCTGTAATTTAAGCAATCGCTGCACGATCTTATTAGTGGAGAACTAAAGAAAACAAAAAAGAAAAAAAAGGTAAAAAACCTCTAATCAATTTCCTTTATTTTCCCCTTTTTAACGGAGATCCGGTTAAGCATACATATTTAAGTAATGATCTTTTTGCATTATTTAACGCCATCTGACCTAAACCTTTATGTCACAAGGCAAGCAGTTGTGAACAAAAATAAGCATTTTCTAATATTAGAAAATCAGTTTTTTTATTATTGATTGTCGGATAATTTCTAAAATCAGAAAATTATTGCGTACTATGATAAATGGAGTCATTGGTCAATATTATATTTTTTTTATATCAGAATATTCAGATGAATTTATAATACCTGAGAAAAGCGCCACCAATAGGAAAAGCAGAATAGCCTATCTTAAGGCAAATATTGATTGCTCCCTCACACTTAAGTGCTGTGCCGCACAAGGGTTACTTATATAGGGTGAAAATACGTGTTACCTATAGGGTATATCTGGGCATTTTATTCTGTGTCTTAATACCGAGATTATTGGACAATATTAGTGCCGAGATTATTGGACAATTTTAGTGTCTAGTAAAGTATATGAGACCTCTTCATATTACTATGCTCCTGCTTTGACTGAAATAGAAGAAGAAGAAGAAAAAAAAGAATAAGATGATGATGAAGAAGGAAAGAAAGAAAGAAAGACAATTCAAAAGAGGAAAGACCGGCACAAAATTGAAATTTAAGAAAGCTACAGTGGCCTTAATATTACAAATTTGATTTTTCATATACAAAACTGCACAAAGAACTCAAGCTGTAACAAAATATAAAAGTAAAAACGACAACTTGTGTGAATGTGACCATGACCTTGCTAAACTTACACATGTAATCATTATGGATGAATATTAGGTAGTATGAATTGTATATGTCAGGTGTTTGGTTTGGTTTCATGGGTTTAACGCCATTTTTCAGCACATGATAGGCTATACATGGCGGCCAGTATATCTGGTGGAGGAAGAACCCGGGAAAATCCCGGGAAGAACCACCGACCCACGGGAAGCTACTGGCAAGCTTTCTCACTTAACCATATTGGCCGAGCCCAAGATTCGAACCCATACGGACAGAGGTGAGATGGCAGTGATCGCGAGCGCCTTAGACCACTCGGCCACCCGGGGGCCCCTATGTCAGGTGTAAATAATTATCAGTCTCGTAATAAAGAAAAGAAAACTATGTCAGATAATACAAAGTTATGAATTTCTAAATATTAGAACAAGATTTTTAATATATCAGAAAATGAGTTTCAAGCATTAGAAATATTTGTATTGTTATTTTTTATTTTAATCTTGCACATTCATTTTGATTACAAGAAAGATATTTTGGACCCCAAAGGTTGTCCATAATGTCATTAGATTTGAATGTATTGCTTTAAGCAGAATCACGACAACAATTCTTTCTGCTTGCATAAATTTGTCAGACCTTCCAGCATTTCGATTTAGAGATATCACAAAAACATATAAATCTTCATTATTGTCCCTGGAGCTTATTTTTTAGCTATTCATTTCCCATCCAAACCCCAACCCCGTCTCACCAGACCCTTTACGCATGCACTCGCAAGCATGTTTTCTTTCAGAGTGTGGTTGGGGGGTGGGGGATCAAAGTACATTAAATAACTCTGAATTCATTTTTGTGGATATCAATTTTTTTTACGAAAACTGATATTTTTTTCGGTACTTAAAATTCATGCATTGTATTACAGTATTTTCTTTTGTTTCCTCAGAAATTGGGTTGTTTGTTGGGTATTTAAATTCATGGTTTCCTCAGAAGAAGAGTTGTTTGTTGGGACTTTTTTGTTTCCACAGAAGAAGAGTTGTTTGTTGGAACTTTTTTGTTTCCACAGAAGAAAAGTTGTTTGTTGGGACTTTTTTGTTTCCACAGAAGAAGAGTTGTTTGTTGGGTCTTTAAATTCATGGTTTGTAGCAATAACAAAATGCATACCATAAGAGGCGAATAATGGAGGCAGGAGCCGAAGTGCGATGGGTAGTTAGCGTGCCGTGCTCGCAACCTTACGGCTGCGGGTTCTAACTCTGCCATCAGATCAGCCCGGGCTGGCTACCGTGGCGTGTCCTTTTGTCAAGGTACTTTACTCTTATCACCTCGGTACTAAATAACCTACTTATGTTTTGTTGTGCCGTAAAACACCAAACCAAATCAATAGTCTGCTTTTTAGTTATAACGCCTTAAAACTTGAGAACTGTACCATCTGTCTCTTGACGTTCTCAGTGACTCATGCTGACCCCCCCCCCCCCCCCCCAGGGAATTACTATTACTAAAAATGGATCGAAGAAGTGAGTGAGTTGTTGTTGGTGGTGGTTTATAGAATTAAGTCTTGTGCCGAGAGACAAAAGTCATGTGCCAAGAGGCAAAAGTCAATTAGAACGGGATAGAATATGTTGGCCAAAAAATAAATAAATAAATAAATATTTTTAAAAAAAAAGAAGAAAAAAAACGACAAAAAAAAAAAAACGAGTGCAATTTTTTTTTTTTTACCTACTGTTTCGAATTTATAGAGACATATATAGGGGCATTGAATGTACAGCCTAAAAATATTGTTTGTGGTTTGAAAGTTTTTTTCAAACGTTTTAGTTTAGATAGTTGCAATGTTCTTACCGGACTACTGATAAATGGAATATTGATAATACTGCCTAGTCTTTCTGTGCCACCCTAGTTAACGCATACAAACCTGTCTTCTTTTTCTATAATATAGTCCAACTCTAAGATTGTATTTGCTGGGGATTCAAAAAAAAATTCCCTGAATCACCTGAGCGCGTGCCATTTTCCCGCTGAGAAGCCGCACGCGATATGTTGACATTGGTAGCAAACTAGTTTATGATTATTTTTGTTTATTTATAAACAGAAACGAATGAAGTAAAACACGCGAACAATTCAAATTAAAGGGATCCAGACTGATACAGATTATTATCCTAGATATTGTGATTATCAGACTGGGTATGCTGAATAACACAGTTTTCTTCATCTGTATCACATAAGTACTTTACCTTTATTTGAGTCTGACAATTATTATTATTATTTTTATTATTATTATTATTATTATTTATATATATAATAAACACTCATACAGCGAATAACAGTCCTTTCAAGTGCACTGGCTCCAGCAAGGGATCGCGTGTGTCCAGGATTGATCAAGATAAATAAAAAATACTGACAACGAACGGTGCAAAACCATTTTTTTTTTTTTTTTTTTTTTGCTTGCCAGCTTTCGACTCTCACTTGGGTCTATATCAGAGGCAATTAAAAGACAGAGACAATCAAGACATACACATAAGAAGAAATGTACAAAACATTACATGACTGTATGTCTAATGTAAGTGGTTTTAGATGTCGCGATTTATTGGTTTGAATTTCAATGAAAAATGGCTATTTTAAGTGCTTAAAAAAACTAGCTTTTTGCACTGTTTTGTTGTCAGCTTTTTACACTCAAAAACATATACACACGCACAGGCACATATACACACACACACACACACACACGCACACACACACATATATATATATGTATATATATATATATATATATATATATATATATATATTCTAGACGATATTTTTGTATCTATGTGTACTGTCAATAAACTATCAATCATGCTAGTCATTGCTCTAAAAGTTTAACGAATCTATCTTTTGATGCTTTATGATAAATTAGTTTTCTGATATAAATATTTATGACAAGATGAAACAACAAAATAATCATTTTCTAAACCTTATCGATATTCCCTCAGCAAGAGACTGGTTACAGAGGGATTAAGTCACGTGAATGTATGAACAATTGACCGCCGAATTCCTGAATGTGCATATCCATGGGAAAGCCGTCTGAGATGTAAGATTACTCTACTCGACAGTCTGCAATGAGATAACATCTCTGGCGATGAATATGTATGTATATATACATCTATGCGTCTGCAAGTGGAAAGCTAATGACCAAAATCATTTCACTTATTACAACGAACTGTTTATATAAGGAAACATTTATATAAAGCGAAACATTTATATAACAAAACATTTATGTAACGAATCATTTATGACGCGGTTTTATACATTGCAAATAGTAAGTTATCTCAAATTGCAAATATGGATCAAAATATGCTATGTGAATATGTACCATCAAAATCTTTACGTGTACGTTCAATTATATTGATTATAGGATTAAGATAATCATCTGTCTTGTCTTATTTCTGGGGAACGTGTGCCGCATATACATTTGTTTTTCCTACAGTCATATGCTCTTATTTTTCCGGTTGCGCATATACGCGTATTTGTCCTACTATGTGTACTATATGTACTATGTGTACTATGTGTACTATATGTACTATTTCAGTCAAAGTATTAGTAATGAATATAGCTATACGGTTTTTTTATAATCACACTGGATTCCAGAGAAGAATACGGTCAGAGCGAAATAATACGGACAGTCCGTTTGCTTATCCCCAATTTAATAGGAAGTAACGATTATTTACATGGAGACTTAACCTTTGACATAAGGCAATTCATAGTGAAGAGCAAAGAGGAGACAGTTCCAGCCTGTGCTTAAATGATGTGCCAGTTTTTCGTTTCACCGTCGTATGCAAATACAGAGGTAGGGAGAAAACATTTCCGGCGGTGATGGCAAGAGCGGCGTCAACAGCAAAGTAAAAGTCTGAGTCATCAAGCAATAGAACATGCAATACACAATATACCGCTGTTGGCTATTTGCCAGAGGTCTTATATTTTCAAAGCGAAATCTTTAATGTAGGAAGCTGTTCGTACTCGAAGTTAGTGAGAAAAAATAATGAAGTATTGGGACAAGGGCAAGGAAAAGACTTCTGCGACGAATAAATAAATAAATAAATAAATAAATAAATACACACAATATACCTGATTGTAACGTAAGAATAATTTCCCAAGCTATAATATAACCGAGACACATTTGTGTGTGACAACAAGAATAAGGTTGGTACTTGAGAAAAGTACCAATAGAGGACGCAAGAGTAACGGCATGTAACCAAGCTGTAACTGAAGTTATTATGCAAAAAATGTGTGGAAAGGAAAGATTTTAGCTTGTTTGTTGTATATAATATTTTGTTGCATGGTTTGTTTCGAAGGGTATTTTTTAACACATTATTTTGTATATGAAGTGATGGCGCTCTTTGGTATAGGACAGAAAAGTCTTATATTTGGTAGCACATACGAGAAAGTTTTATAATCGCATAAAGAAGAGCATGATAGAAGCAGAAATAAAAAGGAAAAATGTAATTACAGAAGGGATAGGTAACTATTACCTACGTTGCCTTGTAAGTGTATACATACAGTGATGAAATAAGTCTGAACGAAAGAACTTAATATATGTACATAAGCATAAATAATAATAGAAGGCGAAGATGAAATATAAGTATGTCTATTAAATATGAAAAATATAACTGGGGAGTAGAACATATGGATTCTGACATCAGATTTCACAATTTTAGCATATTTCAATACTAAATGAGTTAAGGTTGTTAAATGTTTAAAAGTCTTGGTTCATCAACTAAATATAATTAAACCAGATGTTTCTACTGTTCTTTCATTAATGAAACTACTGATTTCAGTAGCAGTAATACCAAAGAAACAGATAAGATACGTTATAATACTAACTGTGCAACATCTAATGTTATTTATCTGATAACTTGAAAATATAAATATGTTGGACAATCCCGTCAGCAAGTATCTAAATGCATGAACATAAATTTGACATAAATAACTTTATCGATCCGTCTTTTTAATTTCCACGGCTTACAAGATTTTTCATTTAAGGTAATTGATTTTGTTAATTCGGAAATGGAACGTCTGTAAAAAGAAACATATTGGATTCACCGTCTGGATACTATCTATCCAATAGGTTTAAATTCTAAGATTATATATAAATTTGATTGATACATTTATTTTATTTGGTCACTTCTATTGTTATTGGTGTGGGTCAGAAACACATTCCCAATAACTGGTTTGGTTGAGCTGAACCCGTTTTAAAATATTTTGCCTATAATGTTTTGGGGGTGTTTCTGCTTCTCTACGGTAACCTATACAACGCAGCTTTTGTTCTTTTCTTCATAAAATTTTATTCTCATATTTACATGATAAAATAATATGTACGTGATATATATATATATATATATATATATATATATATATATATATATATATATATATATATATATATATATATATATATATATAACAAAACCACCGCTTTTTTTGGTATGTCAGAAACACGCGCTCAAAATATGGTTTAGTTGGGCTGAGCCCGCTTTAAAGTATTTTGGTCATTTCTATTTGTCAGCGGCAACTTTATTTATACAAATAGCAGCCTGGTCCTTTCTTTTTCCTTATTATTAACCTCCAAGCCCGTCCTAGCATATAAAGCTGGTTAGAGCTTGAGAGATGTCACCTCGTTTTTCTAAATGTTAATGGTTTTTATTTTTATTTGTATTTTCCCTGTCCACCCTCTTTGTATGATATATTTTCAAAGAGAATGTTGAGAAAGAATTTTGGAAGAGCTCTGTTTTTATTGTTGAGTTGCAATTTTGGAGTTTCCTATTACCATTGTTTTTATAATTATTATCCTAGGCCCGTACTTCCCTCCCTTCAGGCATATTATCCTGTTGGGCGAGTTTCCTTGCCTTTTCCTCTTGAGAAGATTTTATAATCATGAGTTATTTTTATTGATTAATTGTAGAAAAGTGATAAAAATATAAATACAAAATATACTCTGCAAGTTAAAAATGTTCCATCATCTCTAAGGTGCTTTTTTTTTAACTATTCATTTATCAAAATATAAAAAATAAAATTTAAAAATTCTTAATTTTTAAATCTGATGTTTTAAAAGTTTACAATCTTTAAAACTTTGTACAATAATTGTACAAAGGGGCATAATTAAATATTAATTCTGAAATGGAACGTCTATAAATTCACCGTCTGAATACTGTCAGACCTATCTGAAAAGTTCTAATTATAGATTGTGTATAATCTTCATTGATAAATTCATAATATTTAATCAATTATACACATTTAAAGGGAAATACAACTGTTTGTCTTTATTGCTTTATATATGTTCTACCAATAAATAAGAAGAACTTGTATATACCTACACCGCTACAGTTGGCGGGTATAGTTTTACTTTCACTATGAACGAAACATCTCAGCTCACTAGATGCAGTGCTGCGCATGCTCAGCAGCTGGCATTCAGAGACGAAAGCTGAAGGAAATCCGGTTGTTTAACACCCTGGGAGATGAGCTATTCTATATGCAGGCTACTTTATTCAATTTACGGGGGGGGGGGGGGACGGGTACAGTATTTATTTATTATATTATATCTTTTTGTGTAAAGATGATAAAGAATAAAAACAGCACCCCCCCCACACACACACACACACACATCAAATCAAATCTAATGAAGAAGACGAGTGAGCTAGTTCGGTCTACTTCTGACTTTATCCGTTTGCGATAAAAACGCAATTAAATAGGGCGGGAGTTTACAATTGGGGGTGCGGGTGGGGATGGGGTTAATTGACCCCAAAACAAGGCGACCCAAACTCTTAAGAGTGCTGGATAATCGGCAGGCATTTACGAATGTTTTCCTTAAGTAATGAACGCATACGTGTGTGTCAGTTTAAAAGATGTACGGTAAACAGAAAAATAACAGCTAAACATATATTGTATACCTCAATGAATTGTAAACTGGCAATACAAATGTCAGAGCATTATCTTTCAGAGCATTCTTTTAACTAGATTATATCTACACACAATTCATATAATTACAGGCAATACGGTATTTGACGGTTTTGCCTAGTATTCACTGCCTTAAAGAACTTTGCACATCTGTATTTGTACTGTTTAAAATGGAATGCTTTGTCAGAAAAGTTTAGTAAATAAAATTTAAAAAGTGAGTGTGTGTGTGTGTGTGTGTGTGTGTGTGTGTGTGTGTGTGTGTGTGTGTAACTTTTTGAAAATGGACCCTGTTTTGGCAAGACATATATTTGACGTCAAATGACTACTAATCTATCATCGATCTTACATTAGTTTTAAAGCAGCTAGTATAAGATCAACATCAAAATCAAGAGGAGATTCAAGAATGTCGAACATACTCCTTCAGGTTGGATTGAGCTCGTTATTTCTTCTATTTCCAAGGACCTCAATACAACACTGTTACGACTCTATGGTCTAAGAAAAATGTAACAGAAAGAAAGTGAAACCAACAAATCAAGTAAGAAATCAACAAGCAATTTATTACTAGATAATTAAAATGAAAAAATCAAAAAGTCACTTACAGTAATGTGTTTTGAAATCCTAATAATCCAATAAGAATGATTGTTCTAATCACAAGTCCTAAATATAGAATGTTCCGAATTCACGGCTGTGTCCTTGAATGTTATGATGTGCTTATGGTCTCCAAAGTCCTGATGTACTAGTAATCTTGATGTGCTGATGTCAAAATGAAGTATTCCAAAATCTCTGAATAAGTTCACATAAATTCCAAAATCATCAATTAAAAATCCAAAATCCAAAAGTTTGTGAGCACTGTTATAATCCAATGAATATTTAAAATAATTCCTCTCTTAGAATTTGAAATGAATTTTCACAACTGTAATAGCTCTTTACAAGACTGATGGTAATGTCAAAACTGAATAAATGTCCACCAAACATGGCATATATAAAGATTGGTCACATGACAGAATGTTCTAGAACATGAGTCATCTTAATGGAATTTTTACTTGTAAACAAAAATCAACCTTGACCTTCAAATTGAGAAAACATATTGATCAAAACAACCTAATTCAAGGACACTAGTTAAACATGTTTTTCCTGATAACATTAAGATTTAAGCAAATATTAAAGTGAAGAAACATTTATAATTTCCTAAAATATTTATAATATTATATAAACATCATACATAACACCTCCCCTCATAAAGAAAAAGAAAGATTTATATAATAAAGCTTTCTTTTGAATATACATCTAATACTATAATAACCAAAATTACATAAGAACATGTTTTATGATACTGGAATTAATTACATCAAGCAATATTACATTTCTAGGCACGGGAGAGTGCATCTGCAATCACATTGTCTTTTCCCCTGATGTGTTTAATGTCCATGTTATATTCTTGCAATATCAAACTCCATCTCAACAATCTCCGATTTTTATCTTTCATTTTGTTGATGAAAGTAAGGGGATTGTGATCACTGTACACAATAATTGGAGAAAGAGCTGAGGTGACATACACTTCAAAATGCTGTAAAGCCAATATCAAAGCCAAACATTCCTTCTCAATTGTGGAATAATTTTTCTGGTGCTTGTTTAGTTTTTTAGAAAAATAACACACAGGGTGATCCACACCACTTTTGTCTTCCTGAATCAATACTCCACCAACCCCTACATCACTTGCATCAACAGATAATTTAAATGATTGGCTAAAATTTGGTGCAGAAAGAACTGGTGCATTCTTAAGCATGGCCTTTAACTTGTCAAAAGATTCCTGACACTTGTCAGACCAATGAAATTTGGTTTTCTTACTCAATAAACTTGTCAAAGGTTCAGCAATTTTGGAAAAATTGGAACAAAATTTCCGATAATATCCAGCCATACCTAGAAATCGCATCAGTTGCTTTTTACAAATTGGAACTTGAAATTCAGAGATAGCTTTGACCTTAGCTTCTATAGGTTTAACTTGACCTTGTCCCACAATATGTCCTAAAAATGTGACACAAGCATGGCAAAACTCACTTTTGCTCAAATTAATTGTCAGATTCGCATCGCTGAGTCGATCAAAGAATTTTCGATTGGTTTCCAAATGATCTTCCCAGGTGTTGTTGTAGATAATGACGTCATCGATATAAGCGTCACAATTATCAAGACCAAATGTTATCATGTTCATCAGACGTTGAAACGTTGCAGGCGAATTTTTCATTCCAAACGGCATGACTTTATATTGATAAAGTCCATCTGGAGTTACAAATGCTGAAATTTCTTTTGCCCTTTCCGTCAGTGGAATTTGCCAGAATCCTTTTAAAAGGTCAAACTTGGTGACATATTCCGCATTTCCAATTTTATCAATGCAATCGTCCATTCTTGGGATTGGAAATGAATCAGTTTTGGTGACACTGTTGACTTTTCTATAGTCAGTACACATACGGAATGTATTATCTGG
The DNA here is from genome assembly GCA_029931535.1 of Margaritifera margaritifera. NCBI lineage: Eukaryota > Metazoa > Mollusca > Bivalvia > Unionida > Margaritiferidae > Margaritifera > Margaritifera margaritifera. The sequence continues at coordinate 1,799,768 of JAQPZY010001507.1, read as the reverse complement.
CTTGGGAACAAGAATACATGGTGAACTCCAGTTACTTTTACTTGGTTCTATGAAATCATTCTCCAGTAGATACTGAATTTCTTTATTCAGATAGTTCTGTTTGAGAGGATTCATCCTATAAGGATGCTGTTTCACAGGCGCAGAATCTACAATGTCAACGTCATGATAAATTTTACTTGTTCGTGTTGGAACATCAGGAAACAAGTGCTCATAATCATGTAATAGCTGTTTTAGTTCATTTCTTTCCTGTTGTTGTAGATGTGAAAGTTTCTGGTCTAGGTTGTTCAATATTTCTGAATTCCGAAGATTGGTTATACCAGAGTCACTATAGTCTGATTGTATTCCATCGTTGATATCTTCACTGTGTGGGACAGGTACAACTAAATTAACAGAATAATTAGCTGAGCTATCTCTGTCAAAATATTCCTTTAACATATTTATATGACAAAGTTGTTTCTGTTTCCGTCTCCCAGGAGTGTTAATGATATAATTTAAGTCATTTACTTTCTTTTCAACGGTATAAGGACCATAAAATTTAGCCTGAAGAGGATTCTGAGGTATGGGAAAGAGAGCCAGAACTTTGTCACCAGGTTTAAAACTCCTTTCCTGTGAATTTCTGTCATACCTTAATTTCATTTTTGACTGGGTATTGTGAAGATTAGTTCTTGCTACTTCACATGCCTTTGACAACTTGTATTTGAAATCAGAAACATAATCAAGAAGATTAATCTTCGAATCTTCATTTGAAAGAAGTTACTCTTTCAATAATTTCTATGGTCCACGGACAGTATGACCAAAAACTAGTTCAAAGGGACTAAAACCCAACGACTCTTGAACTGATTCCCTAACAGCAAACAACAACAAATGAACACCCTCATCCCAATCCTTTTCTGTATCAAAGCAATAGGATCGAATCATATTCTTCAAAGTTTGATGAAATCTTTCCAAAGCACCTTGACTTTCAGGGTGATAGGCAGAAGATTTAAACTGTTGGATGCCTAATTCATGCATAACTTGTTGGAAAATTCCAGACATAAAATTTGACCCTTGATCTGACTGGACAGGTTTGGGAAGGCCAACAAGTGTAAAAAACTTCACCAAAGCTTTCACAATAGTTTTAGTTTTTATATTTCTCAGAGGACTTGCCTCTGGAAATCTTGTAGATGCACACATGATGGTCAACAAGTATTGGTTGCCTGACTTGGTTTTAGGTAAAGGACCAACACAGTCTACTATTATTCTACTATATGGTTCATCAAATGCAGGAATAGGTTGCAGATGAGCCTTAGGTATCTTCTGATTGGGTTTTCCTACCATTTGACAAGTGTGACAAGATCTGCAGTATTTAGAAACATCACTTTTGAGTTTCGGCCAATAAAAATGATTCAAGATCTTGTGATAAGTCTTACGGACTCCTAAATGACCAGCCAAAGGAGTTTCATGGGCTAAATTAAGAATTTCCTGTCGATATGACTTAGGAACAACAATTTGATAGCTCACTGACCACTCGTCACCAGCGGGTACATCAGGTGGTCTCCATTTCCTCATAAGGACCCCATTTTTCACAAAGTAACACACTGGAACTTGTGTGGCTTCAGTTTCACTAATAGCCCTCTGAAACAAACAAGATATCTCGGGATCTTGCTCCTGTTCAACGACAAGGGATTGTCGTTTGTCATCCTGATTAGAACAAAGAGAATGAGTTGCCAAAAGAGGATCACTGTGATCAATACCATTTGATTGATCAATACCTGAGGAAAAGGTGACCTCATCAAAAATCTGACCAATACATGTGTCAGCTAAAGGAATAATATCCTGATCAACATCACTCTCAAGAGCTCTTTTTGCCATAGCTCTAGTAACTGCACAAGCAGGGTACAAATCAGGGATTTCAGTTTCGACAGGATCAACTTTCTGATCCAAACAAGGCTTGTCAGTTACAAATGGATTAACCACAACCTTATCTCCAGCTAGGTCATTGCCTAGTAATAAATGAACACCCTCTATGGGTAAAGAAGTCACTGCCCCAACAGTCACAGGTCCAGAAACTAAGTCTGATGCCAAATTTACACAATGGAGAGGAACATTTACAAAGCCGCACTCTACTCCCTGAACAAGAACACTTTCACTTGAAGAAGACTCCTCAGACAAAGGCAAAGTACCTGATAATAAAAGACTCTGAGAAGCTCCAGTGTCCCTTAATATTTTAATTGGGATAGGCTTGGCAGAATCACCAATAAGTGATATAGAACCTTCTGACATGAATGGTTCATAAGCCTCTAAAATAGAATCAGACTGGGGTTTGTTTGACCCAACAAATGTATTGCTTTCAATACAAGACCGTGACCTTGACCTCGTAAAAATAAGAGCATTTGGAAAAGCTCTGTCTTTACTCTGTTGCTTATTTTTCAACTTGAAGCAATCAGAAATAACGTGCCCTTTCTTTTTACAATAAGTGCACGTAGGAAGAGATAAGGATTTCTGATCAGTCTTATCAGATGTTTGATTCCTAACAGTTGTGCTGTTGTGAAATTTGGAAGTACTCGAATGAGATTGAAATGGTTTTTTACCAGAAAACTGCTGAGAGGACGATTTATTACCAAATGATATTTTGTGAGTCAAGGAATAATCATCAGCCATACGAGCAGCATTTTCCAAAGTTTCCACTTTCTGCTCGTCAAGATAGGTTTTAACATCACTATGGATGCACCTCTTGAACTCTTCAATTAATATGAGCTGTCTGAGGTTATCATAACCTTGATCAACTTTCTTGGCTGAGCACCACCTATCAAATAGTTGTTCTTTATCCCTTGCAAATTCGACATGAGTTTGTCCAGTTTCTTTTCTACAATTCCTAAACCTTTGTCGATATGCCTCTGGTACCAACTCATAAGCTTTCAAGATGTACTCCTTAACCACATCATAATCAGTGCTTTGTTGTACTGACAGTGAAATGTAGACTTCACGAGCTTTGCCAATAAGTACACTTTGTAATAACAAAGTCCAATGCTCTCTGGGCCATTTCAAGTTTTCAGCTATTTTCTCGAAATGAAGAAAGTATTTATCTACTTCTTTTTCCTGAAAAGGGGGTACTAACCTAATATACCTAGTAACATCAAAACCTGAACTTGTTTTTGAAGGAGTGGAGTGTGCTCTGTTTGCCAGTTCTAATTCTCTTAACTTAAATTGCATTTCCCTTTCTTCTCTTTGCATCTGCATTTGTATCTGCCTCTCTTCTTTCTCTCTCTCCATCTGTATCCGCCTATCTTCTTTCTCTCTCTCCATCTGTATCTGCCTCTCTTCTTTCTCTCTCTCCATCTTCCTCTCTTCTTTTTCTCTCTCCATCTGCCTCTCTTCTTTTTCTCTCTTTCTCTGAATCTGAAGCTTTGCCAATTCTAAATCCATCTGGTTCTTTAACTCTAATTCCCTTAATTTCCTGTCAGAACCAGATACAGGCTTTCTCTTCAAACTTAAAGCACTATTTTCAAAAATTCCCTTTCCTACTAAATACTGAATTAAAATAATCTTTATCTCCTGTTTTGTCAATGATACTTTTGCCTCAGATAGACTGTATTTTCTGGCAAGCTCGAGCAACTCATCCTTTCTCATGCATTCTAACCCCTCCTGGGTAGGTTTTGAAATGAAATTCTGAACATTAGATGCCATTGTAAATGCTTGTTGGTTTCACACAAAAAAAAGTCTCTATTTAAAAATCTTTGCCAAAGACAAAAAAAATTCAGAGACAAAATCAATATGAATTTCAAAGATAAATTTAATATCTTCAATATGCTTTAAAGAAATTCAATCCCGGAACGACGAGCCCCCAATTTCTGTTACGACTCTATGGTCTAAGAAAAATGTAACAGAAAGAAAGTGAAACCAACAAATCAAGTAAGAAATCAACAAGCAATTTATTACTAGATAATTAAAATGAAAAAATCAAAAAGTCACTTACAGTAATGTGTTTTGAAATCCTAATAATCCAATAAGAATGATTGTTCTAATCACAAGTCCTAAATATAGAATGTTCCGAATTCACGGCTGTGTCCTTGAATGTTATGATGTGCTTTTGGTCTCCAAAGTCCTGATGTACTAGTAATCTTGATGTGCTGATGTCAAAATGAAGTATTCCAAAATCTCTGAATAAGTTCACATAAATTCCAAAATCATCAATTAAAAATCCAAAATCCAAAAGTTTGTGAGCACTGTTATAATCCAATGAATATTTAAAATAATTCCTCTCTTAGAATTTGAAATGAATTTTCACAACTGTAATAGCTCTTTACAAGACTGATGGTAATGTCAAAACTGAATAAATGTCCACCAAACATGGCATATATAAAGATTGGTCACATGACAGAATGTTCTAGAAAATGAGTCATCTTAATGGAATTTTTACTTGTAAACAAAAATCAACCTTGACCTTCAAATTGAGAAAACATATTGATCAAAACAACCTAATTCAAGGACACTAGTTAAACATGTTTTTCCTGATAACATTAAGATTTAAGCAAATATTAAAGTGAAGAAACATTTATAATTTCCTAAAATATTTATAATATTATATAAACATCATACATAACAACACTCATTATCAATTGAAGGGTTCTTTAAATGCCCTAACAGAACAAATAATTTTCCTCTAATGAAACCAAGAACAACACATGCACGTGACAATAATTTCGCATCTGTATGCTTGATCTTGTTTCACATTGGTATGGTTTATCAGTAGGCCATTCAAACCCGTAGATATGCATTTCCTGACACGTATTACAAAACAAGATCCAAACACCTAATACACATAATTATTCGCCTCTCTAATTACTAAACACTTATAGGTGAGAATATCCCAAGAAATCCTTATATTAAGAAGTTTGATAGGGACCATTTTAAGAAATTAATCCATGCTACCATAAAGTCTCGTCAATACGGTTTATTATGACGTCAGCACCTAGTAATTGGGTAATTGCTTGGTTTAAGAAATATCTTCCTAATATTGATTCCCCATAATTAAACAAATAATCAGTAAAATCTAACAAATCTGTACATGGAGACGGTTCATTAAAAACAAAAAGGGCTTCTACAACTAATTTAAGAGATACAACTGACAAACAGTAGCATGATGGTGTAACTTTACAAACATTACAAGGAAACGAATATTAATGGCAAAGAACTGAAAAGAAGGTACCGTTCTCGAAAGAACAGTGAATTATCAAGTCCACACGGTAGCTCTCTTATCAAGTTTCATCAGTCTGTGCAAACCGACAGCTCCGTTATGCCCCTTATTGATTGTACACATGAAATTAATATTCTGATTTCATAAGTGCAAAAATAATATCCTAACAAAAACGCAAATTAAGTATTTCTTGCTTGAAGTGATTTTACGAACTGAACACAGAAGCATAATGGTGAATCCAATGGTCAGCGTCAGCAAGTATGAAATTTACAAAACATTTATGATAAATGATATCTGAATTATTCTCAGCAAGACTCTAGATTTTCATGACAATCTTTTCTTTACTGAAGTATTAAGCCTCTTTTGCACCTATAATAACATATGACTAGCATCGGCATATATGAGTCTATCGATGTTATTGTAAAAGTGTCTGGATTCTTGAGAAATCGTGACAATTTGTAGTTCAATCTTATTGTTGTACTTGTATAAGTGAGAATACAGTTACTTCAGCAAAGTATCATGGGTAAATACATTGAAAGACAAACTGATGTCACTTATTTCACACTAATTACGAGCAGGTGTGATCGGATAATCATCCTGCGAATCATCCTGTTAATCATCCTACTAATCATCTCTATTATGAGATGTTTTCATGTTTGAGATGAATGAATATTACGATCTCGGAAAGACACATTTTTTTTTCAAAGCTTATTCAACAAAAGTAGAAGGCTATATGGCAAGTAAAGTCTGATTTTTATTTGCCCATGGCCAAGTAAATTTTCAAAGTAGTTTTATGGCCTGGTGCTCTGATTTTTATTTGCCCATGGCCAAGTAAACTTTCAAAGCAGTTTTATGGCCTGGTGCTCTGCTCTGATATTTATTTGCCCGTGGCCAAGTAAATTTTCAAAGCAGTTTTATGGCCTGGTGCTCTGATATTTATTTGCCCATGGCCAAGTAAATTTTCAAAGCAGTTTTATGGCCTGGTGCTCTGCTCTGATATGTATTTGCCCATGGCCAAGTAAACTTTCAAAGCAGTTTTATGGCCTGGTGCTCTGCTCTGATATTTATTTTCCCAATGCCAAGTAAATTTCCAAAGCAGTTTTATGGCCTGGTGCTCTGATTTTTATTTGCCCATGGCCAAGTAAATTTTCAAAGCAGTTTTATGGCCTGGTGCTCTGCTCTGATATTCATTTGCCCGTGGCCAAGTAAACTTTCAAAGTAGTTTTAAGGCCTGGTGCTCTGATATGTATTTGCCCATGGCCCAGTAAGCTTTAAAAAGACCTAAGGCCTGGTCCGTATAAAACAAGTTTGTTCAAAAAAGGTATAGTTCCTTCATTCATATATATCAAATATTGCATAGAAAACTATATATATATATATATATATATATATATATATATATATATATATATATATATATATATATATATATATATATATATATATATTCTGGATACTCTGGTGCCAATTTTTGTGAAATAATATGCCTCTATATGCATGATCTTTTATGCGTGCACTGATATTTTTTTGTTAGAAATGTCCATATTTTAAAAAATATATTAGTATGTTTTCTGAAATATGTAACCAATATTTCCTCTCTCTCTCTCTCTCTCTCTCTCTCTCTCTCTCTCTCTCTCTCTCTCTCTCTCTCTCACACGTTTTTTTTTATTGTAATTGGTTACAATACTGTTCCAATATATAATGTATTACATGTCTTATCGAAAAGTGGTTACAATATTTTTACAATATTTAAAATGTTTACATGTCTTATTGAAAAGTGGTTACAATACTGTTCCAATACAATATGTATTACATGTATATGTCAGCTATCTGTATATCTATTAAAAAAAGTAAAAATTAAAATGAAACGAAAACATTGCACCACTCGACTGGTTCGTTTATTTATTTTAAATCAAATTAATAAAAGGACAAGAAGCATACTAAGATTTGTTTTCCCATTCTGAAACAGGCTGAAACATTGAGCGGACATCACCGTGGAGAGAGAGAGAGAGAGAGAGAGAGAGAGAGAGAGAGAGAGAGAGAGAGAGAGAGAGAGAGAGAGAGAGAGAAAGAAAGAAAGAAAGAAAGAAAGAAAGAATTTGTTTCCAGGTTACAATCAGCTTATCTGTTTCCGAGCTGCTCGGTACACAGTCTTCGTGATTACTGTATATTAATAAAGAAGATTTGATCGCGATAGCTGATGGAGGAATCGGGGAGATGATTGGAAATAAATTACAAAAGTATGAATTAAGACCGAAGATTATTCGCGGTTGCTAAGAGTTAGTATGTGATTTGACTTCTTCTTTCGAAACACAGAAACTATGTTGATCTCTTGTTGTAAACTGAGTGCCAACTTGAGATAAAAATGCAGACGGACTGGTTCTTGAAGGAATTTATGGTTTTTAACTCTCGTCTTTCTTGAGAAATAGTAAATTAAACTGGATACAAAGAAATGCAGAAATTAAAATCACACCTGACCATCAACCGTCAAGTATAATCATGCTTGGTCTATTTACTGACTTTTCCAAATCTCTCTCCCCCCCCCCTCTCTCTCTCTCTCTCTCTCTCTGTCATGCATGCTCATCAACACTCTGAAGCAAACACATGCCAACGCTATTGACTATTTGTGACTTCAGTTATGCCATGTAATCGATCAGAAATGGTTTGGCCTGGACATGGACCGTAATTGATGAACATTATATTCCCCATTGAAATTCTCTATACTTACGTATTGCAAATACTTTTTTATTTCTAAAAGAGCGCTTGTCATCAGCACTTATAAAACCAGATATGGACCTGAAAATTGGGGATTTCACATTGTAATGTGTATTACTGTGTACAGGAGTGAACAAAAATGACGTCACTATATTTTCCTTTTTTTTACCCATGATGATTTGCAAATAACAGAAACGTGTAATCTGTACATCAGTATGAATGGTTTTGATTGAATATTTGTAGATTACAGTGTTGGTAATGCTGAATAGTGTGGTACGGACTTTAATACAACCGGGTGAGACCACACTATCCAACAGTACAAACACTATCCAACAGTACAAAGTCATTTATGTTCTATATACCCTGTTTGTTCAATACTAAATTGTATATAAATTATTTTATTTTCTACAAAATTGGAAAGGATAGAAATATTATTGACAACAAAATCTTATTTTGATTATTGTTATCATTGAATCGTAGGGTTATATTGACGACTGTTGTTAAATAACACTCACTCACTCATCCCTCGTCGTGCCTAAGGTGGCACATAAGGCTTCGACGAGAGAGCACCACTGCTGACGGTCTGCAGTCCTACGTGCGATGGTGTTCCATGTCAGGCCGCATTCCTTCATCCCTTTCTCTATAGTCCTCTTCCAAGTCTCTGGACCGACCACTCTTTCTCCCATCCGGGGTCCAGCGGAGGGCTGTCCTGGGCGGTGCATCCAGTGACATTTGGCATACATGTCCCAGCTATCGCCATCTTCTTTTCTTCACAATCTGGGTAAGATATGTTGATTATGTCCTTTGAAGAAGGTATTCATTTTTTATCCTGTTTGGCCGAAATATGCCAAGAATCTTCCTCAGACACTTGGTTTGGAAGATTTCAAGTTTTTGTTTCATTCTTGAAGCTAGCTTCCATCATTCAGAGCCGTACAGTAGAACTCCGATAACACTGCTTCGGTAACTCCTCAGCTTGGTCTTGAGTCCGAGTTGTTTGGATTTCCATATGTGTTTCAGCATACCGAAGGTTTGAGTTGTTTTGCTAATTCTGGTTGCAGCTTCTCTCTCTGAATCACCGTCTGTGGACATTTTGCTTCCAAGTTATGTGCATTACTCTACCTCCTCTATTGGTTTGTTATTCACAGTGATAGGATCGTTGATGTTATGGTTCTTCCTCTTTAATCTGGTTTTCTTGTTGTTACTTTCAGTCCTATCTTTATGACGATCTCACTGAGTGTATCTGTCATTTCTTGCATATCTATACGCCAACTTGAAAACAGTCCAATGTCATCGAGGTCTTCCAGGGATGAATTGAGGGTCCATCTAATTCCTCTTTTGCCATCCATAGTTGTCTATTTCATCAACAAGTCGATGGCGAGGATGAAAAGGAAAGGTGCTAGGATCCAGCGTTGTTTCATGCCTGTGTTGATACTGAAGCAGTCTGTGAGATGGTTATCACAAATGACTTTACACTGGAAGTCTTGATGCAGAAGCTTAATGATGTTTACAATCTTCAGTGGGATACCATAGCACCGGAATATTTTCCAGAGGGAGTCACGGTGAAGGTTGTCTAAAGCCATTTCAAAGTCTATGAAGTTGACGTAGACGATACTGTGCCATTTAGTGTCTGTTCTAGTATCTCTCGGAGTGTGCAAATCTGGTCAATGCAGGATTTTCCTTTCCTGAAACCAGCTGTTGCTTTCTGATAGGTCATCAGCTGCAATGGTAATCCTCTTGAGAATGATTCTGCTGAAGACCTTGCTGATGATGGATTGCAGGGCGATCCCTCTCCAGTTGTTACAATCCCTAAGGTCACCCTTTTTTGTTAACCTGACGATGATTCCAGTTTTCCACTCGGCCAGGGCTTCTTTTCTCTCGCATATTTTTTAAAAAATATTTCTCGGAGGATCTTTGGGGTTTCTATATCTTCTGACTTCAGCATTTATGGGCAGATGCTGTCCTCACCAGGAGGTTTCCCAGTTTTGATGACTTTTATGGCTTCTCTGACTTCGGTCTCAGTGATGTCCTCCAGACTGTTGTCAAGGTCCTCTTTTACGTCTGGGATCAAGGCAGTAACCAGTGGGTATGGTCTGTTCAGTACCTTTTGAAAGTGTTCCTTCTATCTTGCCATTTTCTCCCTCTCAGCGGAGAGGATGTCCCAAGCTGCACTCTTCAGAGGTACGTTTTTACCTGTCCCGTAGTCTCCTTTAAGCTTCTTTGTTATCCTGTACAGAGTCTCCATGTCCTGTCTCTCTGGTGCTTGTTCGGCTTCTGCAGCGAACGGTTCAATGTAGTGCCGCTTGTCACTTCTTGCTCTGTTTTTCACTGTTCTCTCCTTGAAAGAGTACTCTTGGGAAACCCTGTCTTTCAGCCTGAGTGATTTTGTCTCTCGTAGGCGTTTCTTAATCTGTTTTCTTTCTTCATTAGCATTCCAGATTGATTGGGAGATGGATTCCTCTTTACATGCTTTCCTGTAGCCGAAAACCTTCTCTCCAGTTTCATATCCGTCTCATCGCAGAGTACGCTGAACTTGTGTTTGAGGGTAAGGTTGAACTCTTGCCGGACCTTGGGATCCTCTAGTTTAGCAATGTTGAAACTTTTGTTTCTTTTCACCCAATTTGGCCTTTCTCAGTTTAAGGGAAGCTTGGCTGCCAACAGACTGTGATCGCTGCCTACATCAGCATGCCTCTTGACTCGTACATCTTGCAGGGAGTGTCTCCACTTACCGTTGATCAGCACATGGTCTATATAGCTTTCTGTCTTGCCATCCGGAGACTTCCATGTCATCTTGTGAATTTGCTTATGCTGGAAAAGAGTCCCTCCTATAACAAGATCGCTGTCTTTGCAGAGGTCACGCAGTCTTTCATCATTGTCATTTATTGGTCCTATTCCATGTTTACCCTTGAACCGCTCCCTGTCTGTGTTGTCTAAGCCCGTTTGCGCGTAAAAATGGCCAACAATGAGTAGCAAGTCATACATTGGTGTTGCGTCAACAGCCGAGTGCAAGCTATCGTAGAAAAGGTCTTTCTCCTCGTCGTCAGCGTGTTTTGCGGGGGCACAGCAGGTGTTTGTTAAATAATAAGTTGTATTTAAAGTGAGTTTTAAAAATTAGAGTCAATATAAATATGTTCCAAGAGAAATCTTGTTTTAATTATTGTTGTGTATAAATAGATCTTTTTCACAATCGCGCATCAGAATTGTTTCCCCCACAGTCGGACAGTAGTGCGACATTACGAATACGGTTGCACATTATATGTTGTCCTCATATAAATTTTGTGTTAAAACTTGACCCATTTAGTCCATTGAATCAAAGTGTTATTTTTTGTACACCTTTTTATACATGTGTTTGCCGACAAACCTTTTCTATATGCCAAACGTTTTGCTCCCCAATCCCCATTACCCACACTAGCCACGGTATCGTATCGGATTTATTTATCAATGTATCCCAAGTGAAATCTATTAAATATTAAGGACATACGGTTTATCAATGTATCCCAAGTGAGATCTATTAAATATTAAGGACATACGGTTTGCATATTACTTTGTTTATTAGTCTGCATATGATTACGTTGTACAATAATGACCAATGGGAAGTGAAGGGTTGAGGTTGGGGGAGTAGGGGTGTGTGCGTTCATACCCTGGGTTCACACCTAATATTGTCAGTTATGTCCAGTTGAAATGCTAGATTTGTATTACCAGTGTTTTCTTGAGACAATAACTTGTGCTTTCACAATATTGTATTTCCAAATCCCTTCTTTATTCCATATTAGTTTATTTGTTTCTTCTTAAGCAATTAAAAGAAAATCCCCATTTCTCATAGCAAACACCATTGATTTTTTCTTAACTGTACCCCGAAGTCATTAACTAATCCAACAGCTAATGAAAGTTAAATAATAAGGGAAATAATTTACTGTGATTATCTAAGGCGGACATGCACCCGAAATCCAACTTCATAAGGTAGATATATTACAAAATATTTTCGATGTATATAATAAATCATACCATCTATCTATATACATTGCAAACTGATTATGATATGTTTTAATGATTGAATCTGGAATAAGAGAAGGAATACCTATGATATCTACTAGACAAGAAAAGCAATAACTATGATATCTACTAGACAAGAAAAGCAATAACTATGATATCTACTAGACAAGAAAAGCAATAACTATGATATCTACTAGACAAGAAAAGTAAATCATGAGTATTATAACGATACTAAAGCCCTGAATTAATTGGACGTCCTGAATAATGCAGAATACGGTACATCAAGGTCAAGGTTATATATTATGTACCTAGGGCCCCACAATTTGTATGAAGGGCCATGTGCCAACCAATACCCGTTATAAGACTTAAATGGACAGGCGAAGAAGAAATAAATCAAATGATGTTATGGAGGGACTATAATAAAACTGGCGGAATTCAAGAAGTAGATTTAGAAATTCGCACGACTATTTTAAAGACCATCCTTTGGCACCAGAAAAACTAATTTCCAATAAGGATGATTTATCTCCACTACAAAAAAATTAATAGAAGATAAAAAGGGTACAAAACCTTAAGTATCTAAATTATTATGTATGTTAAAAAGCAAAGAAATATGTTATTCGCTATCGAAATTTGAAGTTGCTTATTCAGTTAGGAATAGAACTAAAGAAAGATATATCAAGCAGTTATATTCGATCAAGAGCCATAGCTAAAATCATACATTGAACTTAATACATCATTGAGACAGAAAGCAACCAATAACTTTTTTTAAAATACTTTTTAAGTTAACGAATAATGCTGTATTTGATAACTAAATGGAAACTTTAAGAAAGGGAACTAATGTAAAAATATGCAATGACGAACAGAAATATTTAAACTCCAAAAGATTATTTCATTTGCAAGGAGAACAATAATGGATACAAATACGGTATTAGTTAATTCTAAGAACAAAAAAGAATATTTAAAAAAAACATAAGTGAAACCAATTTATGGCCGCTTTACTGTGCTCGATGTAAGTAAAGTTGCTGACGCATGACTTTTACCACCACAAGCTAAAGAACCAATAAAGTGACAAAATGAAGTTACTATATGGATTTCCTGTGCATTAATTTTTTTTGAAACAAACAACTTCTATAATGATATGAAACAAAATTTACAGTTGTACTACACAAGCGATTAAAAAAAAGAATAACATATACGGAATGCAATTTGCGACCAAGAAAGTTATTAGATTGTTCAAAGATGATATGAATGCCGTGCCCATTTAAGAACTTTGTGGCCTTAAAAGTTAGCTGTATGTTTTTAGAATTGACATAGTAGAACAAAAGTATGCAGGGGTATTAAATAATTCGTTGTTCAAAAGAATCTCACATTAGATATGTATAATTGTTGTTTATTTAACCAAACTATAAATCATCAAGAGATGAAAATAATTAGATCATACCATCACGAGATATACAATATCACGATAAATAAGGTTGTTTTTTCACCTTATGATAATAAACGCGATTTAGTTTATTATATGAATAATGAACTTACTATGCTACCGCCTTGTAATTAAACATATTCCAGCCTCATTCATATTTTTTTCTTTTGTTTTCTTTTAACTTTTCAAATATTTCATGTATAATAACAGCTGGTACTACATTAATTTCTTTAAAAATGTTTTCCATATACTCTTTTATCTTCTGAGAAAAATATTACTCTAAATCTAACATTTTCACTAAGATCTTTAATGACTAAATTATACTTTAGTATTATTACCCATAAAGCTATTCGATAATGCTTTAGTGATATTACCCATAAAGCTATTCGATAATGCTTTAGTGATATTACCCATAAAGCTATTCGATAATGCTTTAGTGATATTACCCATAAAGCTATTCGATAATGCTTTAGTGATATTACCCATAAAGCTATTCGATAATGATTTAGTGATATTACCCATAAAGCTATTAGATAATGCTTTAGTGATATTACCCATAAAGCTATTCGATAATGCTTTAGCGATATTACCCATAAAGCTATTCGATAATGCTTTAGCGATATTACCCATAAAGCTATTCGATAATGCTTTAGTGATATTACCCATAAAGCTATTCGATAATGCTTTAGTGATATTACCCATAAAGCTATTCGATAATGCTTTAGTGATATTACCCACAAAGGTATTCGATAATGCTTTAGTGATATTACCCACAAAGCTATTCAATAATGCTTTAGTAATATTACCCATAAAGCTATTTGATAATGCTTTAGTGATATTACCCATAAAGGTATTCGATAATGCTTTAGTGATATTACCCACAAAGGTATTCGATAATGCTTTAGTGATATTACCCATAAAGCTATTCGATAATGCTTTAGTGATATTACCCATAAAGCTATTCGATAATGCTTTAGTGATATTACCCATAAAGCTATTCGATAATGCTTTAGTGATATTACCCATAAAGCTATTCGATAATGCTTTAGTGATATTACCCATAAAGCTATTCTATAATGCTTTATCAATGAAAACAGACTTTGATTTGTATGACAACAATATTATCAATGAAAACAGACCTTGATTTGTATGACAACAATATTATCAATGAAAACAGACTTTGATTTGTGTGCCAACAATGTTATCAATGAAAACAGACTTTGATTTGTGTGACAACAATATTATCAATGAAAACAGACTTTGATTTGTATGACAACAATATTATCAATGAAAACAGACTTTGATTTGTATGACAACAATGTTATCAATGAAAACAGACTTTGATTTGTGTGACAACAATGTTATCAATGAAAACAGACTTTGATTTGTATGACAACAATGTTATCAATGAAAACAGACTTTGATTTGTATGACAACAATGTTATCAATGAAAACAGACTTTGATTTGTATGACAACAATCTTATCAATGAAAACAGACTTTGATTTGTATGACAACAATATTATCAATGAAAACAGACTTTGATTTGTATGACAACAATATTATCAATGAAAACAGACTTTGATTTGTATGACAACAATATTATCAATGGAAACAGACTTTGATTTGTATGACAACAATACTATCGATGAAAACAGACTTTGATTTGTATGACAACAATATTATCAATGAAAACAGACTTGGATTTGTATGACAACAATACTATCAAAGAAAACAGACTTTGATTTGTATAACAATAAAACAGACTTTGATTTGTATGACAACAATATTATCAATGAAAACAGACTTTGATTTGTATGACTACAATATTATCAATGAAAACAGACTTTGATTTGTATGACAACAATATTATCAATGAAAACAGACTTTGATTTGTATGACAACAATATTATCAATGAAAACAGACTTTGATTTGTATGACAAGAATATTATCAATGAAAACAAACTTTGATTTGTATGACAACAAAACAGACTTTGATTTGTATGACAACAATGTTATCAATGAAAACAGACTTTGATTTGTATGACAACAATGTTATCAATGAAAACAGACTTTGATTTGTATGACAACAATATTATCAATGAAAACAGACTTTGATTTGTATGACAACAATATTATCAATGAAAACAGACCTTGATTTGTATGACAACAATATTATCAATGAAAACAGACTTTGATTTGTATGACAACAATATTATCAATGAAAACAGACTTTGATTTGTATGACAACAATATTATCAATGAAAACAGACTTTGATTTGTATGACAACAATATTATCAATGAAAACAGACTTTGATTTGTATGACAACAATATTATCAATGAAAACAGACTTTGATTTGTACGACAACAATATTATCAATGAAAACAGACTTTGATTTGTATGACAACAATATTATCAATGAAAACAGACTTGGATTTGTATGACAACAATATTATCAATGAAAACAGACTCTGATTTGTACGACAACAATATTATCAATGAAAACAGACTTTGATTTGTACGACAACAATATCATCAATGAAAACAGACTTTGATTTGTATGACAACAATATTATCAATGAAAACATACTTTGATTTGTATGACAACAATATTATCGATGAAAACAGACTTTGATCTGTATAACAACAATATTATCGATGAAAACAGACTTTGATTTGTATAACAACAATGTTATCAATGAAAACAGACTTTGATTTGTATGACAGCAATATCAATAAAATAAAAAAGAAAAATATTGCGAAAAAACAAGATCCATCTAGCAAAACTAAATTAAATGACATGAGACTTACACTCGAAGCCGTGCTTTTGATTATGCAATAGCCAGAGACGCCTTGATTGAAACTCGCCTTTTGCGCATAAATAAATAATATGACGTGGTTTTGCAATCTGTTGACCGGCTAAGACGTCATTTTATGTATCAACAAACTTACTGGGTACTACATGTGCTTAACAGCACCCAGTAAGTGCATCACAACGTCCAATAAATGCCTGACAACGTCAATAGTAACTGACAACTTCCAATAAGTGATTGACAGCGTCCAATAAGTGATTAACACCGTCCAATAAGTGCATATTATTATATATCCAGCTTGCGACTTTGTATGCAAACGCATTAGGTTTTATGATCCAGTATTTGTTGCTACGTATTGGACCTTGTCAAGCACTTATTGGGTGCTGCTCATGACCCAATAAATTTGTTGCTACATAACATAACGTCACAGCAGATCTATCATGACGCAACAGAACGTAAAATCGCTTGAGGCCATACCATGTGTATCTATGCGCGATTGTCATGAAAATAATTAAAGTAAGAAATCTCTTTAATCATATTTGTATTGGTCTAGCACACAATATACAGCAGTGCAAACACTATAATCTGTAAATATACTTGATCAGCTCACGCAATACAAGAAAATCTTTAGGAGAATATCTGACTGCGATGGTTTTAATGATGACGAATATCAGCAAAAAACAGGTTGGTATAACACGGGATACGGGAGAATTTCGTCAAAGATGAAAATGGCCTACCTGTACCTCAAACCATATGTGAGAATTCTGTACAGGTGTCTATGGTAGAATTCTGTACAGGTGTCTATGGTAGAATTCTGTACAGGTGTCTATGGTAGAATTCTGTACAGGTGTCTATGGTAGAATTCTGTACAGGTGTCTATGGTAGAATTCTGTACAGGTGTCTACGTGAGAATTCTGTACAGGTGTCTATGGTAGAATCATATATTCAATGTTATATTTTAACAAATAAGCGAAACTACTTCCTTAGCACTTATAATATTTCATTTTATTCAAATCAGTTTGACAAGAAACCGGAGATTATTTTGATTGATTGATTGCACGCGCGCGCGTGCGCGTGCGTGTGTGTGTGTGTGTGTGTGTGTGTGTGTGTGTGTGTGTGTGTGTGTGTGTGTGTGTGTGTGTGTGTGTTTTCAAGCAATATGATCTGTCCACGACAGGCATCTAAACAGAGATCGCATTTGAGGTGTTTTCCAAAGAAGTATGAAGATTGAAAATAATACCACTGCCACAATGCTGTAAGCTTAGAGGCATGAGCCAATCTGGAATACCCTTCGATAACTTTATGACACTTAATTCAGACTGTACTTGCTGTGATCTTTGTTCTTCTCTGTTATTTGTGCCGTTCGCAAAATTTGGAACACAACGCTGATGACGTGATAAGATTGCACGTGAGCAGACGTCATCATTTACAAATGACTTTACAATGCAACGCATCTGAGCCGCCATAGTTAGTCTGGGTCCTTCGCCCTTATTCGTTACAGGATTTCAGTGAATGCATAGTGAACAAAAGTAGTAACCAGTCAAAGTTGTAGTGTGCTAATCCATGGATAAGATGAAGTAAGGCTTATATGGCAGTGATATAGTCTGAGCTGCGAGGAGCGTGAAGCTAAAGTTGGGACCTGGCACCGATCTACTCTATTTAGGTCAATCGGTCTTCCAGCGAATTTGCGAAAATCGTACAGGTCACTATTATATCTAACACATCAAATGTTTTTCTCGGATTACGGAAATTGTCAGGTAGCTACGATCGGCACTCTATAAGTTCAACATATCCAGGTCAGAAGATGATATAGAAGTTGAGCTGGATATTCATCTTCAGATTTTGTGGTAACCAATCACAAATCACTTTACGTTTGAAACGCCAGTTGTTGTAACCAGTCACAAATAACTTTACGTTTGAAACGCCAATTATGATAGCTGATTGAGGGAATTCGATCTCAAGCTCATTCTCACTGATTTATGATCTCCAGACCGGATCTACTTCTCTATAATTGACTGTTCCTCGTGTCTTGTCTTAACAAATCTAAAATCTTTTGATTTTTCCATCCCGTTTTTTGACTCATTCCTAATCTATTGACGTGCCCTTAAGAAGCTGTTAAAGTCCTTGGTAACCATGAACTTTGTATGGTAAGTATTCTACAGGACACAATTAAAACTTCACCAAGACAACTTTAATCAATTTGGATTTCAGCTGATGATTATGCTGGTGAATGGCACTTTGCTGTAAGTCATAAAAAGGTTGTGTCATCCTATTCATTGATACAAGTGTGTATCGGTGTTTCCCGTACATCTGCTTTACCGTATTAACTTGTGTAGAATGCTCACCCAACTACAAAAATAGTAGATCTAGATCTTCAGGCACATAATGTGCAGACAGATAAGGGACATATTTTTGTTCTATTCATAATTTCGAGCAAGCAGTGTAGACCCTGATCTGGGTCTACAATTTTTTTAACTGGCCACATGGAGGGTTCAACACTAACAGCTCTGGTGATATAGATCTGTACGTATTTCATCCACCATAGAAAATGGCGGCACCATCCTTGAATCCAAATTAGATACAGATCTTTCAATTGATATCATTGCATGAACAAGTACTGTACAACGATTGTCGGTGGCAATACGGACTATTTATTGGCTAAGCAGGCCAATATACGATGGTTTCTGGATGCGTTAGACATGAGGTCACATAACAGGTAAATTAGAGAGCAATAATGAATGGTTATGAAAGCAATCTTTGCAGGATTATGTTTGTTGACTAAAGTTGCCTATTAGGACATATTTCGTCCATTATTATTCGTACACAAACATACTGTTTAATGTATGATATTAAGTCATTGAAGAGCTAAATTGCAATCACATAGACAATATAATTAATTACCCACATAGACAATAGAATTACCCACATGGACAATAGAATTAATTACCCACATAGACAATAGAATTACCCACGTAATTTCATGTGACATTTGTAAGGGATAGGATAATATTAAATATCTCTCATTTCTCATATCAAGATTTGGTCAAAATGTGCTTAACTATCAAGTTATATATAACTATACCACAGTAATAGTAACATTTCCCACACATAAGTATTTTATACTGACCCCCAATATAGCTGCAATATGACTAATTTGGTTTATTAATATGCATTTCTTTTGTTTATTTCTATTTATCTGTTTCATAGAAAAGTTTATAAAAGTCTAAATTATACACCGGGCAAATTGCAGAATTTTTTTTTTAGTTGCAAGAACTATATGCTACTGTCAAGGTTTACGTTCTTAAATGCAAATGCAACTTATGTATTTGATGTCTGCCTTCCCATTTTCTCAGAGAAACCATTTCTTGCTAGTAGTTGCATGTTGGTAAGGCTGTAGGATCTTTGCTGTCATATCAAGATAGAAACGAATGTTTCATTAAAGCAGGAGCGTAAAGAAAATGAGGGAATCAGAGACAAATACCTTGCCCCTCGCACAATCGAAAATATTGATTTTGCGCAGTAATGAGGCAATCAAAATGTATATAATTCATTAAATATGTCGGCATATATATCCCTTTCCATTGGATGGCTGTCGCGCGGACGGCAAAGAGCACAGTGTCATAAAGCAAGTAATACTCAATTCTACGCATACAATTTCAGGGTTTACTCTTAGTGATGCAGATGCTATGTCACTGAAGAGAAGCAAGATTTTTTATTGTATTCATGGCTTCTGAATTTCTCTCTGCTGCGTAACTTGCTTCTTTGACGGCATTCGTTTCAAGGAAAGTTGGTCTATATTTTTCTCCTGAATTCTTTGAGATTAGACAGACGTAAAGGACTCTGAGCACGTGTTTAAAGGAAAAATAGAATATATACAACCAGAAATATAAACAGCAAAAGTGGATGTATTTTGCAACTTCTTTTTAGATATAAGTTGGTTAAGTCGAGCAAGTTACAGAGTCAGACAAGATTTTACAAGAATGATTAAAATGATGTGATATTGCAATTAATATTATACGTTTCTTACAATACTTCACTTCGGGGATTTTTATATTCAACAATTGTTGACTCTGATATTGGAAAAACAAAAACAAAACAAAATATATCTTGGATTAAACAACAAAATAAAAATCGTCATAACATAAAACAAACAAGTTGGGATATTGTAACTGAATTGTTCTTAAGGTGCATTACAATTATTCTGTAAACCTGTTTCCGTTCGTTTCCGCTGCTACGTCTTACGCCGCTACCTCTGGGACCGTCAAGATGACGTCAGGTCAAGTGGTAAAGTCCCCGACGATGGATGGAGTTGCGAAAATAATCGAAAAGCCTAAAGAGGAACCGGAAAGGGAAACCTGGGATAAAAAGATAGACTTTCTACTCTCTGTCATTGGTTTTGCGGTCGATCTCGGAAATGTTTGGCGTTTTCCCTACATATGCTATAGAAATGGTGGAGGTAAGATACCATGTCCTGTGAAAATGAATTTTCATTCTTCTTTTTAATATATGCTATACACTTTCCTATTTTTCATGGTTTTGTGATGCTTGTCTCTTTTTGTTCTTGCTCAAATGTTAGTGTTTCATGAAAAATTAACTTTTGGTTTGATAATTTAATTGATTTTAATTGTTATGATGTAGTCATATGTGATTTTCCTTTTTGATACCAGACAATTATTTCCTTTAAAAAGGAAAGAAAACAAAACAAAACACACAAGTTTTATGTTTAGATTATATTATCACATTATTACATGGTGTTATACATCATTGTATTCTGTCACTATATTACCATACATTATAATGCCCCACGTATTTTTGTCTTCAGTTTTCAAATATTTTGAGGCAATGTAAGCCATCGGATTTATACTCTTCCAGTATTTATAACACCATTGTCATACAATTTTGAGGCACTATAGGCCATCGGATCTATACTCTTCCAGTATTTATAACACATTTGTCATACAATTAATTTTCATCATATTATATTTCAGTGTAATTTAGATCCACAAGAAGTATTTAAATTTTATCTGGCACGTTATATGGGTCATGTGAATTTCAGCCACGTATCCTCGGCTGACTTCAATTCCATTTTGTGTGTATTTAGTGACAACTCATTTGTACGCTTGAAGACTTGAAGAAAGTATGCATTTACCTCAACAGGAAATGAACTACACGTGCTTTTAAAGCTGTCACTGCATTATTAAAAGCGATTAATTTAATTCACGTCTAAAACTTAAGAAATTGTACGCGAAATTAAATCTTACGCAAAATATCAGTTATTTACTCCATTTTAGTTATCATATCTCTCATGTACGCCAAGTTGGTTGGTTGGTTTTAACAGCACTTTAACACATTATTGGCTTAAACCATGTCAAGAAAATGGAGCTAGGTGCATTTCCAAAGGACACACCGAGCCAGCCTACTCGGGCTGGCCAGGTCGGGTATCACACCCGTGGCCCTTGGATTAGGTGTCCTACGCTTTACCAACGGATCTACCGAGGCACATTTACGCCAATATAAGCTTATTAAATACAAATACGATTAATATATATATATATATATATATATATATATATATATATATATATATATATATATATATATATATATAATTGACATTAAATTATGAAATAAAAATGCTTGGATATATTCAACAAAAGATGTCAGCGTAAGCAATTTAATATTTTCTGATCAATTTCAAGCATAAAGTTTTGCTACATATTGAAGGTCAAGGTAGGTAAGCTAACTTAGACGATAAGAAAACAAATCATGTGTTTCTAGCGAAAATACTAATGACTATTAACTAATATTAATGAAAATACTAATGACTATTAACTAATATTAATGAAAATACTTATGACTATTAACTAATATTAATGAAAATACTTATGACTATTAACTAATATTAATGAAAATACTTATGACTATTAACTAATATTAATGAAAATACTTATGACTATTAACTAATATTAATGAAAATACTTATGACTATTAACTAATATTAATGAAAATACTAATGACTATTAACTAATATTAATGAAAATACTTATGACTATTAACTAATATTAATGAAAATACTTATGACTATTAACTAATATTAATGAAAATACTTATGACTATTAACTAATATTAATGAAAATACTTATGACTATTAACTAATATTAATGAAAATACTTATGACTATTAACTAATATTAATGAAAATACTTATGACTATTAACTAATATTAATGAAAATACTTATGACTATTAACTAATATTAATGAAAATATAATATAGATCTTACTTCACAAATAAAATCGACCGGACAAATATAAAAAATTTTGAAAAGCATTAAAAATAAAGGCCACAGAACATCAAAGATGAAGCATGTTTCTTTCATGAATATATAATATGTTTTATTCATTTATTTATTTACATTTTCACTAAATCACTTACTGAATCACTTACTCAATTCCCCCTGCCATCACTCATTTACATACTTACTTTCTCACCCACTTCCTTTCCTATGTACTGAGTCGGTTAATTGCTTAAATACTTAGCTGTTAATTGCAATGATCTGACAATTTGATTGCAAATTAATCGCGATTAAACTGTAGGCTGTTAATTGCATTGATCTACCAATGTTATTACAAAATAATCTCAGTCAAACTGTAGGCTGGTCATTGCAATGATCTAACAATGTTTTTACAAATTAATCTCAGTTAAAATGTAGGCTTTCTGCAAAATAACAATGTAAATGTGCAAAATACAGATTGAGTTATATGTTAAGAAATTCCAGGTTCCATTGAAAAAATGGACATTCTAACACATCTTTTTGTATATTTTTGAGACTAGAAAGCGTTAGGTGTTTTTGAGACTAGAAAGCGTTAGGTGTTTTTGAGACTAGAAAGCGTTAGGTGTTTTTGAGTCTAGAAAGCGTTAGGTGTTTTTGACACTAGAAAGCGTTAGGTGTTTTGGAGACTAGAAAGCGTTAGGTATTTTTGAGACTAGAAAGCCCCAGGTGTTTCTGAGACTAGGAAACGCCGTTTTGATCTGTGTTATATTAATTTATCTCAATCGATCCAATGCATCCAAAAATAGATTATTTTGTGTAGGCACTTTACACGTAATGTTCTCAATAATAGATTACGTGTTGTGTGCACGTATACTTATGTACTACATGTCTATTCGTTATGTACAGCTGTAAAATATTTCAAATAAAGCAGAGACTAATCAGCCATGTCTTATAATTATGAATTGCCATTGTGTTGTAATTAAGAATTACCATGTAATAATTTCACAATATTTCATAGAACAGGATATCTGTTCCAAAAGTACTTTAGCTATCGACGCGTGTTATTATTATGATAGCCTAGAAATTGGAAATTACAACTACCTAGAAAGTCAGTCTACCTTGAGAAAAAAAGTCGTCCAATTTTCTAATAGGTTTTTGCTTTCGAATGTATTGCGTCTAATATATTTCATGCATCTCTTGTATGAATAGACATTAACATGTGAAGAGAGACAGATAATATACTGTATGAATAGATGTTAACATGTGGAGAGAGAGAGTTCTATAATATCTTGTATGAATATACGTTAATATGTGGAGAGATTTTAATACATATCATGTATCAATAGACATTAACTTGTGGAGGGATTTTTAATGAATATCTTGTATGAATAGACATTAACATGTGCTGTGAATAAACAAAAATTATATTTATAAAGATACACAGATATTCCAAACTACATATGAAAAATACACAGATATTCCAAACTATATATGAAAAATACACAGATATTCCAAACTATATATGATACCACTACACAGATATTCCAAACTATATATGAAAAATACACAGATCTTCCTAACTATATTTGAAAAATACACAGATATTCCAAACAATATATGAAAAATACACAGATATTCCAAACCATATATGAAAATCTAATTGTGAAATCATATATATCACTGAAGGTCAAAAAATCTAATTGTGAAATCATATATATATATATATATATATATATATATATATATATATATATATATATATATATATATATATATATATATATCAATCACTGAAGACAACAAAATCTAATTGTGAAATAAAATATATCACTGAAGACAAAAGTAATATATTCTTCATCAATAATTAACTGAAAAGTATGAATTGAAAAAATCTTTCAAACTCTTGTAATATCTCTCTCTCTCTACACACACACATATATATATATATATATATATATATATATATATATATATATATATATATATATATATATAAAATTTTGGCATCGTTTACCAACATTTTTACTAAAAATGTGCCTAACTCCAAAGTAAGCCATCCATGAAAATAGGCCTAAAAAATGACTAATGATTATGATATGTCTCTGTTTTCCAATTTTTAGGAACATAAAAAAGAGTAGTTTGCGTCCTTGTAAAGTTCTTTAATGATGAGACTCATACCAAATCGTTCTTGTAAAGTTCTTTAATGATGAGACTCATGCCAAATCGTTTTTGTAAAGTTCTTTAATGATGAGACTCATACCAAATCGTCCTTGTAAAGTTCTTTAATGATGAGACTCATACCAAATCGTTCTTGTAAAGTTCTTTAATGATGAGACTCATGCCAAATCGTTTTTGTAAAGTTCTTTAATGATGAGACTCATGCCAAATCGTTTTTGTAAAGTTCTTTAATGATGAGACTCATACCAAATCGTCCTTGTAAAGTTCTTTAATGATGAGACTCATACCAAATCGTTTCACAAGAATGCGATGTTTTCAATATCAAGCAGTCGATTTTTACAAACCATCCACCAAATGCTATTTATAGTCTTTAAAAGTACAAATTGCCAAAATCTATATCAATCCCGTACTTAATGTATTGAAATTTTGCTTTAAGCAAACCAAATATAAGTCCATGATTAAAATGAATGATTGAGCGTAGAAATATAAACTAATGTACTAATTTCATGCAAAACATCGTAATCATATTGCATGCATTTTGTGTCAATGTGACGATAATAAACAAAACATTTCACTCAGCAAACTTATTTTATTACATTGTATCGACTAGACATTTCTCTCAGCAAACTTATTTTATTACAATGTATCGACGAAACATTTCACACAGCAAACTTATTTTATTACATTGTATCGACGAGACATTTCACTCAGCAAACTTATTTTAATTACATTGTGTCGACGAGACTATTAATGTAAACTCTATAGATGATACACCAGCTAGTTCCTTTTCACCGCTTTATTTTGTAATTATTTTTTTACATGGCAAGCATTTACATAACAATATACCACATAAACACGTACATACATTATTACATAGCTTGATTTAGCTCCATAAATAATAATAATAATAATAATAATAATAATAATAATAATAATAATAATAATAATATAATGATAATACACATGCAATTTTCAGTCATACATTTTATTGCAATTCCATAAGCATGTAAACAGAACAAGAAAAGCTTTGTTTTTTTCTAAATCGTGTTGTCATAGAAACTGAGCTAAATGCAAATCCTAACCTTGCGAAACTGAACTTAACGCATTGGTAAGCGCACATCACTGAATCACAAAATATAGGTCACATAGACATAGTCTTCAGTGATAACTGTATTACTCCTCATTAACCATTTACACACAAGAGTCATGTGACTCTACAAGAGGCAGCTTGAAAATGACCAAACGCAAACCCTAACTCCAGTGTTGGCGCCAGAAACACGGACGAACAGATATCATCAATCCCTGAGCCGAAATTGCTTTACAATATGGCCGAAAAATAACCCGTTATAGTGCATTGATTATGAGCCGTATCTTTTTTCACCTAATTCTGATGGCGATCTGCGAATGTAGTGCGCTTTCAGATTAATTTACTGTCAAAATTTCAGGCAGTATAATTCACATTAGTATATACCCAGCTCCTGATTTACTTTGCAAATGCATTTTGTGGGATGGTCCAGTAAATTTTCCACCTGTTGAACACAGTCAAGCACTTATTGGGTTTGTGGTTTGGTTTGGTGTTTTACGGCACAGCAACACAAGCAGGTTTTTTTTTTTTTTTTTAGTGTCGAAGCAATTGGAGTAAAGTACCTTGCCTAAGGACGCAACATGGTAGCCGACCCGGGCTGATCCAATGCTAGGATTCGAACCCGCACCCTTTCGGTTACGAGTCCAGCATGCTAACCACTCAGCCATAGCGGCTCCTGTCTCCATTATTCGCCTCTTACGAAATGCAGGAGGGCACATCGGGGCTTTCTACATTTCCGAACCTGCATGGGGTGCTGTTTAGCACACGTAGGACCCAATAAGTTTGTTTATGCGTAACATGACGCACAGAAGGTTTATCATCATACTCCCCACAGTGCTCTATCATGACAGAACATTACGGAAAATCACGTTACGTCATACTACAGTCAAATCCGTTTTAAGGGCTATTGGTAATGCACAATTCAGTACAGATGGGTGGGCATGGTACTCTGAGTATGACGAAATAGCTAACGATCATGGTAATAGTGGTGTCCCATATCCTTCAAACAATTATTCTGTAACACTTAGCACTGAGTTTGTGAAAGAATAACTTCTAATTAAAAAAACTGTCCGTATCTTTTTGTCCACAGACTTTAATGCAATATACAGCAATATGGAGTCCGTATGCAAAGAAAAAGAAATGTCACCGATACTTATTAATAATCCATTTAGTGGCAAGGAGAATTGTAATTTATATAAAACTTGGAGAATTGAACATACGCTGTTTTTCTGCACATTATGTTTGGAAAAAAGACTTTTGTTGTCACTCCTGAAAAGCCTTAAAAGTAGTTCCTAATAAATGGTAGGGAGGCCTGTACTGGCCATAAGCAACATTTTATGATTAACACAATGCCACAATTGTACATGTATTTTGGTAATAATAATAATGAGACAATTTTCAGTGTGAAACATTATGATGATCCCCAAAATGAACAGTCTGGAATATTTTTATATTCTCTGTTCACATGTCTTTCTGTACATGCTATCTATCTATCTCTCTATCTATCTAACTATCTGATTTCTGGGCCACCTCACATAAAGCAAACTCATTTGAGATTTCAATGATGTGCTCTTTTAGATACTAGGCTTAAAATTATGAAGCCATACAAAACGTCAACAGACTGTTTTATTTGAAACCTTGCATTTTTCCTATCGTTATGAATCACATGCAGCCTCCTATTACGCTGAATGAGAATGCGGCACACAACAGTTTTGGTGACTTTCTCTCCAGCATAGATCCCTTTCTTCTTTATCAATTTATACGGTGGGCACTTAATGTTGTCCCTACAACACTGTTACACCTTCTCATCTCTTGATACACAAAATTCCCTCATGGCTTGCCTATAGTTTTAACTGTGTAGACCACCAGCGGTATTAAATCGCCTCCTCATATCCTTCTTTCCAAAGCACACCACGTATTTGCACATGACCAGACTGTACGACAATAAAAACTAACTTGCCCAAAGTGTTCAAATGTCACACACAAAACAATATCAATAACTATTTAAGACAAATACAAAAATGTCACTAAAGCACCACTAATAGGTGTATAACTAATTGTACAAATAAGTGTCAACTCTTTCCCTACACGTGGCCTTCTCGACACACTGAAGAATCCACTGTAGAAAAACAAATGGACCTCTACATGTATACATGTTACTCACCGTCACTAACCATGTTATGCTACACTTAGTTTAACATTCACGATTGGTGACAATCGCAACATGATATTTGGCTATACCACACTCACCCACCCTATGAAGATTATTCGCATTACCGATATCCCTTAAGGAGCCCCCTATGTGAAAAAGCCACACTGGCCTCTTAACATTTGTGACCTATAAATGGAGGTTCAATTATCAAACTTGGTTTTTGAACAAATATCGTTCATCAAACACTATTATTGTTATTTATTTATTTATTTATCTATTTATTTATGATGATTATTATTATTGTTATTATTATTGTTGTTGTTGTTGTCGTCGTCGTAGTTGCTGTTGTTGTTGCTGTTGTTGTTGTTTTCATTGTTGTTAATATTACTTTAACAAATTTTGTTCTGAAATAATATTCAATCTATATTCTTAAAATTTTCAGAGTTTTTGAATGATTATTTTCGGGGGCGATTTTTCAGACAATTGCCATAATTTCCTATTCACAGAATTCACGATATAAATTTATCATTGATCAGAAATTCTGGTAACAAAGGGTTTCATTCATAGATATCTTGAAGTTTTCCCTCTATTTTTATCGTAGTATATTTTTCGTTATATATACGGAAAGGAGAAAGCAAGTTCAGCTGCATATATATTACAGCTGGAGTCGTCTATCTCAGAATAAACAGATACAGGCTAAGTATAGAAAGTGTAAACCCAATGATTGACAGGTCACCTTTGTTCAAAGATGCCTTTAAAGTTGAAACACTGATTCCATCGTGTATTTACTATCAAATGTACACGAGTTTTCGTCCTCAAGTATGTGTTCTTGCAGAATTTGGCATATAATTCCCTGAAAATTGTGAACTAACATACTATCATAGATGAAATAATGACTGTGATGTTGGTCCGTCATATATTTTTGCATTAAAAAAGTAACCTAATGATTAAATGCCTCTTCACATTTTCATCTCAAACATGGATGGATATTTGATGAAGACCTGGTATGTGCATCTGTTCCTTATTTCTCAGACTACAGTTTATTTATGTATGCTGATTTATGAAGACTTTTCCATGCTATTATAATGCTTTGCTGCTGTCTTTTTTTTACTTACAATTATTTCAGTGCATCTATCCGACAGAAATAAGCATTGTTCGAAAACTGAATTTGAATTTTTCCATGATAAACAATGAATAGGAAGAACTTACCATAATCTTGATCCTCCAACTATTATTCTACAGTAAACACTGATGGAAATTATTGAATAAGTCAAATTTGATCAACTAAAGGAAATTCAGGATAAAATTAGTTCTGTATTAATCTTTTCTGATGAATACATTTAGTATGGTCATAAGCGCACCCCAATAATAATTTAAAAAGGGGGGGGGGCTATAAGAATGACGAATGACGATTTCCCTAATGGCATTTATACCTTTATGTACAATGGAGAGATTAGCCGATCTAAAGTTACACTAGATTGACTTGAGTACAGTGAATAGAAGCAAGAGAAGACATGTTTGTACATCAATTCACACAACATGTCTTGACCTCAACGATGCCTTTCTTGGGAAACCAAACGCTTCAATTGCACTGTCGATACTCTCGAGGGACCGCCTAAAGCAGTAAGAAAGCATTGTTTGGTTGGAAACACCTGACCATTGACCGCGGAAAGCAGGTGACCGTTTAATACATGACTTGTATAGAGGAAATTCCAAGAGAGGGGTGGGGGTGAGTGTGGGAATGGCTGTTGAGCAAGGTGACCGTTAAATAAAAGTGGTCGTACTTATTCCCGATTCAGTCATAAAAAATAATGAGAACACAATTTCTCTTCAAAAATATATGCATTCACTTTTGTGAATGGCAATATAAATGCAATTTAATATTTAATAAATGAGGGTATATAAGGAATAAATTATAGTGTGTGTACTGTTAATAAATGAGGGTATATAAGGAATAAATTATAGTGTGTGTACTGTTAATAAATGAGGGTATATAAGGAATAAATTATAGTGTGTGTACTGTTAATAAATGAGGGTATATAAGGAATAAATTATAGTGTTTGTACAATTTAATATTTAAAAAATGAGGGTATATAAGGAATAAATTATAGTGTGTGTACTGTTAATAAATGAGGGTATATAAGGAATAAATTATAGTGTATGTACTGTTAATAAATGAGGGTATATAAGGAATAAATTATAGTGTGTGTTCAATTTAATATTTAATAAATGAGGGTATATAAGGAATAAACTATAGTGGGTGTTCAATTTAATATTTAATAAATGAGGGTATATAAGGAATAAATTACAGTGTGTGTACAATTTAATATTTAATAAATGAGGGTATATAAGGAATAAATTATAGTGTGTGTTCAATTTAATATTAATAAATGAGGGTATATAAGGAATACATTATAGTGTGTGTACAATCTAATATTTAATAAATGAGGGTATAATAGGGATAAATTATAGTGTTTGTACTGTTTGATAATGTGGTCTAGCCCAAAGTACATGGGGTTAGCAAGATCGTCCATTTATACTGCGTTCTCGAGCACAATACCCAACAATACAAACCTTATATTTTATAAATATACAGTCGGATAGTATGACGCCATGGTGTCGTCATGATTCTCCCTATAAATTAACACTATAATCACACATATATCTCAGCCAATCTGAAATGATAGTACAGTTATCCCTAATTCTAATACATTTTATTAAAAAGCCAACTGCAAAACAATTATGCCCAAAAATAAAACTCACCTAATCTGACAAGTACTGGATCATAGCTTGAAAACGTTTATCAGAGTCATCACCTGATTAAGATCCCTTGAGTGTGTGTGCATGGATGTGTGTTGGTGCGTGCCATTGGGATCACCTCGGCTATTTCGTGAAACAAAAAAGCCTCGTATGAATGTCAGCGTAGTAATTTGATTTTTAAAAATCATACATTTTCTTCTCCGGAAATTTCTTCGCAAGAAAAGATACTGCAATCTATTCGGACCACCTCATCTACTTATGCGATTGGATTGACCGTAGGATTGACCGAAAAGTTGACCGAATGAAAAGATAGTTCGTTGCATTCGCAACTTCTTGGTAAATAAAATCATTGTTTTGTAAATAGCAGAAGTGGTCCATATAGCAGCTGTCCCCATACATTCGAGGTATGATCCTAGGATTGACTGAGAAGTTTAGAATGTGTGTGTGTGTGTGTGTGTGTGTGTGTGTGTGTGTGTGTGTGTGTGTGTGTGTGTGTGTGTGTGTGTGTGTGAATATGAAACATTAATTGTATGTGGGTATTTGACGTGATTTAAGGATTTTTCTTTTCCTGTGAGATTACCAAAATGTCAAAAACATTGTTTTTTATTTGCGACGCGGTTTTTAATCTTATCAACATAATTTCAACATGGGCTTTTTAAAGAAGTTGGCAGTAGTTGTTCACAATCTGAAAATGTTTGATATAGATAAATATTTAGCACTGATGAGGACCTATTAAAAAATGCAAAAAATTAACACTCTAAAAAATATTTTTCTTCCAAAAAATGACCACACAATATATCTTGTCTTTTTGCTAATATTCTAGTGGAGTAATCACTTAAATACTGACTTAACATGCTAATATCTTACTGTAATTCAAAACTCTAAGTGAAACTATCATAGCTACAGTGAGATCATAATGTATGCAAGAAGGAAAATATCATAGCTACAGTGAAATCATAATGTATGCAATAAAGAAAAAAATCATAGCTGCATTGAAATCATAATGTATTCAAGAAGGAAAACATCATAGATACAGTGAAATCCTAACGAATGCAAGAAGGAAAACATCATGGCTACAGTGAAATCATAATGTATGCAATAAAGAAAAAATCATAGCTACAGTGAAATCATAATGTATGCAAGAATGTAAATATCATAGCTACAGTGAAATCATAATGTATGCAATAAAGAAAAATATCATAACTACAGTGAAATCATAATGTATGCAAGAAGGAAAACATCATAGCTACAGTGAAATCATAATGTATGCAAGAAGAAAAATATCATAACTGCAGTGAAATCATAATGTATGCAATAAAGAAAAACATGAATAGTGCCATTTTACTTAGAGGCAAGTAAGATAATTGTATTTATTGCATGAATAGTACCATTTTACTTAGAGGCAAATAAGATAATTTTATTTATTGCATGAATAGTACCATTTTACTTAGAGAAGAATAAGACAATTTAATTTATTGCATGAATGGTACCATTTTACTTAGAGAAGAGTAAGATAAGTCATTGCAGTTGCTTTAGTTGGACAACCTTTACCAATAATTATAAGTGTACAATGGAGAAGAACGTGTTTCTAATTTTTCACATTATATTGTACTTATTTGTTTCTATGGCAATAGATTTATTTCAGTCGTGGATTTCGAAGGGTTCAGGAGCTACAATTCACTTTTTCAGTGAAAATGGCTGACAATTTAATCTATACAAATCACCCCTCCTTATGATAGAATCCCCTAAAAAAACAATCCTGGATCTGCCCCCTTTTTAAAAACAAAATCTTCTCTTTTCATGTTGCTGACATTATAGTTCTGTTTTTAATTGTTTGCAAACAATAACCGTAACAAAGCGTGTCTCCTACTTTCTCCCTCCCACCCACCCTCGGCAGCCATTGAGTGCACTTTTGAAGTGCTTTGCGTAACAGCCTTAGTTTACAAGAAAAATAGTCTAGAAATTTAAAATATTCGATCATTATGTGATGATAAAATAATCCACCGAAGGTTTGCAAGAGAAATTCGATTCTTATCAATGATCTGTAATCCAGCTTCATGTCTTGCCGTTGTCGTTATATATTGATTAATATTGTTCAGCGCTGTACTTTCGAGGTATAAAAAATCAGCGCTTCCGATATGGCGACGTTTTTGCATTGTTTTGATTTGGCGCTGCTGTTCGTGGGACTGGGTTATTTGTTATTCATTTATTATCATATAACATTTATGAAATGTTTTCTTGAATGTTGTATTTCCGAAAAAGACTTTCAAATATTTTTCTTGTGAATATTCCGAAGAAGAAATAATCCCGCATGAAACAACCACTAGGCAGTACATAGACTGGTATGTTTTGTATTTTACATAGACTGGTATGTTTTGTATTTTACATAGGCTGATATGTTTTGTCTTTTACACAGACTGATATGTTTTGTCTTTTACATAGACTGATATGTTTTGTCTTTTACATAGACTGGTATGTTTTGTCTTTCCATTTCTAGTACATTAACTGATATGTTTTGTATTTTACATAGACTGATATGTTTTGTCTTTTACACAGACTGATATGTTTTGTCTTTTACACAGACTGATATGTTTTGTCTTTCCATTTCTAGTACATAGACTGATATGTTTTGTCTTTCCATTTCTAGTACATAGACTGATATGTTTTGTCTTTTACACAGACTGATATGTTTTATCTTTTACACAGACTGATGTGTTTTATCTTTTATACAGACTGATATGTTTTATCTTTTACACAGACTGATATGTTTTATCTTTTACACAGACTGATATGTTTTGTCTTTTACACAGACTGATGTGTTTTATCTTTTACACAGACTGATCTGTTTTATCTTTTTCACAGACTGATGTGTTTTGTCTTTTACACAGACTGATGTGTTTTATCTTTTACACAGACTGATATGTTTTATCTTTTACACAGACTGATATGTTTTGTCTTTTACACAGTCTGATGTGTTTTATCTTTTACACAGACTGATCTGTTTTATCTTTTACACAGACTGATGTGTTTTGTCTTTTACACAGACTGATGTGTTTTATCTTTTACACAGACTGATGTGTTTTATCTTTTACACAGACTGATATGTTTTATCTTTTACACAGACTGATGTGTTTTATCTTTTACACAGACTGATGTGTTTTATCTTTTACACAGACTGATATGTTTTATCTTTTACACAGACTGATGTGTTTTATCTTTTACACAGACTGATGTGTTTTATCTTTTACACAGACTGATATGTTTTATCTTTTACACAGACTGATGTGTTTTATCTTTTACACAGACTGATATGTTTTATCTTTTACATAGACTGATATGTTTTGTCTTTCCATTTCTAGTACATAGACTGATGTGTTTTGTCTTTCCATTTCTAGTACATAGACTGATATGTTTTGTCTTTCCATTTCTTACATTTCTTAATTGCTACCATCAAAAAATGTCTTTCAAAATGATTCCTCAAGATAATTATCCTTACAGTTGCTATCAATTCCTTTAAACATTTTCACCTGAAATATGGCAGCACATGTGCGTTTTGCTCTCTGAAAAACTAACTTATTTTGATTAAGATTTTGTAATCTAAAAACACGTCCTTGATTAGGTGTAAACACAAATCTGGTCACTACAATAAAAACTATTTGATTAAGTTCATTTGTTTGTTTTTTTCTTCTGATCTTCACTTTTACTGCTGACATTAAATAATAAAAATGTGTATTGATTTTATTTGTTTCGTTAATGGTCAAATTTCATTTCACAAACATGCTTCGTTCTTCCTTCCGGTTATGCTCAAATGACTTCCTCCTTAACAGAGAATAATTTAGTTGAAATAGTTTATTTCCATACAAGTAATATATCTGCAAACGAATTGGAAACAAATTCACAAGAACTTCCAAGTTCTTCTCCATTACAATGGAAAAGTAAATATAGAATAGATAGAAAAGAGAAAAGAAAAGATATGATAGAAAACAGCTCAAGGGATCGTGGTGGCAAAGGCAAGGAAGGAAAGTGGTGTTTAAACTGTGGTCGAAGAAAAGACGTAATCCTAATATAACCGAGGTGTTCTAAACGTATGAGAACTGACCGAAGATTAAACATATTTCTAATTATACAATCACTATTACCAAAACACAGACCTAGCAGTGGCTAATTCTATATTAAGGATTTGAGTATCAATGGAATTCACTCACACATTACACCACCAGATGGCGCATGTGTAGTGTAGACCACGTGGTTCCCTGTTTTAGATATTTTGATCATGACCAAAGTCTTGTAAAACAGAGAACCCGTCTAGAAATCCCATAATACACTCTTGCCATCTGACGACAGATGAGAATGATGGATGAATTCCACTTATAGAAATTATTAATGAATACACACACGACAGAGTTCAACATTTACCCTAAAAGAATACATGTAAGGCTACACATTGTAAATGTTCATTTTCATTCTGTAGTATTAGGAATATATGATAAAGAAAGGATTAACATTGGACTAATCCCGCCAAAGTTTATTGAGCGCGATTTGATTAGATGTTCATCGTGTTTAAATCTTTTGATCAAATAATATAAAAGAAGCTTTTTTGTCTATCAGTGTATCTACGAATAATTTTTAAGCTTTGTATAGTGACCTTTCTGATACAGATGACAGAAAAGCGCATGACTAAGCTTCGTTCACTTGTAAAGTATCATAAAGTATGTATTAATTACACATGTAAATACGTTTAACTAAATTATGTGATGGCTTTGATTACGTTTAAAAGGAAATGAACAGAAATAACATCAAGTAATCACATACAGTAGCAACAGAATAAAGAAGATCTCATATGAATTCATCGACTAGCACCATCTGGAGAAAATAACTACAGTGATATGTCACTATGTAGTCCCTCAATACACCGCTGCTCTTCTTATAGCGTGGGTGATCCCATTGAATTGTTCAAATCGTGTAATATTATTGCTATTTAATTCATTTCATTTGACTGCAGTTCTTGGCTTTTGAGAATAGATTTTTATTTGACTTGACATCATCGAATACCCCAGTTATGTGTTTTGTGTATCATTAGGAGACACTCTTGTTGGAACATGCATCAATATAAGCTGACCTCACTTATAACGCGGGTCACTTTTTTAGGCTTTCATGAAAAGCTTCTTAGAGAGGGAGCACTTAACAGAATATATTTGTATAGGCATGCACGGTTGTGTAATACAAGTTTCGTGATGAAAATAACTCAATATAAGATGACCTTACTTATAACGCGGATCACTTATTTAGGTTTCCATAAAAGACTCCATACACAGGGAGCACTATAAAAGAGTGTGTTTTAAAAGGCATGTACGGTTGTGTATTAATAAGCTTCGTAATAAAAATACTTCGGTATAGGCTGATCTTACTTATAACGCGGAACACTTATTTAGGCTTCTATAAAAAGCTGCACACACATGGAGCACTGTAGCAGAGTATGTTTTAAAAGGCATGTACGGTTGTGTATTAGGTTACAAACTTCATAATAAAAATACCTCGAAATAAGCTAACCTTACTTATAACACGGGGGCACTGTAACAGAATATATCTGAAAAGGCATGTACAGATGTGTGAAACTAAGTTTCGTACTGAAAATACCTACATACAAAACAATACTTATATTATGACGTACAAATGTTGATCCATTTGAACCGTTGTAAAATTGAGCGTTGCTCAGAAGGAGATTAGAATTAGCGAATAGGTGTTTGAGGGAACTCACGGTGTCACAGTTAATTTTATTTATATCTATTTGTCATCATTCTGTACAGCTTTAATTGCTTCGCTTCAGTATGTATATGCAAGAGCAGAATGTTTAAAGGAGATTGCTGAGAAAAAAAAAACCGAAGGAAAAAAAAACTATTGCCTGCAAATTCAATTTACTGTGAAGGTAACAATAAAGAGAAAGTATATTAGGTAATTTAATTGACGAGGGTATTAAAACATTGAAAGCCTTATCAATGAATATCTCTATCAAGCGTATTTCACAGAGTCATCGTACAAGTGAAAATCTGGAAAATGTTTCTGTGAAAAATTGCCCTGTGTCAGTCTTACTAAAGCAGTTCAACTGATAGTACTTTTTTATTTGTGAAACTTTAGTCATATAAAGTAATGGAAACAATTGCAAGGTTTGATATTATATTGTTAGTGTCGTGTACAAACGATATAAATAACACCCCAACATTTTTTTTTTTAAAAATCTGTTCACCTTCACGTCATTTATTGAAAATTGCTGTCGTTTCATAAGTAAGTGGTCTAATGTCAACTGATTCCACAATTTGATGAAAAATCGTGTAGTGTGCAATCGGTTGCCACTATAAATTTTTAACTTGGTTTATAGTACGTTGATTAAACAATAAGTTCCATCAACTAATACTGCCAATTCTTGATAGCTGAGTGTATCCATAGTAGAATTGTAATTAATAGCATATCTTTTTCTATAACGAAATTGACGTTTTCCCTTTGTATAACAAAATTGACGTTTTCCCTTTCTATAACAAAATTTACTTTTTTCCTTTCTTTAACAAAATTGACGTTTTTCCTTTCGGATAAAAAATGTGATTGACACAGAAATTTGAGTATAAGTAAATTGTGAACATTTGTTGAAAATTTAATCAAAGCGTCCTTAAAATGTAGCCGTGTTTTGTTTCTGTTGGTTTTAACTACACTTTGAAGACATTATTGGCTATATCATGCCAAGAAAATGGGAGCTAAGTGACTTTCCCAAAGACACACCAATGGTTACTGTCAGGAACAGGCCTGGTAGAGAGTCGAAATTGTAAATGTTATAGTCAATTCTATCTTGGTTCCCTACTTGGTGGCGATAGTTTTTGTCCCGCTTCCAAAACACTAAAGTGTAAATACAACCACGTAATGAGTAATACTACCAGTCTAAATACAACGACGTCGTGAGTAACACTACCAGTCTAACTATAATCAATAATGAGTAACGCTACCAGTCTAGATACAACCACATAATGAGTAACGCTACTAGTCTAAATACAACCTCATACTGAGTAATACTACCAGTCTAAATGCAACCACGTTGTGAGCAATACTACCAGTCTGAATACAACCATGTAATGAGTAACACTACCAGTCTAAATACAATCATGTAATGAGTAACGCTACCAGTCTCAATATTTCCACCTACTGTGTAACACTACCATTCTAAATACAACCACGAAATAAATAACACTACCAGTCTAACTACAACCAGGTAATGAGTAACATTACCAGTCTAAATACTACCATGTAATGAGTAACGCTACCAGTCTCAACAAAACCATGTAATGAGTAAAACTCCCAGTCTAAATGCACCCACATAATGAGTAACACTACCAGTCAAAATACAACCACATAATCAGTAAAACTACCAGACAATAAACGACGTAATGAGTAATACTACCAGTCTAAATACAACCACGTAAGGAGTAACACTACCAGTCTGAATACAAGCACGTAATATGTAACAATACCAGTCTAATTACAACCACATAGTGAATAACACTTAGCCGGTTATTTATTATGAGAGCCTTCAATTGGAATTTTTGTTATAATATGGTTGATTGGTGACGCCAGGTGTTCTTTTAAGTGCCCCCTGCCCCCCACCAAAAAAAAAAATGAAAGAAAGAAAAGAAAAACAAAAATAAAGAACAGAAATCGGAGAACCCGACAATGAATGGGTGGCCGGATATAAATGAGGTTCTAAAACGGGATTGCAGAGATAAAAAAGCTATTGCTTCACTACTCAGAACACACACACACACAACATCCAATGTGCATTCCTCTACGTTTGAAAACAAAAAGGTTTTAATGTTTCGCCTATAACTAATGATGAACTTACGATCAAACACATTCTGTATGAAATTTATAATCTATTAATTGTGCAATGTTGCTCGAAACGTGTTAAGATCTCTTTTTTCTTGAACAAGCAAATGTTGTTGTTAGCTGTTCACCATCACTACTGTTTTGTCTGTATTGGAAAGTGTCTGCGTACAAAGGATTTCAAGACTGGTTCTCTCTTTCAAAATGCTGACTATTAAGCAACGTTTCTCAAGAGTGAATAAAAAGGTCAAAGTTCACACACGCTATCTGGATTATTAAAGTGTTTGTGTGAGTTCATTTTAAAACAAAAATTAAATAGTTATAAATCAGCGACAATACTACTGGATATTATTAATTAAAACAGCTCCGTCCCCCCCCCCCCCCATACATAAATAAATTATTTTTAAAAAATTGAGTGCGAAACAACATGAACATTTCCTAGAGTAACTTTCTCTACAGTTGGATAGTTAGATGGTTAAAATGATGCCCTGGAAACGCGTAAAATGCAGGAACTTCTGGGGGCTTCGCCCCGTATGCCTCCACTAGGGGGTCCATCCCACAGACCCCTTGCCTACTTGTTTACCGTCCCCCCCCCAAAAAAAAAGCAATATTTCTGGATCTACTACTGAGCACAATACAAGGATTGTAAAAACAAGAAAAAATCTCCTGAATACAAAGACCAATGTGACCATCATTATCGCCACTTTCTTAAAGTACAGACTGTAAACTTATCAATGTGTGCAACCAGAGAAGCAACATGATCTTTGTCATTGTCAACAAAACCAAACGCGGAAATAAAATTTTAACAACATAGTGCTTATCAATGTCCAAAAGCCGCCATCAATATTACAGTTTTGGAGAAACCAACAAAACAACAACAACAACAACAACAACCAGTAACAATATTGGCGACGAAGATAACAACAACAACAACAATAACAACAACAAGTCTGAGTATTTATTAATATTAACCTTCA
Organism: Margaritifera margaritifera; assembly: GCA_029931535.1. Taxonomy (NCBI): domain Eukaryota; kingdom Metazoa; phylum Mollusca; class Bivalvia; order Unionida; family Margaritiferidae; genus Margaritifera; species Margaritifera margaritifera. The sequence goes on along the minus strand of JAQPZY010001507.1, from coordinate 1,760,362 downwards.
TGCCAGATTTGAAAATAATTCAAGAATTCCCGTAAAAGACGTTCAGAGGAAATCAAATTCATGATGCAAGGTCAAGTTAAAATAAAGGTATAATTTTGTTCAATTTTTAAGAAAAAGAAAATGCCCAAAATCTAAATTTTCCAAGGTTTTCTTGATATTTAGACCAGATCAAAGTTTCTTCACATACAAGAAGTTATTTAAAACTCATTAAGCAGAAAAGAAATTTATGAATTACGTGACAGACAGACGGACGAGAAGTTTGTCAGTATATTCCACATTTATATATTTACAAAAGATGGAAAATTAATTTTAAAAAAGTAAAATAATGTCCCTACTGTTACAGGAATTTAACTTAATATCAATAAATAGTATGCACAACTTAAAAATTTTGTTTTGAAAAGTTTTAGTAAAATAAGGAAAAGTCTTCTCTAAACAAAATTGTCAGCCGATAGTCTCAACCATTCTCATATTTGGAAACTACCACGTTAGAAATTGAAATTTTTTCATGTAGCATTTTATGGCCTTTCTCTCTCAAGAACAGCTGGTCCATTACTGTTGTATTTTGCTTTATTTGTTTATTTTCAAATTCAAAATTCTCTAACTTTATGCTGATCGTTTTATATATATATATATATATATATATATATATATATATATATATATATATATATATATATATATATATATATATATATCTTTCTAGGTGCCTTTCTCCTGCCGTACATGATCATGCTGATATTTGGGGGCCTTCCATTATTTTACATGGAGCTCGCCTTGGGTCAGTTTCAAAGATGCGGCTGCCTTACTGTATGGAAAAGGATCTGCCCCATGTTCAAAGGTAAGACCCCCTCCCCCACCTCCTTGTCACTGCGCTGTAGTATGTAAATCTTTAGATTTCGCGCCGCAATTTCTCGTGAAGTTAAGTCATATCTGACAGTATATACATTTGAGGCGTTTAAGAGATTGACGGCCATGTCTAATGTATTTTCTTTTTGTCACATTTCTGGAAACCGGTCGGTCTCAATGCAAAGGTTAATATTCTGAAATCAACATAGAAACGAAAATAGAACCAACGTTATCAAGCATGGTTGTGAGAAGGAACTATTTTACATACACAAAAGTTGTATTTGCCTAAGCTGCTTTGTAAAACATGTATAGTGCCTATCACTACCATTTATTACTGTCTATCGATACCAATTATTACTGTCTATCGCTACAAATTATTGCTGTCTATCGATACCAATTATTGCTGTCTATCGATACCAATTATTACTGACTATCGAAATTAATTATTGCTGTCTATCGATACCAATTATTGCTGTCTATCACTGCCAATTATTACTGTCTATCACTACCAATTATTACTGTCTATCGATACCAATTATTGCTGTCTATCGATACCAATTATTGCTGTTTCAGGCTCATTTATACAACATAATCGATCATCGGAGCAAAAATTATGCTAACAATTATATAACCGTGTGAAGAAACATAATCGCTCAGGTTTCGAATTTCGTGACAATTAAAACAAAACAAATAGGATATATATATATATATATATATATATATATATATATATATATATATATATATATATATATTATTAAGTCTCACAGAAAGGAGTTTATTTTTGGCAAATTCAACTATCACCTGTATGTTTTGAATACACAGCTTTCAGAAATCTATCTTTTCTTCGCTTTTCATATCTACCTGCAGTCGCAAATACTTTCATTTAAAGAAAACCCCAAATGTTCTTACTTTTATTGACCATTGTCTTATTCAGTTTTATCTCTAAAATTTATGTATAATTTTCCAAATAATGATTGGACTTACAGAAAATATTTTCAACTCAATTTAATTGTCAGTTTTTTCTTCTTTTTATTTTTATTTTAGAGTTTACTTTCGTCGTACATTTTCCGACAAGTTTACTCGCCGGCTACACACATAAAAGCACCTTTTATTCAGATGACGACGACGACGATGGTGATGACGAAGACGATAACGATAACGATGATGACTATTATTAGTATTATTATTATTATTGAATGTTTGTTTCAACCCGACAAACTTCTGAAATCCATATCAATTCCAAAACTGGAAATGTTTCCTGTTGTTTGTACACGGAGTGAAGACCATTACAGGTCCTGGGCCAAAAGGTAGACCCCAAAAAACCAATCAATGAGGTAGAACACATCCACAAGGGTCGCAACTGTTGTATAGTCCTGGTACGTTTTGGTTGTAGTAGAAGTTATGCAAACGATACGAAATGGTACGCTTTGGTTGTAGTAGAGGCTGTGCAACGCTTTGGTTGTAGTAGAAGCTGTGTAAACGGTACGAAATGATACGTTTTGGTTGTAGTAGATCCTGTCCAACGTTTTGGTTGTAGTATAGGCTGTGCAAACGGAACGAATGGTACGTTTTGGTTGTGGTAGAGGCTTACAAACGGTACGAAAAGGTACATTTTTGTTGTGGTAGAGGCTGTGCAAATGATACGAAATTGTACGTTTTGGTTTTAATAGAGGCTGTGCAACGTTTTGGTTGTAATAGAGGTTGTGCAAACGGTACGAAATGGTACATTTTGGTTGTAGTATAGGCTGTGCAAACGGAACGAAATGGTACGTTTCGGTTGCAGTAGAGGCTTACAAAAGGTACGAAATGGTACATTTTGGTTGTTGTAGAGGCTGTACAAACGATACGAAATGGTATGTTTTGGTTGTAGTAGAGACTGTGCAATGTTTTGGTTGTAGTAGAGGTTGTGCAAACGGCACGAAATTGTACATTTTGGTTGTAGTAGAGGCTGTGCAACGTTCCTCAAAAACCCAGGCCCCTCTGTCATAAAACCTCTTTTGACTCTAAATCTTATTACTCGGAAATATTCTGACAAATCAAAAGGCTGCATTTGTCGATTTCGAGTCAGTTATCTAACTCTGGAGTAACATTTATTACTCGAAATGTTGAACAAAATTCGGTGACGGAAGGACAAGGAATTGTACGAAGTGGTTGGCTAACCAAGGCCAGGTGGTAAAACCGTAACAGAGAGCAAGGAAACGGAACGGTACCAGACGGAACACCAAAGAACACGTTACTCAAATTGTACCCTGAATGGCTTGCATAAGACGATGCACGTACAGTGTTGTTCTTGCTGTTAATACTACTACTACTACTACAACTACTACTACTACTACTACTACTACTACTACTAATAATAATAATAATAATATTATTATTATTATTATTATTATTATTATTAATTTAATTAATTAAAAGGATTTCCAAGCGTTAACAAGACAGAAAATTAATATTAGATATGAACAATATATAAAATGTACAATCTACATCACGTAATATACATTTACAATCCCATTCTTCCATTGTTTGTATTTTTGTAGTCCAATATTTCGTGAGATATATTTCCAGCATTTCCAGGCATGGATTCTGAAAACTCGCTTATCCAAGGGAAACAAGCAGGAGTTAAGTAAGACAAATTATGCGATAGCAGTGTTCTTTGGGAAACATTTTATATTTTCCACCCGCAGGACTCGGGATCGCCATTTGTGTGGTAGCAACCTACGTGTCGTGGTACTATAATACCATTATAGCCTGGTCCTTTTACTATTTCTTCGCCTCCATGCGAAGCGAGGTACCGTGGAAAAATTGTAACCATTCCTGGAACACGGCAAATTGTACTTCCTTCTCCGATCGGATCGAACTAATTCGAATGGCAGCGAACAACACGGATAACACGAGCCGCACTATCAACTTTAACCAATACAAACTGGCAAACGAGGAATTTTTTGAGTGAGTACATTACCATTTTTAAACATTATACAAGTTTTTAGTTGTGCAATATAAATGTAATGGTCGGCAATTGTATGTAAGGACTGTTGTTTGATGCGACATAGCTTTCACATAGCCCGAAAGGCACTGAACTTAAGTAATACACACTGGCAAACAAGTACCTAGCCCGAAAAGGATTGAACGCAACTATCAAACTTGAGTAATTCACATTGGCAAACAAGCCATTTTTCGAGTAAGAAAATTAATATTTCAAACAGTAAGCACATTTTTATATAAAAACGATAGCTTGCAACTTAATGCACAGACTCTTTCCTAATGCCTTATAGTGTGCCGCTAACTCGAATTGCGTTGAAGACCTCTGATAATACGAACACACTATCAAACTTGACAAATACAATTTGGCAAACAACTTTGTTCTTCTTCAGATGAGGAAACCGAGATTTCTCCCTAGCCTACATTAGCAGATAAAGAGATATAGATATTCCTTTTCTGAAAAAAAAACAGTGGTGGCCCCAACAATGTTAAGATTTTGTATTCGCGTTTGTTAAAATATCACATCATACACCAAAGGGTTATTGTCACATAATTTATCATAGGGCCATTGTCACACCCTTTATCACAGAGCTATTGTCACATACATCATAGGGCTTTTGTCACATACATCACAGGGCTATTGTCATTTCATACGTCATAGAGTTAGTGTCACATCATACATCATAGGGTATTGACACATCATACATGATAGGCTATGGTCACACAGATCATAGAGCTATTGTCAGTTCATACATCATAGGTCTATTGTCACATCATACATCATAGGGCTATTGTCACATCATACATCATAGGTCTATTGTCACATCGTATATCACAGGACTATTGTCACATACATCATAGGTCTATTGTTGCATCATACATCATAGGGGTATTGTCACATCATGTATCATACGACTATTGGCACATCATACCGCAAAGAGCTATTGTCACATGCACCATAAGGCTATTTTTACTTCATATATCATAGGGCCATTGTCACATCAGACATCATAAAGCTTTTGTCGATCATATATTACAGGACTACTGTCACATACATCATAGGTATATTGTCACATCATACATCATAGGGCTATTGGCACACCATTCATCACAGGGCTATTGTCACATCATACATCATAGGGCTATTGCCACACCATTCATCACAGGACTATTGTAACATCATACATCATAGGACTATTGCCACACCATTCATCACAGGGCTATTGTCACATCATAAATTAGAAGGCTATTGTTACATCAAATATCACAAGACTACTGTCACATACATCATTGGTTCTTCTAATCTCGCTTCATACATCATAGGGGTATTGTCATGATATGTATCATACGACTATTGTCACATAATACATTAGAGAGCTATTGCCACATACAAGATAGGGCTATTGTCACGTCATACATATCGTTGGGCTATTGTCACATACAACATAGGACTATTGTCACATCATACAACATATGGCTATTCTTACATCATACATTATAAAGCAATTGCCACAATACATCACAGGGTTATTATCACACCATAAAGCATCAGGCTATTGTCACATCATACATCTCAGCGCTATTTGCAAGCAATATAGAGTGTTTCGTGGAACTCTTGTTAAACTGGAGGCAAGTATATTAGTATGCGATATAAAATGATTGCTTGACAAAATTATTTATAAATTGCTGCATCAATCGAAGCAGCATTGATACATTACATCCATAAATTCCCAGTGCGTATTGAAATGTGAATAGTTTTATGGGCAGACTTTTATTTTAAATTGTTTCTTGTTTTTTAGATTTTATATTTTCGATCTCGAATTCGTATAATTTATATGATATGTTCCATTTAAATTGATTTTATACTTTTTCCGCTGCGCTAAGATGAACACAGTGCTTAAATCACCTGAAGAGAAGATGTACGCACACAAGATTTTGTAGTAATTAGAATCTATTTTATTGATGATCAAAGTGCTGTATGTATGGCGCCCTCGCTTCCTTAAAACGGGAATGTTATGTTTTTCATCTTTCGGAAGGACATGCTTTGCTCTGTCACCACATAATACAGTATGCATGTAATGAGATTGTGTTTTTCATCTTACGGAAGGGCTAGTCTGATAAATCAGCCCCCAAACTGGTAAAGATACCGATGGACGGTTTGGGTGTGATCTCACCTATTTATTAAATCATGCAATTGGTGCAGAAAAATCTGTCCGAAACACATCAGTGTACATTTTAGACACTTACTTGTATTTATCGGTTTAAGGGTCCTTTCGGCGATATGTACATAACATTTAAGGATCAAATCCTATGTTTGACAAGTTGTAAATCCACGTGGAATAACACACCCCTACCTCCTGTCATCATTTCTAATTTCATGGCTGAATCCAGCTGTTCCATCAGATCAAGCAACAAATCAGATGCTACTTTCTCTCATTCGCTCATTTCAAAGGCTTGGTTGCTTTGGTTATGTGACTCGACTTGACAAACATTATTCGCCATTTATAGTTTGTTTTTGGTCTAATCACGCGTTAAATAAAATGAACGATAACTCCATTGTAACGGGTAATTTGAAGTATTTTGACCTGTTCTATTTAGATGTTTGCTGCCTAAATGTACATGAGAGTCGCATGATAAATCCACTGACGCTCAAGTCGAGTTACGTGACTCAGAATATGAGTAATACAGTTGTACAAATGTTTTATTAAAGTGATTTGAAAAAGTCAGCATATTTTCAGTGACGACAATGTTACATGTTTTTGTCTTTCTTTCCTTTCTTTCTTTCCTTCCTCTTGTTTTATCTTACTTTCGTAACCCAGGCCAAAGTAACAAAATGGTTTTAATTCACTTTGTGGTCCTCTATTTCCTCCAGAAATGCGGTGTTGGGACTTGACAAAGCAAAAGGCTTGGAGAATGTTGGTCCGGTAAAATGGGAGATAGCAATGTGCCTTCTCCTTGTATTCACTATTGTCTACTTCGCGATGTGGAAAGGTGTGAAAAGTTCTGGCAAGGTATGTCTTTCTTTTCAGTAACTACATTTTTCTTCCTCTTATCCTTTTTTTTCAAATTAATTTAATCGGACATTGGCTGTCTGTGGTGTGTATAAGACCTGTTACGACTCTAGGTCTTAAACATAGGTCCCAATCACAAGTCTAGGTCTTATTCCAGTAGTCTTGAATGTCCTGATATACCACAATGATGCAATCCAAAATGTCTTTGAATGAGTTCACAAAAGTCCAAAGTAATGCATTCATTCAAAAGTCAATGAGCACTTTAGTAATTCCAACGATTATATATTAAATAAATAATTCCTCTCGAATTTTTTCTAGTAAACATGCTTTTTACTAGTGACTATAATCTAAAATACGAATTACCTTCTGAACAATATTTAAACACACATTATTGATTAAATATACATAACAGACCATACATTCAAAAGAAACTCTGATTCTGTTTGAAGGAAACAGACGGAAGATACGTTTCTTGTTTGTTTGTAGAAATGTTTTAGTTATTAAGAAGAGTTTAGATAGGACACCAGAGTACCCTCTATAGAGTATTTATGTTGCATTTCTTATCTAATCCTCTACATGGTATTTATGTTGCATTTCTTATCTTATCCTCTATAGAGTATTTATGTTGCATTTCTTATCTTATCCTCTATAGAGTATTTATGTTGCATTTCTTATCTAATCCTCTACAGAGTATTTATGTTCCATTTCTTATCTAATCCTCTACTGAGTATTTATGTTGCATTTCTTATCTAATCCTCTATAGAGTATTTATGTTGCATTTCTTATCTTATCCTCTATAGAGTATTTATGTTGCATTTCTTATCTAATCATCTATAGAGTATTTATGTCGCATTTCTTATCTAATCCTCTATAGAGTATTTATGTTGCATTTCTTATCTTATCCTCTATAGAGTATTTATGTTCCATTTCTTATCTAATCCCTATAGAGTATTTATATTGCATTTCTTATCTAATCCTCTACATGGTATTTATGTCGCATTTCTTATCTAATCCTCTACATCGTATTTATGTTGCATTTCTTATCTAATCCTCTATAGAGTATTTATGTTCCATTTCTTATCTAATCCTCTACATGGTATTTATGTTCCATTTCTTATCTAATCCTCTATAGAGTATTTATGTTGCATTTCTTATCTAATCCTCTACAGAGTATTTATGTTCCATTTCTTATCTAATCCCTATAGAGTATTTATATTGCATTTCTTATCTAATCCTCTACATGGTATTTATGTCGCATTTCTTATCTAATCCTCTACATGGTATTTATGTTGCATTTCTCATCTAATCCTCTATAGAGTATTTATGTTCCATTTCTTATCTTATCCTCTATAGAGTATTTATGTTGCATTTCTTATCTTATCCTCTACATGGTATTTATGTCGCATTTCTTATCTAATCCTCTACATGGTATTTATGTTGCATTTCTTATCTAATCCTCTATAGAGTATTTATGTTGCATTTCTTATATAATCCTCTATAGAGTATTTATGTCGCATTTCTTATCTAATCCTCTACATGGTATTTATGTTGCATTTCTTATCTAATCCTCTATAGAGTATTTATGTTGCATTTCTTATCTAATCCTCTATAGAGTATTTATATTGCATTTCCTATCTTATCCTCTATAGAGTATTTATGTTGCATTTCTTATCTTATCCTCTATAGAGTATTTATGTTGCATTTCTTATCTAATCCTCTACAGAGTATTTATGTTCCATTTCTTATCTAATCCTCTACTGAGTATTTATGTTCCATTTCTTATCTAATCCTCTATAGAGTATTTATGTTGCATTTCTTATCTTATCCTCTATAGAGCATTTATGTTGCATTTCTTATCTAATCATCTATAGAGTATTTATGTCGCATTTCTTATCTAATCCTCTATAGAGTATTTATGTTGCATTTCTTATCTTATCCTCTATAGAGTATTTATGTTCCATTTCTTATCTAATCCCTATAGAGTATTTATATTGCATTTCTTATCTAATCCTCTACATGGTATTTATGTCGCATTTCTTATCTAATCCTCTACATCGTATTTATGTTGCATTTCTTATCTAATCCTCTATAGAGTATTTATGTTCCATTTCTTATCTAATCCTCTACATGGTATTTATGTTCCATTTCTTATCTAATCCTCTATAGAGTATTTATGTTGCATTTCTTATCTAATCCTCTACATCGTATTTATGTTGCATTTCTTATCTAATCCCTATAGAGTATTTATATTGCATTTCTTATCTAATCCTCTACATGGTATTCATGTCGCATTTCTTATCTAATCCTCTACATGGTATTTATGTTGCATTTCTTATCTAATCCTCTATAGATTATTTATGTTGCATTTCTTATATAATCCTCTATAGAGTATTTATGTCGCATTTCTTTTCTAATCCTCTACATGGTATTTATGTTGCATTTCTTATCTAATCCTCTACATCGTATTTATGTTGCATTTCTTATCTAATCCTCTATAGAGTATTTATGTTGCATTTCTTATCTAATCCTCTACATGGTATTTATGTTCCATTTCTTATCTAATCCTCTATAGAGTATTTATGTTCCATTTCTTATCTAATCCTCTATAGAGTATTTATGTTCCATTTCTTATCTAATCCTCTATAGAGTATTTATATTACATTTCTTATCTAATCCTCTACATGGTATTTATGTCGCATTTCTTATCTAATCCTCTACATGGCATTTATGTCGCATTTCTTATCTAATCCTCTATAGAGTATTTATGTTGCATTTCTTATCTAATCCTCTATAGAGTATTTATGTTCCATTTCTTATCTTATCCTCTATAGAGTATTTATGTTGCATTTCTTATCTAATCCTCTACATGGTATTTATGTTCCATTTCTTATCTTATCCTCTATAGAGTATTTATGTTGCATTTCTTATCTAATCCTCTATAGAGTATTTATGTTGCATTTCTTATCTAATCCTCTATAGAGTATTTATATTGCATTTCTTATCTAATCCTCTACATGGTATTTATGTCGCATTTCTTATCTAATACTCTACATGGTATTTATGTTCCATTTCTTATCTAATCCTCTATAGAGTATTTATGTTGCATTTCTTATCTAATCCTCTATAGAGTATTTATATTGCATTTCTTATCTAATCCTCTACATGGTATTTATGTCGCATTTCTTATCTAATACTCTACATGGTATTTATGTTCCATTTCTTATCTAATCCTCTATAGAGTATTTATGTTCCATTTCTTATCTAATCCTCTATAGAGTATTTATATTGCATTTCTTATCTAATCCTCTACATGGTATTTATGTCGCATTTCTTATCTTATCCTCTACATGGTATTTATGTTCCATTTCTTATCTAATCCTCTGTAGAGTACTTATGTTCCATTTCTTATCTAATCCTCTATAGAGTATTTATGTCGCATTTCTTAACTAATCCTCTACATGGTATTTATGTCGCATTTCTTATCTAATCCTCTACATCGTATTTATGTTGCATTTCTTATCTAATCCTCTATAGAGTATTTATGTTCCATTTCTTATCTAATCCTCTACATGGTATTTATGTTCCATTTCTTATCTAATCCTCTATAGAGTATTTATGTTGCATTTCTTATCTAATCCTCTACAGAGTATTTATGTTGCATTTCTTATCTAATCCTCTACATGGTATTTATGTCGCATTTCTTATCTAATCCTCTACATGGTATTTATGTTCCATTTCTTATCTAATCCTCTACAGAGTATTTATGTTCCATTTCTTATCTAATCCTCTATAGAGTATTTATGTCGCATTTCTAATCTAATCCTCTACATGGTATTTATGTCGCATTTCTTATCTAATCCTCTACATGGTATTTATGTCGCATTTCTTATCTAATCCTCTATAGAGTATTTATGTTCCATTTCTTATCTTATCCCCTATAGAGTATTTATGTTGCATTTCTTATCTAATCCTCTACATGGTATTTATGTCGCATTTCTTATCTAACCCTCTACATGGTATTTATGTCGCATTTCTTATCTAATCCTCTATAGAGTATTTATGTTCCATTTCTTATCTAATCCTCTATAGAGTATTTATGTTGCATTTCTTATCCAATCCTCTATAGAGTATTTATGTTCCATTTCTTATCTAATCCTCTACAGAGTATTTATGTTCCATTTCTTATCTAATCCTCTACAGAGTATTTGTGTTGCATTTTTTAAATATCTTTCTTACGTTCTGCATTGACAAGAAGTTTGTGATGTGATTGGTTAGAACATCGATTGATTTTTCTGTCATTCCTTTTTTTTCTTCTAGACTTTTGAGAAGACCCAATGCCAAGTGCATTTTGCATTTTGGATTGGTTTGCTCGTGTATTTGATGTTTGTTTAATTACAAACAAACAACAACTACTACTACTACTATTACTACTAGTACTACTATTACTACTAGTACTACTATTACTACTAGTACTACTATTACTACTAGTACTACTACTACTACTATTACTACTAGTACTACTACTACTACTATTACTACTAGTACTACTACTACTACTATTACTACTATTACTACTATTACTACTAGTACTACTATTACTACTAGTACTACTACTACTACTATTACTACTAGTACTACTACTACTACTATTACTACTAGTACTACTACTACTACTATTACTACTAGTACTACTACTACTACTATTACTACTACTACTACTATTACTACTAGTACTACTATTACTACTAGTACTACTACTACTACTATTACTACTATTACTACTAGTACTACTATTACTACTAGTACTACTACTACTACTATTACTACTAGTACTACTACTACTACTATTACTACTATTACTACTATTACTACTAGTACTACTATTACTACTAGTACTACTACTACTACTACTATTACTACTAGTACTACTACTACTACTATTACTACTATTACTACTATTACTACTAGTACTACTATTACTACTAGTACTACTACTACTACTATTACTACTAGTACTACTAATACTACTATTACTACTAGTACTACTACTACTACTATTACTACTATTACTACTACTACTACTATTACTACTAGTACTACTACTACTACTACTACTACTATTACTACTACTACTACTACTATTACTACTAGTACTACTACTACTACTATTACTACTAGTACTACTACTACTACTATTACTACTATTACTACTACTACTACTATTACTACTAGTACTACTACTACTACTACTACTACTACTATTACTACTACTACTACTATTACTACTAGTACTACTACTACTACTATTACTACTAGTACTACTACCGTTGATGATGCTACTGCTTCTACTGCTATTACTACAACCACAATAACAACAACAATATTATTATTATTATTATTATTATTATTATTATTATTATTATTATTATTATTATTGACAGGCTGTATGGATAACTGCCACTATGCCGTATGTGGTTCTGCTGATTTTGTTAGTTCGAGGTTGTACATTAGAGGGCGCTTCGAAGGGCATCTATTACTACCTCAATCCACAGTTTGAAAAAATGGCTGAAATGCGTGTAAGTAACCTCATAATTATATTAATTATACCTTACCGACCAAATTTTTTATATTTTTAATTCCTCAATAGCCAAGAAAGATATATATTTACAACAAATCTTGACTATTATAATAGGAAAGTTCTAAATTATTTCGGAAAGAAAAAGGTTAAATTATATATATATATATATATATATATATATATATATATATATATATATATATATATTACTAATACTGATAATTGATAGTATACAATTTATTGGAATGGAATACATGTATACACCAACAAGCACACATAGTATACACCAACAAGCACACATATACACAAATACACAGAGATATACATACACACATACATATATTTAGTCTCTAGTTCTTACATTTAGAGAATAATCGTTTTATACTAAACGATTTTCTCCATTTATGGGGATGAGGGTGAGGGATCATACATCTTAGATTAAACAATTAGTTTTGTCTTATAATAACACGTGTTGTTTTATCTGAACACTCGCTTCCTTATTACGTGTAATGATATACGGATTGAAATACACATGCGGAAACAACGGTTCCTTGTTACATATAATGATATCGGTATAGACATACACACGCGGGTACAAACGTTGCCTTGTCACATGCAATGACGGACATACGCACGTACAAACGCAAATGTAGGTTTAAGCACAATCAAACATTTTAGGCCTTTATGTCAAGAAATATAGCCGTAAAAACATATGAATCTACGCGTGCGTGGGTTAAGTCATACAACAACTATATCTGTTGAGATAAGTACTTCGAAATTTGCATAAGATTAGAGCGATTTGTTCAAATGTACAGAGTAATATTTCAAGTTTGATTTACATTCCCCCGCTTCCACCGTTAGCGGGTTGATAGGGAAGAGCGGGGTAGGTGGCGCCGATAAATAATAGATAAATAAACGTAGGAACATTCCTGTTTATAAGTTGTACTTTTCCTGCCTAGGTATGGGTCGACGCAGCGGCGCAGATATTTTTCTCCCTGGGTCCCGGTTTTGGGGTACTGTTGGCCCTTGCCAGTTACAACAAGCCAAACAACAACTGCTACAGGTAAGAACGTCTACTCATGATTTTTACGTACGGGCTCGAACCTTGTTTACAGTTCATGAAAAAATTCGGTGTACTTAGTTCCTTTCGTTCACCATGCATTGCCTTTTTCAATTGCTATATTCATGAACTTATTTTAAAAATTAAACTTTGAAATCAGTTGATAATATACATTTACCTAGCTCTCGACACGTATTTTATTCATCCGAACAGTCAAAGTTCTTAAGGAATTAATTCCGAGCAAGACAATGCGATACAACATAGCAGCATATGACTGGTGAATGAAAGTGATGACGAAATTGTAAAATAAGGTATAGATCATTCAATGATCACAGTCTCAAACTTGAGCATGAACTGAGAACATTGTTGTTGTATATCAGCCTACATCAAACTTTGTTAAAATCGCAGTCTTTAACCTGCAATGATATATCCAGGAAGCTTTTGAAATAGGGTTTAACTCTATCAAAATGTTGGTAAAATTTTATCACAGAAAGTCCAAACCCTTAAAAAAATTGGAAAAATATACTCATGGAACGGTGTCATTGCATCATAATGTTTAAAAGGTTCTCATCCTCCACAGCAAAAATCAGTAGTAGATGGATATATAGATACATAGATGGATAGAAAGATATGTAGATAGATAGGTAGAAGAAGAAAAAGATGGACGAGAGGACTATCTGATTTATTCTAAGACAAGGTAATTTCAAGTAAAAATGAGATACAGACAAACAGACAGACTGATGGTGATAGAGACTGGGAAAAGGAGGACAGGGAGAAGAAACGATAAAGATTATATATATTCTTTACCTGTTTGTATTTGCAATTGTTCTTAATTTTTGTTGTCCGCCTTGAAAAAAGGGTTCCATAGATCTCTAAAGCACTTGGCCAGTTTATCTGACTTGTTGCCTCGTGCATTGTCATGTTTATTTCTCTACGCTCTTTCCTTGACAATAACGACCTCCCGAAGACCCAGTATATATATATATATATATATATATATATATATATATATATATATATATATATATATATATATATATATATATATACGTTCGTGAGAAAAAACTAAAAAGGACAGAAACAGAGACTATACTTTTTTTTTATTTCTGTACCTACTCTTTTTGTGGACAGGGATGCAATCTTGACCAGTGCTATCAACTGCGGGACTAGTATATTGGCTGGATTCGTGGTCTTCTCTGTGCTGGGTCACATGGCCTACAAACAAGGTGTGGATGTGAAAGACGTAGCAAGAGACGGTAAGATGGAAGTGAATTCTTGTGGTGAATGATTTCTCAAGAATATTTCATATATTTTGGTAACAACAGTTTTAAAGCCAAAATTATCGTTCAAAACACATCATCGTCATCATCAATCTTGCAATTTAAAGGTGTTTTTTTTTCCTTTCTTAAATTTGATATTTTGTCTGGATAAAAACTACATACAAAATTGCATTCATTTTTATTGCAGATTTTTATAGTAAGCAAATGCAAAAAATATTCAACGAAACTATCTAAATTTTTTTACATGTTAACAGTCGCATGACACATGCTCGGTTCAGTACTTATATTGTACTGCCCTCTATATATAATTCGATCATATATATAACACAGCTGGCCACATAAAAAGTGAAATACACTGTATATACTAGTATTGCTTTGCCCTTCAAATCTTTCCATTTAAACTTTGCAAAAACGTTTGCTTTTCTGTGCAAAAGAGTACAATTGTTGCTTTTTGCTTATTTATTCCCTCCGGTACTTCAATAGAACACCGCTATCCTTGCATCAGAGAAAATAGTGGATCTCTGCCAAATCATCAAAATGCATATGTACATCTAAGATCCGATATATTGATTATAAACCCTTAATTTTTATTCAGATGTTGGATTAATATTCATCGTGTATCCAGAAGCGATCTCCAATCTTTATCTTTCTCCTTTGTGGGCTGTCATATTCTTCTTCATGTTAATTACGCTTGGTCTGGATACAACGGTAAGTTACACACACACACACACACACACACACACACACACACACACACACACACACACACACACACACACACACACACGCGCGCGCGCGCGCGTTCACAACGGTAATTTATCCTTCGATAGGTCTTGGTAAATCTTTCAGTAAAATATTTGAATAGAAAATTGTGAAGAGTGTTTAGTTCGATCAGTGAAATTTAAATCCTTTCGTAGTACTGATCAAAATGATAAATTATTCATTGTCGAAGGTACACTAAATTGTTTAGGTTTATTGCATATAATTTCAAACTGGAATCTTGCGAAATATGTCGAAGATAAGTGTTTTCAGGTAATCAGCGTTATATCGAGTCAGATTATACAAGTTTAGTTTCTATTTAATTCAAGACCAAACTATTGTGTGAATTTGTATACCAAACTAGTGTGTGAATGTGTATACCATACTATTGTGTGAATGTGTATACCATACTACTGTGTGAATGTGTATACCAAACTATTGTGTGAATGTGTATACCAAACTATTGTGTGAATGTGTATACCAAACTATTGTGTGAATGTGTATACCAAACTATTGTGTGAATGTGTATATCAAACTATTGTGTGAATTTGTATACCAAACTATTGTGTGAATGTGTATACCAAACTATTGTGTGAATGTGTATACCAAACTATTGTGTGAATGTGTATACCAAACTATTGTGTGAATGTGTATACCAAACTATTGTGTGAATGTGTATACCAAACTATTGTGTGAATGTGTATATCAAACTATTGTGTGAATTTGTATACCAAACTATTGTGTGAATGTGTATACCATACTATTGTGTGAATGTGTATACCAAACTATTGTGTGAATGTGTATACCAAACTATTGTGTGAATGTGTATACCAAACTATTGTGTGAATGTATATACAAAACTATTGTGTGAATATGTATGCCAAACTATTGTGTGAATATGTATACCAAACTATTGTGTGAATATGTATACCAAACTATTGTGTGAATGTTTATACCAAACTATTGTGTGAATATGTATACCATACTATTGTGTGAATATGTATACCATACTATTGTGTGAATATGTATACCATACTATTGTGTGAATATGCGTACCAAACTTAAAAATGGTTACATGCTGAAAATCCTAGGTTTTGTTCATAATTACCGTACTCATTTACCATCTACCGACTACACTCGCTTATAAGTCGAGTCTAGATGCAAACAATATAGACTCTGATTTGATCGGGGTTTATGTTGTTTGTTCTACTAATTACTCCTAACAAACTGAATAGACCCAGATATGCATGCGCATTATCCAACGGCAGATCTGGGTCTGTGCAGTTTGCAGTTGGACTCGACTTATAGGCGAGTAAAACAGTATTTAAGGCTCAAGACAAATTGTATTACACACAAGTTTATATCATTTAATATGTCAATAACTGTGTGAGATGTGATAACTATTTGAACTTCGTTAAAATAGATTAATCAGGTACCCTTGGGTGATCTTAAACATGCAGTGATTATCTGTAAATAGATTAATCCGGTACCCATGGGTGATCTTAAACATGCAATGATTATCTGTAAATAGATGAATCCGGTACCCATGGGTGATCTTAAACATACAGTAATTATCTGTATGTTATGGTTTGCACCAGAGAGAAGTGTTATCGAACAATTTTTTTTTCTTTCTCCACATACTTTTAATAAAAGGAGAAAAGAAAAACAAATAAATTTAGCTACTGTCCCTAAGAAAAAGGCAACAAACTTCAAAATGCTGTACCCATGGATTGATTTTGCTTCTAAAAAAAGACAAGTAATAGAAACATATTTTAATATACAATATACTCAAATGAAATATCAATTGCATATATACGAGCGAATTCCAATGGGATAAATGCTATTGGATAATGCCGTTGTGCACAAAATAGATATTACCAAGGAAGAAAATAATTTAATCGATGTAAAACACCATCACAAATTATCTAATCGATATAAAACACCATCACAAATAATCTAATCGATGTAAAACACCCTCACAAATTATCTAATCGATGTAAAACACCCTTACAAATAATCTAATCGATATAAAACACCATCACAAATTATCTAATCGATGTTAAACACCATCACAAATTATCTAATCGATATAAAACACCATCACAAATAATCTAATCGATGTAAAACACCCTCACAAATTATCTAATCGATATAAAACACCATCACAAATAATCTAATCGATATAAAACACCATCACAAATTATCTAATCGATATAAAACACCCTCACAAATAATCTAATCGATATAAAACACCCTCACAAATAATCTAATCGATATAAAACACCATCACAAATTATCTAATCGATATAAAACACCGTCACAAATTATCAGCAACAATATATTGTATATATTGTAACTTGTCACTTTTTGAAAATTATAGTTTCCGCCTTTAGTAATATATTATCTTGCTAACGAAAGTAACTTTTCAAAAGTATTTTCGCATTTATTTACAATGGGCTAAAAATTATTGTATCTTACTTAAAAATTCATTTCACTGAAATACATACATGCTGGTTAGGTTTTAATTAGTCTTCAAATAGTTACCTTCTACTTTTTTTTTTAAGTTTGGTGGTTTAGAAGCTATAGCAACAGGGCTTTTGGATGAGTTTCCAAGCCTGAGAAAGAGACGAGAATGGTTCACCCTCGGGCTGATGATCTATTGCTTTTGGGGAGCCCTGGCCACCACGACTCATGTAAGTCGGACTTTTCAAGGTCATAGTAAAGCTCAAATTGAAATGGTGTGGGTCAATGGTTACTGACACAGTCGTAAAATTAAAGGCAGGCAGTAAATTGACATCCATTCACCAGGTGTTTAAACGTTATAGTGTGTATTATGTTCTTACCCGGACTATTAAGCATTCGTGCAAGGACAGGTTCAACTCTCATTTCTCTAATGCTATGGGGGGGGGGGGGGGGGGATAAAATCTTTTAATCATCGTATTAAAAAGAAATATTTTTTTTACCGTTTGATAAATTAACATCAATAACACAAATTAGATTGCACTGAGTATTTGGGTACCTTGATTGCATGATTTGATTTGCATCAATTTGACACTGACTTTATAGTTCTGTATGTTCATTGTTGCAACCCCACCCCACCCACAAACAAAAACAACAACACCAAAAAACCGGTTATTACTCTTACGCACACATAGTTACTCTATCCTGATTCACGATGGAAGAAAAAAAGTATGCCCCACGTATCTCATGCCTGGACATACTCCCAATTAAAAGTATGCCCCATGTATCCCATGCCTGGACACACGTATCCCATGCCTAGACACACTCCCAATTAAAAGTATGCCCCACGTATCCCATGCCTAGACATACTCCCAATTAAAAGTATGCCCCATGTATCCCATGCCTAGACACACTCCCAATTAAAAGTATGCCCCATGTATCTCATGCCTGAACATACTCCCAATTAAAAGTATGCCCCACGTATCCCATGCTTGGACATTCTCCCAATTAAAAGTATGCCCCATGTATCCCATGCCTGGACATACTCTCAATTAAAAGTATGCCCACGTATCCCATGCCTGGACACAGGTATCCCATGCCTAGACATACTCCCAATTAAAAGTATGACACACGTATCCCATGCCTGGACATACTCCCAATTAAAAGTATGCGCCACGAATCCCATGCCTGGACACATCCCCAATTTTCTGTAAGGATACCTAACAAAATAATAAATGATAATATATGCTCCCCCCCCCCCAAAAAAAAAAAAATAAATGTTTAAAAATGGAAAAATGGAAGCATTTATTTACTTTGACCAAGAATCACATGTGAAATATAGTTAGAAACTTGCTGTAGACCACATAAAACTATGGAAAATACGTTACATGTCAGCACAATTTCAGCAAATCATTGTAGGTAAGTCTGACACCGTGTTGTATAGACATACAAATCATTGTGGGTAAGTCTGACACCGTGTTGTATAGACATACAAATCATTGTGGGTAAGTCTGACACCGTGTTGTATAGACATACAAATCATTGTGGGTAAGTCTGACACCGTGTTGTATAGACATACAAATCATTGTGGGTAAGTCTGACACCGTGTTGTATAGACATACAAATCATTGTGGGTAAGTCTGACACCGTGTTGTATAGGTATACTAATGATAACAAGGTACCAGTTATACAACAATTATTTTTTGAGGTATTTTTCTACAAGATTTAGAGGAATTTGAGAAGACTTTGGTATGTTTTGTATGTTCAGAGAATCTCAGCTGAGACACCTTAACGTTAAAGCCAATCTTTGATTCTTGATTTAGACGATAGGCGTACTGCTAAGATCCATGACGTTATAAAATCTTACAAGATTGATAGATCTCTCACATCTGGAGGAATTCTGGTACGATAAAATTGTTAATGGCGGAATGGAGACGTTACGGTTTCTTATTTATTTACACTTGATCAACTAAATGAACATGGAAGTTGAGCTTATTTACTCTGTCTGCCAAATTTGGTACTTGGATACCCCAAGCAAAGTAAATGAAGTTTGATGGTGTTACACTTTTAGGTGCTGTGTTAATAACTCTATCGTGTCTGACTTACATGGAAATCTTCTAATTTGTTTTCTTCTTTATATTATTGCCATGGTCCTTCAACCGAATGCCCAAATCGTCGTTAAGCGTTAAGGCCTTCTTTATATTAATGCCATGAACCTTCATGCTAACACTGAAAGCCCAAATTAAGAATAAAACATCGTCGTTAAGCGTTAAGACCTTCTTTATATTAGTGCCATGGACCTTCACGCTAATACCGAATGCCCAAATGAAAAATAAGACATCGTCGTTACGCGTTAAGGCCTTTTTTATATTAATGCCATGGACCTTCACGCTAATACCGAATGCCCAAATG
This sequence comes from Margaritifera margaritifera, assembly GCA_029931535.1. NCBI lineage: Eukaryota > Metazoa > Mollusca > Bivalvia > Unionida > Margaritiferidae > Margaritifera > Margaritifera margaritifera. The sequence continues at coordinate 1,739,971 of JAQPZY010001507.1, read as the reverse complement.
AAAAATAAGACATCGTCATTACGCGTTAAGGCCTTCTTTATATTAATGCCATGGACCTTCACGCTAATACCGAATGCCCAAGTGAAAAATAAGACATCGTCGTTATGCGTTAAGGCCTTCTCAACTAAGAGGACCTAAGAAAGGAAGGACCGTTTTGTCAAATTTAGGAAAAAGAGAGAACATCGAATTCTCAACATATCCTGGCAGTAGTAATTAAAAGAAGACAGGCAAAGCAATACGAAAGAAGAGAATAAAAAGAAATTCATTTCCATTCAGAAGGTCTTTTCTTTCTTGTGTCAATATAAGGTTGTCACACACACGCACACATACGTAAAGGTGTGGGGTACGCATCGTATCAGAACAGCTAGTGTCTAATTGCGTTTTAAATAAGGACGATGTGTTATCACGATGTACTAATATAAACCGCAAATCTACGATGTCAACAGTACTGTCGTTCTATTCGCCGATTAAAACATGTCCACTCAATAACGGATATTTAAAGAGCAGACTACCGAAGACGTATCAGAAAGACCCTATACCTCGTTTATTCAGATCAGTTAGACAAAAGTTCCTTAGTATTCCGTCTATGTTTGCTTAACGAAGCACAGCAAATCGGTCTTCTGGCGAACAAAATGTGTACAAATTGCACATATCACTACACCTACGACATACGAAGTTATGCTTTGGGACTATGGGAACCAGTAGTTAGTTACCACTGATACAGTAACTAGGTGAGAGTCTAGTTACCACTGATCCAGTAACTAGGTGAGAGCTTATTAGTTACCACTGATACAGTAACTATATGAGAGTTTAATAGTTACCACTGATACAGTAACTAGGTGAGAGCTTATTAGTTACCACTGATACAGTAACTAGGTGAGAGTTTATTACTTACCACTGATACAGTAACTAGGTGAGAACTTATTACTTACCACTGATACAGTAACTAGGTGAGAGCTTATTACTTACCACTGATACAGTAACTAGGTGAGAACTTATTAGTTACCACTGATACAGTAACTAAGTGAGAGCTTATTACTTACCACTGATATAGTAACTAGATGAGAGATTATTAGTTACCACTGATACAGTAACTAGGTGAGAGCTTATTACTTACCACTGATACAGTAACTAGGTGAGAGATTATTAGTTACCACTGATACAGTAACTAGGTAAGAGCTTATAAAGTAAATACAACTTGCCCTGTTCTGCTCTGCAACACTACGATAATCTTGTCAATCAGCATAGCTGGGGAAAGTGCACTTACAGAGGTCAAAGTTTGGAATATCTCAGCTGTATTTGACCCGAGTACAGGGATAAATCAGACTTAGTGACAGCGGTCAATAATTTTGTTTTTTTTTATCCCGGCTCTGTTACAATGGAATTACCATATAAAAATCCCAACATGGCCGGTGTCGCAGGGTACGTTATCCCCCGTGCCGATTTTCCCTCCCGAAAAATGGCCATAGAACAGCTCTCCACCCCGAAAATTATATTGTAGAGTCATTTTTCAACAGGTGAAAAGCTACTTTAGAGTCTACTTTGTCCAGAGAAAAGGTCGGTCTTGGATTTTTTCCGCCCCCCCCCCTCCCCCGGTCTGAAAAACTACTCTAGTGTCAATTAACCTCCTCCTCCATTTGTTCAGCCCGTTGCCATTGAAAATGGTGACGAAAGGTATTACATGTACGAGGGTATTTGAAAAGTTATGAATATTTTTTGTTTCTTTGTACCTGTCAATAAATTGAATGCCGGTCGATAGACAAAATAACGTTCTAAAAAATGGTCTGCAGCTGCACGTGCAACACGATGGATAACTTCAGATATATGCGTGTGACGTAACATGGATAAATGACAGTGACGTTAAAGTGTCGGAGAAAAAGAACATTTCTGTTAATGAGCAAAGTGCATTCCATAACATCCGGGCGCTCTTAGGTTACTCATCGACTGATATCAAGGCCGACATGGATAAAGTTTATGGATGTAGTTCTCTGTTATATCCCACAATTATGAGGTGGTTCCGTCGTTTTAAAGATGACCGCGAATCCATGGAAGATGACCCATGTTCTAGAAGACAGTTGTCTACGATTGGTGAGCGGTAAATGACTGCTGTGAAGAGGGCAATTGATGAGAATGCTCAATACACAGTTGAAGATATTGCTATTAACACGAGCAATAAATTCGTCAGCTATTTTTAATATACTGAACAATTATTCGAAGCTCAGAAAGGTACGGGCCCCGCATTTGTCGACGGCTGATGATAAACATCTTAGGATTGAAATCGCCAAACAGTTATTTGCCAAATATTAAAAGAGTGACCAGATACGTTTAAATGAGATTGTTTGGATCAGAAACAACTAGCAGAGACCACAAATGTAGTCGGACTGTCAAGAGAGTATATACGCATTATTTTTCGATGCAACAGACCCTGTCGTCTATGTACCTGTGTCTGAAGAGCATAACATCCATACTTTGCCACGTCCTCCATACAGTCCACATTTAGCTCCAAGTAATTTTGGATGAATCTTGTTCTCAGAGATTCGCTTAGGGGCGGACGATTTCTAAGACACCATGCGGTTGGAAGTACAGTTCTTCAACGTAAGAACAACATACCAAAAAGTGAATAAAAAATGACATTTAATGATTGGATTATCAAACTGAGAAAGTGTGTATAGGTGCATGGGGAGTACTTTGAGGGGATGTACTGAAGTACTGTTCACTAATAAAGAACTCTGTTGTACAGCGCACTAATATTCAGAACTTTTTAAATACCCGCCCTACCTATATGCGTGCTGGCGTATGAATCGAATATTGTAGTGTTGGTTCAAGTCTCTAGGTGGCGTCGCAATCCATATTTTAGCAAATTAGCATAATTAGATCTCAATTAAATGGTAATTATATTTTAAAGCAATACATCTTCAGTATATAGCTTTCAAGAAAGCATGTACTTTAGGAGCAGAAGTTACACTTAAGCAATTTTTCCAAGATGGAAAATAGACTTTAGAATTTATTAGAATTTACGTGGCAGCGGGGTTTACTCTAAAGCCATTTTTCCTGGGTGAAAATCGGTTCGGGGAAAAGTATTATGCAGAAATGTTCAGATGCTTACCATCAGTCATGTTCTTACGTCATCAACACATGAATAGTCTCATAAATGGTTTAAAATAAAGAAAACATGCTCTTGTTTTGTTTTTCTTTTTTCAATTTTTTTTTTTTTCTAGTAAGTAAAGAACGTATCCATTGACATATTAATGTTTTGCATCAACAAGGAATGAATATTTATGAAGATAAATATGATAATTATGATGCAAATTGGTTTTGCAACCTTATTCTTATTCAAGGATATAATGTTACGATGCAGATTGGTTCTATAATTGTATTCATATTCTAGGATACATTATTACTATGCAGATTGGTTCTACAATTTTATTCGTATTCTAGGATACATTGTTACTACATTGTTACGATGCAGATTGGTTCTACAATTTTATTCGCATTCTAGGATACATTATTACGATGCAGATTGGTTCTACAATTTTATTCGCATTCTAGGATAGATTATTACGATGCAGATTGGTTCTACAATTTTATTCGTATTCTAGGATACATTATTACGATGCAGATTGGTTCTAAAACCTAATTCATATTCTGAGATACACTGTTAATACTAATATGTGCTTTAAATTCTAAAGTCTGTGAATTATTAATAGTTTTCACTTATAGAACAAATTTTAGAAAATGTGTCCTAAATGATCGAGAACCATCCTTTACAACTAATAGTCTTTATTGTTAACACCTTTTGAATATGTAAACATGTTTTCGTTGTTGTTGTTTTTTTCTTCTTTATTTCATTTTTTTTTTCGGACTGGTTTACAGCCCAATGCGAATTTTAACTTGAAGAAGTAAAATGGTGTACCATGCTAAATGCAGTCAAGTGTGACACCATCCCCAGCATACAAATATTCATATTTTTCTCCTTCATTTCCTTTCAGGCCAATTTCTTCACCGCTTCCTTTTTTAAAGGAAACTTGGAAACTTGTAACATACAGGGGAAAATTATTTTAATTGTTACCCATACAATAATGACTTTCAAAAAGCCAAAGGTCTAGGAGAAATTTCTCCCCTTGGGTAAAATGTATCTGGAACCTTTTTTGCCGGTGTTCGGGGTGGGAAGGAATTGTCTCTCTGACACAAGCACATTCCGAACGACTGAACAACTTTATTTCGTTATAGGTTTTTTAATATGCATATATATGCATGAACGATGCAAGTCTGTTTTCCTTTTTCTAATAAAGTATTTGTTTTAATTGGATTAAAAAGTTTTTTTTTCTTTTTTTTTCGACAAACCTTTACACCATAATATATAAAAATGAAATTAAATTATATCTTTAATTAAAAGGAATCTTATGTTAATTGGATACAAAGTGAAAACAAATACCTTTAGAAAACGAATGCATATATGTATGTATGTATGTATGTATGTATGTATGTATGTATGTATGTATGTATGTATGTATGTATGTATGTATGTATGTATGTATGTATGTATGTATGTATGTATGTATGTATGTATGTATGTATGTATGTATGTATGTGTTGCTGCTAATGTATGTTTGTTAACAATGAGTGCAAATCGAATTACAGTTTGTTGTTTTTAATAGTTGGTTAAAAGTAAGTCTTTTTCTCCTTTCTTTTCCAGGGTGGAATCTACGTGGTGCAGCTTATGGACACTTACGGAGCACCCATTTCTTTGATATTTGTTGTCTTTCTCGAGGCCGCGGCTATTTCCTGGATCTACGGTAAGGATAAATAACGGAACCAAAATCTTCCAAAACATTTGTATACTTTGTTTGAGTTATACTTAAATGCTTGAAACTATTTAACAATTTTTTTTATTACTTTTTAATTTTGAATTGTCTTCCAGAAAAATTATACTTGACTCACAATATGTCAGACCACAGTTTTCCCCCATTTCCTCCTCCTCCTAGTCCTCTCCTCCCTCCACTACTACTACTTACTCCTACTACTTACTCTCCTACTCCTGCTACTACTACTCACAGTACTACTACTACTATTGGCACTACTACTATTACTACCACCAGTACTACTACTACTGCTACTACTACTATTGAAACTACTTCTACTACTAGTACTACTACTACTGCTACTAGTACTACTACTACTACTGATACTACTACTGCTACTACTAGTAGTACTACTACTACTGTTATTACTACTACTACTACTGGTATTACTGCTACTACTACTAGTACTACTACAACTACTATGCATACAGATATACAAATGTATAAAACACAAATAATAAACATAAAATATATACAGTTTTTCCGCAGTGATAAGGATGATGAGAGATATGAATAATTCTACTACTACTACTAGTACTACCACTACTACTGCTACTACTACCACTACTAATACTACTATTACTAATTCTGCTGCTGCTACTACTACTACTACTAGTACTACCACTATTACTACTACTAGTACTGCTACTACTACTACAACTACTAGTACTACTACTATTACTACTAGTACTACTACTAGTGGTACTAAGACTATTACTACTAGTACTACTACTACCACTACTAATAGTACTAAGACTACTACTACTAGTACTACCCTTATTACTACTACTAGTACTACTACCACTACTACTAGTACTAAGACTTTTACTACTAGTACTACTACTACTACTACTAATAGTACTAAGACTACTACTACTAGTATTACTACTACGTATACTACCGCTATTACTACTACTTCTACTACTACTACCACTACTACTAGTACTAAGACTACTACTACTAGTACTACTACTATTACTACTAGTACTGCTACTACTACTAGTACTACCACTATTACTACTACTAGTACTACTACTACTACAACTACTAGTACTACTACTATTACTACTGGTACTGCTACTACTATTGCTACTAGTACTACTACTACTAGTACTAAGACTACTACTACTAGTACTACCACTACTACTATTACTACTAGTACTACCACTACTACTACTATTACTAGTACTACTACTACTATAGGTGGTGTACGATTCATAATGGAACGGGTCCAGACTATAGTACTAATACTACTACTACTACTGCTTATACTGGTTCTATCAATATTACTATTACTAATTACTACTACTACTACTACTGCTAATTAATACTAGTACTACTACTACTTCTACTAGTAGTAGTCGTAATTTTACTTCTTATCATCATCGTCGGCAAAATTGTATTATTAATAATGATAACAATAATAATAATACTTTTTTAATATTTAAGTAAATAAAAGAATAACAGCAACAACAACAGCAGCACTAAGAATAACAATAATAATAAAAATAATAATAATAATAATAATAATAATAATAATAATAATAATACTAAGAAGAAGAAGAAAAAGAACAAAAATCTACTTTCTCATTGTCATCATCATTAACATTATTATCATCATCATCATCATCAACAACAACAACAACAACAACAACAACAACATCTGAATGACGAGTGATAAATAAAATTAATGATTGTTTAATTTTTATGTTCAGGCGTGGAAAGATTCAGCCATGATATACAGTCGATGCTTGGATTCTATCCCGGGCTGTTCTGGCGAATCTGCTGGAAATACATCAGTCCACTATTTCTCCTGGTCAGTTATGTTTTCATGAATAACACTGTCTTGTCATTTTCTATTGACAAATTGCCAGACTTAATGTATCTACCTATCAGTCAGTCGTTCTTTGTGTAATTATCCAATAAACTGTCAAATAGTCTCAATCCGGGTTATGTGTAGATCATTACTTTATACATATAGAGTGCTAAAACTATCTCATCATTACTTTATACATATAGAGTGCTAAAACTATCTCATCATTACTTTATACATATAGAGTGCTAAAACTATCTCATCATTACTTTATACATATAGAGTGCTAAAACTATCTCATCATTACTTAATACATATAGAGTGCTAAAACTATCTCATCATTACTTAATACATATAGAGTGCTAAAACTATCTCATCATTACTTAATACATATAGAGTGCTAAAACTATCTCATCATTACTTAATACATATAGAGTGCTAAAACTATCTCATCATTACTTAATACATATAGAGTGCTAAAACTATCTCATCATTACTTAATACATATAGAGTGCTAAAACTATCTCATCATTACTTAATACATATAGAGTGCTAAAACTATCTCATCATTACTTTATACATATAGAGTGCTAAAACTATCTCATCATTACTTTATACATATAGAGTGCTAAAACTATCTCATCATTACTTTATACATATAGAGTGCTAAAACTATCTCATCATTACTTTATACATATAGAGTGCTAAAACTATCTCAACTATGGGGCAGCCTGGTTTACAGAAAATAAAAGTAAAGATTCTGCATTAAGTAACTTTTTATCTTTCACAACATCATCCGATTAATATAATTAGAACTATCAAAACTCAGTTTTATTATTGATAATTATAATGTTCATTTGAGCGTGCATTCAACTTGATGGGCCGTTACTGACGTTTTCATTTTGTTTACTAGGCCCTGTTCATTATGTCCATCATCGAGCCCAATAAACCCGAGTATGGGGGCTATCAGTATCCAGATTGGGCAATCGCTATCGGATGGTGCATGGTTTTCTCATCCCTCGTTTGTATCCCCGCCTATATCATCTACAGATTTATCACAACCCCTGGAGGCATCAAAGAGGTAAGATTAAAATAGAATGCTTGCAAAACGAGAATAAACAGACACTACTATACTCTACTAGAGTACTCTGGAATAGAAAGAACTAAACATACAAACTATATTATGCTAGAGTACTCTGGAATAGAAACAACTAAACAGACACAACTATACTATACTAGAGTACGCTGGAATAGAAAGAACTAAACAGACACAACTATATTATGCTAGAGTACTCTGGAATAGAAAGAACTAAACAGACACAACTATACTATGCTAGAGTACTCTGGAATAGAAAGAACTAAACAGACACAACTATATTATGCTAGAGTACTCTGGAATAGAAAGAACTAAACAGACATAACTATACTATACTAGAGTACTCTGAAACTGAAAGAACTAAACTGGAGACAAGAGTAAACTTAACTGGGTAGACAAGAGTAAACTTAACTGGGTATACAAGAGTAAACTTAACTGGGTAGACAAGAGTAAACTTAACTGGGTAGACAAGAGTAAACTTAACTGGGTATACAAGAGTAAACTTAACTGGGTAGACAAGAGTAAACTTAACTGGGTAGACAAGAGTAAACTTAACTGGGTAGACAAAAACGAGTAAAATTACGCCTAGACTAAAACTATAATTAAACAGACAGAACTAGACAAGTCTAAATGTCACTGTAATGAACTAAGATAAAAGATTAGACACAAGTTAATAACTTTGTAGAATTGATGAAGTAAAGACAATTTTAAACCAGAATTAAACTGGACTGGAATGGATTAGACTAGACTAAACTAGACTGAATTAGACTGTACTAAAACTAGAATTAAACAGACATAACTAGGGAAGCCTTGACGGGACTCTGCAGATCTATGTTAAATGACTACACATTAGCTGACTAATGTGTTAGAATTAGTGGAGTAAAGATAAGACTAAATGACACTTTGACTGGACTGGAATGGACTAGGCTAACTAATCTACATTGATGTAAACAACGCAGGACTAGACTGAACTAACTTTGAATATCTACACACAAGTAGACTCCACTAGAAAATTAATGACAGCCTTAACAAAATTATACTGGACTTGCCCTAGGGTAGACAAGACTTCACTAAGTTGAACTAGACCAGATAAGTATTGAGTGAACTAAATTTAAATAACAATACACGTATGGATTTATTTTGGTTGAGGCATAACTAGTGAAGTCAATCTTAAACTAGAATTAGAATAATCCAAACCAAATTAGATTTGACAAGATTCGACCCATTCAGCGCAAAATGTAATAGGACGCATTCAGCAAATAGGACTATAATGGAATAGGACAGAGTAGAATAGAAGAGAACAAAATGAAGCAGGACTGAGTAGAACAGAAGAGAACATAATAAAGTAGGACTGAGTAGAATAGAAGAGAACATGATGAAGTAGGACTGAGTAGAACAGAATAGAATATAATGAAGTAGGACTGAGTAGAATAGAAGAGAACATAATGAAGTAGGACTGAGTAGAATAGAAGAGAATATAATGGAGTAGGACTGAGTAGAATAGAAGAGAATATAATGGAATAGGACTGAGTAGAATAGAAGAGAATATAATGAAGTAGGACTGAGTAGAATAGAAGAGAACGTAATGGAGTAGGACTGAGTAGAATAGAAGAGAACATCCTGGAATATGTGTGAGTAGAATAGAAAAGACCATAATGAAGTAGGACAGAATAGAACCGAAGAGAACATAATGGAATAGGACTGAGTAGAATAGAAAAGAATATAATGGAGTAGGACTGAGTAGAATAGAAGAGAACATAATGGAATAGGACTGAGTAGAATAGAAGAGAACATAATGGAAAAGGACGGAGGAGGAGAATTGAATCGTATAAATTACAAATATTTGAAAACTAATCGTAAACTGGAATTAAATATGCATTGTAATAATGACATGGATGAATTTAAGATAGTTATGTTTATAGTAATTATAAAAGTTAATTAACAGCCTGAAAAAAAAGTTATAAAGAGGGTGGACTTTGTTTGGATTATTTTGATCAAATAGTTGAAGAAAGAAAATATTGAGAGAATTTTATATTTACTATAATATGACCTATTCCTCTAAATAAATGACCCATAATACAGTGTAGACCAACTCAAAGACTCCTATAACAATACCATTAATCCATTAATATCTTCTGGGTGGGCCACTAGGTTATTTTGTTTAATTTTGCGGAAAAATAAAAGATATCTCTGGAAAAATAAAAATGCAAAAAAAAAAAAAAAACAACAAAGGTAATTACTACAACATTCCACTTGTGTCTTTAGTGTATTTATTTTTATTTTGTGTCGTTAGTGTATTTATTTTAATTTTATGTCTTTATTGTATTGATTTTTATTTTCTGTCTTTAGTGTATTGATTTTTATTTTATGTCTTTAGTGTACTGATATTTATTTTATGTCTTTAGTGTATTGATTTTTATTTTATGTCTTTAGTGTATTGATTTTTATTTTATGTCTTTAGTGTATTGATTTTTATTTTATGTCTTTAGTGTATTGATTTTTATTTTATGTCTTTAGTGTATTAATTTTTATTTTGTGTCTTTAGCTTATTGATTTTTATTTTGTGTGCTTAGTGTACTTGATTTTTAGTTTGTCAAAAAAGGAAATGTATGTGGCAGAACTAACTACACAGTCAGTACAAGAAATATTTCACAAAACTCTCAGATAAACACTCTAATTTTCCTTTTATACTTGCAGAGACTGCGGTCCATGATAACTCCGGAAGAGACCCCGAATTATGGCCAAGAAGTAGTGCCTATTTTCATATAGTTGAATTGTCAAATCGCACGCCAATTAAATACACGAAATAAAACAAAACAGCAAAGATCAGTTATGTACAGACTTGTTTATGTTGTGCCTATAGAGCTACTTTTCTTTCGTTAATGTTTCACTTGGACAGCCTCGGACCATCACTGCATCCTTCCAGTGTATGACTCTACAGTGCAGTTGAAATGCACGTTCACTCTAGTTAAGGCAGAAGTGTCTTACGCCGTGTAAGAGTGGTGGAAGATGCAAAGACATAATCCGAGATGTATCGAGTGTAAATTAAATTGTTTATTCGATACACATTTAGACTTACTCTGTTGCATTCCGCGTATTACCGAGTAAAAATGCTTACGTCATTAGTTGAACAAACGGACACCAGTGGAAACAGGTGCACTTTAGTAATGGAACGTGGCGGACAATAGCGGAAACAGGAATCGATAAGGCAATCCTTACAATTAATTAAGAATTCATACTCTGTCTCGTATCCTTCAACCTAGTCTGGTGACACATTTTGTTTTGGCCTAGATTGGTAATAGTGATTGGCTGATTGCATACTTCCGGCTTTGCTATCAATATATTATGGATTTAACTTGCTTGAGCTACATCCGGGGTAGCGCTATGAATTTACCAAGGGTTTTTCGTGTGGGGCTTTTCATTATTTGCAATGGGTTAAAACGTTTCTAGTTGAAAAATTATTAATGGCCACTTTCCATGAATTAGTGTCAGTGTCAGTCTATGGAGCAATATATTGGCTTGAGAAACGCAGAAACTGCTCGAAAGATTATCTACTTGGCAGTATATGCCATAAATGTTGTCAATCGCATTATGTCTGTATAACAAATACACAAACAAGTAAACAAAACACTATATTTATTATTTCCATGCATTACCATGCTCATCGTTTTACGTTGCAGCATTTTAGATTCAATTCATTCGACATGACTGAGGATTTCACCTACCATCTACAATGTGACATCTTTGTATGCATGCTTTTTACAGTATAGACACCAAATTACATTTCTAAATGTTATATACATTATGTTATTGGCGCAATGTAGGCCATCTAATTCATATTTTACTCACAACATATTATGAATTTGTGTATTGTAAAATATAATACTGCCGCTATGATATTAATATACATTCCACGTGTATATATCTAGTACATGAAGTTTTTTCTTTTGTAATTCTTTATATTCATAATTTTAGAACTTTACGTTAAATCGGCACCATATAGCCACTATTGTGCTGACGTTACGTTAAACCCTCATAAATACATACGTATATATGTAATCAAAATTATTAAGGTTTGTATGCTTGTATACAATAATATATTAATAGAAATATCGTATGCCTGCATTGAAACTATAAGTAAAGGACGTACCTTACTATAGGTATGAGAAGTGTATATAACTATCATAGATATAATATACACTGTCACTTTGTTACTTTTTACAAGTTCATGTTTATGCTTTCGTTTCCTTCACAGTAAAAAAAAAATTGTTTTTGTCTTTTTGCTAAATTAGGATTAATCAATGGAAAAATAGCGGCTTTTTAGCTCTTTCAGTATGTGATCCAACATATCGTATCAAAAGTTGAGTACAGGATACTTATCCCGAGATTTTGACTTGTCCCGAGAATTTAAAATCATTGCAACCATTTCAGCCACCACCAACATCAACTACATCAACAACTTTTTGGAGTTCCGGGAGGCAGATTTAGGGATACACGCATTCGGATAATAAACGATTTTCATTTCTAGAAAAGCATTTCAGTGTATTGTTTTGGTAAATAAAGATTTAAAATCTCTCGACAGAAAATGCACGTTTTACCAAGTTTAAATGAAAAAGGAAGTTAATTCAAGCTTTAACAGTTTGGCTGTATGATTCACGCACATTTGGGATTTTTTTCTTTTCAATAAATTATTTCTTTACATTTTTCCCTTAGGGCCTTGTATTTAATTGCTCAAACAACTCTTGACTCATGAAGTGATCTTTTTTTTTTTATATTTTCCTGAGATGTCTGGAGCGTAGATCTCATGAATATTCCTGACTTGGATCAATGCATAGAAGTCATACTGGGGTAGATACATTATAAAATTGAATTAAAATCTCAGAAACTGTTTCAGGACATTCTATTTGGCCCCTGTTCTTGTATTCCAAGACTTGAAATATCATATTTGAATATTAATTAAAAAAGTCCAAAGGATGAAATTCTGAATTTAACATTGACTATCCAAAGCGTTGTTATAGCAACTTCTTTTGTGTAAATATGTTATTATTTCTACGTTCTGTTTTTCTGATTTGTAATGAATAGATAAGCCAAGTTAAGACCAATGCGGCCATCGCATCATGTTTTCTGCGCGGCTGCTTAAATCTATCGTATAGCGGAATTGATTATTGTCGTAATTTGCATCGTATAGTAATTGTGATGAGATTTAGTTTGTGATAGAAATAATCCACGTTATGAGCATTGTTAAAGTTATCATCATAGCAGAACGTATTCTAAGCTATCGTTTACCGAGGAAACTTGTTGAATATAGTACAAATCAATAAAACATTTTCCAACAATGTGTATTTGTAATTTATCTAAATCCTTTATCAGTCTTGGATCAGCATTAACATTCAGTGCGGCTTTCCTGTAAAATACAATGTCTGGAAATGATCAATTTCTTTCTGTTATCCTAGCTGAAGATGAAGTGATTTTATATTTATAAGCAAGGTTCTCTCTGCCACTTTACTGGTTAAAGTTCGATCCATGCATTATCATTATCTTGATCAAAGGATCAGTTTCTTTCTTGTACATATTATTTTAAAATTCCTAGTCGAGCAGAAAATTCAGGGTTTGAGAGTCAGCAAAACTTTGCATCATTTAAAAATCTTCTAGAATCTCTCTCTCTCTCTCTCTCTCTCTCTCTCTCTCTCTCTCTCTCTCTCTCTCTCTCTCTCTCTCTCTCTCTCTGTGTTTCTCTAATCAAATATATTTTTATAATAGATGAAAGTACTACTATCAATAGATACTAATGCATTTTATATTTAGAGAATAATGCATAAGGTAATCTACTACTTCTTCATATTATTATTACTATTATTATTATTATTATTATTATTATTATAACTATCATCATCATCACAGTTATTATAATTGTAAAGTTATTCCTTTAGAACTGAACTAATTATAATTTATCCACTATAACAATTGACTCTTCAGAAAAACTGAGAATATATATATATACTTCCTGAAAACTGGAGTTTTCCTTCTAATACACATTCTAATGATTAAAACATAAAAAATCCAGACAAATATTGCATAGCTTTCCTTATCTTGTCCATGTAGCGTATTTAAAAAGCTGTATAACATCAAGACAAACATTTCATAGCTTTACTTATCTCCTCCATGTATCGTGTTAACAAAATTCCTTAACGTTAAGACAAACATTTCACAGAGTTCCTTATCTCCGTCATGTAGTGTATTAAGAAAACACAGTAACGTCAGTTTCGATTTTGCAACTACTCCTGATAATGAATCTGATTTCCAATCAAGATATTCAAATGTTATAATTGATCAACGTTCAGAAAGGCAATTAATTTTGTAACTTTCAGTATACTAATGATATTAAATACATGTATCGATTATCTTATCTCTAAATCGTCTATAGCACTTTACCAAAGAATTTTCAAGACTACAAGCAAAATTCATCTGTTCACTTGAAGATGTGGCTTACTCAATTATTTGTCCGTTAAGATTCATAGAGATTGATGATGAATATAATAATTCTACACTGTAAAGCAATCTTATAGGATGAGAGTGTGTTGTAAGCAAACTTTCCGGTCTAAGCATTGAGAACTCAATACTGGATGAACGATCAGCCCTGAGTAAACCGAATATATTTACTTACCGGAAACGGGACTCTATATCCGATATATCAAGTTCCGTTTTTTTATATATAAAAAGTTGTAGTGATAGATTCATTAGCTGTTGTTTTTTTTTACATTATGCAAGTAATGTTTACAATCAAGTTTTGTATTTATTCTCTGACACTTTAAGGCTCAGTGCGTGCCAAATAATGATATTTAGACTAGGAAAAAGCAAGGAAATTACTTTTAGTTTCTTATTGTTGGCATTATTTTTGTATTGTATTCGTGTCTTATTTACATACAAGCAGCAGCAGGGGGGGGGGGCCAACCGACCAATTTTTGTGGCGACCTCATTTGGGGAAATCGACCCTTCTATCAAAAAATGGTCGATATGTGAAATCGACACTTCTATAAAAAAAAAACAGGGGTCCGGCAAGTAGCTCACCCAGAGTGCATGCGGGTAAACCTAGTAGGATTACTCAACCAAAGATTTGATCGAGACCAATGCGATATCTTTTTGCAGGATCATGTAGATGGATCGAAATAAATCCATGAGGTTTTTTTTGAGCATGTGCAAAGAAAGTTTTAAACTTGTTTAGGTCCATATCTCCGGAGCACCAAGTCAAGTGAATATTTTGAATCGTATGGGTATCAACGCCGTTGAACACGACTAACAAGTTACAGTTATCTCTGATCACTTTTGGGATTTGGCAGTATCGCTGCGTCACATAAACAATATCCGTATTTTTATGTCTGCCTCGTGAAAATATTCTGGCGGGATTCTTTTGATTGTCAAGCATGACATCGTCATATACTACAAGATTATTAATGCTGCCATCAAGATCTTCGATTGATGATGCTTCGTCGATGTCTGTGATAAAATCAATCAAGTCTTTGCCATCCATTGCTTCCTCTGCGCTCTCGTTGAAGTCCTTAAGGACATTATAACATTGCTGGTCATCTGCAGATGGTGCTACTAAATAAAGCTTGTCCCATTTTAGCCATCTCATTATTAGGTTGAGTAGCAACTGAGTTTTACCAGATCCAGATGGACCAACAATAATTGCCCTGATTGAATTTGGCAATATAGGATGATGCTTAGTTGGTTCTTTTTCCTGCGTTGCTGAGAAGTCAATTACATCCATGATATAAATATATTATGAATTCATATTGTGTTCGATGTAGAAAAGTCACTGATACCACTGGACTAAAAAAAATAAAGACAAAAAATAACAGGCCTGCACTTACAGGCACGTGTGAAGTGTGGTACAAAGAAATACAAGTTTGTGTCGTCTAAGCCAACGCGAGCATTCCAGGGTGGTGATATCGCTGCTCTACTTGGGAGATTACCAGGAACTCCATGGGGAAAGTATCCTGGCGAAAAACACCTTCCGGGATATAATTATTGTGGTCCTGGAACTAGACTTGATATCAGACTTGACGAAAAAAATCAGCCAAAACCAGGCGAATTTCCAATAAATGCGATTGATCAAGCGTGTCATACTCATGACGTTGCGTATAAAAATCAAGATCTACAACAACGTCATATAGCAGACGTCAACTTGATTCACGCGTTAAAATCTGTAAAAAATACAAATATGAGGGAGTCGTTGGCCAACTGTTTGATAAGATCGGCCATGCGTGGTAAACTGGCGTTAGGAGCAAATCTGTCATAGGTAGATTTACCCAGTGAATATTCCAAGGTAATTAAAAGTCTGGTAATGGTAATGGAATCAATTTATTATAGTCCAAGAGGATATTGGAAAGGTACAGCAGCAATTAGCAAACTCGCCAATGCAGCGGGTGTCGCTCGTGACGTTGCTGCAGATTGGTTGGCCAAACAGGCAATATGGCAGATTTATCTACCCCCACCTAAAAAAATTCAATATGGACGGTTTAATGTTAGCACTCCCAACGAGGTTCATCAGGCAGATATTTTGTTTTTACCTCATGACACTATTAAAAGACGTACATACAAATACGCGCTGACCGTCGTTGACGTTGCGAGTAGATACAAGGAAGCGGAGCCGTTATCAACTAAAACAGCAACTGAAGTTGCAGATGCATTTAAAAAGATTTACTCGCGGGGGCCTTTACGGTGGCCACAGTTGTTACAGGTTGATCCTGGAAAAGAATTTCTTGGTGCAGTATCATCGATGATGAAACAACATAATGTCAAAATTAGACGCGGACACACCGCAATACATCGTGATCAGGCAATTGTCGAAGGATTTAATCGAACACTTGCTGAGCGATTGTTCGGATATCAGTATGCAAAGGAATTACTTTCTACTGATACTCGATCTCGTGAATGGGTTGTAAGATTACCAAGGGTAATAACCGCATTAAACAACGAAGTCACGCGTGGAATTTCTATGAAACCTGTCGATGCAATAACGAATAAACATATACGGTTTAGTGGCCGGAGCACTCTGCCCTCACAAAAACCATTACTCGGTAACGTCACGGTCAGGTATTTATATGAACCTGGTGAACTTGAAGGTGGTAAAAAAAGAGCAACTGATCCTATCTGGAGTGTAACTACCCATAGGATTTCCAGCGTAGTAAGATCTACGGGTAGGCCCGCAATCTACAGACTAGGGGGGGGGGGGGGGGGGGCTCCCACGCGTGGATTTGTCCGTGAACAATTACAAGTAATTCCTGAAGATACACAATTACCACCAGGATGGATTCGCTAGCTGGCTCCTCGACGTCTGTTGCATTCAAGACAGGTCAGCATGACATTTACGCGTATATGACCCAAACTACTATTAATTCTGTCCACGGTAAATTGTCGTGGGTCATTAGGAGAATATTGCCAGCGCATTACTGCGTTACACTGAGTGCAATGATTGTTTTGTTGTTGTTTCAGCATAATGACGTATTCTACATCAAGATCAAACTCGCGTTTATTTTTTTTTTGTCTCTTCGCTGATATGCATCTAGTTTTCTCTTTATTATAGTCTTGTTAATATTCCCCTGATAATTTTCTTGGACAACTTTTGTTGCAACGGTATAAATCATCCTACGTAATTGAGATATTTTTGTTACTCGAGATACTGCCAAATATCCTAAATTTGACCATTCGACATGATCATCGACGATCCAAACAATGGTGTCTGAAATTGTCAGTCCTTGCGACGAGTGTATTGTTATTGCATATCCCAATGTCCAGCATGTTGGTTCTTTTAGGGCTTCTTCAACAACGTCGATATCAACAGTGACAATGTCATTAAGAACAAGTTTTTGTGTTTCTTGGCGTCCGGGAATAACAACATCAATATTTTGTTTGCGAGTATCCGCTGGGCGATAACACAACGGTACTGGTAGATTTGGAAATTTTTCTTTGAGGAGCGAAAATAATTTCGATTGGAGTGTATCACGAACTATTTTCCTAGATGCAACGATCAGATTATTAGGATGCCATAACTTCCAAAACTCGTCGTTGGTAGTTTCTGGAATACAACTGCGTATCAGCGCGCATTGGATTTCATTTGATTCAAGCCTCATCATGACTTTTAATTGTTTTAACGATTCATCGATTGCCCTATGATCTTCCAACATTTCTTCGTAATAATCAACATGGTCGAGTAGCCAACAATGGGGTGATTTCCCTGTGAATGGTGGAGGCTGACCATGATCACCGCACATAATAATCGCAGTTGATCTTGTTTTTAGCCAATCAAGAAACGGTTGCAACGTTTCTAAGGACACTGTGCATATTTCGTCCCAGATAATGATCTTGGGAATATGTTTCTGCCCCATTCGCGATGGATGCCATTCATCACCGCGCCACCGAAAGAAACTATGATAAGTACAGCTTTTAACACCTCGGAGTTTCATCTCCCTGGCGAGTCGATGGGTAGGAGTTAGTACCACGAGATCACACTGTTTGAGTAATTCAATGGCACGCGTTGTCTTGCCAGAACCACCAGGACCATTAAGATAGACTGTCTTATGTCTAGATATGGGATCATGAACTGATGGTGCCAATGGTTTGTCGGACAATTTCTCATTTTTGTAATACTCTGCAGCGGGGTTGTAATCCGCAGAATCGGAATAGTGGTGGATGTGCTCGTTTTTGATTCTCCACGAGCCCCAATCAGCTTCATCTGAAAGGTTTACCACTGTTTCATTGAAACGCGACATTGTCCCGAATCTGTCTACGACAGACTTGCTGATATAAAACGAATCCGTTGCAACTCTGACAGCTTCATCAGTAAATCGAGTTATCATCGATAAGAGGTTTATTGAGACATAAGCCAACATCGAGGATCTCAAATGAGTAAATTGTGGTGAATCGCCATCATTGTAACTGACAATCGTGCCAAGTTCACTTCCGTTTCGTAATGTTACTCGCTCCGTACTCACGAATGTTCCTCTCTTCATTGTATTGTTGATTACAAAATCTAATTCTGCGTTATAAATGATCAGCCGTGTGCAACATCGTTTATTACCAGATGCGGCGCCGTTTGTAAATTTACCGATAATCTTTCGTCCAATGTCTTTCGAAAATGAATTGTCTTTTTTGTCTGCGCGTTGTCCTGGTAGCCAAACATCTTTTTGTGGTTTATATGAAATTACTGCTTCGCTTACTGTCAGACGTACCAGTATCCGTACATCGAGCATGTACTTTAATAGAACTATAGGAGCCCAACGACGCTCGGTAAAATGACTACCAAACCAATTGGGAATAATGGGGTGGGCGCGCCGTGTAAATTCAAATGATTCAATCAAGGCAAATCCAGTTAGATCATAATCAGGTAAATCGCCATTTATCGCAACTCTGGTCATTTCGTGTGTCGGATGTCCGAATCGTGAGAAATAAGGACTACATTCACCAAGTCCAAGAAAACTAGCAGGATAACATGCAACCATGTCAACCGAGATAACGTCATTATGATCGTATGTTGTATTCCACAACCCTCCATGTTTATATTCGATACAAGAGTGCTGAACATCCTCGAGAAATTCCGAGGGTGTCGGTTGCCATGAGTTTTTCCGCCGAGCAAAATGAGCAACGATCGATGGTACCGTAAAACAAGTACAGGGTAATTTGTTTACGAAATCTGTATCGGACATTGCGATCTCGATCGCGTGCGCGCACTCTACGGTGTATTTTAATGCAACTTGTTCCATTTCCGTCTGAAGATATTGTCTGCGATAAATTACCCCAGATGGCAACACGAACTGGTCAAATACACCGGCGTCATTACTCCGAAACAGCCATACTGACACAGGATCAGTCTTGCTGATATTATAAATTTCTTCCATCATATCGCCACTGTAAATCCTAACTTTCCTCTCGAGGGGAAACTTTGTTATACCCGTAGTCCACGCGTGGGCGTTGTGGTAAATTATCACCATTGGGGCTCCCTTCGTCCTATATTTACCAGAATCATATAAAATCTCATGGTTAATGTTTGAACTTTTATTGGAAATTTTAGTTTCTTTTCTAGTTCGGCAATATCCGCTATCCGCGCTCCCGGCGTTTTTACACCTTTAGACCACTTGTTTATTGTTTTGAGTCGCATATCTGTTAATCCCTTTCCTCGTAGCGCGTTCATGAAGTACTCTGTTACTCGCTGAGGTGCACAGTTTAAGACAGTATCACACCGCCCGGAAGTCTTCATTGGCGCGAGGGCATTAATGTCAGGCTCGTTCAGCGGATAAATCGCATAAACAACTGCGGTCACAGGGTATGACCTTTCATAATACGGCCTGTCGATACATGTTAACATCCCTGGTCTAGAAAGTCTATCTAGTATAACAACATCGCTAGGCCGCCCGCGGCCCGGTTTTGATTCTCGAACAGGATCGCGTTTATCTCGGACGACGCCGTAATAAATTTAATTCTAAAATAATATCGATGCATGATGTCCAGATAACCAATAATTGTCGCTGCCCGCTGTTCATTCATCATGGCGTCGATGGAGATATCGTCTTGATCGATCCGAAACGTCGACCAAACGTGAGCCGCTCTATCATCACGAAACTCCCTCTTGGCCTCGCTTATGTAGTCGTGTTATTGTAAATCTAAGGGTATTCTGGGGCGTTCTCGTTTATTCATTAATCGGTCAAAATCAAACCTCGATCGGCCGTAGACCGATTGTCCAGAGGGAATACTATCAATCATGGTTAATCTCGAAAACTCTTCATCGGTACTCCTGCTCATTATATAATTAAGGCAAGTATATATCTAAATTAAATATTATCCTATATTATATATAATATAATATTATATAATGACATTACGAGGCAAAGATAATTGTAAATGGTTGATGATTGGATCAGCAACTCCATGCGGAAAAAATTGCTGTTACGAGTATTGTGCCTATCACATGCAAAGTGTGCGTCGGGGGAGTTCAGGGCCAAAACCGTGCATAAAATGTGGAGTGGGAGTTAGAGGCCAAAGCGAGCTTTGTGTTTCATGCGGTGGAAGAAAATACAGAGCGCTGAAACAGTACTACGATAAACGACAAGAACATATTATAAAAGACGCTCGAAATTATCTCAATAGACAATCCCCGAATCTGCCTTAGGTAGATTTATTCGATATATATATATATATATATATATATATATATATATATATATATATATATATATATATATATATATATATATATATATATATATATTAATGATATATATATTAGAGAAATAATATTACTATATAAATGGAGCAAATAAACGTCGAAGATTTTCAGAGACATCCTATTTTTGATGATTATGAGGCAAACCGCGATGGTGTAATCAGACATCGCCAGTGTGCACGCACATTGCGATCGAGATCGCTGCCCTGGACATTGTGCACGCACACACCAACAAAAACTTATCGGTTATCCTCATAATAGCGGTTATTTACTGATTACCGTGCGGCGATCTCGACCGCGTGAGAATAAAAAATATTTCGCTCATAGATTTATCTACGAGTGTTTTAACGGCTTTATCGGTGAGGGTCTTGTCATAGATCATATTAATGGTGTTAGAACTGATAACAGACTTGAGAATCTTAGAGTTGTAAATCAACAAGAAAATGTTTTGGCGGGCCGAAATGCGGATGGAAGGAATCTTCGAAATCCACAAGGAGTGCGTGCCACCCCCAGACGTGTTATTGGAATAAATACGCAAACAAGGGAAGTAACTGAATTTCCGTCATTATACGCTGCTGGAAAACAACCAAGTGCTGTCAGATCTGTAACCAGTAATATAACTAAATCAGCGCGGTCGAAACGCTCCGGTGAAAGAATTCAATTTCGGTACGTGGCCCCGGGATTCCAAGGAATCCTGTGATCATTCTTCAACAGATTTACTAAATTACTTCATTGTCAATGTCCCTGGACATTATGTGCCCTGGACATTGTGTGCGTATATCGATTGCTGTGTTAATGTAAATATAGATTTTTTTTAACCCAGAGTGCTAGCACTCCGCGTAGTAAAACGAATCAATACTGCTGTATCTGTCTTTGACTTATTCACGATTGGCTATCTCATCCACGCCCTCTCCAAGTGTGTTTTTTTTTCACGTATTATACCAGTTCCGAACACTAGTAAGTAAGCAAGCGCCGTAGTGTAACGGTTAAGGCGTCTGTTTTCCCAAGAACAAGTGGAAATCTCTCATGTTCGTATCACGCGACGGACACTTTGTCGGCGTTTGTAATAAAAATTATTATAATCGGGGGGGGGGGGGGTCGCGCGTGTGCGGATGGTCATTGATAAATCGCTACTCACCCAACACCGAACCTAATCCTCCCAAAAAACGGGAGGAGGTGATTGATAATTCGCTACTCACCCAACTCCGAACCTAATCCTCCCAAAAAACGGGAGGAGGTGATGTTTTGCACCTCTGGGTTTGCATTAGGGGGGGTCGCGCGTGTGCGGATGATCATTGATAATTCGCTACTCACCCAACTCCGAACCTAATCCTCCCAAAAAACGGGAGGAGGTGATGTTTTGGACCTCTGGGTTTGCATTGGGGGGGGGGCTACTCACCCAACTCCGAACCTAATCCTCCCAAAAAACGGGAGGAGGTGATGTTTTGGACCTCTGGGTTTGCATTGGGGGGGGGGCTACTCACCCAACTCCGAACCTAATCCTCCCAAAAAACGGGAGGAGGTGATGTTTTGGACCTCTGGGTTTGCATTGGGGGGGGCTACTCACCCAACTCCGAACCTAATCCTCCCAAAAAACGGGAGGAGGTGATGTTTTGCACCTCTGGGTTTGCATTGGGGGGGGGGGGGGTCGCGCCTGTGCGGATGATCATTGATAATTCGCTACTCACCCAACTCCGAACCTAATCCTCCCAAAAAACGGGAGGAGGTGATTGATAATTCGCTACTCACCCAACTCCGAACCTAATCCTCCCAAAAAACGGGAGGAGGTGATGTTTTGCACCTCTGGGTTTGCATTGGGGGGGGGGGGGCTACTCACCCAACTCCGAACCTAATCCTCCCAAAAAACGGGAGGAGGTGATGTTTTGCACCTCTGGGTTTGCATTGGGGGGGGGGGGTCGCGCGTGTGCGGATGATCATTGATAAATCGCTACTCACCCAACTCCGAACCTAATCCTCCCAAAAAACGGGAGGAGGTGATTGATAATTCGCTACTCACCCAACTCCGAACCTAATCCTCCCAAAAAACGGGAGGAGGTGATGTTTTGCACCTCTGGGTTTGCATTAGGGGGGGGGGTCGCGCGTGTGCGGATGATCATTGATAATTCGCTACTCACCCAACTCCGAACCTAATCCTCCCAAAAAACGGGAGGAGGTGATTGATAATTCGCTACTCACCCAACTCCGAACCTAATCCTCCCAAAAAACGGGAGGAGGTGATGTTTTGCACCTCTGGGTTTGCATTAGGGGGGGAGGTCGCGCGTGTGCGGATGATCATTGATAATTCGCTACTCACCCAACTCCGAACCTAATCCTCCCAAAAAACGGGAGGAGGTGATGTTTTGCACCTCTGGGTTTGCATTGGGGGGGGGGGGGTCGCGCCTGTGCGGATGATCATTGATAATTCGCTACTCACCCAACTCCGAACCTAATCCTCCCAAAAAACGGGAGGAGGTGATTGATAATTCGCTACTCACCCAACTCCGAACCTAATCCTCCCAAAAAACGGGAGGAAGTGATGTTTTGGACCTCTGGGTTTGCATTGGGGGGGGGGGGGGGGCTACTCACCCAACTCCGAACCTAATCCTCCCAAAAAACGGGAGGAGGTGATGTTTTGGACCTCTGGGTTTGAATTGGGGGGGGCTACTCACCCAACTCCGAACCTAATCCTCCCAAAAAACGGGAGGAGGTGATGTTTTGGACCTCTGGGTTTGCATTGGGGGGGGGGGGCTACTCACCCAACTCCGAACCTAATCCTCCCAAAAAACGGGAGGAGGTGATGTTTTGCACCTCTGGGTTTGCATTGGGGGGGGGTCGCGCCTGTGCGGATGATCATTGATAATTCGCTACTCACCCAACTCCGAACCTAATCCTCCCAAAAAACGGGAGGAGGTGATTGATAATTCGCTACTGACCCAACTCCGAACCTAATCCTCCCAAAAAACGAGAGGAGGTGATGTTTTGCACCTCTGGGTTTGCATTGGGGGGGGGGGGCTACTCACCCAACTCCGAACCTAATCCTCCAAAAAACGGGAGGAGGTGATGTTTTGCACCTCTGGGTTTGCATTGGGGGGGGGGGGGTCGCGCGTGTGCGATGATCATTGATAATTCGCTACTCACCCAACTCCGAACCTAATCCTCCCAAAAAACGGGAGGAGGTGATTGATAATTCGCTACTCACCCAACTCCGAACCTAATCCTCCCAAAAAACGGGAGGAGGTGATGTTTTGCACCTCTGGGTTTGCATTGGGGGGGTGGGGGTGGCGTGCAAAATCCAATGATCATCCGCACACCCGCTTGGGGTAAAATATTCATTACCATTGTATCATCAGCCACATTACCATTGTATATATTCATCGAACACATCAGCCACATTACCATTACCATTGTATATATTCATCGAACCCCCTGGACCTTCTAGAATGTTAATGACACTCTAGGGGTTCATATGGGGATCATGTACCATTGTATATATTTATCTAATGTCTATCTAATATCTATTTATCTAATCATCCTCTTGACCTGCTAGAATGTTAATGACACTCTAGGGGTTCATATGGGGATGTATTCACACCACATAATCTGTATCATTGTATATATTTATCTAACCCTCTGGACCTGCTAGAATGTTAATGACACTCGAGGGGTTCATATGGGGGTGTATTCACGCGATAATCTGTACACATCTTCTGGACCTGCTAGAATGTTAATGACACTCTAGGGGTTCACATATGATGTAATTGTAAATAGTTGTAAATAGATGTTGTGAATATTTTTTTTTAAAATCGGTTATTTAAAGAAATATTGTTATTATTTATATGAACCAAGAAAATATTAATGCGATTATTTCTGCGATTGAAAAATTACAAGAGTGAATTATTTTCCAAAGAAAAATCTGCGAACGCAGATTCGAGTGCTAGCACTGGGATTCCAAGGAATCCTGGTGTTCAACTTACTGATTCTCTAGCAAATACAGAAAGAATTATAAATGATTTTGAAATATTGCAACAACGACGTGAGGAAGGTAGGTATACACTAACTGCAGAATATCGATTTATAAAACTGTTGCAACAGGCAATGACAACGTCGTTAGCCGGTTTACCGGTGAATCATCCTTTGTATGATCGGGATGATAAAATAATTGCTGAGTTTGTTCCACTTGCAAACGCAATAGAGAAAGTTAGATCAGAGTTGTCTCAAGAATATGAAGCAAAAAAAAGTTATAAGTGAGCGTGTAAGACAGTTAAAGAAACTTATGGCCCGATAGTGATCGAGGAGCCGCAGTGTGTGTGTACACACCCAGCGTGTAAACACGCCGCACGCGATGTCCCTGGACATTGCCAACGAGTTAAAAAAAAATAATTTTTTTTTGGTTGAAAAAAGAGAGACGCGGCACCGCAGTATGCATGCACACGGTGTAAACGATGACTGGACATTGCGATCTTTATCGCGGCGTGTTTACACGCGGTGTGCGTGCACACTACACACATACAAACTCACTGTTAATTCTTCACCGCGTAAATCCAGCAAGTGATTATCTTGATCCACCAGTGAAAAGTGTATGCGCGACAATGACGGATTATGACATCGTAGATAAACGGGATTAACAGGTACTGATACAATCAAACTACCAGGAGGTACTTCCGGAGAAAAGCTATAAAGAATGTAACCTTGTTTAGCTTGTTTGGATTTCAGTGAATCCGATTTTCCTCTGGAAAATTCCTTTGATAGACCCGCTTGATAACTTCCATCGACAGCGTCACATACAAGGTTTACAGAAATCGTTGACGTAATATTGACTATACCTGGCGATATGTGACGGCCCGATCGATCACCAAAACCGTTGTTATGCCGCAGAATCGTTGGTGGAGGTGCTATTACGTTCCATGCGGCTTGGATTTTATCAAAGTGATCATCGATGATCGATTTGAGTTTCTTTTTCTTTTCATCGAGGTCAAGACCAGGTATCTTGAATGTAGGTAAATCATCTTCGGTTATCTTAAAGTATTCGAGAAATTTCCTTCTATGCATTAGGAATCGAGGGGGGATCGCACCTATCCCCCTGCCCTGAAATTCCTCTACGTTAGCGATCACCATGTTCAAATGATGGATTATCGTTATAATTTTTTGCAGTAAATTATCATTCGGATATTCAGACAGGTATTTCTCAGATAATTTTTCTAGATTAGTTATATACGCGTTATACTCCTCATTAATTTTATTAATAACCAGGTCCGCGGAGATATCATCTGTTGGAGCTAAACTAACGCCGCGCGTCGTCAACGGGTAGTCGTAATCTAAATTAGGTGTGAAGAAGGGGATTTTAGATTCAATCCATGTTGATATTATTTGATACTCAGGAGTTTCTATAAACTTTTTGATGTCTGTCGAATAATCAGATCTCTTTGGTTCTGGTGGTCCAACATGAACAGGTGGTGTGTCAGGCCATCCCAATACGGTTCTGATCGACGATTGATATATATCAACGGCATAATCCGGTGTGGATATTTCAATGGCAGCACTGAGTGTTGATTCGTGGACCGTTATTGCAATTTTGGATTCCTTTCCTGTAATTGCCTTGATTCGCCGCCGAAATTCATCGTTGATTTGTTCAATCTGATAAGCTCCCGTTGGAATACTAACAACGTTCCAATCAGGCGTATCATCGGCGTTGTTTTTGTATGAAAATACCAGTGAATTATTGGCATCCAATCCGCCAAAGATTTTGATCTGATATTGAGCTAACTATGATACACTCGTAATTGTGCCAATGCGATCTCTAAACTCGATCTACTCGGTAGACAGATTCGGGGAAGTTATCGGCGTAGGAAAAATAATATCAAATTCTGGTTGCGTTGACACCGCTGATATCATCGTAGTTGTCGATGGAGTAGTATTAGCAGAAATCTGTCTTAACAATGTTATTATCTCCTGCGGCGTCTGTGACGCGGCCGCTGTCATTATTATCTACACAGATTCTAAATAACCGGCACGCGTCATGATAAACAGCACCGATTGCATTAAACTCATCATCTGATATAACTCCATCGTTTAAACTTTTTGATATTAGCGATGACATCTGCGCATGTGCATTCGTTGCATTTGATAGCAGCGTTGTATATTCGTGTAGTTTATTAACCGCACAGGTTGACAGTCGCTTTGCAATAATATTAAGAACACCAAATACGCCGACGAAAATAGTAACGCCAATTCCGATGGCGGGGGCGGCGATCGAGATCGCTGACAACGTACCGATTAACGTCATTGTTCCAGCAACCACTGCGGATACCGCGTAAACCACATTATCGATAACAACGATACGTCTACTATACTTCTTTTGTTTTATCATGTAACCGTCGATGATATTTTTCAATGATGCCTGCTATGCACTTACTTGATTATACCTGTAAAATTGTGTACGATCATCCAGATCAAACTTGTGGGGCGTGTTTACACGCTGACGCAGGTGTGCACGCACATTGCGATCGAGATCGCTGCCCTGGACATTCAACGATGCCATTTTATACTAACACGGATCTGTCTAAGACGAATTTGAATTTTCCAGAGGAAATTCGGATTCAGATAATTAATTGTGGTGTTGCTGCAACGAATTCCAAACACCACCAGTACAACGCTGCGTTTAAATCTTTATCTTCTGGATCCAATATAAATATTTCCTCGGCATTTTGATTTAGCACAATTGACACTGATTCCGGAAATGTATCGGTTGAATGACGCCATGGGTATGTAGTAAATATACTAAATTTCGCAGCGCTAAACACTGAGAGCCTGTACACGCCAGTAGCTTCTGCGGTATGTTTGATAGTGTTATTTTGTTTTGACCATGTTGCTGATCAAAATTTTACCGTATGTACACGATTCTCTTGTACTTTGTTGATAGTTTCGATGACAGCTGGAAGACCACCGGATATATCCGCGTAGTTTGCTTTGATTTTGGTAAGATCACTATGAATATCAGCTAGTTTTGCGTTGACCATCTTGGGATTTCCAAAGAAATCCTCAGTGATTTTATTTATGTTTCTGCGAAAATTAATAAACATTCCTACGTGACTATCATACTCGGCTCGCAACTTGTCTAGTGTGGTGCTATGACTGGAATCATGTTCATCTACGTATTTCTTCGTTGCAGCGTTATCGTCTGATTCTGGTTCTCTCAGAAGAACAATTTGATTTCAGTTCATGTTGAGTTTGCCCGTCATTGTATCACCGGTTTTAGCAACGCAGAGTGCTCTCACTCCATTGATCTGATCTCTGATCGTTGTGATTGATATACCGGAGTCTCTGATTCTTCCGGCATCAGTAAATACAGGTATGTTGTCTGCGACAGCACCTAAAACACGTCGGATAATATCAACCCACCTGATATTACTCGTCTTTAGCCGCCCATGTTGATCCTGAAAAACAACAACTTCATCCCGGTCGACCCCGGTCAAGTTCCTAAGATCATCAAGCTCGTCGTGAGTCACGTATTTTGATAAATCATCAGTGGTTTGTGGACCTGGTCTGTGTTTGGATCTTCCGTAAATATCAACCATTATAAACCTGGGCGAGTTTCTAACAGTCGCGCGTGGTTGACGTTACCGGCCGTATATTCATGTACGACTTTATGTAGCGGTGGTGAACGAGATAGCTGACTACGAGACTTTGATATTGCTTCAAGAACAGCAAGTACTTCTGGACAACAAATTGGTAAATCTGTTATTGTTTGTGTCGGTAACGTTGAATACCACGGAACACGCGGATGAATGTATTTCAAAAATTCTACTGGTGGTGCTAGCCCATATGAATCAAAATAGATAACACTATGTGGATCAATCGCATAAGCAACCCAGTGAGTACCTGGACCACTCGTGGAATCAAGATTAATGATACCAGTTTCAACATTGTTTGGTCGCCTTGGTAGTTGATCTCGCATGAAAACACCTCTGAAATTTCCAATATTTAATCGTTGTACAGCATCAAGTAAATCAAAATTAGACATAGGAATTATGTTCCTGGTAATCTTAGATTTCGACCTAGATAGGTTCCTGGTAATCTTAGACCCCAATCTGTGGTCCGCGTTTTTTTGTGGATGTTTTTGAACGCCGGCGTCCGTGGTCATTGCGTCGTATTCCATGACCTGTTGCCTTTTTTAGTGCCATTCCAGCAGCTGTCCCAACAGCGCCAAGTGCGGCTGCTTTTGCAACAGCTGGGGCTGCAGCTGCGATTAATGCTGGTATAGCTGCAAGAAGTGGAAATATACCACCGATTGCTAACATATCGTTGACCGCAGCTGCGGAGAGATCAAGTCGTATACCTTTTTTGATTTCTTAGCGTCGTTGAAACGTTTCATCTGACGTTCAGTCAATGATAGTTTATTTGGGCCGGTGTCCGTTGATTTCAGCAATATCGTTGTTCCACATTTATTTTTTGCCGCAGATTGGAACTTTTTAATCTGGCCAGGTGTCAAAGTAACATTAACATGATGATATGACATTTATACGATATTATAAATTACCAATTGAATACGCTTGCAGATTTTTCGATGTATTTTTTTACATGTTCTCGACAGGAGCATCAACGACTCTCATTCGCCCGCCGACGCCTTCGAGTAGCATTGTTTTGTCTGATAGTATTACAGCAATGGCTCTGTAGGCAATATCAGCAGCTGGCAGTGCACCTACGCGAGCTCGGAAATGTATATCAACGACTGATTGTCTGAACAAGTCCAAATGTTCCAGTGAGAAGTAATAGATCGGATATAGCGTTGGAAAATCGCGCTAAGATATCTGCAAACCAGAATCAACATTCTGATCACGTCCCATAAATGTCATCAAACGATGATACGCACGTGCAACATGATTATTAACAAAATCCAATAACACTTCTTCAGATGGTTCCTGATGTCTGTTTATTCTCAGAGAAACTTCGCCCACTTGGATATTGTCAAACACCATCGGGTTGTATGTCTGGAAATCAACTCGCCTGGAATCCTGAAAAGCTATGAATATATGCTGTGGTGCTGAAACTCCCTGTTGTGATGCGATCTGCCATGCGAAGGTACCAACAGTTGTACTCGTGATTGAGTCTGTGGTCATCGTCAGCCACGACAATGTTGATTTACCACCGCGATCCATGAATGAGAGCAGTCGTTGTTCTTCGGTAATTGACGGTGTCATCGTTGGCATCCACAATGCGAGTCTTGTCAATGTTATTTTACCAGCATCAGCAACAGCGGAACGCCATATTGCATCATTGTCAGTGCCCCTTCTCACCAGTGCGATTGTATGTTTGGCTCCGAATATAACCTTTCTAACATTCCTACAGAAACCGAAGATATGCGATAATGGAATTACACAACTAAATCTCCCATCAGCGTTAATTTGATTTTTACGTGCTGCGAATCCTAAGTTGAAATCTGGATTAGTATCCTTTAGTACCGAAAAAGCAGCCGCAGGTCTAGCTATCATTCCAGCTGGTTGCGGATCAGCAGCAGCGGTATCCCGTAATACTTGTACCTTGAGAAATGACATATGATCGGGGTGGTCAGTAATATCCTTTGCGAACATCATTGATGGACCAGCAGACCGTGAATAATCATCGCTGTATCTGGCCAACTCGATAATTGTTGTGGCAATGTCAATATTGTCGTGGCACACCTCGATCTCTCTACCGTCAATGATGTATCGTGCACTGTTGAATAATGCCATAATACCATTGTTAACAAACCCACATTGCACACCTGCTGCATATGCAGTATCATCGTGTTTCAAAAGTCTACCCTGAACTTCAATGAATGCCTCCGCGGGTAAAAAATATCTAGATGTATCTTGGATTTTGAAATTCAATTCTCCCGCGTTGGTTTGGTTCTCGTGCTTCGTAAGAATAATACTGATGGTTACATACAGATTCGTCTTTGAGGATAGGTGCGTCCATGTCAAATGCAGGATCAGATATACGCTTGAACATTTTATTATAATCACAGTTGTCTAATATCGACGACGAGTTGGACCACTACCCGCTATCAAATTCGCAGTAACATTCTGAGATTCATCGTTAGAAATACTCGCATTTCCGGCTAATTCTTTCAATCGCGCATTTGCTACTTGGTTTATTACTTTACTGACAGCTGCTGGCATTACCTCGGTGCTGGGTAGTTTTACCTGCGGTCTTCGTCGTATTAATCGTGTAAGTCTGTCTCTGATTGCTGAGAATGCTTTACCAGCAACATCACCAACAACGCCAATACCCTTATCACGAACAACATCGATAGCTTTCATTCCTAGTTGTTTTATAATCGGGATCGCTTTTGGAGCTACCGTTCTAAATAGTCCTTGAACAACATCACCAAGTCCATCTCCGTAAGTAGCTTTATATACTGGCGATCGTGAGTTTATCACCCTAACCATGATTGGTCCACGTTGAGAATTGTGTATGATCATGTTATTTTTTATTACCGCGGGTCTAATTGTGACTACGGACTTACTCGTGGTCGCTGTAGTAATCGTCAGTAATTTCATCGATCAATACCCGATAAACGTTAATATCCATGATACCACCTGTGAATAATCGCTGGCATATCGCAGCTGCTTCGTTAATAATTTCAGGGGAATTGTTGCCGGCTCGTCTTCCACCAATCAGAATTTCTAGTCGATCAACATCGGCAAGAACGTTATCGGGACAGAGTCGACCAATTTGTGATTGGTTGTCGTTGTCTAGAGGTTTTTGTTTCCTACGAGTTATCTTGTAACCCTTTCCCTCCGTAGGATGTAATCTGTCAAATGTCAGATCGTAGTCTTCTTCCTCAATAGATTCTGTCCATGGTTCCGGATCATCCAGTAATTTTGTTAACTCAGCTGCTTCTTTCTTTTTTTCAGATCGAGTTTGTACGCCCCTTTTTCTTCTTTCTTTTCTTGTTTTTTCAAGTTGAGCCTTCATTTCCTTTTGTTTTACCCTTCTCTTTTCTATTTCCTTTGATTCAAATTCCTCTATTACTTCATTAAAGATGAAAAATGCATTGTTTTCTTCCTCCCCTCGGATTTGTTGAATACCACGTGCAACGCGATATACATCTTTAACCCAGTTTTTGCCAGGTCTTAAACTATTAATATATTCAGGTTTTACATACTAGGCTTTATCCCTCCACCCAAACTTTGATGCAGCATAAGCCATATTCTCTGGATTCTTCCTTATGGTAGCAATACCATCCTCAGTAAATTTTTCCATTATGTTAACTTTTTCTTTTAGTAGCGGTTGAACTTCAGGTTGGGGTTGAACTTCAGGTTGGGGTTGAACTTCAGGTTGGGGTTGAAAACGACCAGCAATATCAGCGGGTAATGTCTCAAGAGTTTTTCGTGTTGCCTCAGTTGCTGCAACAATTTGTTTGGTTGGTTCGACAATTGGTTTAAATAACTGCTCTGTACCCTCTGTAAATTCCACTTGAGCTTCCTGACGTTGTTGTAGTTGCTGTTTGACAGAATCACGAACAGGAAGATATTTCTTAATCGCATCTAATCGTTGTCGTGCCAGTTTAGCTGTATGAGATTCCTTCGTTGGCGCAGAATCACTCATTATTATTAATAAAATGCCGATTTCAATTACATATCTCATCGCTGAGTAATCCTACTAGGTTTAATCGCACGCACTCTGGGTGAGCTACTTGCCGGACCCCTGTTTCTTTTTTTTTTTTATAGAAGTGTCGATTTCACATATCGACCATTTTTTGATAGAAGCGTCGATTTTCCCAAATGAGGTCGCCACAAAAATTGGTCGGTTGGCGCCCCCCCCCCCCCCCCCCCTGCTGCTCAGGCAGAAAAGGCCGAAGATAGAGGTCGAGCAGAATGACCTGTCGGGTTAACCTTATAGTGGAGCATCAATAAGGGGATTGGTCCACCCGAGAGATAGCGTATTGAAGTACATGCGTCATGACCGAAACGTTTGGCTGAATTATCTTGTAACTATTTATCGGCTGCACCACATCCTAATGAAAGGTCAAAAGGAAGAGGTCATGTAGGTGGATCTACGTTACCACATTGTGAAAACCAAACGGACTTCGTATAACACGTGTGGAGCAGGTGAACAAAATGGCCGATAGAAATCCTAATTATCGAGGAAATTATTATTGGAAGCTTTATTATTGCTATAATCGTCATTGTTACTTGCTATAACCGTCATTGTTACTTGCTATAATCGTCATTGTTACTATCATTTTAGATATTTAGCCATACAAGCTAATGTATAAACAAAAGCACGAGGTAATGTCAAGATTGAATACAATTCGAGCAAATATTCACTGCTTACTTTGTTACGTGTGGCCGAATGTTTTTTTTTTTTCTTTTCTTCCAGTTGTCCAATTGATCACTTTAGTGTTCTCTATTTGCCTGATATTCTTTGTCTTGTTCCCGTTTCACTCTTTTTTCTTAAACGTGCCTATGATCAGGTCTACCCATCGCTCGGTAGTCACGTGGACCTGTAGCAAATATACCTACTGCGCGAACGCGGAATGGTATCTAGGAAAAAGGTGGCAGGGCAAACGAATATTTTTTTATAAACCGCATACAGTTTTTAAAGAATTTTCATCCGCTACGTTTACCTGAAACATCAACTTTTAATTCTTTTTGCTAAAAAGTATTCATAACTTCAAAATCTCATTTTGAAGGTATAACATTTTTTAGCTAATGCCTAATGAAGTTATAATAAAAAGGTCAATGGTTTGTAATTTCGATCAAGGAAAAAAAATAAAAATTAAAAAAAAGGTAATATCTTCCAACAGAGTAACATCCCTGCAACGAGTAGCAATTTGTAAGCACATAAATAAGTACATACATAATACAATTTGTAAGCACATAAATAAGTACATACATAATACAATTTGTAAGCACATAAATAAGTACATGCATAATACAATTTGTAAGCACATAAATAAGTACATACATAATACAATTTGTAAGCACATAAATAAGTA
The DNA here is from genome assembly GCA_029931535.1 of Margaritifera margaritifera. NCBI lineage: Eukaryota > Metazoa > Mollusca > Bivalvia > Unionida > Margaritiferidae > Margaritifera > Margaritifera margaritifera. Next base: position 1,705,999 of record JAQPZY010001507.1, on the reverse strand, counting down.
CATGCATAATACAATTTGTAAGCACATAAATAAGTACATGCATAATACAATTTGTAAGCACATAAATAAGTACATACATAATACAATTTGTAAGCACATAAATAAGTACATGCATAATACAATTTGTAAGCACATAAATAAGTACATACATAATACAATTTGTAAGCACATAAATAAGTACATACATAATACAATTTGTAAGCACATAAATAAGTACATACATAATACAATTTGTAAGCACATAAATAAGTACATACATAATACAATTTGTAAGCACATAAATAAGTACATACATAATACAAAATATTTCCTATCAGCTTGCCTTTTATTTAAGTTTGTTTATTGTTTTTAGTAAATTTGGTGCCATTCATTGGTTTTGATATAAATTTCATTCCATTTGCTAACTACAATGCTAAATAGATAAATATCCGATGATCGTGGACGCATGTCTCCTTTTATAGTACTCCACTTACACACGAGCGTGGACGCATGTCGCCTTTTATAGCACTCCACTTACACACGAGCGTGGACGCATGTCTCCTTTTATAGTACTCCACTTACACACGAGCGTGGACGCATGTCTCCTTTTATAGTACTCCACTTACACACGAGCGTGGAGGCATGTCTCCTTTTATAGTACTCCACTTACACGCGAGCGTGGACGCATGTCTCCTTTTATAGTACTCCACATACACGCGAGCGTGGACGCATGTCTCCTTTTATAGTACTCCACTTACACACGAGCGTGGACGCATGTCTCCTTTTATAGTACTCCACTTACACACGAGCGTGGACGCATGTCTCCTTTTATAGTACTCCACTTACACACGAGCGTGGACGCATGTCTCCTTTTATAGTACTCCACTTACACACGAGCGTAGACGCATGTCGCCTTTTATAGTACTCCACTTACACACGAGCGTGGACGCATGTCTCCTTTTATAGTACTCCACTTACACACGAGCGTGGACGCATGTCGCCTTTTATAGTACTCCACTTACACACGAGCGTGGACGCATGTCGCCTTTTATAGTACTCCACTTACACACAGAGAGGACAATCTGTTTTAAAAGATCAACGATCACGGCAATGGGTGTAAGTTGACTTGCTTGTGTGTACAATCTGTTTTCAAAGATCAGCTATCACGGCAATAGGTGTAAGTTGACTTACTTGTGTGTACAATCTGTTTTCAAAGATCAACTATCACGGCAATAGGTGTAAGTTGACTTACTTGAGTGTACAATCTGTTTTCAAAGATCAGCTATCACGGCAATAGGTGTAAGTTGACTTGCTCGTGTTTACAATCTGTTTTCAAAGATCAGCTATCACGACAATAGGTGTAAGTTGATTTGCTTGTGTGTACAATCTGTTTTCAAAGATCAACTATCACGGCAATAGGTGTAAGTTGACTTGCTTGTGTGTACAATCTGTTTTAAGAGTCGTCAGTTTACATTGGGTGCCTTTCTAATTATTGATGCGTGTAACTTCAGTTAGTATCTGACCAATCCAAGTATTCGTATATATTTAGTACGTTACTGCATGACGATGAAATATGGCTGCGTCCTAGAACTCTCATTTCCAGTGGAAACCCATGATCAAAAAAAAATGTTAGTCCGAAAAAGACAACACAAGTCACATTTGGCTCCAAAGATAAATTGAACTGTGGCTTTCATTTAAAGATTTTATCATCTACAAAAGTAAGGAGCGCATACAATTTAAAACGGACGGAGGAAACTATTGGAACAAAATCGCATACTGAAAATAGTCCAGCTATTAGGAATACAATATTTTAATTATTTTCAACTACTACTACTACTACTACCGCTGCTGCTACTACTACTACCGCTGCTGCTACTACTACTACTACTACCGCTGCTACTACTACCGCTGCTGCTACTACTACTACTACTACCGCTGCTACTACTACCGCTGCTGCTACTACTACTACTACCGCTGCTGCTACTACTACTACTACCGCTGCTACTACTACTACTACTACCGCTGCTACTACTACCGCTGCTGCTACTACTACTACTACTACCGCTGCTGCTACTACTACTACTACTACCGCTGCTGCTACTACTACTACTACTACCGCTGCTGCTACTACTACTACTACTACTACCGCTGCTACTACTACCGCTGCTGCATTTTACTACTACTACTACAACTACTACTACTACCGCTGCTGCTACTACTACTACTACTACTACTACAACTACTACTACTACTACTACCGCTGCTGCTACTACTCTGTAACTCAACTAATTATATTTTAACTACTCTAGCACTTCAGAATTCCGTTTGAATACAATTCTTCCAAATATTTTATCTTAATTGTCCAGTTCTCTATTGGATGATACCAGTTGGTCTAATTCAAAATGGACTTTATTGTTCCCATAATGACTAATAAACTCTTCATCAAGAATATACACCTTCTCTGCACTCAATTAAACTTAAGCATTTATAAACGCCATTGTAGGTAGATGGTATGCAAGGTTTACATTTTTAAAAAAATGAAACTGACACATCTGTCGGGTGCCGACTCAATAGTTTCTTTGATTTGTTTAAATTACTCTTGGTTTTGTCAGACCCCATGAGATATTCAAATGAAATGAGATACCGTATCTACTCGTGTATTGTATTCACCTCTATAAATACTCTGATGTACTTCATGATAATGCACCGGTAAATCCGCCTCTACACCGGTAAATCCGCCTCTACACTGGTTTCTCTTCTTATGATTCCAAGAAACAACGTAGACTCTGATCTGTAAGATAGTTGTGTCACAGCAGACCTGGGTCAACGCTCTTAGTATCTGGGTACAAGCTGTATCCTGCTATATACGGTATCTTCACACAAGGAATGATGTATACGGTATCTTCACACAAGGAATGATATATACGGCATCTTCACACAAGGAATGATATATACGGTATCTTCACACAAGGAATGATCCGTTTTGAATAAAACGTATAAACCTGGAAGAAAAGTTGCTTGTACAAGTTACTATGTACTGGTCTTACACATAATTTGTATAATTCACCAACCCTAGAGAAACGTCTTCACAGTAAAAATTCACGTTAAATGGACCCCCATTAGGAAAAAATAAAAATTACAATTAAAAGTTATTACGTTGCTGTGGTTGTGCCGAGACGTTCACACAAATGTACAATGTCAATTTTTGAACACAAACTATTATTAACGTGATTGAAAGTAGATGAGGCCACAACCAAAAATGTAATGGATTCTCGATATTCTTAGCCCGTGTCATTTAAATGGCATATTTTATACAGTAAAGCAGTAATTTATCACTTTACCATTTTTATTTATTTTCTCTTTCTCTTCTTATGATTAAAAGAAACAAAAATCGGCATATCCCCTTGAAGTTATCCATTTTTTGATTGTTTAAATGAAAGACAAAGGACATGGTCTCGCTGATTAAGCTGTTTCAAAATGAAACTCGTACGAAATAAAATCAAATGAAACTCGTACGAACTGGAAATCTGATCACTTTGCAAATGAGGACCTAAATTCTTTAAGTGCCTTAAATAATGTTTATTAGAAAATAGTGAACATGGGTAGGGTGGAGGGGCGTGGGTGGGGAGGAAGGAGGAGATGGGGTGGGAGGGAGGGGATCAAAAGATGCCACACAGCAGAAGTTTCCACCTAACAAGTAAAATCGTCACATGACAGAGGTTAGTTAACTTACCCAGCCTTTTGTAGATTCTCTGTGATAACACTATCTTTGACACTTTTCCAGCAGGATGTTTAATATTGAGATCTGTTTTAATACTTACATGAACAATGCATTTTTAATATTGAGATCTGTTTTAATACTTACATGAACAATGCATTTTTAATATTGAGATCTGTTTTAATACTTACATGAACAATGCATTTTTAATATTGAGATCTGTTTTAATACTTACATGAACAATGCATTTTTAATATTGAGATCTGTTTCAATACTTACATGAACAATGCATTTTTAATATTGAGATCTGTTTCAATACTTACATGAACAATGCATTTTTAATATTGAGATCTGTTTTAATACTTACATGAACAATGCATTTTTAATATTGAGATCTGTTTCAATACTTACATGAACAATGCATTTTTAATATTAAAATCTGTTTCAATTGTTACGACTCTATGGTCTAAGAAAAATGTAACAGAAAGAAAGTGAAACCAACAAATCAAGTAAAAAATCAACAAGCAATTTATTACTAGATAATTAAAATGAAAAATCAAAAAGTCACTTACAGTAATGTGTTTTGAAATCCTAATAATCCAATAAGAATGATTGTTCTAATCACAAGTCCTAAATATAGAATGTTCCGAATTCACGGCTGTGTCCTTGAATGTTATGATGTGCTAATGGTCTCCAAAGTCCTGATGTACTAGTAATCTTGATGTGCTGATGTCAAAATGAAGTATTCCAAAATATCTGAATAAGTTCACTTAAATTCCAAAATCATCAATTAAAAATCCAAAATCCAAAAGTTTATGAGCACTGTTATAGTCCAATGAATATTTAAAATAATTCCTCTCTTAGAATTTGGAATGAATTTTCACAACTGTAATAGCTCTTTACAAGACTGATGGTAATGTCAAAACTGAATAAATGTCCACCAAACATGGCATATATAAAGATTGGTCACATGACAGAATGTTCTAGAATATGAGTCATCTTAATGGAATTTTTACTTGTAAACAAAAATCAACCTTGACCTTCAAATTGAGAAAACATATTGATCAAAACAACCTAATTCAAGGACACTAGTTAAACATGTTTTTCCTGATAACATTAAGATTTAAGCAAATATTAAAGTGAAGAAACATTTATAATTTCCTAAAATATTTATAATATTATATAAACATCATACATAACACAATACTTACATGAACAATGCATTTTTAATATTGAGATTTGTGTCAATACTTACACGAACAATGCATTTTTAATATTGAGATCTGTTTCAACACTTACATGAACAATGAATTTTTTAATATTGAAATCTGTTTTAATACTTACATGAACAATGCATTTTTCATAACAAGCTAATAGTTTCACACTAAAAAACTAGTAAAATCTCAGCAGTGACCTATCCTATTGTTTGGAACCAGGAGCAGAAACTTTACATATGTAGCGGTCGAGGTACATTGGGCCACTTACTAAGTAGCCTACCTTTTCCAAATCTTTTACTGATTGTACGTGTGCCCGACTTTGAAGCAGAAGACCAGAGTTCGATCCTTTCATGTAACATTAGACTAGTTATTTTCAGTACTCCATTGCAATAAAAGAAACACTAATCAGGACATGTGGACGGATATATATGGTTAATAAGATAAAGAAATCAAAGGATTTACTCTATTATGCTTTACTTGAATGTAGAAAAGTATTGCAGTTAATCTGTACCATACAGTAATACTGAATCCCTAAGAAATCGGGACGTATTAAATGTCAACATTTTAACCGGGGTGGAAATATTGTGTCTTCCTGTAATATCTCTAGACACAGGGTGGTACCTGTCATCAATAAACCGTATGTGACAATTCAAAGTTACATTTCCGAATTCTAATTGTCAAAATTTTACGTTTTTATAGTGCGCCATTTAAGATGGTCTAATTTCAATCATTCTTCCTATAATTACTGCATAATGAATACTCTGCGAAATATTGCGATTTATGTCAATTTTACATATCTACAGCCTACTTAGAGCTGTCTGCAGAAGAGAATTTACGGTAGACGTGTGTCACAGTTTCGTCACACCAACAATCGGTTGAACTCGGGACATTTGAGTTTAGCTGTACAAAAGTGACATTAACAGAAAGTCGGAAAATTGTTTTGAGTTGATCTCTACGAAGAAATAAGGTATGACATATCCTTAAGGACCTACCGCCACATTGAAATCTAGGTTTAAGGTAAGTAAACATGCAACAGCAATGCTGTATAGGATAAACTACAACTTGTATATAACGGACTGTCAAGAGATTGTATCATTCGGTCCTTAATGTACAGGTGTCTGATAATTCGAGATTAATTTCGTCAATATTAATAATTAACGATATTCTGAATATCTGTCCTTAATAGGTGATTGTCGGTCAAAATCATAGGTCTGTCAGAATTGGTTGTATTGTATTCGGTATATATTTCGATAATGTATTTGATACATTTCTAATTGTGTACAAATTCATCCAGTTTATAAGAATCTCAAAGGAATGCGCGTGAATGCAAAGTGAAGTCTTGAAGATATTAGAAACAGGAACACCCGAGAAAAACAAAACAAAAACAGCAACGACAAAAAAAAACTAAAAAAAAAAAAAAAAAATTTGTCATTGATTTCACGCAACCACTTGCATAGATGATTATAGTGGAATAGATTGCACGTTGGAGAAATACAATACTAGTGCTGCCAACGAAGTTTTTACCCACTGTGTTAATATGTATAACAAGTTCAATGTAGTAATATTTTATATAGTGACCCAGTTTAATAATGGTAGAAAACTTACATACTCTTTGTGGTAAAAGTGGACATTTGAATAGTACATAATGTTTATTTTGTGAGGTGCAAGTGCCGATACCTTATAGGGTTAAATAACTTATCTTGAAGAAACCTTTTTAAATCAGTGGTTTCGAGCCTACACGTTTGTAATTAATTTTGTTATATGCCTTATGTGAACTTTTGAGTTCCAAGATCATCTTCAGCAGCAGCAACAACAACAATAACAACAGAATCAACGGTAACAACAACCAATGGTTCTTAGAGCCCCGCGAAAACCGCAAGTAAAAGAATTAGTCTTGTTTTTTCCAGTCTAACGTGCTTGTCACTGCAAGCACTTTATTCCACGTCTCGAGCATGAAAGTTTTATATTATTATTATTATTATTATTATTATTATTATTATTATTATTATTGATCTGAAGCTAAAATGTTTACCAGGCCAGGAAATCATAACACTTTTTAACTTGAGTTTGAGTCTGTCATTTTGTGTGAGCCATTCAAAAAGATCTTTACTTTTGTAACGTAACATTTTATTGGCTGAGAGCGACATTCAGTCTCAGTTGTAAGCTCTGAGTTTAATGATTTCTAGGACAGGACGATTTGTATCACGTAACATACGGTAATGATGTGCCTGGGAGGGTGTGTGGAAAATCTGGGATAAACAAACACAACCATAATATGAAAAATCAATATCCGCCATAAAATATGCCATACTTGCAGTTGGATGTTTCAAATAATCTCTCTCTCTCTCTCTCTCTCTCTCTCTCTCTCTCTCTCTCTCTCTCTCTCTCTCTCTCTCTCTCTCTCTCTCTCTCCATGTATTTTCTCCTAGGTTTTTCAGAGTAACCGCCCGATCTCGATCTGATTTTTTTCATCCATTAGTCTCTCTGTGCATCGTCGATCCAGCCATTCATCTATATATTTGTATATATCTCTTTGTATGTCTAGTCACTTCTTTCGTTGTATGACCGTTTCATCTTATCTGACTGCTTGCTCATCTCGCCCTCTCCTCTCTCTCTCTCTCTCTCTCTCTCTCTCTCTCTCTCTCTCTCTCTCTCTCTTACTTACCTGGACATATATTTACCTGTCTGTCAGGCAGGATTTATTGTGTGGAATAGGGAGTTATCATATCGTATTTTGCAGCAAATGTGAGGATGTTGTATATACGGTTTACTATAATCAATATATTGATATCAGCGTCGAAATCTGTTAAGGGAGGATTTTATTGCTTGATAATTGCATTTTTGTCAATATTTGTACAAAAGAGAATACATAAACTAGACATATATCTTCCTCCAATAACAATTATGCCAATTATGTCACTCTGAGGAAAAGGTACTAATAATTAAAAGGAAATGTTTTCATGTTAAATTAATAGTAACTAAAAACTAAATGTAGGTAGTGTTATAATGACCGGGTTATAAAAGCTCTTATCGAAATGATCAGGGTGGAGGTAGAGATAAAGTAAATTATATATTTTACAATCTTTAAACTTGTAGTGTTCTCTGCGTATATGCGTCTAAACGTAATGCTGCCAGTATACATTTGTACATATGCGTCTGAACGTAATGCTGCCAGTATACATTTGTATATATGCGCCTGAACGTAATGCTGCCAGTATACATTTTTATATATGTGTCTGAACGTAATGCTGCCAGAATACTTTTGTACATATGCGTCTGAACGTAATGCTGCCTTTATACTTTTGTATATATGCGTATGAACGTAATGCTACCAGTATACATTTGTATATATGTGTCTGAACGTAATGCTGCCAGAATACTTTTGTACATATGCGTCTGAACGTAATGCTGCCTGTATACTTTTGTATATATGCGTCTGAACGTCATGCTACCAGTATACATTTTTATATATGTGTCTGAACGTAATCCTGCCAGAATACTTTTGTACATATGCGTCTGAACGTAATGCTGCCTTTATACTTTTGTATATATGCGTATGAACGTAATGCTACCAGTATACATTTGTATATATGTGTCTGAACGTAATGCTGCCAGAATACTTTTGTACATATGCGTCTGAACGTAATGCTGCCTTTATACTTTTGTATATATGCGTCTGAACGTCATGCTACCAGTATACATTTTTATATATGTGTCTGAACGTAATGCTGCCAGAATACTTTTGTACATATGCGTCTGAACGTAATGCTGCCTTTATACTTTTGTATATATGTATCTGAACGTAATGCTACCAGTATTCATTTGTATATATGTGTCTGAAGGTAATGCTGCCAGTATACATTTGTATATATGTGTCTGAAGGTAATGCTGCCAGTATACATTTGCATATATGCGTCTGAACGTCATGCTACCAGTATACTTTTGTATATATGCGTCTGAACGTAATGCTGCCAGTATACTTTTGTATATATGTGTCTGATCGTAATGCTACCAATATGTACATGTATGTATGTGTCTGCGTATATATATATATATATATATATATATATATATATATATATATATATATATATATGGACATGTGGAGGTGAACATAGACAAATTGATAGCATGAGAAACATAGGTTGGTTGGGTGGTGAATAGTTGGTAGGTGGATAGACAGATTGTGAGTTAGATATGGATGGGTGGATCCTTTCCTTTTATGAAGTTTATCCTTTTATGATGTTTATATATATATATATATATATATATATATATATATATATATATATATATATATATATATATATATATATGACTCAAGGCATATCTATTTATTTGCATATATATGTTTATGTATGTATGTATGTTAACATGTATGTATGTATGTATGTATGTATGTATGTATGTATGTATGTATGTATGTATGTATGTATGTATGTATGTAAGTATGTATGTATGTATGTATGTATGTATGTATGTATGTATGTATGTTAACATGTATTTATGTACGTATGAATGTGTGCATGTATGAATACGTGCTCAATATACGTCACTCAGGATGGATAAGGTTTACATTAAAGGTAATATTTTGTCAAAATAATTTTTGCAAAAATGTCATTTAAGATTACAGGGAACGTTGCTAAATTACTCACGCATATCAATCGAAATTGATCAAATTACACATATCTATCAAAATTGATCAAATTACTCATACATATCTATCAAAATTGATCAAACTACTCACACATATCTATCAAGATTAATCAAATTACTTACACATATCGATCAAAATTGATCACACTACTCACACAAATCGATCAAAATTGATCAAACTACTCACACATTTCGATCAAAATACTCACACATATCTATCAAAATTGATCAAATTACTCACACATATCTATCAAAATTGATCAAACTACTCACACATATCTATCAAATTGATCAAACTACTCACACATATCTATCAAAATTGATCAAATTACTCACACATATCTATCAAAACTGATCGAACTACTCACACATATCTATCAAATTGATCAAACTACTCACACATATCTATCAAATTGATCAAATTACTCACACATATCTATCAAACTGATCAAACTACTCACATATCTATCAAAATTGATCAAACTACTCACACATATCTATCAAATTGATCAAACTACTCACACATATCGATCAAATTGATCAAATTACTCACACATATCTATCAAAATTGATCAAACTACTCATACATATCTATCAAAATTGATCAAACTACTCACACATATCTGTCAAAATTGATCAAACTACTCACACATATCTATCAAAATTGATCAAATTACTCACACATATCTATCAAAACTGATCGAACTACTCGCACATATCTATCAAATTGATCAAACTACTCACACATATCTATCAAATTGATCAAATTACTCACACATATCTATCAAACTGATCAAACTACTCACACATATCTATCAAATTGATCAAACTACTCACACATATCTATCAAAATTGATCAAATTACTCACACATATCTATCAAATAGATCAAACTACTCACACATATCTATCAAAATTGATCAAACTACTCACACATATCTATCAAATTGATCAAACTACTAACACATATCGATCAAATTGATCAAATTACTCACACATATCTATCAAATTGATCAAACTACTCATACATATCTATCAAAATTGATCAAACTACGCAGACATATCTATCAAAATTGATCAAACTACTCACACATATCTATCAAATTGATCAAATTACTCACACATATCTATCAAAACTGATCGAACTACTCACACATATCTATCAAATTGATCAAACTACTCACACATATCTATCAAATTGATCAAATTACTCACACATATCTATCAAATTGATCAAACTACTCACACATATCTATCAAAATTGATCAAACTACTCACACATATCTATCAAATTGATCAAACTACTCACACATATCGATCAAATTGATCAAATTACTCACACATATCTATCAAATTGATCAAACTACTCATACATATCTATCAAAATTGATCAAATTACTCACACATATCTATCAAATTGATCAAATTACTCACACATATCTATCAAATTGATCAAACTATTCACACATATCTATCAAAATTGATCAAACTACTCACACATATCTATCAAAATTGATCAAACTACTCACACATATCTGACAAATTGATCAAATTACTCACACATATCTATCAAATTGATCAAACTATTCACACATATCTATCAAAATTGATCAAACTACTCACACATATCTATCAAATTGATCACACTACTCACACAAATCGGTCAAAATTGATCGAACTACTCACACATATCTATCAAATTGATCAAATTACTCACACATATCTATCAAATTGATCAAACTATTCACACATATCTATCAAAATTGATCAAACTACTCACACATATCTATCAAAATTGATCAAACTACTCACACATATCTATCAAATTGATCAAATAACTCACACATATCTATCAAATTGATCAAACTATTCACACATATCTATCAAAATTGATCAAACTACTCACACATATCTATCAAATTGATCACACTACTCACACATATCGATCAAAATTTATCAAACTACTCACACATATCTATCAAAATTGACCAAACTACTCACACATATCTATCAAAATTGATCAAATTACTCACACATATCTATCAAAATTGATCAAACTACTCACACATATCGATCAAAATTGATCAAACTACTCACACATATCTATCAAAATTGATCAAACTACTCACACATATCTATCAAAACTGATCGAACTACTCACATATCTATCAAATTGATCAAACTACTCACACATATCTATCAAATTGATCAAATTACTCACACATATCTATCAAATTGATCAAATTACTCACACATATCTATCAAATAGATCAAACTTCTCACACATATCTATCAAAATTGATCAAACTACTCACACATATCTATCAAATTGATCAAACTACTAACACATGTCGATCAAATTGATCAAATTACTCACACATTTCTATCAAATTGATCAAACTACTCATACATATCTATCAAAATTGATCAAACTACTCACACATATCTATTAAAATTGATCAAACTACTCACACATATCTATCAAAATTGATCAAATTACTCACACATATCTATCAAAACTGATCGAACTACTCACACATATCTATCAAATTGATCAAACTACTCACACATATCTATCAAATTGATCAAATTACTCACACATATCTATCAAAATTGATCAAACTACTCACACATATCTATCAAAATTGATCAAACTACTCACACATATCTATCAAATTGATCAAACTACTCACACATATCGATCAAATTGATCAAACTATTCACACATATCTATCAAATTGATCAAACTACTCACATCTATCAAATTGATCAAATTACTCACACATATCTATCAAATTGATCAAACTATTCACACATATCTATCAAAATTGATCAAACTACTCACACATATCTATCAAATTGATCACACTACTCACACAAATCGGTCAAAATTGATCACACTACTCACACAAATCGATCAAAATTGATCAAACTACTCACACATATCGATCAAAATACTCACACATATCGATCAAAATTGATCAAATTACTCACACATATCTATCAAAATTGATCAAACTACTCACACATATCGATCAAAATTGATCAAACTACTCACACATATCTATCAAAATTGATCAAACTACTCACACATATCTATCAAAACTGATCGAACTACTCACACATATCTATCAAATTGATCAAACTACTCACACATATCTATCAAATTGATCACATTACTCACACATATCTATCAAACTGATCAAACTACTCACACATATCTATCAAAATTGATCAAACTACTCACACATATCTATCAAATTGATCAAACTACTCACACATATCGATCAAATTGATCAAACTATTCACACATATCTATCAAATTGATAAAACTACTCACATATCTATCAAATTGATCAAATTACTCACACATATCTATCAAATTGATCAAACTATTCACACATATCTATCAAAATTGATCAAACTACTCACACATATCTATCAAATTGATCACACTACTCACACAAATCGGTCAAAATTGATCACACTACTCACACAAATCGATCAAAATTGATCAAACTACTCACACATATCGATCAAAATACTCACACATATCGATCAAAATTGATCAAATTACTCACACATATCTATCAAAATTGATCAAGCTACTCACACATATCGATCAAAATTGATCAAACTACTCACACATATCTATCAAAATTGATCAAACTACTCACACATATCTATCAAAACTTATCGAACTACTCACACATATCTATCAAATTGATCAAACTACTCACACATATCTATCAAATTGATCAAATTACTCACACATATCTATCAAATTGATCAAACTACTCATACATATCTATCAAAATTGATCAAACTACTCACACATATCTATTAAAATTGATCAAACTACTCACACATATCTATCAAAATTGATCAAATTACTCACACATATCTATCAAAACTGATCGAACTACTCACACATATCTATCAAACTGATCAAACTACTCACACATGTCTATCAAATTGATCAAATTACTCACACATATCTATCAAACTGATCAAACTACTCACACATATCTATCAAAATTGATCAAACTACTCACACATATCTATCAAATTGATCAAACTACTCACACATATCGATCAAATTGATCAAACTATTCACACATATCTATCAAATTGATCAAACTACTCACATCTATCAAATTGATCAAATTACTCACACATATCTATCAAATTGATCAAACTATTCACACATATCTATCAAAATTGATCAAACTACTCACACATATCTATCAAATTGATCACACTACTCACACAAATCGGTCAAAATTGATCACACTACTCACACAAATCGATCAAAATTGATCAAACTACTCACACATATCGATCAAAATACTCACACATATCGATCAAAATTGATCAAATTACTCACACATATCTATCAAAATTGATCAAACTACTCACACATATCGATCAAATTTGATCAAACTACTCACACATATCTATCAAAATTGATCAAACTACTCACACATATCTATCAAAACTGATCGAACTACTCACACATATCTATCAAATTGATCAAACTACTCACACATATCTATCAAATTGATCAAATTACTCACACATATCTATCAAACTGATCAAACTACTCACACATATCTATCAAAATTGATCAAACTACTCACACATATCTATCAAATTGATCAAACTACTCACACATATCGATCAAATTAATCAAACTATTCACACATATCTATCAAATTGATAAAACTACTCACATATCTATCAAATTGATCAAATTACTCACACATATCTATCAAATTGATCAAACTATTCACACATATCTATCAAAATTGATCAAACTACTCACACATATCTATCAAATTGATCACACTACTCACACAAATCGGTCAAAATTGATCACACTACTCACACAAATCGATCAAAATTGATCAAACTACTCACACATATCGATCAAAATACTCACACATATCGATCAAAATTGATCAAATTACTCACACATATCTATCAAAATTGATCAAGCTACTCACACATATCGATCAAAATTGATCAAACTACTCACACATATCTATCAAAATTGATCAAACTACTCACACATATCTATCAAAACTTATCGAACTACTCACACATATCTATCAAATTGATCAAACTACTCACACATATCTATCAAATTGATCAAATTACTCACACATATCTATCAAATTGATCAAACTACTCATACATATCTATCAAAATTGATCAAACTATTCACACATATCTATCAAACTGATCGAACTACTCACACATATCGATCAAATTGATCAAATTACTCACACATATCTATCAAAATTGATCAAACTACTCACACATATCTATCAAAATTGATCAAATTACTCACACAAATCGATCATAATTGATCAAATCACTCACACATATCTATCAAAATTGATCAAATTGCTCACACATATCTATCAAAATTGATCAAATTGCTCACACATATCTATCAAAATTGATCAAATTGCTCACACATATCTATTAAGATTAATCAAATTACTCACACATATCGATGAAAATTGATCAAACTACTCACACATATCGATCAAAATTGATCAAACTACTCATATATCGATCAAAATTGATCAAATTACTCACACATATCTATCAAAATTGATCAAACTACTCACACATATCTATCAAAATTGATCAAATTACTCACACATATCGATGAAAATTGATCAAACTACTCACACATATCGATCAAAATTGATCAAGTTACTCACACATATCTATCAAAATTGATCAAATTACTCATATCGATCAAAATTGATCAAATTACTAACAAATATCGATCAAAATTGATCAAATTACTCACACATATCTATCAAAATTGATCAAGTTCCAACATAGATACAGGTACAAATAAATAAGAAGGAAATCAAATTTTGTACCACAAATCATGTGATGATGAAACGTGGACGATT
This sequence comes from Margaritifera margaritifera, assembly GCA_029931535.1. Taxonomy (NCBI): domain Eukaryota; kingdom Metazoa; phylum Mollusca; class Bivalvia; order Unionida; family Margaritiferidae; genus Margaritifera; species Margaritifera margaritifera. Next base: position 1,690,494 of record JAQPZY010001507.1, on the reverse strand, counting down.
TACACATATCTTTTGTACAATAAACACGTGGATGATTTGTAAAAATCTTTTGTACAATAAACACGTGGATAATTTATAAATATCTTTTGCACAATAAACACGTGGACGATTTACAGAAATCTTTTGTACAATAAACATGTGGATGATTTACAAATATCTTTTGCACAATAAACACGTGGATGATTTACATATATCTTTTGTGCAATAAACACGTGGACGATTTATAAATATATTTTGTGCAATAAACACGTGAATGATTTATAAATATCTTTTGTACAATAAACACGTGGATGATTTACAAATATCTTTTGCACAATAATCATGTGGATGATTTACAAATATCTTTTGCACAATAAACACGTGAATGATTTGTAAATATTTTTTGTACAATAAACACGTGGATGATTTATAAATATCTTTTGCACAATAAACACGTGGGTGGATGATTTATAAATATATCTTTTGCACAATAAACACGTGGATGATTTACAGATATCTTTTGTACAATAAACACGTGGATGATTTACATATATCTTTCGTGCAATGAACACGTGGACGATTTATAAATATCTTCTGTGCAATAAACACGTGGATGATTTACAGATATCTTTTGTACAATAAACATGTGGATGATTTACATACATCTTTTGTGCTATAAACACGTGGACGATTTATAAATATCTTTTGTGCAATAAACACGTGGATGATTTATAAATATCTTTTGTATAATAAACATGTGGATGATTTACAAATATCTTTGGCACAATAAACACTTGGATGATTTACAAATATCTTTTGCACAATAAACACGTGGATGATTTGTAAATATCTTTTGTACAGTAAACACGTGGATGATTTACAGAGATCTTTTGTACAATAAACAATTACACATTTAATAAGACAACATAATTCTAATCAATCTAGTAATCACAGGAAACCAGTCGTGGATAAATAAATAAATGTGATTACAATATGGGGTAACCATTACTTATACATACATGTGACAGAGTCAGGATTTCAAACCAGTAGATTTACAAATTTTGCCTCTAAACCAGTAGATTTACAAATTTTGCCTCTAAACCAGTCGATTTTTTATCGGCATAAATTTTACGTTTTAGGGCATGGAAAACAAAACAAGTTTTTTGTGTCATAATATGTATTCTCTTCATACTATAATAAAACATCAAGTTTGAACATGAATCAGATTTAGATTTCGATGGAAAATGTTACAATAATAATTAATACGAGTCAGTATACATTCAAATAGTGAAAAACGAAAAGTTGTTTATCTGATAGTTCACTGCAAAGATTTTTCTTGTATAAAATCCAATAGCATTTTTAATTGCATTCACAAGATCACTGTCAAGTGACCACTAATTACATTCATTGTGATTATTAAACTTCACACCTAACAGGCTCTCAATAGTTCTCCACTCCAGATTTCCCCTTGAACCACTTTGTATTTTGCGAAGAATTTCTATGTCCTTTCTGTATCAGCATTAGAATGTTGTAATGACAGGACAACCACATTCAGCCTGCAAAGAAGTTCTAACTTTAGTTTTCCTGCTGCTGACTTTGTAAGGTTGCTGACTACTCTCCAATACTCCAAGCTATGTTCACCCAGATGAGGAAGTTCCTGATTTGGACATGGGATGTATTCCTGAGCCTCATTCTCAAAGGCTTCTTCCTCGTCTTTGCTCCGATCCAAACATCTGTTATCAAATGTTTCACCACTGTAAATAATTAAAAAAAAAAAAAAATTGATTTAGACTTGAAATCATTTTATCTCCCATCCGCTAAGGGTCGGACGATTTTCATCAAAGGCTCAGAAGACATCATGGACCACCTTTTATCCCTTTATTACTTATAACACCTATAAAAAAAACATCCCGCATTTGGCCTTAAACTCCTCAAATTCCAACAATAACGTAATCAGTTAGCAGCTTGATGTGTACACATGTCAGCTGTTCTTTAACAATTCTAATCCTATTGCACAGTCACGCATCATTGCACCGGTTATTGTACTGGTGGAACATCTGCGGTCCCCAGTAGACTGGTTCTGGCTGGTTTCTCTAATGTGTTGATGGAACGCGTAAAAATACCGTGTTTGTTTCTTTTCTTTTTAATAATTTGTTAAAAATTATTTTATTCTTTTAATTTTCAAAAGCGGTAGATTTGAACTACTAAACGGTATGTGCGGTAGACGGCCTTTAAAACGGTATTTTTTGCCTACCGCCGGTAGAATCACATTTATGCTTATATACATATATGGGATAACCATTACTTATATACATATATGGGATAACCATTACTTATATACATATATGGGATAACCATTATTTATATACATATACGGGGTAACCATTACTTATATACATATATGGGATAACCATTACTTATATACATATACGGGATAACCATTATTTATATACATATATGGGATAACTATTACTTATATACATATACGGGATAACCATTACTTATATACATATATGGGATAACCATTATTTATATACATATATGGGATAACCATTACTTATATACATATACGGGATAACCATTACTTATATACATATATGGGATAACCATTATTTATATACATATATGGGATAACCATTACTTATATACATATACGGGATAACCATTATTTATATACATATATGGGATAACCATTACTTATATACATATATGGGATAACCATTACTTATATACATATATGGGGAAAAGGGTTTTACATATCCATTATTCTTTGGACAAAAAGATGCGCTGACTTTTTATAACTAGTCTTAGCAAAAATTTGGTTGACTTAAAAATATAATATACTGCATATGATTTGAAAATATAATATCCTTATACATGACTTAAAAATATAATATACTTACATATGACTTAAAAATATAATATACTACATATGACAAACAGTCAACCCTGCTGCCAAGAAATGCATCTAGTTAAATATAATCTTCTTGATTGCATAAATTACCCCGTCTCTCACCTTTAAAGTGTAAGTTACACTCTCAAAGAAATTATTGCGTTCACACAACCTAGAATGTTTCGCCTTGTCGTCAAACTCTTTTCCACAGTGTTTAAATATTGTAGGTATATCAACAGGAAACAAAGATAGTTTCACTATAGTTTCACTATTTCAGACAAAGACCATGATATTAATGGAAATTTACATCCAAGAAACGAAATGCTACTTGGATTTAAATCCAATTGAATATTTCTGAAGTGAATCCAATCATGCCTTAATTCCAGCTCTCATGATAGTTTTTCTTAGATTTCAGTAGCGTAGCCAATGCCCTAATTCCAGCTATCACGACAGTTTTTCTTGGATTACAGTAATGTAGCCAATGCCTTAATTCCAGCTCTCATGATAGTTTTTCTTGGATTTCAGTAACGTAGCCAATGCCTTAATTCCAGCTCTCACGATAGTTTTTCTTGGATTTCAGTAACGTAGCCAATGCATTGATTCCAGCTCTCACGATAGTTTGTCTAGGATTTCAGTAACGTAGCCAATGCATTGATTCCAGCTCTCACGATAGTTTGTCTAGGATTTCAGTAACGTAGCCAATGCATTGATTCCAGCTCTCACTATAGTTTGTCTAGGATTTCAGTAACGTAGCCAATGCATTGATACCAAGTCTCTTCATCTTCAAACTTAACCCTTAATGCAACGTCGTAACAAATGCTTCCCATACCGTGTTCTTTTTTTTTTTATTTTTTTATTTTTTTTTTTTATATAGCTATTTTATCAAAGTCCGGTAAAAAAAACTCATCTGATTTTTAAGAGTTTGTCAAATACTGGCATAAACGTATCGTAAATAACTTTTTCCAGACAGGAGACCAGTCGCTCGCACAAAGTCTATTGAAAAGGATAATTTGTCTTATCTACATATGCTTCCATTGACCAAAATTCTAAAGTACTGCAAGTTGCTTCTGTAGGCGAATACTTATCTAGACCTCGCATATGTCTCCCTGGGTACATCTGACGTACATCTGACGCAACTCGAACTTTTCTATCATGTAATGTTAGATGAACGACTGTAGTTCGCATTCGTACAGAGGACCAGGTTGAACGGTTCCCTGTCGTACAGAGCAGCAGGTAGAATGATTCCCTGTCGTACAGAGCAGCAGGTAGAATGATTCCCTGTCGTACAGAATAGCAGGTAGAATGATTCCCTGTTGTACAGAGCAGCAGGTAGAATGATTCCCTGTCGTACAGAGCAGCAGGTAGAATGATTCCCTGTCAGATTTTCAGTCTTCCTTAGATATGTATTGTGTAGTTTCTTACACCAATAAAATTACGTAGTTTGATTTTAAGATGTATGTTAGAGGTACGCCAGCATAAATCTTACATTTGACCGCGGGAATTTGAGATTTATCAAACAGAAATGCGTGGAATAGCGCAGTGCAGCTCTTCTCTGCGTTATATCGAAGTTTCCACTTTTTGGCATAGTTACAAACTTTATGAAGCAAATGTTGCATTGAATGATGTGAATTAGCTATTACATTTTTGTCATCTGCTGATAAGACGAAAGAAGATCAGCAATTCTTAGACCACGCAAAGTTTGATTTAGTTCAGTGATCAAATCATCTTATCATTACAAACAAAATTCAAGGAGACAAGGTGCCGCCATGACATACCCCCTGCTTAATAAAGAAACGTTTAGACGGTTTCCTGCAAACAAAATAGAACATGTCACGATATCAAACGAATCTTTCATGATGCGGCACATACATACATACATACATACATACATACATACATACATACATACATACATACATACATACATACATACATACATACATACATACATACATACATACATACATACATACATACATACATACATACATACATACATACATACATACATACATATATACATAGATGAATAGAAGTAAAAGCGGGTCAACTACTTTCCTTTTATAAAGTTATTTACGTGACCTGGAGTTAGCAGTTATTTCCCTATTTGGGTTCGGCAAGACGTAAAATATATTTCAAACTTCGTGTATGTATGTATGTATGTATGTATGTATGTATGTATGTATGTATGTATGTATGTATGTATGTATGTATGTATGTATGTATGTATATATGTATGTTTAATTAATTAATAACATATCACTATACTACAGTGTGCCTCGATGATAATTGTAACTCGCAAAAAGGAATTGGAAACGGTAAAAATACCATGAGAAGAATAGTACCCTTAATTATTTTCAGCTTGCTTTTTGTTTGTTATTTCACAGTGTTTGTTTTTATAATTTTGTCTATATATGTGTCCTTATGTGTTAACTAATACTGCAATGAGCTTGGAGCTTTTATAGATTAAGCGCTGTACTAAGTCCTCATTATTATTATTTAGTCTATTATATTTTGTCCAATTTTGCGTTTAATTGTTCAAAGTAAATTCATCCTTAATCTGCATATATGCTCATTGAAAGATAGAACATTTCTTGAAACTTACATACGTTTTCAGAAAGTTATTTTCGAAATACTGTATGAGAATATATGCATTCACCTCTTGCTCCAAGTAAGTTGTGTGAATTACCATAACTCCTAAGGTATTCTTCTACATCAAGTGTCAGACTGTAAATAACCATAACTTCTAAGGTATTCTTCTATAACAAGTGTCAGACTTTAAATTACCATAACTCCTAAGTTATTCTTCTTCTGCATCAAGTGTCATACTGTAAATTACCATAACTCCTAAGGTATTTTTCTTCTACATCAAGTGTCAGACTGTAAATTACCATAACTCCTAAGGTATTCTTCTACATCAAGTGTCAGACTGTAAATTACCATAACTCCTAAGGTATTCTTCTACATCAAGTGTCATACTTTAAATTACCATAACTCCTAAGGTATTCTTCTACATCAAGTGTCAGACTGTAAATTACCATAACTCCTAAGGTATTCTTCTACATCAAGTGTCAGACTTTAAATTACCATAACTCCTAAGGTATTCTTCTACATCAAGTGTCAGATTGTAAATTACCATAACTCCTAAGGTATTCTTCTACATCAAGTGTCAGACTTTAAATTACCATAACTCCTAAGGTATTCTTCTACATCAAGTGTCAGACTGTAAATTACCATAACTCCTAAGGTATTCTTCTACATCAAGTGTCAGACTGTAAATTACCATAACTCCTAAGATATTGTTCTACATCAAGTGTCAGACTGTAAATTACCATAACTCCTAAGGTATTCTTCTACATCAAGTGTCAGACTGTAAATTACCATAACTCCTAAGGTAATCTTCTACATCAAGTGTCAGACTGTAAATTACCATAACTCCTAAGGTATTCTTCTACATCAAGTGTCAGACTTTAAATTACCATAACTCCTAAGGTATTCTTCTACATCAAGTGTCATACTTTAAATTACCATAACTCCTAAGGTATTCTTCTACTTCAGGGTTAGACTGTAAATTGAGATATTTTTATTGACTGTCGACCCACTGTTGAAATACCTTCTATCTTGTAACAGACAAAAATTGTTTTCTGAAATTGAAGACTAGCTGCCTGAACGTTGGCGATTTTATAGTTATAATTAAAGTATTGATTTGAACCCAATATGTCGGTTCAAGTTACATGCCGTTGCTAAGTGAAGGACATATTTACGGTACTTTTGAAGATACAAAAATTTCACAGTGGGGGTAAAAAATATTTTGTTATTTCCACTCATGTTTCATAGATAAAATATAGTGCTAAAATACTTTAATAATCCCCATCTGTATTACGTAAATGTTTAAATAATAATTAAAGATGGCGTCGCTATAGTGCTGTGTGGTAGAGTACTTCTCACAATGTTTTAAATATTTTTAGTTGCTATTTTAACCTATTCCTGGAAATTTTAAGTTAGACATGCAATGTGAAGGATGTGGAACCTCTACTGGTCACTTGCGCCAGGGAGATTTATTCCTATGCAAGAAATGTGAGCTGAAAAGATTTCCTAGGGTCTCGAGAAGCCCTACAAATATGGCGGCAGATTATCAACAAGAGCGGTCCGTTGATAGCCCTTCAATAATGGTGAGTGAACTGCTTTGTTTTGTACAAAATAAAACGAACTCATTACCATATGATCATATCGTTAAACTTTGTGTGGACACATATTGTGACAGTGATATCGAAGCAGCAAAACAGACCCTATTTTAAGTGGCGCAAACAGATGAAAGAATGATAAAGCGAAAGGGTACTGATAAATCTGTAAATAACATGAAAGATATATTGAATCTATTTCTGTCCTCTGACCCAAATGACATGCCAAGCTTTTGTGCCTTGGATCTATCAAAGTTGCCACCTGTATCATACAATTATGTGGACATGTCAGTTTTATTGAAGGACATGGAAAATGTAAAACATTCTGTGGACATTCTAAAGTCAGTCCAAGCAGAGACTCTAAATACAATGCAACGTTTATGTGAGCAAACTCAGTCATCTGCGTCAATCACAAGTGCTTTGCCACCTCATGTTGATAATTCGAACAAAGCTCAGTCCGACGTTGCACTCAATGAGAATGCAACAGCAAACCGACGCTACACCACAACAAATCCAGAGCTGTTAAATCAATCATGTATGCCAACAACGAAAAAAACTGACACCAGACATTCAACAGAAAGAACCGTTACTCGGAACATACACGGCGATATGCAATGCACGGACTCCAACAGCAACGAGATTCGAATTGGTGTAAACAAGACCTGCTCTGCTGTTTGCGGTGCAGCAGCAGAAACACAGAATAATAATAGTTCAGATGATGGTGACTTAAATCGCAGCATAAGTGCATTAAAAGTTATTGCATCTTCAGAAGACACCAATGCCAGATGTGGATTTGGAAAATGATCAAACCTTTGCTAAGGTGGTTAGTTCTCTGCGGAACAACGATTTCAGTAGGGCTGGATTTGCACCGAAATCATCGCACACAAATCTATATCAGCGACGGGTGAACAAGTTTGCAAATGTCCCATCCACACGCCAGTTTCCAAGAAGGCATGGTAGTATCATCATAGGAAAAGCAGCGTCCTTTCACTTGCGCACAGTGCGTCCAATGCGACAGAGATGTATATTTGTGACAAGATTTGGAGATGAGCTTTGCTAACTTTGTAATGTATATGGTAATATCATATCGGACTTAAAACATATCGTAGACCACACAAAAAAATTTTTTTTCTCACTGACTCGCACAATACTGTCTCTTGGTTAGATCACTGTGTCTCTACACAATCTGCTCATTCCGCTATATGTGATATGAGAATAATTAATACCCTAGTAGGATCCGACCATTGTCCTACGTTAATGACTATCAATGCTGACATACTTCCTGGTTTTGATTCATGCCCCCATGAACTTTTAAATTTGAAATACAACATCAATTTGTCAGACCTCACTGCCGACGAAAAACTGAATTATGCTCAAACATCTTCATTCTTATTAAGCACGATTGAGATCCCATATTGTGTAGCGGCCTGTAATGATCATGGCTGTAGTAATCCTGTGCATATGAAACAGATTAATGGATTTTACAATGATATAGCAACAACCGTGTCCAACTCGGGTAAACACTTGGTGAAAAAATCAAAACCAGGTCATAGGGTTATACCAGGCTGGAATGACTGTGTTAAAGAATTGCACGACTTTGCACGAAATGCTCACCTTATGTGGCGCGATAACGGTAAACCTCGTCATGGACTTCTCAATAACCAAGTGCGCCAGACCAGAGCTAAATTTAAGTATGTTCTTAGACTATGTAAGAAGGAAGAATTAAAACATAAAGCAGACACGCTTGCAAATAAATTTGCAAATTTAGACCAACATGAATTCTGGAAGCAGGTTAAACAAAATACTACTACAACTTCTAATAGGCTACCAATTTGCATTGATGGGAACCATGGCCAAAATAACATATGCAACATGTGGAAAAATCATTTTGAAGCCTTACTCAATAGTGTTAAAAACGATTCGAATAAGGAGTATGTTCTTTCAGCATGCAAGGCCCCTTCTAGTCTTATTGAACTGATCTCATTGTCAGCGATCCAACGTGCCATAGCTAAACAAAAGGGGGGTAAATGTCCAGGATCAGATTTTTTATATGTAGAACATTTTAAATTTTCAGATAATAGACTCCATGTTCTTTTAATGATTCTATTTAATTGCATGTTGTACATAACTTTGTTCATGATGATTTCACAAAAGTTACAATTATCCCGCTACTGAAAAGCAAAATTGATAATCTGGCAGACAAATATAATTATAGATCTATAGCTCTCACGACAATTATTTCGAAAATATTTGAATTTATTGTTCTACAACGATATTAAGTAACAATTTCTGATAATCAGTTTGGTTTTAAAAAACAACATTCAACAGAGTTATGCCTCTATGCATTTAAGAAAACTGTCAGCTATTATTTAGAACATGGTAGCCCTGTGTTTGCATGTTTTTTAGACGCTAGTAAGGCATTTGATAGGGTTAATCATTGTACAATGTTTAAAAAGTTGCTCGACAATCAAATACCCGTTTACATTGTTCATACTCTAGTTAACTGGTATGGCAAACAATTTTACTATGTGCTTTGGGGAAGTGCAGTATCCAATTCCTTTCATGTAACCAATGGGGTGAGGTAGGGAGGTGTTCTTTTGCCTTTGTTATTTAATATATACATAGATGATTTAAATCGTAAGCTGGGACAGTGTCACGTGGGGATACATTTGACACTAAATGCGTAATTTCTTAACATTTTTAGTTTTGCTGATGATATGTCTTTGATAAGTCCTTCTATCGCAGGTTTAAGGAAATTGTTAAAGATATGTGAACATTACGCATTGGAGAATGATATCATATATAATACACACAAATCGGTCTGCGTGGTTTTTCAGACAATTTCTTTCAAATTACCATCTCCTCCCTCTGTACTTCTTAACGACCATGCTCTTTCATATGTCGACAGTTATACGTATTTGGGTCATATGCTAAAATCCAACCGGTCAGATGATGAAGATATGATGAGGCATTACAGATTTCTGTGTACTAGAACAAACATGCTTTTACGTAAATTTAGAAATTGTTCTGTGAATATCAAGATTAGATTATTCAAATCTTATTGTTGACAGTGTACTGTGCTCCTCTGTGGACAAACTATTGTGAATGTATGAAAAGAAAACTAGTTATTGGCTATAATAATAGTCTTCGTTCACTATTAAGCCTTCCAAGATGGAATAGTGCCTCTATCATGTTTGTAAACTATAATGTATTTACTTTTGAAGAACGAATGAGAAAGTATGTGTTTTCAATGATGACTCGAATATCTAATAGTAAGAACTGTATCTTGAAATCTTTGTGGAACTATGATATTCATTTAAGTTCTCAGATTATAGATAGATGGAACAAATTACTATTTAAATGTCTTACATAATTTTATTCCTAACAATGACAGACACATTCTGTAGTTGTATATGAGTCTGTATATTTGTACATAAGACACCTATGAACTTTTGTTTTAAAATACTTCTATATTTTATATTTTATATTTTAATTTAGATGTATGGACCATGCAGTCTGAAATAAAGAATTCTTATCTTATCTTAAAAAGGATAGAACGTCTTCATCAGAGATTTCACCCACCAGTGATAATAGAAGTTCATTGTCATATCATTTGTATTCACATTTTTATAAATAGATTCTGAATTGATATCTGCATAAAATGTTTCAACGTTGAAGTAGAAACTTCCATCTAATAAAAGGAGGATAAAAAATGGGGACAATTTCGTTGTCATTTCGACTGACAAGACAGATGTTGTAGACTGACAAGACAGATGTTGTAGACTGACAAGATGACAAGACAGATGTTGTAGACTGACAAGACAGATGTTGTAGACCGACAAGACAGATGTTGTAGACTGACAAGACAGATGTTGTAAGCCGACAAGACAGATGTTGTAGACTGACAATATGACAAGACAGATGTTGTAGACTGGCAAGACAGATGTTGTAGACTGACAAGATGACAAGACAGATGTTGTTGACTGACAAAATGACAAGACAGATATTGTAGACTGACAAGACAGATGTTGTAGACCGACAAGACAGATGTTGTAGACTGACAAGACAGATGTTGTAAGCCGACAAGACAGATGTTGTAGACTGACAAGATGACAAGACAGATGTTGTAGACTGACAAGACAGATGTTGTAGACTGACAAGACAGATGTTGTAGACTGACAAGACAGATGTTTTAGATGGACAATACAGATGTTGTAGACTGACAAGACAGATCTTGTAGACTGACAAGATGACAAGACAGATGTTGTAGACTGACAAGACAGATGTTGTAGACCGACAAGACATGTTGTAGACCGACAAGACAGATGTTGTAGAAGAAAGTAAGTTATACATATTTATTACATGAATGTATTTTCGGGGTTCTTCAGTCACACGAGCAAGTATATACACTCCAACTAAAACATTACACGCAGTTTACCTTTCTCTCTAAATCGAGCAGTGCGCTCGTCCGGTGTATCGATTTATTAGTTGCTCAAGCAGATAATAAATAATAGACATCAAAAATAAGATTAATTGGTTCCAAAAAACTTAATTTAAACGGACAAAGCGATCCTACATTTTCGTAATGAGTCTGCGTGTATCCACAAATGCAACAAAAAATTAATTTCAAGTAACTGATTAGCAACTATAACACGATAAATCCAATTGATCATCTTAACAGAATAAAAACAGAGTGATACAATTCGTTGCTTACAACGTAGTCTTTAAATATTTACTACCTGACAACGTGCGTGAGTTCCTTACAAGGTCAACTATTTGACTAAAGGTAAATTAAATTGATTTACGTTTATCCTCGTACTTTAGACCAAAATATTTTCCTTTACGTAGGTTATACATTTTTTTTGTTCTGGAGATGAGGTAATGTGTCTATTGTCAACTTGTCATCATTGGTATTAAGGAGATTTCATAAAATGAAAGTAATGAAAAATCCAAAATGACGGTCTCCCGTATTTCACAATCTGCCAGTTCATATCACATTTTTTAAAAGAAAACAAATGAAAAATAAAACACCCCTCCCCCCCAAAAAAAAAAAACAAACAACAAAAAACAACAACCAAGATTTATAAAGGGGATTCCCCATCGTCTGTATCTTCAGAAGCTGTCCATTTAATTTATAGATCACTCAGACTTTGACAAATAAATCAGCCAAACACCTCCCAATAACAGGTAACTCTTCCCAGCACCTCTACACCACAAATCTTAAAGAGTCATACATTTCATATCCAGTCGGCGGATAAACAAAATGGTTATCTATTCGGTCTGAGATGATATATGATATACAAAACATGACTGGAACAGTATGACACAATAAAAGAACTTGCCATATAAAGCCGCGTTGTATTGGTTGGCGTCATGTCTGTGAAAGTGTGAAAAATCATTATAACTGCCTCAACTGTGTACCTGTTAAATGCAAAATAGAATGACAATATTATACAATCTGAATAAGCCAAGTGCTTGATGATTTGCCTGTAACATCACATACTTTCTTGAGGTAAGATTAATATTTGTCTTTTTCATTGAGGACACTGTCCGTTCGTCTTAAATACAAATGTAATGTAGTTATTCTCTTGCACTGTTTTTCATGCCTTCTCTCTCCATTATTTTTACTTTCTTGTTTTTTTTATTTTAGTTTAATTTGCCTTTTAATCTTTTCAGGTCCTAGTTATTATTAGCTGCATCACAAACAGAAAACTCGCAATAAAATGATGTTTTCTAATTTGACCCGTTGTTTTTTTGTTTTTTTTATATCATGCTGCTTGAGCGATTACAGATTTGTTCACGATTCAAATGCACCCTTTTGTACGCATTTGGTAGATAATTTATTGCACTTTGTAACTAATCGAGTAACAATCACATAAAGTTTGCTATAAGAACGTGTTTACCATAGTACTTGGGAACGACTTATGCTCTTTTACTTAAAGGTATACGAACTCTAATTTTCAAATGTGCATTTAATTATTCCACTATATGAATTAAAATTTATCCCAAAATTGTATTCAGATCCTCTTTCCAGTTTTAAAGATATGTCCAATTAATTTGAAACATTTTCGCCGGTAGTCTGGACTATGAAAGTCGCCCTGATGGATATAGTAGTTGTTACGTCGCTAAAGCAGCATCAGGTCTATACAAGCGCTATCCAGAAAGGTTTTTGCCTCCGCTTTCTAACTACCAGCTTCGCGGCGCTAGCTACATTCGGGGAGTACAGATCGATAAGATGGCAGATAATGTTAGGAAAAAGTTCACGAGGCATGCAATCCTTTTTGTAGATTTACTGTTAGGCAGTTAAAAATAAAATACCTGCTCGACCACGGAGAACACTTAAGCGGAAAAAGTGGGAATTTTTTTGTCGAGGGCAAAGGGCGTTAAAAGCCTTGAAGTAAAACTCGTAAACATGCCAATGGCGCAGGACACATTGGTCTACCGATTCGTTGTTGGCACAAAATTAATTTTGGAACTATTAACATAATCATACTGAGCGACTATCTTAAATTATAATGAATTCAAATTATGGAGATACACGAGGAACCAGTTTAAAAGACTGTCAGATTTGTGCAACTTACTCTGAGAACCCACAGCTTTTCGCTATGGTAAAAGACTGTCAGATTTGTGCAACTTACTCTGAGAACCCACAGCTTTTCGCTATAGTAAAAGACTGTCAGATTTGTGCAACTTACTCTGAGAACCCACAGTTTTTCGCTATAGTAAAAGACTGTCAGATTTGTGCAACTTACTCTGAGGACCCACAGCTTTTCGCTATAGTAAAAGACAATACAAATTATTCGTTATGTAAATTCAAAATATTACCAATATATTCTGAGATATTGCTAAGACGTGTACTTTGCTATATTAAATCAAATTATATCCAAATTAAATATTGATTATAAATTAAATTAAATTAAATTAAATTAAATTAAATTAAATTAAATTACATATTATATCCAAAAGTTGAATGCAAACTTTCTAACAACTATCTAAACTTCGAATCGCACTTTCAACCGACTGTCAACTTATCGCACTTTCAACCGACTGTCTGTCACAGGATGAAGCCGGGTTGGGACTGGATTAGTGAAGACACCGAAAGCAACTGCGTTAATAAGATCTTTATTTATAAACGCAATTTAAAGATGAACAAATCTGACACCATTATAAGGAAAATTATAAAGTTCCTAACATGGAACAATCAACAACAAGTAACTCAACGAGAAAAATCAAAGATGAATTTAACGAATGGAATTTTCAACAAACGTGAATAGCATCCTATCATCAATCAACAAATAAGAGTATATGATCTACACCCCAATATAAACAAGGTCTTATTAAGCACCAAGGGTGACCAAAGCATGTGATTTATGCACTTATCAATATAATACTCATTTATTCATCAATCTATTAACTCATCAATTTATCAATTCATCAAGCGATATTGGAATATGCATGAACTTATGAATCTATCGCTCATATAACGATATTGAAATGGGAATGCATGAAATTATGAATCTATCGTTCATATAACGATATTGAAATGGGAATGCATGAAATTATGAATCTATCACACATATAGCGATATTGATATGTGAATGCATGTAATTTTGCTCAGATAGCAATAGTGAAAATAACAATGACATGGAACACGTAATATATATAACTATCGTGGCGCCCATTTTGACGTCCAAGATGTATCTCCGGTTCCACCCGCTCTAGTCAATGGTCAAGGAGCCACCACGCATGGTCCACCCCTCCCAGTCTGTTGAAGGATCCCTCGAGAGTCTTCACATTCAACACAGACACGATGGTCGCGAAACCTTGGTCCCTCGCATCGAGAACACCAGTACACTCTTCCGAACCAACGTCACCAGACACAGCGTACACGTCACAAGAAACCACACAAAGTTCTGTGACTCCAATTCACCAAATCATACATAAGGCACAGAAGGCAGCTAAAAGTATAACAACTAAACCGTGTAGTACATATGACACGGTTAGTACTTTTGCATTGATATATGTTGCGCATGCGCGCACATGAATTACATCTCGTTACACATTACATTAATCATTCAATGCATGCTGCGTATAATTAAATAAAATCCGTCTGTTCAGTTACAACAAATAGCTAACTTGAACCAGACTATAGTATTTCTAATATCATGGCGTTGTATAACCTTGGTATTGACTCTCTGTAGAATTTAGAATAAATTCTAAAACATCTAATATATGAAACAATTCTGTCATATAAAACGAATAGTGATAAAGAATACAATCTTAAATTTCACATACCTCTACAGCTGAAGATTTGCTCCCGTAAAGAGGTAAGCTTTCTGACAAGACTCGTCGTAGTGTAATTTGTTTATAGAGAATTTGCTCTATATGTACCCTAGCTGTGACAGATATGCGCAGCTAGGTACTTATGTTTTCACTGCAGGCAATTTGCACATGCAGCATGGGGTGAATCGCGCTCAGTATTTCAAAATAACTATAGCCGAAAATAATTAACCACCCTCGAGTAACGCTCTTGTCGGAAACGAAACCCGAATACATTTTCGATCACATATACATATTGATATAAATCATACACAATTCCGTGACACTGTCAACTTATCGCACAACCGGAATGAACAATAACGTTACAAATACGGTCAACTACCGCTTTTCACAGCTTAAGGGCTTACAATTATGGCGACATCGTGTTCATCGGTAGTGTCGTCGATTTCGTTAAAGAAATCAAGACATTATCCATTACAAATGTGCTAAAAAGCAAAACTTCGTTAAGTACCGAATTTTCTACACATTTTACATTTAATAAAATCCGTTTGTCACAAGCCATTCGTTTTCTTTAAACTCTTTCCTCGTGCCTGGCAAACGTTTAAAACAGCAAACCGTGTATGATCCCTTGTAGTATCATGTAATATAAGTGTATTCAGGTCTTTTATTTATTTGACTCATCCTATTTACATGACAACTCATCCTTACTAAATGCATGTCAATATTTACATGCGAACTCACCCTGATGCTAAATGCAGGTCAATATCTACATGCCAACTCATCCTTATGCTAAATGCATGTGAATATTTACATGACAACTCATCCTTATGCTAAATGCATGTGAATGTTTACATGTCAACTCGTCGTTACTAAATGTATGTGAATATTTACATGTCAACTCATCCTTATGCTAAATCCATGTCAATATCTACATGTCAACTCATCCTTATGTTAAGTCCATGTCAATATCTACATGTCAACTCATCCAAATTTAAAAAAAGAACAAACCTACCGAATCGCAAGCATACTTACTTCAAATAGTCGGTTTTACTCGGATGAAAGAGATTAGTCATTAATGGATTAAATTTTCGCGGATACAACATACTGAGTGATAATTTTTATATTGCATTATCACTGACATTCAAACAATCAGATACTACAATTTGACTCCATTCAACCAATCATATAGTACTATTTGGACTCCATTCAACCAATCAGATACTACAATTTGACTCCATTCAAGCCATCATATACTACCATTTGGACTCCATTCAAACAATCAGATACTACAATTTGACTCCATTCAACTAATCAGATACTACAATTTGACTCCATTCAAGCCATCATATACTAATATTTGGACTCCCTTCAACTAATCAGATACTATAATTTGACTCCATTCAACCCATCATATACTACTATTTGGACTCCATTCAACTAGTCAGATACTACAATTTGACTCCATTCAACTAATCAGATAATACTAATTTTGACTCCATTCAACTAATCAGATACTACAATTTGACTCCTTTCAACTAATCAGATACTACTATTTGGACTCCTTTTCTCATTAGAAGGCTGATATACATATTTGTATTTTTAAAAAATCCTTTTGTGTCTTTTCACTTTGATGATGGATCAATTTCTTTTCCATCACCATTTTACTTTAGGACTAAATATTTATCGCAAATTGCATGCTGATATTTATCCCCAAGGTTCTCCTAGATTTATTTTGAAAAATTCTACGATTACAGCCATTGAGAATATAAGGAAGGATGTGCGCCCTGAGTAAACCGAATGTTTTCACTTACCGCAAACAGGTGTCGAACCAGTATAGAAAAAAAAACATGGCTTTGCATGGGTTTTTCCTAGTCTCTCTGTTGTTTTCTGTATTGTAAAGGACGGAGGAAAAAGGAAATAGTCTAAACTCTAATTCGCAGTCTTATTCAAAAGGACGTTGGCTTCGTGTAAATCAAACTCACATGTTCCTTGAAGTAAATATATCTTTCAGCATTACGTTTTTAGAGCATGATATATTGATGTCACATTCCCAAACATACATTTGTAGAGCAAGATACATTGGTGTCACATTCCCAATCATACATTTGTAGAGCAAGATACATTGGTGTCATCATACGTTTTTAGCGCAAGATACATTGATGTCACATTCCCAATCATACGTTTGTAGAGCAAGATACATTCGTGTCATATTCCCAGTTATCTTGACCACAGCAGTAGACTGTTGTATCACCCCACGCATCAGTTTATCGGGCATTTGCAATAAAGTAGACTGTTGTATTAGACACGCATCAATTTAAAGGGCATTTGCAATACGGTAGACTGTTGTATTAGACACGCATCAATTTAACGGGCATTTGCAATACGGTAGACTGTTGTATTACACACGCATCAATTTAACGGACGTTTGCAATATGAAGTTTATGTGTAAATTTATTGATTATTTTATTGTTAATGCGTTGCATGATATTGAAGGGAAGAAATCAATGGCGTAAAAACCGTGGCTACCGCAGCAGGCATAACTGCCCCAAATGTTTCGCAAATTATGAATTTACATATTGATGGTCGATTCGCTCCCTTCCCACCTCTCCCACCCCTAACCCACTTCCACCTACGAACACAAAAAATCGTACCGTACCGCGAGAAATAATAGGAAAACATTGGAATATGTTCGTGACATTTCAAATAAAAATATATACCGTCTTGTATGCTTAATTTCCAACAGTTGCATCTCTTCACATAATGGAATTTGCTGGAATTGCTAACATAATTGCAGGAGCAATGAATCTGGGTCACAATATCATGGGCTGGACATATTTAATGAATGTGGGTCACAATAGCATGGGCTGGACATATTTCATGAATTTGGGTCACAATAGCATGGGCTGGATATACTGAATGAATCTGGGCCACAATAGCATGGGCTGGACATATGTAAAGAAAATTAGAGGGACCATGATCTGAAAGAATAGGTGTCCTTTACACTAGGGTAATCGGAGAACTGGATTTCCAAGACCGACACTTTCATTGTTGTCTGGAGAAATATTGATTTAATTCTTTGTACATCCCTAGTCAAATCGCAAAAACCTCAATCTCTATGCATCCTAATTTATTCCAAATTCGTGGAAGTTTTTAAATCCACGTTTCAAGGCCCCTAGAACCCTAGTAGTACTGGTTAAAAATGTCATAAATCAAACATTCAGCACCTAATGTCCACAAAAATGCACAAGTAGGGGTTGTACTTTCAGGTTAAAACAGGCTTTCTGAAGAAAAACGTCAATCTATGGATTAAAAAATTTTACTGTCAGGTTTGGCCATGACAGCTATCAAAGGGAGATAAATACAATCGTGATTGATTATTCAGTTTTTGACAATAATTTCGACTCTGAAATATTTTCGAAAAGAACAAAGTGTCAAGTAACTTCGATGCATATGCTTTCAGTCAACGGCTGGAGTAAATGCCAATATAATTGTATCTGTTCAATATAGCAACTATTCTTAAAGATATATACCATTCAAAGTACAAGATATATAATATTTAAGGTACAAGATATATAACATTTAAGGTACAAGATATATAACATTTAAGGTACAAGATATATACCATTTTAGGTACAAGATATACTATATTTAAGGTACAAGATATAATATATTTAAAGTACAAGATATAAACCATTTAAGGTACAAGATATACAAAAACATTTAAGGTACAAGATATAAACCATTTAAGGTACAAGATATATAACATTTAAGGTACAAGATATATAACATTTAAGGTACAAGATATACTATATTTAAGGTACAAGATATAATATATTTAAAGTACAAGATATAAACCATTTAAGGTACAAGATATAAACCATTTAAGGTACAAGATATATAACATTTAAGGTACGAGATATATAACATTTAAGGTACAAGATATATACCATTTAAGATACAAGATATATACCATTTTAGGTACAAGATATACTATATTTAAGGTACAAGATATAATATATTTAAAGTACAAGTGTTATGTATGATGTTTATATAATATTATAAATATTTTAGGAAATTATAAATGTTTCTTCACTTTAATATTTGCTTAAATCTTAATGTTATCAGGAAAAACATGTTTAACTAGTGTCCTTGAATTAGGTTGTTTTGATCAATATGTTTTCTCAATTTGAAGGTCAAGGTTGAATTTTGTTTACAGTTAAAATTCCATTAAGATGACTCATGTTCTAGAACATTCTGTCATGTGACCAATCTTTATATATACCATGTTTGGTGGACATTTATTCAGTTTTGACATTACCATCAGTCTTGTAAAGAGCTATTACAGTTGTGAAAATTCATTCCAAATTCTAAGAGAGGAATTATTTTAAATATTCATTGGATTATAACAGTGCTCATAAACTTTTGAATTTTGGATTTTTAATTGATGATTTTGGAATTTATGTGAACTTATTCAGAGATTTTGGAATACTTCATTTTGACATCAGCACATCAAGATTACTAGTACATCAGGACTTTGGAGTCCATTAGCACATCATAACATTCAAGGACACAGCCGTGAATTCGGAACATTCTATATTTAGGACTTGTGATTAGAACAATCATTCTTATTGGATTATTAGGATTTCAAAACACATTACTGTAAGTGACTTTTTGATTTTTCATTTTAATTATCTAGTAATAAATTGCTTGTTGGTTTTTTTACTTGATTTGTTGGTTTCACTTTCTTTCTGTTACATTTTTCTTAGACCATAGAGTCGTAACAGAAATTGGGGGCTCGTCATCTGTGATTGAATTTCTTTAAAGCATATTAGTGATATTAAATTTATCTTTGAAATTCATATTGATTTTGTCTCGGAGAATTTTTTTTTTGTCTTTGGCAAAGATTTTTAATAGAGAAATTTTTTGTGTGTGAAACCAACAAGCATTTACTATGGCATCTAATGTTCAGAATTTAATTTCAAAACCTATCCAGGAGGGGATAGAGTGCATGAGAAAGTTAATTGAAGAGTTCAAGAGGTGCATCCATAGTGATGTTAAAACCTATCTTGACGAGCAGAATGTGGAAACTTTGGAAAATGCTGCTCGTATGGCTGATGATTATTCCTTGACTCACAAAATTTCATTTGGCAATAAGTCGTCCTCTCAGCAGTTTTCTGGTAAAAAACCATTTCAATCTCATTCGAGTACTTCCAAATTTCACAACAGCACAACTGTTAGGAATCAAACATCTGATAAGACTGATCAGAAATCCTTATCTCTTCCTACGTGCACTTATTGTAAAACGAAAGGGCACGTTATTTCTGATTGCTTCAAGTTGAAAAATAAGCAACAGAGAAAAGACAGAGCTTTTCCAAATGCTCTTATTTCTACGAGGTCAAGGTCACGGTCTTGTATTGAAAGCAATACATTTGTTGGGTCAAACAAACCCCAGTCTGATTCTATTTTGGAGGCTTATGAACCATTCATGTCAGAAGGTTCTATATCACTTATTGGTGATTCTGCCAAACCTATCCCAATTAAAATATTAAGGGACACTGGAGCTTCTCAGAGTCTTTTATTATCAGGTACTTTGCCTTTGTCTGAGGAGTCTTCTTCAAGTGAAAGTGTTCTTGTTCAGGGAGTTGAGTGCGGCTTTGTAAATGTTCCTCTCCATTGTGTAAATTTGGCATCAGACTTAGTTTCTGGACCTGTGACTGTTTTGGCAGTGACTTCTTTACCCATAGAGGGTGTTCATTTATTACTAGGCAATGACCTAGCTGGAGATAAGGTTGTGGTTAATCCATTTGTAACTGACAAGCCTTGTTTGGATCAGAAAGTTGATCTTGTCGAAACTGAAATCCCTGATTTGTACCCTGCTTGTGCAGTTACTAGAGCTATGGCAAAAAGAGCTCTTGAAATTGATGTTGATCAGGATATTATTCCTTTAGCTGACACATGTATTGGTCAGGTTTTTGATGAGGTCACTTTTTCCTCAGGTCTTGATCAATCAAATGGTATTGATCACAGTGATCCTCTTTTGGCAACTCATTCTCTTTGTTCTAATCAGGATGACAAACGACAATCCCTTGTCGTTGAACAGGAGCAAGATCCCGAGATATCTTGTTTGTTTCAGAGGGCTATTAGTGAAACTGAAGCCACACAAGTTCCAGTGTGTTACTTTGTGAAAAATGGGGTCCTTATGAGGAAATGGAGACCACCTGATGTACCTGATGGTGACGACTGGTCAGTGAGCTATCAAATTGTTGTTCCTAAGTTATATAGACAGGAAATTCTTAATTTAGCCCATGAAACTAATTTGGCTGGTCATTTAGGAGTCCGTAAGACTTATCATAAGATCTTGAATCATTTTTATTGGCCGAAACTCAAAAGTGATGTTTCTAAATACTGCAGATCTTGTCACACTTGTCAAATGGTAGGAAAACCCAATCAGAAGATACCTAAGGCTCATCTGCAACCTATTCCTGCATTTGATGAACCATTTAGTAGAATAATAGTAGACTGTGTTGGTCCTTTGCCTAAAACCAAGTTAGGCAACCAATACTTGTTGACCATCATGTGTACATCTACAAGATTTCCAGAAGCAATTCCTCTGAGAAATATAAAAACTAAAACTATTGTGAAAGCTTTGGTGAAGTTTTTTACACTTGTTGGCCTTCCCAAATCTGTCCAGTCAGATCAAGGGTCAAATTTTATGTCTGGAATTTTCCAACAAGTTATGCATGAATTAGGCATCCAACAGTTTAAATCTTCTGCCTATCACCCTGAAAGTCAAGGTGCTTTGGAAAGATTTCATCAAACTTTGAAGAATATGATTCGATCCTATTGCTTTGATACAGAAAAGGATTGGAATGAGGGTGTTCATTTGTTGTTGTTTGCTGTTAGGGAATCAGTTCAAGAGTCGTTGGGTTTTAATTTCTGTTACATTTTTCTTAGACCATAGAGTCGTAACACAAGATATAAACCATTTAAGGTACAAGATATACAAAAACATTTAAGGTACAAGATATAGTTCATTTAAGGTACAAGATATACTATATTTAAGGTACAAGATATATAACATTTGAGGTACAAGATATATAACATTTAAGGTACAAAATATATACCATTTAAGGTACAAGATTTAAACCATTTAAGGTACAAGATAAATAACATTTAAGGTACAAGATATAATATATTTAAAGTACAAGATATAATATATTTAAGGTACAAGATGTAATATATTTAAGGTACAAGATATATACCATTTAAGGTCTAAGATATACTATATTTAAGGTACAAGATATACTATATTTAAGATACAAGATACATACCATTTAAGGTAAAAGATATAATACATTTAATTTACAAGATATAATAAAGTTAAAGTACAAGATATATACCCATTTAGGGTACAAGATATATACCAATTAAGGTACAAGATATTCTATATTTAAGATACAAGATATATACCAATTATAGTACAGTATATCATACATTTAAGGCACACGATATAAGAAACTTTATTTAACGTGCTTAGTCTGATCAATAAAAAGAAATAAAAAAAATATTTCTAAATGAGGTATTATATCGACACAACATAATTCAGGTATGACAATATTACAAAGACAGGTAAGAAATTCCATATTTAAATGACGAAATAACTCAAGTATGACACTATTACAAAGACAGGTAAGAAATTCCATATTTAAATGACGAAATAACTCAAGTATGACACTATTACAAAGACAGGTAAGAAATTCCATATTTAAATGACGAAATAACTCAAGTATGACACTATTACAAAGACAGGTAAGAAATTCCATATTTAAATGACGAAATAACTCAAGTATGACACTATTACAAAGACAGGTAAGAAATTCCATATTTAAATGACGAAATAACTCAAGTATGACACTATTACAAAGACAGGTAAGAAATTCCATATTTAAATGACGAAATAACTCAAGTTTGACAATATTACAAAGACAGGTAAGAAATTCCATATTTAAATGACGAAATAACTCAAGTATGACAATATTGCAAAGACAGGTAAGAAATTCCATATTTAAATGACGAAATAACTCAAGTATGACAATATTACAAAGACAGGTAAGAAATTCCATATTTAAATGACGAAATAACTCAAGTATGACAATATTGCAAAGACAGGTAAGAAATTCCATATTTAAGTGACGAAATAACTCAAGTATGACAATATTACAAAGACAGGTATATAAGTACATACTTAAAATACGAAATATACATTTATTAAAATTCAACCAAGCAGACAGCCAACATATGAACAAGTACAACATAATAACATAGACATACTTACATAAATGTAGTTAGATTTTTTTAAGATAAACCTATGTACACACACGTGACACACACGTGACACACAAAGCTCAGAATTAAAACCTACAACCAGTTTAATTACAAATGAGAAGGCAGTTAATAAAATGCACGCTCAACGGGAAAAACAACAAATTAAATTGCCAAGAAATGAAGACGCCAAGAACATTTTAAAAATAAACATAAAATAAAATACAAATAAAAAGCTAAAATAAAATAGTGCGAAGGTTTAAACTATATAAAAGACTGCATAGTTGGACAAACACAATGCACATTTACATTGACAGAAACTTTAAAATGATTTTTTTAAAGGTAGACGCCGCCAAAGTCGCCGCCTGAAAAGTGATGCCTAAGTTTTGCCATTCACAGGGGATACAAAAATGATTGTTAACATGCCATCAATCTTTAATCAGTACACCGTTTTTCATCTTAAATGATATCTTGACCAGTCAAAATGCGGATGAATTATCATCTTCACGTTCTCTTGAGCTTTTAAGTGACAAACTTGAAGTCTCTCACTTTTCGAGCTAATACTCCCTTGTATTCGGTTCGATATCAATTAGTAACGACATTAAATGTCTTCTTTCAGGAAACCATTGTACATAGTTGAAGCTTGCCGCCAGAGCTCCATTATTACAGTCTCAATAATCTGTCATCACCTGGGGCAAATCACAGGGATCGATCGCCAGGTAAAGCCGAGTTACGGTACGGAAACAAGAGTGAACTTCCTAACTAGGCGTCCGATCGATGCGAATGTTTACGTTCTAATTAATTATGGGTGTAGAAACTAATAGCACTGTATTCAGAGCTAGGTCAGCCTACAATGTTGCATTGCTCAGAAGTAAGACTGGATTGGCCATTTTGAAGGGAGGAAAGTTCTACGATAGGACTTTGGAGAAACAGTTGAGACGGATTACGCAAGATGCTCGTGTCGAAACCAGGATAATATCTCGGCAACAGAAGTCAGTTTGGAAAAGAAATAATTCAAATTTAAATAGGAGTCAAAGACTGGTGAATTTATACAATCTTCCTCCTCTAAAATCAGGAATCATCACCTTTACAAGTGAATCTGTTGAGACTCGCGAGGAAAGCACAAGGGAAAAACCCATGGAACGGTCTCATCAACAACACGTGGACTCGAAAAGTCAAAAGAGTCCTAGACATGTGGACTCTAAAAGTCCAAAATGTCCCGGAAGACAACAGGATGGGGCTGATGCAAGAAAAGTAGATCACACGAGGATGAAAACTGAGCACCTTTTGCAAAGGAGGCAACTTGCCATGTATTCTCCAGTTCCACAACATGGTTCAGAAGATACTATTGTAAAAACCAGTATCAGAAACATTAAATCTAAAGAGACACACATGTTAGTGTCTCCAGAAATCACTGTTGAAAGATGTGAAGAAACTTTACCGTCAATCCACAAAAGATCTCTCACAAATCAGGAACAGAGCTTGCAGCCGGAGTACGCCCGTTCCTCAAGTAGTAACAACCTCTTGGTTCCGGGTTCAGTGGTGCAGCCCAGACGACAAGATGGAAGAATAGTGGTTTTGACAAATCTGGAACGCGGAATGAGTCGTTCAGAGGGGAGTATACCGGATTCTGTCTACAAGGAGGTTAAGGGAGTATCAGATCCCAGATTCAAAGCTTTGGAGGCCGTGCTGAAGCCATTGGCAGCGTCAAGGGTACGGACTAGTTTATCGGCTGAAGGAATTCCCACTAGCGAGCTGTACTCAAAATACTTTCAGAAGAGACAGACATTACCCGAATATATTCAACCTGACACAGGAAGGCCGCGTTCTCGTTGTAGCGCACGTGACAGGCGTAACTTAGATCCGTTAGACGTAAGCAAATCATGAGGGCTTGCAATGTCGTAATATGACAGTAGTACGTGTTTGGTTTATTTGATTTTCTTCTTTTTACCTAACGATGTTATATTCTAAATCTCTATATACAGTTTTGGTACAGATTTTAATTTTCTTGGATACATTGATTAGATTGATGGACAAAGGATAATCATAGATTCCAGGAAATATATGTATGTGATGTTAACTATTTACTCGAGAATACCTAGAAAAAATGGCTTCTCAGGTCCATGTTTACGAGGCGAACACAATTTTAGAGGCAAAAATAAGGTAAGCTTTTATATCTGGGATCAATCATACGCATGCGCATCAGTGCCTCTGCAATGACACTACACCGGTACCTCTGCAGTGACACTACACCGATACCTCTGCAGTGACACTACACCGATACCTCTGCAGTGACACTACACCGATACCTCTGCAGTGACACTATACTGGTACCTCTGCAGTGACACTATACTGGTATATCTGCAGTGAAACTACACCGTTACCTCTGCAGTGACACTACACCGGTACCTCTGCAGTGACATTATACTGGTATATCTGCAGTGACACGACACCGATACCTCTGCAGTGACACTACACCGGTACCTCTGCAGTGAAACTACACCGTTACCTCTGCA
This sequence comes from Margaritifera margaritifera, assembly GCA_029931535.1. NCBI lineage: Eukaryota > Metazoa > Mollusca > Bivalvia > Unionida > Margaritiferidae > Margaritifera > Margaritifera margaritifera. Next base: position 1,664,323 of record JAQPZY010001507.1, on the reverse strand, counting down.
GTGACACTACACCGGTACCTCTGCAGTGACACTATACTGGTATATCTGCAGTGACACTACACCGATACCTCTGCAGTGACACTACACTGCGGCTGGAGTGAATGTACTCTTTTAATCCTTTGTCTTCGTATGTCTTTAATCTTATTTTCCTTTGGCTCCGTATGTCTTAATCTTATTTTTCTAACTAAATTTATTTTCTTTTTTAACATACATAGTTCTTATATGTTTTGTTAAGGAGGGCACCATAACGATTATCTGAGTAATATACACGAAAATTAATTAATAAAATGAATGGGCAACAACTAAGCAATTATGCAAAATGCTCACGATCTCCAACAAAAAAAAAGCTCGGAAAATTCACCACGTGACAACTCAGCATGAATGCAAAATGCTGACGAATTCCAACAAAAAGCTCGTAAGATTCACCACGTAACAACTCAGCATGATGGGGAATTCGTTGTTATCTCTGTGCTTGCTTGAACCCTCATAATTCATTAACTCTCAACTATAATAGAGTAATAGGTATGACTTCAGAGCAAATTTACAGTTGTTTGGTATGGTATTGAAATACTTGTGTTGTTGTATTCATTGATAATGTCCATAATTGTACCAATCAGATGATACGGGTCATAACCATGCGTCCTGTAGAGAAAATCATTCTGTTATCTCGGACCTTATCCAGTTTTGTATATCAATTCTGAGCTGAGTGTTATTTTTTTATTTGAAATAAAGTTCAGAAGTTTGGGGAAAATAATGTTTGTATGCTCGTCATTGCACGAATGTTTCCAACGGCAACACAAATTATGGATTATGCTAATGCAACGCTCGAGCAAGTTATAGGGCAAGTTATCGAGATACTCGAGCAGTTTTAGGACAAGACAATATGAGCAAATGTATTACTTGGTTTAGAACATTGCAAACATGAAAAGCTTTTATGTAACTATAATAAAACTCTAGGGTTTTAAGCTTACAAAGCTGGGGGATGTCACTATAATTTACACCGTGATGAACTCCAAAATTTAGAGGTCATTCGGGATAAATCTTTCACCGTTTACAAAAGACATCGATAATTACCGTGTAAAAAGAGAAGAATGAAACGTGTAAAAAAAACCAACAAAAAAAAAACAACAAAAAAAAAAAAAAACAAGATAACAACATTAACTAGTGTTGCTCTGATTTTATGAACTTTGTTTAAAAAAATTATGAAGCCTCTCGGGCTGAACAGGATAAGTCAGGACTTAAGCAAATGAGTAAACCGACTATTGCTACCCCTACTGGCTTTAATCCGTACATTCAGGTAATGGATTCTAGCCATCTTGCTATTATTATTTGAAGCATGTTTTCTACCGTGAGAAAAGCAATGAACTGTCTTTTGGTATTATCTAAAAATTGCTGCTTATTTCAACATTATCTGTTGCAGAAATAGCACAGAGATCTTGCAAATCTGCATGAAGTTAAAAATATTAAATATCAGAAAAATAATAACAATACCGGATGAATCTTCCAGAACAAGGCTTAACCTGGCCGCTTTTTATAATTAAAGAAGGGCTTTCTCATTTTTCACACCTGCACATATTATAATAATATTAATATTAGCGAATGAGAGGTTGATTGTGCAACAACGATATACCGCGAGATTATAGATAGGTTATTCCGCCATTCTGTACTGTGACTTGCATGCAAAATCACAACTAAGCTGGAAATAAAGCTGATAAAAATCTCTTGAAGGATACTAACAGTAAGGCAAGACAGAGGAAATTTACGTCTTTAAAGTGCAAGTTACAATTTACTTTTATTTCAATATTCAAATGATAATTTCCTGTAGCAAAATGCACCATTGGTATTTGCGCTTATAATCAACGTATGAGAATCAATGGAAGTTGATTATGAAGGAGACCAGATATTTTCCAAGTAAAAATTTCTTCCCGGATCCTATTTGCCTTTGATGCAAACTATTTACTGTATGTAGTGCATGACCAGTTCACGAGTCGTGTGTCATGTACTTAATGCAGGCCAATTCCTTGGCTGACAACTGCGTCACACTTCCGGTGCACGCGAGACAGTTGATAAATAGCATCCTCCATCTTAGTGAAAGTATGGAATCGCCGCATTTTTTTTTCTTTCTCATGATTTACCTCGCCCATTAGTCTGGTTCCCTGCTTTATATGCTCCCTGCTTGGCACTCAGCCATTCGGAACACTTCTCTGAGACAAAAATATGTCTCGGTTGTATGTCGGCGCATTAATTTACAGAAAAATCATACATTTTGTTCGCCAGAAATTTCTTCGCAAAAAAGAAACCTCAATCTATTCGAAATAGCTCGGCCATTTCTACCATTAGCTTGACCGTAGGACTGACTAAGAAGTTTTGAAAGAGGAGGCCAGTCGTTTAGTGTCTGCAAACATTATATAATCATAAAATATTACATTTATCCATTCTGATAAGAAAGGGACCTTGAAATTGTACTATTAAATAATGAAATTCTAGTGGAGTTGTTTTTACATTATCTTGAATGCATATGTTATAATACATTACACAGTTTCCATTACTTACTTCCTGGTCTATTTAAAAAAGGAATATGTATAATGCTACCAATATAATCAAACAGGTTAGAGAGTTATAAGTCGTTCCAAGTAGGATTCGAACCAGTGCCTATTGCCTAGCTACCACCCTGCTAACTCATACGACCACGCGCTACTCCCTCCAAAAATGAAAAAAATGATCAAGATCGAAGGTAAGGACTCAAGATGCACGAGGACTCACTCGCTTATATATATATATATATATATATATATATATATATATATATATATATATATATATATATATATATATATATACAGACAGATTTGTGCATATTTATTTCCATATTTCATTAATTAATATTGTCAATAAAATATGAACACAATATCATGTAAAGTGGTCTAACGATTCATTGATTCACGTATTGCAATTTTTCTTTCCGCCAATGCATGTATTTGCTGAAGTCAGTAATTTCTGATTCGTTGCGAGGTTATCCATCAGAACTGGTACGAGGCATCGATACACCCCATTAAACATTGTGCGTCAATTTAAAAATTGAAATTACCTGTAAAAATACCTATTTTGTCTCTGCACTTTTCATACCCACAGAAAATTATCGATAACCTGATCAATGATAAACAGTACACATCTCCAAATAACTTTCAACGCGGTACTTGAGTATGTCACTGTGTAAGTATGGCCTGCATTTCCAAATAACTTTCAAAGCGGTACTAGAGTATGTCACTGTGTAAGTATGGCCTGATGCTTATATACTAGTTTAAGTAGTCTGGAAATTTCCATTAGGCTTGGACACCAAGATGTTTGCCATGCTTGCACATTCTAAAATTTCCATTAGGCTTGGACACCAAGAAGTTTGCCATGCTTGCACATTCTAAAATTTCCATTAGGCTTGGACACCAAGATGTTTGCCATGCTTGCACATTCTAAAATTTGCTGCATGGTACTGCTTATCGCATCGCAAGTTCAATATCGCAATTGTGTATCGAGTGAAGGTGACGAAGTTAATGCATATCGTGATATGTATGTATCGTATTATTTACTATGTGTCACGGTGCGTATCGCACCTCTCATTTCTGCACTATGGTCATGTCATGTCTTTTGTAATGATTTAATCGTGGAAATCAAGTCCTGCACCAAATTAAACTACATCTTGTCCCACAATGACAAATGTAACAAGTGCGCACTTGTCTTTGCCCTAAAAGTGGATAAAGCGCGCTGCAGGTCACACACACACACACACACACACACACACACACACACACATATATATATATATATATATATATATATATATATATATATATATATATATAAAATTAGTCTGCTAAAAATAATTACATTAAAGGAGTTACTTTTATTATATGCGTCATTAATAACAAATCGCACTAGTAACGTCTTAAATCTGTCTCATATAAGACTCATACAAACCCTCGAATCTTTGGAGTTTTTTTTAAATCTGCTGTTATCATTCTGTTATAAGGAGATTGAATATTAATATGAAAGGGTCTATGTGATTTCTTATGTTGTGTTTTATTTGGACTCTAAACTTTTGTGTTGGAAGATGTGCTTGCTTTTTATTGTATTTGTTTTCTCCACCCATGTTTTGTTTTGTTGTTTTTCGTTTCTGATTAAATCTGTGTTGTCACGCAAATTCTACATTTGGAAATGTTATAACTATCTCATTTCTGCTGTCCACGATTCGAAAGTTAACAACCTCTCGTTCGCGGGACCATGTGATCAATACTGACCTAGATAAGGAGTTGGTACGGGATTGCATGATTTAGTATAGAAATTGGCTCATGTATAAATCAGTCCTGATCAATCACAAACATGAAATTAGGGTCTTACCGACTTCCGTGTCAGTTTTGTGAGAGATTAGATATTGTTTACCATATTTTAGTTGGAAGTTTTATCAATACGGTGCTGGTATCAGGGACCTTTATATCAGGACGATGCTGGAATCAGGGACATTTTGGGAAGCGACCTGTATAAATAAACTTGCTCGATTCTTTTTTATGCCTTTTGAGCCACTTTTCAAGGTTTTGTTTTAGTTTCTGATATCAATGACCTTGCTCTATGCTTAGTTTCTAATATCAATGACCTTACTCTATACTTAGTTTCTGATATCAGTGACCTTGCTCTATACTTAGTTTCTGATATCAGTGACCTTGCTCTATACTTAGTTTCTGATATCAGTGACCTTGCCCTATGCTTAGTTTCTGATATCAGTGACCTTGACTGATACTTTAAGTATTATGACTGTATGCTCTCTAAAGTATTAAAATGGAACAAATCATTATAATCCAGCAGAGTCTATCCACGGTGATTCCATATTAAAATGGAAACAAATCATATCAATCCAACCGAGTCTATCCACAGTCATTTCATATTAAAATGGAAACAAATCATTATAATCCAGCCAAGTCTATTCGCAGTCCTTCCATATTAAAATGGAAACAAATCATTATAATCCAACCGAGTCTATCCACAGTCATTCCATATTAAAATGGAAACAAATCATTATAATCCAGTCGAGTCTATCCACAGTGATTCCATATATCTTTGCGAGAAAATAATATAAAAAACATATTAAACCTGATACAAATTGTATAAAATCCGGATTTCTTACTTATATATATGAAGTACCTGTTATGTGCAACTTGTAATAAGCAGACGTTCTGGAGCTTAGCTAAATCCATAACAAGAAACCGTGAAGTTTCAGTCTAAAAATATCCAACAAACCTTTTGTATCTGCATGGGAAGTATTGTATAAGTTTTTAATAGTACTAATTTAGAAAGTTGTATATCCCTTTTGGATATGTAATTAACGGAACAATATCCGGGCTCTTTTGACTCTGTACAAGCGAAAATCGTACAACAATGGCAGCAATGCACATCATGAGAATAGTTTAGTTTTATCATCGACCTTTTTGTTTTTAGAAATATCCTATTTTATTTCATCCATTCTAACTCCCAAGGGAATACTCTTTATACACATTTTTGTGTTCAGTTTAATTTTGAATTTTCTCATTCTGTCAGTTTCATCAATACCACATTGCACAACAACGATTGTATGGACCACTTCTCATGAACACATTATTTACAACAACGATTGTAACCACTTCTCATGAACACACTATTTACAACAACGATTGTATGGACCACTTCTCATGAACACACTATTTTGTATCTGTTTTACAATGTTCACCCTCAGCGCGCAAATTGTTTTAGAATTAATTCGGTGCACGTAGCATCTTTCATAGTTTTAATCATATTATTCAAATCTGTAATAGATAAATCGTAAGTTATCTGTAATAGATAAATCGTAAGTTATCTGTAATAGATAAATCGTAAGTTATCGTAAGTACTTCTAATCATGCTTTCATTCACCTTCATTTTGTTTTTAGCGTCCTCTATAGTTTTGGTCATCTCTGTTAAATCATTGTTTTTAGCGTCCTCTATCGTTTTGGTCATCTCTGTTAAATCATTGTTTTTAGCGTCCTCTATCGTTTTGGTCATCTCTGTTAAATCATTGTTTTTAGCGTCGTCTATCGTTTTTTGGTCATCTTTGTTAAATCGTTGTTTTTAGCGTCGTCTATCGTTTTTGTCATCTTTGCTAAACCAATGTTTTTACCGTCCTCTATCGTTTTGGTCATCTCTGTTAAATCATTGTTTTTTAGCTCTGACCCTGTATTAGTGCTAGCTGTTATCTTATTGTTCAGGTGAGTAATTTTTGTGTTTAAATCGTTTATTACATTTCTGATTTATTGATCGTTCTATTAAATTTCATTATTCAAATAACTCTGTATCTGTTCCAACTTAAATTGTAAAGTATCTTAGCTTTCCAGATATTTTTCTTTTCATTTTCTCAATGCCAGTCTCCAAAGATTCTATCAGTACAAGTCTTGAGCCTCTGTCTGTACATTTCTTGAGTCTATGTCTGTACAGGTCTTGAGTCTCGGTGTGTACAAGTCTTGAGTCTCTGTAAGTGCACGTCTTGAGTCTCTGTTATTACAGGTCTTGAGGTTTCTGTCAATACAATTCTTGAGTCTCTGTCAGTACAAGTCTTGAGTCTATGTCTGTACAGGTCTCGAGTCTATGTCTGTACAGCTCTTGAGCCTCTGTCCGGTTTTGAGTCTCTTTCAGTACAATTCTTGAGTCTCTGTCAGTACAAGTCTTGAATCTCTGTCAGTGCAAGTCTTGAGTCTCTTTCAGTATAAGTCTTGAGTCTCTGTCTGTACAGCTCTTGAGCCTCTGTCCGGTTTTGAGTCTCTTTCAGTATAATTCTTGAGTCTCTGTCAGTACAAGTCTTGAGTCTATGTCTGTACAGGTCTCGAGTCTCTGTCTGTACAGCTCTTGAGCCTCTGTCCGGTTTTGAGTCTCTTTCAGTACAAGTCTTGAGTCTCTATCAGTACAAGTCTTGAATCTCTGTCAGTGCAAGTCTTGAGTCTCTTTCAGTATAAGTCTTGAGTCTATGTCTGTACAGATCTTGAGTCTCTGACTGTACAGGTCTTGAGTCTCTGTCTGTACAGGTTTTGAGTCTCTGTCTATACAAGTCTTGAGCTCCTAATTGTCTTCATGTTCTCATGAATCGGTTTCTGTAATTCTCAGATTTTTTTCTACTGCCACTCTGTTGAATAGCAGTTAGTTGATTGTCAATATGCCCCCCTCCTTATGTCTTTCAAATTGTTATTTTCTAAACCATTAGGTATTTGAATACCAACTCGTTTTTGTACCAAAGTTTTATTTGGGGCATCACATTTTTATACTGGATCTGCCAGATTTGCGATACGGTTATTGTTGAGTTTTAAGACAATGTGACCTCTTACTCAGAATATCCCGAAGCAGTTTCATAACAAAAAAGCTATTAAACAGACAAAAATTGTCTAAGCGGACAGATGCTTATCTCCAAATCTTCTGTAAAAATGGTTTTGAAATATTATGACTACAAGAAAAATAAAAATAAAAAGATAATAAAAACACTATGGAAATCACCGAGCAGTGTAATTAGACCTGCCAACATTGTTCTTTCAGCTATTGATTTTATATTGGGTAAATAGTTGAATCACACTGAGGAGTCAAGATTGTATAATTTACTGTACTGATAAAAAAAAAAAACACTGAGGAGTCAAGATTGTATAATTTACTGTACTGATACAAATAACACACTGAGGAGTCAAGATTGTATAATTTACTGTACTGATACAAATAACACACTGAGGAGTCAAGATTGTATAATTTACTGTACTGATACAAATAACACACTGAGGAGTCAAGATTGTATAATTTACTGTACTGATACAAATAACACACTGAGGAGTCAAGATTGTATAATTTACTGTACTGATACAAATAACACACTGAGGAGTTAAGATTGTATAATTTACTGTACTGATACAAATAACACACTGAGGAGTCAAATTGTATAATTTACTGTAATGATACAAATAACACACTGAGGAGTTAAGATTGTATAATTTACTGTACTGATACAAATAACACACTGAGGAGTCAAGATTGTATAATTTACTGTAATGATACAAATAACACACTGAGGAGTCAAGTTTGTATAATTTACTGTACTGATACAAATAACACACTGAGGAGTCAAGATTGTATAATTTACTGTACTGATACAAATAACACACTGAGGAGTCAATATTGTATAATTTACTGTACTGATACAAATAACACACTGAGGAGTCAAATTGTATAATTTACTGTAATGATACAAATAACACACTGAGGAGTCAAGTTTGTATAATTTGCTGTACTGATACAAATAACACACTGAGGAGTCAAGATTGTATAATTTACTGTACTGATACAAATAACACACTGAGGAGTTAAGATTGTATAATTTACTTCTGAGGAGTTAAGATTGTATAATTTACTTCTGAGGAGTTAAGATTGTATAATTTACTTCTGTGAAAAGAAGAGAAATAAATCTACTGTACTGATAAATATAACACAGCTGGGAATATAAATGCCAATATCTCATTTAGTGCAAATACGTTGTCAACATTTTGGAAGTGAACTCAAAGAAATTAACCTTTTGATTGTAATTAAGATAAGGATATTTATTATATTACAATATATATTATGCATATTTATTATATTACAATATATATTATGTATAGTTATTATATTACAATATATATTATGCATATTTATTTTATTACAATATATATTATCCATATTTAATATATTACAATATATATTATGCATAGTTGCTATATTTAGAACTGGATATAGACAACCAGTGTGTATTGCGATTCTTATCACGATAATTGCCCTCGATACTATTTGTATCAAGATAATATCGCATACATCAATAAGCCGAAAAATGTACAAGATAGCACATACTTCCAAAACGAACAGCTCTTGTATTATTGCCATGATTCCGTCGTAGGATATGCTAAATTAGAAGAACAAAGAAAAACTTATTTTTTAAAATTTTTATTTGTTTCTCTCTTTTCTTACTTTTATATTTATTGGATTTTTTTTTCGTTCACTAAACATTGAATAGATATACAAAAATAACTTTAAAACACGTTTATTATCGTATTCTGCGATACAGTGTATGTGGCAATACATGAGGACGGTATCTCTATTTAAGACCTCTACAGCTAATGTATCTTGTTCTCTCTGTGTGCACCTTTAGGTATATGTATTTTACAGTTATCATTTGTTGATATAGTTCACTCAAGACAAAAATGAAAGCATTAATCAAGGACTTGAAACTAAGCACATATGCTGATATCACTCTCTCACCGAAATATACATGTGTATTTAGTAAAACTTTAAAGACCAAGTTGGTATGGCACCTCCAAAGTCATGTTTTGTTTAGAGTACAATTTATTTATCCTAGGAGATCTCGTGCCTACAATTGGACATGTTAAAATATGATGTAGATTGTGCTTTCTTAATAGAATACCTGTATTGTATATATCTGATACAAAGGTAGGCACTTGCTTATATTATGGCAGAAAATGATATGAACTATAGGCACAGGTAGATTAATAATTAGTCCATAATGAGTGGTAAGCGTCCTAATGCAGAAAATGCTCAGGTCGAACAAATATTTACCAGAACTAATGAAAAGTTACATAGAGTATTTTAGGAAATATGCTTTTAACAATAATAACTGCTATCTCGTGAGAGACTAAAATTCTTTAAATTTCGAAAGAGTGTGTGTATAGATACAGTAGGTAGAAAGAATGCTTGTTGTTAAATCCCTTCAGGGATTTTTTCTCACTTTTATATTTATTGGATTTTTTTTTCGTTTACCCTTGTCGAACACCCTTTGCAGATTCTCAAGACAGTGTTCGTGAGGATTGTGCGCGTTTGACTCAGTAAATATTTGGACAAAATTCAACCTTGGTACGAAATTCAATCTTGGTACGAAATTCAACCTTGGTACAAAATTCAACCTTGGTACAAAATTCAACCTTGGTACAAAATTCAACCTTGGTACGAAATTCTACATCAGAAACAGACGTCTGTATTGGCTGATACAATTTTCTCAAACATTCTTTCAATTTTCAACGTTGTTCTTACTTTCTTAGCAACTAAACTGAAACAACACTCTAAATAGAAAGCTACCTCTAATGCCGACGTTTTGAACACACACTGGTGACGTGATCGTGTAAAACTGGGCAACATTGCTATAATAAGAAGTGATGTTGTACAAACTGCTGCAAACTGAAAATGTTTACTTTCATCAGAATTGTATTTCCATTTTAAAAAAATCTAACTTAAATGTTACAAGCAGCCTCTTGTATAATTATACAACTCAGAAGAAGTTTATCGCGGACTATATTCAGTTTTACATGATAACGTGAACACGTGACCAGTCTTGACTGTTCTCAAAATGTCGGCGGTTCAGGTCTATTGCTATAAGAGTTTTGCTTCAGTTTGAATTTAGCTGCTAGGTAAGTAAAAACAACGTTGACACCTTAGAGAAGATTTGAGAAAAATATATTATCCAACAATAACTTCATGTTTTCATATGTAGACTTTCGTACCAAGGCTGAAATTAGTTCAATGTTAACCGGGTCAAAGGCACACAATTATCCCGAACACCTTTAAAACCTACAAATGGTGTTTGACTTGAGTGAACACTAAAAACTTCCAGTAAACAATAACTCCGCTCAGAAATCCCTAAAGGGATTAATTCATTTTAACTGGCTTATTGTTTGCTTCGTACAAAGTTATATACAGTCAACAAGAGAATATTTTACTTTCGGACGGTTCATATAATTTAGTTTATGTTTCATTCTACAGTCATCCTGTATCGATAGTTCGAGTCTGTATTGTGATACGGCATCGTCAGAGTAAATGTTTCGATTCACCGATGTTCTCGAGCCAGCTCTAGTTATAGTATTGCTGTAAATAATTATATGTATATAAAACTAATTGAGAGAGCTTGGGTCTATGTTGATTCTAATATCTTAGATGTGATGACAATTAGGTGGTAGGGTGGAGCTGCATACAACCTCCAAAGACTCCCTGGTACACCATATTTTCTCCATATTTTGTGCTCGCAAGTAAAGGTAATTATACAGATACAATTAAATTTAATTTGTATCTATTATTTAGCAAATTTCATTATATTATCAATTGGCACATTTTTATTCTAAATCGAGAGTAATTTTGAGAGTAATTTCTCTCCTTCGTTTTTTCTCGTACTGTCACTGAAATGTATGTTGGGTGATGATGGTGTAATTATTCCTTTCATTCAGGAATTCTGATCGTATTTGGAGCGGAATATCAGGCATAGCATCTATATTCAACATGGCTCTTGCATTAGGGTATCCAAGCTGGACTCAAAATGCCGCCTACAATGTTCCTCGGAAATATGGATCAAGCAAAGGGAACGCCTAACAGCGGATTTAATGTCACTTCGTTTACATTAGTGAGTCAACAAAGCCTCGCGCTTAAAGTCACTTCGTTTACAGTAATTATATATATAGGTTCTAGTGACGTTGGGTTACCTTTACATGTTGAGACAAATACAGATGGGAAAGATTTTGCACCAGACAAACAAATATCATTGACATAAATCTCAAAAATAAATGTACTGAAAATATTCCTGACACTGTTAAGTAATATGATGCAGCTACTAATCGTTTTATACAAAGGCGTACTCAAACTCTAAAATGTAAAACGGAATTTAATAACTTGAAACATATCATGACGTATAGAAATTAGGTTGACAGTATATTGTCATGTTGTGAACACAGGGGTACTTAAAATGCTAAGAATATTAAGCAACTACAAAAGCATTAAACAGATACAAGAGCATTAAACAATTACAATAACATTAAACAACTACAATAACATTAAACAACTACAAGAGCATTAAACAACTACAAGAGCATTAAACAACTACAATAACATTAAAAAACTACAAGAGCATTAAACAACTACAAAAGCATTAAACAACTACAAGAGCATTAAACAACTACAAGAGCATTAAACAACTACAATAACATTAAAAAACTACAAGAGCATTAAACAACTACAATAACATTCAACAACTACAAGAGCATTAAACAACTACAAGAGCATTAAACAACTACAAGAGCATTAAACAACTGCAATAACATTAAACAACTACAAGAGCATTAAACAACTACAAGAGCATTAAACAACTACAAGAGCATTAAACAACAACAATAACATTAAACAACTACAATAACATTAAACAACTACAATAACATTAAACAACTACAATAACATTAAACAACTACAAGAGCATTAAACAACTACAAGAGCATTAAACAACTACAAGATCATTAAACAACTACATTAACATTAAACAACTACAAGAGCATTAAACAACTACAATAACATTAAACAACTACAAGAGCATTAAACAACTACAAAATCATTAAACAACTACAATAACATTAAACAACTACAAAATCATTAAACAACTACAAAATCATTAAACAACTGCAAAATCATTAAACAACTACAAAATCATTAAACAACTACAAAATCATTAAACAACTACAATAACATTAAACAACTACAAAATCATTAAACAACTACAAAATCATTAAACAACTACAATAACATTAAACAACTACAAAATCATTAAACAACTACAAGAGCATTAAACAACTACAAAATCATTAAACAACTACAATAACATTAAACAACTACAAAATCATTAAACAACTACAATAACATTAAACAACAACAATAACATTAAACAACTAAAAGAGCATTAAACAACTACAAGAGCATTAAACAACTACAAAATCATTAAACAACAACAATAACATTAAACAACTACAATAACATTAAACAACTAAAAGAGCATTAAACAACAACAAGAGCATTAAACAACTACAAGATCATTAAACAACTACATTAACATTAAACAACTACAAGAGCATTAAACAACTACAATAACATTAAACAACTACAATAACATTAAACAACTACAAAATCATTAAACAACTACAATAACATTAAACAACTACAATAACATTAAACAACTACAATAACATTAAACAACTACAATAACATTAAACAACTACAATAACATTAAACAACTACAAGAGCATTAAACAACTACAAGAGCATTAAACAACTACAAAAGCATTAAACAACTACAAGAGCATTAAACAACTACAAGATCATTAAACAACTACATTAACATTAAACAACTACAAGAGCATTAAACAACTACAATAACATTAAACAACTACAATAACATTAAACAACTACAAGATCATTAAACAACTACAATAACATTAAACAACTACAATAACATTAAACAACTACAAGAGCATTAAACAACTACAAGATCATTAAACAACTACATTAACATTAAACAACTACAATAACATTAAACAACAACAATAACATTAAACAACTACAATAACATTAAACAACTACAATAACATTAAACAACTACAATAACATTAAACAACTACAAGAGCATTAAACAACTACAATAACATTAAACAACTACAAAATCATTAAACAACTACAAGAGCATTAAACAACTACAAGATCATTAAACAACTACATTAACATTAAACAACTACAATAACATTAAACAACAACAATAACATTAAACAACTACAATAACATTAAACAACTACAATAACATTAAACAACTACAAGATCATTAAACAACTACAATAACATTAAACAACTACAAGATCATTAAACAACTGCAATAACATTAAACAACTACAAGATCATTAAACAACTACAATAACATTAAACAACTAAAAGAGCATTAAACAACTACAATAACATTAAACATCTACAGAGCATTAAACAACTACAAAAGCATTAAACAACTACAAGAATATTAAGAAACTACAAGAATATTAAGCAAATACAAGAACAATAAACAACTACAATAACATTAAACAACTATAATAACATTAAACAGCTACAAAAGCATTAAACAACTACAATAACATTAAACAACTACAAGAGCATTTAACAAATTCAAGAATATTAAGAAACTACAAGAATATTAAGCAACTACAAGAACAATAAACAACTACAATAACATTAAACAACTACAATAACATTAAACAGCTACAATAACATTGAACAACTACAAGAGCATTAAACAACTACAAGAGCATTAAACAACTACAAGAGCATTAAACAACTACAAGAGCATTAAACAACTACAAGAGCATTAAACAACTACAAGAGCATTAAACAACTACAAGAGCATTAAACAACTGCAAGAATATTAAGAAACTACAAGAATATTAAGCAACTACAAGAACATTAAACAACTGAGAGAATAGATAAATTAGAACAAACAAAAAAAAAAGATTTTGTGTGCTCAATTTTTTTATACAACAATTCAACAAAACGTCTATTGCTATACAAGCTTGCAAACTGTACTAGAAAGACAAGTGAGATATCTAAAAGTATACAATATTTACAAAAAGTTAAACAGATAATAAGTAGTAACGCTGATGCTTTATGTGTGACATGGAATATATATATATATATATATATATATATATATATATATATATATATATATATATATATATAATATCGGACAGAAAACATTATTTTATAATCTGGACTTGAACAGCAAAAGATGAATTTCAATAAGGCAACACAGCAAAACACAGCAAAACGATCAAGAAATTAAAAAGGCAATATATGATTGTTGCAGAACAAATACTAACATGAGCAAAAAGATAACAGTTAATAAAAATAATATATCACAGTTGTAGAAGAAGAATTGTTTAATCGAAATAAGCAACAAATTGATGACGTCAAACAGAAACTAAATATTAATGCTAGCACCAAAGACGTAACCATGACCTATGGAAGTGATAGCCTTTTCAAGTTGAATATCTTCCAAAGACATAACCATGACTTATGGAAGTGATAGCCTTTTCAAGTTGAATATCTTCCAAAGACGTAACAATGACCTATGGAAGTGATAGCCTTTTCAAGTTGAATATCTTCCAAAGACGTAACAATGACCTATGGAAGTGATAGCCTTTTCAAGTTGAATATCTTCCAAAGACATAACCATGACCTATGGAAGTGATAGCCTTTTCAAGTTGAATATCTACCAATGACATAACAATGACCTATGGAAGTGATAGCCTTTTCAAGTTGAATATCTTCCAAAGACGTAACAATGACCTATAGAAGTGATAGCCTTTTCAAGTTGAATATCTACCAAAGACATAACCATGACCTATGGAAGTGATAGCCTTTTCAAGTTGAATATCTTCCAAAGACGTAACCATGACCTATGGAAGTGATAGCCTTTTCAAGTTGAATATCTTCCAAAGACATAACCATGACCTATGGAAGTGATAGCCTTTTCAAGTTGAATATCTTCCAAAGACATAACCATGACCTATGGAAGTGATAGCCTTTTCAAGTTGAATATGTTCCAAAGACGTAACTATGACCTATGGAAGTGATAGCCTTTTCAAGTTGAATATCTTCCAAAGACGTAACAATGACCTATGGAAGTGATAGCCTTTTCAAGTTGAATATCTTCAGATTCAACATAACACTAGCAAAATCATCTGAAGTCTACTAACAGAATACCTCCAGGACTATACGGTTGCACAAAATGCTTTATATCGTCTGTTGCAAACAAATTATTTCAGCAGATTTATTTGGTTCAGCTTTTTTTTTTTTTATAAACTAACCTGCTATTTCGTGTAAATGCTAGTCAAAATTTGAATGCAATCTTTTCTTCTTTAAACTATAGGTTCACAGACTATATTTACTGCTTTTACATAGATGCAAAATCCTGTTGGAATGTGTAGCTGTTGTCATTTTCCAGAAATGATCACTTTATTCTTTTACGATGGAAACCATAGTTTTATGATACTCCTGAAATCACAGTAAATTACAAAAGATACCTTTAACTTATGTCGTTAGTTTCCAATTATACGACAGATCCATTTTGAATCATTATACGAATTTAATAATTTACCCGATGACATAATCTCTTATTTTCATTCTCCATTCTTTACTCATGCAAATGCTATAAACATTCTTTGCAAAAATACATTCTAGTTGGGTGTTTGTTTCTCTAAACTGATATAAATTTTGAAAAATCACTAATACAATAATAATGGTTATTCCTACCTCTTTCATAAAATAAAATCAACATGTCAACAATGTAGTCTTTTTCTCTTTCTGGAATTCTGACAGGTCTTATTTAGTTTCTCTCATTACTGGTCTCTTTGTGTTGATAGTTAGCCTCATCTACTATCCTAAAAATACATCAAATTCATCATTAAGTTGAACAATATCTCTTGCCTTTACTGGGAATTTGTGAAAGCAAAGTCGATACTTATCAAGGTTATATTTTGGTGGTATGTTTTATGATCTGTAGGCGGGAATATAATTGGATGTATGTTTTGTGATCTGTAGATGGGTATATAAGTGGTTTTGTGATTTGTAGATGGGAATATAACTGTTTTTGTGATCTATAGATGGGAATATAATTAGTTTTGTGTTCTGTTGATGGGGATCTAATTGGTTCTATAACATACAAGGCATTTACTGTTAATGTTTTGAACGTTAATACAAGCTTTAGGTCTTTAACCATTCTGTTAATTCTTTGCGCGATCTCCCTCTAATAGTTGGTATTTATCTATAAAGGGTGTTCAATAATATATTTTACTAAACACCCATCAAGTATTTTTACTTGAGTCCGGCAAAAAGTTGGTGTATAATTCATCAAATATTATATTATCTATTTGATCTGATAACTGTTCATGATGCTGAAAGACTGTTTTATGATGCTTGGTGAGTGATTGTTTTTCTGTTTCTGCAGGAACCTTTTATTTAATTGTTATAGACAAATCTAACTGGATTTTTACTAAACGTTCGGATTGTACCAGTCGTTCCGAAGGTACCAGCTAGCGATCGAAAATCACACCAAATAGCTCATTAAGTAGAAAAGGATACACCGAAGGATATCCGAAAGACTAATGACGTTTCAAAGGTTGTTGTCAAGCACGACCTGCGGCACGAACTGTACTTATATACCGGTATCAATTGGAAGGTCTTTCATTGTCAGATGACCGCCATACGCAGCGACCACTACAAAATACGGATGCACTGTATCAACAAGACAATTCTGAGTCCGATGGACACTAAATTACCGAATCATGGCCCATGTCAAGGCCGAAGCGCTGGAATAGAAAGATCAGCTAGCATAGCCGTGGACCTCTTAAACGAGCTATTTGGCCTGGGCCAATAATGCCTTTAGGTGGTAACTTAGTACCTTCAGACACAATCTGCAGTTCCTCATGAACAAAGCTTCTATGCGGAGAACCATTTCCAGAAAGATGGTATAAAGATGACTGGCTTTGTATGTCAAACCTATCAGCCAGGGTATGTGCCCCGAGAGACCACACAGGGTCGGTAGCTCGACTTTGCCCACCTTCCAGCTCTCCAGGCGCATATAGGTACCTCACAATGGTATTTCAGAGCAGGTTGTGCTCTTTCAGGACAACCGACAGAGTTGCTGACCGCGCAGACGTAGCACGAATGGCATCAATAGGTCTCTCGCCTGTGAGCCGTGTTACCTCGACATTTAGGGCCATTACAACGACAGGCAGCCGCCTCACCCACTCAGTGCTACGCTTTGCATTATCGCTCTCCGCGCTTCCCGCTAGCAACACCTCCTGGGCGTACTAGTGCCCAAACAGTCGCTCGGCTAGAGGACGATTGAATCTCTCCATAATGCCCTGCGCAAGGTGGACGCTGGCTTCGCCCCGCCTCACGTGCACGCCATACTGGGTCAACAGCTCCGGTACGGGAGCCATAAATTCCCGACCGTGGTCAACCTGCAGCAGTTTGGGCCAATTTAGCGGTCCCCGCTTGCAGATACGTGCCAACGCGTCGGTGACTTTGGAAGCATCATTTGTGGTCAAGGGCTCAACCTCCTTGTAACGACTGGCGACATAAACCACGGTCAGCGCATACTTGTACATTTATCACCCAGCCTTGTCGTTCGACACAAACAAGAGATCAGCCTGGTGTGCCTCGTTAGGGGCTGAAACAGTAAACTGTGGTTTGAGAATTTTGCTCGGTGCAGGGAGGCAAATCTGCACATGACCTGCGTTTTGAGCCATTCCCGGCCAACATCTTGTGAGACTTTGGCGGTTTCTGCCAACTTTTTGATAGCTGCCACGCCCCTCCAGTCACCTACCGGGCTGTAGTATATTGCTGCCAGCTTAGTACCCGTCGCGTTTTAAAAGCTCTTCGTCAGTTATTTGTATGCAAACGAGCAGTTGCCAATCTAACTGTAGGGAAACCACACACCCAACCGCCCTTCGGGCCTCGACAGCGCAAAAAATGTCTGCACTTGCGGGGATATAACCAAATTATAACCGGAATATAACCGAATAATACCGGAGGAGGGCAGACTATTTTCATTACCCCCATATGAAAGAATGGGAACGAAATAATTTAGTTTTAGGAAGTAACGATAATATTTCTGCCGACGGTGTGACCGGTGTATAAACGCGATATAACCCAATTGTAACCGGTGTATAACCGCCATCGAGAGCGCAAAAAAATGCCTGTACCCGCTAGGTTATAAATATTCGCAGGCCACGTAGCCTGCGACGGCGAGTCTCCCACTGATAAATAACAGCTCGTCCTTTTGCTATTCAGGTGAGAACGTGTAAAAGTAAGAAAGCTTGGGGTCATCGCCAGTCTGTCGGCCATCGTCCGTTTCCCCGTCCTAAGCGCGGCGCCACTGTTGCTCATTTTATGAGCGCATAAACCAAATAGACGTTTATTTTGATGCCTGCACTGTCGGAACGACATGCATGGTGCTGGTTTTCACCATTGTTCCAACAGACGCCGCTGGAACAGCTACGGGCCGGTGAAATCCCACCTCTTCGTTCTTCGTCTTCTGGGGTGGTTGCGCTCTGTTTTGCTTTGACAATTACCACGATAGGTTCGAGGTGAGTGTCCGCAGAGGAGCTAACCCACAATCCCCTTAAGGTCAATTAAACTTTCATATCACGCATAGAGGAATTATAATGTTGCTGTACCTAAAGCCCCAGGATCCACAAGATTTTTGTCTAAAAATAATCTGCGAGGCTGAAACTTCGTTACGGCATGAGTCTGAACAGCGGGGCGCCTTCTACAATAAGCTGTGTGGTGTCAGTCGGAACGACAGAAACGGCAATAAATACAAAACCGTTGGAACAACAGCCTTCTGACCCGAGGCATGCCCACAGCGCACCTCCGCCATTCGATGCCGTCTTTAATAACGGAAAAAATGCGACGCCAAAGTGGTCTATTTTTGCGCCTGCTCTTTTAGCACCTTTGAAAGAACCATAGTAGCCTCACTAGCTATCGCCCTTATTCGATATGGCCTGCATGTTTGCAGTAGAAGGTCGTGAGCTTTCAATATTGCCGTTAACATTTTCGTTCCGACGAGCCGGCTTTGATGCGTGTACACCCAACCCAACTACAACCAAGCCTGCTACAGTTAAAGTTGCCAAATGAAGTAAGGAGTCATTAAGAGAGCATCCGGTGCACATTTTAGCTAATGGTTACACTGGGGCACGTCTATATTGTAATTGTAAAGCAACTAATTATCCAGTGTCACTACAGTCTGTGCCGGGCTTGAGGGGGCTAGAAATACCACTATGCTTGTACTTAATCTAAAGCTAATATATGCGAGGCATGCAAAACATTCTAATCATGCCACTTCTAGCTAAGCGGGTGATGTTTATATTTTGCGCGGCATACAGTATATTTCTAGCGATGCGGGAGTTTTATTAGGTTACAATTAGCGTTGTGTAATCAAATATTAAACCATTCTGCGTTGGATATAATATGTTTTGGGGTTACCACTCGTTTTTATAGAGTTTTATTAGGTCATAATTTCGGCTGTTGTGTCACAAGATTGACAATTGTTTTCATACGTGAAAGTATTTATCGACACAGGAGGGGAGCTCATTTTATTTTTGTGCAGCTACATACATCGTGCCCTTACCGACGCATTAGCACTCATTCCTCATACTTTTTTCCAGCGCCTCCCTGGCTATCGCCATCATCCGATATGTATTCGTCCATCATAGCAGGAGGAGTGCTAAACATATCATGGATGGCTTTTAGCGAGAGCAGAGTAACGGTGTCTGAAGATAACAGTACACCCAACATATATGGCCACGGCTGTATTAACCCAGAAACACCCGACACACATCTTGCCTATGGTATATTAGCGACTCTTTTTATAGGTTAGGTGGGGGCCCAAACTGACAGCAGAGGTCATGTAATATACTGCCGCTTTAACCATGTGGGGAATGCGCCACTAAGCACCAAAAACGACAATTGGCGCTCACTCTTCATTTTGCTTCTTTCCAGGGACTTCGCAGGCGCCTCCCGCAGATTGGCCGCTGCCTCCCTGGTTACCACCATCATCCGATATGTCTTCGACCATCGTTGCAGGAGATCGTGCATGAGGAGTGCTAAATGTCATTGATGGCTTTTAGCGAGAGCAGCGTAACGGCAACTGAAGATATCGGTACGCCCACCGATGCGGCCACTGCCGTATTAACCCAGAAACACCCGATACACATCTATCCTATGGTGTATTAGTGGCGCTTCTAATACGGAGAGAACTGGGGGGGGGGGGGGGGGGGGCAAAAGTCTTATTTTAAGCTCCTAAAAGTTTTGACCCACCCAGGAGGTGGGGGTTGGCCGAAATTGGTATTTTAAGCTGCTAAACGTGATGCCCTCGCCCCGAGGGGTGGTGAGGGGCTGGGCCAAACTTAGCCTTTCACACCTTTTTTAGTATCTTAGTCTATGCTGATGTTTGACATATTTGTTTCCAGGGTAGTGCCCAACATTAATAAGATAGTCTATACTGAGTTTAGACATGTTTTGTTGTGTTCAGGAACAACATTAGTAAGATAGTCTATACTGAACTTAGACATGTTTTTGTTTTGTTAAGGATGGCGCCCAACATTAGAAAGATAGTCTATACTGAGTTTATACATGTTTTGTTTTGTTCAGGATAGCGCCCAACATTAGAAAGATAGTCAATACTGAGCTTAGACATGTTTTGTTGTGTTCAGGATAGCGCCCAACATTAGAAAGATACTCTATACTGAGTTTAGACATATTTTTGTCGTGTTCAGGATAGTGCCCAAACATTAGAAAGATAGTCTATACTGAGTTTAGACATGTTTTTATTGTGTTCAGGATAGCGCCCAACATTAGTAAGATAGTAAGATAGTCTATACTGAGTTTAGACATGTTTTGTTTTGTTCAGAATAGAACCCAACATTAGTAAGATATTCTAGGTGCATCAGAATATATAATTAGTGCACTGGATTTCATACAAAATGTAGAAAATAAAGGAAATATATAAGAAACCTAATTAGTTTAGTAATTCTTTTAACGAGCATTGTGTTGAGGATGATTGTATTTACAATTGTACCAGCATATAATGTTTGAAAAGATAGTCTCAAGTACAGATGCACACTAAAGTAAGAATGGGGGGGGGGAGGGGGTCTGGTCAGAACCGAAAAAATATATCGGTCAGTGATACAGACTCGACTGGCAGCAATCAGTAGCGATTAACATAAACCTCTGGATCTCAGTAGAAACTATATGATAATATTAATTTATTCTAGTCCAGTCCATTTATACAAACAATGATGTCCCTCAATCCCACCAAGCAAAGTCAATATCAGTTAAAGATCTTTATTCAATATATAGACAAAATTGGACTCAATAAAAAAAAATAAAGACGTATATACATGAATTAGAACATTCCCATTCATCACATAAGTTAATGTGTGGAACAGGTGATCTTGTTGCTGATTTAAAGGTAGCTCTGTATAGCGTTTTTCTACAGGGGAGGAAATCAAGATAGCAAAGAATTTTCTTTGGTGTAAATATTGTCTCCCTTTAGATAGAAATATACTATAACAATAGTTGGCAATAGTTACTGCCTGTTCGTAATGTGATCGTGAATGCTTATCGGAACATTTTGTGTTAAGTTTTATTTATTTACGTGTTTATCTCCCACCTTGAACATTTCCCAAATGAACTCCCCTACAAATGGTGACATGAAGTCAGGTCAGTCAGTAAAGTAATATAACGTTTTAAAGTCACCTAGATTTATAAAAGTTTATACATATCTGTTATTTTCTTGTATAGGAGTTAAGACTGTTACAGGACAACTAAAAATTGCACTTTATTCTCAACTTCTGATTTACAAAATTTACAAATTCTTTGGTTCCTATCTGTTTTATTGTATCAGCATCTTTCTATATCCAAACCGTGTGTAATAATTCTGATTTGTGTAAGAGCTCGCCTAAAGTTGCAATGTTATCATAACATTTATATATGGTACCACAGAATATGATCTTTGTATGCCCTTGGAAAAAGTAATCAATCATAGAGGAATCATTAGGGTATATCAAAAGTTGGCCCTACAGCATGGCAGTTAATATGGCTTTCGCCTCGATAGAATCGAAAGACTTTGTGTCTTCTGTAGTTAGTATTCACAGTCATATCTGCGTTCATTATCTCCACTGACTACTAGTATACTATGGTGTGAGTTACTGTAATACTGAATTGTTGCACATATCTCAGCCAAGCTATCTTCAAAATCATCATGACTTCATGAACACCTCTTGTAGGCAAATAAAACGACATGATGATTAATTATTTGAATTGGTCAGTAACTCAATACACTGTATTCTGAGATTACGACCATTAATCACTCTAAGACAGGAATCGATATGACTGTGCCACAGAATAGCCACTTTCCCACCCCACTCCACCCCACTAAAAAGAACCTCTTGGGTTCCGAGCTGTGATGGAATTCATTATTTCACATCTTGTACTATTTTTCCTGCTGGAATCCATTCAATCTATTAGTTCCCTAAGACTGACAAGTCAACATTGATCAACCAATGTTCTTCTTATAGAATTGTATGCTTACTACCAGTTAAAAATGTTATCTTTTGAAGTTTTACATTTATTGCAATTTATTATTTTATATTCTTTTTCTATTACTTATATTTTTAAATCTGACCATTCTAAGTTACAACAATACAATAAAAAGACAATCTTTCAGTGACATTAATGTGAAAAACGAAGCCAGTATATATTTGTGGCACATTTCGAGCACATAGGTTTGTGTGATTTTATTTTGGCAGCAGTTTTAACGTTTTACTTTATTCACTTCTCACACTAAATTCTGGTTTTTGTTGTTGCACACTTAGTGACCACAAACTGTTGTACAAAAGCAACTAGAGTATTTTCTGGCATACTTGTGGAAATCAATTCTATTTTCTCGCAAACTTCTGTCAACAGAAATATCTCTGCCAAAAGTGAGTTAGAAGTGTATCAAAAGTGTCTCAATTTTTTGCATTCTGGCACACTGGTTTGTGTGCCAGAATCTTGCTGAAGGTTGCCATAACCATGAGGCAGACTTGTCTTTTCTGTAAGGATAGTAGAGCTGGATATCTCCAGTCATATTGTATTGCGATACTTATCACTAAAATTGTCTTCGATGCAATACGTTTGATGATATTGTTCAATATTTAAATAGACTGTAAGATATCCAAGCGAGTTCATTTTTGCTAAACATCGCTTGTACAATTGCAAAACTCTGTTGTGAGATAGCTTGAACTATTGGAATGACCGAAAGCAGTTGTTGTTTTTTTTTGGCTTTTTTTCTTGTCGTTATGTCTTTCTTTTCTATGCTTACTGAACATTTTTCATATACATAAAATGCTTGAAAAACGCTTTTAGGAGAGTTAGATTAATAATAAATCTACCAGGTAAGCATACAAACACAAACAATAATCAGGTGGAAAATCAACCAGGTAAGCAACAAACACAAACAATAATCTACCAGATAAGCATACAAACACAATAATCTACGAATTAAGCATGCAAACACATACAATAATCTACCAGGTAAGCGTACAAACGCAAAGATTAATCTACCAGGTAAGCATACAAATACAAACAATAATCTACGAAGTAAGCATACAAACACAAAACAAGAATCTAGCAGGTTAGCAAACAATAACCTAACAGGTATGAATACAAACACAAAGAATAATCAACTAGGTAAGCATACAAACACAAACAATAATCAACCAAGTAAGCATACAAACACAAACAATAATCTACCAAGTAAGCATACAAACACAAACAATAATCAATGCAAGTAAGCATACAAACACAAAGAATAATCAACCAAGTAAGCATACAAACACAAAGAATAATCAACCAAGTAAGCATACAAACACAAAGAATAATCAACCAAGTAAGCATACAAACACCAACAATAATCAACCAAGTAAGCATACAAACACAAACAATAATCAACCAAGTAAGCATACAAACACAAACAATAATCAACCAAGTAAGCATACAAACACAAACAATAATCAACCAAGTAAGCATACAAACACAAACAATAATCAACCAAGTAAGCATACAAACACAAACAATAATCAACCAAATAAGCATACAAACACAAAGAATAATCTACCAAGTAAGCATACAAACAAACAATATTCTACCAGGTAAGCATACCAACGCAAACAATTATCTACCAAGTAAGCATACAAGCGCAAACAATAATTAGGTGGAAAAAACTATTTACCGGAATAAATTAAAATGTGCATATCTTATTATTTGGAATAAAATAAAGGTTTAACCTCTTCAGGAATAACAACTGCAATATTGCTATAGACTATAGTTCTTTATAAAGTGGAATTTTACAAGTGTGTATATATCAGTTACTTAAATATTAAAAGTGTGTATATATCAGTTACTTAAATATTAAAAGTGTGTATTGTTACGACTCTATGGTCTAAGAAAAATGTAACAGAAAGAAAGTGAAACCAACAAATCAAGTAAAAATCAACAAGCAATTTATTACTAGATAATTAAAATGAAAAATCAAAAAGTCACTTACAGTAATGTGTTTTGAAATCCTAATAATCCAATAAGAATGATTGTTCTAATCACAAGTCCTAAATATAGAATGTTCCGAATTCACGGCTGTGTCCTTGAATGTTATTATGTGCCAATGGTCTCCAAAGTCCTGATGTACTAGAAATCTTGATGTGCTGATGTCAAAATGAAGTATTCCAAAATATCTGAATAAGTTCACTTAAATTCCAAAATCATCAATTAAAAATCCAAAATCCAAAAGTTTGTGAGCACTGTTATAATCCAATGAATATTTAAAATAATTCCTCTCTTAGAATTTGGAATGAATTTTCACAACTGTAATAGCTCTTTATAAGCCTGATGGTAATGTCAAAACTGAACAAATGTCCACTAAACAATATATATATAAAGATTGGTCACATGACAGAATGTTCTAGAATGTGAGTCATCTTAATGGAATTTTACTCGTAAACAAAAATCCAACCTTGACCTTCAAATTGAGAAAACATATTGATCAAAACAACCTAATTCAAGGACACTAGTTAAACATGTTTTTCCTGATAACATTAAGATTTAAGCAAATATTAAAGTGAAGAAACATTTATAATTTCCTAAAATATTTATAATATTATATAAACATCATACATAACAGTATATATCAGTTACTTAAATATTAAAAGTGTGTATATATCAGTTACTTAAATATTAAAAGTGTGTATATATCAGTTACTTAAATATTAAAATTGTGTATATATCAGTTACTTAAATATAGAATAAGGAGACCGAACGTTTTCATGCATAATATTAGCGGCCTTGTTGTTAACTTTATTGGAAGGGATAGAAAGACAAGAGAAAGTTTATATTATTTATAATCTTTTTTGTGTGTGGGTGTCATCGACACATTTAGCACATTATTAGCGATATCATGCCGAGGAAAAAGGAGCTAAGTGCATTTCCCAAGGACACACCGAGGCAGCTGACCCGAGCTGGCCTGGGCGGGTATCAAACCCGCGACCTTTGAATTACGACACTCTTCCAGCTGAACCAACGTGGCTCTCTACTACACAGATAAAAAAAATTCCGAAATATGCAATAATTTTAGGACAGCGACACGAAACGCCCAAATATACCCAATCCACTAAAATGTATCCCATATACACCAAAATATACCTTTGATACGCGTAATATGCAAAGCATATATTCGTTAGGTATCATATATTCGTTAGGTATCATATATTCGTTAGGTATCATATATTCGTTAGGTATCATATATTACTCAAAAATATCAGAAAGTAGGCAAAGTTGCATATATATTATAAATTATGATAAAGGCCGATTGGAAACCTATCAAGCTTATCTTACGTTCAGACCTTCAAGTGAAAATCAATAAAATAAGGTTGCTATCTCTTTATCATAAAACTTCATTCATCAAATTTCAATTCGCGTTAGGGTTCTATTCGTTTATCCACCTCGAAAAATGACTTTAAAATATAAGACTTACGCTATATGAATTGCTTATACCCCAACAAATTCTGACTCATGATGGTAAGTTTGTTCGAATTTTTGTAAATGCATGAATTAAGAACAAAATTGTTACATAATAAAATTCAACACTAATTGACATCATCTTCGCGTTTATAGCATTTTCCAACTGGAACTTACTTAACCTTGCAGCCGTATTTTTCCAGCCTTGCAGCCGTGTTTTTCCTTCACCTTTCACGAGTCATAATTGCGATACACTAATGTACTTCAGTTTTTCTTAAGCTGGAGATAAATAATTTATTATACGTAAGTCACATCCGTTTCTGAGTACTTGCATTTGAAAAATTTTTCTATGATTTTATGGTTTGAAATATTGTTGTTGTTCGTTAATTTTATTTTCAAAGATTGTCATGAGTGCTTTCAACTAATATTCCAATCATATTTTGAAGATTGAATTTTTTCTCAGAACGACTGGATAAACAATAAAATATATGCTGTTAATAGGTGCAAGACAGTTTTCTAACTGCCCTTCCTTAAAAACTGATCTAAAATTTACTTAAGTCTCATTATCAATCCAAGTGTAATCTTAACAGTAGCTACATTTCCCAAAGCTATTAACAGTGTCCTACATGTAGGTAGACTATGCACACGTATATGTACATGTATTCATGCACCTTTATGTGTGTGTCTGTTTCTGTGAAAGAAAACTTGAAAGAAGAAGAAGATTTTGAGAAAGAGAGACTCAGAAAGAAGTACATTTTTAGTGCTCTAGTATCTGGTTTTGAGTCGGGTAAGATATAAGTGTTTGTGAGGTTTTTATTATTTACACACTGCTCCTATTCATCAGTACATGTTGACAAGTTGGGAAAAGTTATGAAAAAAACGATTATTTTCATTCCAAGAAAGGATATATTTACCAACAATTAAGGAAACATAATTGACATCATATTTAAATACAAATAATGCCAAGATTACACAGACATATACTAGTACCATACAAATCAACCTTGCTTATACATAAAATGAATAATTTAGACTTTCACAGTCATTATATAATTCTAGTTACATATTGATCATTCATTATCAAACTCAACTTACATAAAATTTCATAATTTTCATGAATTATCATTTTATGACATATTAACAATTGCAATTTATTCGATGCATACAGAGGAAGTGAATGAAACTGATAATTGCTGTACAAAAGGACAGTTCATCTCAAATAATCGCTTGATTAGAGACAATCACTCCTCCCTTAATCATTTTGATCTTTTGTTCAGAGGCATGCACACAGTGTTTTATCATACTTTCGTACTGATCTCTTGAATACATTTTAACATAATGGAAGTTTAAGGAAAATAATTGGATCCCTATGACCTACATGTAAGTCAACTATGGCCTTTATATTTTGTCTTGTCTAGAAAGCACTAAATGACCTTAAGCTCGTAAGGCAGTTCTCTATATCTCTTGTTCCATTTTTTAAATGTATTTTCCATGATGACTCCTGCAAATAAATACTGTTGAAATCAAACGTTTAATTTATATTACTTCATATACCTTGCGATATAAAAAAAAAATTGGATAACACTTTAGTAAATTGTATAACACTTTAGTAAATTGTATAACACTTTAGTAAATTGTATAACACGTTAGTAAATTGTATAACACTTTAGTAAATTGGATAACACTTTAGTAAATTGTATAACACTTTAGTAAATTGTACAACACTTTAGTAAATTGTATAACACCTTAGTAAATTGTATAACACTTTAGTAAATTGTATAACACCTTAGTAAATTGTATAACACGTTAGTAAATTGTATAACACTTTAGTAAATTGTATAACACTTTAGTAAATTGTATAACACTTTAGTAAATTGTATAACACGTTAGTAAATTGTATAACACTTTAGTAAATTGTATAACACTTTAGTAAATTGTACAACACTGTTGATCGGATGACCTGATAATCCATTGTTTCAAACGCAGACGAGTTAATATCAACAGAGGACTTAGGCTGGAAAGAGTGTGTCAACAAAAATGTATTCCTGTTGCATTACAAAATCAATTTTGATAATACTACATAATAAATAAGTACAAAGCATACACGTCAATACTAGGCTGTTTTGTACCCACAATATTTGCACTACTTCAGCTGAGGTACCTTTCTAAAAGTTCATAGGAAGTTGAAATGTATCGTTTGTTACACGTGCAGGAAAACTGTCAACTCTTTTGCCAGAAGATTCCATGCTTTGTTGTGATAACTATTTACGTTTCATCAGAATTCCTATTTGTCATCAGATATCACCATTGAACTATATTCGTATATATATATATATATATATATATATATATATATATATATATATATATATATATATATATATATATATATATAAAGAGAGAGAGAGAGAGAGAGAGAGAGAGAGAGAGAGAGAGAGAGAGAGTTAGGTACAAATATACACCAGACAGAGTGGAAAGTGTTATCCCTGGATCCTACATTATATATTGAGAAAGAATATTACCATACAGGTAAGAGAATTTTTTTAATTCGTCCCTACTGAGATTTGAACCTGGGTCCGCGGGTTACGGCACCGATCGCCTTGCTGCACACACCAACCCCCATACCCACTTGACCATGCACCCCCCCCCCAAAAAAAAGAGGATGGAATATAGCCGCTGATATGAGCATTCATGTGTAGCAGACACACTCGCATGCTGATATGAGCATTCATGCGTAGCAGACACACTCGCATGCCGACCCAGTAATTAAACTCTCATCTAATACACAGTCACACCGGATTCCTATGACAGAAATCAAGGCATATATAAATTAATATAGAGAGGTACGAGTATATACCAGACAGAGTGGAAAGTGCTATCCCTGGATCCTACATAATGATTTGTGATAATATATTGAGAAATAATGTTACAATAAAAATTCCCTACCCAGATTCGAACCTGGGTCAGCCAATCAAGGCACCAATTGCCGCGCCTGCACGCAACAACCCCCAACCCACGGACCCAGGTTCGAATCTCAGTAGAGACGAATTAAAAAATTCTCTAAATGTATGATGATATTCTTTCTCAATATATAATACGGACTACAACCGTTTGCCCAGAAATTTTAACCTTTTACAATGTACATGCATCTATAAATGAAACTAATTTGCCGATCACGACGCCAACATAGAACAAAGTAACAGAAATCATAAACAAACATAATCGAATATTATGAATAACTAAATTATCTTGTTAATGTAAAAATAAATGGAGGGAGGAGGGGGAGAAAATACAAAATCAAGAAAGTGTATTGTGGCACCCGCTTGTGGCTAATTGAGTGCCGCTATGACAATATTTAATTTGTCATTTTGAAATCGCAATCTAACGAAGTATTATTAAAGACTTGTACTGTCCGATCAAAGGCATTCTATAGTCCAAATCTAAGTAATTAACTGACTATCGACGATCAATGGTGACTTAACGGATGATACAAATTAATCACCCACCGGTATATGTGTGACTAGGATCCATGTCAGCTGAGTTTACCTGTTCTCAAGACCACACATAAAATGACCACAATCACAACTACGTTATCATTTCATCGTTGATAGTCTATCATATTTTGATTTTTTCATACTTTTTCTTCTGTTAAAACACGTGAAATGTCTACAAAACATTCATGTGTATTTCATTACCTATACAGTTAAACGTACAGTATTAGGGACCCATTTAGTCCAGAGTTCAACTTTCTGACAAAAATTATATCGTCTTGAGTACGGATTATCCAGACGAATTATATGTCCTCGATGGGTCCCGATAATCGACGTTTTACAGTATTCATTTCTACATAACACACATTTTCTTTCGTTACTTGGTATATCATTCTGTCGCCCATTAAATATTGGAAATCTATTGTTTGCAGTTTGAAACTTTGCAAGTGTTTTACTAAATTGTGATAGCCCGAATTGGAAATAATTTTCTAAATTTAAATAGTTTTAAACAATCTGTTGGTTACAACAGCTCATGACGCATTAATATCAGCTTTCCAATGTTGTTTCGATTGATCAGTAACATTTTCTTTACAGTGACTTATCTAATGATTTTCAAGTTGAATAAGACGGACTTAACAGTGACTTATCTAATGATTTTCAAGTTGAATAGGACGGACTTAATAGTGACTTATCTAATGATTTTCAAGTTGAATAGGACGGACTTAATAGTGACTTATCTAATGATTTTCAAGTTGAATAAGACGGACTTAACAGTGACTTATCTAATGATTTTCAAGTTGAATAAGACGGACTTAACAGTGACTTATCTAATGATTTTCAAGTTGAATAAGACGGACTTAACAGGTAATAATTAGGTCCTAAATTTTAAAGTGTTTTTTTTATATTAAAGAATCTGTATAAAATACATGATATTATTTACTGTGATTAATTTTAACCAAAATATAATCATCATGGTTCATGTGTAATTAGATGATGGGTGTCATGACAACTTGCTGTAAATCATATATTTCAGAGCACAATTTTTAACATAAGATACAGCTTACATGTTCCGAATGTACTTTTCCAATTTAATCAAAATTTTCAAACCCTCAGATTTCACAACCATAAGTGAGAATGGATAATATACTTTTGGTAGAATAATTTTATCTGATAGTCAACTGGTAAGTTCAAATTAAGGATATGCTTACTCAATAATAATATTGCTTTGTTTCTTGAACTTAGCTCTTTTTGGCCAAAGCCTAATTTCCATGATTTGAAGAGGAAAACAAAATTGAACCCTAATATTTGTAAGCTTTTACTGCCATGGGTTTTTCCCCTGAAATACGCTATAATAAAGCTTATTCCTACTCTTTCCTAAGGCTTCAATCCTTGTCTTCTCAACGTTAACTGTTAATATGCGAATCCCCCACCCCCAACCTCCCCACCACCACACACACAAACAACAACAACAACGATGGATCATATGTTGCATATCCTTTTAATTATTAGCAATGCGTATAGTATCATCCGTATTAAGTTGAATCAATACATTAAAATAAATATCAATTGTATCAACATTATGCATTTCAATCGCTACCTTTTTATGAAAGACTTCAAATTATTGAGATGAGTGGAAACTAATACTGTCGACCGATTGTCTTCTTGCCCTATTCATATATCACAACAAAACAGCTTACCTTGTTATCATTAATATTAATACAAGATTTAATAGTTTTATATAAAAATCACTCATAACTTTAAATAATTTCCCAGATACGCCAGGGGGCAAAAAATTAGACCAAAGTGCATAATATATTTCAGTTTGTTTGCAGTTAGATATTCAACTAAAGTGTACAGTATCATGAAATTGTCCTTGGTAGAGAAACCGTTGCTGAAACCAGCTGATACCTCATATAGGAAATCGTTCCCTTCTAAACACTTTCATATTCTCCTATCTATCACATCTTTTCTAGCCAAACGGAATGTTCGCTTTGCTGTTCAATACTGTAATCCAGATTATGGTAGTTTTGCAGGGCGGTTCTCTCTCTCTCTCTCTCTCTCTCTCTCTCTCTCTCTCTCTCTCTCTCTCTTATATATATATATGTATCAATATGTACCAATACTTCTACAGGTTTAACTTGACCTTATCCAACAATATGTCCTAAAAATGTGACACAAGCATGGCAAAACTCACTTTTACTTAGGGGGCGCTCTACAGATAATACATGCTTCTGAGAGAGTGACAGGTGAAAGATGAAGTATTTTGCATTTGCAACATGCACAATGGAGATAATGTTGGCATACCTCTATGTTACTTTCATGTATTGTGGCTGAAATTTCTTTACATATTGTACTTGTGGAAACTGGACATGATCTAAGCACACATCAGACAAAATGGCCGCCTCATAACACTCGAAAAATCAGCCTGAATTAGTCAAAAGTGCACTATTTTCAGCAGTTATTAAAATAGGGAAACGAATTTTGCCAGAGCAGACAATACCAGCCTCTGAAAGTACTATGAATGAATTAAAAAATATCCAAAAAGTAAAAAAAGTTATCGGCTCTTTTTTTTTACATTTACCTTTGAAGTCCAGGAAGTGAAAATTACCAAGCGGAGCTAGCAGTTTTTTTTTAGAGGTGCACATCTTAAGTAAGACCAAGCTGTATACTCTATAACCCAAATTTCACCCATCAATCATACACCAAAATAAAGGGAATTCAAAGTTCTTTTAACAATACCTAAGATATACAAGGTCTTTTTTAAATAGCCAGGACAGTCAGTGAGGAAAACCTGGGTAATTCTTTTTCTTTAAAAATCTAACCCTATGCAAAGTACGAAACTGGAGAGCGCCACCTTAAATTAATCGTCAGATTTGCATCTCTGAGTCGATCGAAGAATTTCCGAATGGTTTCTAAGTGATCTTCCCGGGTGACGCTGTAGATGATGACGTCATCGATGTGCGTGTCACGATTTTTTAGAACAGGGTCCGTATTCACGAAGCTCCTCAAGTTGAGTGAGAAACTCAACTCAAAATAACTGAGTTTGTCCCTCATGTGAGTGTGCACTCAATTTATGATTCACGAACACCGGTCTCCTCATATTTGAGTGCACTCAGCTTAAGGCGACGTAATACTCAAATTATTAAGTGCGGAAATTGTATGTACAGGCGAGCTGGTGTAGCTATGGCCTTCGCAACTCTGATTACAACACGGCTCACTGTCGGCTGCGATAATCCCATGCTATCCCCGATTAGCCGCATATGGGCTCCACTTGCAAAATACCGAAGGGCGCAGAGCACCTGACATTGCGGTGAAAGTGATCTAGATCGATTTGTTAATGGTGATAGGAAACGTTCCAGAATTGAAACCAAGAAAAATATTGTTTGCTTTCGAAATCTAAATCTCTGAAAGCATTCTAAATCATCCACATCTTGTAATGATAACCTTTCCTTAATATTTTTGGCACAGATTCTACGGCGTCTACGTAAGCGATATGCGTGCGCCATTGTTGAGTGTATTCATTGAGTTAGGTAAGACGCTATCTCATTTATTTGAGTGAAATACTAAAAGTTGAGTTGAGTGGTTCCCTCAGCTTGGTTTCGTGAATCGCGATTTGAGGGCACACTCAAGTATTTGAGGGAAAATTCAGATTTGAGTGTGAGTGTGGACTTGAGGAGTTTCGTGAATACGGACCCAAATGTTAACCTGTTCCTAAGACACTGGAATGTTCCCGGAGAATTTTTCATTCCCAAAGGCATCACTTTATACTGATCAAGTCCATCTGGAGTTGCAAATGCCGAAATTTCTTTTGCTCTTTCCGTGAGTGGATTTGCTAGAATCCCTTCAAAAGGTCAAACTTGGTGACATGTTTCGCATTTCCAATTTTGTCGATGCAATCATCTATTCTTGGCATTTGAAATGAATCCGTTTTGGTGACACTGTTGACTTTTCTATAGTCAGTACACGTGCGGAATGTACTATCTGGTTAAGGCACAAGAATACATGGTGAACTCCAGTTACTTTTACTTGGTTATATAAAATCATTCTCCAGTAAATACTGAATTTCCTTTTTCAAATATTCCTGTTTTTGAGGATTTATCCTGTAAGGATGTTGTTTCATAGGTGTAGAATCTAATATATCAACGTCATAATAGATTTTATTTCTTCGTGTTGCAACATAAGGAAACAAGTGCTCATACTCATGTAATAGCTGTTTTAGTTAATTTCTTTCCTGTTGTTATAGATGTGAAAGTTTCTTGTCCAGATTGTACAATATTTCTGAATTCTGAAGTTTGGTTATACCAAAGTCACTACTGTAAGATTGCATTCCATCGTTGACATCCACACTGTGTGGCAGGGGTGTACTGGGTAAGCAACTCGGCCCTGGACTTATCTGCCGGGACAGGCCCGGGGTTTCGCTCACACCAGTAAAACACCGGTAAAAACGGATTTTTTGACGGCCCACCAATGCGGCGGCCAACCGGGATTTGTCCCGGTATGCCCAATGGCCAGTACACCACTGCTGTGTGGGATAAGTACAACTAAATTCATTGAGTAATTAACTGGGTTATCTCTGTCAAAATACTCCTTTAACATATTTATGTGACAAAGTTGTTTCTGTTTCAACCTCCCACGAGTGATAATGATATAATTTAAATCATTTACTTTCTTTTCAACTGCATAAGAACCATAAAATTTAGCCCGAAGAGGATTTTGAGGTACGGGTAAGAGAACCAGAACTTTTTTCACCAGGCTTCAAACTCCTTTCCTGTGTATTTCTGTGATACCTTAATTTCATTTTTGACTGAGTAAGGTGAAGATTAGTTCTTGCTACTTCACATGCCTTTGACAACTTATATTTGAAATCTGAGACATAGTCAAGAAGATTAATCTTTGAATCTTCATTTGAAGGAAGTTTCTCTTTCAATAGCTTCAATGGTCTACGGACAGTATGTCCAAAAACCAGTACAAAGGACTAAACCCCAATTATTCTTGAACTGATTCCCTAACAGCAAACAACAACAAATGAACACCCTCATCCCAATCTTTTCCTGTATCAAAGCAATATGACCGAATCATATTCTTCAAAGTTTGATGAAATCTTTCCAAAGCTCCTTGACGTTCAGGGTGATAGCCAGAAGATTTAAACTGTCAGATGTCTAATTCATGCATAACTTGTTGGAAAATTCCAGACATAAAATTTGACACTTCATCAGACTGAACAGATTTGGGAATGCCAACAAGTGTAAAAAAAAACCTTTACCAAATCTTTTACAATGGTTTCAGTTTTAATATTTCTCAAAGGAATTGCCTCTGGAAATTTTGTAGACGCACACATTATGGTCAACAAGTATTGGTTGTCTGACTTGGTCTTAGGTAAGGGACCAACACAGTCTACCATTATTCTACTAACTGGTTCGTTAAATGCAGAAATAAGTTGCAGATGAGCCTTAGGTATCTTCTGAGTGGGTTTTCCTACCATTCGACAAGTGTGATAACATCTGCAGTATTTAGAAACATCACTTTTGAGTTTCGGCCAATAAAAATGATTCAAGATCTTGTGATAAGTCTTATTGACTCCTAAATGACCAGCCAAGAGAGTTTCATGGGCTAGACTAAGAATTTCCTGTCGATATGACCTCGGAACGACAATTTGACAGCTCACTGACTACTCGTCACCAGCGGGTATATCAGATGGTCTCCATTTTCTCATAAGGACCCCATTTTTCACAAAATAACAATCTGGTACTTGTGCGGCTTCAGTTTCACTAAAAGCGCTCTGAAACAAACAGGAGATCCCTGAATCTTGTTCCTGTTCGACAACGAGTAGTTGCATTTTGTCACCCTGATTATAATAGAGAGAATGAGTAGTAAAAAGAGGATCACTGTGATCAATACCTATTGGTTGATCAATACCATGAGAAAAAGTGACCTCATAAAAAAACTGACCAATAAATATGTCAGCTAAAGGAATAATTTCCTAATCAACATCATTATCAAGAGCTCTTTATCGACATAGCTCTGGTAACTGCACAAGCAGGATCCAAATCAGAGATTTTAATCTCAATAGGATCAACTCTTTGTTCCAAACAGGGCTTGTCAGTTACAAGTGGATTAACCACGACCTTATCTCCAGCTAGGTCATGACCAAGTAACAAATGGTAAAGAAGTCACTGCCCCAACAGTCACAGGTCCGGAAACTAAGTCTGATGCCAAATTGACACAATGAAGAGGAACATTTACAAAGCAAGACTCTACTCCCTGAATAAGTACACTTTCACTAGAAGAAGACTTCTCAGACAAAGGCAAAGTACCTGATAACAAAAGACTCTGAGAAGCTCCTGTGTCTTAATCTTTTAATAGGGATAGGTTTGGCAGAATCACCAATAAGTGATACAGAACCTTCTGACATGAATGGTTCATAAGTCTCCAAAGTAGAATAAGACTGGGGTTTGTTTGACCCTGCAAATGTACTGCTTTGAGTATAAGACCGTGACCTTGACCTCTTGGAAATAAGAGCATTTGCAATAGCTCTGTTGTTATTCCGTTGCTTATTTTTCAACCTGTAACAATCAGAAATGACCTACCTTTTCTTTTTACAGTAAGTGCACGTAGGAAGAGATATGGATTTCTGATCAGTCTTGTAAGATGTTTGGTTTCTAAAAGTTGTACCGGATTGAAATTTGGAAGTACTCGTTTGAGACTGAGATTGTTTTTAGCTAAAAGCCTGCTGAGAAGTAGACTTACTGACAAATGAACCTTTGTGAGTAAAGGAATAGTCATCAGCCTTGCGAGCAGCCTTTTCCAGAGTTTCCACTTTCTGCTTGTCAAGATAGGTCTTGGCATCACTATGGATGCACGTCTTGAACTCTTCAAATAATACGAGCTGTCTGAGGTTATCGTAATCTTTATCAACCTTCTTGGCTGAGCACCACCTATCAAATAGTTGTTCTTTTTCCCGTGCAAATTTGACATGGGTTTATCCAGTTTCTTTTCTACATTTCCTAAACCCCTGTCGATATGCCTCAGGTACCAACTCATAACCCTTCAAAGTGTAGACTTCACGAGCTTTGTCAGTAAGTACACTTTGTAATAACAAAGTCCAATGCGCTCTTGGCCATTTCAAATTTTCAGCAATTTTCTCAAAGTGAAGAAAGTATTTATCTACTTCTTTCTCCTGAAAAGGGGGTACTAACCTAATATATCTGGTAACATCAAAACCTGAAATTGTGTGTAAAAGGGGGAGGGGGTGGGGTGCTCCGCTTGTCATTTCTAATTCTTTTAATCTATATTGCATTTCTTTTTCATCTCTCTGCATTTGTCTCTCCTCTCTCTCTCTCTCTCGCAGCATCTGCATTTTCTTTTCCTTCATTTCCCTTTTCTATTTTTCTCTCCCTACCTCTCCTTTTCCTCTTTCTGCATCTGCATTTCTATTTCCCTTACCTCTTTCTCTGTCTGTCTGTCTGTCTGTCTGTCTGTCTCTCTCTCTCTCTCTGCATCTGCATTTATATTTTCCTTTCCTCTTTCTGAGTGTCACAGGATGAAGCCGGGTTGGGACTGGATTAGTGAAGACACCGAAAGCAACTGCGTTAATAAGATCTTTATTTATAAACGCAATTTAAAGATGAACAAATCTGAGACCATTATAACAAAAAGATAAGGAAAATTATAAAGTTCCTAACATGGAACTATCAACAACAAGTAACTCAACGAGAAAAATCAAAGATGAATTTAACGAATGGAATTTTCAACAAACGTGAATAACATCCTATCACCAATCAACAAATAAGAGTATATGAACTACACCCCAATATAAACAAGGTCTTATTTAAGCACCAAGGGTGACCAAAGCATGTGATTTATGCACTTATCAATATAATACCCATTTATTCATCAATCTGTTAACTCATCAATTTATCAATTCATCAAGCGTTATTGGAATATGTATGAATTTATGAATCTATCGTTCATATAACGATATTGAAATGGGAATGCATGAAATTATGAATCTATCATACATATAGCGATATTGAAATGTGAATACATGTAATTTTGCACAGATAGCAATATTGAAAATAACAATAAAATGGAACACGTAATACGTATAACTATCGTGGCGCCCGTTTGACGACCAAGATGTATCTCCGGTTCCACCCGCTCTAGTCAATGGTCAAGGAGCCACTACGCATGGTCCACCCCTCCCAGTCTGTTGAAGGATCCCTCGAGAGCCTTCACATTTAACGCAGACCCGCTGGTCGAGAAGCCTTGGTCCCTCGCATCGAGAAAACCAGTACACTCTTCCGAAACAACGTCACCAGACACAGCGTACACGTCACAAGAAACCACACAGTTCTGCGACTCCACAACACCAAACCATACATAAGGACAGCTCTACAGCTGAAGATTTGCTCCCGTAAAGAGGTAAGCTTTCTGACAAGACTCGTCGTAGTGTAATTTGTTTATAGAGAATTTGCTCTATATGTACTCTAGCTCTGGCAGATATGCGCAGCAGCTGGGTACGTAAGTTTTCACTGCAGGCAATTTGCACGTGCAGCATGGGGTGAATCGCGCTCAGTATTTCAAAATAACTAGAGCCGAAAAAATAAACAACCCTCGAGTAACGCTCTAGTCGGAAACGAAACCCGAATACATTTTTGATCACACATACATATTGATATAAATCATACAATTTCGTGACACTGAGGCTGAAGCTTTCTTAATTCTAATTCCATCTGGAGTTTTAGCTGTAATTTCCTTAATTTCTAATCAAAACCAGATACAGACTTATCAATTAAACCGAAAGCATTATTATCCAAATATGGAATTAAAATATTCTTTATCTCTTGTTTTGTCTAAGAGGCTTTCGCTTCAGAAAGATCATAATGTCTGGCAAGCTCATGCAACTCGTCCTTGTTCATAGATTCTAACCCTACCTGAGTAGGACTTGAAATAGAGTTCTCAATCTTAGATGACATTTTGAATGCTTGTTGGTTTCACTAAAGATTTCTCAAGTAAGTGAAATAAAAATCTTTACCAGGGACAATGAAAATTTTAAAACAAAATCAATTTAAGTTGTAATTTAAAGAAATTAACATCCCGGACGAGCCCCCAATTTCTGCTAAAAATATGTAACAGAAAGAAAGTGAAACCAACAATGTAAGTAATATCAACAAGCAATTATCCCTTTCTGTAGAAAAATTTGGATATAATGATATTCTCTAATATCCCTTTCTGTAGGAAACTTTGGATATAATGATATTCTTTAATATGCGGGAGTCCCTTTGTCATGGTTGCATCTGGACTTTTCTGTAAAATGGACGCGCAACTTTTGATTTTCCATAGGAAACTCTGCTTAACTATATTCAAGTTCTTAATATTTGTATTCATCTTGTAAGATTACACACAAATAAGGTCTTTCTAAAAGAGTTTACTTTATGAATTCAGGAATAAAAAATAAGAAGATCTAAGTCTGAGGAAATTAAAGAAAGGATAAAGTAAACTGAGCACGGTTTTACTTCTATATTAAAAATACCAGTTCCATAGCCATGCCGAAAACGTTCGCGTTTATAAACATCGAGGCGTTTCTGCATAAACTCGTTATGTCTGGCATGATCACTTACGTCACTGCAAGCCAACAGAAAGGACAAAACATTGTAACGGCATTTAACTGTAATAAATCAAGAACTGAGATGCTAGGGGTAAGGGGGAGGATTATGTTTTGCCAATCAAGAATGAAATAAGAAGAAGTTTTATAAAGCATTGAAAAGTTATTTTTTTGAGACCGAACAATGATTTGTTCCTCTCACCCCCCACCCCACCCCCACCCCACCCCCAAATATCAGTGCATCTGCATAATTTTTTGTTTAAGTCTTAGATACTAAAACAAGAAAGCAAATGCAACACCAGATGCCTTTCTAATTTTGATCAACATGATTGGCCTCTAAATAACATTTTATACAATTTATAATTTTTAATACAATCTAAATATATTAAAATCTTGAAGCGTTATTATTGATTGTATATCCTTCAATTATATAAAATGTTAAAATCAAAAAGACCTACCAATCCGTTTGTTCATAAGTCATCGTTCCACACATTCTCCTAATAATGCAAGGAAGCTGTTGATTGAAAGAATGTCAAATTATCCTTATTGGTTTTTGTGTTTAAAATTAATATTATAACTTCTTTTAGAGAAAACTTCAATCATCTTTATCACTTGCAAGTGCGCAGTGACTTTCATGCCATATATTTCTGAAATGTTATAGACAATCCAATGCTGTGAGATAACGAACAAGTTTGGTAAATACTTATAGCAGAACTTTAAGCAAGTTTTTGTATTGGATGAAATCCTTTACAAGCGTGTTTTCGTTCGTATTTTAATGGATTTTTTTTAATGAAAATCTGTTAATCTTCCAAAGATTATTTTAAGGCATGGCCTTTCAAAGCAGAGCCACTTCAAATTTAGCTAATGTTACAAAATTAAATCAAAGTGACAACTTTTATTTCCTGAATAAAACAAATTATTAGGGCCTGGTTTCTATGCAAAATGAAATGAAAATTCAGAATGAAAATTTCATGACATGTAGTGTGAAAGTTCTGTAAGTCAAAACCAACACAGGTAATACAATTAAATATGTGAAAACTTACTTTTTCTTTAATTTGATGAGATATAAACAAATATTTGCATGTTTTTGAATTATCCCACTGCAAGTACAATCAAGTCCAAGTTTTGAACCAAAACACTGAAACCGATTTGAACAACAATCTTGTAGTATTTAACAAATAATTTATTTCCAAACAAATTACCAGTGACATACTAAATTCAGCAGGACTACCTATAAATTAAAATGCTCATTTCTTTTGAGAAATGGAGAGGATTTGAGAAGCCATGTACACATAATAATATGAATATGCTTGGGAATAATATTGAATATTTGATTTGCGTTGACTTTTTGCACGATTCATCGAAAATATGGTGTACAGAACATCAATTATAGAGCTTTAATAGACCCTTCCAGTAAAGTTACTAGTAATAATTTTTAATTCCCACTGGTCATACATTTACCTTGTGGAGGAGTACAGGGTAACAACTGTTCCTATGTAAATCAACATGTATCATCTTTCATCACGTCATACTCACAAACGATCTGTACACATGTTACTAATACTCACTGACAGAATGCATATTTTCTATTCTCTGTATTGATGTTTGTTTAGTATTTCTTCTTTTCGTGAAATTAAATATGTTTCAGTTTTCATACACCCTATATAATAAACAGCAGAATTTATCCGGTGAAATCTAATGATTGCAAATATGTATTCTCCGAAAAATGGATAATTACCTAGATATATTATGCATACAAACTGTGTTTTACAATCTTAGAAATTACCATTTGGGCTATGTGATACCAAATCTCGGTGAAACTCGACTCAATTTGGTATTTGTATATTTTCATACTGATATGTTTGAATTTATTTTATCAGTAGAATAGAATCCAGTATGTCTAGAAGAAAATTGATTTGTGATTTTATATGTCAAATTAAGTTTTTTAATGGAAATTATACTCTGGTATTCTGTAAGACACGCACTTTGCCAGTATGAAAATTTATGTTGTGGAGAATTATAACATAGATCTCTCTGTCTGATATGCACGTGCCTTGGAAACAAAATGTGTTAATCGTACTAGTAAACAACCTGAATAATAATTTGACTTATATGAAAATAACTCTTGAAATAAGTTTTCTTACAGGAATGCAGTAAATGGAGGCAATCTAATCTATCCATTTTCAGATTGTTTTGTTCATGTGTGTCAGACGTAAAAAAGTGGACTTTTAAATTAACCTTGCAGTGTCTGTAAAAATATATTGTAAGAAATGTTGAACTGTTCCTTGGTATTTTC
Organism: Margaritifera margaritifera; assembly: GCA_029931535.1. Taxonomy (NCBI): domain Eukaryota; kingdom Metazoa; phylum Mollusca; class Bivalvia; order Unionida; family Margaritiferidae; genus Margaritifera; species Margaritifera margaritifera. The sequence continues at coordinate 1,622,457 of JAQPZY010001507.1, read as the reverse complement.
TACAGAGCAAATGCCACTGGCAACGGGTCATTGTTTGATTATTATGGAATGACGTGGACAAAATTCCACTGGCAACGGGTCATTGTTTAATTATTATATAATGACATGGACAAAATTCCACTGGCAACGGGTCATTGTTTAATTATTATATAATGACATGGACAAAAAGCCACTGGCAACGGGTCATTGTTTGATTATTATGGAATGACATGGACAAAATGTCACTGGCAACGGGTCATTCTTTGATTATTATGGAATGACATGGACAAAAAGCCACTGGCAACGGGTCATTGTTTGATTATTATGGAATGACATGGACAAAATGCCACTGGCAACGGGTCATTCTTTGATTATTATGGAATGACGTGGACAAAAAGCCACTGGCAACGGGTCATTGTTTGATTATTATGGAATGACATGGACATGTTTAAAATGATTTGGAATTCCAAGCCTTAATTAAATTACGGAATACTTCCTACTTTATGCAAAGTAGAGGGTGAGACTCACTTTTAAAGAAAGGGAAATACCTAACCTTCCTCATGGTCTCTTTTCTTTAATATTCTTCTATCATCACTGCATGTTGTTTTGCTCATCCCCTTGTCAAAAGAAAGATTTGCAAGATTTTATTTATACAGTGATCATTGTTTTTCTCCTTCAAATGTTCGTTATGCAAAGCTCTCATGAAATTAGTCTTTTTTTAAAAAACAAAAAACAATAAAAGAACAACTCGATTAAAAATCTATAAAATGAAGTCGTGTTTTTTTCCATAATGTTATATTAGGAATGACAAATGTCTGAGTTATTCCAGACGTAACTGCATGACTTTTCTAATATAGAAGAGAATAAAAAGAAATATCAGATATTCCGATAAATAGAGTTGAGTAAACACCATCCTTTTTTGGTGACAACACAGAGAAGTGTTGCTTTTCTGCAAAATAGTCATTTCTAAATTAATATTTTTTTCATACCGTTCTCTCTAATTTAGGATGTTCAATATTCAATACCTGTTAAAGTGTGCCAGCAGTTATGTTTAATTGGCCAGAGGATTTCCATAACAAATAGTTCTTGGCTGGCTGAATTGTCAGCTCCACCAATGTCATTGTGATTTGCTGTTTCAGTCTCCATAGATTGAATGTTAACAGTTGTGGAAGGGAAGATTTGTATATGATCCTCAGAGTATATGTTTTGTTCACTTGTGACTGTCAAACCTGTGGTCAGTAATGTCTGTTCTTGGCCGTAAGAGATGGTATATGAAACACGTTATGATGACTGACCATATTTACCTGGAGATCCCTTTAGCAAAATATCACACGTGAAGATGTATGAAGACTGAAAAAGGAACTTTCAAGCTATAAATACCAGAGTAATATTTTAGCATTTTTACAGATAAAATAAAATAAAACTTTTTCATTTGCCTAGGTCAACGAATCTTGTTTGCAGACATAATCAATGTCTCATTTTTTACAGTTAATAATTATTCTTTTTGTGATAAAAAAAACAGTATGGGTTGGAAATGCATAAACACAAGAAAGACACGCTGACATACGTCCATGACTTTGACATTAGTAGTTAAGTCACGGTTGTGATATGCGATACTTCATATATATATATATATATATATATATATATATATATATATATATATATATATATATATATATATATATATATATATATATAACAATTCTTTTTCTGTTTCTATATCATAAAATTTAAGTTGTAACCTTGATTCTACATATAGAACAGTTATCGTAACATTTTCAACCAGAAAACTTATTCATTATATACATATTCCTATGCTATTGTTTGATTTAAATTTGCAAGTCCTTATGCCATAGACGAGTGGATTGTGGAAAGTTTTTATCAAGCTCCAAATTATTTGTACATTATGTTTCTGTTTCAGCAATCAATATTAATTAAAAGGACAAAAAATATGAAAGGAAATGTTAAAAGTTTTTTTTCATTATTAGTTTAGTTAAGTTAATATAAAAAAATTTTATAATTATCTTGTATAAATCAGTCTTTGGGGGTTAAAAACCATGTTTCTGGCGTGACACACCATAGCAACGCTGGTACACATGTTTTAAAGCCACAAATCCAAAAGACCATCACTTTGGAAATGCCACTTGTCCGTGACAAAACTACATGCACTTGCAATTGTAAATTAAATGAACCTAATCAAGGAACCCAATCCTCATCATCATCATCATCAATCTTTATTTCCTCTTTTCAGAGATAAGGATGCATACAAATGAAAAAGAAAACAATGAAACAATATTGAAATTAATTGAATTAGTTATATACAATTAACAGAGGTATACATGAGAGAAATCTGTGGATTTTCCCTATGAGGATTCTTATATGAGGACACTATACTTATCAAAAGTATGGTGCACTCTTGCGCAATCCTTCAATGCTTAATTATCGTACACATCATCATTATTTTACAGAAAATAATATTGTATATGTAATATATATATATATATATATATATATATATATATATACATATATATACATATATATATATACATATATATATATATACATATACATATATATATATATATATATATATACACATATATATATATATATATATATATATATATATATATATATATATATATATATACATATATATAAAAGCATGCATGAAGACATGATTATCAAGATTTCAACGATCACATAATTCCAAATCTTGATAATCTGAAAATCGATCTTATTACCATGAAAAGAATCCATGAATTATAGTTGCAGAGAATACTGAGGCAGACATTATAAAATTTCTCAGTATTTCAGGCTCGTCTAGGCCGATACCGTTGGGAAATTCTCTACCAAGGAGATGTTGAATAAATTCTTCATCTGATATATTATGAAGGTACACGCCAAGACGAATGTCAAAGTTATTTATAATATGTGTCCAAAATATGTCTCGTTGTCGCACAGTGCTCTGACAGGAAATAAATGCATGGATTATCACATCTGTGTAAGAGTAAGTGCAGTGTTTACAAACTTGCATAGTATTATTTGGAAACAGTTATCAGAACATTTGCAAGGGATGTAATTAACTGTAACTCTCTTGTTGTTTTTGGAGTTTGCCATAGAATTGAGGGTTTTATAGAAGTATGAACATTTTTGAATCTTTTGTAGGAAATGTCAGTATGGCACAAGTTTGAAAAGCGCTCGTTTTCATATTTGTGAGTAGCATGTTTTATAATTTGTTTCCACCGTATTCTTCCTGGAAATATTTTGTCTCTGACAAAAATTTCAATAAATTCATAAATATTATATTTCTGCAAAATGCTACATATATCTGGAATAAAGCCTTTTTGTTCTGTAACATCTTTTCTAGAAAGATATAGATATAGTCTGAATAAAAATATTCTTTTAGTTGTTACATTTTCTGGAAGATGGCATAATTTACCAAGAAAGTTCAGTTTCCTTTTATCAATTTCTGATATAATTCTCTTTATCCCCAGTAAACTTTCGCTCATTCCTGACCGCGTGTTTTGAGGAAAGCCTTGCAGAATTTTGGTACAATGATGCTGAAATACATCGAGCTTTCTCAAGTCTTTGAGTCTGATATTCGACCAAACTTCACAACCATAAAGGGCTGATGGTATCACAATTTTTTGGTACAAGCTGACGTAGGTAAGAGGATTGGGTCTAGCTTCATTTGTGTCAACCCCTACAAGAGAATAAAATGATTTTCTGCCTTTAGTACAAGATCTGTCTACTTTAGTCAAGCATTTCATATTGGAACACACAGGAATTCCAACATGCTCGGTTTCACTTAAAATAGGTATAGTATGATTGCCTATTTTCCAGTTAAACTTCTCACATGTTGTTTGCTTATTCTGATTAAAAACTAATACACAGCTTTTACTAACGTTGAAGGTGAAGTTCCATGTTAGTGAGTATCTGTTACATATATCAAGCATTTTTTGCAAATGGATTGGTGTGTTTGCAAGCAGAGTTATATCATCGGCTAATGCTGGATTTCCAGACGGAGTTGACCCAACAAGTAGCCCTAATTTTGACTGATGTAATTCTTGTAAAAGGTTATTAATATAAACAAGATATAAAAAAGTTGATAAAACACCTCCCTGTCGAATACCCCGTTCTATTGGAAAAGGTTCGGATTTTGACTCGTTCATCAGGACAATGCTTTGAATATTTGTGTATGATTCCTTTAATACATGTAAAATCTTTCCTTGAATGCCCAGATTTCTGAGTTTTAGAAAAAGTCCGTCGTGATTCACAGTGTCAAACGCCTTTTTAATATCTAAGAAAGCAGCAAACACTCTTGATCCTAGTTCTAAAGTGGAAAAAACAGCTTCATGTAGATTGAAAGATGCTGTTATACTACTCAGTCCCTTTTGAAACCCCTGTTGTTCAGTATTAGGGAAATTATATATAGTGCTATTACACCATGCAGTTAATCTATTGAATAAGCACTTTTCAAATAGTTTATATAATACAGGCAGCAGGGAAATAGCTCTGTAATTGTCAGGGTCCGTTTTAGATTTCCCTCCTCCTTTAAATATGGGCACAATTAACCCTACTTTCCAGTCACACGGTATGTAACACTTTTCTATTACCCCGTTGAAAAGCATTGTAATGAATTCTGTCAGTCTTCTTCCCCCGTAGCGTAAATGCTCATTTTGAATACCATCAATGCCCGGGGCTTTCCTAAGTTTGAGCTGTTTTATGACAGAGGCTATTTCTTGAAAGCTAAATTTTACTTTAAAGATAGGTTCATCAATACAGAACTCGTCCGTTAGTTCATGATTTACAAATATGTCTCTAGATTGAGTGTACAATTTAGTAAAATATTTAGCAAACAGTCGAGATATTTCATCCGGCGCAGTCGCTAATTCACCGTCATATTTTAATTCAAAACAACATTTGGAATATTTGCTCTTGTTACGTTGTCTGTTGTACAACTTCCAAAAAAGCCTCACGTCTAATTCGGCTGCTTCATCTAAGTCTTTAAAAATATCTTCTTCATGAGCCTGTATCGCATATTCTTGGGTATTTCTAAATTCCCTTTTAGCAGTTTTATATTGCTTGTAAGATTCATGGACAAGCCCTCGTGGCCTTCCATTTTCTATCCACTTTTTCCGAAAGTAACGAGCTTTGCTATGAGCTTTCTTAACTTCTGGCGACCAATAAGGCTTTGTGTGAGGATTAAACTTTTTCGACGGTACGACATGAAAAGCTACATCCCTCATTACAGAAATTAATTTACTATTAATGTTTTCTATTTCTTGGGTTGATTGGGGTGATTGCGGGGTCGATTCACAATCTGCCTTTAATAGTCTATCTACTTCCAGTTGGTAAGCTATTAGTTTCTCATCTCCGCATTTAGACCAAGATGGAGATGGAAATATAGGAACACGAGAGTTACAATACCTTGCTGCTGCAAACGTAAGGGTGCTGCATACAACATGATGGTCTGAGGCTATGCACGTATCGTGATTTGTAAAAACCTCACAATCAACGACCCTATCTAGCATTCTTCTGTTAACAATTATATAGTCAAGAGTTGATCTGCATGGCTCGAACGTATAATTCAGTCCTTTATTTAAATTTGACTTGTTCAATGGTATCAAATCATTGTTTTCAACAAAAGCCGTGAACACGTTACATTTATACCATGTACACCATGATGATGGTGATTCTCTGTATCTGGCATTAAAATCCCCCATAATTATTACTTCACCGTAACACGAGTAATACTCATAGAGGGATTCAATTGAGTTAATACATTCTTGATATAAATTAAGATTTTCGTCAGAGGGTAGATACACACCAAATATAAAGACTGTGACATCTTTTATCGATCGTAATTCAATGCCAACAATTCGATCATTATTGCAATGTATTTCTTTTACTGAGTAGGCCAAGTTGTTTTTAATCATAATTGATACTCCACCTCTTCGACCTTTCGAGATTAAGCGGTTTTCAGTATTATCAATTTTTGTATAACACATGTAATCCCCATGAAGAGTATCTATAAATTTGCTGGTTTGTTTTGTTAGTTTGTGTTCACATATCACGGCGATATCACATTCTAATAGGTCAAGTAAATTACTGACACATAATGCAGAAGACATAATTCCTCTGACGTTCCAAGTAAGAATGTTAAGACTGTTGTTATGCATCAGTAAGCAAGCAGACATATACACCAATAATATTGCAGTAGTCATTAGTGACATTTGAACTAACATATTTTCTATACGGTAAACAATATATGTACAATAATCAAAGCAGATTACCACTCTCTGTGATTTCTTCTCGAGTCATAGGTGTCAAAGCTGTCATGCCTATGATCGTAATCATAATCATCATGGTCGCAGTCTTGGTCACGATCATCATAGTTATCATCGCGATCATGTTCCATATATTTGTTCCTTCTATCACGTTTTAAGTTAAATCCCAAATTATTTCCCCTGAATTCATTGTCGTCGCGTTCGTGATTTCCTCTATGTATTTTCTGTTGGTCGTATTTTGCACGCAACTGGTTTCTAGTGAGCCAGCGCTTACATGCTACACCATTCGGCCAAACAAAGTTTTTGCTTTCTATTAAGTTTGCTTCTTCTGCATGAATATTTACCCTCACTATTAAGTTTCGTCCATTCCTACTTTGGAAAATACGAATCACCGTCGGATGTAGTCCTCTTTCTTCCAAATAGGAAATTATCCCTGATCTTGTAGTTCGATTATCGATATTTCCTAGGTAATACCTGTACGTTTTTCTGCGCGATACTCCTATAAAGACTTCGCCAGAATCATCAGTCTTTACTTCGTTTGTATCAAAGTCTGGGCCTTTTTTATCTTGTCGATGATCATATCTTCCAGAATCAATTGGTCCACCGTTGCTCGTAATAGAAGGATTGTACTGTGTGTGGTTAGGACTGTATGTTACTTGACTGGTTTTGGAATTTCTATCTGTATACGATTGTTGTTGCTGGTCATGTTTTCGTTGTATTTCATCAGTATGAGTGAATTTTGGTTGGTCTCCAGCTAACTCTTTTCTTTCTTGTGCGTATTGTTTTGTTGGTGTAATAGTACTCACAGTTTGGTGTTGTATGTTCGAGTCTCTATACCCGCCTGGTACAGGTTGCGGACTCAAATGTCTAGCAGTGGCTTCTGCATATGTTACGGCGACATGTGCCTTTCCGCTAGATTCGTTATTTTGAAAGCGTAATGGTGGAGCGGTTTTTGGTATGGGTGAGCTGTTAACTACAATAACTGGACTCTTGGGAGAATCAGTGTGACCACTTGCTTTCTCACTATGTGGAAAATGCGTTTTCATTTTAGTTGATATTTGCAACACTTTGTTTGACAATTTCGAAGCATTGGCTTCAATAGCATCAAGTCGTGCTGTGTAGCTGGCTTCGTCAAAATCACCAATATTGTGAATTCTGCTCGATGCATACTTTTTAAAAGCTTCAAGCACCGTGAATTTAGCCTCAACTTCAGACACAAGTTTCTCTAAAGTAGATTGCAAGGTAGCGTTTTGCTTTTCTAGTTTATCAATTTTCTCGTCTCTCAATTGAATAAGTTTGGTAGCTTCATTTATTTCGATCTTTAAGTCATTAACCCTTACGGTCATGTTATGCAGGTCCGCTTTACATTCTGCTAATGTAAGTTCGCTTGAAGTGGAATCACTACTATCTTTACACCTGGGAGTCACTGGTGTTCTTGCGGTTGTTGATCTACAAAAAATGTCTTCTATTTCAGAATCATCTCCATTCAAAAATAAATATAAGGCATAGCAATCTTTGGCGTATTTTTTGGCACTTGTACCCTGTTTTGTAGATTTTCTTACGACAAGCCTTTTGTTTGGATAGGATGAGAGGTTGCTAGCCCTGTCGGCTAAAACAGATCTGTACCAGGACACTAAGTCCTCCTTTCCATTTGAAAGATTAGTGAGCTTCTCAATGTATAACTGTTTAGCAAGACCGTTAAGTTCATGGTCAAACCGAGATATTGTCTCCTGGCTGGGGATATGAGAGTACTGGCTACTGAAATTAAACTCATCGGATTGATTGTAGCTGTCTTCCTCCAGGCTTGGACAAAAAGCCACTGGCAACGGGTCATTGTTTGATTATTATGGAATGACATGGACAAAATGTCACTGGCAACGGGTCATTCTTTGATTATTATGGAATGACATGGACAAAAAGCCACTGGCAACGGGTCATTGTTTGATTATTATGGAATGACATGGACAAAATGCCACTGGCAACGGGTCATTCTTTGATTATTATGGAATGACGTGGACAAAAAGCCACTGGCAACGGGTCATTGTTTGATTATTATGGAATGACATGGACATGTTTAAAATGATTTGGAATTCCAAGCCTTAATTAAATTACGGAATACTTCCTACTTTATGCAAAGTAGAGGGTGAGACTCACTTTTAAAGAAAGGGAAATACCTAACCTTCCTCATGGTCTCTTTTCTTTAATATTCTTCTATCATCACTGCATGTTGTTTTGCTCATCCCCTTGTCAAAAGAAAGATTTGCAAGATTTTATTTATACAGTGATCATTGTTTTTCTCCTTCAAATGTTCGTTATGCAAAGCTCTCATGAAATTAGTCTTTTTTTAAAAAACAAAAAACAATAAAAGAACAACTCGATTAAAAATCTATAAAATGAAGTCGTGTTTTTTTCCATAATGTTATATTAGGAATGACAAATGTCTGAGTTATTCCAGACGTAACTGCATGACTTTTCTAATATAGAAGAGAATAAAAAGAAATATCAGATATTCCGATAAATAGAGTTGAGTAAACACCATCCTTTTTTGGTGACAACACAGAGAAGTGTTGCTTTTCTGCAAAATAGTCATTTCTAAATTAATATTTTTTTCATACCGTTCTCTCTAATTTAGGATGTTCAATATTCAATACCTGTTAAAGTGTGCCAGCAGTTATGTTTAATTGGCCAGAGGATTTCCATAACAAATAGTTCTTGGCTGGCTGAATTGTCAGCTCCACCAATGTCATTGTGATTTGCTGTTTCAGTCTCCATAGATTGAATGTTAACAGTTGTGGAAGGGAAGATTTGTATATGATCCTCAGAGTATATGTTTTGTTCACTTGTGACTGTCAAACCTGTGGTCAGTAATGTCTGTTCTTGGCCGTAAGAGATGGTATATGAAACACGTTATGATGACTGACCATATTTACCTGGAGATCCCTTTAGCAAAATATCACACGTGAAGATGTATGAAGACTGAAAAAGGAACTTTCAAGCTATAAATACCAGAGTAATATTTTAGCATTTTTACAGATAAAATAAAATAAAACTTTTTCATTTGCCTAGGTCAACGAATCTTGTTTGCAGACATAATCAATGTCTCATTTTTTACAGTTAATAATTATTCTTTTTGTGATAAAAAAAACAGTATGGGTTGGAAATGCATAAACACAAGAAAGACACGCTGACATACGTCCATGACTTTGACATTAGTAGTTAAGTCACGGTTGTGATATGCGATACTTCATATATATATATATATATATATATATATATATATATATATATATATATATATATATATATATATATATATATATATATATATATATATATACAACAATTCTTTTTCTGTTTCTATATCATAAAATTTAAGTTGTAACCTTGATTCTACATATAGAACAGTTATCGTAACATTTTCAACCAGAAAACTTATTCATTATATACATATTCCTATGCTATTGTTTGATTTAAATTTGCAAGTCCTTATGCCATAGACGAGTGGATTGTGGAAAGTTTTTATCAAGCTCCAAATTATTTGTACATTATGTTTCTGTTTCAGCAATCAATATTAATTAAAAGGACAAAAAATATGAAAGGAAATGTTAAAAGTTTTTTTTCATTATTAGTTTAGTTAAGTTAATATAAAAAATTTTTATAATTATCTTGTATAAATCAGTCTTTGGGGGTTAAAAACCATGTTTCTGGCGTGACACACCATAGCAACGCTGGTACACATGTTTTAAAGCCACAAATCCAAAAGACCATCACTTTGGAAATGCCACTTGTCCGTGACAAAACTACATGCACTTGCAATTGTAAATTAAATGAACCTAATCAAGGAACCCAATCCTGGATAGGTCAACATATTATTTGTTCTGTTTTTTTTAAATTTTGAACTGTCAGACAGTACTTATGAATCATTTTTCAGTCTCTAATAAAAATTCAATATTAAACGCCTTTATGGAACAATGGATTCTGCACATTGCGTATGTAGTTTGCACATTTTCAGTCTCTTTCAATGTGCATCATATATATTCAAAATGTTATACAGCTCATCACGTGTTCATAGAAGCAATAAAGATTACCCGCGCTCTAATAATGAGGCCACCTTATAGTTTGGTATGCACAAATCTACAAGTTGGTTGGAAGATAATATATGAACTTCTTTAGGATCCCAGCTCGAATGTTATGAGCTATGATGTAAATGACCGTTGATAACTTGTTTTCGAGAGAGAGAGACGCACATGTGTTTTTCATATAACTGACTTCTCTTCAGCGGTGAGAAAAAAAAATGTATTTAAATCCCATTCCTGTGTTCACATAGAAAGTTTAATATTACCCTTTACTTAGTGAGACAGCGGTAAGATAGTTATTATTATTATTTTATTTTTTTTTATAACTCCGCAATAATTTACAGTAAAGGGAAATAAATCTTGAATTGGTTCACAGTGTGTATGTTAGCAGTGGTTCTCGCTCTGGACTTCCGGTTTTTGTTACGTATACACAATGACGTAGATGGATTATAAATTGAATTTCGGCTCTTACTGTTTTTCAGTTTAATTCCAGATATTACCCTTGGAGATGGTGAAATAATATTGGTAAGTTTAATTTTGTTTGTATATATTTTCTGCATATGCGCAATTAGGTTTTGAAACTAGTCAAACATCTAACAAATAGGGATATGGGTGTGAAATCGAAACTTACAGGAAATCCTTTTCGTAACGTGTGCAAAAGGCTGTTCTAGAGCCATTGCCAGGTTAAGGTCGCAATCTTGACGCTGAAGTGGGTCAATATTTACTTTGGGGTTTAACGACATTTTCAGCACATAATAGGCCATATTGACGACCAATATATTTGGTGGACGAAGACCACGGGAAGAAATACCGACTCACGGGACGGTGTTGCGAAACACCCAAATCCACCCAAATCCAAACCAAATATGCGAAATCTTATTGAGTCTACTGTTTCGTCTCTAAATTGCAACGCACTCCCCACCCCAACGAATTTTTTTTTTTTCATTAAAAGTCGACGTTCCTGTGTTCCGTTGATATATAGATACAAATGTAATTTACGAGTCGTATATCTTTAGACTTTAATCTTCACGCCATTAATAAATAGACAAAGATTAATAAACGTTTCGCTTATTTTAAATGAATAATTACAGCATGAAAATGCATAACAAACACCTAGTAAACAGGACTGATAAAGAAATTTTCAATTAAAGGCCGACAATAACCCGGAAATTCACCGTATGGCAAAGATCGTGACAAACTGGTAAATGTTAATTATCTTAATCCTATAATTAGTATGTACCGACAAATATTGCTTTGATGGTCTTTCAGTAATCATGCCGCCTAGAAAGATACCGCGAAAACAAGGACAAATAATGAATTGTTTGATGACGAGAAACTTGCACCTTTTTTATTTTAAATGCAACAATTGTGTCCATTTAAGATGATAATTAACTGACCATGTCGTGAAGCATATAACAGGCAAATGTTTTAAGTCCTTCCTCACAATTACCTAGTCATTGTGCAACTTGTTTACAAAATCGTTAATCGAATCCTCATTTGAGATGTCTTGAAAGCGTGCATCTAGATTTCCATGTGGAAATTGTCAATCGAATTGCGTTTCCAACTGCAAATCGATGTGGTTAGTGTTCTACGTGGTTTCATGTGGCTTGCCAACGGCTAAGTAGTGATGAACTCGACCTGTGGTCTTCGCTTGAGTTGGATTACATATGTCTATCCTGCCGTTCTGTGAGTGGTGATGGAGTCCAGTTTGATTATCTCATGGGGATGCATCGTCTGAAGCGGGTAAGAATAGCTGCATACGCACAAATATGTATAACCCCTTATATGTAATACTCATATCTACCACTTTTAAATGTACGGATGCCTTTAGATTGGTTCTAATTAGGATATGGATTATTAATAATTAGATTGGTTCCAATATGGATATGGATTATTCATGTTATTCTTGACTTGTACGTTTCCTGATCTAAATGTTTAATTGACGTGATGACATTCTACGTGTACTGAATATTTTACTATACCAGGTATTAATGATTATTCTGAGATCAGGCGTGCATCCAAATATGACTTTCTTATGTATTTGTATTCTAGTGTTACGATCCCTGAAAATAAATGAGAGGAGGAAACAAAAGCTACCGCACAATTGAAGATAAAAACAAAAAATAGCAATATATTAGCGTGCTGAAATAAAATATTGCCTTACACATTGCGAATCAATTTAAGGGCATATCTAAACCTCAAAGCTGGCACTTAATTATAATCGGATTATGGTCAAGAGCGATCGTAGAACAACACGAACAACAACAAATATCAATAATACCATATCCCGCACATTGTACATAAAAAGAGATCACAGTACAATAGTTATTTAATCAGAACATAATCTTAATAGGTCTTAGTAATTCGGTGTGAACATTTTCAAAACCCCAAACTTCACATCCATATAGCAAAGTAGGTGGAACTGCATGAATCTATTGGAACGTGCAGGTTGTTTACTCTTTTATAGAGAACATTTTTTTTTTTTTTTTGTGGACCCCTCTTGGACCTCTAGCTATGTTAAGCTATAAGCCTTTAAGGTGTCCCCCTTTTGTGCCGAAAGTTGTTTTTAAAAGGTATTTTTTTATATCTGTATGTACCCCCATAGGTCTGTTGTTGTGGGTTTCTTTGAAAAAATAAAAAAGAATTTTGAAGAGAAATTTTATTTTTAAATTTTTGACTAGGGTTCATCTTGTGTATATTTTTAGATAGGCGTACTTGATTTGGATCCCGTTTCCAGGTTCCCATTCGTTCCACCTTGGCCTAAAGAAATTTACTCCATGGTTCGTACTCCTATAGAAAACATGCATGATTTTTATGCTTGTTGAATGTTGCATTTTATAGCTTTCAAAAGTCTCCTATTGATGGAATAAATTATTCAGTTTGTTTTGCGCGCTTCTTTTCTGCGCCAGACAATATTTTTCAAGAGCAGATTTGATATCATAAGAGTCCGGCAGTGGCTCCTCATGGTGATACTGACGTGAGACAAAATTATGTTTCTACATTGACTTCTAAGTTGATGATATGGAACAGACATGTTCTTTGGTATCAGGCGAATCGATTACCAAAAATAAGTACGAGTCTCTGCCATTGGATGACGAATATTTGGGGTCTATTGACCATGGATGTGAAGAATCTGACTAAAGTGAGGTAGATAATTTAACAATTCCTGATTCGCTGAATTGCGGTGTGAGTTTTGATGAAGTGACTGACATTTTACATACCGATGAATCTGAAGACAACAGTTACATTATGGAACCAGTAACCACACATAAATGTGGAAAATCGATAGATGCTCGTGCCATATCAGACATGTCAGATGTAAATACTCCCCATAACTCACCTCCATTTCCACCGATGATGCCAGCTAGCAGTCCTGGAAACTTCATGACCAACGATGAATTACTGAAGGTTATCATGTCTACTGTAAGATGAGAAAAAAGCATCCCACAAGAAATAAAAAGCTATGTATATACATAGTCATTAAAGCACCTGATGACGATAATGGTGCCAAAAACTTTACAGATGACTGTGGGTTTAGGATTGGAGAACTGCTACGACACTTAATTCAACTTTTGTTGTCGCTGATTCTGTTGACAAATTACGTAGCGTGTATATGAAAAACGAACAAGTACTGTGTCAAGAAAATGGTAAATGGAGCGATTACATATGAACCACTACTGCCTCAGCCATCGAGTGTTTTAACACTTCATAGATATTATACTAAATTGATGGCAGAAAAATCATTCAAAAAACGCGTAACAACAATTGCAGGATTGCCAGATTCCTTTCTTGTAGAAAAGAAAATGCTGGCCATTGTGGAATACTGTGGCAAAATGCCAGTAATCTTTAAACAACACAGAAATTCCAAGAAACTGGAGCCATATATAAGGACAGACCCGAAAATTCTTCACAGAGCAGCTGAAATGGCAAAGAAAGAGAAAGTCCACAACGTTCTGACAAAATTTATGGAAGACAACAGTTTCACAGCTCCAAAATCTACTAAACAAATAAATGACAAGAAATTCAGAGATCAGAAAAGAAAACGTGAAGAAAATATCAATTCCAGAATAAATATAGCTGATGATGTGGTAAGTGTTTTAAGTGAGCTTCACAATAATCCAATTATCCAAGAAGTAAAGCTAACGAAACACAAGAAACCTGTTGTCATTGTTTATAGCAATCAACAGATGGATGATATGATCAGAAACTGTGAAGGAAATGACGGGAGTGTTCTAGGCGTTGATATAACTTTCAACTTGGGACGTTTCTATGTCACAATCTTTTCCTACAAAAACCTATGCGTGATAAGCAATAGAACCAATGATTTTCAGGTTTTGTTTGGGCCATGTATGATACATTTTGATGCCGAAGAACAAACTTACGGGAAATTTTTCTCGTAAATTGTTCTGTTATAACTTGTTACTTTATAACTTAGCGTGTGGCAAAGGCAGATTGTATAATTTTATATAATAATAATCGTATTGAGAGACAAATACTAATAATATGAAGTTATATATTGCATAAGTGTAATATAAGTATATGTATTATTACAGATATATTTATAATAATGATATCAGTACGATAACACAGGCAGATAGAGTGTTACAACCGATCACAATAACGTATGACATCGTTCTCACAATACAAAATAAAGGGGCATAACTAAAGGTGCGTGTGTACCAATTTTACTTTCAACAAGACTAAAACACGGGAAGCGATTGGCAAGCTTTCTCGCATACCCACGCTGGCTGAGCCGAGACTCGAACCCACGCGGACAGAGGTGGGATGTGAGTGTTCTGTAAAGGCGTGTCTTAGACCACTAGGCCACCCTGGGCCTCCTGAAACGGGTCAAAAACATTAAAATATTACGAGTGCATGGAGAGTGAAGACAGCAAATTTTAGACCCTTCTAACATATGTAGATTTGACCTCTATATATCCTTACACCTCGCCCCACCCACCCTCACCCGACTTACCACCAGGGTCATATGTAAGAAACTACAGAGTGTTTGTAAAACACATCCCAAAGCTGTGAAAGAGCAGGTGTGCGTTATTAAAAGTGCATGCTAGCACACATGAACTGGCAGAAATAGATATTCCCCGCCTTCTATCCACAAAATGTGTTGTTGATAAAGAAATCATGAATTCTCATTACTGTATATTTATTGATTACATCTGGGATTGTGAATAATCATAGATAAAACTATTAGCTCCACTGCTGTTCTATAGAGGAAGAACTAGTACCTGTCTCATCAGTTTGTGTGTGTGAACGAAATATGAAAACTGCTTCATAGGATTCAATGGAAGTTGATTGTTAAGATAAAGGATTAAACATTGATTGTACCAAGGAGTGTTTCCTCACCCTACAGACAGTCCCTGGGTCATAACCTAAAAACTATGGATATATCCACTCAATAACAATATATAGTGGTCCCTCACAATAATGCCACTAAGTATAATGTTGCCCATCATATTACATGTGCACACGAAGATTAGGTCTATTTGTTTTTCTTTATATGTGATTCGTGCATATTGAGTGAGTGAATAATAAATACATGCAAGCTAATCAAATTCAAGGGTGTAAGGTATAATTAGTGGCTAAGATGTGTTTGACCTCTAAAGAATATGTGTGGTATAATTGCCCTCTAAAGAATATGTGTGGTATAATTGCCCTCTAAAGAATATATGTGGCATAATTGCCATCTAAATAATGTGTGTGGTATAATTGCCCTTTAAGAATAAATGTCGTATAATTGTCCTCCAAAGAATATGTGTGCAGGGATCGCGCTGGGCATCGTCAATGTCGCAAATTGCGATTTTTTTTCCCGATTGGCGACAAAATATACCATCTGGCGATAACGTTTTTGTCTGTTAAAACTTGTATGTAAAATCTTGGGTTTGGAGTGGAGGAATTCAAAGGCACCATGAAAGGAAGCCGCAAACTTGGGTATACAATGCACTGGAATCTATCTATTGTTACGTAAACAAATCCTTTGTTCATATTGACTGCTTATGCTGACATCTGGCTTGAGTACTTGTATGCGGTGATACACTCCAATAGTCATGCTACCGGACTAGCTACAATCGACCCCTAATCATTTTTTGTTTGTTTGAAAAAAATGTACCTGAAAAAAAAGTTTCCATGAAACTTCAAAGAAAACTGATTACCTTTGAAGCCTCAATCGTTCTGTATAAATATACACGGTTCTCGTCTAGCTAAGACAGGCAGTTTAACATTCTACTGTTCAGCCGACACAAGAAATTTACAAATACTGAGTCTGTAATAAACTGGATACAGTGTATCATTTAATATGACAAAAAGTCAGTCAGTTGATACAACTGTTTAAAGACAATTAAAAGGTAAGACGGTCAGAGATAAACAGACACCTTTCAGAGATTTACTGAATTAGCTCACAATAGCTAGGCTGATGTATCGTGTCAAATCCTTTGAGCATGCTGAGGGAGAGCCCATTAGGTTAATTTGCATAGGTAAAGTACTCTAAGTGGAACAACCCAATTTGTCTGAAGTTAAGTACATCAAAGAGAGATAATCTAATGAGAATCGGCACGTACGAATGTGAAGGAGACTTCGACTTTTTTGAAACTGCATTCAACAAGTGGGCAACCGTAAAATCATGACGCATACTCATGTGACATTCGATTTTATTATTTTCATGAAACAACACTTTAATAGCGCAAAACATTATAAATAAGCATACAAAACAGTCATGTAATGATTTATTCTGTAATATTGTGGTATTATTTTTGTTTGTTGTCAATAAAGTAATAAATACTCCATCTTTTTAAATTTTCATTGCCTACTACATTAATAGACATGGAAAAATACTTACTCCTTGCTTGGCGACACTTTTTGAAAATTGGCGACAAAATATTGAGATTGGCGATTTTTTGGGTGAAAACTTTTTTAAAGTCAGCACCATCCCTGGTGTGGTATAACTGCCCGTTAAATAATATGGGTGCAATAATTGCCTTCTAGAGAATATGTGTGGCATAATTGCCTTCTAAAGAATATGTATGGTATAATTGCCCTCAAAATAATGTGTTGTATAATTGCCCTCTAAATAATGTGTGGTATAACTGCATTCTAAATAATGTGTTATATAATTGCTCTCTAAAGAATATATGTAATATAATTGCCTTTGTAAAGAATATGTGTGGTATAATTGCCCTGTAAAGAATGCATGTGGTATAACTGCCCTGTAAAGAATGTGTGTGGTATAATTGCCCTTTAAAGAATGTGTGTGGTATAATTGCACTGTAAAGAATATATGTGGTATAATTGCCCTTTAAAGAATATGTGTGGTATAATTGGTAGCTTATGTTTGTTTATTCACTTTTACTAAGTTTTAGCAAATAGACCTAATGTTCTTGAGCCCATGAAAAAATGTACTGCAGTTTAAAGCACAGGGATTTGTAAACAGTTTGGGGCCCGGGTGGCCAAGAGGTCTAAGGTGTTTGCCTGTACAGATCATTAGCACATCTCACCTCTCTCTGTGTGAATTTGAATCTCAGCTTGACCAATGTGGGTATGTGAGAAAGCTTGCCAGTATCTTCTAGTGGGTCCATGGTTCTTCCTGGTTTCTTCCTCAACCAAATATACTGGCTGCCATTGATAGCCTGTCGTGTGGAAAAATGGCATTAAACCCTACAAAATCAAACCTGTATACAGTTGTTTCTAGTTGTACATTGAATTTTCATTAATTTGTGTCATATTTATCATCAGGTGTGATGATTGTGATTTCATAATCTTTACAGGTTCATGACTATCTGATGTTTTTAAGTTCATTTGAGGAGCATCATGTAGTTTGAAGATGTGTCACGGTGATCTAAGACTGAGAGGAATCATCTGGAAGTTTGAAGATGTGTCAGATTGACTTCAGACTGTTGTGCACTAAACTCCTCATGAGATATCAGACTGATTTCAGACTATTTAGAGGAATCATCTGGAAGTTTGAGACTGTCAGACTGCCTTCAGAATGATGTCAGACTATTTAGAGGGACTATTATGCAATGTCAGGCCCAGTCACACTTTTCAGACTATACAGTAACACTCACCTGCATGACCTGAGGCTGTTAACTGAAGACACCGTCAGGAGCATACTTGTCAGTGTTTCTCTCTATTTCTTTCTTTCCATTTTATGCACATTTTATCTATGTTTTATCTAATAAACACGCTCAAATTTCTCATATAGACAGTCTGTTCTGATAGACAGATATATATGAGAAGCTACTTTGGTTACACTTTTCCCAGTCTGCTAGTAGCTCATGAGGCTAAAACGTATCAAGGATTCTATCTCGGGAAGCAACTGATAGAGTATGACACCATTTTGGGGGATGCCAGTCCCTTGAAGGTTAACCACCCAGTCTGCTAATGGCTCATGAGGCTAAAACTTTTATAGGTTTCCATCTCAAGAAGCAACTGGCTGTGTATGACTCTCTCATAGTGGAATGCCAGTCCACAAAAGGATAACCATCCCAGCAGCTGTTGATACCCATTTACAACCAGATACCATGCAAGATTATGAACAAATTCTCATGTTCAGCATTGGCTCTACTCAGATTCTGATTTCTTATTGACTCATTGGTCAATGAATATATTAACTTTTGAATGATGTCATGAATTCAAACTGATTTGAGACTTATCATAAGAAGACATAAGTCAAGTTTGATTTTCAGCTTTCCCAACAAAATTTATTGATGTTATGGCCCCTGTTTGACTCTTTGAATCCTTTAATCGCATCATTTTATTTTCACTCAGTAACTTTTGAAAAACTTAGTTGATTCAGACTAAAGATTATAATGTGTAAGAAGACCTAGATTAAGTTGTTTTCACAGTTGTCCAGCAAACTTGAATGGAGTTATCTCCCCTGTTTGACTGATCATTTTCGTCGATAGCATCGGCAGTTTGTTTGAGCTCAATAACCATTTAAGGTCATCAAGGATGGAAACCAAATTTGGCACGATGCTTTACCTTAAGAACACCATTGTCAAGTTTAGTTTTCACACTTTTCCAACAAAATGTAACAAAGTTATAGATCCATTTAACTTAAAACTTTGCCCTTCAAATGGACCATATTGGCAGGGGACATCCATGTTGTATGGGCACATTTCTGGTTTATTTTCCATTTGCAATTGTTGACAAGAGACTTCTAACACACCTGGCAAGAAAATTATAGCTTTAACATACACTGGTAAAACATTTCAGTACAGACTGAAAGCATCGACAATAGTCAAATTTTAAATGTCCAGTCTGTTGTGTTTGCATTGTTATTTTATTATCAGATGGACAAATTACTGCCAATATATTTGGAGTGTATTGTCAAATAATATGAACTGTAGTGAAAACAACTTTTTCTGGCTGTTTTAAGAAATTACCAAATAGTGATTTGATGCTATGATATTTTCAAATACTTGATCTGACAATATAATGACATAAAACTGGCAACACGCTGACATAAATTACACATTTTCTTACCAGTTTGGATCTGATAATACTGATAACAGTATGGTTTTACTGGTAATTAAGAAATTATATGCTGGCAAGAAACTGACAATAGAGTGAAAACAACACTAATTTTCTTAAGGGGAAAACAGTTTATGTCAGATTACTGATAGACATTGTATTTAAAATCTTTATTGATTACTGATACACATTGTATTTAAAATCTTTAAATTCCTTATTGATTACTGATACACATTGTATTTAAAATCTTTAAATTCCTTATTGATTACTGATACACATTGTATTTAAAATCTTTAAATTCCTTATTGATTACTGATACACATTGTATTTAAAATCTTTAAATTCCTTATTGATTACTGATAGACATTGTATTTAAAATCTTTAAATTCCTTATTGATTACTTGGTACACATTGTATTTAAAATCTTTATTGATTACTGATACACATTGTATTTAAAATCTTTAAATTCCTTATTGATTACTGATAGAGATTGTATTTAAAATCTTTAAATTCCTTATTGATTACTGATACACATTGTATTTAAAATCTTTAAATTCCTTATTGATTACTGATAGACATTGTATTTAAAATCTTTAAATTCCTTATTGATTACTGATAGACATTGTATTTAAAATCTTTAAATTCCTTATTGATTACTGATAGACATTGTATTTAAAATCTTTAAATTCTTTATTGATTACTGATACACATTGTATTTAAAATCTTTAAATTCCTTATTGATTACTGGTACACATTGTATTTAAAATCTTTAAATTCCTTATTGATTACCGGTACACATTGTATTTAAAATCTTTAAATTCCTTACTGATACACATTGTATTTAAAATCTTTAAATTCCTTATTGATTACTGATACACATTGTATTTAAAATCTTTAAATTCCTTATTGATTACTGATACACATTGTATTTAAAATCTTTAAATTCCTTATTGATTACTGATACACATTGTATTTAAAATCTTTAAATTCCTTATTGATTACTGATACACATTGTATTTAAAATCTTTAAATTCCTTATTGATTACTGGTACACATTGTATTTAAAATCTTTAAATTCCTTATTGATTACTGATAGACATTGTATTTAAAATCTTTAAATTCCTTATTGATTACTGATACACATTGTATTTAAAATCTTTAAATTCCTTATTGATTACTGATACACATTGTATTTAAAATCTTTATTGATTACTGATAGACATTGTATTTAAAATCTTTAAATTCCTTATTGATTACTGATACACATTGTATTTAAAATCTTTAAATTCCTTATTGATTACAGATAGACATTGTATTTAAAATCTTTAAATTCCTTATTGATTACTGATAGACATTGTATTTAAAATCTTTAAATTCCTTATTGATTACTGATAGACATTGTATTTAAAATCTTTAAATTCCTTATTGATTACTGATACACATTGTATTTAAAATCTTTAAATTCCTTATTGATTACTGATACACATTGCATTTAAAATCTTTAAATTCTTTATTGATTACTGATAGACATTGTATTTAAAATCTTTAAATTCCTTATTGATTACTGATACACATTGTATTTAAAATCTTTAAATTCCTTATTGATTACTGATACACATTGTATTTAAAATCTTTAAATTCCTTATTGATTACTGATACACATTGCATTTAAAATCTTTAAATTCTTTATTGATTACTGATAGACATTGTATTTAAAATCTTTAAATTCCTTATTGATTACTGATAGAGATTGTATTTAAAATCTTTAAATTCCTTATTGATTACTGATACACATTGTATTTAAAATCTTTAAATTCTTTATTGATTACTGATACACATTGTATTTAAAATCTTTAAATTCCTTATTGATTACTGATACACATTGTATTTAAAATCTTTAAATTCCTTATTGATTACTGATACACATTGTATTTAAAGTCTTTAAATTCCTTATTGATTACTGATACACATTGTATTTAAAATCTTTAAATTCCTTATTGATTACTGATACACATTGTATTTAAAGTCTTTAAATTCCTTATTGATTACTGATACACATTGTATTTAAAATCTTTAAATTCCTTATTGATTACTGATACACATTGTATTTAAAATCTTTAAATTCCTTATTGATTACTGATACACATTGTATTTAAAATCTTTAAATTCCTTATTGATTACTGATACACATTGTATTTAAAGTCTTTAAATTCCTTATTGATTACTGATACACATTGTATTTAAAATCTTTAAATTCCTTATTGATTACTGATACACATTGTATTTAAAATCTTTAAATTCCTTATTGATTACTGATACACATTGCATTTAAAATCTTTAAATTCTTTATTGATTACTGATAGACATTGCATTTAAAATCTTTAAATTCCTTATTGATTACTGATAGAGATTGTATTTAAAATCTTTAAATTCCTTATTGATTACTGATACACATTGTATTTAAAATCTTTAAATTCTTTATTGATTACTGATACACATTGTATTTAAAATCTTTAAATTCCTTATTGATTACTGATACACATTGTATTTAAAATCTTTAAATTCCTTATTGATTACTGATACACATTGTATTTAAAATCTTTAAATTCCTTATTGATTACTGATACACATTGTATTTAAAATCTTTAAATTCCTTATTGATTACTGGTATACATGCTTTTCCTAATACAGTAAGTGTCACTAATATAATGCAAACCTTTGCTAATAGGATTCTAGATTAAACGTAATGTTGTTGTCATGCCTGCTTTAGCATAGGTGAGATGTAGGTATCAGAAATTCTGATGTTGGCGTCAATAGCCACATGGTGTCAACAATGGTTACATTTTTGTTGGCGTCAATAGCCACATGGTGTCAACAGTGGTTACATTTTTGTTGGCATCAATAGCCACATGGTGTCAACAATGGTTACATTTTTGTTGGCATCAATAGCCACATGGTGTCAACAATGGTTACATTAAAGTTTGTCCATATGATCATAAATATTACTGTGAGGAATAGCTATCTTACTTGAACTGTAGAATCAGGAACAGCTGTCATTTCAGATGTGTACCCCTACCTCCCTCTGACCCTACCCTCCCTTCCTCTGACCCCCAGGTATCTGTATGGTCATAAGTATCATACTGTGTGAGAGATAACTATCTTACTTGAAATGTAGAACCAGTAAAGTCTGGACTTTCTTATATGAGTACCCCAAACGTCCCTCTGGTCCCCAGGCAAGATAAAAGGCATTTGAAAATCGTGGTTACATTTTTCAGTTAAGTGTTTTTTTTTAGCTCACCTGGCTGTAAGTTTAATCTTTTCTTATGACCCTCTGCCTGGCATGCATCATCTGTCATCCATCGAGTGTTCTCCATCATCGGTCAGCATTTGTTATTTTCAGCATCTTCTAAAAAGCCACCAGATCAGTTTAAACCAAATATGGCAGAGAACTTTCTGAATGCCTTTAAAGCGTGCAAATATAATGTAGATCTGTCATGGAATATGTCCCCCATTATGGATAAAAGAAGAATCTCTAAACAACTTGTACAAATCCGCTGCACAGAATTTAAGATATGATATGTCAAAAAGCATTCAGGCATGAAGGCCTTTCAAACTGGTGCAAAAAATGCAGATCTGCCATCAGATGTGACTGTCATTACTAAATATTGAACTTAGATGTCATAAATTACCTTGCCCTGAAATAATTATATATTGCTAAAGAAAAAATAATAATCATTTATAATATTGCTACCGTATAATATTGTACCTTTCAGGAACACAGAAGCAATGAGTCAGTTGATTGCACCACAAAGGTTCCAAGACAAGGAGTATATAAACTGGGTAAAATGTAGCCTGGCCTTGATCCTTATGAAGGAGGGACTCCATGACTATGTAGATACTGAGGTGACAAAACTGCACTCGGATATCGAACAGAAAGTCACATCAGCCCCTGGTGGGCTTTCTGTTGGGAAGATATGTGGCCTTTGTACCTGGAAGGATGTCAGAAAAGCAAAGTTGAAATGCATGTGTAATGTGTGTGACAAATGGCTGTCTGAGATCTTGGCTGTACATAGTGACAAATCGAATCCTAGCATCAACTGGAAAAATGCAGATATAAGTAAATGGCCTACACATCCATATGAAATCGCTAAGGTGTACATGCCAAAAGGCCAGGACAAAACTCACAATCTCCCCCAAGAACTTGATGCACCAGAAATTTTATCTCTCATGAAGTATTGTACTTGGTTCAGCATTCCAAATATCCAACTTCTCTCTGATGTAAGTACCTAACTTTTACATAGAAGGGAGAATGGAAACAGATTTCTTATTTGCAAAATATTGCCTTTAAAATTCCAAGATACAGAAAACATTATGTAACAATGAAATGGACCATGTACATATTTTATCCCACTTAGTTTCACCTCATTAAAACAGACAGCAATAGACAAGTGTTGTAGTTCAAATTTTAAGTATTTCAAGAATAAATCTATTTACTTCTTTACTTGCCATATGTATAATTACATCAATTTACTTCTTTACTTGCCATTTGTATAATTACATCAATTTACTTCTTTACTTGCCATATGTATAATTACATCAATTTACTTCTTTACTTGCCATATGTATAATTACATCAATATACTTCTTTACTTGCCATATGTATAATTACATCAATTTACTGCCTTACTTGCCATATATATAATTACATCATTGTACTGCTTTACTTGCCATTTATATAATTACATTAATTTACTGCTTTACTTGCCATATGTATAATTATATCAATTTACTTCTTTACTTGTCATATGTATAATTACATCAGTTTACTTCTTTACTTGCCATTTGTATAATTACATCAATTTACTGCTTTACTTGTCATATGTATAATTACATCAATTTACTGCTTTACTTACCATATGTATATGCCACCACAAAATGCAATGACTTATGTTACAGTTATGTCCATCCATCCATCTGTCTGTTCAAATTTTAGTTTTCCACACAGTGTGTTCTGCTTCATGTACCTTGACAAACCCTGGAAAATTTGTTACTCAGGAGAATGCTAATAACCCTATCAGTTGTATGGAATAAAGGTCAAAGGTCATGGTGAATAGCCAGAGAAAGTAAAACTGTTTCGGTTCAATTGAGTACTGCTAACCATACTTTCACAGAACTATGTAGACCTGTTTCTCTTAATAGGACAAAGTAATATACCAGTTTACCTGTTGTGTAGTCCAAAAGGTAAAGTTGACTGATACTTGAAAGGTAAATGGTTAATGTACAACAACTTTAGTTCTAAGAAACATATCTTTATCAAACCTTAGTGATTTGTTGCCTTTGACAGTGCAAAGATGCCTATAGATTTGATGTCTTAATGTCAGTGGTCAAGGACATTGCATTCTAACTGAAGACATTAACAGTGTTTGCATCATTTGAGTTTTATTGCACTTATACCACAATTATATTTACAGATGGGTTGCAGTTGATAATACAATCAAGCATGATGATTTCAGGTTCAAAAGGTGAAGACCATTACCTTTGTGTTACCAATGCAACAATTTGCATACATTAGCATAATTTTCCTTTTCTATATTTCAGTTGATAGATTTCCGCAATAAAGTTTTGCACTCCGGTGAACTCAGGGTCTCTGACAGTGATAAAGACATTGGGATAGACAAGATGATACAGCTATTGTCTTACCTGAAAATAATTAGCAGTACTCAGTCTGAATTAAGCAAGGTAACTCAAAAGTTTTTGGTGAAACAGCTTATAGTTTAATCCAAATGTAAATCTTTTTGTGAAATTTGTTGATGTCAGCATATCTCATGTTGTAGGTTTCACAGAATTGTGCGTACTTTATTTCAATGCATTATATATTAACAAAAATGTGCTCGGATTTTGTTGCTGCATACAGCATTGCCCAAGGGTGGTTTATTTTTTCAGCTTTAGTCATTTCAAAATACTGAGTTCGGTTCATCGTATGCTGCATGAGCGAAGTGACTGCAGTGATAAACCCAACTACCTCAAGTTCTAAAGCTGTGCATTTTCTCCACAGCTAGGGTACTTATAGCCAGGGTACTTATAGCCAGGGTACTTATAGCCAGGGTACTTATAGCCAGGGTACTTATAGCCAGGGTACTTATAGCCAGGGTACTTATAGCCAGGGTACTTATAGCCAGGGTACTTATAGCCAAGGTACTTATAGCCCGGGTACTTATAGCCAGGGTACTTATAGCCAGGGTACTTATAGCCAGGGTACTTATAGCTAGGGTACTTATAGAGTGCATTTTCTCCACAGCTAGGGTACTTATAGAGTGCATTTTCTCCACAGCTAGGGTACTTATAGAGTGCATTTTCTCCACAGCTAGGGTACTTATAGAGTGCATTTTCTCCACAGCTAGGGTACTTATAGAGTGCATTTTCTCCACAGCTAGGGTACTTATAGAGTGCATTTTCTCCACAGCTAGGGTACTTATAGCCAGGGTACTTATAGCCAGGGTACTTATAGCCAGGGTACTTATAGAGTGAATTCTCAATGTATAATCCCAATACAATGAGTTTTGTCTCCACAGCTAGGGTACTTATAGAGTGAATTCTCAATGTATAATCCCAATACAATGAGTTTTGTCTCCACAGCTAGGGTACTTATAGAGTGAATTCTCAATGTATAATCCCAATACAATGAGTTTTGTCAGGAAGCTTTCTGCTTTATTGGAGCAATCTTCAGTTGTAGAGGTATGTGAAATAGAAAAATTTATTCTTTCTTGCTATCAGTTTTATGTGATATAAAAGTTTTATAGATTTAATGTTTGGAAATTTATTCTAAATTTTATAGAGAGTCAGATCTATGTCATATAATGACATGCTATAAGATAGACTACAGTCTGTTTCAAGTTAGCCATTTTTATACCCTTGGTGATAGAATCATGCAGTGTTCATATTTGTATATAAATTCTATATGTTGATCGTCCATGGTGATAGACCCATATATCAATCATATTTGTTTATAAGTTCCATACGTTGATTCTTATTTAATTAGTTGTTGAAGTTACATGTTCTGGTTAGTCCCATTTAGAAACTATATCACTTCCTTTTATCAGTTGTTGAACTCGGTGCACATCATTCTGTTAAATCCATTGTTGGACTTTATGCACGCGAGTATGGTGTCATATTCATTCATTGTTCAATTACATTATGAATTAACATCTTGTTCATGAATGTTGCTTTCATTGTCTTTGCTAAATCCAATCCCAACCCGGCTTCATCCTGTTACAGTGGGTGAGAAATTTTAATGAACATTTTTCAGGATATTCTGTTTATCATTTCAGAATTGAAAACGAGTTGAATCTGTCAGTTTTCACATCAATACAAGTGATTTTAAATTCATTGTTACTTTGTCAGTAAGGTACTTGTTTTCAAAGTAGATAATTTTATTTACTTCATAATAGAACAATAGAATTCTACAGTCACTAAATGGTAAAATGGCAGTTTTTGTAATATTTTTGCTAGTATTCTTCATAATTTTATACTGTGTAGAAAATCAAGTCCTTTATGAAAAAAAATAAGGTTGGTTTTAGCATTTCCTATTTTTCAGCATATATCAAAGTCATTTTTCCTCTTTTATCATCTTCAATATCCAAAAGAAAGATTACAATAAACCTTTATAGAACAATCATTACATGAAATATTACTTGGAGCACTCTTACAAGAAATATTACTTTGAGCACTCTTACAAGTAATATTACTTTGCGCACTCTTAGAGGAAAACCTACTCAATATTCAGTTCATAAGTTCAGCTGAAATTTCATATTTCTATGAACAGCACCATATCATAAGTGTTCGCGAAAAGGCCAAAATGGTAGACCGACAAAATCTTGATGGAGTATGACATCATAATATATATATGCACACACGTATAGTTGGGTATTCTACATTGTTATATACACGTATAGTTAGGTATTCTACATTGTTATACACACGTATAGTTGGGTATTCTACATTGTTATACACACGTATAGTTGGGTATTCTACATTGTTATATACACGTATAGTTAGGTATTCTACATTGTTATATACACGTATAGTTGGGTATTCTACATTGTTATACACACGTATAGTTAGGTATTCTACATTGTTATACACACGTATAGTTAGGTATTCTACATTGTTATATACACGTATACTTAGGTATTCTACATTGTTATATACACGTATAGTTAGGTATTCTACATTGTTATATACACGTATAGTTAGGTATTCTACATTGTTATATACACGTATAGTTGGGTATTCTACATTGTTATACACACGTATAGTTAGGTATTCTACATTGTTATACACACGTATAGTTAGGTATTCTACATTGTTATATACACGTATAGTTTATACACGTATAGTTAGGTATTCTACATTGTTATATACACGTATAGTTGGGTATTCTACATTGTTATATACACGTATAGTTGGGTATTCTACATTGTTATATACACGTATAGTTGGGTATTCTACATTGTTATATACACGTATAGTTGGGTATTCTACATTGTTATATACACGTATAGTTGGGTATTCTACATTGTTATATACACGTATAGTTGGGTATTCTACATTGTTATATACACGTATAGTTGGGTATTCTACATTGTTATATACACGTATAGTTGGGTATTCTACATTGTTATATACACGTATAGTTAGGTATTCTACATTGTTATACACACGTATAGTTCGGTATTCTACATTGTTATACACACGTATAGTTCAGTATTCTACATTGTTATACACACGTATAGTTAGGTATTCTACATTGTTATATACACGTATAGTTGGGTATTCTACATTGTTATATACACGTATAGTTAGGTATTCTACATTGTTATACACACGTATAGTTAGGTATTCTACATTGTTATACACACGTATAGTTATGTATTCTACATTGTTATATACACGTATAGTTAGGTATTCAACATTGTTATATACACGTATAGTTAGGTATTCTACATTGTTATACACACGTATAGTTAGGTATTCTACATTGTT
Source organism: Margaritifera margaritifera (assembly GCA_029931535.1). Taxonomy (NCBI): domain Eukaryota; kingdom Metazoa; phylum Mollusca; class Bivalvia; order Unionida; family Margaritiferidae; genus Margaritifera; species Margaritifera margaritifera. The sequence continues at coordinate 1,593,578 of JAQPZY010001507.1, read as the reverse complement.
ATATACACGTATAGTTAGGTATTCTACATTGTTATATACACGTATAGTTAGGTATTCTACATTGTTATACACACGTATAGTTAGGTATTCTACATTGTTATATACACGTATAGTTAGGTATTCTACATTGTTATATACACGTATAGTTAGGTATTCAACATTGTTATATACACGTATAGTTAGGTATTCTACATTGTTATATACACGTATAGTTAGATATTCTACATTGTTATATACACGTATAGTTAGGTATTCTACATTGTTATATACACGTATAGTTAGGTATTCTACATTGTTATATACACGTATAGTTAGGTATTCTACATTGTTATATACACGTATAGTTAGGTATTCTGTTCAATGAATGAGTGGAATTATATAGTCTTTTGATATAATCAACATTAAAATTAATCCATCAGTCATTCAGAGCAAACATTCATCAGAAATATAAAATTAAAATTCCTGTCAACATTTTGAAAAGATTCCTTTATTCAGAGAAAAAGATTTTCAATTATGTTTAAATCAGATGACTTTGTTGGCCATGTAATGTATCAAGTATTATTTAATCCAGGCATGTGCAACTTGCGACCCTTGCATTGGTTTTATCCACTTACTTACATCATAGGATCTGGCCTTAAAAATTTCTTAGAGGAACTTGCACATGCCTGATTTAATCATTTGGACTCCTCAACTATCCATGCCTACTCTATAGGGGAATTATTGTTGTGGAAGTGGTAGGGTTTATAACAAAAATGTTATAAAATGTTTCGCTAAAACTGGCCAAAGATGTTGATCGAGAATGTTATGATATTTTATGGAATTATTGTTTCTGTCGACCTTACACAAAGTCCCCACACTGCAGTAAGTGATGCAACCCCACAAAATTATTGACACCACCCATTGCAGGGGAGGGCACATGCACTCGAGATGATATGCTTACTTTAAATATCACCAAACAAACACGGAACTATTTTTGATTCATGACTAAAAATTGACTTGACTCCACTGGTCATCATTTCATCTCCGATGCCCTAAACACCAAGAAAGTCTCTTTTCTTCTATTAATTTTCTTCATGCACATCTTTCAGTAACAGATTGATCTCTGTCAATCTTATATTCAATGAATTCAGCAGTAATATCCTTAAAACCTTTACACTATTTTTCCTTACATGTCTCGATAGGCTGGCTTCATCGTATCTACTTATTTTGCTAGGTCAACCTGATCTTGGTGCATTTTCCATGCTTCCAGTCAGTGCAACATTCTTCAACACACACTGAGCAGTAGATTTAGGAATACTTTGAAATCGACATCTAGCCGTTTTATGTCAATACTCAGTTCAGCAGACATACAACACGTTTGCGTATCAGTTGTGTCCTTTCTGTCGCTACAGGCAGACAACAATAAAACAATGTATCAATTAGCTGAATTCATGAACATTTTATGAGGGGTCATCTCAAAACCACATATTTTCATAAAGGCGTGAAATACGTTAGAGTGGAGGATGGGGTTTGTTTGCATCCACCATTTTGATCTTTGTGTGAATACTTAAGATACATCATTGTATCTTTTCACATTTACCTGCCAAACTGGTAGAGACCTTGACATGAGTAATTTTACTAACTGCATTTCACATTTACCTGCCAAACTGGTAGAGACATTGACATGAGTAATTTTACTAACTGCATTTCACATTTACCTGCCAAACTGGTAGAGACATTGACATGAGTAATTTTACTAACTGCATTTCACATTTACCTGCCAAACTGGTAGAAGCATTGACATGAGTAATTTTACTAACTGCATTTCACATTTACCTGCCAAATTGGTAGAGACATTGACATGAGTAATTTTACTAACTGCATTTCACATATATCTGCCAAACTGGTAGAGACATTGACATGAGTAATTTTACTAACTGCATTTCACATTTACCTGCCAAACTGGTAGAAGCATTGACATGAGTAATTTTACTAACTGCATTTCACATTTACCTGCCAAACTGGTAGAGACATTGACATGAGTAATTGTACTAACTGCATTTCACATTTACCTGCCAAACTGGTAGAAACATTGACATGAGTAATTTTACTAACTGCATTTCACATTTACCTGCCAAACTGGTAGAGACATTGACATGAGTAATTTTACTAACTGCATTTCATTTGCATTCATTCTGCATTTTTTGCATTCCATTTATCTTCTGTTTGTGTTTGCATTTAAGGTATCATCTCTAGTTGTTTTTGATGTATGGTCTTATAAATGCATTCTGACTAGTATTAAGTAGAGATAAGTATCGCTTTCGTATTTTGTCATCTTAAAAATGTGCTTTAATAAAATATAAAATGCTTAAAATTCATAAGATGGCATTAAAGTTATGATAAATAAATATATAACTGTAACTGTAATGGCAGTAATAATATACTGTTATAGAGTATTTGTCAGCAAATTTTATTTCCTATTTCATTTTGTTAAAACAAAAATGGTACAGATACAACTAGCAGTGATGGTGTCATCACAATAATGGGAGTTAAATAAATATCGCAGTTATGTAGCAAAAATAGCGTGTCACTGTAAAGAATCTGATTCTAGCTTATCATGTACAAGGGCATTAATCCTTGAATCTGATCCCAGATTACCACGTACAATGGCATTAATCCATGAATCTGATTCCAGATTACCATATACATGGGCATTCATCCATGGATCTGATCCTAGATTATCATGTACAAGAGCATTAATCCTTGGATCTGATCCCAGATTATCATGTACAAGGGCATTCATGTGTGGATCTGATCCCAGATTATCATATACAAGGGCATTCATGCGTGGATCTGGTCCCAGATTATCATGTACAGGGGCATTCATGCGTGGATCTGATCCCAGATTATCATGTACAAGGGCATTCATGCGTGGATCTGATCCCAGATTATCATGTACAAGGGCATTCATGCGTGGATCTTATCCCAGATTATCATGTACACAGGCATTCATCCATGGATCTGATCCCAGATTATCATGTACAAGGGCTTTCATCCATGAATCTGATCCCAGAGTATCATGTACAAGGGCATTCATCCATGAATCTGATCCCAGATTATCATGTACAAGGGCATTCATGCGTGGATCTGGTCTCAGATTATCATGTACAGGGGCATTCATGTGTGGATCTGATCCCAGATTATCATGTACAAGGGCATTCATGCGTGGATCTGATCCCAGATTATCATATACAAGGGCATTCATGCGTGGATCTGGTCCCAGATTATCATGTACAAGGGCATTCATGCGTGGATCTGGTCCCAGATTATCATGTACAAGGGCATTCATGCGTGGATCTGGTCCCAGATTATCATGTACAGGGGCATTCATGCGTGGATCTGATCCCAGATTATCATGTACAAGGGCATTCATGCGTGGATCTGATCCCAGATTATCATGTACAAGGGCATTCATGTGTGGATCTTATCCCAGATTATCATGTACACAGGCATTCATCCATGGATCTGATCCCAGATTATCATGTACAAGGGCTTTCATCCATGAATCTGATCCCAGAGTATCATGTACAAGGGCATTAATCCATGAATCTGATCCCAGATTATCATGTACAAGGGCATTCATCCATGAATCTGATCCCAGATTATCATGTACAAGGGCATTCATGCGTGGATCTGGTCCCAGATTATCATGTACAGGGGCATTCATGTGTGGATCTGATCCCAGATTATCATGTACAGGGGCATTCATGCATGGATCTGATCCCAGATTATCATGTACAAGGGCATTTATGCGTGGATCTTATCCCAGATTATCATGTACACAGGCATTCATCCATGGATCTTATCCCAGATTATCATGTAAAAGGGCTTTCATCCATGAATCTGATCCCAGAGTATCATGTACAAGGGCATTCATCCATGAATCTGATCCCAGATTATCATGTACAAGGGCATTCATCCATGGATCTTATCCCAGATTATCATGTAAAAGGGCTTTCATCCATGAATCTGATCCCAGAGTATCATGTACAAGGGCATTCATCCATGAATCTGATCCCAGATTATCATGTACAAGTGCATTCATCCATGGATCTGATCCCAGATTATCATGTAAAAGGGCTTTCATCCATGAATCTGATCCCAGATTATCATGTACAAGGGCATTCATCCATGAATCTGATCCCAGAGTATCATGTACAAGGGCATTCATCCATGAATCTGATCCCAGATTATCATGTACAAGGGCAATAATCCATGAATCTGATCCCATATTATTATGTACAAGGGCATTCATCCGTGGAAATTTAGAGTTGGCCTGAAATAAATTAACATAGATTTCCAGATCCATCCATGAATTCTCATTTACTTTTTGTTTATCATTCATCATTCTGAACTTTGCATTTTGTACTGTTCATTTTCTTCCAGTTCATCATTTAATTTGTTTTTATTCTGGATATCATTTGTGTTTCATTCTTTTCTCATTTCACCGGTAAAATTACCCATTTCAGGGTCTGTACCATGGTAACCAATGCAGATAATCTCCCTTGACTGAAATAAATCTTAAAGATCACTTAGTTTGCTGTTTCCAATATGTCTGTGATGTGATTTTATTTGTACAAAGTTTAATACAAAATGTACAGACCTTATATTTTGATGTGGAAAATTTGCACTTGCATTCATACACTAATTACAGACTGCAATTGCATAGACTTTAAGAATGTTGTCCATCAGTTCTGTGACCTTTATCTCTAGTTAAAGATTCAGTTTTTACCCGTTTATTTGATTTTTCTCTCCTTATGTCATCTAAAGTTTGTTTTTCCATAATTGAATTCATCTAGATTGGTGGGAAATCAATCATCATGAAAAGAAACTTAAACTCGATATAATTTAAGAACTGTAAAAAAGTATTTTTATATTCTATATCATGTATTAGTTACAAGTTTTATCAAAACCTGACAGTATTTATTCATTTAAAATGCCTGAAACTGGGGAAAACTCTATAATTCAAAATACTGATGGATTCATGAGGAAATGGGTCTTTTCTACTGAGGTAATATGGATGTAAAGTGTACATTGCTTGAGAGGGAAAGGATTAAAGTTTTGGATTCTACTTTAGTTTATAGGCTTGAGTGTAATGGCATTTGTAAAAAATGGATGAGTTATCTATTATGTGACTAAATTGGGGTGGACGTCACTATCCTCAAAGCACCATGAAGTGATATGACCCGCACTTGTATTCATGTAATAGGTTGTCCATTACATCACTACATGGGCTGGAAATCACAGATCTCAAAGCACCATGAAGTGATATGACCCTTTCTTATTGTCACATAGAAAGTTGTCAATTGCTTAACTACTTGGGCTGGAAATCATTGACCTCAAAGCACCACGATGTGATATGACCTTTTCTTATTGTCATGTAGAACATTGTCCATTGTATAACTACTTGGGCTGGAAATCATTGACCTCAAAGCACCACGATGTGATATGACCTTTTCTTATTGTCATGTAGAACATTGTCCATTGTATAACTACTTGGGCCAAAAATCATTGAGCTCAAAGCACCACGATGTGATATGACCTTTTCTTATTGTCATGTAGAACATTGTCCATTGTATAACTACTTGGGCCAAAAATCATTGAGCTCAAAGCACAACGATGTGATATGACCTTTTCTTATTGTCATGTAGAACATTGTCCATTGTATAACTACTTGGGCCAAAAATCATTGACCTCAAAGCACCACGATGTGATATGACCTTTTCTTATTGTCATGTAGAACATTGTCCATTGTATAACTACTTGGGCCATTGTATAACTACTTGGGCCATTGTATAACTACTTGGGCCATTGTATAACTACTTGGGCCATTGTATAACTACTTGGGCCATTGTATAACTACTTGGGCCATTGTATAACTACTTGGGCCATTGTATAACTACTTGGGCCATTGTATAACTACTTGGGCCATTGTATAACTACTTGGGCTGGAAATCATTGTCCTTAAAGCACCATGAAGTGATATGACCTGAACTTATTTTCGTATAATAGGTTGTCCATCACATAACTACTTGCGCTGGAAAATTGCATACTTCAAAGCATCATGAAGTGATATGAAGCTTTCTTATTGTCACGTGAAAAGTTGGCCAATATATGACTACTTTGGCTGGAAATCACTGTCATCAAAGCACCATGCTGTGATATGACCCTTTCTTATTGTCATGTAGAAAGTTGTCCATTACGTAAACACTTGCCCTGGAAATCACTTACATCAAAGCATCATGCAGCAATATGACCCTATCTTAATGTCAATTAGAAAGTAGTTATTTGGGTAAAGCTTTTGATCTGGTATCATACACTTAAATGAAACATTTTTAATGGATTCTGCCCATTATAATTTCTGTGTTGTAATTTTAGAACCTTCAGTCTTCTGTTTCAGTTTCCAGACTTCTACTTATAATTGATATCAAACTATGTTATGAAATACTTGGAGATAAGCATAGGCACTTAAAACAATTTATATTGAATAGAGGTACAGCACTGTTATATGTTGTGTAAATGGAGACATCACACATATAGAATAGAACTGTATGTACCTTCTATTCATGTAAATGGTTACATGCCTATGGAGATACAAAATCAATCTGCTGTATATTCAGCTTTTTTCTTAAAGAAATAAATTTATTTCCTACAGTCATAAAGGTTAATATTTCATTTTTAATCAATAATGCAGATCAAGTGTGAAGACATCGACATGAACTTTCGAGAAGTTGAAATTAGAGTCCTGCAAAACTTGGTGTCTGACCTCTACAGTGCCATTGCTAAAGTGAAAGGGGAGATAACATCACTGAAAAGTGTCCAAACTCAACAGTCTGAGGAGATCACCATGGATATGGAAGACATGAAGAAATCCCTACTGGAGGTTTGTATTGATTTTCCAAAATTTATGAAAACGTGTGCATATATTTTAAGTTGAGGTACATACCTTACAAACAAAAATGGAAGATCGGCTAGGATTCATAAAGTTTGCAAGTTCAAGTCTGAGAACAGATTTGAAGCTTTAGATTTGAATTATATCTCAGATGTTATTGCTAACTTTATGATATTTTCAGTAATACAGTTCGGTCTTTTCTGAATTTTTTCTATCAATATTCAAATCATAGGCTTGAATGAGAGAATGGTTTCTTCAGCTGAATTTTTACTCGCTGATATACTTTTGCACTGGAACAAATGTAGGAATTTAAGGCTTGGAATGTGTGAGTGATAAAAAATGTAGATGTCCAAAACTGAATTGCTCTTGTTTGTCCATCCGACACAACCTAGGATCCTTTTTTTTTTGCAGTCAACTGTTCATACAATTTTCAAATGCATTGCTTTCACTTTTCATAATGTTTGCAAAGAAATGAAAAAGTGCAATAGGCATTTTGGGTTTCTGACAAAAAAATGTATATTTGAAACAAAAATGTTTTGACTTGTGATTTTTCAAATGATCACTATATTGTAATTCCATAGTTATTGACTTCTCCTCCAGTTTTGAAAGCTTTGTTTCAGAATTTAGTTTTCTACATTTGCTGTTAACCTAATGGAAGTGTAAGTGATGCACTATAGGTTTTTGATAAATGAATTGTATGGTACAAAATTCAGTGTTTTCAACTTTGTCTAGATTTGTTTGACTGTCACACCTCAGGGCATCACATCAGTTGTTTTCTCCATGCTGTACCCTTTGCATCTAATGGCACAGTAAATTCAAAAGAGCACATGTAAACATTAACGTGTTGTAAAAGGCATACAACAATAATAATCTAAATTGTCCACAAGTTTGTGCTCTGTGTCCCAACTATTAAGCAAGTCCACTAGGTCATCAAGACCCTTGATTTTATAAACCAAGGCCTTGTTGGCAAGATTCACATTGATCAGTATTACCTAGTTCACCTCTCCCTCAATAACTCACGAGTAACAGGGTCCATAAACACTAAATGCAGCATAAGTGAGGGTGCAAGATAGCAATGGAAACAAAGTTTGGTTGACTTTGATGGGAGTGGGGTGACAGTGCTTGAAACTTTTTGTTGATACATGAAACTTATAATCTTCTAGAGCTTAAGAAGTCAAATAAAGTTAATAAATTGATTACAGACTTTTAATATAAACCCAGTTGTCATGCATTGGATGCAGATTCGTGCATCAGTAAAATTAGAGTTACCTCCCTCTAAGTATCACACCACATGTATTGTAAACTCAAATTAACTTAAACCTCATAGCTCATAAACCACCGGATCCAAACACAGTGATGTGGTTGCATAATTAAGATAGTGATTTTAAATGTCTTGTTCCTTGATAGCACATGGAAATGATTGAAAGTATATCCATGTTATTTGTACTAGTAAACATAGGTGGCATGCTGCACCATCACAATTATTAAAAAAATACAGACCAAAAAGAAAGAGAAAAATCTGAAAAATTTACTCTTTTATTAGAACATGCAAGTTATTTATGAATCTATCACTGCAGCATTTAAAGAACAATCTACAGATTAGCCAAAGGCAAAAACTTAGGAATTGTCCGCAGTGTGTGATTATAGCAAGAAATAATGCTGATCTACACTGCTGTTTACTGTGATGCAGGACCATTCAGTTCTCAATGATTGTCAAAGTAATGCCAGCTTAGCCACTGAGTAAGGACTTAATTACATTCTCACAGAACACTTGCGGGCATTGATGTGACATTTGATCAGACCCTTTTCACATTTGAATAGATGAGGGCATATCACATTTTTGATGATTACTTTAAAACCCAATTAAAAGATAAAATTATAACATGAATTTAAAAATACTTAATTAATTGGTATTTATTTCATATACTATTGCCACCAGGAATCATTTACCAACAATTTCAATTTCATCGTATATTGTATTTTTTATTGAGAAAGTATTTTTGTTGAGGAAAAGCTAACAAATATGTTTTCTCATTCATATTTGTGAATTTCATCATTACAATTCCAGATTTCTACACTGACTTTCATCTTTGATGACAGTTTGGCCGATCAAGTGTAATGCACAAAAAATGGAATAATCGTACTTCAGATGATCCTGAATAAAAAGGCTGGCCCTAAAATTGCCACAATGAAATATAGGATTTATTTTTTGGCTGAATTACAAGGCAATTCTGGATTATGGATTGATGATTATGTCAATCCATCCATCAGTTGATATGTCCATTCACATGGTTTCAACGTTCATGTTAAAGTTTGCGTTTATGTCATTTTTTCAGACTGTCGCTTGTAGAGTTACACAAGTTGGCATTTAGATAATGTGTGTGGAATTCTATACCTTTCAAACCACTGTGACCTATATTTCATGGTTCAGAAAGATTGGTTAACCTTTGCATTTAGCTCATTTTGTCAGAAACTATTGCTTTTTTGAGTCACATAACTTGGTATGTAATTCAGTCATGAGGTGTAATATTGCTATCAATGAAAGCTAGGTCACTGTGACATGTGTTTGATGGTTCAGTGGTTTGTGCTTACCTTTTGGTCAAAGTTAGTTTTTCTAGGTTTGTGTTCAGGTCTGATTTTTCTCAAACACATAGAGTCACATAAATTGGTATTTAGATGTGTCAATCTACATGTATCTCAGTGCTTCAAAGGGACCAAAACATCTACCAAGATTGGTACCCCATGACTAAAAATCAGTTTACAGCATTCATGGTTTGCAATTGATCATACCGCCATTGGCAGTTTCTTATGTTACAACTGTGCAGCAGTTTAAAAGACAACACTCATGAAGAAGTAATGTGTAAAAAAAATGTGTGTATTGAATAAGAAAATATCATGTGACAATAGTTACAAATAATTTAGTTTTCAGAGAGAAAAACACTATGAGATTATTGTAGTACTTTTGAAGAAATTTAATGTAAATATTCATAATTTCAATTATGTAAGCAAGTAATAAGTTCATAGTGGCCCCTGTAAGTAAGATTACGTTCCCTTAAATTCGACCCTAAAGGCCATTTTTCCTGGAAGGCAGGAGAAGACACTGCTTATTCAATGACTCATGAATCTATCTTTTTAATCATCTGAAGGTCAGCATAATGTTCATATATTTTGTGAAGACAGCATAATTTGATCCACTTTGAAATTATGCCCATATGTGCAAAGTGGATCCGAAGTGTGGGCATTGGCGTCTTATGGAATTTTTTTTATCAACAACTAGGAATTCTCAAATGTACATGCATATACCTGTAAATGTATCAACTCCCCTTCTCTGTTAACATCACATATTGAAGATGAAGGGGCAGGGGAGGATATCTACATGTTAAGGACTTATTTGTAGTTAGGATTACAGTGTCTACCATAACTAACACCATATTTTGAAGGGTGGGGACATCAGCATGTGTAAGGACTTTTATTTCTAGTTTGGATTGAGGTGTGACTGCCATAGCTAACACCACATATTCAAGGGTGGGAACATCTACAGGACCTATTTCTAGTTAGGATTACAGTGTGTCTACCATAACTGACACCATATATTGAAGGGTGAGGACATCTGCATGTCAAGGACTTTTTCTAGTTTGGATTGCAATGTGCCTGTCATAATTTACACCACATATTGAATGGTGGGGGCATCTGCATGGTCAAGATTTTCTAGTTAGGATTACATGGTGTCTGCCATAACTAACACCATGTATTGAAGGGTGGGGACATATGTATGTTGAGGACTTGTTTCTAGTTAGGATTACATGGTGTCTACCATAACTAACATCACATATTGAAGGGTGGGGACATCTGTATGTTGAGGACTTGTTTCTAGTTAGGATTACATGGTGTCTGCCATAACTAACACCATGTATTGAAGGGTGGGGACATATGTATGTTGAGGACTTGTTTCTAGTTAGGATTACATGGTGTCTGCCATAACTAACACCATGTATTGAAAGGTGGGGACATATGTATGTTGAGGACTTGTTTCTACTTAGGATTACATGGTGTCTGCCATAACTAACACCATGTATTGAAGGGTGGGGACATATGTATGTTGAGGACTTGTTTCTAGTTAGGATTACATGGTGTCTGCCATAACTAACACCATGTATTGAAGGGTGGGGACATATGTATGTTGAGGACTTGTTTCTAGTTAGGATTACATGGTGTCTGCCATAACTAACACCATGTATTGAAGGGTGGGGACATATGTATGTTGAGGACTTGTTTCTAGTTAGGATTACATGGTGTCTGCCATAACTAACACCATGTATTGAAGGGTGGGGACATATGTATGTTGAGGACTTGTTTCTAGTTAGGATTACATGGTGTCTGCCATAACTAACACCATGTATTGAAGGGTGGGGACATCTGTATGTTAAGAACTTGTTTCTAGTTTGGATTGCAGTATGTCTGCCATAATTTACACCATATATTGAAGGGTGGAGACACCTGTATGTTAAGGACTTGTTTCTAGTTAGGATTACATGGTGTCTGCCATAATTTACACCACATATTGAAGGGTTGGAACGTCAGCATGTTAATGGTTTGTTTCTAAATTAGATAATAGTGTGTCTACCATAAGTAAGAATACAAAAGCTTTGATATAACTTCTTAAGAACCACTTGATGGAATTTGACAAAATTGTATCCTACAATAAAGATATTTTAGATGTGTATGTATGATACTGATTTTCCATCAAATACAGCTGCTGTTAAAGCAAAATATAAAGACCTTGAAATTGAATGAAGCAGCAGAATTTGACCTAATTTAAAATGGTCCATCCTAGCATTAAGGATTGTCAAAATTGTATAAACTTGGAGGATCAACCAGCAAATATGGCTGCCATATTGCTGATCTGATTTTGACCAAACTTGGAATATTTACTTTTTATCATCAAGATATCGGATAAGTTCAATAATGAGTAGGATCCACACATATTAACAAGGTGATCTTTTTTCGATTGGTTCAGATAGTTATCACTCTGGAGTCTGGATTTATGATTCAATTTTGATGAATCTCAGATGGATTTCATAATGAATGAGATACATGCATATTAATGAAGTGATCTTGCATCAGATTGGCTGAGCTCATTACCATTCTGGAATCCTTATTTCTGATAAGATTTTGATCAGATTTGGTATGTAAGTTTATACATGTATCATCAAGAACCTGGATGATTTAGATTATGAGCAACAGCCATGCATATTAATGAGGTGATCTTGCATCTGATTGACTGAGTTTGTGAACACTCTAGATGCCTTAATTTTGATTGGTATGTGAGCTAATATCCTGATCTCAGATGTGTTCAATTATGAATGACACCCATGCATATTAATGAGATGATCTTGTATCTGATTGGCTGAGCTTGCCAACACTGTCAAGGCCATATTTCTGATCAGATCTCTATCATATCTCATATGTAAGCTTATATCATCATGATCATAGATGAATTTCATTATGAACGACACCCACTTATATTAATGAAGTAGTCTTGCATCTGATTGACCTTGCTTGTGAACACTCTAGAGACCATATTTCTAAATTGATTTTGTTAAGAATTGCTATGTAAGCTTATATATTCACGATCTAAGATGAGTTTGATTATGAATAAGATTTATGCATATTAATGAGGGTCCAGGCTGATCAGATGGTGGGAATCAAACCTGCATCCTTCTGGTCAAGAGTCCAGTGCACCACAGTTCCCATAGATTTCCAATTTATGAATACAGGAGCAGAGACCCTGTGGTAAGGAAGCACAGAGGAATCCATGCCGACAGCACACATTAGCTCCCCTGTGCCAAGTATGTGTATGTACCCTGAGGGTGGGGTTATGAACTGCGTCTAGTTGTTTATTGTTCTTTGTCCTTTGAGTTCGAAGATGACCATGACATCAGTAACTGGTTTGGTTTCTGTGAGTACGTGAATGGCTGATTAGGCCAGTTTGTGCTCTGAACTGTCTGTGACACACTTGACAGGAGATGCTGCTTGGGTTTGCTTGATCAATAGAGGACGTGCTGCAATTCTGAGATTTACGCTGCTCACGCTTCTGCACTGCCTCTACAGTTCTCCTCCATTCAAAGTCTGTAGCTCCAGTATGGATGAGACTTCACTAGATGGAGCGATCCTCTGCGAGATCTTCCTAAGACTCATGGTCAACGTTGAAGTATTTCAAGGATGACTTGAGGGAATCTTTTAAGCATTTCTTTTGATCACCCTGAGATTGCTTTCTCTCTTTCAGCTTGCTTTTGAAGATCTTCTTTGGTAGTCACTCTTCTGACATCCTGGTGATGTGGCCTGTCCATCTCAACTGTGATTTCATCAGCAGAGTGTGGATGCTTGAAATGCCTGCCCGTTGTGAGAACTGCAGTGTCTGGGACCCTGTCCTGCCATCTTATTCTCATCTTATTCTCATCAATTTCCTCAGGCAGCCCATGTGAAAATGGTTCAGCTTCTTGTCTGTACACCATCCACGTTTTGCAAGCATACAGCTGGGACAGCAACACAATGGCTTTGTAGACCTTAAGTTTTGTTTGTAGACTGATGTGCACTGTGCTTCCACACATTTGTACGAAGTCTGCCAAAGCTGCCAAAGGCCACACTTGCTTTAGAAATTCTGGCATTGGTTTCATCATCGATGTGGACTGCAATTGACAGTGTGCTGCCGAGATAGGCAAACTCGTCCACAGCCACAAGGGTTTGGCCATTTGCTGTGATGGTAGGCTCTACATAAGGCTTTAATGGTGCATGTTGGTGCATCACTTCTGTCTTCTTGATACTGATTGTGAGACCAAAATTGTCACAAGGTGAAGCGAAATGGTTCATACTGTGTTGTATGTCAGACTCAGATTTGGCATTCAGGGAACAGTCGTCAGCAAACAGGAGATCACGAACGTGAAAAGTGTCTAGTTATATATCATGGCCTAGTCCCCATGGGTAGGGGAAGATCCATGGGACAAAGCTGGTCATATGAATTATATGTCCTTTTTCTACCAAGAAAGTGTTCCTTTATATATGGTCAAGGAAGGAATAAATGCTCTGAACATTAATAGAGAATAAAGCAAATATGAGCTTCAAGATTTTCTTCCCCCTATACAGTTTCAATATGTGTGAAGAATTTGTGTTCACAAGCTGACATATGTCAGCTACACAGGTAATCAATACCAGGTCCACTTAGGCCTCTTTGTTACAAATTATGCTAATCTGCCATTATTACTAAAACTGGACAAACCTTAAATTACTTCTCAGTCGAATATTTCATAAACAATTTTTTTTTAAATTACAGAATTGAAACAAACTTGTCAGAGATCGTCCTGGCATCAAGATTATTTAAAAACATACAAATGATGACAGTATACCCCCAGATTACTTGGCCAACTGCTATTGTTGAACATATCTTACATGTTGCCAGATGAGTGAAAATACGGCTCTATTGGGTCTCATGCTATCCATGCCCAACAAAGTTGATGGTGGAGATCGAAATGGGTTTCAGCCATCCATCCATAACACTTATGTTTCATTGGACTAGTGGTCCAAATGTGACATTTTTTTTCAAAATGTCTCAGTTTCAGTATTTGTAATGTTTTTGTCCATTTGTCTGTCCATCCATCCATCCATTATCCACACACTTGTTATAGGACTGCAATATGGTGTTGCGATGATGTTTGTGTGTCTGTCTGTGTGTCCATCTGTTACCAATTTTGCTCCTTCACAATAACTTGAGTCATTCATCATCTTCAGTTGCCAAACTTTGTGAAAGAAACCTATTCATTTCTGGGCAAAGGTTACGGTCACTGTTGCTCACAGAAGAAAAATTTTTTCCTCATAGTAATATTAGTTCTATATTACATACCTGTACCAAACTTTGTGAGTGGCTTGCACTTCTAGCGAGAAAGATGATTGATTTTAGAGTCAGAATGTCAAATGTCAAGGTCACTATGGCTGATGACTGGAAAAAGATAAATGGGTCACAGACATTAGTTCTTCATCATGGATCTGGACCAAACTTTATGAATGGTTTCAACTTGGGATAAGGAAAAGAAGTATTGATTTTGGGTTCCAGAGGTCATGGTCAAGGTGACTGAAAGAAAAAAATGGTTTTCAAGCAATAACATCAATTCTGCATCACAGACCTGGATCATACTTTGTGGAATATATGCACTTGGGGTAAGGAAGAAGCCTGTCAATTTGGGAGTCAAAAGGTCAAAGATCAAGGTCAATGTGATAGAGAGAAGAATTGGTTTCTATACAGCAAAATTTATTTCTCACCCATGTATATGTACATTCACCAGTGTTTGTAGATGACTTGCACATGGGTAAAAAAAGAAGCCTAATGATTTTGGGGTAGAAAAGTCAAAGCTCAAGGTTACCATGACTGAAGGAAACAAAAAGATTTTTGAATAATAATTTTAGTACTAGACCATGTAGATGTACCTTGACCAAAGTTTGTGGAGGGCTTGTACTTAAGCTATGGAGAGGGTTTTCGATTAGGGGGTAAAATGGTTAAATGTGAAAGTCATTGTAACAAAAAGAAAAATAGGTTGTAGAGTAAGATCCTTGAGTAAACTTTGTGGATGGCTTGCCCCTGTGAATTCTGGGGTCTCAGGGTCAACATTGATAATGGGGTCTCAAGGTCATGGTAAGGTAATAAAAACATGATGGTTTCCTCACAGTAAATTTTGTTGCATACTTTGACCAAAGAAAGCTTATGGTGAGTTGATAACTCATAGAGTATTCATATGCTTATATCATCAAGATCCTGTACAGGTTTGATATTGAGTGAGATGAATGCATATTAAAAAATTTATTTTGCATCTGATTGGCTAACCTTGTTACCACTCTGGAAGCCCTTTTTCAGATCCGATTTTGGTCCAATTTGTGTAACAGGAGGGGAGAAAAATTCTAACTTTCACAGTCAGGAATTGAACCCGGTTCATTTGTCTCAGTTGGGCACACATACCACTAAATTAAAGGTCCGGACCAGCTAGGCTGGTTAGTAAGTGGTCTCATATACCTAAACTACTACAGTCCTCCCCCCTTACTTTGACATTCATCCTCGAATGTGACCCATATTCACCTCTCAGAGCAGTCAAACTCCATTCTCAACCTGGCCACCAGCTACTTAGAGTCGCACAAACCCCCAAATGTAACTTGAAGGGAGACTAATTCCAACTATCATGGTCATGAATCAAACCCAGTTTGTTTTGTCTCAGTCAGGTGCACATACCACTAGACTAAAAGGTCCAGACCTTTTAAGCTGGTTATGAAGTGACCTTATATACCTAGACTGCTACACTTGAAATATTGACTATTGGTGATATGATTTTGATGAAACTTAGAATATATGCTCCTGTCATCAGAATCATAGACTGTTTCAGTAATGAGCAAGATTGATGCATATTCATGGCTGATCAAATCCCATAACTCGACATCTCATACATTTCATTTTCAAAGTTGGACAAATACATTTTTCCTGGGTACTAGTCCAGGACAAGTGCTCTTTTCTAAATTTAAAACAAGCCAGGCAAGCAAAAATTTTCATATTTTAATCGCTGTATCTACCTTTATCTGGCCATCATGTCCTCAGGGCATACTGAATGCTTGAATCTACCTCCTTCCATTTATTCATTCACATCATGAGATATATCACACCTATTATAAGAGGTCTATTAAGGTGTGTTGAAGGTTACTGTTGACGATAATGCTTAACACCATGTTTCCATTTCTTGTGGTACAGATCAATTATGAATGAATGGATGTTAACTTTCATTATAAGGTGTATACATAAAAACAGTGGGATAAATAATGGCCCCATGTGTTAAATGCAGAATGAACATATGCCTACTATATGAAGTATAGACACAATGGGGACATTTATAAATGCACTAAAAGCTTATGTATTAGCATAATTGAATCATGCCTATGGGCATATAAGATACAGTATATGGGGCATATGGGCATATAAGATACAGTATATGTGACCTATGGGTATATAAGACACAATATATGTGGCCTATGGGCATATAAGATACAGTATATGTGGCCTATGGGCATATAAGACACAATATATGGGGCCTATGGGCATATAAGATACAGCATATGTGGCCTATGGGCATATAAGATACAATATATGGGGCCTGTGGGCATATAAGATACTATATATGGGGAAAATGGGGATATAAGATACAGTATATGGGGAAAATGGATATATATCAGGCATGTAAATAATGCTGTAGGAAACAAGTCGCAAAAAGATTAATTATATAATGGATTTGTTATGCTCCACTTTTATTTTTATTAACTATGCAAGATGTTGACATTGATTGATAGGAAGAAAGTGGAACTGCATTAAACATAATAATGTACTGACGGACAGATAGGAAGCAGAATACCAGTGTGCACAGAGTTGGATAAAAGATGCATGGCATAGTTGTTGAACACCTTCATTATGCGACTTGAAACGGGAGCTATTAGTCCTCATGGAAAGGCAATGTTATTTTAACAAAGATAAGTATTCATGTAGCAAGATCATGTGTAAATGACAAAGTGTGATGGGCTTATATCCTTGGAAAGGTGAAGTTGGTACATTTAGTTTAGGACTATGTAGCACTTTGTAGCCTAGTTATTACTGCTTAAAGCTAAAAGTCTATGTCCTAGAAATACATCCCCTTTTTATACTACTGTAATAAGCATACATGTCGTTTGGCTGGATGCAATGAACGTCATTAAAATGCTAAATTGTTGCTTATTTTTAAAAGATGAAAAATTCTGGTGATGCAGAAAAAATTGCATTAGGATCTCACAGACTTGCCTGCAGAAGCTGCAGATTGCAAATGTGTGCTCTGTCCTTTAAATGATGAAATTACCCAGGCCCTTTCCAGACCAAGGCAAAATGGTTGCAAGCATCTACAGTTAGGACCAAATTTAACGTTAATGGTTTAATCATGATGATAATCAGCAAAGTAATGTAACTGGCACAGAAAAGAATGGCCCATAATTAAAACATGTAAAGGTGACATTGTTCGATTAAAAATCCTTCAGTGAAACCTGTCAAGCAGAGAAAGAGAAAATTATATTAATGGAGTAAAAGAAAAATAACATTTTCTGAAACTACAAAGATTTTTGTCTGTACACAAGAGATCCCTTGCTGAACCCCTGATCTCTGATTGGCCCAGAGGGACCGGCTCACCCAGTATGACTAAATTACAGCCAAATCAATGTAAGATCAAGGGACTGAATTTGAACTTCTCTCTATATTTTGGCATAAATTAATTTTTGACATGTTGTCAACAACAAAAATCCAGAGGCTAAACATTAATTTCAATACAACCACATAGCCAAAACTTACATTGCGAATACATCTTGTAATAAATGTGTATCAGGCACAAAAATTGGGTTACTCTGACATATTTTTGTCTGTTATTTCAACATTGGTTACAAGATAAAATCTGTTACCCTGGAAGCCAGCTTGAAAATCTTGTTGCTACTCCTCTTGAATGGAAAGTCATATTTGCATGGGGTTTTCATCAGAAAACTTGTTAAAATATCTAGGTGGTCCTAAATAAAATTGGTGCTGACCTGACCTAAAATATTGGCACCATGGTGACCATTTTGTAAATAGTATTGCTTCTTCTTGTAGATGGATTGTTATATCTACATGGGGTTTTCACCAAAAGACTTCTTATGATGTTTTATTTCAATTGAAATTAAAAAAATGGTGCTGATCTGACAGCCAATATGGCCACCATCTTGAAAATCTTATTGCTACTTCTCCTGAATAAATGGTGATATTCATACTTCTAATGTTGTTTACTTGCTGCTAAATGAAAATGGTGCTGATCTTACATCCAATAGGGCTGCAACAGCAGCTAATTTGAACTCTTTTTTACTCAGGAATAATAGAGATGGTTTCAACACTCCACAATTTAAAACAAGAAAAGGTTTTATCTTGAATTTCTGGAAATTCTTTTCAGGAAGTACAGCATCAGTCCCTTCGAGGGACTCTTGTGTTTTTATGGGTATGCCATGAAACTTGGTAAATATCATGACCATCACTTGAAGATGCACATGTTGTCAAATTGGTTTGCATTGCACATTTTCTTAAGAGTTATTGCCCTTTTTGTATTGTAACAATGTATAACACAATTGTCGTTAGCACACCTAGTGCCGCAGTTTTTGATGGATTGCCATGAAACTTGACAAATAATATGGTCATCTGCATATCGACATATCACTTTACTCCTGAAAATTGTGTTGAGTTATTGCCCTTTTTGTCATGTAGCTTAATGCAGTACATGATATAATCTTGTTAGCACAACTAGTCCTGCCATTTCTGATGGATACTATAAAACTTGGTAATGTTATGCTCATCACAGGAAGATGTACATATTGATAAATCACTTTGCAACTGCAATTTTTTTTATAAAGTTTTAGCCCTTTTTATGTTGTAGTTTAATGCAGTGTATGACACAATCTCATTAATACAATAAATCC
The DNA here is from genome assembly GCA_029931535.1 of Margaritifera margaritifera. Lineage (NCBI taxonomy): Eukaryota > Metazoa > Mollusca > Bivalvia > Unionida > Margaritiferidae > Margaritifera > Margaritifera margaritifera. The sequence goes on along the minus strand of JAQPZY010001507.1, from coordinate 1,574,110 downwards.
CACTGTTGTTGATGGATTGCCATAAAACTTAAATATTATGGTCATCACCAAGGATCCCAAAATTCTAATGTCTCCTGCAGGACATTTTTCCCCTGATAATGAACAGGGTGGCCATATAGTTGTGAAATTTAATATAAAAACATTCAATGGAGGTATAACAAGTTGTGACAAGAAGAGAAACATTGATATACCTAATTATTAAATGTATGGGAAAATGTGTCATTCTTTGTTTGGAATTTGCTGTTTCTTTGGTGTTAGTATGATGTATAGTTAGTCCAAATTAAAAAATGATGTCACTTTGATGTTCAATTTGGCCACAACAGCAGCCATCTTGAAAATATTATCACTACTCTTCCTGAATCAATAGTTATATCAACATGGGGTATTTAATAAACAACTTCTTATGATGTCTAGTTGGTCCTAATGGTGCCATTCAGACATTAAGTGTGCCTGCCACAGTGGCCATCTTGAAAACCTTGTTATCACCATTTCTTCGGAATGAATGGTCATATCAGTATGAGGTTTTCACTGAAAGACTTCTTATGATGTCTAGTTGGACATAAATGAAAATGGTGTTGATCTGACTTCTAATATGACTGCCACAGTGACCATCTTGAAACTTTTATCACTACTTCTTCTAGACAGCTGGTCATAGCGACATTGTGCTTTCACCAAAAGACTTTGTATGATGTCTAGTCGGTACTAAATAGAAATGGTGCCAATGTGATGTTGAATATGGCCACCATGGCATCCATCTTGAAAATCTTGTTATCGTTGCTTCACCAAATGGAAAGTCATATCAACATAAGGTTTCCACCAGAAGACTTCTTATGATGCCTTGTTGGTCCTAAATGAAAATGGTGCCAAGCTGATGTCCAGTATGTCAACCACAACGGCTAATTTGAAAATCTTATTATCACTGAAAACTGTCAATGATGGTTTCAATGCTCTGCAGTTAAAAGGAAGAAATGGTCTTATCTTGAATTCCTAGACATTCTTTTCAGCCAATAGAGCATCAGTCCCTTTAGGAATCTTGTTTAATTTGGGCCTAAGTTACACATATTTTGGTCTTGTGTGCTGACACACTCTGACAAAATCTAGTTATAAAAAAATGCATGGTGTAAGGGACTGATGCAATGTCTATAGTATAGACCCTGGGGCAATTGTTCAATTGTAGGGCTTTTGATAAGTCCAGGAGAAAAGCTTTCACACCACTTTTGTCTTGTGCTTTGTGGCTACAGAGTGTTAAAACAATTAGAAAAACAAAATGACCAAACAAATGCATGGGATAATTATGGGCACCTTGTGTCCAATATCTGACCTGTCAAGTTACCAAACGGTCAAGTGACAGTTTTGAGATTATTTGTTGGGCATGTCTAGAAAATACAGCAAATTTAGGATCTCTGGTCATCAACTTGAAATGTATATATTGAGACTCATTGATTTACAGAATTTTGTGAATCCATCCACTCTTGCTGTTTTTAGTGTATTGATGTGAAACTTGGTACATATTATGGTCATCATCAAGAGATAATGCACGTTGACCAATCATTGTACTCACTTTATTTTCAGAAGAGTTGTGAGCTTTTTTAGACTATGGACTCCTCTCCTTTATGAGGTAGTGGTGGGACACTGGTGAGACGGGATTATATTTATGTGAACAAATCACTGAGGATTCCTCTACTTAAAAGGATGCAATTTATATTACAACTTTTTGTCCTTTGCTTTTAGGATTTTATATCTTTCACCTTTATCCATGAATATTAATGAGGAGATCTTGCATCTGATTTCTTAAACTTGTTACCAGTCTGTGGGGCCATATTTCTCATATGATTTTGATCAAGCTCAGAAGATATGCTTATATCATTACGATCTTGGAAATATTCGATAATGAGTGAGATCCACACATACAAATGAGGTGACCATGCATCTGATTGGTTGATCTTGTTACCATACTGGAGGCCATATTTCTGACCTGATTTGGATCAAACTTGGAATAGGTGCTTATATCATCAAGGTCTTGGATGTGTTTGATAATGAGCGAGATCCACTCTTGCATCTGATTTGCCGAGCTTGTGACCACACTGGATATCACATTTCGGATCTTATTTTGATCAAACTCGGAACTTTTGCTTATGTCATCAAGATATTGGACAATTTTGATGATGCGCAAGACCATGCATATTAATGAGGTGATCTTGCATCAGATTGGTTGAGCGCCCTAGAAGCCATAATTCTGATTTGATTTTGCTCCAAATTGAAATTAGGACTTATATCATCAAGATTTTGGACAATATTAAAATGAACAGGATCAACACATATTATTAAGGTGATCTTGCATCTGATTGGTTGAGCTTGTTACCACTCAGCCAAATAATACTTTTGATCTGGTTTTGATCAAACTTCAAATACAAGCTATATTAATGAGATACCTTGCATCTGATTGGTTGAGCTTGTTACCAATCTAGATTAAGAAACTATATTTGGCAGATTGGTTTATATCAACATCTTGGATGACTTTGATCATGAAACTACATACTGATTATGCCATTATCTTTTTTAAAAAAGTGTTATCAGGATATAATAAATACAACATGACATAAAGTTTGGGAAATAGTTTATCTTTGTTTTTTTTCTTACAATACTACATTAAGCCTGCTTAGTGAAATGGTCAACTGTCAAGTTATGAATGCAGGCGAGTAACTGTCTGTCAACACTTGCAAGGTACCACTCTGGAAGCCATGTTTTTGATCCAATTTTGATCAGACTTGTAATATAGGTTTTTATCATCATTTTCTCAAATATGTGTGAGAATATGAACAAGATCTATGCATATTAAATTGGTGATCTTACGTCTGATTGGCTGAGCTTGTTACCACTGTGAAGCATGTCTCTGATCTGATTTTAATCAAGCTTGGAATATATACTTACATCATCAAGATCTTGGATGAGTTCGATAATGAATAAGATCCATGAATATTAATGATGTAGTTTTGCATCTGATTGACTGATCTTGTTACCACACTAGAAGCCATATTTCTGATCTAAATTTGCTAAAACTTGGAATATGAGCTTATATAATCAAGATCTTGGATGTTTTCAGTAATGAGATTCAAGTATATTTATGAGGGAAGCTTGTGTCTGATGCCTGAGCTTTTTACCACTCTGGAGGCCATAATTATGGGTTTGTGTTTAGGTCATTTGCTCAGACACTATCCCTCACAGAGTCATATAAGTTGGTAGATGTGTTATTTGGAGCCCTACACCTTACCTTAAAACTAAGATTCCTGTGACATATATTTCATGATCCAGTGAGTTTAGTTCCACCTTATGTTATTGACTTAGTTTCTCCATGTAAGTGTTTGTGTTTAGGTTCTTTTCTTCCATATTATTACTTGTAGAGTCACACAAGTTGCTATTTAGATGTATCACGTGGAGTGTAAATGATGACCTATATGTCATGGTCCAGTTATTTTGGTGAACCTTTATGCCTATGGAGTCATATAACTTGGTTTGTAATTGTGTCATGAGGATACTACAGCCATCAGTGAAAACTAGGTTACTGTGACCTATATTTCATGGTTCATTGATTTGATCTTACATATGTATTGAGTTCAATTTCTCTAGGTTAAAGTTTGTGTTTACGTCATTTTCTCATGCTGATTTAATCAGTTAACCTGGTCTTCAAAGAAACCCAAACAATGTAAAAGGAAGTAAAATGAATTTATGGTATTCATCTTTTACAATCTGGCCATGTCAAGATTACTGCCCTATTGCTTAGATCTAATAAAATCATATATATGTATATTCGTTTCTCTTTCTTGCTAAGGCTGTTCTAAAATTTTCTTTACTGAAATTGGTTTCATGCATTGGCAACACATGTTATAATATGTGCATGTTGTATCTCTGTAAACATTCACATCCATCGGTATCACGATACATATCTGATAATTGTTTTTGTTATGACATATATAGTATTGCATTCATAAAATGAAAAAAATATACAAATGAATGCATTTTTGCAAAAACAAACATGACTTCTATCTTTGCATAAATCCACTGTAGGATATGCTAAATACTGAGAACTAATGAAAATGAATTGTTTTCTTTTCTTTCTGTCTTTCTTTTAAATGTTTGCTTAACATTCATCACATGCACTAAAGTGATTTAAAAACATGGTAATTGTTTATTCTACTGAGTGAACACATTCAGCTAGTGACAATAAGTAAGAAAGGTGTCTCATTTGAACTGAGTAGACACATTCAGCTAGTGATAACAAGTAAGAAAGGTGTCCCTATTCAACTGAGTGGACACACCCAGCTAGTGACAACAAGTAAGAAAGGTGCCCTATTTAACTGATTAGACACACCCAGTGAGTGACAATAAGTAAGAAAGGTGTCTCTATTCAACTGAGTGGACACACCCACAGTAATGTTTTGTTATGAATTTGTCTAACCTTAGATATCATGTGTGTTAAATTGGACAGTTAAAGGATGCAAATAATGCTTTCTTGATTAAATTCCTTTTTTGGGATATATCTAAGTCAAAGTTAGGCACTTGCTTTTAATTAAAGGGAGAGGGAAGGGTATTTTTTAAGCTGAATATTGTCTGCACTTTAGGGTAGGTAATTTAATAATCAACCTATAGTATGTGTATGTGAACAAATACAGATAATACTCAGGAGGAAAAAAAAATTACTAGAACGAATTAAAACATCCATTGGATATTATTTGAAAAAATAAAGGATTAGTAATTTGTTACTTCACAACAGACTAAAATTCTTTGAATTTAAAAAAGAGTGTGTTGCAGTTAATTAGGCAGATATAATAGGCGTGAGAAAACATTTTGTATACATGTTGTAAGTGATCTTGTTTACTTCATTTAAAGGGGTAGACATACAACAAGAACATGTTTCTTTTTTTGGACAGTTTATATCATATAGTTTGTTTCATTCTGTTGTCTGATAACAATAGTTTTAGTCTGTATCATGATACACTGTCACTAGAGTAAATATTGCAATTTATAAATGCCTCAATATCAAACCACCTGAAATTATCCAGGCAACACACTGCTTGGTTATGTAACATTATGCAATACTTCCCAGTTAACTACCTTGAATCACCCACCCGCTATGGGCTCGTGGATTTTGTAAAAGGAGAAAAATAGAGGCAGGATCTGTGCTGGACACACATCTGAAATGGTGCAGGTTCATATCCTACCATCACATAAACCAAGGTCAGCTATTGGGTGTGTCCTTGAGGAAGGCACTTAACCCCAATTACCTAAGCACTAAATAACCTATTTGTGTTGCAGTGCCATAAAACACCAACCCAAACCAAACTTGAACAACCCACCGCCAATACTGTATCAGATTACAGTTTGGACTATTTTCTTGAAGAGACTGGTAGAATGTAACATTCTGCTACTAGTACTACTACTTCTGCTACTACTACTACTGATGCTGCTGCTGCTATTATTATTATTATTATTATTAGCATTAACATTCCAGCCAGAAGACTTTCTATATTTATTCAAATTATTTTGATCCAGAATCATATATGGCCACCATTACCAAGAATAGAAAACCTTTAAACCACTTCTCCAAAAATACTGAACAGATTTTGATCATATTTGACAGAAATCATCCTGGCATGAGCACCTTTTAAATTTGTATAATGATGCTAATGTGCTACCAAACATGGCCACAATTAGAAAAAACAATGTTTAAACTATTTCTGTCCACAACTTGATAGGAAACATACTGTATTTGCTAGTTTGCATATTAAAGCAAGATAGGTTGGTTGGTTGGTTGTTATGGGTATATTGCCATTTTTCAGCACATGATAGGCTATACATGGCGGCCAGTATATTTGGTGGAGGAAGAACCCAAGAAAACCCCGGGAAGAACCACCGACCCACGGGAAGCTACTGGCAAGCTTTCTCACATACCCACGTTGGCTGAGCCCGAGACTCGAACCCACGTGGACAGAGGTGAGATGTCAGTGATCTGTAAAGGCGAGTACCTTAGATCACTCTGCCACCCGGGGCCCCAAAGCAAGATAGGTAACCTATAACGAGGGCTATTGAGAATCACAGGTTTGGGGTTATGCAAAGACATTCCTCTTGTGGAAAAAAGTTTTAACATTAAAAAGATCATTTAGAATACGGGATTCATAATATCAAATAGACATATTATATAAATTAGGTAAATAATACACCTTGATGATTAACTTGAATAATCTCCAATTAAAAGCAGAAGAAAAAAATATACAATAGACATTAAACAAGTAACACTCTAAGTAGAAGAAATAAATTATGTAAAGTTTAGCTTGATAAACAATGATGTTTGCAATCTTGAGAATGGATTACTGTGTCCTTTGGCAAGATGTGTAACTCTCATTTCTGTATTCTGCCTTTTAGTAAAAATACTTTAAAGCATGTTCATCCAAACCAAATCAGATATTTTTTTGTGTGTTTCTGATGAAAACCAATAACTGCATTGCCCCCCCCCCCCCCCTACACACACACACAAAAGAACTAATAAAGCCACTAGGTAAAACACCTTATATTGGGCTTTGCTCAACCAAACCAGTAATGTTGTTATGCATCTCTAATCCACTCCAAAAAGACACTTTATAATCATTGTGTAACAAAACTAACCAAAGCCACAAAACACCTTAAAATCATATTGCAATATTAAAACTCCTAAAATATTATTTGCTTTTATGTTCTCATACCTATATGCATTATTTTATGACATTTCACATATTAAATCCCATTAGTCGTAAATTATTTTGAATTTATATTTTTTAATTTTATCTTTTAATAAAAAGGAAAACAATAACCCAATATGCTTTTCTCCTGAAACACTTACAAATTAAATTGCTTTAATTAATCCAAATATCTGGATGCCTAGAAATGTTCCGGCCATAGAAAGGGAGCTTTAAAAACAAAACAGCAAGCAAATGAATTTCAGATTTTCTGAATGTTGTGACCAGACTGCATTTAATTTTGTTCATAGGTAATACATGTAATATATGTAATATATCATGGTTATTAAGACTCTTACTATTTCTCCCAATATTTGTAGCGCCTTCTGGACATAGATTAGAAAGCATGATTCAGTAATGGCTACCATTGTGTACTGTTTGCTAATCATGGTCAATTCAGATTTACAGCAAGTTATATCAGACAAATGCAAGTTATTTAAGTAATTATATAGAGATTGCATATTTACCTATCATATAACATATTGTTGAGTAATACTGACAAGGACAAGTTTTTTTTAAAAGGAATTAAATTAGGTCATACAGCCATGGATCACTTTCAGTATATGGCTGAGGGTATGGGTGGGGCTGGAAATGAATAAGAAATATTCTTATTCTGACTGACCAACCCACCAATTATATTTTAGCATGAAACTGGAAACATTATCTTTAGACCTGATGGACAAGGTGGCAACCAAATGCTCCAAACTTGTTTCAGCTCTACAGTTTCAATACATGTGTGAATTTGCTTTATATATTCCAGTTACACAGGTAGCAATATCAGGTCTATTATTATTATTATTATTATTATTATTATTATTAGCTGTTGGATTTTTTAGGAAAATAAAATGTTAAAATTGTTGCTGCAAGATCATGGGAAAAAAATAATCAGTTCCAAGGTGGAACTCTTGTTAATATTTTATCCCTTGCTTTTCATAGAAATGACAGGGTTTTGTCCTTGTGTCTGTCCTATTATGTATACAGTTTTTGTATATGTATATGTTTCAATGTGGCAGACCTCCTTCTATATTGTTCAAGGAAGAGATGAGCAGATATCATGCCATCTTGAGCCTCTTGCTATATGCCACATTTTAAAAAAGAGGATCGAGGTATGCAAGGTTTCAAGGATTTACTCTATACAACTGCATGTCTATGAAATCGTTCTTTCTCCATAGGCTAAATGTTAATGTCAGAACCATTTCAGAGCCAAAACTTGCATTGTTACTACATCTTGTGATAAAGGTGTATCATAGCCAAAACTTGCATTGTTAATACATCTTGTGATAAAGGTGTATCATAGCCAAAACTGAGTCACTATGACATACTTTTGACCATTATTTCAACATTTGTTAAACAATTATGCTACCCTATCACCTATTGTAACATTGGTGCATCTTGAGATGATTGCATTTTGCACACTAATACTGGGTCACTGTACAGTAAATGTGACTTCAAAATCTTGTTTTGGTCCAGGCTTTTATTCTTCTGTCAGTACTGCCATTGCTGACAAACTAATGTTGTGTGGGTGCATCTTGAGATGAAGGTGTGTTGGACTTTATAACTTGGTCCAAACTTGCACTGTGGGTGCATCTTGAGATGAAGGTTCTTCATGCATATAAATTGGGTACCTGTGACCTGCTTTACAGTGTTGGTTTAACATGGACTCTACCTTTGTAACCTTTTTACAAACTGCCAATGTATTTGCATTGTGGAATGAATTTTTGTTATGAACCTAAATTGGGTTGCTGTGACTAACTTTATTTTTTGCAACATTACTAAAACTGCTAATCCATGCTACAGAAATGGGTTTATTTCATGAGTTTCTGCTCAATAGCAATTTTAATTTTAAATAAATATTTAATAACCAAACAACTAAAATGCAGGCCATAATCATATTTTATTCATTGATTGTAGTGATGAGTGATTTAACCAGTGAGCTGACTGGTTACAGATATAATGATAGTTCATGATTTGAATGTAAGTTGTCTGATTTTGAGAAAATCTTATTGTAATTTTAGATAAACCAATTCAGGAACATTTTTCATATTGTTATTGTTTTTCAGCTCAAAAAGATTTCTGACAAGATGGTGTCCTTCTTTGACAAAAACCCAGATATTGACAAAGAAATTGTTGGAAATCTCAGAAATATTGAGAATGATGTCCAAGATCTACAAAACAAATTCTGTAAACTAGAAGAAAGAGTATTATCACTCGAAAACCAATTAGGGAAACACCAAGACGAAACTAAACGTCAGTTAGAGAAGCATCAGGAAGACACTAAATATCAGTTAGAGAAAACTTCACATCTATTTGAGAAACACCAAGAAGAGGTGAAAAGACGACTTACTGCTGTCACGAAAATGAGTGAGAATAGTGACCAACTGACTCACCAGAAAGGTATGATACTGTATATTAGATTTATTTTGTCTTCGAGAACTTCTGAAACATTTGGCCTTTGAAGGTGTTTTCATGTACCAGCCATAAGGAAGAGCATAATATGTTATGATGTTCATCCATTTGTTCATCTGTTCCCAGTTAAATTTCTGTACAATAACTCAAGTTCTCCAGATCTACAGCTATAAATGTTTGTGGATGGCTTGCACTTGGGATAAAGAAGAAGCCTGTCAATTTTGGGGTGAAAAGCTCAAAGGTCAGGGTCACTGACCGAAAGAAGAAAATGCTTTCTACACAATAACATTAGTTCTACATCACAGACCTGGACCAAACTTTGTTAATCACTTGCACTTGGCATATGGAAGTAGCTTTTCAATATTGGGGTTAAAAGATCTAAAGTCAAGGTCTATGTAATTAAAAGAAGCAATATGGTTTCTGTACAGTGACATTATACTTTTGCATTACATACCTGCACCAAATATTGTGGGTTGCTTGCACTTACTGTAAAAAAGAAGCCTATCTATTTTGGGGTCAAAAAATCAAAGTTCAGGGTCACTGTGACTGAAAGTAGGCATGGTTTCTGCACAATAATTTCAGTTCATGACCGTGTACCTTCACCAAAGTTCGTAGATAGCATACACATTGGGTAAAAGCCTATCGATTTGGGGGTTAAAAGGTCAAAGGTCAAGGTCATTGTGACTGAACGAAGAAATATGTTTTTTGTTCCATAATGACTTTAGTTCTAGACTATGTACCAAAGTTTGTGGAGAGCTTGTACTTCAGGTATGGAAGAGGCCTATTGATTTTGGGGCAAAAGATCAAAGCTCAGGGTCACTGACTAAAAGAAAAATGGGTTTAACTGAATAACATTTGTTCTAGAGTAGGTTCTGTGACCAAACTTTGTGAATGACTTGCATTTAGGGTAATAAAGACACCTATAGATTTTGGAATTCAAAAAGTCAAAAGGTCATGGTCTTGGAAATTTTCATCAGAAAATAACGGTTTCTGCTCTGTAAGTTAAATTCAAGACTACATACCTTGAGCAAAGGTCCAAGTCATTGAGACCTGTTGGTACATAATCTCCAGAGTCAACAAAGTCAATGGTTGTTGAACTAAAAATTTATTATCACATTGGGCCCTGGAACAAGCATTTTTTCTTTGTATGTCTTAGTTTGAACCTTGTATTCATCCAGGAAGTTTCACAAATGCCTGTTGAAAATATAAGCTATATTGAAAACACCAAATAGCTGACTCCCAACAATGTTCATTTTCAGATGATGATTTTGTTTGGCAAACATTGGCTGCTGAGAGCGATGATAACACTGCTTTTTAAAGTTTTTAAGTATATCAGATTATTGGAGCTGGGAAAGTTTTACTGGTTCATTTTCAGATGATGATTTTGTTTGACAAACATTGGCTGCTGAGAGCGATGATAACACTGCTTTTTAAAGTTTTTAAGTATATCAGATTATTGGAGCTGGGAAAGTTTTACTGGAAATGCCAGAGAGTGATTTTGAACCCGAAAATTATGTTGTATACGAGTCTGATGTACATGCTGGATGGAAAAAACAGACGGCATGCCAGTCAACACCCTAATCAGCGGTATTGTGAAACTAAATGTCAAAAAGGCAGAATACCAGACCTAATTAAAATACAGGTAATTTAAAAGTAGAGTGCAATTTTCATTTCTTTTCTCAAGCAATTCAGCCCTGAGAGATCTTGTGCTTCGAAATTATATAGCATTCTAAGGGTTAAGATAAATTGAATAATTAAGAATAGTAAATGAAAATAAAAAGTATGGATATTTATTGGATCAAAATACCTCTGTCTGAACAAGCAGAGTATGGCATTGATGGACTTTAAACCCTAATATGACAATGTGGAACAGATACAAAAATCTGGCATAGTAGTCAACAAAGAAATGATTCAAGAAAGTGGAACTTTGGCAGAGCTCATGATAGTGACAAATCTTATTTTGGAGCAGAGATATACAAGAGACAATACCTATGAGCTGTGGAAAAGTGTACATACCAACCATAAAGAACAGTTTCCCAACTTTTCCAAGCTAGCTATGCATCTGCCCCTTCAGACAGCAGACTATGAAAGGGGGTTCTCAGCACAGGACAATATTCACATAAAGAACAGATTAAGCTTAGAAACCATCAACAGATTAATGTTTATACAACTAGAGGAGACATCTTTTGAGGATTTTGATTTCAATATAGCTCTGACAGTGGAGCAGGAATGAGATATGGATGTGTTAGGTAAATATTGAACTATGGCTGTTTATCCTCCCCCCCTTTTATTTGTCTACTTCCCCTCCCCCTTATTTTGGTGACAAGTGGGGAACTCCCCCCTTTAGATAAAATCCAGGCATCATTTTTGTATTTCCAGCTATTAATTCCTTGCACCTTCAGTCTCATGGATCCTCTTTCATCTGCACTTCTGAATATTGATTTTTAGCTGCATCGCAAGGAGAGTAACTCAGTCATACCAAAAGTTGGTCATTGTGACATAATTATCACACTTACATGTAAGCAACTTGTGTACTTTTTGCAATTGACTTGTTACACTCTAAATATTGTATTTCAGCTATCAGTTTGTTACACTTTAAATTTATGATGCTCGTCTGCCTTCAAATATGGCTGCCATTACTAAAAGTAGAAAAACTTAAATGACTTCTTTTCAAAAACCTCTGAACAGAATTAGGCTAAACTTAACAGAAGGAACCCTAGTTTTAAAGCCTTTCAAAATTTAATGAGTGATGCCAATCCAGCATGAAATGTGGCCTCCATTCTGAAAATAGAAAAGATGTCACAGCTTTTTAAAAACTATTTAAGAAAACCTGACCAAATTGGACAAAAAAACCCACCCAGTTATGAAGTTCTTTCAGTTTTGTACAAATGATGCTGATCCATTGTTAAATATAGCTGATATTGCTAAAAACAGAAAAATCTTCTAAGCAATCTCAGGCCCACATGGGCTTCTTGTTGTTGGTAGTGGCATAGGTATCAATGTTTCTCCGACACTGTTATACATACAGTCATGAAACTTTATGAGTATATTCCTTGTGGATGGATCTGCCTCACACAGACAAGAGAAGATCACAGTGACCTACTTTTCACCCTCCAGTGACTATATTAAATGTTGTATTTAGCTCAATTTTGTATTTAAGTCAATTTTTATAACACTTTCATATATGCAGTCATCAAATATGATGACTATATTCATCTTAAAGAGTATTACTCAGCACATGCTAAAGTAAGTCACAGTGACCTGGTATTCACATTACAGCAATTACGTTAAGTATTGTATTTAGCTTGTTTTATCTAAAACTGTAGTAATGAACAGTCATCACACTTTATGGCTACATTCATCTTGAATGGTATTATTCACAGAAGGAAAAAGTAAGGCACAGTTAACTACTTTCCACAATTAAGGGATTTACATTAAGTTTCATATTTCCAATTGCATTATTGTTGCTGTTGCTGTGGTCATAGTAGGCATCAACATTATATTTTTGCATTTAGCTCAGTTTCTTTGACACTATTGCATGTACAGTCTATAAACTTTATGGCTTTAGTCATCATGGGGAATCATAGACAAAAAGAGGCCACAACAATCTTCCTTTTACACTCCAGCAATTATGTTAAGTTTTGCATTTAGTTTAGTTTCTCAGACACTGTTGTATCGTGCAGTCATGAAATTTGATTGATGAATATACTTGACTTGGAGGGTACATACAGATTCAAAATGTATTTAATAGTGTACAATGTATTTAAAACTGGACTTATGAAAATCACTTCTCAACTGAATGAATACCATGCTTCAGTTCACAATCTGTAAAATGTATACAATGTTTCTCTCAAATATAAGACTGTCATCTATTAAGCTTGTACTTTTTTGTCGAACCTGCTTTCAAATTGGTTGAAGCTCAACACAGTGATGACTTTGGCATCTGTGCACGTTTCCCTGTGTCCATGTATATGTCTGTTTACACCCTAGATTAAGGTCAGTGTTAAAGTTCTAGCTCCTCTTGCTTTAAGGCCAAGTAGCTTATTATGGTATAGCCCTACATCCATCATGCATCATGCAGCCATCATCAATTGTTATTTTAAACTTCTTGGAAAGAAATACTGTCCAGATTTTGATAAAATTTAACAGAGGGATGCAAATGATGCCAGTCCACTATCAAATTTGATTGCCATTAATAAAAATAGAAAAACCTTGTAACAACTTCTTCTGTAAAACTGCCTAACAGAATTTTGATCAAATTGAACAGAAAACATTCTGGCATAAAAACCTTTCACATTGATATAGATCATGCTGGCATGCCATCCAATATGGCTAACATTACTAAAAATCAAAATCCCATCTGTTGTCCTTCAACAATTACTCTTTTCAACTTATCAAAATCTGCAAGGCCAATTTCGACCAAACCTGGAACAGTGCATCCTCGCGTAAAAGTCTTTTAGATGGAAATCATCAAATAAAAGAAAAAAGATTTTACTAGTTAGAGCTACAGTAATATTTGTTCCACTTGGGGTAGAAGTGGAGCTGAACATTTTGAGGTTCCTCCCTCCCCAATGCTAGAAGTTTCTAATGTTAGGGTGTGGGTTTTATTAGTTTTAGGTATTATTATATGATCAGAGAAACTGGCTCTGTACATTATTATATCATTTTGAGAAATTAGACATGAGCAATATTATATCATCAGAGAAATTAGCTTTGAACATAATTTTATCATAAGAGAAATAAAATTATTATCTGTCTGAGATCCACTTCTTACAGAAGTTAATTGTCATGTGACTTGTAAATACAATTTAAACTAAGATAACATAGAATATCCTTTGTGAACAGTCAAAATTGGATAGCAATTAATGTGCAAAAGTCCTGGTCATTATTGCAGACAAGACTTCAAACTACTGTTTTGTAGATGTATATAAAAGTTCTGCTGTACACTGTTTCAGATGGCCTTACAAGTATCAAGGGACAAAAGAGGAAGTCAACTCATGACCAGAAGGGACCGGCAGCCAAAAGAATCTCTTCATATCAACAAGGTTTGACCAGGACATCTTATATAGATTTATATTCTGTCAAAATTGTGTTTGGGATGGCTTCTTTAGTAATGGTGTGGCTTCCATAGCAACCAGGTGAAAAACCAATTTTTCTTTTTTTCAGAACATATGAGCCCATTACTATAAAAACTTGACAGTATTTCTTAATCCCTTGATTGATTCTCATCGTACCCAGAATAAGTCATTATTAAGCTAAGACAATTCATGCTGAGACACACTTGCTTGCCCCTTCAGCCCTGGAATCCAGTTTATAGTCATAGGATAAGGTTTTGGTTAAAGTTTTTCATTTGCTTTTACAGTAAAACTGCTCAAGACTGAAACCTCCTGAAATAAACAGAAATCCCCTTGAAGCAGAAGCATGGTTGTGATTTGGAATTTTTTCATCTTTGATTTTAATAAACTTCAACACAGTAAACCAAAACCCCTATATTCTGAAAACTGAATGTTTTGGTCCCAAATGTCAATTTTACACTAAAATGAATCCCATAAAACTGAAAATCAACCAGTGGAAGTGGCCAGTTAATGATCTGTAACAGTCCAAAGTCACGCAGAGCGAAGTAAGGACAACACAGAAACACATACAGATTCCATGCCAAGCTTTATGGATGGCTTGCACATGGGGAAGGGAAAAATGCTATCAGTATTGGGGTCAAAAGTTTAAAGGTCAAGGTTACTGTGACTGAAAGAAGAAAAATGGTTTCCACTCAATAACAATAATTCTACATCACATACCAGTACCAAACTTTTCATATAGCTTGCACTTGGAGTAAGAAAGAACCCTGTTGATTTTATAGATCAAAAGGTCAAAGGTCAAGGTCAGTGACTGAAAGAAGAAGAATGGTTTTGGCACAATAACATTAGTTCAACATCACAGATGTGTACCAAACTTTGAGTATGGGTTACATTTGGAGAAAAGAAGAAGACTTTCGATTTTGGGATCAAAAGGTCAAAGGTAAAGGTGACTGAAAGAAGAAAGTGGTTTCTGCACAAAAATTCCAGTTATCAACATAGAGGACTTTTAAATACTAGGCTGGCATATAATGTTCCATTCACTGTATTCTTGTTCATCTTTACGTATAAAAATTGGTATGTGGATGCATCTAAATGAGAATAACTGGTATGCAAATTAGGTCACCATGACCTAATTTGCACTCTTGAGTGACTTATGTTTTTTCATGTAATCTGATTGTTTCACCCATAATATTTTGGACCCTATATCATTTACACTCATGAAAATAGGAAGCAAAACATAGCATTCCATAGAATCATTGTGAAGATTTAATTTCTACATCCCACAGGGATACTTTATTGCTCCTGCTTCTCTCTCTCTCTCTCTCTCTCTCGCTCTACATACATATATAAAATAAGGCCTTGAATTGAACAGAGGGTACTTTGGTTTTGGTCTGGTTGGTTCAGTTCAATATACCAGAAGACACAAAATACTTTATAGTTGTATATTTTTTGTGTAGTAGAATAACTATTCTTTCCAAGGAAGTATATTTTGTCACTAGACAGAGTATACATGGAGCTACAGACTGTAAGATGGTTAAATAATTCTACTACACAGTGAACATACATATGAACAGCTTGTCATAAATTTGACTTAATCATCAAGCTCCAGCCATAAATATCCATGTTCCTATTCTAGGTCCCCTGTATGCCCATGTTATTTTATTAAAGAATATATAATAGGAGGGATGCTATTTTCCATATATACCGCATGCACAGTCTCATGTATGTATAAAAAAATTCCCAGTATCATTCAATGTATTTAAACCTGCGAAATTCATTTCTTAACTGAATAACTACCATACTTCAGTTCACACTCTCTTACATTTTTCCAATGTTTCTTTCAAATCTAATACTCCCTTCTCTTAAACCAATTCTTTTTGTTGAGCCTGCCTTGGTGGAAGATTGACATAGTGATCACATTGGCATCCATGTGCATGTCCATATCGCTATGTATGTTTGCACCCTAGATTAAAGTCATATCAGATGTATGTTTTATCGGGGATGATTCCAACAATAAAATGTTCTGGCCCCCATCTCTAGAATTGGGAAATTTTGTATCACTTAATAATTACTTTTGGGAATTTTTAACAAATAGGTTTCTGGTGTTTCAAAGCTCCTATCCTTCACCACTGTTGTAATGTTTGTTGCAGTTTTTTTTTCATATGTCCCTTTTATGCAGATTCAAAAAAATAATATTACGAGGGTTTGTGTATAGTGTAAAAAAAAATTAGTTATATAATTTTCTTGTTTCAAGTTAACTTTTGTTGTAGTGTAAGTAGTAGTAGTCGTTGTTGCTGCATTCTTTGGTATAAAAAAACTGGTCTTCCAGAACAAGTTATTAATATCAAACTAAGGATCTGCAGCCAATAAATGTATCTGTTAATTCATTTACCATAATATAAATTTAGGCTGTGTTATAATAATTATGTGTTACTTACAGGATGGTGTTAATGGAATAAAAGTGCTCTATAATCATAGGTTGAATGAAAGTTCCATTCACTTCTAAAGGATATAAATATTGTGCAGCATATTTATGAATCGGACCTAGATCCACAAACTAGAAATCTGAACACTGGCAAAACTACATTCCCTTTTCAATTAAAACCATGAAATAGAATGTTATAAATAAAAACATGATTTAGTTCATTGGAAGCAAAGTCGTCAAAATTGGCAGACAAATCTCTGGGCCTGTGTTCAATTTGAGAAAATCAAAATACAGAATGTGTGTATCTGTCATTACCTGTATGTATTGTCAACTATCCAAACAGCAAATAAAAAGAGTTCTGATTAAGGAAGAAATGTATATCCATTGCTAAAATGGAGTTGTATGCTCACTTTTCTGCTCTTCGTCGATGCACAAAATACTTATTATCCAAAAAATGTACTTAATCTGGCAATGAAAAGCTTTTTCTGTCTTTTGATTGGGATATTTCAAAATAAAAATTCTGGGGCTGCCAATGGAAATTGATACAGCAGAATCATCATAGAATTTATACTTATGATTGCTAATGAATTATGTCTTTCCTATACTGTGAATTACTTTCATAATGTCAGTCCTGAAAAGTTTAGTATGCAATGCTGAAATACTTTCTGAACAGACATACATCTATTTTGTGTCACACCTGTGACTTTCCAACTGCAAGGTAAATTTGAGTGAAACATAATCAATGTATGCATCATCAGTAGATAGTGTGTTGACTACTATATTCTTTAATCTTCAAGTCACATGAGGGTAATTATTTGAACCATTGATATGTCTACTCTGCTGATAGGTTTATGCAGAAAACAAGTATAGTCAAAACAGTTGTGAATTTAGTTCTTGTTCTCCTCTAAAGGATATAAATATTATGCAGCATATTTTCCAATTTATTTAGGATCAACTAAACATAATAAGAAGTATTTTAGTGAAAACCCCATATTGATATGACCACCATTCATGATGAGTTTTGATAACAAGATTTTCAAGATAGCAGCTGTGGTGGCCATATTAGAGTTTAGATTAGCACCATATTTTAATTTAGGACCAACTAGACATCATAAGAAGTCTTGTAGTAAAAACTCCATGTCAATATGAGTTTCGGTTCAGGAAGTGTAGCAATATCCAGATTTTCAACATGGCTGCCATGGTGGCCATACTGGACATAAAGGTCAGCACCATTTTCATTTAGGACCCCATGTTGATATGACCATCCATTCAGAAAAAGTAGCGATAAAAAGATTTTCAAGATGACCACTTTGGCGGCCGTACTGGATGTCCAAGCAGCACCAACTAGACCATGGAATAAAGGTGCTTGTAAAGTTTCTTGGCAATCCTCCAAGTACATGTAGTTTAGGAGGAGCAGCAATAACAAATTTGTGCTAATGGATGGATGACGCAAAACAGCCTATCACAAATTCACCATCTCATAATAATCATTGAAGTAAGGAATACTTCATTGACCATGCATATACGTACATTATGTAGAGTAAACAAAATGACCATAACAGTGTGGTGGATCCCCTGAGCAGTTTTAATTGCTAGAGATATGAGTTATCAAATTCTTACACTAACCAACCTTGATATTTAACATTTTTAATCTTTTATGTCCCTTTGAATTCCCTCCCAAATTCATCCCTACCTCCAAGACTTTGGGGTACATATTGTCCCTAGCTCACTGGCTCTGTGGTGCAACTGAATGAGGCCACCGTTACTAAAAATATTAAAGCCATAAAAAACAGTTTCTTTCTTTTAATAAACCTGATTAGAATTTGATGAAACTGTAAAGAAAACACTCTGGCATGAAGGCTATTTAAATTTATACAAATCCCAATCTGCCATCAAAGATGGCAGCCAATATAAAAAATATTAAAAACTTTAACTCATTAACCCCTGGAGATTCTTTTCATTTTCGCCTGAAATGGGGGTAGGAAACGCATTTTTAGGGTTACTTCTGAATGCAGCAAAACACATCTGCTTAAGAAAGTTTTTCGTTTAGCTGGATGCTTAGGTGTATCAGAAACATTGCTTTTGATTGGCTATTATGCTCGCGCATGTGCAGAAAGGTAAAAGTTGGACTTTTTTTTTTTTTTTTTTTTTTTCTTTTTTTTGTATTGGATCCCCGATTTTTGTGTCCTGGCCCCTTTTTACTCCAAATCTCAAACTTATCCTACTTTTTGCAAAGGTTCATCTATCTGTGTGCAGTTCAGACTGGTCTGCTTTAGATCTAACGCCAAAAAGTCTAAAATCCGGACACAAACTCAGGTTCAGGAACTGGCAATTTTCGACCTAAAATAAATCGGGTCTCAAAAACTGCATTTTTTTCGCTGTATTTTTTAATGCGAGTAAAAAGTCGACATTATTTGGTATCATTGTAGAGCTACATCTGTCTACTTTCCTGAAATACCATCCACTTTAGTGTATCCTAAATGATGTTCACGTTACAGAGCTCGGAAGTAGGGTACAACCTCATGACGCGTAAACGTGGCGCCAGGGGCTAATGAGTTCAAAAAGACTTCTCAAAAACCCCTGATAATAATTTGAAGAAAAAAAATTCTGGCATGAAGCCTTTTAATTCTTTTTACAAATGACCTGTCTCAATTCCTATCTGGTTAAAATATTGAATATCAAGATTGGTCAGTGTAAAATTGTTGCAACTACCAATAATGCTTTCCTTAGGATCAGTCACTGTTGTAGCAATTTTATTTACTGAGCATGGTGTCAGTTTTCATTTGGGCTATGAAATGTTACTTACTTCACTCATTATTATGAGATCACATTTTTTGTGTGTATTCAATATGAGTTTCATCCTACCTTTACTCCTCTATTTTTTTCTCTTTCCAGAAATGGATCATTTACGAGATGATCTAAAAGCATGTTACAAGTTTTATAGTACAATCCCTATTTCCCCCATTGATGAGGATGAAACCACTCCACTACAAGACTTTTACATGGATGTAATGATAGAGCACCAAACTAAGGAAAAATGCACCAAGAAGACTGATGCACAAAACACCATCAAGGACAACACAGGAGTGGGGGGGAACTCCAGGAACAGAGAAACAGAAATGTTGTCTTCATACAAACAGATATTTTTAGACAAGAGGAATCAAAGAATCATTTTAACAGGACTTTCTGGAAGTGGTAAATCCACATTTTGTAGAAAAGTAGTCAATACTTGGTGTACAGAAGAACCAGACAAACAGAATGAAACTACTCAAGAAACAGACCTATCCATTCCAGACAGCCAAAAAGTCATGGCAGATAAAAAAGAAACAGGCCAACCTGTCTCTGATAGTCCTGAAGCTATTGCACATGAAAAGAAAGAATCATCAATCGTCATCAGTTGTGAAGCTACTACAGTTGAGGAGCTTGACTTGTCTGAAGTTATTGCAGATGAAGACATACTCTTGCAGTTCAGTCTTCTTTTTTACATTTATGCACCAGAAATATCCAATGAAAAAACATTGACTGAGGTTTTGTGCAATCAGTGCTTGAAAAGAGAATCGGACCAGCTGTCAACATTTTTAGAAAAACAAGCAGAGAAAGTTTTAATTATACTTGATGGCATGGATGAGATGGGAGGTAAAATTCCATCATTGTTATCTGACTTGTTAAGAAGAAAACTGCACCCAAGGGTAATTGTACTGATGGCTATGAGACCCTGGAAGATTTCACAGCTCGGGTTAAAACCATCATCCCATTATGATTTGCTGCTAGAAGTACAAGGTTTTAGTGGAAATAATGCCTTGAAGTTTGTTCAGAAGGTGGTTAATCGATTCAATGAGAACAATAGAATAAAAAGGCTTTTTCCATCACCAGAAGAACAGAACGTGCTGCTGTCTTTTAGAAAGATACCTTTACTTCTTTTATTTCTTGCACATATATGGTGCCAAGATCAATCTCTTCCAACACAACAGCAAGACTTGTACAGGAAAATACTTGAATGTATGATAGAGAGGTGCATAAGAAAGAGAGGAAATAAATACACTCCTGAATTGACAGATATGGATGACATAAGCATTAAGAAAAAGATATTTTGGGATACATACTTGGAAAGTGCATGTCAAGCAGCATATTATTTTCTACTACAGTGGAAAGGTGGCTCATCTGTTCTAATGCTGGAAAAGGATTTAATGAACCAGCTTGGGGACAATGCTCTATTAAAACTCAGTGCCCTCTTAGACTGTGGTATACTATCAAAACTAGATGCTTTCTCTCCACTAGAGAAGAAGATTTCTATAACATTCCTCCATTTATCAATTCATGAGTATCTGACTTCCATGCATTTAGTCAGTAATGAAGATGAATTCCAGTATTTTCTCAAATGCTTGAAAACATTAAGTGATGTCCTCAGATATGAGAACCTTTTCATTTTCTTCTGTGGCCTTGATGCAAAGAAAGGTCATATGGCCTTAACAAAAATATGTCAGGTGTGTGATGAGGATCGCCTCGTTATCAAGTACAGACAAGGAAGGGATTATGATATGCAGATAGAATCTTCAGTAGAAAACTTGAATGAAATGTACAGAGCATGCTTAAATGAAATTGACAGTCAGGAATATGTTGCAGTGTCTGATATTAGAGTTCATTTTAATTATGAGTGATGTCAAGAATAAGACCAGACTATATAAAGTCTCTGAATCTGAAGTTCATCTATGAGCTACATGATAATGAACTGGTTGAATTGAGGAGTCTGACTAACCTGACCTCTCTCACACTGAAGCATGTAAACATGTCTGAGGAGTGTTGTAGATCTCTGTGTGGGAGTATCAGTAGCTGTACTCACCTGGAGAGGCTGCAGCTGTGGGGCATCAGACTACATGATGGTGTACTTGACTTGAGGAGTCTGACTAGCCTGACCTCCCTCTCACTGCAATATGTAATCATGTCTCAGGAGTGTTGTAGATCTCTGTGTAGGAGTATCAGTAGCTGTACTCATCTGGAGTGGCTGCAGCTGTGGGGCACCATACTACATGATGGTGTACTTGACATGACTTTGACTAACCTGACCACCCTGTTACTGGAGGATGTAACCATGTCTGAGGAGTGTAGTAGATCTTTGTGTAGTATTATCAGTAACTGTACTCACCTGAAAAGGCTGGGGCTGTGGGACACGGCACTGTATGATGGTGTATTTGACTTGAGTAGTCTGACTAATCTAACCTCCCTCATACTGAAGAGTGTAACCATGTCTGAGGAGTGTAGTAGATCTCTGTGTAGTAGTATCAGTAGCTGTACTCACCTGGAGAGTCTAGATCTGGATAGCATCACACTACATGATGGTATATTTGACTTGAGGAGTCTGACTGATCTGACCTCCTCCCTCACACTGTTGGATGTAACCATGTCTGAGGAGTGTAGTAGATCTTTTTGTAGTAGTATCAGTAGCTGTACTAACCTAAAGCATCTGGTGCTGAGGTGTAAAATCAAACTATATGATGGTGTACTTGACTTGAAAAGTCTGACTAATCTAGCCTCCCTCACACTGTTGGATGTAACCATGTCTGAAGAGTGTAGTAGATCTCTTTGTAGTAGTATCAGTAGCTGTACTTGTATGGAGAGCATGGATCTGAGGTTCATCACACTACATGAGGAGTCTGACTAACCTGACCTCTCTTGTAGTGGAGCATGTAACCATGTCGGAGGAGTGTAGTAGATCTCTGTGTAATAGTATCAGTAGCTGTACTCACCTGGAGAGTCTGGATCTGGATAGTATCACACTACATGATGGTGTACTTGACTTGAGGAGTCTGACTAATTTAGCCTCCCTTGCACTGTTGAATGTAACCATGTCTGAGGAGTGTAGTAGATCTTTGTGTAGTAGTATCAGTAGCTGTACTAACCTGGAGAGTCTGAATCTGGATAACATCACACTACATGATGGTGTATTAGACTTGAGGAGTCAGAATAATATGAGAGTGCTGGAGTTCAAAGATGTCACCATGGCACCTCAATGCAGACAAACATTACAAACAAGTTTGGGATATAGTCAAAAACTAGAAAGGTGTCACATTTGAAATTTGATAATATGGAAAATAGGATAAATTACTGTGTTTATTTCTCATAGTGCCATATACTCAACATAAGTATGGAGCAATAATTTGAATATCAATAACAATTCTAAAATTTTAACAAAATGATGAATTCAGTTTGAAGGAAACAGAACGAATGATGAATGGTAAACAAAAAGAAGAAATGAAGCACAAATGTATTTAAAATGTGTTTCACGAATGGATTTGAAAATCTATTTACTCATATTCAGGTTGCCACTGAATTTCCACAGTTGAAATCCCTTCTGCATGACAAGCTGAGATCAGATTATTTACGTTGTTGAAATCCCTTTTGCATGATAAGCTGAGATCAGTTTTTTTTACTGTCAGACAGTTGAAATCTCTTATGCATGATAAGCTGAGATCAGTTTTTTTTACTGTCAGACAGTTGAAATCCCTTCTGCATGATAAGCTGAGATCAATTTATTTACAGACAGTTTTTCACTACTTACAAATAACCAGTTGTTGTATCTGTACAATTTTTATTTGAAGAAAACAAAATGAATAAAATTTGCTGACAAACACGCTACAACTATATTTTTACATTTATTGCAGTTCTGGTTGTATTTATGTATCGTAAATTCAATGCTGTCTTTATGCATTTCTATTTTATTAAAGCACACTTTTAATAAGACTAGGTAAGAAAGGAATATTTCTCTCCAATAAATACTATCGAAAATGGAAATCCTGACTTTGGTAAATTTATTCTAAATGAATGAAAATGAAAAGAAACAATGAATGGAAGTGAACAAAACAAAATCAGAATGCATTTCTTAGACCGTAAATGAAAAATGATGAGATGATAGCTGAAATGCAAATGTTAAAGAAATGCAAATGAAATGCAGAATGAATGCCAATGAAGGGCAAATAAAATGCCAACTAAATAAAAATTACTCATTTCAGGGTCTGTTCTACAAGTAGGAAAGTGTGTTGTGGAATGAGAATTTTCTTGTTTGGAAAGACAATTATGCGTAAATATATGCTAATGGGTGAATTTATCATATGAATTATTGTTTTATGTAAATTACTTTTAACTATATTATTTACTAAATTATTTGAGTACAACAAAATAGTTTTTTCTTCAAAGGATTCATTTACATCATCATCATCATCATCATCATCATCATCATCATTGTTGTTATTACACGTGTATTTAGTAAAGCTAGTGGACATTTATTGTGGGATAAACATTGTAATTTTCTTTTCTCATGAGATTCAAGATTGTGTAATGTATTTGTACATGTAAACACTGCATAGAACCTAAAAATGCCTAATTAAAAGTGCTGTGATGCATTTGTTACACCAACATTCAAGTTTTTATATTTTTTCTTCTGCATGACACACATATTATATGGTACATCTGCTATATTTCACAAAATAGAAAACAGAAGGTTTTGAGTTTATTTTATATACTGCTGGTTGCAACTAGGCAGTGGTGGCATGAGGGTTCGAGGCATCCAGGGGCAATGTTCTTTAGTGGTGCCCCTACTTTGCCACAGAGAACAGTTTTTGTTTCAGTTACCAACCTCCATCCCCCCCCCCATTCTAAATATAAGTTTTGTGAAGAATTGCCCCCATTACACTAAGGTGAGGTGAAATTCTATGAAAATGTCAGCTGCAAAAAAATCCGGATGGCGCCCCCTTTGCCTGGTGCCAGGGGGCAATTGCCCCCTCCTGCCGCGCTGCAACTAGGGCATGTTGATTTGGTTCTGTCTGTTCTTATGTCCATCCTGAGATTGCTAGCACAATCACTCAAATTCCACTGAACATTATTAAATAGAATCTGTTGGGTATTTTTGTATCCGTATGTAGATGACCTGGTTCAGTTTTCATGCTATTTTAATGATTTGTGATATTTTTTTTAATGAATTCTTGTTCTTAATACTTTTTGGATTTTAAATATACATTTTCATGCAGTGTAAATGATTTTTTTTATTTTCATATTATGTAAATGTTTTTTTCTAAATTTTCATATTAGTTTGTGTTTCTTTTCTTTCTTTTTTATTATTGACTGTCACTTTTGCCATGCAAACAGGGTTCATATAAAGTCTGGAAAGTCGGGAAAAAGTATGGGGAAAAAGTGTGCTTTTTCCAGACTTGGGAAAAAGTATGGAAAGTGAAGATTTTGCCTTAAAAGAGTGGAATTTCGGGTTGCTGTGTTTTATTTTTGTTGTTGCTTGAACACATTCATGTGTTGCATCGATGTTTATCTTTGCAGGGTTGGAAAGATCATCGGCTTCTGCATACCGGTTCAGTGCGGTTGGCGAGACACTGATAACCTATCACCGACTCATGATTGGTAGATACTAATTTAGATCATGCGAATACCACATGCTCATTTATAGTGACAGATTTTGAATACATGTGCAGGGCTGCCACCTTGAGTGGAAAAAAATCAGGATCCCTAAGGAAAAAAATCAGGATTTGGAGAAAGAAAACAGGATCAGTGTTTGTGACCATATATTTACAAAAACTTCACAAAGGACTTGGCAAAATTTGTTAATCTGTGTGTTGTAATATGTGGTTTATTTACGTGTATATAACAGTTATTTACATTATTTACAGTATACTATATACAGGTAGCTGATTCTCAGCAAATTTAGTTCTCTGAACTTTTTTTTGCATTCCTTAGGAGGGTGTCAGATAGCTGGAAGGAGTAACAACACACTCCAGTTGTCAGAATCCTCATCGTTTGAACAATGAGGTCATTTAGAAGACTGCTGGTCATTGAGGCTCTGCTCCCTGTCTTGTTCTTTCTGATGAGCGAAAACACATGTTCTGAATCTGCATTGCTGTGAGGCAGAGCGCACAGTGCCTTTATGACCTTTCCCAGCAATGGATACTTTTTATTTCCCAAGCCATCTGTCAGCATGGAGTTATGTTGCCACAGCACATCAATCTGAATTGATGTGTCTGATCCAGACAGATCATCCACCCACACATTACATAAAAAGGAATATTAAAACAATAGTTATCAATGATTACACATATAATATATAATCCATTGACTAAATATATCAAATTTATATGTAAAATATATATGACAATTTTTGATGTTTATTTTAATTTTTGGCAGAAATATTTATAATTACTTGAAACTTGTTGGTATCTTTTGCAATGCTCTTAAATCTCTGCAGCCAATATCGAAGGGAAGAAAACTTTGACTTTTTTCTTTTGCTAACATCAAGGATTTCAGCATGCTTAAAAGCATCCTCCTGCATGGGAAGCCTTTCAAATATGTAACCCAGTGACAAAGAGTAGAAGCTGTGAACATCTGTGTGAAATAAAATTGGAGGTGACAAATTAGAATTTAAGAAATACAATATAGCATCAGTAATAATTCCATAAACTTGCCAAATATTTCTGCAGTAAAAATAATTAAATAAACAAATGTTTGAAAACATACCCTGAAAAAAACTGTGTGACAGCACAGTTGCTCATTTTTTCTTTTTCTGCTTATCCTCTTGTCTGTTGAAGGGCATACTGGAGGAACAAGGCATAGAGCTTGGAAGAGGGATACTCGAAAAATGAA
Organism: Margaritifera margaritifera; assembly: GCA_029931535.1. Taxonomy (NCBI): domain Eukaryota; kingdom Metazoa; phylum Mollusca; class Bivalvia; order Unionida; family Margaritiferidae; genus Margaritifera; species Margaritifera margaritifera. Next base: position 1,547,798 of record JAQPZY010001507.1, on the reverse strand, counting down.
CAGATCCTGAGCAGATGATCTTTTGCATTATTTGTTTCACTCTTCTCCTTCTGGAAAAATGTGGACAAGGCATCCCACTGTTCAGTTAAGTGAACGATGCAGCAGGCATGCAGGGAAAGCCATCTTGTGGGACCATGCTTTATTATTTATCATATGGCAGTTCCTGTTTCCATCTGAAAATGCTGCAAAGATTTTAGTCTCTTAGAACTGTTTTCTAAATAAAAGTTCAATCAATGTGTCCTCAACTCGACTGTGGAGAACAGCAGCACCTTTCTTTGCAGCTATGTGGAGGAGATGGCAAGGACAGCCCTGTATATGAATGCCTGGATTGCGTTCCTTGATGTGGGCAGCTACTCAATTAATTTTTTCTAGCATCACTGACGCATTGTCTGATCCAAAACTAATGCAGTTGTCCCAAATAAGCCCATGTTTCTTGATCTCACTGTCTATTGCCTTGAAAATATTTTCACCTGTGGATGGGCCTTCAAGAGCTGTGATGGAAAGAACATGTCACCACTTTTTTTATTGTCATGGTAGTGAAGAACAATTGTATAAAGCTGTTCTGGCCCTTCCGTCTGTGGAGAGGGAAAATGGAGCATCCTTGACTGCTGCCACCACTGTCTGTGCAGCAGAATCAGTCAGGGCACTGACAATACATTGTGTCTTTGTCCAAGAACACTTGTAGCTTTTAGCAATTGCAGAATTGGGGAACATCTGATGGAAAAGGTCACCAGCATGATAAGTTACAGCATAGGGAATGTTGTGTTCCACAAAGAAATTGACAGAGTATCAGCTTGAATTGCCTGAAAATCATGTCAGTCATTTATTTATCCAAATGTACAAAGTAAAATTGAAAATTTGTTTTCTATTTTAATAAGTAAATTTTTTTTAAAAAGTACATTACATAAAAGGATCACAGGAATTGAATTGAAACAATCGACTGATGCAAGAAAGACAACTCTTCTTATGAAATACATGCAAAACTTTAAATTAAGTTTAATCAAATGGATTCTCTCGTTTACCCGTAAATCTGCTTTCTCTGTTTGCCTCAATGATGACAATGGTGGTGTTGATTTTTGTGCTTTTGCTCATTCAAATGATACAGCCTTTTTATGTGCCTTTCAAGATCTGTTTGGCCACTGCATGCAATCTTTATATCTACATCACAAACACTACATCTGGCGTGATGTTCATCAAGCTTAGACTTTATAATAAAGCTTGAAGTTTTTGTGTATTCCTCACTGAATTTCTGCATCACTTTTGCTCTCTTTGAAGGATGCGCAGCCATCATGATTCAAAATGTATAGACCGTAGCAATGTTTACTGTCTTATGTCAATGACAAGAATGAGGATTTACAACAAAGCAGCAAAATAGCAATCACATGCTGATTGACTCCGAATATTGAATATATCTGCTGCTGATTCGCTTGTCTATCTCTTTATCAATTCCATTTTATTTCACTATCAGATTTAGCTTTATTTTTTTTTTGCGTTTTTAAAAATCAGCATTTTCATTACAAAATCAGAAAATTGTAATTTTCGGATTTTTTAAAAATATAATTCGGGATGATCCTGAGTAAATTGGGATAAGTGGAAGCCCTGCGTGTGCCAGAGGGGTCTGGACAAAATTGCAAACCACTCTGGAAAAAGTCTGGAAAAGATCTGGAATCCTCTTTACCATCAGCTGTATGAACCCTGTGCAAACATCACCATTTTTTGAAAAAATGCATGACCTTGACTAATAAATTGTTGTGGATGCATTTTTGTGTAGATATGCTTGTAAATAATCTCATTAGAATGCATACAATTCGAATGATATTGTGCAGGCTTGATCAGGTTGCAAGATATTTTTGGACTAGGGGAGTTTTTTCTGTCTGCAGTTGGGGCATATATATTTTCCAAAGAAAAATCAAGTTCTTTGGAAAGTGATGGTGTAATTTTGGAATATAATACAGTGTAAGTTTTGCCCTTGTCTTTTTCCAAAATTATTGTTTTGCAAAAAGTCAATGTCTTGTTATTTGCATCTGTCCTTTCATCCCATCATTAGTATGCTTGTCTGTCTGTTTGTCAATCACTTTTTTATGCCTCACCCATGACGAATGTGCAAGGGAACATTTAGTGTTACCATTGTCCATCCGTCCATCCATCACACCGTGGTAAAGTTTGCATTTGTGGCAGTTTCTTGGGCATTGTAAGTACAAGAGCCATACAACATTGTATGTGGACGTATTTTAGTAAGTACCACAAATATCAACCAAAAGGTAGGTCACTGTGACCTAACTTTCATATACCAGCGACTTTTAGTTATGATGTGTATTTATGTCAATTTCTCAGGCATTGTTTGACCTAGAGATATGCAACTTGACTTGTAGATAAGTTGTGGTGAATATAACATCACCTTAACAAACGTAGGTCATTGTGCCTTAACTTTCCTGTTACAGTGACTTTAGTTACATTTTGCATTTGTGTTGATATCTCTAGCATCATTTGACACAGAGACATGCAGCTTAGTATGTAGATGTGTCTTGGGGAATGCAACATTACCTACCAAAATTAGTTTATTGTGACCAACTTTTCACTTTCTAGTGACTTTGATTATATTTTGAGTTTAGGTCAATTTCTTGGGCATTGCTTGCCCCAGAGACATGCAGTCTGGTATATATATGCATCTTGGTGAGTGGAACATCATTCTAGCAAAATTAGGTCACTGTGGCCTACATTTAGTACTTAGTGAATTCTGATGTTTTAGGTTTAGGTCAGGTCCTCAGGCATTATTAGTGGTATTGTCATGCAACTTAGTATGTAAATGTAGTCAGTAGAACATCACCCTCCCAAAATTATGTCACTGTGACCTAACCTTCACACTTCAGAGACTTTGGTTTAAGTTTTACATTTAGGTTATATATCTGTCATTATTGGCCACAGTGGTCTGCTACTCGGTGTGTGGATGCATCTTGGTGAGTACAATAACTTCCCACCAAAATTTGGTCACCATTAGCTACATTTCATGCTTGAATGACTCAAATTTTTGTGTTTATGTAAGTTTTGCAGGCATTATTTGCTTTAGAGTTGTGCAACTTGGTATGTTGATGCATCTTGCACTATCTTGCCAAAAGTAGGTCACCATGAACACATTTCATGCTTTATCGAATTCAGTTCTGCATTTAAGTCAATTGTTCTGGCATTATTGGTTACAGAGGCATGCAACTTTGGGGGGCATCTGAATGCAATGCCACCTTACCAAAATTAGGTCACTGATCTCTATTTCGCACTTCAGTTTTCTGTTATGTCATTTTCTCATGCTCATTTTGACTATTCAACATTATGTTGTCAGTCTTATAATTTGTCAAAACTAAGAGAGAGAGAGAGATGGCCCTGATGTAAGGTCTGGAATTATTTCCTGGAATGAATGATTATTGAGACCTTTTTAATGTTAACCATATTTATGTTTTTAGCTGTAGGTAACTGACAATTTTACAAATCTTTACCACACTAAAGAAATCTCTTTTTTTTTTCTTTGTTTGTTTTAACATAATAGAAACAGTTAAATAGTATTGTATATTTGTAAGCACAGTGTATTGACTATACAAAATGTCTTTTATATCATTAAACACAGTGTATTGACTTTACAAAATGTCTTTTATATCATTAAACACAGTGTATTGACTATACAAAATGTCTTTTATATCATTAAACACAGTGTATTGACTATACAAAATGTCTTTTATATCATTAAACACAGTGTATTGACCATGCAAAATGTCTTTTATATCAATACAAATTGGGTGTGTAAAAAGTAGATATGCATCATATATATGCATATGCATTTGTCTGAGATGTGTAGAGAGTTAGGGTCAAAATAGATTTGGTGTTGTGTTTTATGGCAGATCAACACAAGTAGATTATTTAATGCCGAGTCAATTGGGGTAAAGTGACTTACCCGAGTATACACCATGGTGGCTGATCTGATGCCAGGAATTAGTTCCTTTTTGGTGACAAGTCTGGTATGCCAGGAATTAGTTCCTTTTTGGTGACAAGTCTGGTATGCCAGCACTGTGCCACCATGACTCCTGCATCCTTTAGTCACCTCTTATGACATGCAGGAAGGCACATTGGGCTGATGAAACATCCCATAATGCATGAGCTATGACATTGGGGTCACCTCTTATGACATGCAGGAGGGCACATTGGGCTGATGAAACATCCCATAATGCATGAGCTATGACATTGGGGTCACCTCTTATGACATGCAGGAGGGCACATTGGGCTGATGAAACATCTCATAATGCATGAGCTAAGACATTGGGGTCACATCATCAAGGCGACAAGATCATGATTAGAGATCAAAGGACTGACACCCTGTTGTGTGTCAGATGATCAAGGAGGGGGCAGGAGAGGAAGAGGACATAAACTGGCAGAATTTGATTGTTTTCAGTGTTTGACAGTAACTTGATTTCATGAGAAAAAGCCCTGAAAAATTAAAGCAACTTTCTATTTCTTTACACATGTACTGTAACCAGGTGTTTGAAACAGTTGTAATAATGGAAAACTGGTTGACCTAGTGTTACATATATATTGTACCTAAGTAGATTTTAGAGAAGACCTCAGTGGAGAATTGGTTTGTACAAGGAGTTACATTCTATAAAAGAAACACTTATTATTATTATTGTTATTATTAGTTCATGATCAAAGTTGCATTTTATATGCATGATCTTGAGGTTAACTTTTCATTGATTTAAACAATGATGTTCTGTTATACATTTTTTGTGTAGAAAATTGTTAGATGAGGAAAGGAAATCAAGATGTTTATATCCCCACTGCTCGCAATGGGTATATCTTGATCTTGCCTGTCGGCATGTAGGTATGTTCATATATACATTCGTTACAGGAGGTTTGATAGCACAGTTAGGAAAAAAAATATTTGACATAAGGAAATAAAATGTGGCATGATTGTTTTAATCATTATGTAAATGACTTGATTTTCATGCTGTTTGGTCAACTTTTCCTGTTTTTTTTTTTTTTTTGCCTTTGACATGTTAAGTGCAGTTCTTATTGGCATGATGATGCATAAAGCATTTTACATAGGAAAATGAAATTTAGCAGGCTTGTTTTTAGGACCGTGTAGATGACCTCATTAGCCTCTTATTGAAGGATTGTAGATGACCTCATTAGCCTCTTATTGAAGGATTGTAGATGACCTGATTAGCCTCTTATTGAAGGATTGTAGATGACCTGATTAGCCTCTTATTGAAGGATTGTAGATGACCTCATTAGCCTCTTATTGAAGGATTGTAGATGACCTCATTAGCCTCTTATTGAAGGATTGTAGATGACCTCATTAGCCTCTTATTGAAGGATTGTAGATGACCTCATTAGCCTCTTATTGAAGGATTGTAGATGACCTCATTAGCCTCTTATTGAAGGATTGTAGATGACCTCATTAGCCTCTTATTGAAGGATTGTAGATGACCTCATTAGCCTCTTATTGAAGGATTGTAGATGACCTCATTAGCCTCTTATTGAAGGATTGTAGATGACCTGATTAGCCTCTTATTGAAGGATTGTAGATGACCTGATTAGCCTCTTATTGAAGGATTGTAGATGACCTGATTAGCCTCTTATTGAAGGATTGTAGATGACCTCATTAGCCTCTTATTGAAGGATTGTAGATGACCTCATTAGCCTCTTATTGAAGGATTGTAGATGACCTCATTAGCCTCTTATTGAAGGATTGTAGATGACCTCATTAGCCTCTTATTGAAGGATTGTAGATGACCTCATTAGCCTCTTATTGAAGGATTGTAGATGACCTCATTAGCCTCTTATTGAAGGATTGTAGATGACCTCATTAGCCTCTTATTGAAGGATTGTAGATGACCTCATTAGCCTCTTATTGAAGGATTGTAGATGACCTCATTAGCTTCTTATTGAAGGATTGTAGATGACCTCATTAGCCTCTTATTGAAGGATTGTAGATGACCTCATTAGCCTCTTATTGAAGGATTGTAGATGACCTCATTAGCCTCTTATTGAAGGATTGTAGATGACCTCATTAGCCTCTTATTGAAGGATTGTAGATGACCTCATTAGCCTCTTATTGAAGGATTGTAGATGACCTCATTAGCCTCTTATTGAAGGATTGTAGATGACCTCATTAGCCTCTTATTGAAGGATTGTAGATGACCTCATTAGCCTCTTATTGAAGGATTGTAGATGACCTCATTAGCCTCTTATTGAAGGATTGTAGATGACCTCATTAGCTTCTTATTGAAGGATTGTAGATGACCTCATTAGCTTCTTATTGAAGGATTGTAGATGACCTCATTAGCCTCTTATTGAAGGATTGTAGATGACCTCATTAGCTTCTTATTGAAGGATTGTTTGGATCTTTCATTACTTTTTTAATGTTTTTTTTATGAGTTTTTCATTCCAAACCTAGTTACTTCGATTTTTATAGAAAAATGCCTTGACCTAGCAAGCAAATTTAATAGGCATGCTGCTATCCATATATAGACTGCCACATTCAATTATCATGCCATTGGAGTGGTACTTGGTTCAGCATGGACCTGCATCTGCTGTATGTCATCTGTCATCCCCTGCCAATAATTTAAATTTTAGACTTCTCAAAAATCCCAGGACTACTTTTAACCAAATTTGGCATAGAGCATCAAGGCATAAAGTGCTTTTAAATTTATACAAATGGTGCTGATTCACCATCAAATATGGCCACAGTTTCTAACAACATAACACCCTTTAAATGACATCTTTGTAGTAAATACTATTCAACAGAATCTGACTAAATGTTATAGAAAGCATCCTGTGTGAAGAACTTTTCAAGCATGTATACAAAATGCCAATCCACCTTCAAATATGGCTGCCCTTATTAAAGATATTAAAACATTTAAACAGCTTCTCAAGAACCAGTTAACAAAAATGTGACCAAAATTTTGATTAGTAGAAAGCATTCTGGCATAAAGTGGTTTCAGGTTTCTACAAATGAAGCCAATCTACCATCAAATATTGCAGCTGTTACTAAAAATAGAAAACCTTTGGATGACTTCTTATTGAAAATCACTTAACAGAATTGTACCAAATTAGACAGAAAGCATCCAAGTATGAAGAACTTTTACTCAGATTTAAATGATGCCAATCCATCATTAAAAATGGCCACCATTACTAGATGCAGAATAATATTTAAACAACTTCTAAAAATCATTGAAACAGAATTATACCAAATTTAACAGAAAGCTTTCTGGCATGAAGTACTTTAAATTTTATAAAAATGATACTGATCCACCCTCGAATTTGGCTACCATTATTAAAAGTATAAACATCTTTAAACTACATCTTTGCAAAAACTACTTAGCAGAATTTGACTTGGTTTGACAGAAAGCATCCAGGAAATATGGGCTTCAAATGCATACATATGATGTTGATCTGCTTTCAAATTTAGCCACCATTGCTAATAATAAAAAAATAAAATATTTAAATGACTTGTCTAAAACCACGCATCAGAAATTGACCAAATTTGACAGAACATATCTTGGCAGAAAGTGCGTTTGAGTTTGTACAAATGAAGCCATCGCTTATGACGATGATTACTAAAAATAGACATGCCTTTGATCAACCTCTTGATATCACGTTAAATGGACACAAATTAATTTTATAAACAATTTAACATATTTTGAACTTTGCTATCTTTTGTGATTGTCTTGTCCAATAGGGCTTCACATTCTGTGGCATCATCTGTCTATTCATGTCACTTATTACGATCACTTCACCATCCAACTGGCAATACCGTTTTCAACAGTTATGTAAAGATGGCATGATTTGGTATGCTTATCACAGAGTGCAGCTTAGGAAAAGTTAGTTATGTAATAATTCAGAAAATATAAATTACATTATTAAAGACAGTATTGCTTTACACAATTGTTATAGAAAAATTAACAGATGGTAATTTTTAACATGCTTAAATGTTATTAATTTTATAGTTTCTAGCTAGGGCTTACAAAGCACTTGGAACTGTGTACCATCTGTTAATAAGTAGGTAAAAATATGTGATACAATAAATGCATTGCTAGATAAAAGATCTCACATAACTGACATATTAGTGTAAGTGTAAGGGTCTGTGTTAGACAGGAAGTTGTATATTTCATGCAGACAAGTAAGTGCCAGGGTCTGTGTTAGGCAGGAAGTTGTATATTTCATGCAGACAAGTAAGTGCCAGGGTCTGTGTCAGGCAGGAAGTTGTATATTTCATGCAGACAAGCAAGTGTCAGGGTCTGTGTCAGGCAGGAAGTTGTATATTTCATGCAGACAAGTAAGTGTCAGGGTCTGTGTCAGGCAGGAAGTTGTATATTTCATGCAGACAAGTAAGTGTCAGGGTCTGTGTCAGGCAGGAAGTTGTATATTTCATGCAGACAAGTAAGTGCCAGGGTCTGTGTCAGGCAGGAAGTTGTATATTTCATGCAGACAAGTAAGTGCCAGGGTCTGTGTCAGGCAGGAAGTTGTATATTTCATGCAGACAAGTAAGTGCCAGGGTCTGTGTTAGGCAGGAAGTTGTATATTTCATGCAGACAAGTAAGTGCCAGGGTCTGTGTTAGGCAGGAAGTTGTATATTTCATGCAGACAAGTAAGTGCCAGGGTCTGTGTCAGGCAGGAAGTTGTATATTTCATGCAGACAAGTAAGTGCCAGGGTCTGTGTCAGGCAGGAAGTTGTATATTTCATGCAGACAAGTAAGTGCCAGGGTCTGTGTCAGGCAGGAAGTTGTATATTTCATGCAGACAAGTAAGTGAAAGGGTCTGTGTTAGGCAGGAAGTTGTATATTTCATGCAGACAAGTAAGTGAAAGGGTCTGTGTTAGGCAGGAAGTTGTATATTTCATGCAGACAAGTAAGTGCCAGGGTCTGTGTTAGGCAGGAAGTTGTATATTTCATGCAGACAAGTAAGTGTCAGGGTCTGTGTTAGGCAGGAAGTTGTATATTTCATGCAGACAAGTAAGTGTCAGAGTCTGTGTTAGGCAGGAAGTTGTATATTTCATGCAGACAAGTAAGTGAAAGGGTCTGTGTTAGGCAGGAAGTTGTATATTTCATGCAGACAAGTAAGTGCAAGGGTCTGTGTTAGGCAGGAAGTTGTACATTTCATGCAGACAAGTAAGTGCAAGGGTCTGTGTTAGGCAGGAAGTTGTACATTTCATGCAGACAAGTAAGTGCAAGGGTCTGTGTTAGGCAGGAAGTTGTACATTTCATGCAGACAAGTAAGTGAAAGGGTCTGTGTTAGGCAGGAAGTTGTATATTTCATGCAGACAAGTAAGTGCAAGGGTCTGTGTTAGGCAGGAAGTTGTATATTTCATGCAGACAAGTAAGTTCAAGGGTCTGTGTTAGGCAGGAAGTTGTACATTTCATGCAGACAAGTAAGTGCAAGGGTCTGTGTTAGGCAGGAAGTTGTACATTTCATGCAGACAAGCAAGTGTAAGGGTCTGTGTTAGGCAGGAAGTTGTACATTTCATGCAGACAAGCAAGTGCAAGGGTCTGTGTTAGGCAGGAAGTTGTACATTTCATGCAGACAAGCAAGTGCAAGGGTCTGTGTTAGGCAGGAAGTTGTACATTTCATGCAGACAAGTAAGTGCAAGGGTCTGTGTTAGGCAGGAAGTTGTACATTTCATGCAGACAAGTAAGTGTAAGGGTCTGTGTTAGGCAGGAAGTTGTATATTTCATGCAGACAAGCAAGTGCAAGGGTCTGTGTTAGGCAGGAAGTTGTACATTTCATGCAGACAAGCAAGTGCAAGGGTCTGTGTTAGGCAGTAAGTTGTACATTTCATGCAGACAAGCAAGTGTAAGGGTCTGTGTTAGGCAGGAAGTTGTACATTTCATGCAGACAAGCAAGTGTAAGGGTCTGTGTTAGGCAGGAAGTTGTACATTTCATGCAGACAAGCAAGTGTAAGGGTCTGTGTTAGGCAGGAAGTTGTACATTTCATGCAGACAAGCAAGTGTAAGGGTCTGTGTTAGGAAAGGAAGTTGTACATTTCATGCAGACAAGTAAGTGTAAGGGTCTGTGTTAGGCAGAAAGTTGTACATTTCATGCAGACAAGTAAGAGGCCAGAGAATACAAATCATATGATCACACCAAATCAAGTTTCCATATGGTTAGTTTACCCATAGAGAGAACAGATGCTAGGGGACACATATGAAACTATTAGTTATGAAGTATACCGTAATAAATCATCCTTCCCAAAGTTGAATTGACCAATAGGATCATTTAGACAGTTCTTTTTGAATGGAGTTAAACGTTACAGTGGTGACCTTGAATGAAGTCTTCAGTTATATCAAGTGGATATGAAGTACATGTAGATATAATGTTAAAAATGTGGACATGGTAAAATTGTACAGAATATAATGTGCTAACTAAATGGAGCTATTTTTTAAATTTTGGACATCACGAGGTGGACAGTTGATGTATTATTATAATTATGACATGTCTTTGAATAAATATGTCATGAACCAAAGTGTAGAGTTGTCAGCCAATTCCACAGCACACACATCCAATCACTTTGTGTGATATACTTCACATTTATACCCATATATATATATATATATATATATATATATATATATATATATATATATATATATATATATATATGTCTATCAGACATACAGTGTTGGTATGTAGTGCAGTCGTCTGTTTCCTACAAAAGCCTTCATTTTCTAATTATTCACTGGAAATATTCCTATGCATGTCAAAACGTTTATGCTTATAGTTTTATAATTTTCCCATTTTCTACTTAAAACCAATTGTCGTTTCCCACCCTTCCCCCAAAAAGCGGGAGATATAGTATTCACATTTCCATCCATTATTTCTTCCATTCATTCATCTGTGCTTCCATCTGTCACATTTCTGTTTCTGCCTTGTGACATTAAAGCCATTTGAGAAAAGGCATGAAATTATGTACACTAAAACATCATTATAAGAAGGTGTGTCATGTGATACATTGGGGATCCTATCTTTAAGGTCACAGGTCAATATACTGACTTTTGTCATGATTTCATTCTGCTTAATACCTTAGAAACATTTGATATTAAGGAATGAAACTTCATATGCTTATAAATCATCATCATCATCAGGTGTCTTGTTTGCCATATTGGGGTCCTATCTTCAAGGTTAAGGTCACATGTGAATACATGAAGGTGTTCTTCAAATTTTCCTTTCCGCTCTATAACATTAAAGCCTTTTGAGATTAAGGAATGAAACCTGATATACTTATTTATCATCATTAGAAGGTTTGTATCATACCTTTTGGTAGTCCTACCTTCAAGATCAAGGTCACAGGACAATATTTTATTTTTTCCATCACTATTTGTTCTGCTCTATAACCTTAGAACCATTTCAAATTGAGGAATGAAAATAGTTATACATCGTCATTATAACATGTTTGTGCCACATTGGAATTTTAACTTCAATTGCAAGGTCACAGGTCAGTATTTTGTTTTCCATCACTTTTTCTTTTCCCTAAATAACTTTAGAACTATTTGAGATTTAGAGATGAAACTTGGCATAATTATATATGATCACTAGACGGTGTAACACATGGTATAATTATATATGATCACTAGAAGGTGTAACACATGGTATAATTATATATGATCACTAGAAGGTGTAACACATGGTATAATTATATATGATCACTAGAAGGTGTAACACATGGTATAATTATATATGATCACTAGAAGGTGTAACACATGGTATAATTATATATGATCACTAGAAGGTGTAAGACGTGGTATAATTATATATGATCACTAGAAGGTGTAACACATTATTAGACTATATTAGTATTATCTCTTTAGGTTCAAGGTCCTGGGTCAGCATTTTAATTTTGGGATTTTTAATTTAAAAACATTTCTTGCCCAGCAAGAGCTTGAAAAAATATTCTTGCTCTGATTTATAATAAAATGACCTATTGTATCCATTATATAGCTTTAAAAAATAATCTTGAGGTAAAAGAAAAAAAAAGTATCCCTGCTCAAAAGAAAATCCTAGTCCCCCACCCCTCGAAATGAAATGGTTGGTTCCTAAGTGGTACTAACAGAGATGCATATCATTACAGCAGTTTCATGATTCTAGTATGAACAGTGCCTAAAAATATATGAACATAAAGAACACAATTTAACCCAAGTCAGTGATGACCTACTTCTGCAATACGAGGGTAGTGCTTATCTAGATGCATCCCCTCACCAAGCTCCATGATTCTAGATAAGATGCAATGTACACAGCATGTAAAATACCCATGTGGTCATGAGATAAATACAAAAACGCGACTTAAGGCAGTAAAATGTGACAAATATGTCACGGTGACCTTCCTTTGCTGTGCATTTGTAGTATAATAGAGATACATGCAATCCCCTAGTTTAATGATTCTACCATGAACAGATCTTGACAAAAAAAATTAAAAGACAAAATTCAACCAAAGATAATAAAGCGTGAAATATCGTTCAGCGACGTATTTTTGTGTCGAGGGTGTATTATTGAACAAGATGCATCTATTCACCATGTTTCATAATTCCAGGTATAAGTATATACTATAGGATGCAAAGACCTGTGTAGTCGTGAGCTAAACACAAAATCATAAACTAAGCAAGTACCGGTAGTGTTAAATGTAGCTCAGTGACTTTCTTTTGTGTAACAGTGTGGTACTAATAGAAACAATCATCCAGCTTTACGATTCTAGCATGAATAGTGCTTGAGAAATAAACTTAAACACAAAATGCAACAAAAGTCAGCAAGCATGAAATATAGTTCACAGTGACCTAATTTTGTGGTGATGGTGTAGAACTTGTCAAGATGCGTCCCCATGACTATTTTCATGGTTCCAAGTATGATAGTATGTATACAGGGTGCAGTGATAAAAATACTGTGCAAAACGCAAAATCTTCACCAAATTAATGTACATACATGTACCAAGACAGCCATCTTAGCTCCCTGCCCACGGAATAGGTATTACGAAACCCATTTCAAACTATAGCCCAGGATGAAGGAAGAAAAAATGGTTGAGATGCGGTTAGGCCATACATGCGTATATTTATGATGAAGTGTGTAGGAGAGGATAGCAAGAAATCTAGGTAGAATTTTTGTGTGCTATATGATTATAAAATTAATATTTTGAAAAAATTTAGGCTGTGTACAGAAAGGAGGAAAGAAAGAATCTCACTATGAGGAATAACGCTGGAAAACGATTTGTTGATGCAGGCCACACAGGTGACAATTATATTGAAAACAATATTATCTTAATATGATACCAAATGCTTAAAATTGTTTAAAAAATGCATTTTCGAGAGTATGTGATAAAACTACTTAGTTGAAATTCCATAGGAAATTCTACCTGTGACAAATTGGTAGCTGCCTAGGTTCTACCAACATACCCAGACCTGAATGTAAAATGTTTACCCTGAAAATGAAAACAGTATATTTGGGAGCTGAGACCGCATAACACAGGAACCACGAAAGTCACCCACTTTGCATGGGGACTGTGCAGCCCCCAAATGGATCGAGTCCTGCATCGATTTTGGCATTCCACCACCCTTCTCGGGAAAAACACAGTTGTACATACAACAAAGGATGACACGCATCCAATATGCATACAGAGCATGATACAAAAGACATCTGACAAGCCATACAGAAAGATGAATAAAACTTCAAAGTTGTATCAGCCGTAATGATCTGCGCCTTAAACATAGGCAAGGATGTGTCTGATATGGTGACAAGCAAATTTTAAAAAGTTTAACATCTGGCAATTTGTATGAACCAAGTCGTGACTCACAGATGAATGGCAATCTGTATGAACTAAGTCGTGACTCAAAGATGAATGGCAATCTGTATGAACCAAGTCGTGACTCACAGATGATTGGCAATCTGTATGAACCAAGTCGTGACTCACAGATGAATGGCAAAATAGTTCAAACATATGGAAAATATCAATGCGTTACACCACAATATAAGCAAACTACTAGTATACATCCAGACAGTGTATGGGCTGTCACTTCTTAGGCACTTTAAAGGATGATAATGTCAATTTTATTCATTACAATACTGTATTATATGTCGCAGAAATATGCTTTAAATTACCATGATTCATTCCTGTTCACTTAAAATTACCATGTATCACTACTATTCACTTCAAATTACCACGATTCATTATTATTCACTTAAAATTACCAAGATTCACTACTACAGTAAAGATTGTTCGTAACTTTCAGGGGGGGGGGGGGGGGGGGTGGGATTTTTATAACATTATAACTGAGAAACGTTATATCCAAATTCATCGTTTATTTTTCAAAATGTTTATATTCGTGTCTATGTTGATGACGTTGACGTATATGTAGTAAACAAGTTTTACTTTCTTTTTTTTTTTTTTCAATTTGCGAATTTCGTTGATACATTTTTCAATGACATGCAAATGTTCATAAAGAATATCTGGGGTGTCACTCTGAGTTTGTATGTACAGTCTAATGTCTGAGCTTGTATGTACAGTCTAATGTCTGAGCTTGTATGTACAGTCTAATGTCTGAGCTTGGATGTACAGTCTAATGTCTGAGCTTGTATGTACAGTCTAATGTCTGAGCTTGTATGTACAGTCTAATGTCTGAGCTTGTATGTACAGTCTAATGTCTGAGCTTGTATGTACAGTCTAATGTCTGAGCTTGTATGTACAGTCTAATGTCTGAGCTTGTATGTACAGTCTAATGTCCATTATGCTATCCATAACCTTGCTGGCAGCGGGTACAACCTTGCTGGCACCGGGTACAACGGCTGGTACTAAGTCATCGTCGTCCTCACAACTTCCAGCAGCAGAAAAATCGGTCGCTTCCCTGCGATCATTAATTTCACAAATAATATCTTCAATTGTTGGTATCGCAAATGTGACAATATCACTATCGGAATTAATATAATCCGAGAAATCAACATCCTCGTTACTAGACCCAAGTAGACATAAGGCGTCACGGCGCGTGGCAAGTGGAGCATCGTTATCATCATCATCGTTATCACTGGTAATAACATCTGTTTGCTCACTAAACTCTGCCTTAACAAAACAGTTTGCAACACAATCTGTGGAAACATCACACCATGCACGATAAATCATATTGATTGCGGACGATACATTTATTTCATACTCAATTCATTTTTGGTCAAGGCTCGCAAGGTAACTTTGTATTCGAGCATTTATGTACTTCGACTTAAAATTGAAGATGACTCCTTAGAATACGAGTCAGATTTACTTCAAGCTGTACTCATTTGTGTAACATACAGGTATAGAACGATAGCTAATGGATATTTCTACATTATTTGGTCACAAAAAGTTCAAAACAAAACATTTTTCGTCATGTATTAATTGCATTTAATTGGAACGCGCGATTCTAAATTGCTTTTGTTACCTGGCACATTGGTGATGCCATTGTTACTTAGCGATTTTGAATGAGGTGTGATTATCACGCCTTTGTTATTTAAACGACCGCCTTTGCTTACCTGTGTTACGATGTTGTTTTTCTACCACTTATTATGTTAACATGATGTAACTAGAGTTTGGCTGCCGGTTGATCCTAAAGGTTCAGATTTCCCGATGTCTCCCTGAAAAATGTATGGGGGTAGAAACTCTTGGATCGAATGAGAGAAATAGTCAGAGCATTCTGTCCTCCCTTAAGGAGGTGTCACTCCTTTACGAAATTACCAGGTTCGAACTGTAAGGAAGAGACAGGACTCTTGTGTGTGTAGGTACGGTCTTGCTTTATTAAATTAAACAACACTCTATATAGAACATTACTCACATAACATTATACATTCTTGATATAAAAAATTAGACATAAAATTATTATATTCATTCAAGGCTTACCAACTTCATACAATTCTAGAATTTCTGTTTTTTAAAATATGATGTAAATGATCAAATATCAAATGAGCCAAAATAGCCAAAATATACTTAATATTTAGTAAGAACCCAATATTTGTAACTAATGCTCAAATCGTTTTGTGGGGAATACAAAATATTGAATGTTCGACCCTAAATGCCGAAACATCATGGTTTGTAACCTTGAAAGTAATTTATTTCTAAAATTAAATTATCATAGAACATGAAGTTGGCAGCGAAATCGTTTCCAACAATAATCTAATATTAAAATTACAAATAACATATGAATTCCTCAAAAAAGTTTAAACAATCCATACAACACTATATTTTACAATTCACGCAATAGAATTAAAAAAAGAATACAGTTTGTTTAAAGAGAAAATTGAAATATATTTTAAAATGTCTTCCTTCAGATACCGAATTATTACGTTGCGGCATGAGAAGAAAAGACCCTAAAATGCACAAGCAGCAACTTTAAAATGTAACAAAAGTAATTGTTTCTTAGCTGTAAGGAAGAGACAAGACTCAGAATGTGTCCAGTCTTCCTTTTCTACGCATTTGAGCGGCTGCTTATATACAGCCTGAGGTTTAGAATGACTTCACCCTTGCTCCATAAAAGGATACAGATGAGAGCAAATGGACGCAACCTTTCGCTGTGGAGTTACGAGATTGTTCTATATAACGCATTCCTTGTCGAAAAAATGGTCAGCAGGTAGGGTGAAGCTCACCTCATCTGACTTCAGAGTTCATGACCTTCCCAGCACTAATGCATGTTTTCAATAACTGACGTAAAGCGTGAAAGAATTTGCTAACATAAGCGAAACGAACTCGGCTCTTATGTTTTCCTGCACGTAGCAAGTTATTGTATAATGTTACTTAAATTACTAACGTAGGACATAGGAAGGATTACTGTAAGATACTTACGTATCGTAGCTTTCAGCTACTACGCATATTCTATTTTTATGAACAATTTTAAAATTTGAGTCGTAGCAGCTGGCTTTGGCGCATCTGGCGATAAGACCATGATAACGGAGCTACTTTTCTCTGACGGACAACACAAATCAAACGCTATAACCAATTAAACATTGTAACAAAGGAACCTTATAACAAAGCCTTTGGTATATGTAGTAATGATAATGTTGTCCAGGAAAATTAAACTCAAACGTTCTAACAGAGAAAAAGTATTATTCAAGAACGTAATAAACAAGCTTTACTGTATTAACTTCAAATTACCATGAATTATTCACTACTATTCATCTGATTCCAATTTGCCATGATTTTTGTGCTTATTCACATAAACTAAAAGACACAGCAAACAATAAACCATCAGTGAAGACAACAGGAACCTCTTAATAATCCAAGTCATGTTCACAAATTTAAGTAGCCCCAATATTGCCATTTCCTGGAAGAAGTACTTAAATTAATTAATACAATTAAGTTTGGATGATACTACTACTACTACTACTAATAATAATAATAATAAACCAGCACCAAAACAAACAAACAAAAAATAAAAAAAAAATAAAAAAATTCCCTGATACCTATACAAACGATTTTTCAGGCTGAAATATTAGACGACTCAGCTAGTATAACCACTCGTATATCACAAACATGTACAAGGTGTATACACATAGAAATATATTCGTCAATGATTGGTCTGATCTGATCATCAATGGAAAAGCACCAGCGGTAAAACATACAACAGGTAAACTGAAAATTTGTGTTCTAATCTCACTACCAGTATAACGCAGTATCTGGGCTTAAATATTACTACCTGTATAGTACAGTATGTGTTCTAATCTCACTATCTGTATAGTACAGAGTTCTAATCCCACTACCTGTATAGTATAGTGAGTTCTAATCCCAGTACCTGTTTAGTATAGTATGTTCTAATCCCACTACCTGTATAGTACAGTATGTTTTAATCCAAAAACCTGTATAGTACAGTATGTGTACAAATCCCATTACTTGTATCGTACAGCATCCCACTATCTGTATATTACAGTATGATTTTGTGAATACGACAGAGATATGTATTCTACACTATTATAATATCTCCTTCAAAAGGGGTACATTTTCGCTAAAAAAAAAAAAAAATGAAACTTTTGCTCTATTATGAGTAATTTTTTAAAAAATGATAATCGTACCTTCACATTCCGATTATTTTGTGTTTTGTTCTAGTTTGTTCGTTTGTATGTTTATCTAATGTATACTTCAAGAGTCCCGACTGAGATGAAATGGAACTGAAAATAGGAGGTAGTAGGGTCATTACTAAGATATGCCCTGCAACGTAGCTGAACAAGTAAATATCAGTTTAAATAAAGATGGAAATGCAACGGATGTGCGGGAAGACCAGAGCAGAGTAAGTCTGACACAACATTCAACTTTGAAATAATTCTAGAGATAATCAGAAACAAATTGTTGGGAGGACTAGAGCATAGTAAGTTTGACACATTATTAAACTGTGATATTATTCTAGAGATAATCAGGAACAGATTGGTGGAAGGAATTAAGCAGAGTAAGTTTGACACCGCATTCTACTCTGATATTATTGTAGAGATAATCAACAACACATTGGTGTGAAGACTAGAGTAGAGTAAATTTGACACAGCATTCTACTCTGATATTATTGTAGAGATAATCAGCAACACATTGGTGTGAGGACTAGAGTAGAGTAAATTTGACACAGCATTAAACTCTGATATGATTGTAGAGATAATCAGCAACACATTGGTGTGAGGACTAGAGTAGAGTAAATTTGACACAGCATTCTACTCTGATATTATTGTAGAGATAATCAGTAACACATTGGTGTGAGGACTGGAGTAGAGTAAATTTGACACATCATTCTACTCTGATATTATTGTAGAGATAATCAGCAACACATTGGTGTGAGGACTAGAGTAGAGTAAATTTGACACAGCATTCTACTCTGATATTATTGTTGAGATAATCAGCAACACATTGGTGTGAGGACTAGAGTAGAGTAAATTTGACACAGCATTAAACTGTGATATTATTGTAGAGATAATCAGCAACACATTGGTGTGAGCACTAGAGTAGAGTAAATTTGACACAGCATTCTACTCTGATATTATTGTAGAGATAATCAACAACACATTGGTGTGAGGACTAGAGTAGAGTAAATTTGACACAGCATTCTACTCTGATATGATTGTAGAGATAATCAGCAATACATTGGTGTGAGGACTAGAGTAGAGTAAATTTGACACAGCATTAAACTCTGATATTATTGTAGAGATAATCAGCAACACATTGGTGTGAGGACTAGAGTAGAGTAAATTTGACACAGCATTCTACTCTGATATTATTGTAGAGATAATCAGTAACACATTGGTGTGAGGACTAGAGTAGAGTAAATTTGACACAGCATTCTACTCTGATATTATTGTAGAGATAATCAGTAACACATTGGTGTGAGGACTAGAGTAGAGTAAATTTGACACAGCATTAAACTGTGATATTATCCAAGAGATAATAAGCAACAGATACTTGGAGTTTCATATGCTGCCTTTTTCTCACTGCTCATTATATATTTGGCACAAGTACACCTATTAATAGATAGACACTTACATACATACATACATACATACAAACATACATACATACATACATACATACATACATACATACATACATACAACAGAGGTGTATATATATCTTTGCGTGTTTCAGCAGACATACATAATAGTTGCACTTTACTCTTTACATCTTCTGACAGAAACAGCAGCAGGCTGGGCGAACAGATCAAGCTATCTGAAGCCGAGTCAGTCAGTTGCCTTGGATCATCCATGTCCCCTTTCCGACCCCCCAAAATGGCCACGAAACAAATAGTTTCCATTTTTTTTAAAAAAATGGCCCGTTGAGGTTCCCATCAGGAAAACAAAAACTGGGTATGTTCGAAAAAAAAGCTCATCTATTAGGTAGCCCCTCTGGAGCCATAAGTGCCGCCCTCCCCCTTTCCTCCTCCCCCCCCCCCCCCCTTTGCCAGCCCAGGTCTATAGAGACGCTATAGTTTTAGTTGTTCGTAGCGGCTCCCAAAGAAAAGACAATTTTTAGATATGTTTAAAAAAATCATTATCATGTGGAGATGATTTAAACATGTTGAAAATTTCCATTTAGAGATACGGTAGCCAACAACGTATACCTATTAACAGGTATACCTATTAACACGTATACCTATTAACATGCGTATGGATTACACTGAGAAGTACTGAGAGGTGTGGTAAGAGTTGTATAAACGAATACTGTAAAGTACATGCACAGAGACTTCGCAAGGGTTGTGGAAATTATCCTTGTATTATTGATGTTAAGGCAGCTAACACACTCTGCAAGGCTTGTGGCTCAGGGACTTTACGAGCACGCCTTAGGAAAGAAACAAAAAAAACCCCAAAAAACGCTCAGATGTTTGGAGTATTTCTGCAGCGAGCTGCCATTACTACTTAAAGATGTAAAAACGTGTATCCGCTAAGATATACCCATTTATAATGGCACCTGCACAACAAGCACGTGTATTGCGCGACGAGTTTGAAGCATAGACGGGTGTTGGACCGCCTTACTCCAAGCCGTACAGCACTGCAGCAGCTTGCCAACAGGCGGCCCGTGCAGTTATTTGCTCTGACTAAGACAGCAGAGCGCGCAGAGCAGGCCCTGCAGTAGGAATTTGGCTGCTTGGGCGCTATTGAATTCGAGGAACCCGAAGTCCCCATTGATCTTGACAAGGTAGCGCCGCACCCGGCATCTATTCCCAAAGACCTAGACCTTAATTTGTATCGTAGTCTTTTTGACGCAGAGTTTGCACGTTTCGCATCGAGCAAGACCACCCACTCGTACTTGGCGACTTTGACATTATGCCGGGGTATCAATTGGAGGCAATCGCCTGATCTCGAATAGCCAAACGAGGGAAGCACGTGCAGCCGCTATTCTTGCAGCCTTTCCCGTCGTTCCGACAGGGGAAAAGTTTTTCATTGGCATTAATATTCTCTACTACGACGAGGAGAAGGATGAGTGGATGGTAGTAGACAAGCATGATCCGGAGTAGACAGAACACTGCAAAGGCGAAAAGGTGATTATGATTTAGCGTGACACGAAGTCTAGACTTTTTACTAGTATTGATAAGCCTTACTATGAAAATGGTTACCCGGTGACGGCAGTAGCGTACGGCTTCTACCCCATTATACAGTCCGATCCCGACAACCTGGCCCTTTTGAGGGACGGTGATCTGGAACTGCGTTATACAGCGTGAGGTAGAACACATTGAAAACGCCCTTCGATGGACAAGGCCTAACAGAGGTTCGTCGCCAAAAGCTAGCAATGCGGGAGAAGCTAGTCCACGAGACAGGTGCAATCATAAAAAAAAAAAAAAAAAAAAAAAAAAAAAAAGATCTGAAGCGTGTAATTACCGTGAAGAATATTGGTGGCGGTGACATCTATGACAGCGGAAACTACTGCTGGAAGAGGCAGATAGTCGAGCTCCTCGTCCACAACTGTCACGTCTGATTACTGAAGGCGGGACAAAGGCGATTTGGGGTCTTGGCGACGGAGAAAAAAAACGGAACTCCAAGCTTATAGAGCAGTTTGTGCTGGCAGACAGTCGATGCTTCAGAACCCAGGAGAAGCACTTGCAGATTATCAAAGCATGCAGCAAGTATAAGTGTTTAGCAAGGCCTCCGCCGCTGCTAGTGTTACCCGAGAGCGAAACGGCTGGAAGCCACCCCTCCCCAACCTACCCGCGGCCATAATGGAGAATATTCAGCGAACATGCGTCGAGTTTGGACATGAGGGTCTGTGCAATAGTTCTGATGGTTACATGGTGTCTTAGATTGTGAGTCTTGACATGGTTGTCTACTACCCGGGCAGCTTCTTGGGCATGCGAGACTGTGAACCATACTTCGAACGGTTTGGCTGCCCGTACACAAGGATGACCAGGGTGGTTATTAACTGACCACGCACTCAAGACCTCACGGAATTTGCACAGCTGCGCTCTTGGGCCTTTGATCCTGACTCTCACCCAGTTATCCCTGCCTGGTTTGGCTGTCCGCCCTCCCCGCAAGGACCGGCGCTGTGCTCCCATCGCGCTGGTGCGGTTTATGGTCGAGACTGGTGTTCTAATGCACCTTAAGGTGACCGAGGCCATTATTTCCTACAAGAAACAGACCAAAGTCTGGCTGCGGAGAACAAAGAAATGGGTCGCATTATTAGTGGCAAATTTACAGCGGGTAGTTCAAACAACTGCAAGCGCATGACGCGTCTGCCCGTTACCAACCGGGTAGAACTGGACTTTGCAGTGCGCACTTGCCACGAGACCAACTCTCTGGTTGGTTATAACAAGACATCCCTCGGGAACGTCATTATGTACTACGACGACTCGCAGTACACACACACCCGGGCTTCATGCTTACCAACATGCTGCAAAGGTTTCCTACTGAGGCCGTACGGGTTGCAAATGACTCTATTTACATCAAGCCTGAGCACTTTGCCCGATTAGATAACGTTCGAGCTCATACAAAAAAAAAAAAAAAAAAAAAAACACACCAAAAAAAACGCATCTGCAACGAATGAGCCGCCTTATTGTGCAACATATATTGGGGACAGTGGCGTGTTTATGGATGAAAAGTTCCTGGCCTCCAATGACAGATCAGCCTACATGCCCAAGCCCGAATATTGTACAGTTCCCAGGACCGACAAACCGTTGGCAAAACACCGCCATTCCCATCTAAACGGCAGAGGAGGCTCTGGTAAGACAACATGCGCAATCACCGTCTTTCGTAACCGCAATCCGATCGATCTCACCCTTACCCACCGACTCGCAAAAGAGATGCGGTGTCGGTATGGTGGCGATATCCGCGCACAAACCTACCATAGCTTCTTTCGCTGGAACGGCCAAAAAGAATGGACACCAGAACATATGGGTCAGAAATACATTCCGCGGGTGTTTATGTGGGACAAGATTTGCACAGTTCCTGCCACATTATCGAGACCTTTCTCGAGAGGGTGGAGCTTCGGTGGCGTTCAAGTTGTCTGCTGTGGTGACCAAGGCCAACCCTGAGACATAGCTGGATATCTGCCACATGACAGGCTGCGCCAGTGCGCGGAACACGAGGGTTTTTAAGAAGAGGTAGAAGAAGACTACCGTCCCAAGGAAGAGTCCCTTAAAAACCTAAAACAAAAGAGGATGCACCTCAATTCTGACATCATCTAGTGCCAGGAGATACGCAAGGCACTTCCTACATGACGCAGATGGAAGACCGGCGGTGCCGGACAGGACCCAGCAACTCTTATTCAAGCGTTTCAAAAACCACTTTCCGGACACACCGGTCCCACTCATCTACTACCCACAGCACAGACATCGCCAAAATATCCTTGTTACAGTTCTGGGGACAAACAATCAGCGAGAGCTTTGTGCTAAACGACATCGTCGAAGTGTCCATTGCAGCCGTTGAGAGCGCTGTATTTTTTGCGAAGAGCGCAGACTGGCGTTTTGGCTATGGAATTACCGTGTACAGCTCCGAGGGCTAACCATCGAAAACCCGCGCAAGGTATGGATTGTCGACGACTACCTCCCATGGTCCAATCTCGCGTATTTGGCTGTGTCCCGCGTAGAGTACCCATCTGCACAGCTGCGCCACCGACTGATGGGGCCGAGGTTAAGGATGCGCCTGTCAAGCAGAAGAAGATTTCGCATATTGGTAGCATAATAAGACCCATGGTCACATTGTAACCCGTGCACGCCTGCTCAAGGTCGACGAAGTGCTCCACCTTAAGCAACAGCAAATTAACCGATGTGCCGCCTACAACATCGAAATGCTCTGGGTCTACGAGCCATAAGGCACGCTGCAGTTCAGTGTAGACTGTTTGGACAACGATCAGGGATACTCAACGGGCAATGTGAGACTGACCTGTTTAAAGTACAACCACAAAAGAGGGTCTGTGCCGCTTTATCCCGAAGGTCCAGAGAACAAGATAGTGGTTTAGACCTCAGCGACGTGTATGTTGACTGAGGACCCGTTCCGGTGGTAATTGTGTGTCAGAGAGGCACAATCTGCAGCTCTTCACACACACACACACACACACGCTCTTAGGCTCTGCGCCGTTGGTGCTAAGCATATAATATAGTACCAAGGTATCTGAGGGCAGGCGTTCCACTTCAGACCGACCGGCCGTGTCATTGATGTTGCAGACTTAGTTCGCACCTCCGTTTCACGAATGGCATCAATAGGTCACTTGCCTGTAAGCCGCATTACCTCGTCGTTTAGGGCCATCTAACCCACTCCGTGCTACGCCGGTTTGTAGTCGTTGCACCTGCACTAGCAGAAAGCTGCATCTCCTGGGCCCAAACAGCCGCTCGGCCAGAGTACGATAAACCCGCTCAACAACGCCTGCAAACGGTGGACGCAAGCCTCTCTCCGCCTGCAACACGGCGCCCGTAAACTCACGGCCGGGGTCAACCTGCATCAAACTGGGCCACTTTAGCGGCCCCCGTTTGTATATACGTGCCAAAGTGTCGGCGACTTTAGAATCCTCCTTTGTGGCCAAGGGCTCGGTCTCCTTGTAGCGACTGGCGACATTAATTACGGTCGGCGCATACTTGTACATGCATGGCCCAACCTCGTCGTTTGGCAGAAAAAAAGAGATCGCCCTGGTGCTCATCGATAGGGTTTGAAACATTAGACCGGGGGATTCTGCGCGGTGCCGGCAGTTAAATTTGCCACATACCCTGCTTTTTGATCAATGTCAAGGCAACATCTTCTTAAACGTTTGGAGAATTCTGTCAGCTTTATGACGGCTGTCACGCGCTTCCAGTATTCTCGCGGGCTGTAGTATATCGCCGCAAGCTTAGAATAAATTACGCTTTGTCGTTTGGACAGCTATTGATCTACAAACGAGCAGCTCTCACTCCAACTAGACAACGCAAACAATTACCTGCACTTCCTATGTTGAACATATTTACAGGCCATGTAGCCGGCGGCTGATACCCCCCCCCCCCCGACAAACATCATCTCATATTTATACTGTTCGGGTGAGGGCGTGTAGAAGTGAGAACACGGCAGCGTTAGACGCAACGAGCGTGTATCAGCGACGGCATTTCCAGCGCTCACACGTATAGCGACAGTGTTAGTGTTTTGTATATCCTAATAGGCAGCGTTAGTCCGCTCTTTTTCCGTCAGCCAGCGATCCTTGTAGATCCTTTAATCTTTACACTGATCTTTTTGACGATGGCGCTTCCAAGGCTTTTTCTTTTTTTACAATTGTACATTTGGAGTCCAGTGCTGGTGAGCCGCCACTCAAAGCAATTGTAAATGCCAGCCTAGCTGTGCCGGGCACGATGACATCGTTTCTAGTGATGTCTGCAAATCTGACAATAAGCTGCTGGTTTTGGTCTATTGTGCTCTGGTTATTAGTCACAACGACGGTGCTCCAGACTCCCTTTACACCAAGCGCGCGGCGGAGGAAGCGGAATGGATCGAGTTCGTTTCCGTATCGAGATATTTAGCATATTCAAGTTCGGGTGTCATTTCTTTAATATAGAGCTGATCTGTTAGCGCTCGAATTTTACGATGGCTGAAGGAGGCTATGATGTTGAAATGGAAGATTTTGGTAGACCAGTCACCGATATACAAGATAAAACAGTAGATACTACATTTATCGAGCCGCCTTCTGATTATTATGAGCAGATCAAGGGAATGGAAGGTCGCCTGTACAACCTTCGTGGCGATAGCCTAGCAGCAGTTACAGACGAAATTCGTGATAAGAAAAGGTCGAAGTCTTGTATTCAAATGGCATAAGATAAAGACCTGCTTATCCAGACTTTGTTGTTAAAAATGGTATATAGACTCTCCGGAGGTCCAGTATCCCTCTTGAATATGAGAAAGGGGAAACGGAGATTATTTACCAACTAGCCACGCTCAAAGGCAGGTGGGATGTATGCATATATGATCAGATGAGCATAGAGTTATCACCAATGATAAGCAGTAAGACCGCACAAAAGCTGATGTCAGTGCGTGAAGAGATCCCGACCAAAACAAGCAGGCTAACAGATATTGAGCTACTCGATGAGTCGGGATCAGATGACACATGGCTCAACGAAGCGGCGGCACAGGAACCTGACAGCCTCTCAATGTGAGAGATCATTGGTCTAAATAAGACACTTCAAAGGTACCACGATTACCCTAGCTAAGACTGTAGATCTCGATAAAAGCCTACACGTAGAGAGGAGAAAGCTGACCGAAGCGTAAGACGAAATGACGCTCCAGGAAATAGGAGATTGCATTGCAGATCTGGTGTTGAAATGCGATGATCAACTAAAACTAGCCAACGATTTACGAGAGGCACTTCGCAACCAATTTACTGATATTCGGAAGACCGTCAACAAAATTATCCACGAGGATACAACTCTCGCCAAGCGACTGCGAACAAGCTTCTCTGAACATGGTATCACTATAGCCTCGATTCTCACGGCGCTGGGGTTGATCTTAAGTACAAGTATGCTCGCTATCACAGGTAGCGCATGCGGACTGACGCCACATCCAGTCATCCCAACGTCTAAACATGATCCCAGTAGCGCAAAAGAATGGGTAAAAAAGTAGCTGGCGCGGCTGGCCGGAATGCTGAAAACGCTCGCAGAAAAAGCTTTAGCGGCGCTGCCCGGTATTATTGGCACTATTGTGTCGTTCCTCCTAAAAAAACAGCTGGCAATGCCATTGGCTGCCTGGCCCCAAATTTGGCAGAGCTTGTCATTACGATAGCGGTCGCATCCTCTGCCGTTCTCCGCTCACATTAGCCAACTTGTCTGCTTTGGAGTGGCGCACCACAGCTGGTTGAGTAGCAACCTTACCTGAAAGTAAACATGAAATTTATAAAATCTGGATAACAGGGAATCCTTCGCAAGCATATGGTTCACCTGGTTTTGCCAAAACTGCATGTGCCTGCTATGACATTTGTCAATCATATCCTTAGTCCTTACATCCACTAGAAGTGAATATTTATCGGTTATGTCGGTAACTTTTGCCGTTTCGTACAAGAACCATAGGACTAAAAATAAAATAGCGGGTGGTCGCTATACCCGCATCACTGTATTTGAAGATACCACCGACGTCGTATTTCTTGTAGCTATTAAATTGAAATGGCTGTGGTAATACCATTTGATATCATAATGCGCGCATATATGCAAATAATGAATGTTATATTGACTAATCATCTAGCTGGATCGGTGGCTCTAGAATAAGTGATCCGCGCTTGTTCTAGTACCCGTGTAGAGTTTCGAGAGATTTTCTTCAGCCTAGAATGGTCCAACGTTTCGACTGCGCTTGGTCACAACACATTTGTTGTGAGCCCGACCTCAACCAGTCGTTGCCCTTCCCGACGGGTATTACAAGTAATGCAGGCTTTCATTCCTGAAAGGAATCCGGACTTCAACGCTGTGACAGGGCGGGTCAGCATCGCGCTCATTGACTCACACTATCAGCTCCATCTAGTCGAACTCGCCCCCCTATCTTTGGATTTGAAGGCTTACTAGAGTTTTACTGAGCTGGCACGCACACGGCAGCCAATCCCCGCGCATTTATTAACATACCGTGGCAATATATCCCCCTCGAACAAATAAACTTAACTGGGAGTATTATTGAGTATTATTGACGGAAAACATTATTGAGTATTATTGACGGAAAACATTTAGCAACCTGCTACAAATTATTCGTATTGGTGGCGAAAGTCCCATGAGGAGTCGTGTACTGTCTCCTATGGAATGCCACGTTGGTGTAGACTGCGTGACGGCGGCATCCAGATCTCGATACGCATTTTATACGAAAGACATTCGGCGGTTAATATGCAAGAGTGCACCTTCACCTTTGAAATTAATGAAAAGTGAGAAAAAAGATTCTTACTAACACACTCAAGAATCTACCCTGTCATGCAATTCTCGGCCGATTGTTGTCGGAACAACGGCCAAAAGTACCGCTCTCAGGGGGTCATACCTGGATTGTTACTAGAATGACAACATGGTATTTAGCGTAACGTCCTCGTCGATAACCTTTACTTCGGGGTATGTGTTATGCCCTCTATCACTTGCCTCATCGGCAAAACCCTACTCCCCACCCCCGGCCGAGATATATTTGAAAATGACAGACTCTGCTGCATCACAGTAATCGACCAGAACGAGAAACATTCAGTGAGCCTGCGAACAAAGGGTATGGTATTTGTGACTTTTGGTGAGCAGGTTGGCCGGCGTGTTGAAAACCGTGTTATTTCCACATCTAGTGATATCGAGCAACTGACACCATTTTTGACATTACCGCCGTCTTGCCAGTACATCACAGCGACAGCTTACAGGAACGCATCCGCAGGGGAGCTAACCCACCCACCGATCCAAATCAATTAAACTTTCATATCATGCTGCTCCATATAGAGGAATTAACTTGTGGCTATATCCAAAACTCCAAGACCCACAAGATTTTCGCCTGAAAAAGATTTGCAAGGCTGAAACCTCCTTAAGAGCAGAGGCTGACAGCAGCGCACTTTGCACAAAAAGTACAAGCGCAGTAAACGCGGTGGATGGTGTCGACACCACACTGACAGGATTGGAATATTGTCAAAAATCATTACTGTCTCTATTGCAATTGTCCTCGAGATCACAGCTTTAAGTTGTGGTCTGATTTATGTGACTGGAACTTTTGTCAGCCGGCCACTATCTAAGAAAACCAAAAGTGCACAATGAAATCCGCGTCTTGGCCGAATCAAAACTGAACACAATCGCAGACTACATATGTAAGGCGATACGTGACAACGCCATCTCTAAATAAGAATTCAAGCTTATCTTAGATGAAGTCGACATATACACAACCATGAAAATCGAAATACGGGCTGCATCGCAAAAGGCATACACCACAGTTGTAATCCATGAAGAGGCAACAAGTTTTCCGACTCAAGGCCTCTTCCCAGCGCACCTCCATCACACGATGCGGTTTTTCAATAATAGTCGAACAAAAAGTGTGTTGCCAAAGTGGCCTAGTTTTGCGTTTTCACCTGCTCTCTTTTATATCATTTAAAAGAATTATAGCTGTCTTATGCGCCGTCTCCCTCATTCGATAAGGCCTGCAAATCCGTAGTAGAAAGTTGTGAACAGAGAGGGTTTACAGTGGAAACAAGGTTAAACAAAGTGCTATTCTTTTTATAAGAAGAGACCCTAGAAGAGACTGACGGTCTACTGCCTGCAAAGAATTTCCAGAAATTCAAGATAAGCCAATTTCTTTCTTTTAACTGCCGAGTGTTGAAACCCTCTCTGATAATGATATTCTTCAGCAATAACAAGATTTTCAAATCAATCGCGGTGGTGTACACACTGAACACTTGATTGGCACCATTTTCATTTAGGACCAACAAGACATCATAAGAAGTCCTCTGGTGGAAACCCCATGTTGATATATTGTTTTGGAGCATTAACTATAACAAGGGTTTCAAAATGGTTGCAATGGTGGCCATATTGGATATCAGACTGGCACCATTTCCATTAAGGACGAACTAGACATCATATGAAGTTTTTTGGTGAAGGCACAATATCGATATGACCAGCCATCTAGGAGAAGCAGTGACAACTGGATTTTCAAGATGGCCATTGTTGCAGCCATATTGAAAGTCAGATCGGCACCATTTTCATTTACAACCAACTAGACATCGTACAACGTCTTTCAGTGAAAATCCCATGCTGTTATGACCATTCAGGTGTAGTGATGACAAGATTTTCAAAATGGCATACTGGATGTCTGAGCACCACCAATTTCATTTAGGACCAACTAGCCATCATAAGAAGTAATTCAGTACAAACCCCTTATTTATATGACCATCCATTCAGGAGAAGTAGCAAAAACAATAATTTCAAGATGGCCACTGTGGCAGCCATACTAAATGTGCACCAACCAGATATCATAAGGAGACTTCTAGTGAAAATCCCATGGCAGTAGTACTTTTTTGTTCAGGAGGAGTAGCGACAAGATATTCCAGATGGCCACTCTCGTTGCCATATTGTACATCAGATCAGCACCATTTTCACCTACGACCAACTAAACATCATAAGAAGTCTTGTGGTGAACCTCATGTCAATACAACTTTCCATTCAGGAGGAGTACTGATCAACAATATTTTCAAAATAGCTGCTATGGCAACCATATTGAACATCAGATCAGCACCATTATTCATGACCAACTAGACATCATAAAAAGTCTTTCAGTGAAAAACGCTTTATGACCATCCATTCAGGAGTATCAATAAGATTTTCAAGATTGGATGTCTGAGCAGCACCATTTGCATTTAGGATCAACTAGACATTGGGCTGAACGTGTGTAAAGTTTCATGGCAATCCTCCAAGTAGTTTGGGAGGAGTAGCTATAACAAACTTGTGCTAAACAGACGGATGAACAATGGACACAAAAAACATGCTTTAAGCTCTCATGGTCCATGACCAGTAGAGCTAAAAATAAAAATGTGATCAAAGCAATGCAGTACTTAAATGAAGGCAAAAAAGTTAAGTTTAGGCTTGCAAATAGATGTCGAAAGGATATTGACACGCTTTTAAAAAAAATTAAACTTGATGACGTTAATATTAATGTTCTTTTTAGCCTTTATGACTCACTGCTTTACAGCACCGTCTCCGGAAGTTAGCATGTACCTTATATGAATACAAAAAGACTATCAAGTGGCTGTATAGGCCTATTTAAGTGTAGTCATTTCTCAGTTTAAGTAAAGTGAGTGGCAGGACTTTATTGTAAAACCACCGATAGTAAAAACCCTCGAGACGTGGGCCAGCAAGGGAGTTGATCAGCCCTCATGTCTCCAGAGAGGCTACTCAAGAGATGAGCATTCTTTTCGAACATATCTAGTTTTTGTTTTCCTGCTAAGAGCTGTGGCAGGCCATTTTTAAAAATGGAGACTGTCAGTTTCTTGGCCGTTTTGTGGGGGTCTGGAAAGGGAAGCTGGAGAATTGTATGCGGCTGACTCAGCTCCCGATACCTTAGTCTGTTCACCTACCCTGTTGCTGAAACTGTTCTTATCAAGTGTCTCTTATTAACAAAGAAAATCAAAAGATTTCCAATTTAAATATTTAATGGGACATTTTATGTACAAAGCAACCTATTTTAACAACTAGAACATTACTTTTTTCAAGAAAACATGTTGTATCATAGCACATGTAGAGAAAATGCAATACATATAATCTTGAATAAACTTAAGCAAAATTCACACAGCATTCTTTCAACCCAATATTCTTCTAGAGATGTCTAAACAAACTGCAAATATCTAACCTTAATGTGAAATTAAACACACACAGCAGGCTTTCAAACTGATATTCTTCTAGAGATGTCTAAACAACTGCAAATATCTAACCTTAAAGTAATGTGAAATGAAACACAACCGAGGGTCCAGTAGAAATAAAAAATATAGTGATTTACAGTGAAAATAAAGAACTAGAGCAACTGATGTGATTTGAAAGCTGATGTGAACAACTTTAAATTTATTTCTTCAAAAAATCAGTGGACATGTTTTTTTTTCAAACTTCTCAATAGGGTGACACAAGATAAGGGACCAAGTTTGTGTGTAGTTCCAGCCTTTTATTAGGAAAGCAAAAAAAACTTTATAAGTTAATCTAAACTCTAAAAAAAAGAGGTTGATCTAGGGTGTGGACATGTGTATGCATAGATGGATGGATGGACATGCATACTGACAGCAAAGTATTATGTTGAGCTTCTAACCAGTCAGGCTACACAAAAAACTACAGATGGATGGATGGACATACTGACAGCAAAGTAGTATGTCCAGCTTCTACCCTGGAGGGCTAGACAAGAAACTAAATGTCTCATCAGACTTAAGTGAGGTTTTTTGCCACATCAATAATTGACTTAGGTATAGTTCAACATGAGCAAGTTGATATTTATCAACCCTGCATATTATTGTAACCAATCATACTACTATCATGGCATGCTGGAATTCTTACATTTTTGGTAAAGATTTAACATTTGATGGAAAGGAATTCCAAATCATGACACCAAAGTACTGAAGACTTTGTATGAATGTCTCTGTTCTTGACTTTGGAATGTGGAGATTATTGCTAAATGCAGAACACTGATTATAATTATCATTTTCATACAAAATTAAAGTTTTCAAACTGTTCAGGAGCTTGAGCATTTACACATTTGTAATACAAGGGTTGCCATAAAGATACTATTCTATCTTGGAGTTTCATCCAATGAAATTGGGGAAAAGTCCACCATAAAGCATCAATCAATATCCGCTCAGCTCTATTTTTGTTATCTATAGACCATTTAATTGAGACTTTGAATAGTTACCCTATATCGTGGCTCAGTGGTCTACAATCAGTGGTCTATATTGTGGCTCAGTGGTCTACAATCAGCAAAATGTAGGAATTACAAAACAGCACTCTTAATAAAACCAAGCAATTAAATTTTTCACTTTTAAGACTCACATCGCTAATTAATATTTTTATTCCAAGTTATGATCCATGTACAAACCTATTAGATTCACATTTCACATCCGAGTCCTCAATTCTCATGAACTTCTGTATTGTACCTACAACATACATTTTGTTTTGTTTTTTCATTAACAGATATTTTGTTGTCGCACGTCAAAACAATATCAAGGTCACAAGTAAGTTTCATTTGGATCCGATGTACAAGTGGTCGTTTCCTCTACAAAGATGTCTGATTGTGTATTAGGTGCTGGCTGGTCATTATTAAATAAGAGAAACGAAGTGATCACAGAATAGGTTGTTGACTGGATGGTGTAATGGTGCTTTTAAAACATTATTGGCTATATCATGGTGGGGAAATGGAACCCAAGTGCCCTTTTGCAAGGGCACACCAAGGCAGCTGACCTGGCCTATTCTGGGTTAGAATAGATCCACGAGACAGACCCGATGTAACAAGTAGTGCCTCAGATCTGGCATTTCCTACACATACTTGCTGACACCTATTTCTGAGATAAGATCCAAACCAATAAATTGCTTGTGATGCAAACTTGTACATTTTTAGCTTAGAAAGAAGAACTTGATAATCCACTAGGACAAATGCCTATTGGTAGTCTAGGAAAAGTACTCCTATTAAATTTCCACAATCCATATCCCTTAGTCAGTTTTATGTAATTCTTGCTAATGCAGTTACACACAAGTCTTGAAATCTCAATTGCCCCTTGTACAAAGATTATTTATAACAAGGTAATTGCTGACATGCTTAATGATACATTTTTCAAAAAGTTCTGACAATGTTGAAAGAACTGATATGGGTCCAGGATCACATTGATAATGTTGAAAGAATTGATATGGCTCCAGGATCATCTTGATAATGAAGGGAAAATGTCTATGGTTCCAGTATCATCTTGACAATGTTGAAATAATTGACATGGGTCCAGGATCATCTTGATATGTTGGAAGGATTGATATAGATCAATAGTTTTTGGAATCATCTCTGAATATATTGTATACCCTTGCTGCTGATATTGTCCCAGGAAATGTACCTATATCAATACTTACATATACAAAATGTGTTAATGATCTGGAAATTGTATGTGCAGAGCATCCTAGGCCATATGTAACAATGAGGATTTGGATATATCAAGTTTCTGTAGCAGTTCACAAGTTTCTAATTTCTGTGCTTTCCAAATTGTGAATCGTCTTTTTTTCTCCTAAATCTGTTTTCCTAATCTATTTTGTTCATGAAAATAGTCTTGTAAGTGCCCAGCTTAGTTTACTTTAGGTGTCAGTTATTCTGGATTACACTGGCTTAATTTATTTTAGGTGTCAGCCATTCTAGATTACACTGACTTAATTCATTTTAGGTGTCAGCCATTCTGGATTACACTGGCTTAATTTATTTTAGGTGTCAGCCATTCTGGATTACACTGGCTTTTCACCCTCTTATTTTGGACCGGGGCATGTCTATTTAGCACATATGTGAATAGTCTGTACCACAAATTAAGACCATCACCGACATCATATAATCTTTGACACTGTAAAATTTTTACACTAGCTAAATAATGAAGTAAGGCACCTTCATTAAAATTTCTAAAATCCCTATTTCGTATCTCATTACAATGACCCTTATTGATTCTATCAGGTTGATGTTTTGTTATTTATGCAAGATAATGGTCATTAATTGCATAAATTGCGACTTTTACCTGAAAGTTTTAAAAACGGTTAGTATAAATGTGATTTAATAGAGTAGATTAAGTTGCAGGTTACTCTTTTTGTTAGAGTTATTACTTGCACCTAATTGTAAGTTTTGATAGTTTCATACCATCTTTATGGGGGATATTTCCACTAATCAGTATTTAAATCACACATAATTTAAATAACCCATTATAATTATTTCTCTTTCTTCAGCAGAGGCCTTATGAGAGAGAGAGAGAGAGAGAGAGAGAGAGAGAGAGAGAGAGAAAGAGAGAGAGAGAGAGGGGGAGAGAGAAAAGAGACAAGAAACTTGACAAACAAGTAGTATCCTTTTTATGGGCGCAAAAATTTAAACTACAAACACCTGCTCATTAAACCTTTGCTTTATAAATTTATGATGGAGAATTAAAAGCAGCAAATATCAAGTAGAATATAGTGAAATATGAAGTTAGAAGACAAAGGATAACATTTAAAGAGGCCAGGGACCCTTTGCCTCATTTCAAAGAAATGTAGTTCATTTTTAAGAGTTATTGTCCACAATTTTGACTAAAACTCGATATAATAGAAAATTCAGAGAGATTATGCTTCTGTGTTGAAATGCGCAGTATTTATGTAACTCTTTCCAATGACCATCATCATTTGTATTCTTTTTTCTCTCAATCTATTGACTATGCTGACTGTTGGTGTAGCATTAGTCATATCAATTTCTCAACATGATCACTGTTAATTTCATAACCTAGAGTAAATTCCATATGCTAAGATCTCTTCATTAACAATTTCATTGTTACAGTGATAACTCACTTCATGGGCAGGTAAAACAATGTTACTGTGATACCTTACTTCAGGAGCAGGCAATACAGTGATACCTCTCTTCAAAGGCAGGCAACAGAGTGATACCTCGCTTCAAGGGCAGGCAATAGTGATACCTCTCTTCAAGGCCAGGCAATAGTGATACCTCTCTTCTGGGGCAGGCAATACAGTGATACCTCTCTTCAAGGGCAGGAAATACCTTCACCAACTTTTGTAAGGGACATACTTTTATATGCACTCATTCTTAAACGAATCAAGAAATTTAAAATATTGGGATTTTCAGGTATGGAAGATTCAAAAATAAGTTTAAACAGAAACCTCTATATTTGACCTTTAAAGACAGGTCATCTATTGTCGTGTACAATCTTGACATAGTGACATAACTGGCAAACTTTAATATATTTTTCTCACACTTTACTCACAAATATTGCATATTAAAGTGTTAATATAGTTTGCCAAATAATAAAGCTCCGTTTGATTTCCTCATCCTATTTTAAATCACTATTAACAATACCTAACATTTTTTAATACCCATGGCCAAATTGATAATAATTACCGGACATTCAGGTATGAGAACAGACTTGTGCATGCAAATCTGAAATTACTCTACTCCTTTCATACAAAAGACATTTTAGAACATATCCGACAAATTTAAACAAGCCTTGAAATGATGAGAAATTACTGAAATTTGCCATTAACTTGAAGATCCTCATTCTAATTTACAAATTATTCAACATGATTTCTATACCTGTACAATAACAAGGAAATATTAAATCCTTAAAATGGACAGGAAACAAAATGCAGCAAACATTAAAGCACTCAATCAAGTTACATGTCTATTACAAATGGCAGTGATGTGTAAATGAACTGATTAAGATCAAAGACCTGAATAGAGGGAAAACTACTAGAACTGCAACTATCCCCCCACACCCCAAAAATCAATTATAATACTAATTTGGAAAAAAACATGAATGGAAGCTCACAAGACCTTTGAGGTCATAAAGATGTGAAACATAGGCAAAAGTAGCTATAATAATTAAACTGGGACTAATAACAATGATTTATCAAGACTTTTAATTAAAATAATAATTTTCACAAAATTCACTCCAATGTGATGCAAGAAAGCAATTTCCAGCATGCATTCAAATCTTTTACAACCTTCAGACCATGTTTCTGTGTCACATAACAGTGTATGCTAATTGATTTGTTACATCATGAATTAAAATAATTTCTATTACTACTTTACTGTCTGTGCATCACATAACAGTGTATACTTTGTTACATACTGAATTATAATAATTACTATTACCACTTTACTGTGTCACATAACGGTGTATGCTAATTGATTTGTTACATCTTGAATTAAAATAATTTCTATTACTACTTTACTGTCTGTGCATCACATAACAGTGTATGCTAACTGATTTGTTACATCCCGAATTATAATTACTATTACTATATTACTGTGTGTTACATAACAGTCTGTGCTAATTGATTTGTTACATCCTGAATTACCATAATTTGTATTACTACTGTACTGTATGTAATTTTAAAAAATATATTTCATAAATCCAAGAAAAATCATATTACTTTTTTTAACTTAAATCATTTTTTTTAGTTTTTTTTTCTTCTAAAAACAATGCAATGTGTCTTACTTGCAAATGAGTTGATTATTCTAATTATTTTTCCATTACCTATTACAACTTGCTACACTTGAAAAATAATACAAATTGTATGAAAAACTAGAGACATACAACAGTCATGTATACAATACCAGAGAACCTCCTTTATCCAATTACCACTCTTCCAGATAACTTGTTATTCTATGTATTTTCCTCTATATTTTTTATTGATTATCTGCAAGCAATCTACAAGATTTGGTCAATAAGCTTACTCTAAAACAAAGGTTACTCTGCAAAATACACTTTTTTTTAGCTACAGTGACCTTGTCCTTTTGCATTTTACCTCAAAATCAACAAGCTTCCAAGTCATCAACAAATACTGATGAAGATACTTGGTCAAGAACTGAAGTTTTTGTGCAGAAACCATTTTTCTTTTTTAAGTGAAAATGACCTTGACCTTTAAATCTTTTTGACTCCCAAATTGACAGTCTTCTTCCTTGTGCCAAGTACAAGCCATCCACACAATTTAGTCCTGGTCTGTGATATAGAACTAATGTTACTGTGCAGAATTGGTTTTTCTTCTTTCAGTCACAGTGACCTTGACCTTTTGGCTCCGATATCGATGTTTCTTTCTTACTACAAGCCGAAGCAATCCACAAAGTTTGGTCCAAATATGTGATGTAGAATTAATGTTATTTAGCAGAAACCACTTTTCTTTTTTCATTTACAATGATACCAACTTTTGACTTTTGGAACCCCAAATCAACAGGCTTCTTCCTTACCTGAAGTGCAAGCAATCTTCAATGTTTGGTCACTGTAGATGGTGGAGAACTTGAATTGTTGTGCAGAAAAACAATTGGTAACAGATGGATGGATGTTTGGACAGGCAACATTACAACATAATATGCACTGCCTTATGGCAGGGGTAAACAAATTTTAATTCTTTTAGGTACCTAAAATTAGCAAAATCATACAATACATGGAACTCTCGGGTGGGCCAGTGTCAATTTACAAAAAAGTATAACGGATACATTCAAACTGAACTAATTTTTAATGGCAACCCCTTCCCCCCAATATGACCAATGATAGAGCATTTGTTGTGCTCCAAGAGCAATAAGTATACAGCATTTGTTGTGCTCCAAGAGCAATAAATATAAAAATATATTTAAATTTTATTGGTTCCCCCTTACATTTTTAAATGGCCCATTGTTTCTTTAATTTTGCATTGCTTTATATAGGAAAAAGGCCTATTGGCCCATCACAAGGACCCATTGGTTTTCTGACAAAGGGAGATCCCTGCAGTATGTGCCAAATATTAAAGGACAAAAATTTAAAACTTTTTAATGGAGTGATGATGTATAGAAAATTACAGGGTTTGAAAAATTACCCACAATTATTTATCTCCCAGAACTGGGTTATATTAAAACTCCCACATGTCCAAACACTTTTTTGTGTCCACTGAGGAAATGGCATATACAGTCAAACTACTCTAACCAAGGGAGTCCAGTAAAATGCTAAAAATGATGGCAGAACATGGACTAAGCCATTCATTACAAAAGGGATGGAAGGTTCATTATAATCAATATATAATATATACCATGTATTTACCGTATATGTTGGGACACCTTAAATTAATTTTAAAGTAATTTTTTGTGTGCACTGTATGTTCTGGGACAGATCTTTTATTTTGAGTCGTAAGTTTTGGGACACCTTTTGAATCATAATATTGGTGCTTAGCTGGTAAAAATATGCACTCAAACCAAGATTTTATTTTTAAAAAATACAAAACTGCTGTCAGTTTTCTTTGTTTCCACTTTTCTTCTTAACTGCAAACTTTTGTAGAACCAATTTTTTTAAATCTATGGGCAATATTAAAAACTCTAGATGTTTGTCGTATGTACAAACGACGTGCAAGTCCAAACAACCCATATTTGATGCAGTAAAAGTTTTGATTTGACTTGTAGTAATATTTCCCAAGTTTTCTGCCAAAGCAAATCCCTAAAGCTTGTAAAGGCAGCACTCACTTTGTTTTCTCAACCCATTATTGAACTGTGAATATGATACTTGTTCAGTGTCAAGTAGAGTCTTATATTCAGTTAACAGAGTTTACTTGAACTTCCCGTGATCATGCCGCACAATTGACACCTGTTCAGTTGCGGCAAATCCTTTAATACATTTCACAGAATATATGCTCAAAGTGTCACTTAAAGAGCCCCAACTGTTCCATTGTTTAAATTTATTTTCAAAATTGCTGCGAATACTGGTAAAAAGAAACCAAAGTCGGCTTCCCTAGGTCGGCCTACTTTGTATATAAAAAAATTAGCACACTTTAAAATATCCAAAGTTGGCCTCCCTAGATCAGCCCACTTTGTATATTAAAAGGTCTGCACTCTTAAAAGAATCCAAAGTCGGCTTTCAGGGTTGGCTTGCTTTGTGATAAAATAATCTTTGTATTTAATAGCCAAGTTGAAACAGTGGGTTTATTACTCTCTACCGGGTGTATTTGTTCACCACCCAAGTTGATGTCTGCAGGGTAAATGGCTGAATAAAATATCATACACAGCATTAATTGTCTTTACGAATACTTTCTGTAATCCATGCTAGCTTGCCCTCACTGTGAATGTATTTCCGAATAATGAGTTTTATTTGTAAAGTATTGTTATATTGTTAACCTGGATATAATACACTCTTGGTTATTTTGCACCATACAGTGTCATGTGTAAATTGCTGGTGCCTTCAAGCAATCGGTTGTTATTTCTGTCTCGCGCTTTCTAATTTTTGTGATTTTGTTGGATCCGATTTTCAGTTTGATAATATATTCAAACCTTTGAGGAATACACAATTCGTTTATCTCTACATATTAACGTCAATAAACAATGTGTTAATGTTGTTACCTGTCATAACCAATACACACTACACTACATTACCGGACCTTGTGGAGTTTGGATAGTGGATACATTTGTGTC
Source organism: Margaritifera margaritifera (assembly GCA_029931535.1). Classification (NCBI taxonomy): domain Eukaryota; kingdom Metazoa; phylum Mollusca; class Bivalvia; order Unionida; family Margaritiferidae; genus Margaritifera; species Margaritifera margaritifera. The sequence continues at coordinate 1,508,315 of JAQPZY010001507.1, read as the reverse complement.
TTTTATACATAAATTGCTTACTAAGAAGAAAAAAAAAGAGGATTAATTTCAGTTCATTATCAAATAAACGTTTAATTTACCTACCTTACTGTAACATGCACTGGGGGCAAATTCAACACAATTTGTTTCCATTCATAAGTTCTGGGATATATGATTTAGTTGAAAAAAAGTTTAACCATAAGTTATGGAACAGGAAAAAAATAATTTATTTTATCTTGTCCCAAGATGTATGGTAAATATGGTACCTTCTATTTGCCATCTACAGTTTTAGGTCTTTTAGTCATTCAACCTTAATATACTAAAGGAAATTATCAATATGCTATATGCTATGACTGACATGCTTGGTGTCAACTAGAAAGGATCCCTATGACTGACATGCTTGGTGTCAACGAGAAAGGATCCCCAGTTCCCATTTCTTTTCAAACAGACAGTTCCTAGTATGCGAAAACTGTGCCATAATATTGTAAACACACATTTCAAACAGAGCACAGAGTGCACGCCCCAAGAATGATTTCTGTTGATAAGTACGTAGGGAATCTACAACATGATACAACACTAATTACAAAATGAAATAGCTTATCCTGTCAAAATTCTATCATTCATATTTCAAATAATGCTTTTCTGCAAATCAAACCAAAATAACCCAAATTATTCCTGGAAGATGGCAATGAGATGAACACTGATAACAAGCACTTGATCATATCTGTATTGATAAAACACAACAGTTTTATAATGTAATAGTTGTTTTAGGTAACGTCATCAAAAGTCACTTAAATCAGTTCAAAATATTAGAGGGTTTAACATACGAGTATAAATCACAATCGCTGAGTCTCAGGTTTTCAAACAAGAGGCCCAAGTGGGCCTGGTATTGCTATCTTGGTTTATAATAAATATCATCCAACATCTTGATGATATGAACCTATTTACCAAGTATGATTAACATATCATCCAACATCTTGATGATATTCAACCTATTTACCAAGTATGATTAACACGTCATCCAACATCTTGATGATATTCAACCTATTTACCAAGTATGATTAACATGTTATCCAACATCTTGATGATATTCAACCTATTTACCAAGTATGATTAAACTCAGGTGGGCCATAAATAGTCTTTCAAGTGGTATGAAGCTCAGTCAATCATATGCAAGATAAACTAATTTATATGCTTAGATCTTGCTCATATTAAAAATCATAATATATCTTGATGATACAAGTCAAATTGGATCAGAATTATGGCTTCCAGAGTGGCAATAAATTTAGCCACTCAAATGCCTGATCACCTCATTAATATATATGGATCTCTTTCTTTATCAAACTCGTCCAAGATCTTGATGATATAAGGCCATATTTCAAATCTCATCAAAATCAGATCAGAAATATGGCATCCAAAGTGGCAACAAGCTCAGCCAATCTGTGAGATTACCTCATTAATATGTGTGCATCTCACTCATTATCAAACTTGTCCAGGATCTTGATGAAGCATGTATTCCAAATTTGATCAAGATCAGATCAGAAATATGGCCTCCTGAGTGGTAACAAGCAACTGTTGACGGATAGACGATGCTCAATGTAAGATACATGTTGGATGCAGGGCTATACCATAAGCTCACTTGGACATTCAGCCAGGTGAGCTAAATAATCACTTCAGAGAAAATTCAGGTCTGTTTTGTCTCTGTCTTGTGGTAATTTTCTCACATGAACAAATCATTATCAGTTTTGATTGTATAAGAAATTTAAATATAAGATTCTTACTAAATCAAGTATATACTTTTATAACTTTAAGATAAAAAAAAAACAACAAAAAAACCCCCCAAAAAAACACAGCACTACGTTTCTACCACAAGTCATTATGGTATAAATGTTATTTTCACAGTTATGGGAAACTAAGGCAGTCACACAATCAAGAAAATATACAATGACAATGGCAAATTGAAAACACTATCAATAAATGCAGCGCTATGACAGGATCTCTATCCATCTTGTGACTCCACGGCTCACGAGTTCCCTGTTGACAAATACTGCCTGGAAAAAAAGAAAACATTTGTTAAAAAGAGATACTTGTTTAAAAATAAAGAATATTAAAACTATGTATTCTGAGTCCATTTACAAGTTTTAAGATCGATCTGAACCAGCAAGTTATGAAGGTAGAACTCCATTCAATCCAGGAACATATATCCCCATAAGTAGTAGTCCCACTGGGGTATGAAGAAAGAACTCCATCCAATCCAGGAACATAATCCCCATGAGTAGTAGTCCCACTGGGGTATGAAGGGAGTACTCCATCCAATCCAGGAACATAATCCCCATGAGTAGTCCCACAAGGGTGTGAATGGAGAACTCGATCCAATCCTGGAACATATATCCCGATGAGAAGTAGTCCCACTAGGGTATGAAGGGAGGACTCCATCCAATTCAAGAAAAGAACATATATTTCCATGAGTAGTAGTCCCACTAGGGTATGAAGGGAGAACTCCATCCAATCCAAGAACATATATCCCCATTAGTAGTAGTCCCACTAGGGCAGCGGTTCCCAATCCCCGGGTTGCAACCCAAATAAGGGTCGCAAGGACCCTTGTGACCCACCACTGCTACTGCATTTTTTTGGGTCGCAAAAGATGGCATTTAGGGTCGCAATCAAAAAAGTTTGGGAACCACTGAACTAGGGTATGAAGGGAGGACTCCATTCAATCCAAGAACATATATCCCCATGAGGGTAGTCTCACTGGGATATGAAGGAAGAACTGTATGCAATCCAGGAACATATATCCCCTCCCCATGAGTAGTAGTCACACTGGGACATGAAGGGAGAACTCCATCCAATCCAGGAACGTATATCCTCATGAGAAGTAGTTCCACTGGAGTATGAAGAGAGAACTCCATCCAATCCAGGAACATATATCCTCAAGAAAAGTAGTTCCACTGGAGTATGAAGGGAGAACTCCATTCAATCCAGGAACATATATCCTCATGAGAAGTAGTTCCACTGGAGTATGAAGGGAGAACTCCATCCAATCCAGGAACATATATCCTCATGAGAAGTAGTCCCACTTGGATATGACGGGAGAACTTCATTCAATGCAGGAATATATATCCCCATGAGTATTAGTTCCACTGGGATATCCACGGATAGGCCAGTATCAAAGCGCATAAACTGTACAGCAGATACAGTAAAAGTGAAACAAGTAAATTCCAGGAATTGACGTCTCCTGCTTTATGCTGGAAATTGGAGAATAAAACTTGCAGAAGATGTGACTCGCTGATGATCAGAATGTATTTAATGTCAACATAAAGTTGAATATAAAATTTGGTTGAAATCCAAAAAGAATGATTGGAATTATAGTACAGAAAGGAATGTGGGCCATAACTCAGCTAGAAGATAATGTTGCATGCTGAAAATCAAACCTCATCTGAGGTCTCATCGGTATCCATCTGTGTACTAAATTAGTTTGAAATCTAATTATGGGTAATTACTGTATACTAAATTAGTTTGAAATCTAATTATGGGTAATTACTATGTACTAAATTATTTTGAAATCTAATTATGGGTTAATTACTGTGTACTAAATTAGTTTGAAATCTAATTATGGGTAATTACTGTGTACTAAATTAGTTTGAAATCTAATTATGGGTTAATTACTGTTAAGAAACAAAAGTGGCTGGGTGTAAAAAGTATGCGCCATTACTGCTACAAAATTACACTGAAAAATTTGACAAACTCAGCCGAGGTCTCATTGTTATCCAGCTGCAACTAAATCCAATAGGAGTTACTGTGCAGAAATGAAAGTGAATGGGTCGTACAATAGAGAAGATAACCCCTTTAAATAGTTATGCAGAATGCTGATGATTTCACGCAGCCAAGGTTCCTTCATTATCAAGTTGTCAACTTTTTGTGCATCCAGCATGTACATTTGACTCATCTACAACATCATATTCGGGTCCCAAATCACTTACTGGTATTTCCAGTAACACTTTCCAAGCTCCAATAATCTCATATATTTCAAAGCTTTAAAAATCTTTGTTATCATCACTATCATCAGCCAGTATTTGCTGAATGAAATTGTCATCTGAAGATGAACCATGTTGGGAGTCAGCCATTTTGGGTTTTCCAGGTAGCCCATATTTTAAACAAGCATTTGTAAAACTTCCTTGCTGAATGCAAGGTTCAAACTCAACAGAATGCTTGTTTCAGGACTTAATGTGCCAATCAAATTTAGTTTAACAACCATTCATATCAAGCCGAAGTACTCAGATGTGTAAACAGTTGCCTTCCTGAAAAAAGACAGATCTCGAAACAAGCGCTACAAGACCTCTACCGGTAGCATGACTAATGTTGCGACAAGCACTTCAAGGGTTAATGTGACAAGCACTTCAAGGGTTAACAGATAAATAAAAATTGTATACTGTGCATAGTACATTGTTATATGTGCAAATTTAAAGTAATTTGTGGGAGTTCTCGTGCATCACTGCTTTCCAAGTGTGCAAATTCGTATAAATTTTTCGCAATTTGCGCACCCTGGCAACATCTCTAAAGGTTCATACCAAATCTGGTTTTAAAAATGCAACAATAATTAATGGAGTTATTGTCCAGAAACAAATGCGTGTGAGTCTGACCCTAAGGGGCTATAACTCTGCTAAATAATGATCTAGCATATTGATAACTGAACGCGGTCAAGATCTCATCAATAGTTTTTTTAAATGGGAAGACCTCACAATGCTATTCCTGCAAAGTAAAATTATATCTGATACAATATATAATATATGTATCTACAACACCTAAACTCACATTCATACTCTGTTAGATATGACTTACCTGTATGACAAATAGCACTGACAAATCTTAACTTTTTGAATTTTCTTTAAAACAAATAACACTGACAAATCTTAACTTTTTTAATTTTCTTTAGGACAAATAGCACTGACAAATCTTAACTTTTAAGATTTTCTTTAGGACAAATAGCACTGACAAATCTTAACTTTTAAGATTTTCTTTAGGACAAATAGCACTGCCAAATCTTAACTTTTAGAATTTTCTTTAGGACAACTAGCAGTGACAAATCTTAACTTTTAAGATTTTCTTTAGGACAAATAGCAGTGACAAATCTTAACTTTTAAGATTTTCTTTAGGACAAATAGCACTGACAAATCTTAACTTTTAAGATTTTCTTTAGGACAAATAGCACTGACAAATCTTAACTTTTAGAATTTTCTTTACGACAAATAGCGATAACAAATATTAACATTTAGGATTTTATTTTCAGAGAGAAAATAAGCAATGTGATTAGCAGGTTAAATCATGTTAAACATTTAAGATTGTTAAAACATGACATGAAAAATGAGGAATGGCCATTTTAATTGGATTACCCAGACCTGCCAACCATAACAAGACTTTCTCAGTAAAACAGTCAATATCTGTCTGTAAGTCTGACCAATTTTCAGTAAGGTGTAATGAAATATCATGTACTGCTAATGTTGACTTGGAAAATATGCATTTAAAAAAGTTGATCTAATGTTGCATAGGCAAACATCATGTTCAACTAAAAAGTTCATAAAGTACAATCAAACCTTAATTACCTCCAGCAGTTTCAGAAACTCCAGTTCTAAACCTCATGGAGCTCAATGGTTTATTGCTTCATTTCTCAACTTTGACGTAATCTAGGGAAATCGTAATTTCACCTGACAACAGTAATCATCTGCTACACCCAGACACATCCTCAAAACAACATGACAAGTCCAATAAACGTAATTGTTGCCTATCCCGTTTCTCCCCAAGAATCCAAATATTCCTTTTTATACTTCTATGCTGTTTGAACTTTATAACAGACTGATTGTCCCTTTCACTTTCAATATGTTTTCGTTTGTTGGACATATCTAAAAAATGCTATAAGCAACAGATGGATCATGCAGGTGTTTTGCATGAAAAAAACGGGCAGATTAAAGCGTCAGAAGTACTCCTGCAAAGTTAGCCTGGGTCCCTGATTAACTCCTCTGAAAATCTGGATCCAGACCAAAATTTTACAAGACAATATCAGGATCTGACTGCAACAATCACATTTTTTTGCTATTATTCCATAAAGTCCATAATTTAAAGGACAATTCAGCAAGACTTAATCAAATTGTAAGGGTTGGCAGGTCTGCCTACTCCATGTCATCTGCATTCTTGATCCCCCTCATGCATAAGATGCAAGGGCCATCTTAAGTTTATTTATAAATATATCGTAATATGCAGTAGTGACTGGTGGCTGTGATTTTGATCAACTTAAAATAAAACATTGTGTTAATATTATCAAGTGAACAATTCTGAAGAAATAAAACAAAAAACATCTGAATATTGACCATCTATGAAATTTTAACCATAAACTGAATATATAGCAACCCCCATCATCCTTGGTACAATGTCTTTCACCAGACACTCTTCTGTGTGTGAGCCAGGATTACACAATCTTTACCATCTTACTATGAGATAGTCAACTCTCAAATATTAACTTCTTGTTCACCTACTAAAAGACTGTATTAACAATATTCTTACCTTAAGGACACCACCCTATGAATCAAATCAAACATGTACTCACCTTATGTCCATTTATCTGATATATGTGTATGTAGGGTATGCCATCGTCAGATCGACCACAAACTTGTGCTTGAAGTAACTTCCCCTGGGTTAACTCTTCAAGAACTGCAGCAGCTTCTGGACTAAAGTAGTTCTCATCTGAAATATGAAACACAAGAGTCCCAAGAGGAACTAATACTCAGCTGGCACATCTACCCCAATATTCATGAAATACCTAAACTTGGGTATGCACTGATTACCGGTACAACATCTTTAATAAAGAACACACATCTTAGTTTATCTGAAATAAACTATTCACTTTTGGAAATAATGTCATTTACCTAAATATCCTGACATTAAAAAATAATTATATTTCTCTCTGCACAGATATTTCAAGTTCTAATGAAAATATCTTTTTTCCTGAATATTTTGTCAGGAATATTAATATCTCTGTTGATGCGCCCATCAAGTTCAATGTTTGCCAAAAAGCTACCCAGGTAAAACAAAGTATTTGCCCACTCCCACCCACCCCCCACCCCAAAAGCAGCTTGTATCCTTTTGCTGTTTAAAACAAAAAGCATCAAGGATATAAAAAAGGACAAAACTTAGTCATTTCATTAGTTAGTTAATAATTCTAGCCTGCGTGTTGCCAGGGGGTCCCTAACACTGTCATCTTATTCGTATTTCAAACCAAAATGGGAGTTATCAGTGTAAACAATGAGTTTGCTCACTGTCCTTATCTGGTTCCTGGAAAAGTCCATTTTCACTGAAGGGGTGAGTTACTTAGGATTACACATATCTAGAAGGTACAAACTGTGTCATCTTCATCAAGTATACTTGCAATGTCAAGTTTTAAATATTTCTCAAAAATCTGAACAAATAAATAGGACAAGCAGCTTCACTATTATGTAAATTGGTTCAAAGGGATGAAACTCATAAAGTTATGGAAATTTATGGAATTATTCTGAGCTTATCGAAGAAGATGAATTACATCACTCCTGTTATCTGAAAAAATAGACTCGCCATGTTAGTAAAGAAACTGCTGTTTGGTTTCAAACACAATCATGACAGCGTTAGGAACCCCCTGGTGGCAACCGATGATAAATTAATGAATGAAATGACTACGTTTTGTTTATTTTTTATATCACCGAGACTTTTCATTTTTAAAATCGGTAGGGGGTACAAACTGCCAGAGGGATGGGGGTAAAGGCGAATACTATAGGCTGCATTAGATCCTTCTTTGCTAATAACAAACACTGTCATGATATTTTTTCAGTGTTTTCTTTTATAACTATGTCAGTGCCACTGGTGACACATCTGAGCATTATCTAAATATCACCAGTAACCAGCCCTAAATGATATAAATACTTTAATTTCTGAAAACTCTGAGCAAGTTCTCATGTTGCTTGTATTAACAAAATCAATTAAAGCCCAACAAATCTCAATCATCGCTACCATGACCCATAATTATAATAACTTATGCAAACTACTGATTGGAACGAGTTCTACTATCAAGATTGTTTCATAACAAAAAGATTGTCTTTTTGACAAGAAGATGTATCACTGAAATTATATATATATATATATATATATCTTACTTCAGACATCTATTCATATTATCTTACTAATGAAAATTTGAATGGTAATCCATATTTTCCTTAAAATATACTTCAACCTATCTAGACATTAAAACTCAAAATATGCCAACTACTACCGCAAGTTTGTAAATAAGCCAAATCACTTAGACTGGTTCAGGAATTTAAATATGGAATACCATTATTTGCAATGCTACTATAAGTTTTAAGACCGACCAACTACATACAATACAAGTTATCAAGAAAAATCTGCCAATGAATTAAACTGAGAATAGAACTTTTGAAACTTGAGTGTTGGAGATGTTGACCACTTTATGAAAATTAAATGTCAACACCGAGTAATCGTGAGTTGTGGACCATGGTGCTATTTTTACTGCTGCCTGTTGGCAACACTTTCAGTTAATCCATGTGATAATATGGGTAATGAAAGCAGTTTCTTGGTTCGACAGTCATCTATTCAATAGCTTGTGTTTATGAGTACAAGTAAACCATTCCTTAGTTTACATTCCAACTTCATTGCTTTATATTTTGTTGGTTTAAAAAAACTTAATTGGTGTCCAGATATTGTTTAAACTATTTAAAATTATTACATATTTAGAAATGATGGTGTCCATAAATTGAAGAGTCAGGATATTTGGGTTAATCATGGTAGTCAATTGAATAAAATAGCTACTCCTAAACCATTATAATTTGTATTAGTTTGTTTGTAGACTTTCAATCATCATATCTGTAAATAAACAAGTATCCTCAATTTACTGAAATACAGTTGTATCCTTAATTTACTGAAATACAGCTGTATCCTTAAATTACTGAAATACAGTTGTACTCTTAAATTACTAAAATTCAGTTGTATCCTTAAATTACTAAAATAGTTGTATCCTTAAATTACTGAAATACAGCGGTATCCTTAAATTACTGAAACATGGTTGTATCATAAATTACTGAAATACAGTTGTATCCTTAATTACTGAAATACAGTTGTATCCTTAAAAAACTGAAACATGTCTGTATCTTGAAATTACTGAAATACAGTTGTATCCTTAAAATTACTGAAATACAGTTGTATCCTTAAGTTACTTTAATACAGTTACCTGTTTTGAAACTAATCAAATCATCTTGTAAGGCAAAAATTTAAGTTGTTATTTACTGATACAAGTCAAAGGTTTCTTAAATACAAGCAAGTGATTTTCTGAACAATGGCAAGATTTCATAAAATATTTCAAAGATGAAATAAAAGGAGCTCCTCTTGTTCCTACACAATATCAACTAACTCCACTTACTTTGGAGGGGAGTGACGTTAGCCATATAACATTCAACAGCCTGGAATGGTAGCGTCATAAAGTCACTCCTGAAATACAACTGGAAACTGTTATTCACATATTTTACTTTTTCTGGAAGTTTCATCCCAAAAAGTAAAACAGAAAACAATACAAAAAACTCCTTGCATTTCTTTATTCAATCACAAAAAAGCATATTTTGTAGAAAATCATGTTTCTCCAAGAATACTTACCCAATCACATTAACATCAGGAAGAAGCTCTCTACCTCTTGAATCCAGCAATCATGGAAAGATGAAAAATGTTGTCTTTCCCTTCCATATTCCATATAGACAAATTGAATAAACCCTTCCCCTTACGTCCCCTCACCACTGCTAGGTGGTTATGGTTGTTTACAAGTATTAGCTTGAGCGATACCTTGACAAGGATGCTCACATTTGCGGGAGGCATGGGAGGGTTTAATACCGGGTTCCCACGCTTTTTGAAAGAAACATTTTCAGGTCTTTTCCAAGCTTTTCCTAGATGAAATTGATTTTTTTAAGGACCCTTACTGAATGGAATAAAAAACATTTTGGTTTAGAAAATGTGCATTTTAAAAATCAAAACTTGTTTATATTTTGAGATTCTCCCATAACATCTAAATTAATCATATGACCATGTTCAACAATACAGGATGTATCACTAGAAAATAAATATAAATTTGAATGTAACCCATTTTAATTTACAGAATAAAAATATTAACTTTACTCTGCTTAACCGCATATGTTAATATTAAGAAAGTCTTTTAGACAAGGGTTGGTTTAAATTTGGACAAAAAGCCCTTAAAATTATATACTTTGGGATGACAAAGGATCGATTTTTTAAAATAAAATTCCACTTATGTCAAGTTGGTGCCATGATGTCTACTTTCAAGGTAATCTGACATTGGAATGTATATTTAATGCAGATATTGTCAAGGCCACCCAGAGTATGGGATTCTACACTGAAAATTGCCCCAGCAGTCAGTGCATTTCTAAGTACAGGGATGATTCTGCTTACTAATTGGGGCTGCCAGGCAGCCCCAGAATTTTTATTTTGAAATATCTCAATCAAATGTTAGTAAATCTTGCTTGCCAGAACCTTCCCCTCATTCTATTCAACTTGGCATTGCTTTTAAGAGCATTTAATCATAACAAGTCAGGGTACAAGCTGGACTCCAATGTTTGGGAGAAATTTCCTCTCTCTAGACAGAACAGGATGAAGCTGGCAAAAATAGGGAGAAGTGGGTGTACAAAGTTCAAAACAGTCTCTAGACAGAACAGGATGAAGCTGGCAAAAATAGGGAGAAGTGGGTGTACAAAGTTCAAAACAGTCTCTTGAAACTACTGTTTTTGCATATTTTCATGTCAGATGATTAAAATGCTGATGAAATACTAGTAGAAGTTTACAAAAATAGTATAACTTTTCTTATATTGCTTCACTACAGTTGTTGTATAACAAAATGGTAACCTCAAAAATAGGTTACAGGCAAAAATCAGCAACCGTGTCTATACCAGAATGCCTCATTTCATACGTCTATATGATGCAACCGTGTCCATACCAGAATGCCTCATTTCATACGTCTATATGATGAAATATTGGATACAATAGTTATTTTTATCAGTAATGGACCTGGATATGTCCATTGAGTGATAATTAACTTCAGATTGTTCTACAGAAATTAAACATGTCACTTGTTTTTCACGGATCATGTGTGAATTTTCGGCAGGAATTCAGTAAAAAAGCAATGTCATTTCGGGTATTTATGATCACCAAATTAACACCAAAATTATCTATAGAACATAAAACTTCTTTTTCTACATTTCCACCTTCCTCTTTACAGGGAAAATTTACAAGAGATCAATGTTTTACTTTGATTATTAATGCATTGTACTGAAACAAAAAGGGGTGGATGTAATGTTTTTAAATCAATACAAGGTGATGTGAACTTCACTTTTTGGGCCTGTTTAGGTGAAATGACAGACTCTAAGGCGAATATTTCACCCAAATCACTCCCAAGCATGGACCCTATACATATTTGGATTCTCAAACACATGTGCATTGTCAAAAAGCTGACAAGCGAGCAGACAGTTCCTCTTTTTTCACTGCGACAGATATGTGACCCTTCCTTAATTATACAGGGCCCCGGGTGGCCAAGTGGTCCAAGGTACTCGCCTTTACATATCACAGACATTTCAATTCTGTCCATGTGGGTTCAAGTCTTGGCTCGACCAACGTGGATATGTGAGAAAGTTTGCTACTAGCTTTCCTGTGGCACAGCATTTCTTCCTAGGTTCTTCCTCCAGCAAAATGTACTGGCTGCCAGGTATAGCCCATCATATGCTTAAAAATGGTCTTAAACTCTCCAAAACCAAACCATCTTTAATTATACAAAATATTTGGACTAACTGTTTTAATAGTTGACAATATATATTGTTAATGACATATACAAACATTTAGTGCTTTGAATTACTTAAATTCAACACATAGATTGAGATTCGTTTGCCAAGATATGCTTGGAGTCATGTGGTCTAACATGAAATGCTAAATGGCTTTTTACACTACTTTACTTCTAATGAACATAATTATGTTTTTATGACATTTTATTTCATGTTTTTTCCATTGAAAAGGGAATATAGTTTTTAATAGTGTTCAATATTCTAGTTTTTGAGTTGTGTCTGCTTGGTAAATATGCTGCAAAGATTCCTATCCTTTAAATGAGAACAGAAGTTTAATTTGATGTTAATAACAGTGCCATATGATCATAAGGCATCTTTATTACAGTAACAAACACAATTATTATAATGCATACATTTATATCATGTTAGATGAATCAACAGATAAATTTATATCGTGTTAGATGAATCAACAGATAAATTTGTTTCATATTAAGGACTTGCTGTAAGAAAAATCATGAAAAATATTATTTTCATGTCAGGAAGAAAATAACTAAAACCGCTGCTATCTAAGAAGGCAGCTTCTCCATAAAACAAAATTATGTAACTAATTTTGACTTACAATATACACAAACCCTTATAATATTCATTTTTGTTTTTATCTGTTATGATGGGACATCTGAAAATAAACTGGAACAAAAATTACAAGTGACAAAGGATAGGAGGTTAGAAACCATAAGAGTATTGTGTTAAAAATTCCCCAAAATACTTGTTTCATGATAAAAATTTGCAAAATCTAGGGAAGGGATCCCCAAAAATTTATTGTTGGAATCATCCCTGAAGTATTTAGCAAGGCTGAGAATAAAATTCACCGCAAAGGCGAGCTGGGGGGGGGGGGGGGGAAGAGGGGAAGGTTATTACTGACAATAATACCTAACTGTGTTCCCAGTGTGAACTACCAAGTAATAAGCAAAGATTTGTCACAATACATTTTCATTGACTTTACATATCAAATGGGGAACTAGGGAAGAAAAGCTTTATTATTTTTCTCTTATAACCACCATGATCACACGTCACAGCCGTATTAATAAGATTGGTCTTCATAACTTCTACATTATGCCAACAATTATACTGATATGGTGAAGACTAAGAGGTAACAAGTCTACTCGACCAATCCAATCGCCTGAATACTTGGAAAGACTATACAAATATGTTTATGGCAAGCATCCAAATGTTACATACAGCAATTGTATCTTAACAGACTGAAGAGTTCTGCAACTTCCAAAAATTCCCGTAAGAACTCGATAAATTTAACTCCCGATCTGTTCAGCTATGACTCAATTATATATTTTATTGGTCATCTAGTGGTGGTTCAAAATTCTTGGTTTTTCACCAACTCTGCTCAATATTTGCAAAACTCCAGTGATTTTCTCAGTCGGGAACAAAACCTATTATTTGTTCCGACTATTTCCCGATTTCCTGGTATCATGAGAAGCCTGTTAATAGTAACATGATTGGGCAAGTATTCTCAGGTAAACAAAATTTACTAAAAAATGCGCTTTCTCCTTTGAATACTTTCCCCGATTGCAGTAACGTTAGAATAGGTAATAGGAGAAGGCAATGCCAAGCATCCTACCTGTACCATGCTCACTCTCAAGGGAATAAGGATTCTTCCCTGAACGAGGGTAAACTGCTCTCCCAATATCAGACCAGCAAAACTGACAGTCACATAAGCCGTGATGACAGTACCCAGTTAAGAGAAAAGAAAACAAATGACTTTGTTACTGAGTAAAATCACCAGGTGAATCGAGTGAAAGCACTGTTCTACACCCATGGTAAGGCTGTACTAACTACAAACTGGTCTGGTGGTGGTCTGGGCTGCAGACACTGGATGTACCAGATTCAATTCTTGTCTCTGCAGAGCTAAATCACGCAGATTGAAATTTTAGAAGACATACTGTGCATGCCAGCCAACTGCATCTATTATCTAGGATCGCCACATTCCATTTCAACTTGAGGTTTGCAGAGATAGCTCTGATTTCACAAGTTAAGATTTTCATTAGGCATTCTTGATCTTTTGAGATCTCGGAATACGCTGAGTGCATTGCCCACTTAAGCCATGATGCCTGGGCTTGGGTGGTTATATCCTTTTTCCCCAGCTTGACCGTAAGAAAGAGGCATTGCCGGGGCCCCCAGCTTGACCGTAAGAAAGAGGCATTGCCAGGGACCCCCAGCTTGATCATAAGAAAGAGGCATTGCCGGGGTCCCCAGCTTGACCATAAGAAAGAGGCATTGCCGGGGCCCCATGCCCCTTTTCTATGGTGCTTTACATATTGCTTGATGACACAATCCATGTTATGAATCACCGCATCCCTAGATCCATCCATGGAGGAAAGGGAACAGATGACCACTTTTGGATTGCCCATCAACAGCAGCCTGTTCTTTGCTATGAAGCCTGGTTGTATCATTAGGACCATGGAACCATCTGATCTGAACTGTAGATGGTTGTATCATTAGGACCATGTAACCATCTGATCTGAACTGTAGATGGTTGTATCATTAGGACCATGGAACCATCTGATCTGAACTGTAGATGGTTGTATCATTAGGACCATGGAACCATCTGATCTGAACTGTAGATGGTTGGGGTCTACTGAAAAGGCATGCAACTTGTTCATCCTGTATGCTGAAGCTCGAGCTAATAAGAAACAGGTTTTATATGACACCAGCTTCAAGGATGTGCTGGCGAAGGGCTCAAACTGATTTGAATTAAGTCATGTCAGCACCAATAATAAATTTCACTTGAGAGACAGGGTGAGTGATTTTGGCCTTTAAATTCAAAATTGGCTAATAGGTCTGATAAATCCATATCATGACCTATATCCGCTATACTGTGATGCCTTAATGTGTTAGAGATCACGGAGCGGTAGTCTTTGATCACAGTGGGAGCTAACTTTTTCTCTTCGAAGAGCCAGAGAAAAAAGTTAGTCAATTGTGGGATTGAGACACTCAAAGGGACAACATTGTTGCTGTTGCAACAGTCAGTGAAAACCCACCACTTCCCTTGTACCCCTTCAAACCCACAACTTCCCCTTGTACCCCTTCAAACCCACCACTTCCCTTGTACCCCTTCAAACCCACAACTTCCCCTTTTACCCCTTCAAACCCACCACTTCCCCTTGTACCCCTTCAAACCCACCACTTCACTTTGTACCCCTTCAAACCCACCAGTTTCCCTTGTACCCCTTCAAACCCACCACTTCCCCTTTTACCCCTTCAAAGCGGAAAGCCTTCTAGCTTGTACCATTTCAAAGTGGAAGGCCTTCTGGCTTGTACCCTTTCAAAGTGGAAAGCCTTCTAGCTTGTACCCCTTCAAAGTGGAAGGCCTTCTAGCTTGTACCCTTTCAAAGTGGAAAACCTTCTAGCTTGTACCCTTTCAAAGTGGAAGGCCTTCTAGCTTGTAGCCTTTCAAAGTGGAAAGCCTTCTAGCTTGTATCCTTTCAAAATGGAAGGCCTTCTAGCTTGTACCTTTTCAAAGTGGAAGGCCTTCTAGCTTGTACCCTTTCAAAGTGGAAAGCCTTCTAGCTTGTACCCTTTCAAAGTGGAAGGCCTTCTAGCTTGCGAGATTCTCTCCACTACAGAAGGCTTAAACTCTTTTCTTCGCAAGGCTCTCTTTACAAGAGTGAGACATGAAAGAATAGCCCGTCTGGGCATGGATAAAACACCTGTGACAGTCACTGTTTAAGCAGGTTGGGTCTTGTGGGAATTTTCCTGGGAAAGTCTGTCGCTCGATTGAGCAGATCGTTCACCCAGGACTTGCTTTGCCTGAGAGGGGCTATCAAAATGACTTTACATTTGTGGCCCCTCACTTTTTGAACTGTTTTCATTACCAAGACCATGGGGCGTAGGTATAGCCCAAAGCCCCTGCCAACTGACTGAGAGTGCATCCATGGCCCAATCCCAAACCAAAACCATAGATCTGATGATTAGGCCACTACCACAGAATTGTCCGTCATAATGAGGCCTACATTTCCATATAATTGGATTATTCATGTTTACTATGGCCTTCATTTCTAAAATGTTGATGTGCAGAGGTAACTCTTTTGGCCCCTATTCACCACTGTCTGTGGTGAAGCTTGACAACAGATGAGCTCCTCAGCCATACTAGCTGGTGTCCAAGCAGATCGTAAGTTCCAGTTGGGGCTTTTCTAAAGGAATTTTTGTCGGAAATCAATTGTGAGAGTTTGATAATCCATGCCGCACGCAAATGAGGAGACAAACAAGGTGGACAAAATACTGGGATGGAGTGTGGTCTGACTTGTCCCAATTGATCAAAAACCCTAACTGATTCAGAAGAGAAAGAAGATCATAGCTGCCCTTGACCAAAGATAAACTTACTGAAAGACAGAGACGACACAGTTGATGATCTTGGTGAAAGCCCATGGATTTATATTTAGGCAAAACAGGAGAGGATGTTTGTATAGGGACGTGAAAGCATGCGTAGATTAGTCTAAACTGACTGCAAATTGCCAAAAGTCTGATTGATTTTGCTGTCGTCATTTTGAACCTTGATGAGGCTAAGTACTTGTTGAGCAGGCTAAGGTCTATGACTGGTCCGTTTGCCTTGGATACTTAAACAGCCTGGAGTAAAAGCCCTGAGAGTTCTGCTTGCAAACTATCTCCACTGCCTGCTTGTTGAGTAGTGACCAGATAGCCGTATGTAAAATTCACACCTTCTCCAGATCAAACTGCAAGTCTGTCATGGAAGGAGATATAAAAAGGAGATGGTTTGATAAATCAAATCTGAAGCTGCTCCGAAACAACTTGGATCATCCATCCATTCTCGGAAACAGGTTAACACACACGGTTTGAAAATAAAGGAGTCTGGTGCCAACCAGAAAGCTGCTTTCAGTTTGGGTTTCAAGTCAACATAACCTGTTAGGAGGCTAGGGAATGGAAAAAACCTTGCTTTCTTTTTTATTTTTAAACTGCCTCCAGAATTGAAATGTGTGCGATATCAGCATAGAATGACGCTGGTAGCTGGCTTTCTGAAAAGAAAGCCTTGGAATTGCCTGGGTGCCATATTTTATCAGTCAGGGTGTTGGAGATTTCTTTAACTTTCGCCGACTGTGGAAGAAGACAAAAAGGTGGCTATTTGTCTTTGTCTTCCATATTTACTTAAGTCTTGACCTTATAGGCCTGGCTTGCAGCTGACGGAGCTGGGCACTCGGAACTTGGCAGAACTTGGTAGATTTCCTCCACTACAACTTTAAAACTGTATTCTATACACTCAATTGTAGGATCGGCATGCGGTTGTCTTACCAGTATGAAATGGTGGCAAGTACGTTGGCCAGTCGGCTTGGACACCACCTAGATGGATGGCCTAGTTATCAGCTGGCTCGTCTGCTCAGTTACCGTCTGTATTGGCGGCCCAGTTGTCGGGTGGATAGCCGGTTCTGTAACCTCATGGTTGGTCTGTGCATAACAAGGACAGATCGCCTAACCAGATCACTATATATATCTGCATATCAAGGTGCAGCCAGCAATTATATGGCAAGGCTCTCAAAAGTGACGGATTCCTGGTCACCGATTGTAGAGTACAGACAGCCGGATGGCTGGACTGGCTGGTTGACAGTCAGAACTGCATTATATGTCCTGGACAGATGGTAAAACGGATTTTCCACATCCCAAACATACCACATGCACCCAGACTTACAGGCCCTTAGGCCAAGCTCAGACATGTGGGGGAACTTGCACCCACTGGGCATTCTAGAAAAGGGAGGAAAGTCTCCTGTAAGCTCTAAATCATCATTGGAGAAATAAGACGGATGGTGAGAAACAAATTCATCCAAGGCCAGCAACTGTGTCAATCCACTAGTTGCAGCATCTGCGAATTCAACAATGCCTGTGGAGAAAGTGGGTGATAACTCCTTTTTCTTCCATTTGCAGCTGACCCGATGTCACAGTCACTGACAGCATTGGACACATCACTTTTGATGGGGAAGAGATCATCAACGTGTCCTTAACTACACTGGCCACTGATGTATTTGCATTTAAACTCAGTATTTTGTAGACTATCTCACTGGATTTGCTGCGTCTCTTTTCAGTCTTTAGTTCTTGTTGCAGTACCATGGGCTTGATGTTCTCCAACCATGATGCACAAACACGGCATGTAGCTGTAGATGAACATTTGGTACATGCAAGGCAGGTCTCACGAGTGACCTCATCTGCCTTAACTCTCTTGCATTTTATGCATTTGGTTGACAGGGTATATACATTTTCTGAAAGACAAGAAAAACTAAGTTTTGCTAAACAACATACAGAAGTATTCATCTGCACAAATAATCAGTGCTTGTTACTAAATAAGTGAATCAATATCAGCAGACACACAACAATGGGGACCAACTATACCGTGTTGGAGCACAAGGTCAGAAGAAGAAAAAAAGACAAAGTCCACAACTGCTTGAAATTCACATAAATATCAACTACTTTCACAAAATAATGATTGCAACATGTAGTAAATACCTTTACACTCGTACTGTAGTGACATCAATGGATGGTCAATAATATCTAAGATTAACTTAGATTCTGTGAGAGGTATGAGATACGATGCATGTCATGTCGAGTGAAAGCGAAACACTAGTAAACCTGGCGGTGGTGAGAAGAGGTAAAGGGAAGGGTTGGGAAGGATTTATTCCCTTTGCATATATGGAATATTTTTTTTTCTGTGATAGCTGGATTCAAGAGGTAGCAGAACTTGTACCTAACGTTAATGTGATCAGGGAATGTATTAAAAGGAGAAGCATAAATAAACAATAATAAATAAAATAGAATAAAACATTAATAACAAATACACACACACACAAAACAAAAAAAAATAAGCTTGACTTTTCCAACCAAACACTGATTCAGAGTTTACTCCAGGACATTCGATTGTGGGATTCATGCCAATTTCTAAAACAATGAGATAAAAAATAAAGAGACTTTTGCAACCAATCACTGATTTTTGAGTCTATTCCAGGACATGTAAATGTGGGATTTTCATCAATTTCTAAAAATCCTGCTAAAAAAATCAACCAATTGAGCGAAAAGCACACATTATATTTTCAAAACTCCACCTTTTTTATTTCTTCATTAAATCCCTCCGACCGATATGTTCTGATAATTGTTTTCTTCAAATGGAGCAAGGAATCTCCCCCAAACATTTTCAGTTCTAGCCGACTCTGCAGAATAGACTTTTATTATTTTGACTAATAAACCATGACTGATAGCAGAATGTGCCGAATAGACTTTTATAATCTTGATTTATAAACCTGACTGATAGCAGATTTTACAGAAGAGACCTTCATTATTTTGAATAATAAACCATGACTGATAGCAGACTGTACAGAATAGACTTTAATTATCTTGAATAATAATAAACCATGACTGATAGCAGACTGTACAGAATAGACTTTAATTATCTTGAATAATAATAAACCATGACTGATAGCAGACTGTGCAGAATAGACTGTTATTATCTTGAATAATAATAAACCATGACTGATAGCAGACTGTGCAGAATAGACTGTTATTATCTTGAATAATAAACCATGACTGATAGCAGACTGTGCAGAATAGACTTTCATTATCTTGAATAATAAACCATGGCTGAACGCAGACTGTGCAGAATAGACTTTCATTATTTTGAATAATAAACCATGACTGATAGCAGACTGTGCAGAATAGACTGTTATTATCTTGAATAATAAACCATGACTGATAGCAGACTGTGCAGAATAGACTTTTATTATCTTGAATAATAAACCATGACTGATAGCAGACTGTGCAGAATAGACTGTTATTATCTTGAATAATAATAAACCATGACTGATAGCAGACTGTGCAGAATAGACTGTTATTATCTTGAATAATAAACCATGACTGATAGCAGACTGTGCAGAATAGACTTTTATTATCTTGAATAATAAACCATGACTGATAGCAGACTGTGCAGAATAGACTGTTATTATCTTGAATAATAAACCATGACTGATAGCAGACTGTGCAGAATAGACTTTTATTATCTTGAATAATAAACCATGACTGATAGCAGACTGTGCAGAATAGACTTTTATTATCTTGAATAATAAACCATGACTGATAGCAGACTGTGCAGAATATACTTTTATTATCTTGAATAATAAACCATGACTGATAGCAGACTGTGCAGAATAGACTGTTATTATCTTGAATAATAATAAACCATGACTGATAGCAGACTGTGCAGAATAGACTTTTATTATCTTGAATAATAAACCATGACTGATAGCAGACTGTGCAGAATAGACTGTTATTATCTTGAATAATAAACCATGACTGATAGCAGACTGTGCAGAATAGACTTTCATTATCTTGAATAATAAACCATGGCTGAAAGCAGACTGTGCAGAATAGACTTTCATTATTTTGAATAATAAACCATGACTGATAGCAGACTGTGCAGAATAGACTGTTATTATCTTGAATAATAAACCATGACTGATAGCAGACTGTGCAGAATAGACTTTTATTATCTTGAATAATAAACCATGACTGATAGCAGACTGTGCAGAATAGACTGTTATTATCTTGAATAATAATAAACCATGACTGATAGCAGACTGTGCAGAATAGACTGTTATTATCTTGAATAATAAACCATGACTGATAGCAGACTGTGCAGAATAGACTTTTATTATCTTGAATAATAAACCATGACTGATAGCAGACTGTGCAGAATAGACTGTTATTATCTTGAATAATAAACCATGACTGATAGCAGACTGTGCAGAATAGACTTTTATTATCTTGAATAATAAACCATGACTGATAGCAGACTGTGCAGAATAGACTTTTATTATCTTGAATAATAAACCATGACTGATAGCAGACTGTGCAGAATAGACTTTTATTATCCTGAATAATAAACCATGACTGATAGCAGACTGTGCAGAATAGACTTTTATTATCTTGAATAATAAACCATGGCTGATAGCAGACTGTGCAGAATAGACTTTCATTATCTTGAATAATAAACCATGGCTGATAGCAGACTGTGCAGAATAGACTTTTATTATCTTGAATAATAATAAACCATGACTGATAGCAGACTGTGCAGAATAGACTTTCATTATCTTGAATAATAATAAACCATGACTGATAGCAGACTGTGCAGAATAGACTTTCATTATCTTGAATAATAAACCATGACTGATAGCAGACTGTGCAGAATAGACTTTCATTATCTTGAATAATAAACCATGACTGATAGCAGACTGTGCAGAATAGACTGTTATTATCTTGAATAATAAACCATGACCGATAGCAGACTGTGCAGAATAGACTGTTATTATCTTGAATAATAAACCATGACTGATAGCAGACTGTGCAGAATAGACTGTTATTATCTTGAATAATAAACCATGACTGATAGCAGACTGTGCAGAATAGACTTTTATTATCTTGAATAATAAACCATGACCAATAGCAGACTGTGCAGAATAGACTTTTATTATTTTGACTGATAACAGGCCATGCTTCCTGTTCTTGAAACTTTTGAGGATGAAACTCAAGGTCAAAATTTCAAATATTTGACGATCTGTAGCTATAATTTTAACTAAAATCAGAATAAAGTTAGAATCAGAACTTGCAGAATTTCCTTAACTCTGGTTCATTCCTCTAATGGCATTCAAAATATCAATGATTTAGATTTAACATCATTATGATTCAAGGGATAAAAGTCTCGTTTTTTGAGAATATGAGAATGTTAATGGTGGTTTTACTGTTGCAAATTAAACATTACCCGCAACAAATCAGATTATATAATAATAAAACCATTTACATTCTCAAATTCTCATACACAAAACTGTTATTCCTGGTCTAACCTACTTCTGAATCCTTTTTCTCTTCAAAAAGTAGCAAAATATGTAATTCTTGGTAGCATCTTATCAGTCATAATGTCATGATGTAATTCTCGGTAACACCATGTCAAAGAGCCATGAAGTCATGCTCGTAGCACCATGATGTCATGATGTAATTTTCAAAAGCACCATGTCAGGGAAAGAGTCATGATGTCATGATGTAATTCTCGATAGCACCATATCAGAGAACGAGTTATGATGTAATTCTCTGTAGCACCTTGTCAGAGAAAGAGTCATGACATCTTGATGTACTTCTTGGTAGCACCTTATCAGAGAAAGAGTCATGATGTCATGATGTAATTCTTGGTAGCACCATGTCAGAGAAAGAATCATGACATCGTGATGTAATTCTAAGTAGCACCATGTCAGAAAGAGTCATGACGTGATGTAATTCTAAGTAGCACCATGTCTGAGAAAGAGTCATGACATCATAATGTAATTCTCTGTAGCACCCTGTCAGAAAAAGAGTCATGATGTCTCAATGACATAAACATTTCTGACAGTTTATTGAATATTTTACTGCCACATATTTTGATATTTGACCAATCATTACAAAGTATTTTTGTGAACACATTTCAAAGTATTGTGAAGATATTAAAGGTCTTATTGTGAACACATTACAAAGTTGTTGTGAACACATTGCAAGGTATTGTTGTGAACACATTACAAGGTCTTACTGACAACACACAAAAGTATTGTTGTGAATACATGACAGGGTCTTGTTGAAAAAACATTTAGCGGTCTTTTGTGAACGCATTACAAGGCCCTATTGAGAACACAATACAAGATCTTTTTGTGAACACATTTCAAGGTCTTGTTGACAACATACTACATGGTCTTATTGAGAACACACAATAAGGTCTTGTTCTGAACACACTAAAATTATGGTCTTGTGAACACATTATAAGGTCTTGCTGAGAACACATCAGAAGATCTTGTTGGGAATACATTTCAAGGTTTTACTAAGAACACATTACATGCTCTTGCTGAGAACACACTGCAAGGTCTTAAGAACACACTACCAGGTCTTGTTGAGAACACGCTAAGCATACTACAGCCGTTTTTATTTGAGTGCTGATGGTTATTAGGTAAGACTGAAAAAGACTAGGTTGCCAAGCCCTTGTAATTTGGTTGCCACAGAAATTAAGCACAAACCAGTATACCATGAATGGCACATTATATCCCCACCCCATGTTTCATAGTCCTCTATGTAGGCACTAGTAGGGCATGGTTGATTCTGTACATTATTGACTAATGGGTCTCAATGACCTGGTTTCAGTGTAGCAACTAGGATTCCAAGGACAGAGGACACTGTCACTCACCCTCCAAATCTAGGGGACACATAACATTTTAAAAGGACAAAGGAAAATAATAGTACATAATGCACTAATGCTAAAATAATGAGATAATCTAATTTGCATCTACAGTTTTGCCACCTTAACTTTGTCATCTGCATTGCACTATCATACTTTTTCAAGGACACTCACATTATTGCAATAAACATTTTATCATGTGCTCAGGTAACTCATGAAAACATGTTTGAAGATCTGGATAACCTAAAATGAGCTGCAACATGGAATTTTCTGTTCTGGATCTTGCTCTCATTTAACTTTACATCATTTATTAGAATAAATACCGATGTTTTCTGAATTACTTTTCTTTTCAAAATAATAAATCAATAATCAAATGACAAATTGTGTATTTGCATAAATTTAGTCTCTTTTGTCCTGAATTCAATCTCAAAATAAATTAATTCTTCCTTGCTGTAAGTGACTTTAACCTCGAAAATGTTACACTAGCGGCTGTCAAAGACTTTACATTGCAGCTCAGCCAACTACCACAAACCCTGAGTGTTTTCATTGCCAGATACATTGTTTTTAAATGGATAATAATTGCCATCTTACAGCTTTTATCACCTTTAGTGACTTGGCCATTGCTAGCATCAATGTAATCACAGATGGACATCCACTAAAGAAAGGTTGTAGGTGTATTTTTTTATACATGGTCAAGATTTGGGGGCATACATCAAAACATTGCAGGAAACCAGTGCTCTCGTGCTCAATGTGCAACACTGTGGTTTGGTTTGGTTTTGTGCAGTTTAAAGCCATTTCTCAGCACATGATAGACTATACATGGTGGCCAGTATATTTGGTGGAGGAAGAATCAAAGAAGAACTACCAAAACAGGTGAAGCTACCGACAAGCTTTCCCACCTACCCATGTTGGTCAAGCTGAGACTCGAACTCGCGCAGACAGAGGTGAGATGTGTGAGCGAGCTGTAAAGGCGAGCACCTTGGGCCCCACAATGACCTGGACCTTTGGTCAAGGTATGTGCTCTTTAACTAAACTTACTGTGCTGAAACCATTAATTTCTTATCAGACCCACCATGACCATGATCTCAGACCTTTAGATCCCAGATTTCTTTATTACCCTAAGTGCAAGCCATGCACAAAGTTTGGTAAAGAAACTTACTCTATAGCAAAATTTGTTCTGAAAACCAATTTTTCTTTCAGCCACTGACCTTGACCTTTGACCCCAAAATTGATAGGCTTCTTTTTTACCCCACGTGCAAGCCATCCACAATGTTTGGTTCAGATCTGTGCTGTAGAACTAATGTTATTTCTGTGGAAACCATTTTTCTTCTTTCAGTCACAGTAACCTTGACCACTGACCTTTTGACCTCATAATCAATACGCTCTTTCCTTACCCTAAGTGCAAGCCATCCACAATGTTTGGCCTGGATCTTTGATGCTGAACTAATATTACTGTGTGGAAACCATTTTTATATGACATGGGTATACATGTCCATCATACTGTCTGGCACTTGTTAGCAAACTATTCCCGCAGTTTTTGCTGACTTGATGTCAAACTTGGTAAATATTCTGGTCATCATGTAAAGATGTGCACATTAACAAATCACTTTAGAGTTATTCCCCTCTTGTCTTGTAGCTGTTTATGACACTATCTCAGCAGTGCAACTGGTTCTGTAGTTTTTGATGCACTGCCATTAAAATTGGTAAATATTATGGTCATCACCTGAAGATGCGCATATTAACAAATCATTCTACTCCTTCAATTTTTTCAAAGTTATTCCCCTTTTGTGCCCTGTAGCTTAATGCTGTGTATGACACAATCTCATTACCACGACCTGTCTTAGTTTTTGATGGATTGCCCTGAAACATGGTAAATATTTGTTTGAGTTATTGCATTTTTTGTCTTCTAGCTTAATGTTATGCATGACACAATTTCATTAGTACAAGTCCAGCAGTTTTTGATAGATTGACACAAAAATTTGTAAATATTATGGAATTGACCTGAAGATGTGCATATTGACAAATAACTTTGATCCTGCAATTTTTGTTAATTACTTCCCTTTTCATCTTGTACCCTAAGACAGTGTATGACACAATCTTCTTAGTGCAACTAGTCCCAGTTTTTTGCTCCTATGATCATGCACATAACAAGTCACTTTGCTCGAAAAGTTTTTGTTGGAGCTATTTCCCTGCTTACTTTGTAGCCTGATGTATGACACCTCATTAGCACTAGTTATCGTGTATGACACAACCTCATTAGTACTACTTCTGGTGTATGACACAACCTCATTAGCACTAGTTCTGCTGTTTTTCTTGGTGTTTGATGCAACCTCATTAGCACTAGTTATGGTGTATGACACAACCTCATTAGTACTAGTTCTTTTGTATGACACAACCTCATTAGCACTAGTTATGGTGTACGACACAACCTCATTAGCACTAGTTATGGTGTATGACAACCTCATTAGTACTAGTTCTGCTGTTTTTTTTGCTGTTTGATACAACCTCATTAGCAGTAGTTCTGGTGTATGACAACCTCATTAGTACTAGTTCTGCAGTTTTTCTTGCTGTTTGACACAACCTCATTAGCAGTAGTTCTGCAGTTTTTCTTGCTGTTTTTCTTATAGATTGCAGTGAAACTTAGTACATATTATGGTCATTATCTAAAGATGCACATATTGACAAATCTTTCTGCTCTAATGATTTTTGTAAGAGTTATTGCCCTTTTTTGATGATGCAACATATTATAACATAATTTTGTGAATGAAACTACTCTTGCAGTTTTAAGTAGATTGCTACATAGTATGGTCATTATCACAGTTTTAAGTAGATTGCTACATTGTATGGTCATCATCACAGTTTTAAGTAGATTGCTACATTGTATGGTCATCATCACAGTTTTAAGTAGATTGCTACATTGTATGGTCATCATTACAGTTTTAAGTAGATTGCTACAATGTATGGTCATCATCACAGTTTTTAGTAGATTGCTACATTGTATGGTCATCATCACAGTTTTAAGTAGATTGCTACATTGAATGGTCATCATCACAGTTTTAAGTAGATTGCTACATTATATGGTCATCATCACAGTTTTAAGTAGATTGCTACATTGTATGGTCATCATCCGAGTTTTAAGCAGACTGCTGTAAAACTTAGTACATATTATAGTCATCATCACAGTTTTTAGTAGACTGCTATGAAGATTCATTGCTGCATCGATGTATCACGATTTAAAATCCGCCAATTCGCATATTGATACGTACAAGCTAGTATCGATTTCCAGGTGTTTGGTAGAAAGTTTAGTCTAATCCCAAAGTTAGCTACCACTGTGAAGAGTATTCAAAGTGTAATGTAAGACGTAAAATGATTGGAGAATTGATCTTTCGAGGGTGTATATTGACCAATCAGTAAACGCCTTGCAAAAGCAACAATTCGCATGTGGGCAAACATGGGTGAGGAAGGAGAGATTATCCATATTTCCAGTCGGACAGGGTCAAAATCTTCTGTGTGGGACCATTTAGATACCCAGTTTATGTGCAGAATGGAGTCCAAAATACAGTAAAAAACAATATGTAAAGTTTGTTGATCTGTCCTTAACCATGCTGGGAACACAACAAATATGTGAACCCATCTTACTCGACATCACCCTACTATTTCCAATTCAAAAGCTAAAACTCAAAGTGAAATTAAATCTGAACAAGTTTGAAAACGGTTGGATATGGTCAGCATAATATTACTGAAATGTCTGTATTCAGCTAACTCCCAACAAGCTCAGGCAATTACATGCCAGACAGGAATTTTCATTGCTGCTGAAATGAGGCCTCTGTCAATAGTTTAATGCACTTTTGTAAGCGCTATTTCTGAGTTCAGGGGTATATAGTTGTGACTTGTCTAAGTGGTCTGAACTTTTCAAATATTAAGCTGATAATCACATTCTTACTCTGCATTAAACACTTGTAATTCTTATTTTCTTCCCTCCATTGATTCATTGCTAGTTAAATTTGATGATATTTTAAAGCTAATAGTTATGTATTCAATATTTTCTAGTCAGTAATCGGTGATTATATTCCACTAGATTTCACTATGGGAATCATTTTCGCACTAGCATTTATTGATGTTTTTCTTTATATTTTTACTAACTAGATGTTTCACAATGATATTGGGATATTTTAGTCATGAGTCTAAACCCCTAAAGTTAATTGTCTATGACTTAGGAGAAGAAGTTTTCTCTTGAAGTTACTTTATTTTCCTTTTTATAATAAAGGATAACGTAAAACTTGAAGTATGTATTCTTTATTTATTCATTTTTACATTTTAATATAATGGCACAGATTTACAAAAAAAAAATACAATGAAGAGTACAAGTGCTTGTGTGTGACCAAACATTTGCTTTGAAATATAGGAAATAATATCACAATATATATAACACCTTTATCGTGATGCGTATCATATCACCTCATACATGTATCATCCCAGCCCTAGTACTCATTATGATCATTCTAGACATCATCGCAGTTTTTAGTAGACTGCTGTGAAACTTAGTACATATTATAGTAATCATCACAATATTTAGTAGACTGCTGTGAGACTTTGTACATATTATAGTCATCATCACAATTCTTAGTAGACTGCATTGAAACTTAGTACATATTATAGTCATCATCACAATTTTTAGTAGACTGCTGTGACACTTAGTACATATTATAGTCATCATCAGTTTTTAGTAGACTGCTGTGAAACTTAATACATATTATAGTCATCATCACAGTTCTTAGTAGACTGCTGTAAAACTTAGTACATATTATAGTCATCAACACTGTTCTTAGTAGACTACTGTGAAACTTAGTTCATATTATAGTCATCATCAGTTTTTAGTAGACTGCTATGAAAACTTAGTACATATTATAGTCATCATCACAAAGATATGTATGATGACAAATTATGGTACTCGCACTATTTTTGACGGGTTATGTGCATTTGTTTACAATAAATTTATCGACATCACATGGGGCAAGGGTGGGAGGGTATATTTACGTGTTCAAATTGCTCACCATTCCTCTAGTTCTTCTTTCAGTCACAGTGACCTTGACCCCCAAATTCTATATGCTTTATTTTCACGAACAGCAATTACAAACTTGTGCTAAAGGACACTAGATGAAAGGCCATCACATAGGCTCTTCTGTTCTATGACCAGTAGAGCTCAATAAGAGCTGCACATAAAACACTAAAATGGACCGTTCCAAAATAAATGTAAATGCAAAGTGCTACAAGACCAAAAGTAGGAGTCTGAATACATCATCATATCATAAACACTAAAATTTATGAAACAGACTACTCCATTTTTAATTTTTTATGACATCTCTATCTGCTGCTGCATACAAAATAATTACTGACAGACTTAATTGTGTCGTCCATATTTTACCTGATTTGTTTGAGCACAGAGCTCTGGATCCTGCTGTAGCCACCATAGTCTACATATTTGATATCACACTCATTCACCTCCTCATGTACTGCCATTATCTGGGCCCGGTACCAACCGTTTAACATCGGAGCTGCACAAATCACACCAACTGAAACAAGAAAATCACCAATGGCAGTGTGGCCAGATTGCAGACCAAGAAATACTGGTTACAGTGACCTAGTTTTCACTGGTGGCTATATAACTCCTCATAAAACATTTACACACCAATCAGGGCTCGGGAAAAAATTTCCCAAGCACTCTCTCTGGAACAAGTGAGTTGCAAGAGTTACTTGCCCCTGTCCTCAATGAACTCAACACAGTACACTTCTCCACTACTAACTGTTTTAGTAATGAACCACATATACCTCATGCAAGCTTGATACTAAAATGGGTCAAATCATGAAAATATTATGTTCTAATACATGGCTCCTTAGATAAACATATAATAAGAGACAAGGTTTGTAACTCGAGAAATTGCAGTTGCACATATATATCAATCGATTTCTTAGTGGTATTCACATTTACAGTGAAACCTTTCAGTATTCTAGGTGTCATAAGTTTCCTTTTCAATGAGCTATCATGCATCTTTATGAGTTAGATATGGGAGAAGTTAAGGGACAAAGAATGTCAAAATTTTATGATTTTCATCTGGTTAGACATTGTTACGCTTGCCCCAGATCACCAGTATTTTCAAGAATGTGTGGCTTTATTATTACACTGTCACACCAAGGTAAAGATGCCAGCATATATTTATCTAAGTATGCAATTAATTTTCAGAAGACAAATGTCAGTAACTTGCATTTGAAAGAAGAATGCTCAATTTCCACCAACTTTTGTACTAAATGATCCATTTTGGTCAAACCTAAATTCTAGAGAGCTGCACACAGGCACCATAAAAAGGAAGATTGCTGATTGGCTGAAAGAACTGGAACATTTCAAAATCAGGTCCCCAACTAGATTTTGACCAATCGACTGTTGTCGCAACATTATCTGCTTTATAAATAGATTACAATAGCATGCATTGTGTGAAAGTTGGTGGGAATTGGCTGAGATATTTAAAATACTCATTTCGTATCTAAATTGGTAAAATTTTTCTTGTGAAAAGTAATTACATATTTATAGAAATATCTGCTGGCATCTTCACTTTAGCATGACAATCTATCAATACAGCTTCTGTCTTGAAAATACCGGTGTCCCCCGGCAACTGTAACATTGTCTGACCAGATAAAACATCACACAAATTTTGACATTCTATGTCACTGAACTTTTAAGAGGTCTGACTCATAAAGATGAGCTTACTGAAAGGGAATCTTTCTCCACATCAAATGACTCCTAAATTACCGAAAAGTGTCACCATAGATGCAAACACCATGTAGAAATCGAGGGCCAAGTGTAAAACTGCAACACATAATATGTTCATAATATCATAATATTTACCGATTTTAGTATCAAGCTTACATCATGTACCTGTCTTAAAAAAAAAAGTCATTTTCTTTGCAACATGTTCTATCTAGAGTGAAGAGTAGGCAGATTAAACATAAGTTATTTATAACTGACGCACGGCAAATACTAAGTGATGTTGAACTTTGGCGCTTGTTAAGGGCAGGAAATGCATTCAGCTTTATTCTCAAGGTGTGATTCTGCGTCTACTTGGCCAGGGATGAGTACATAGCAACATTTTACTCGGCCCAGCCAATTTTTACCCAGTCAGGACGAGTGCTTTTCCTGAGCCCTGCCAATTCATACGAGTTTCAAGCCAATAGTATCTTGCGAAATGACATAATGGAAACCCTAATCTCAGTGTTCATGTCGGACAGGCCTCCAGACAGGCATAATCAATCCATATGCTGGAATTGCTCTATAATCCAGTTAATAACTTGAATCACATTTAGTAAGTATTAAACTTACCTGTAAACAACATTGTGTAGTCTCAAATAGGACTTTAAATAATAGCCACTAAATGTTTGTATTCCAGTGAGATTAAAAAGAAAGAAACTTTATGAAACTTTTTTGTCAATAATAATCTATTGTGCAATACATTTACAGCCAAGTTGTACAAAATGTGACCATAAAGTTTAAATTCTCTCCCAAAACTAAATCTATTTCAGTTTATGTTCAAGTCCGTCTCCCCCTGCTTCTAAAACAAAGGCAGGGATCATGTAGAATACCCCTTTTATACCGTTCAACATACAGACTTTTTATTTCGGGACATGACTGGAGGGGGACTGTAGATTAGCACAACAATTTTAACATTTTCAGACATCCCCTGGGGGTGGGCATTGTTTTTACATACTTCCAAAATAGCTCTCAAATCATGAGAATTGTGTGTGTGATTATTGGCCCAAATTAATGGGACCCCTGGGTCATGACACAGGGTCATACAGTTGTGACCCCTGGGTAAAAACTTATAAACTAGTGAGATCACCACCAGGGTCCATATGGTCCTGAAATAATTTTTTTCAAAAGACTTTGCAACAAGTTTTTTTTAACTGATACTGAAATGCTAGTTCTTGATTCTCTTAAATAACGATGCAAGGAGAAAGAAGAAGAATTCAGTGACTTGATTCCCTTGTAATTTTCACATGTGACTTTAGCACATTCCCCCATGCTGAAAATGTCAACAACCTTGTCACACGTCTTACACATCACTTGTGTTTTTTCCCCTATGCTTTCACCCCTATTGTAAAGTGGGTCTTGATCCCCTTTGAATCATAAAGGTCATTCAAAGTCAGATCACATTCCTTACTGAATTAGTCATTCCCTTTGAATCGTAAACTAGTCGGGTCACATTCCTTACTGAATTAGTCATCCCCTTTCTGAATCATAAACACAGCTCATTTCTAGTCAGGTCACATTCCTTATTGAATTAGTCATCTCCTTTGAATCGTAAAAACAGCTCATTCCTAATTGGGTCACATTCCTTATTGAATTAGTTATCCATCTACAAATGTGATTAACCTGCCAATTCAGCAAAGGGATGTAACTCCATCTGGTAACTACAAGTGTCATGTTTCTAACATGAGAGGGTATATTAGTAATTGGAGGTCTAGAACACAAAAAAAACTCAGTCCCGGTCTGATGCCTCTATCACTTCCATTGTTCGGAATATCATCCTTTTTGACTCGAACCAAGGCTAAAAAGACATCAGAGTGGGGAGGAAAGAGGAATTTGGTAACAATACCAGGTAAGTATTACATAATTAAAATCAGTTTTACTGTGAAAAAGTACATTTTAATAGCAGTAGGAACGCTAATGGCCCCTGTGACTAGCTATCAGAAAGAATGTACCACCCGTTTCCAGTAGGATACTTTACTGCAGACTAGAGGATTGCTTGCTGAGCTGACTCAATTAGACCTAACACGTAGATGCCTTTGCTCTGATGCAACATGAAAAGAAGGTAGAATGAAAAATAGGTAGAGTGTGACAGCCAAAAGGCGACTTTTATGATATCCTCCATGGAGGAATTATCAAGTTACTCCCAAGATGCAGGAATAGTCCCACCTGGTTTGTTCTCGAATCCATGGCAGGAGGGCCTAGTGGCCAAGCAGGCAAATGTACCTTGAAGCTAGATGCTGAACTGAAACAATGGGCCACAGGGTGAAAGAGGGGACTAATCAATCCCTCTGCTACCTGGCTGCCTCTTGGCAGTGTGTTAACATCTGCATTATACCCTTCACCATAGTAGAGTGGGGAAGCAGTAGAAGATCAGATTTATTCTGAGCCCTCAAAAGCCTCTCCAAACCAGAGAGAATTCAGGTGTCCAAAGACCATTAAGGCTTTGGACACAGATCTTGGTGAAGAAGGCATTAACCTTTGTTTACCGTCTTATCAAGTGTATATACTTCATCTTCTTTCGCCTGACCAGAAGTGTGGGACAGAGATGGAGACACCTGAAAAGGAGAATGAACCGATGTGTCCATTAGTAGAAAGAGTTCATTGTCCTGTCTCCTCTGACAGTGTGAAATATAACTCTCTCTTTCCGTCTCTCTGTGGAGAGGGGTATTGTGATCCCCTTTTGATGCAGGAGGAATGGAATAGTAGCACCCATCCTTTTCCCACATGATTTGTACAGCCCGAGAGTTGTGTTTCAAGGACATTTCAAGGTCTTTCAAAATCGGTCATGGAATATTATTCTTTTAGAAATTTAACTTTCTCCATGTCTTACTTTGTTCATAAAGTAGAGGAAAAACCATGCAACTAATTAGTGAACCACTAAGGGATCATACTTCATCTGGTAATTGCCTGTGTATTTGATCCAACCAGTTTTAAGTATTTATCTATTCACTGATTTGGGAAATCACATTAATAAAAAAATTCTAATTAAAAAATAAAGCAATACATTTTTTTCTGGTTTTAACATTTTGTATTCCCAAAGATAAATTCAAAGAGTGTTAGGAAAAATTTCAGTTTTTTTAGACATAAAACCAACTTTTCAAAATACAAAGATTTTACAAGGCAACTCCTTAAATTCAAAGACTTTACAAGGTAGTACCAACCAAGTTTTCCTTCAATAACGAAGCTGGAGGAGGAGACAGAGAGGGCCTATAGCATTCCTGGTCAGCTGACCAATTGGGCCATGGGAAACTTGTCCATAGTGTCTGTGGGTGGGGGAGGTATAGTGCTAGCAACTTCCATGGGAAGTGTCACTGATACCTCCTGGCATTGAAGGGGGTCCACTAGAGAAGAGAAGGAAGCAACTCTCTTCCTCCTGCCGCTATAGGAGTGGTGGCTCTCTACCATATCCTTACACCTCATCTGGTCACATGAAACAGAAAGGACATCCATCAATGTAAGTGCGCCTAGCTCATGCCCACCAAGTGGTGTGAGTGTCCCAAAATGCCTTCTTACGGCTGCAATTGCAGACCAACCAACCCTAATAACCTCGCCAGTAAGGCAGTTGCTATTTTTCCGTAAGTTAGACCAATTTTCAGTAAGGTGTAACAAAATATCATGTACTGCTATTGTTGAATGATAAAACATGCATTTGAAAAGTTCAGAAGTGTGATCTGATGCAGTGAAGGCAACATTATGTTCAAGTAAAAACTTCACTAAGTACACTTAGACCTTAGTGACGTCCAGTTCAGTTTCAGAAAATGCAGTTCCAAATCCCATGAAGGTAAACGGAGTCTTGCCAGATCTCTCAACTACTGTAAAACACTTTATTTTTGTGGGTTTCAAATTTCGTGGTTTGGGTAACAAATACATATTTGTGGGTACCTAATTTCGTGGATCTATCATTTACAAACAAAATTTTTTTTTTTAAAATGCATATATCTCTGTATAAGTTTACTAGTATACCGACATTCATTTCCACGCATGTGTTAAGGAAACAGGTTTAATCCATACTGCTGTAATTAAGTGAGTAATTAAGTTATTCATTGCTAACATCTGGTGTACATGCAGAGATCTGAAAGAAAATGCAGACTTCTTTTTCCACATGTCTGAGCTAACACTTTTAATATCACTATTGTAATCTTAAGTAATTAGGTTCTCATGTGATCTTAAAGACCACTATCAAAGTATAAAGTTCTCAACAATTAGGGATTAGGCACTTGAAACCAATGACTTTAAACTCTCATAATATCCCAGACTTCCCATAATCATATGACGACCACAATAATGCTAAAATTGCAAAATACTCTATCGAAAATGGAATCTCCGAAGCAGCAAGAACGTTCAGTGCCGAGCTCAGGAAGAAAGTCAGCGAAACAACAATCCGCAGTATGCAGGATCACTATATTAAACTCAAAAAAGTTTGGGTGAATGGTGGTGTTATTAATGTGCATAATGTGATGGCCGGTGCTTAAGAAATTGATCAGTTAAGTGAACTGGAGGACAATGGAGATGTACATTCAAATCGGGTCTCGACTGACCTGAAAACATCTACCCTTAAGCCAATTCATGCAAAGTGGCTTATCTGCACACATAACAAAGTAACAATTCGGAAAGACCTGATTGAAATGGGCTTTGAGAAAGCGGGACTAATCTGCTGATTATTTATTTAGCAGTTAGTTGTGCAAACATGTATTCATAAATGGGAATATTATATGCTTTGGGAAATAAAGGAGGACACAGACAGTGAAATAAATCTGCTTTTATTATTATACTGTATATCAGGTAGAGTCATTACAATCTTACATGAGTTTTCATGTTCATGAAATTTTGCATTCAAATTAAATTGTAATCAATCAGTTTCAGTGTTCCTCATCATGTATGTACTTATCCTAATGTATATTTTACATTCTAAGCACTATAGATATCCGTGGTATTAAAAAAAAGAAAGAAACAAGTGATGGCTTGATATTGCATATGACAGGGGAAAGGGTGAATGTCGGCTTGGTTGATATTTCGTTATGACTTTAAATTCGTGGTCTGGCTCATCCACAAAAACCACGAAAATTGGAACCCCACGATTTTAAAGCGTTTCACAGTATTTGTAATCCTTGTTTTGTTTGTGTTGTTTTTTTTTATTTCACATGGCTGGGATAATTGTCTCCCCCACCATGAGCAATACTCAAATTGATACGAGATGATGTCCAATAAATGTACCTGGGATAAATTTTGCATTTCCTGCTTTTTTCCCCAATAATGTGAACATTCTTTGTTATACTTCTGTGCTGACTGTTTGAACATTTTAAGAGGCTGATTGTCCCTTTCATCATCAATGCATTTTCATTTGTGGGACAACATTTCTAGATTATACTATAAGCAAAATCTTTGACCATGCTGGTGTTTTTCATGAAAAGCATGGGCAGATTAGGTGTTCCTGTAAAGTTAGTCTGGTTCCCTGACCAATTCAATTAATTCTAATATGAAAGTTACAGAGTGTTCCAAGGTGCTTGCCTTTACAGATCACTCACACATCACACCTGTCTACATGAGTTCGAGTCTCGGTTCGACTAATGTGGGTATGTAAGAAAGCTTGCCAGTCTCTTCCTGTGGGTTGGTGGTTCTTCCTCCACCAAATATTCTGAATGACGGAAGTGACTATGGCATCAGGGAATAACAGTGTTTATACAGTGTGCAAAACACCGGAGCTAAATGCAACATCTTAACCATGACTGTACAACTAATGTATGTAGATATGTAAAACTCAGCCCCCTCAGTCCCCTTCCAAGGGAATAGGAGTTATGAAACTCACTCAAAACTGTTGCTTAAGATCTAGAAAGATAGAATGGCCGAGATTCAGAGAGGATGTACATCTGTATATAACTAAATATGTGCAGATGCCAGTGTTGATGCTGGGGGGTACCTCTACTAATCAGGATGTCATCAACTGTGGACAATCAATACGATTACCAAGAATTCCACAGAATTTGCTTTGCTGATACATGATGAATAAACCCATAAAGTTTCATTACTATACATACAAGTCTCAGAGAAAATGAGCTGAATGTAGAAACTTAACATTATCACTTGTGCTTAAAAAGTAGATAACTGTGCATTTGATACAGTTCCCTCCACAATGTCAAGTTTCATGACAGCACAAACAGCAATGATAACATCATCAAAAAAGTGATACCTATCTCTCACCTATATTTTACAGGCAAGACAAAAAAATCTTTCACAGAATCAATGTATTGAAATATGCTTCTGAAATGAAGTTACTGAGTGTCATTCACACTTTCTGTGAAACAAATACTATCAATTGCTGAAACATACATGACAATAACCCACCTTCTATTGGCTGGGGTAGGTCAGGCACAGCTCCTGGCTGAGAGTAGCAGGCCATCATGAACTGATTCAGCCTGTCCAGCGAAGGGAAGGTGGGGTGAGTTGGCTGCTGCACGAAGATATGACCAGCATCCACTATACTGGACACCACAATGTCCAGAGACACTCCCTCTGGCAGGGTCAGCTAAAATACAGACGTGAAATGAAGTGTCATAAATCATTATAATTTTCTCCCTCTGCGTTTTGTACCCCTATCTACATCTCACTAAATAAAAGCACAATACTGCTAAAATGTGCATGAAAATGATTAAATTCTTTCAAATATTTTAAATTTTTAAAGCAACTTTCTCTATCGCAATGCAAACATGATCATATGCATTTCTGAGGGATGAGAATGCTGAAATGAATTTCAGAATCCCCCCACCCCCACACCAATGACTTTTCCAAGCAACTTTTATTAAGTGTACACCTTCTGAATATCTTTACCCATTAAATGGAATTCTATGTATGTTCATCCTGTAATGGAATTCTATGCATGTTCATACTGTAATGGAATTCTATGTATGTTCATCCTGTAATGGAATTCTATGTATGTTCATACTGTAATGGAATTCTATGCATGTTCATACTGTAATGGAAATCTATGTATGTTCATCCTGTACTGGAATTCTATGTTCTTCCTGTAATGGAATTCTATGTATGTTCATTCTGTAATGGAATTCTATGTATATTCACTCTGTAATGGAATTCTATGTATGTTCATCCTGTAATGGAATTCTATGTATGTTCATCCTGTAATGGAATTCTATGTATGTTTATCCTGTAATGGAATTCTATGTATGTTCATATTGTAATGGAATTCTATGTATGTTCATCCTGTAATGGAATTCTATGTATGTTCATCCTGTAATGGAATTTGATGTATATTCATATTGTAATGGAATTATATGTATATTCATATTGTAATTGAATTCTATGTATATTCATATTGTAATGGAATTCTATGTATGTTCATACTGTAATAGAATTCTATGTATGTTCATACTGTAATAGACTTCTATGTATGTTCATACTGTAATGGAATTCTATGTTCATATTGTAATAGAATTCTATGTATGTTCATACTGTAATAGAAATCTATGTATGTTCATACTGTAATAGAATTCTATGCATGTTCATACTGTAATGGAATTCTATGTTCATACTGTAATAGAATTCTATGTTTGTTCATACTGTAATGGAATTCTATATATATTCATACTGTAATGGCATTCTATGTATGTTCATACTGTAATGAAATTATATTTATGTTCATATTGTAATGGAATTCTATGTATGTTCATACTGTAATGGCATTCTATGCATGTTCATACTGTAATGGAATTCTATCCATGTTCATACTGTAATGGAATTCTATGTATATTCATACTATAATAGAATTCTATGTATGTTCATACTGTAATGGAATTCTATCCATGTTCACACTGTAATGGAATTCTATGTTCATACTGTAATTGAATTATGTGAATGTTTTTCAAGATGTTTTTCTCAAATTCTTAGTGTGATCACAACTGAGAAGGTTATCACAGAGGGTACATAATGCCTTCTCTGCAGTGTCCAAACTTAATCCAATACAGTACAAGTGTCATGGAATTGTGTGCATGAAAATATCATTGTATTATATATGAACATAAATCCAGATGGATTTTGCTGCAGCATACAGTGTTACCCACTGTGTATAGTTTTAGCCTTGGCGATATCGAAATACTGCTTTCTGTTCACTCACTGCAGCACACACAAAACACCCGCAGTCAAGGGTTCATTTACCCTGAGTTCTCGAGTTGTTGATTTGACCACATCCACAGTTCTTAAAATTTTATTTTTCTCTATATCACATAGCAGATGAGCCTTGTCAGGAAGCTGTCCACTTTATGGAAGCAATCTTCAGCTGCAGAGGTATGTGAAAATGTAAAACTTTATTCTTTCTTCCTATCCGTTCGATGTGATGAAATTGTTTATATATTGAATGTTTAGGAATTAATTATACATTTCTACAGGATGTCAGACCTATGTCAAACAACGCCATGCTAATGGATAGAATATAGTCTGCTTCAGGTTAGACATTTAATAGCTAAACAGACATGTTAATTTAGTTATATGTTGTATTCATTAAATGACGAGAAACATTAGAGATTTTATAATCCTGTGCGATTATTCTTTTTGAAGATTCATGTATGAACATGATTATAATAATAATCTCAGTCATTCTATTGAAAGAATTTAATGAGTAACAAAATAAGTTCATGTGCACGCATGCATAATATATACCACTGTATTCACACTTAAACATGTCTCATGCATAACACAGATCAGTTATTGTATCATTAGACATCACGGAGAGTCATCAAACTCTGTGGGGTTGTTTTACTGGGGTCAATGGCAATGTTGGTTTGAGCGATGAAATGGTTAACTCAAGTGTGAGGGGTCAAAGGTTCTGGACCAACGAGTCTATGTTGTGAGCAGGTTCAGCAGGCCGGAAGTAAATTTTCATTTAATGAGAGAGACAGAGTAAAATATTGGCAGTAGTTAGAGGGATTA
Source organism: Margaritifera margaritifera (assembly GCA_029931535.1). Taxonomy (NCBI): domain Eukaryota; kingdom Metazoa; phylum Mollusca; class Bivalvia; order Unionida; family Margaritiferidae; genus Margaritifera; species Margaritifera margaritifera. Next base: position 1,469,485 of record JAQPZY010001507.1, on the reverse strand, counting down.
AAGAAAATATCAATGTGGGTGGTGCAAGATAGGAAATGACCGTTTTGTGTCGCTGCAACATAGTGAGACAGAAAAATTAGATATACCAGTATCAGTGATTATGTATATGTGTGAGAGTCAGACTTTGCAGGTGAGGTGTTTGAAAGGTCTTAAATCAATTCTTCCACCCCATCACTTACAACTGTTTCCATTTCACTTGTTAAATTCACTATGACCTGAATATCATCCTCCAAATTACCCCGATTCAGATTGTACAAAACATATCTTGAGAGATTAGGAATTATGAGACATTTTTGTTTCATTGTACATCTGCTGCACACATGGAAAGTCAAGTCCATTAGGCATTCTTTAACATACAATGCTAAATTTGCATCTTTACTGAAACAGGCCAGATCACTACAAGTAAGATTCTCAAATACTTTCATTAAAATTGTACATCTGCTCAAGACCAATTGACAAAGGAAGTAACTAGTCAACACAACTTTACACCAATGACCCATATTTTTCACCTTTGGCGAATGAAAGTTCACTGTGGCGTCCATAGGACCCATACAAAAGACCCAAGAAAATAAAGATTAAGATTGTTATGGTAGACTTTAGACTGAATCAAGTGCATTCCAAGCTTCCTGTACAGAGAGCACTCCATGCCAAAGAATCATAAGACGGTCAATTTAATTGGCTGACATAAATGTATTACTTGATTTTATTAGTATGAACACCAATTGAGAGCACATGATGGATTATTGACAAATATAGAAAGAAAAGAAACATGAAATCTTAAGCAAAAACAGTGCTGCATTTATTTCCAAAGCAGTGTACAGGGAAGAAAAATGTAGATCCAATTGTCCAAAATGAATTCTACAACGAAATGGTTACTCAAGCATCAGGAATTCAAATCCCAATATGACAGGTTAGCTACAGGGAATATTGATAATGATCACAAGCGCTTGGATCGTGGATTTATTTTCTATGCAGTCTAAATCTCATACATGGTGTATTTTCTATGCAGTCTAAATCTCATACATGGTGTATTTTCTATGCAAACTGCATCAGATATTTTTAAAGGTTCTGTCTGTAAATATTTTTACACTCAAACTGGGAAATATGGACAGGTTTTGGTTTTGGGAATGGGGCCAAATTTCAGTCCCATAACATCCACAGAAAAATCCCCACTTTTCCCATAGTTTTCCAAATTATTGTCATATTCCACCAAGGAGTTGTGATATTACTTTTTGCCCAAGTTATCAAAACTATTTTCAAATTTCAACACAGCATTATGACACCACCACTTCCATCACTCATCCAAACTGTTTTTAAATTCCTACACAGCATTGACACCACCACTTCCATCATTGATCCAAATTGTTTTCAAATTCCTACACAGCATTATGACACCACCTCTTCCATCACTGATCCAGACTGTTTTCAAATTCCTACAGCATTATGACACCATCAAAGTGACAGCAGCAATTGCAACATGTAAAGCACCTAATGCAGAAATGCTGCCAGAATTTTTTCTGAAAGGGGGATCACACCCCTTGTCACTAAAACATGGGGTAGAAGAGAAAAAATGGGGTGCGGGTGGGAATCATCATACTTCAGTATTTACCCAGCACTTAAATATTCATCTCTCTTTCTTCCTGCTCCACTCTCTTTGGAAATCAAAATCCTCACAAGATTCCCCCTCTAGTTGTATAAGCATTAATCTGTTGACTGTTTTGAGCTTAATCTGTTACTTATCTGGGTATGAATAGTTTTCTGTGCTGAGAACACCCCCCACCCCCCCTTTCACAGTCTACCATCTGAAGGGGCATATACACAGCTAGCTTAGCCAGGTTCAACAAGTTGGGAAACTTCTTTATGTTTGTTTTGTAGAATTTTCCACAGCCATTGTTTATAATCTCATCTTCTGGAAATGGACCAAAGTTTGCACTTGCACTTGCACAAATGTGAGAAATGGGCATCAATTGCAGAACCCCTCTAGTACACGTTTTTCAGTTATAAATAGTCAGCAGGATTTCCAAACACTCTATTGTAGTAAGCTACATCTGCATACTTTGTAATGGACAGCATTATTTTGACCAAATAAGTATCCTTACTATTTAATCTTTTTTTTAGATTCTTATTTATTCAGCTTATTTGAACAATTAAATACAAATTTTATAATATGCAGATTGCATTTTTATATGCGCGACTTGGAACATGCTTTCCAAGTGCACAAATTTGTACAATTTTGCGTGATTTGTACGCTAGTGTGGCCTAGCAGCATATGTGCTAATGCATTTGAACTGTTCATGGACAGAGGAAGATGCTTCCCTTACCAAAACTAGAGAAGGTCTTGTTTGAAAAAATTAGGCATGTACATCTATCTAGCACAGAGGGTGAAGGTTTCATTCGGATAAGTGGAACCTCTCCCACCCCCTCTGCATGCTCTCTCCTTTCTTCCCCTGCTTTCATCTGAGCTGAGTTTTAAGGAAGGCATTGATTGACACTGGGCCTATGCCCATGGGGGCCACTATGAGTGTTGGCTTCTGGGATACAATCCTTGGTAAAATGCACAATTCGTTGTATTTAAAATGTACATGAACACTTGCAGTGAAAGGCTTTAGAGATACAATCCTTGGTAAAATGCAAATGTATTTAAAATGTACATGAACACTTGCAGTGAAAGACTTTAGGGATACAATCCTTTGTAAGATGCAAAATTCATTGTATTTAAAATGTACATGAACGCTTGTATTGTAATGCTTTAGGGTTTCAATGCTTGATAAGATGCACACTCTATTTAGGCTTCAAGGAGACAATCCTTGGTATATTTAAAATGAACAATGATTGTATTTGAAATACAAAAAAATGAACACTTGTAATAAAATAATAAAATGCTGTTTCCTGATGATTAAGTACAAATTTTCATGCTTCCCTCTGATAGCTGTAGTCCCTTCCCCTCTCTCCCTTTGAATGCATGTACTGATAGCTGTAGTCCCTTCCCCTCTCTCCCTTTGAATGCATGTACTGATAGCTGTAGTCCCTTCCCCTCTCTCCCTTTGAATGCATGTACTGATAGCTGTAGTCCCTTCCCCTCTCTCCCTTTGAATGCATGTACTGATAGCTGTAGTCCCTTCCCCACTCTCCCTTTTAATGTATGTACTGAAAACTGTAGTCCCTTCCCCTCTCTCCCTTTGAATGCATGTACTGATAGCTGTAGTCCCTTCCCCACTCTCCCTTTGAATGTATGTACTGATAGCTGTAGTCCCTTCCCCACTCTCCCTTTGAATGTATGTACTGATAGCTGTAGTCCCTTCCCCTCTCTCCCTTTGAATGCATGTACTGATAGCTGTAGTCCCTTCCCCTCTCTCCCTTTGAATGCATGTACTGATAGCTGTAGTCCCTTCCCCTCTCTCCCTTTGAATGCATGTACTGATAGCTGTAGTCCCTTCCCCTCTCTCCCTTTTAATGTATGTACTGATAGCTGTAGTCCCTTCCCCTCTCTCCCTTTTAATGTATGTACTGATAGCTGTAGTCCCTTCCCCTCTCTACCTTTTAATGCATGTACTGATAGCTGTAGTCCCTTCCCCTCTCTCCCTTTTAATGCATGTACTGATAGCTGTAGTCCCTTCCCCTCTCTCCCTTTTAATGCATGTACTGATAGCTGTAGTCCCTTCCCCTCTCTCCCTTTTAATGCATGTACTGATAGCTGTAGTCCCTTCCCCTCTCTCCCTTTTAATGCATGTACTGATAGCTGTAGTCCCTTCCCCACTCTCCCTATTAATGCATGTACTGATAGCTGCAGTCCCTTCCCCTCTCTCCCTTTGAATGCATGTACTGATAGCTGTAGTCCCTTCCCCTCTCTCCCTTTGAATGCATGTACTGATAGCTGTAGTCCCTTCCCCTCTCTCCCTTTGAATGCATGTACTGATAGCTGTAGTCCCTTCCCCTCTCTCCCTTTGAATGCATGTACTGATAGCTGTAGTCCCTTCCCCTCTCTCCCTTTGAATGCATGTACTGATAGCTGTAGTCCCTTCCCCTCTCTCCCTTTGAATGCATGTACTGATAGCTGTAGTCCCTTCCCCTCTCTCCCTTTGAATGCATGTACTGATAGCTGTAGTCCCTTCCCCACTCTCCCTTTGAATGCATGTACTGATAGCTGTAGTCCCTTCCCCTATCTCCCTTTGAATGCATGTACTGATAGCTGTAGTCCCTTCCCCTCTCTCCCTTTGAATGCATGTACTGATAGCTGTAGTCCCTTCCCCTCTCTCCCTTTGAATGCATGTACTGATAGCTGTAGTCCCTTCCCCTCTCTCCCTTTGAATGCATGTACTGATAGCTGTAGTCCCTTCCCCACTCTCCCTTTGAATGCATGTACTGATAGCTGTAGTCCCTTCCCCTCTCTCCCTTTGAATGTATGTACTGACAGCTGTAGTCCCTTCCCCTCTCTCCCTTTGAATGCATTTACTGATAGCTGTAGTCCCTTCCCCACTCTCCCTTTGAATGCATGTACTGATAGCTGTAGTCCCTTCCCCTCTCTCCCTTTGAATGCATGTACTGATAGCTGTAGTCCCTTCCCCTCTCTCCCTTTGAATGCATGTACTGATAGCTGTAGTCCTTTCCTCTCTCCCTTTGAATGCATTTACTGATAGCTGTAGTCCCTTCCCCTCTCTCCCTTTGAATGCATGTACTGATAGCTGTAGTCCCTTCCCCACTCTCCCTTTGAATGTATGTACTGATAGCTGTAGTCCCTTCCCCTCTCTCCCTTTTAATGCATGTACTGATAGCTGTAGTCCCTTCCCCTCTCTCCCTTTGAATGTATGTACTGATAGCTGTAGTCCCTTCCCCTCTCTCCCTTTGAATGCATGTACTGATAGCTGTAGTCCCTTCCCCACTCTCCCTTTGAATGCATGTACTGATAGCTGTAGTCCCTTCCCCACTCTCCCTTTCAATGCATGTACTGATAGCTGTAGTCCCTTCCCCACTCTCCCTTTTAATGCATGTACTGATAGCTGTAGTCCCTTCCCCACTCTCCCTTTGAATGCATGTACTGATAGCTGTAGTCCCTTCCCCTCTCTCCCTTTGAATGCATGTAGTCCCTTCCCCACTCTCCCTTTGAATGAATGTACTGATAGCTGTAGTCCCTTCCCCTCTCTCCCTTTGAATGCATGTACTGATAGCTGTAGTCCCTTCCCCTCTCTCCCTTTGAATGCATGTACTGATAGCTGTAGTCACTTCCCCTATCTCCTTGAATGCATGTACTGATAGCAGTAGTCACATCCCCACTATCCCTTTGATTGCATGTACTTGATAGCGTGTAGAGTCCCGTGGAGGGGGGTCCGGGGGGGGCCACTCACTCACTTCGAATGCATGTACTAGATAGCTGTAGTCCCATTCCGCACTCTCCTCCTTGAATGCATGTACTGATAGCTGTAGTCCCTTCAGCACTCTCCCCTGTTGAATGCATGTATCTCGATAGCTGTAGTGCCCTTCCCCACTCTCATCCCTTTGAATGCATGTACTGATAGCTGTAGTCCCTTCCCCTCTCTCCCTTTGAATGCATGTACTGAAAGCTGTACGTCCCTTCCCCTCTCTCCCTTTGAATGCATGTACTGATAGCTGTAGTCTCCTTCCCCTCTCTCTCCCTTTGAATGCATGTACTGATAGCTGTAGTCCCTTCCCCTCTCTCCCTTTGATTTGCATGTACTGATACTGTAGTCCCTTCCCCCACTCTCCCTTTGAATGCTTGTTCTGATAGCTGTAGTCCCTTCCCCACTCTCCCTTTGAATGCATGTACTGATAGCTGTAGTCCCTTCCCTCTCTCCTTTGAATGCATGTACTGATAGCTGTAGTCCCTTCCCTCTCTCTCCTTTGAATGCATGTACTGATAGCTGTAGTCCCCTTCCCCTCTCTCCCTTTGAATGCATGTACTGATAAGCTGTAGTTCCCTTCCCCTCTCTCCCTTTGAATGCAGTGTACTGATAGCTTAGTCCCTTCCCTCTCTCCCTTTGAATGCATGTTACTGATAGCTGTAGTCCCTTCCCCTCTCTCCCTTTGAATGCATGTACTGATAGCTGTAGTCCCTTCCCCTCTCATCCCTTTGAATGCATGTACTAGATAGCTGTAGTCCCTTCCCCACTCTCCCTTTGAATGGCATGTATCTGATAGCTGTAGTCCCCTTCCCTCTCTCCCTTTGAATGTATGTACTGACAGCTGTAGTCCCTTCCCCTCTCTCCCTTTGAATGCATGTACTGATAGCTGTAGTCCCTTCCCCTATCTCCCTTTGAATGCATGTAGCTGATAGCTGTAGTCCCTTCCCCTCTCTCGCTTTGAATGCATGTACTGATAGCTGTAGTCCCTTCCCACTCTCCTCCCTTTGAATGCATGTACTGATAGCTGTAGTCCCTTCCCCTCTCCCTTTTAATGCAGTTACTGATAGCTGTAGTCCCTTCCCGCACTCTCCCTTTGAATGCATGTACTGATAGCTGTAGTCCCTTCCCGCACTCTCCCTTTGCATGAGCATGTACTGATAGCTGTAGTCCCTTCCCCACTCTCCCTTTGAATGCATGTACTGATAGCTGTAGTCCCTTCCCCTCTCTCCCTTTGAATGCATGTACTGATAGCTGTAGTCCCTTCCCCTCTCTCCCTTTGAATGCATGTACTGATAGCTGTAGTCACTTCCCCTATCTCCCTTTGAATGCATGTACTGATAGCTGTAGTCCCTTCCCCACTCTCCCTTTGAATGCATGTACTGATAGCTGTAGTCCCTTCCCCACTCTCCCTTTGAATGCATGTACTGATAGCTGTAGTCCCTTCCCCACTCTCCCTTTGAATGCATGTACTGATAGCTGTAGTCCCTTCCCCTCTCTCCCTTTGAATGCATGTACTGATAGCTGTAGTCCCTTCCCCACTCTCCCTTTGAATGCATGTACTGATAGCTGTAGTCCCTTCCCCACTCTCCCTTTGAATGCATGTACTGATAGCTGTAGTCCCTTCCCCTCTCTCCCTTTGAATGCATGTACTGATAGCTGTAGTCCCTTCCCCTCTCTCCCTTTCAATGCATGTACTGATAGCTGTAGTCCCTTCCCCTCTCTCCCTTTGAATGCATGTACTGATAGCTGTAGTCCCTTCCCCTCTCTCCCTTTGAATGCATGTACTGATAGCTGTAGTCCCTTCCCCACTCTCCCTTTGAATGCATGTACTGATAGCTGTAGTCCCTTCCCCTCTCTCCCTTTGAATGCATGTACTGATAGCTGTAGTCCCTTCCCCTCTCTCCCTTTGAATGCATGTACTGATAGCTGTAGTCCCTTCCTCTCTCCCTTTGAATGCATGTACTGATAGCTGTAGTCCCTTCCCCTCTCTCCCTTTGAATGCATGTACTGATAGCTGTAGTCCCTTCCCCTCTCTCCCTTTGAATGCATGTACTGATAGCTGTAGTCCCTTCCCCTCTCTCCCTTTGAATGCATGTACTGATAGCTGTAGTCCCTTCCCCTCTCTCCCTTGATGCATGTACTGATAGCTGTAGTCCCTTCCCCTCTCTCCCTTGAATGCATGTACTGATAGCTGTAGTCCCTTCCCCTCTCTCCCTTTGAATGCATGTACTGATAGCTGTAGTCCCTTCCCCTCTCTCCCTTTGAATGCATGTACTGATAGCTGTAGTCCCTTCCCTCTCTCCTTTGAATGCATTACTGATAGCTGTTAGTCCCTTCCCCCTCTCCCTTTGAATGCAGTACTGATAGCTGTAGTCTTCCCTCTCCCTTTGAATGCATGTACTGATAGCTGTCCTTCCCCTCTTGAATGCATGTACTGATAGCTGTAGTCCCTTCCCCTCTCTCCCTTTGAATGCATTTACTGATAGCTGTAGTCCCTTCCCCCACTCTCCCTTTGAATGCATGTACTGATAGCAGTGTCCTTCCCCTCTCTCCCTTTGAATGCATGTACTGATAGCTGTAGTCCCTTCCCCCTCTCTCCATTTGAATGCATGTACTGATAGCTGTAGTCCTTCCCCTCTCTCCCTTTTGAATGCATGTACTGATAGCTGTAGTCCCTTCCCCTCTCTCCTTTGAATGCATGTACTGTAGCTGTAGTCCTTCCCCTCTCTCCCTTTGAATGCATGTACTGATAGCTGTAGTCCCTTCCCCTCTCTCCCTTTGAATGCATGTACTGATAGCTGTAGTCCCTTCCCCTCTCTCCCTTTGAATGCATGTACTGATAGCTGTAGTCCCTTCCCCACTCTCCCTTTGAATGGATGTACTGATAGCTGTAGTCCCTTCCCCTCTCTCCCTTTGAATGCATGTACTGATAGCTGTAGTCCCTTCCCCTCTCTCCCTTTGAATGCATGTACTGATAGCTGTAGTCCCTTCCCCTCTCTCCCTTTGAATGCATGTACTGATAGCTGTAGTCCCTTCCCCACTCTCCCTTTGAATGCATGTACTGATAGCTGTAGTCCCTTCCCCTCTCTCCCTTTGAATGCATGTACTGATAGCTGTAGTCCCTTCCCCTCTCTCCCTTTGAATGCATGTACTGATAGCTGTAGTCCCTTCCCCTCTCTCCCTTTGAATGCATGTACTGATAGCTGTAGTCCCCTTCCCCACTCTCCCTTTGAATGCATGTACTGATAGCTGTAGTCCCTTCCCCCTCTCTCCCTTTGAATGCATGTACTGATAGCTGTAGTCCCCTTCCCCTCTCTCCCTTTGAATGCATGTACTGATAGCTGTAGTCCCTTCCCCTCTCTTCCCTTTGAATGCATGTACTGATAGCTGTAGTCCCTTCCCCATCTCTCCCTTTGATGCTTGTACTGATTAGCTGTAGTCCCTTCCCCTCTCTCCCTTTGATTGCATGTACTGATAGCTGTAGTCCCCTTCCCCCTCTCCTCCCTTTGAATGCATGTACTGATAGCCTGTTAGTCCCTTCCCCTCTCCCTTCTGAATGATGTACTGATAGCTGTAGTCCCCTTCCCCCTCTCTCCCTTTGAATGCATGTACTGATAGCTGTAGTCCCTTCCCCACTCTCCCTTTGAATGCATGTACTGATAGCTGTAGTCCCCTTCCCCTCTCTCCCTATTGAATGCATGTACTGATAGCTGTAGTCCCTTCCCCCCACTCTCCCTTTGAATGCATGTACTGATAGCTGTAGTCCCTTCCGCACTCTCCCTTTGAAAGCATGTACTGATAGCTGTAGTCCCCATTCCCCTCTCTCCTTTGAATGCATGTACTGATAGCTGTAGTCCTTCCCCTCTCTCCCTTTGAATGCATGTACTGATAGCTGTAGTCCCTTCCCCAATCTCCCCGAATGCATGTACTGATAGCTGTAGTCCCTTCCCCACTCTCCCTTTGAATGCATGTACTGATAGCTGTAGTCCCTTCCCCTCTCTCCCTTTGAATGCATGTACTGATAGCTGTAGTCCCTTCCCCACTCTCACTCTTGAATGCATGTTACTGATAGCTGTAGTCCCTTCCCCCTCCTATCCCTTTGAATGGATGTACTGATAGCTGTAGTCCCTTCCCCTCTCTCCCTTTGAATGCATGTACTGATAGCTGTAGTCCCTTCCCCTCTCTCCTTTGAATGCATGTACTGATAGCTGTAGTCCCTTCCCCACTCTCCTTTGAATGCATGTACTGATAGCTGTAGTCCCTTCCCCTCTCTCCCTTTGAATGCATGTACTGATAGCTGTAGTCCCTTCCCCTCTCTCCCTTTGAATGCATGTACTGATAGCTGTAGTCCCTTCCCCTCTCTCCCTTTGAATGCATGTACTGATAGCTGTAGTCCCTTCCCTTCTCTCCCTTTGAATGCATGTACTGATAGCTGTAGTCCCTTCCCCTCTCTCCCTTTGAATGCATGTACTGATAGCTGTAGTCCCTTCCCCTCTCTCCCTTTGAAAGCATGTACTGATAGCTGTAGTCCCTTCCCCTCTCTCCCTTTGAATGCATGTACTGATAGCTGTAGTCCCTTCCCCTCTCTCCCTTTGAATGCATGTACTGATAGCTGTAGTCCCTTCCCCTCTCTCCCCTTTAATGCATGTACTGATAGCTGTAGTCCCTTCCCCTCTCTCCCTTTGAATGCATGTACTGATAGCTGTAGTCCCTTCCCCTCTCTCCCTTTGAATGCATGTACTGATAGCTGTAGTCCCTTCCCCTCTCTCCCTTTGAATGCATGTACTGATAGCTGTAGTCCCTTCCCCACTCTCCCTTTGAATGCATGTACTGATAGCTGTAGTCCCTTCCCCACTCTCCCTTTGAATGCATGTACTGATAGCTGTAGTCCCTTCCCCACTCTCCCTTTGAATGCATGTACTGATAGCCTGGTAGTCCCTTCCCCTCTCTCCCTTTGAATGCATGTACTGATAGCTGTAGTCCCTTCCCCATCTCCCATTTCCGAAAGCAATGTACTGATTGCTGTAGTCCCTTCCCCACTCTCCCCTTTGATGCATGTACTGATAGCTGTAGTCCCTTCCCCACTCTCCCTTTGAATGCATGTACTGATAGCTGTAGTCCCCTTCCCCACTCTCCCCTTTGAATGCATGTACTGTTAGCTGTAGTCCCTTCCCTCACTCTCCCTTTGAATGCAGTGTACTGATAGCTGTAGTCCCTTTCCCCTCTCCTCCCTTTGAATGCATGTACTTGATAGCAGTGAGTCCCTTCCCCACTCATCCCTTTGAATGCATGTACTTGATCTGCTGTAGTCCCACCTTCCCCTCTCTCCCTTTGAATGCATGTACTGATAGCTGTAGTCCTTCCCCTCTCTCCCTTTGAATGCATGTACTGATAGCTGTAGTCCCCTTCCCCTCTCTCCCTTTGAATGCATGTACTGATAGCTGTAGTCCTTTCCCCTCTCTCCCTTTGAATGCATGTACTGATAGCTGTAGTCCCTTCCCCACTCTCCCTTTGAATGCATGTACTGATAGCTGTAGTCCCTTCCCCTCTCTCCCTTTGAATGCATGTACTGATAGCTGTAGTCCTTTCCCCTCTCTCCCTTTGAATGCATGTACTGATAGCTGTAGTCCCTTCCCCTTCTCCTCCCTTTGAATGCTTGTACTGGTAGCTGTAGTCCCTTCCCTCTCTCCCTTTGAATGCATGTACTGATAGCTGTAGTCCCTTCCCCTCTCTCCCTTTTAATGCATGTACTGATAGCTGTAGTCCCTTCCCCTCTCTCCCTTTGAATGCATGTACTGATAGCTGTAGTCCCTTCCCCTCTCCCTTTTAATGCATGTACTGATAGCTGTAGTCCCTTCCCCTCTCTCCCTTTGAATGCATGTACTGATAGCTGTAGTCCCTTCACCCTCATCTCCCTTTGAATGCATGTACTGATAGCTGTAGTCCCTTCCCCTCTCTCCCTTTGAATGCATGTACTGATAGCTGTAGTCCCTTCCCCACTCTCCCTTTGAATGCATGTACTGATAGCTGTAGTCCCTTCCCCACTCTCCCTTTGAATGCATGTACTGATAGCTGTAGTCCCTTCCCCTCTCTCCCTTTGAATGCATGTACTGATAGCTGTAGTCCCTTCCCCTCTCTCCCTTTGAATGCATGTACTGATAGCTGTAGTCCCTTCCCCTCTCTCCCCTTTAATGCATGTACTGATAGCTGTAGTCCCTTCCCCGCACGCCCTTTGTATGCATGTACTGATAGCTGTAGTCCCTTCCCCTCTCTCCCTTTGAATGCATGTACTGATAGCTGTAGTCCCTTCCCCTCTCTCCCCTTTAATGCATGTACTGATAGCTGTAGTCCCTTCCCCTCACTCCCTTTTAATGCATGTACTGATAGCTGTAGTCCCTTCCCCACTCTCCCTTTGAATGCATGTACTGACAGCTGTAGTCCCTTCCCCTCTCTCCCTTTTAATGCATGTACTGATAGCTGTAGTCCCTTCCCCTCTCTCCCTTTTAATGCATGTACTGATAGCTGTAGTCCCTTCCCCTCTCTCCCCTTGAATGCATGTACTGATAGCTGTAGTCCCTTCCCCTCTCTCCCCTTGAATGCATGTACTGATAGCTGTAGTCCCTTCCCCTCTCTCCCTTTGAATGCATGTACTGATAGCTGTAGTCCCTTCCCCTCTCTCCCTTTGAATGCATGTACTGATAGCTGTAGTCCCTTCCCCTCTCTCCCTTTGAATGCATGTACTGATAGCTGTAGTCCCTTCCCCTCTCTCCCTTTGAATGCATGTACTGATTGCTGTAGTCCCTTCCCCTCTCTCCCTTTGAATGCATGTACTGATAGCTGTAGTCCCTTCCCCTCTCTCCCTTTGAATGCATGTACTGATTGCTGTAGTCCTTCCCCTCTCTCCCTTTGAATGCATGTACTGATAGCTGTAGTCCCTACCCCTCTCTCCCTTTGAATGCATGTACTGATAGCTGTAGTCCCTTCCCCCCTCTCTCCCTTTGAATGCATGTACTGATAGCTGTAGTCCCTTCCCCTCTCTCCCTTTGAATGCATGTACTGATAGCTGTAGTCCCTTCCCCTCTCTCCCTTTGAATGCATGTACTGATAGCTGTAGTCCCTTCCCCTCTCTCCCTTTGAATGCATGTACTGATAGCTGTAGTCCCTTCCCCTCTCTCCCTTTGAATGCATGTACTGATAGCTGTAGTCCCTTCCCCTCTCTCCCTTTGAATGCATGTACTGATAGCTGTAGTCCCTTCCCCTCTCTCCCTTTGAATGCATGTACTGATAGCTGTAGTCCCTTCCCCTCTCTCCCTTTGAATGCATGTACTGATAGCTGTAGTCCCTTCCCCTCTCTCCCTTTGAATGCATGTACTGATAGCTGTAGTCCCTTCCCCTCTCTCCCTTTGAATGCATGTACTGATAGCTGTAGTCCCTTCCCCTCTCTCCCTTTGAATGCATGTACTGATATTAAGCATTTATTGGACTTACTGAAAGAAAAACTTGGATGTTTTGAGAAGGAAAAAATAAATTAATGCGCATTCACTTACCCAGATAAAGGTGATAGGCAGTATTGCAAAACATGTAAAACAGTCTTCGATAGATGTATTAATTGGATATGAATGGATAAGGTTGATATGTAATGAAAAAATTCCATTTTTATCAAATTGAGAAACAATATATACTGAATTTTAATAGAAAGGTAAATATGCTCCAGAGACAGGACTTTTATTAAACCAAGGCTAGTAAAGTGTGTACTGGACATAATAAGTCAGTTTTATTAAACCAAGATTAGTAAAGTGGGTACTGGACATAATAAGTCAGTTTTATTAAACCAAGGCTAGTAAAGTGGGTACTGGGCATAATAAGTCAGTTTTATTAAACCAAGGCTAGTAAAGTGGGTACTGGACATAATAAGTCAGTTTTATTAAACCAAGGCTAGTAAAGTGGGTACTGGACATAATAAGCCAGTTTTATTAAACCAAGGCTAGTAAAGTGGGTACTGGACATAATAAGTCAGTTTTATTAAACCAAGGCTAGTAAAGTGGGTACTGGACATAATAAGTCAGTTTTATTAAACTAAGGCTAGTAAAGTGGGTACTGGACATAATAAGTCAGTTTTATTAAACCAAGGCTAGTAAAGTGGGTACTGGACATAATAAGTCAGTTTTATTAAACCAAGGCTACTAAAGTGGGTACTGGACATAATAAGTCAGTTTTATTAAACCAAGGCTAGTAAAGTGGGTACTGGGCATAATAAGTCAGTTTTATTAAACCAAGGCCAGTAAAGTGGGTATTGGGCATAATAAGTCAGTTTTATTAAACCAAGGCTAGTAAAGTGGGTACTGGACATAATAAGTCAGTTTTATTAAACCAAGGCTAGTAAAGTGGGTACTGGACATAATAAGTCAGTTTTATTAAAACAAGGCTAGTAAAGTGGGTATTGGGCATAATAAGTCAGTTTTATTAAACCAAGGCCAGTAAAGTGGGTATTGGCATAATATGTCAGTTTTACCCCAAGCCTGTTAGTGCTGGAAGGTTATGATACACTTCACTTTGCATGTATTTAACATCACTGTTTGCTTTGTTTCTACAGGTGCTGTGCAGTGCCCTTATCTTACAAAACAACACATCACCCTTAATAATGCAGCCCTGAGACAAAAAAATGAAAACCCAATGCAGATATAACTCTTAAGTTCAAGAGTAGCAAAAACAAGATTTTCAAGATAACTGCTATGATGGCCATACTGTATGTCTGACTGACACCATTTTTACTTAGGGCTAAGTAGACATCATAAGAATTCTTTCAATGAAACCCATGTTAATACGACGAGTCATTCAGAAGTAATAGCAAAAACATGATTTTCAAGATGGTCACTGTGGTGGCCATACTGCATGCCCGAGTGGAACCATTCTCATTCAGGTCCAGCTAGACATCATAATAAGTCTTCTGATGAAAACTCTATGTTGATAAGATTTTCCTTCCAGGAGGAGAAGCGGTATGATTTTCAAGATGGTTGCCATAGCAGCCACACTGGACATCAGACTGGCATCATTTTCATTTAGGACCACCTAGACATGATAAAAACTCTTGTAAAGAAAACCCCTTGTTGATACATTGTATGACTATCCATTTAGGAAGAGTAGCTGTAACAAGATTTTCAAGATGGCCACTGTGGTGGCCATATGGGATGTCCAAGCAGAACCATTTTCATTTAAGTTCAAGGAGACACTGCATGAAGTCTTCTGGTGAAACATCCCATGTTGAAATGACTTTCCGTTCAGAAGGAGGAGTGACAAGAAGATCTTCAAGATGGCTACCATGGTGGCCAGTTGCTGTTATGCAAAAATTCACTGGACAAGTAGAAACTTTTGACCAATCAGAATGCTCTTTACAACGATCATCTGTTAAATAATATACTGAACGAATACTATTATAAGAATCACTGTGGAATGGGACCAGACAGACCATTATTTAAAAACCGGATCAGAGATATTAAAAAAATGGACCATATCAAGGAAAATCAGATTCAGGTTAGTATAAAAGTGGAATTTTGCTTTACAACGGAAAAACCTTATCACTGACATTCACTAACATGATTCCCATCATAGCGGCTAATGCTGAAAAGATGCAAATTAAACAGGATTCTATCTCACATAGCTCAGATTTGCCCACATGACAAGATGTTTTCAAATCACTATTCTCTTAATGAGATTCAAAAGAAATGGAAGTTAGATGGAAATCTTACTTCTTCACCCTTTACAATGTGATGGGCCAGACAACTCAATGGTTACAATGTGATGGGCCAGACAATGCAATGGTTACAATGTTAAGGGCCAGACAACTCAATGTTTACAATGTTATGGGCCAGATAACTCAACAGTTACAATGTTATAGGCCAGACAACTCATGATTACAATGTTATGGGTCAGACTACTCAACAGTTACAATGTTATGGGCCAGACAATGCAACGGTTACAATGTTATGGGCCAGACAATGCAATGGTTACAATGTTATAGGCCTGACAACTCAACGGTTACAATGTTATGGGACAGATAACTCAATGGTTACAATGTTATGCGCATGACAACTCAATGGTTACAAATGTTATGGGTCAGACACTAAATGATTACAATGTTATGGGCCAGACAACACAATGGTTACAATGTTATGGGCCAGATAACTCAACAGTAACAATGTTATGGACCAGATAACTCAATGGTTACAATGTTATGCGCAGGACAACTCAATGGTTACAAATGTTATGGGCTCGACAACTCGATGGTTACAATGCTATGGGCTCGACAACTCGACAGTTACAATGTTATGGGCCAGACAACTCGACAGTTACAATGTTATGGGCCAGGCAAGAATATTTTTACATGTGGATGGATATATGGACTATGCCATAACTTAATATACCAAACATAGGATGAGCATATATATAAAAAAAGTGTCCATGAACTAGATGACAGACAGAAAGCACATGACCAATTTTTGCACCAGCTCTACTGATCCCTACAACCACAAAAGCTACAAAACATCAAAATGTACAAGATTTCTCTGTAACATGGGTGAGAAACCATATTTTTGATACCTGCCCACTAGAGCTACAAAATATTACAATCTACAAGATTTCTCTGTTACATGGGTGAGAAACCAATTTCTTGTTACCTGCATGATTTCTGGCATAAGCACTGTGTTGGGCTGAGGTTGAACGACAGGTTCCTGGTTAATGGGGCGCAGGTCTAACCCTGGATACTTCCCAGGTGGAAACCTCCTCTGGATTATATTCAAAGCATTTTCCACAGAAGACTGGGGTCCTGGAAACAAACAAAATTCAATAAAGCATAGAGGTAGAACAGAAAATCTGCCCATAAAACAAAGATATCCACACCAATATGGTACAAAGAAAGAAAGCTTGGTTCAATATGACAGGCCAAAGTTCTAAGTCAAACAAGGGTTGTAACCTGCTCAGACTGTTAGAAAATGTTAAAACTTGAGCAGGGTCTTGTTGTTATAAAACCTCACACCAAATCTATTTCAGTCTATGAAGCTGAAATTCTATGTGATGTGATGATAGATGGACATGGTTAAACACTATATGATCCTCCAAGCATGATAGTATGTAGTGTGACAGATGGACATGGTAAAACAATATATGACCCTCCCAACATGATAGTATGTAGCGTGACAGATGGACATGGGAAAACAATATATGACCCTCCCAACATGATAGTATGTAGTGTGACAGATGGACATGGGAAAACAATATATGACCCTCCCAACATGACAGTATGTAGTGTGACAGATGGACATGGTAAAACAATATATGACCCTCCCAACATGATGGTATGTGATGATAGATGGACATGGTAAACACTGCATGATCCTCCCAACATGATGGTATGTGATGATAGATGGACATGGTAAACACTGCATGATCCTCCCAACATGATGGTATGTGATGATAGATGGATATGGTAAACACTGCATGATCCTCCCAACATGATGGTATGTGATGATAGATGGACATGGTAAACACTGCAATATCCTCACAACATGATGGTATGTGATGATAGATGGACATGGTAAACACTGCATGATCCTCCCAACATGATGGCATGTGATTATAAATGGACATGCTAAAACCAGGGGTGAAACGATATACCTCTGCCACGCATCGATACGATTCTCGATACACAGCCTACAATATGATACATTATCAATACCTATATCAACTTGATGGTCTTTTCATCTTTAGAATGTCTGTCAATGGTAGGGTGGTGCCATTTTTTTGTGTTGACATATTGGGTGTATTTCCAGTATGCAGATTACAAACAAACATAGACTTATCATCTGTTCATATGCCATTCTCATAATTGACAAGATTTGTTTAAAAAAATACTTCTAAACAGACTAGCTGTTAGTGATTTTTATTCACCCTTTTAGTCCATTTCAGGCTGCTCCATTCGATCATTTGCATGACTCATCCTGGTCACCATGCCCTTTGTTTTGCATTGAATGAATGTTTTTAAAACATCTTATTGCCAGTTTCATGTCATCACTTAAATTTTGAAGAGATTACGGTGTTATCTTCAAAACAGAAGGAACAGTGCAATTTCCTTGTGCAAGGAAATTCTTTTCTAGAACAAATCCGAGTGTGGGAGCGGTGATTAATAGCCAAATCCTTCACATTGTACTTCCTGCAGATGCAAATCAACTGCCGTGGTCACATACATTTGTTTCTGTCAGTGAAAAAGGAAATTATTTACAACACCCACTCCCTTTCTACAAATTGATGAGGTGGATATAACTCGTGCGGTTTGGAATCTGCCCCTTGCCGATTCTGTGCTTTTTTTTTTTATATATCCCATCGGCAGGTTCGGTCGCTGATTACATATATCAACGTAAAAAGGAGATATTCCTAACATATTCCCCACGCACGATTTAAGTATTTTACACATCATTTAATAGTCACTTTTGTGTGAAGTTTCTATGTTGCTTTGTATCTATTTGGATCGAGTTTGGATGCCAATATTTCCGGTATGTCATGCAGTGAACACGCTACAGTTAGTTATGATTGATGGTTATTGTTTTACCCTGGACTTGAACAAACAATAACCACTAATCAGAATTGCATGTAACACCACGTGACACACCGGATGTGTTGCCTTCAATTTGATCCAAGTAGACAAGATGCGATGCAACAGATACATTTTGTGTAAAAGTGGTTATTAAATGATCAGTAAAGTACTTAAATCATACATAGGGAAGAAATCTGCAATGTCTTCTTTCCGTTGATATATGTTATCAGTGGCTGAAGATGCAGACGAGATAAACTAATTAACATGGAATTGGGGCGGGAGAAGGGGGCAGATTTTGGACCACACGAGTTAGTCACCTTGTGTTAATTTGTAGAAGGCGAGTGGGTGTTGTCAATTGCTTTTATTTTTTACTAACAGAAATGAGTGCATGTACTTGCTACAGCTGTCTCAGATGAATTCTCAATTTAAAGAATAAAAAGGCAAATGACTAATAATTATTCACGACTGCTGAAGAATAAAGTAACTTGCATAGAGTAAGTATCGTTTTGTATCGATTCTTCCCCTCTTGTATCGATATAGAAAAAGTATTGATACATCGATATATCAAATTTATTGTTTCACCCCTAGGTAAAACACTACATAATTTTGTAACATAAACAATATGTTTAAAAAACCATTGCCAATTTAATGTCTTCAATTAAGATTGGAATACATTATGGTATTATCTTAAGAACAGAAGAAATAGCGCAATTTCCACTGCAAGGAAAATTTTGTCTAGAGTGGGTCCAGGATGACTAACAACCAAACCACTCACACTGTACTTCCTGCAAATACAAAACAACTTCTGTCACGTTTCACTCTGACAATTTCTCAATTTAAAGAATAAAAAGCCAAACAACTAATAAATATTCCTGATTGTTGAAGATTAATGTAACTTTTATAAGGAAAGTATTGTTTTGTATCAATTCTTCACATTCTGCATCAATCTGTGCAATGAAATGTGAAAATTATCAATGCATCGGTGAATCGTTTCACTCTTACTAACAGGTGTTATGCAGAACCTGGTGTCTTACCTGCGTCTATATGTTGGTCAGTATAACCCCTGAATCTGACTTTCATCAACTTCAACACAAAACTTTAACATTGTTGATAGTAATGCTTAAGTGGGCAAGGCATGCAAGTCAGGAAATCCTCACATATCAGAGTATAAACTTTACACCTGAAGTAAAATCTTCTTAATTGTTCAGTTGAATACAGCAACTGATGTTGAAAATGTATATGAATTTAAAATTGTTCAACAAAACTTTAACATTCGTTACAATGATGAAACATGTTTTCTGCTTAAGTAGGTGCAACAGGTAAAACAGTTGTTTAGAAGAAACAGCAATAACTATATTTGGTGGCAATCCAGGTGATCAAATCACCACCATTTCACTTTAAGCACCAACTAGAAGACGTCATGATGAGTATTTTAGTGAAAACTCCATGTCAATATGACCATCTGTTCAGAAGAAGAAGCAATAACCAGATTCTCAAAACAGCTCTTTTTATTTATGACCAGCATGACACAAATAAGAAGTCTGTTAGTGAAACTCACATATCAATACAACCATCTCTTCAGGAGGAGTTGCAATAACAAAAGTTTCAAGATGGCTAGTGTGGCAGCCAAGTTGAATGTTCAAGGGACACCATTTTTATTTATGACTAACGAGACCTTGGAATGAACATGTGTGTTAAGTTTCATGGTTTTCCTCCAAGTTGTTTAGGAGCAGTTGCAATAACAAATAACTGATAACGGACAATAGATGCAAGCCCATAATATAAGCTCTGATCTCTAACCAGCAGAGCTACAAATGCATCATGGTATGATGACAGAATGATGTGCCTATGTTGGCCTCATTTCAATGTCGGCCAAATTATGGAGTTATTCATTAAAAGCTCTGGGACCAGCTGCACACAGAAGAATTATCATAGACATAAATAACAGTAATTGATGTATTTACTGTAATAGATTGGTCAGAACTGTTGTCAAAACAACTTTTTAATGGGGGAAAAAAAATGAAGAAATCATCTGCTTTCAATAGCTTCAAACTACTGCTTACATCGCTATTTCCAATAACCTCAAACTACTTCTTATGTTGCTGGTTTCAATAGCCTAAAACTAATGCTTATGTCAATGGTTCCAATAGCCTAAAACTACTGCTTATGTCACTGGTTTCAACAGCCTAAACTACTGCTTATGTCACTGATTTCAATAGCCTAAAGCTACCTGCTTATGTCACTGATTTCAATAGCCTAAAGTTACTGCTTATGTCACTGATTTCAATAGCCTAAAGTTATTGCTTATGTCACTGATTTCATTAGCCTAAATCTACTGCTTATGTCACTGATTTCAATAGCCTAAAGTTACTGCTTATGTCAATGGTTCCAATAGCCTAAAACTACTGCTTATGTCACTGATTTCAATAGCCTAAAGCTACCTGCTTATGTCACTGATTTCAATAGCCTAAAGTTACTGCTTATGTCACTGATTTCAATAGCCTAAATCTACTGCTTATGTCACTGGTTCCAATAGCCTAAAACTACTGCTTATGTCACGGGTTCCAATAGCCTAAAGCTACCTGCTTATGTTATTGATTTCAACAGCCTAAAACTATTGCTTATGTCGCTGGTTTTGACAGCCTGAAAGTACTGCTTATGTCACTGGTTCCAATAGCCTAAAACTACTGCTTATGTCACTAGTTTCAATAGCCACAAACTACTGCTTATGCCACTACAAGTTGCAACGTTTGACCTATTGTGAAGAAAAGGGGTTACTCCAGTGTAAAAGTTTGATTATGGCCTTTTTCAAAGCTTGCAACAATAATATTATACATTAATTTTCTAAATATTATTTTCTTTTTACTGAGTTTATTACAGTATGATTTGAAGAAATGATTTATTATTTAATTATATTTCAAATCTCATGTCTTGATAGAATTGTAAGGAAGTTTCTAAAAATACAAAGTAGCATGCGAGTCATGCACGGTGTTTGTTGAAATAAACTTTACCATATCTGGATGCATGCTAGAGGTTCTCATCCTGATTAACAGAACATCTAATGTGTTTTAATCAACTTAACTGTTTATTTGTTAAGGGAGAATTCTTTGTTTTGTAATTTTTTATTTGCTCGCAACAAAATGAAGCAACATATACAAATCTGGTGTAAACTTCAGTTGTTACTTTAAGATGCTAAATAATCTACTCTGTGTATTTAAACATTAAAAAGCATAACTATTTTAAAATCCTAGTGAACAGATGAAAATTATGACCAAAATCCATGTATAGAGCACTTGGAGTTTATGAGCACCCAATGTATCAAGCTGTTTAGCCTGCAGATTTTCAGCAATGAATGCATGCATTTTTTTATCAAAAGAATAATCTTGATAATAAAATGTTTTTAAATTGCTGGTCAACATTGTCATATTTAAGTAAAACAAAAGTCCCACCAGTTATCACAAGCACATAAAATGATATATTTTACTTGGACACACAAGAGCTTCCATACATTTTACTAAGTGTTTACCATAAAACACAATAATGAAGGATATTGTCTAATGGATCCAGCTTATGTGGTCTTCGTTACATTCATAGAAAAAAATTGCTTCCTTAAAGAGTGGGATTCAATGGTATGTAGAAAAGTTCTAGTTTCTGACCATAAAAACAAACATTGTAGCAAACGAAATTACCTAATTATAGGCACATAATTCTGACTTGAGTAGGCAAAAAATGCACTAACATAATGGTAAGAAGTGGAAGAAACATAATACACCAGTTTCTCAAGTACACCAGGCACAGATGAAATCACTATGTGCACTTTGCACCTTATGAAATACTTGCAGGAACAAAATTTAGCCAACAGATTGAGCAGAGATGATCTGCATGCACTTCAGCTAACAGATTGTATAGAGATAATCTGTTATGTATTTCAGCTAACAGAATGGATTGAGATAATATGTATCCGTTTCACACATGTAATGAGCTACTTATGTGTTTCTCCTAGTTGTCACATGAATTATTCATACAAATTTCTCCCTCACTAAGCCATCTACCATGGCTGTAAAAAGTTGCTGTAATGTATGGGATGAAACTGCTGACCATAAAAGAAGGGGGAGGGGCAAGACTGATGCATCAGGTACTAATCCTATTTGTTGTAATTGGTTGCCATGACAAAATTGTTATACTAAGATCTTACCTTTCTTGCTTTCAGAAAGTTCAACGTCACTGATTCACTTCTTCATCTTGTAAACAAAACCAAATGATTGCTCTGCTAACCATGTTCAAGCAAAGTAAATGCGGATCACATCACCATTTTAAAAATAAATAATGCAAACATCATTTTTTAAAAACTTGTATTTATGTACTGTATGTGAAAATATACATACCTAGCCTGAGCACTTGGTTCTACAGAAAAACTATACATTGGTCGATTTAGCTGCTGGCCTGTTGCCTGTAGGTTTTGCGGGATCATAAATACTGACAGCCACAAGCCAACCGGGCCAGTTAAATTTTCTTAAGTCGTTATTAAATTTGATTGTGAGGGCCAGTTGATTTCTGTAGGGCAAGTTGATTTCCATGTGAGCTGGCCCTGCTGGCCAATGGAATAATCTTTGTTAAGTCGCCCACTGCAATATCTTAGTGGAATTATGCTGAGAAAAAAAAAAGAACCATTACTTTCCACTGCATGTTCTCCTGAACAGGAGTTGTTAAAATTAAATATATTTATATCAGTGAAATCGATCAAATATTGTCCATTACAGTTCACGTAAAGGACCAGAATATGAAGATAATGAAAAACTTCACCCCACCCCCTACATTGCTATCTAAAAATAGTCTTCACCAGGAAGGAGGTATATAAAAGCTGTTTCACAACATACATTTCTTGACATAACAATGGCTACACCTTTATATTCCTCAATGCAGGGTTAAAATCTTGCACCACCACTTTCCCCCAAAAAAACATGGAAAGTCAACACATATGATCCAAGATGCAATTCTAAACAAACCTTGGATAACGTGTTTACAATGCATACATCAAGTTCCAAATTCTTAGATAAAACCCATTCAAAAAGTGAAGAACTACTTTTAAAAAAAAAGGATATAAAGAAAAGCAGTGCATGGTTGTGTGATGTTGGCAGATGTATGCTTCATAAAGCATCAATGACAGAAGTATCATGGCTAAAACCTGTGGCTGTCCTTGACATGCAATGTACTGGCTGAAAATCCCATCAGAATTTGTCAATGACAGAGGCATCAGGGCTACAGTCAGTGACCTGCCTTGTTAGGCAATGCCCCAGCTAAATATCCCATCAAAATCTGTCAATGAGACATCAGGACTAAAGTCTATGGCTTGCTTTGTCAGGCAAGGCCACAGGTAAAAAATTCCATAAAAATGTCAATGACAGAGGTATTAGGGTTAAAGTCAGTGGCTTGCCTTATCTGGCAAGCTCCCAAGCTAAATTTCCATTCAGAATTTGTCTAAAGAGCTGAAGTCAGTGGTTTGCCATGTCAGACAAGGCTCTAGCTAAAGATCCCATCAAAATCTCTCAATGACAGAGATATCACAGTTTAAGCCAGTGCATTGCTTTGTCAGCCAAGGCCACAGCTAACAATCTGATGAACAGGTTACAGAACTTACCCTCAATGACACAAATCTGGAAGCCTGGAGTAAATGGATTATTCCTAAGCTGAATCCTGGCTCCCGACTGCTCCTTGATGGTCTTGATGGTTTTACCCTTAGACCCGATGAGAAGTCCGCAGTATTCAGATGGGATGCTGAACTCATAAGCTTGCTCCTCATCCACTGTAGGCAGACTGGCCGACTCTGTCACACTGGCTCCCTTGCCACTGTCATTTGAAGCCTGGGTAGGGAAAAGGATAACTACGGTAAGTCTGATTCCATACATTTGTCTAAAGCTACATGTCTTCTGGATTTTTGTGGCTTTAACCCTTAATTGTTTAGGTGATAATAATCAATAGCATTTTTTTCAGCATGATCTAAAACCAAGATTTCCACAAAGGGGTGATACTCTTCCGTTTGACACATCTTTTGTGGATTTATTTTTTGCCAAGACACAATGAAAATCTGCAGACAATATATGTTTATAGAGGCTTCTTTCAATATGTTACCAATTTCTAGAATATGACTGAATTATTAGATCACACAATAGAGATTGTTCATCCACTGACATCTCCCAAAAAGCCAAACATACATCTAAGACTTCCCTATTTTACAAAAAAAACACTCATATTATAATAATGATTGTCTACATGATGTTTATTTTTACCCATGAATTTCCTTTTTTTAACTGCAACAAAAATTACTGTATGACTGTGACTTTCATGTCTAATCTTTTCCACGTTCTAAATTCTGGTTATCCACAGCTAGACCTTGCTCTAAGTTTAACTGGTATTTCGTAGATGGGCATTACCGAGTGCAATATTAATTAACCCATTATGTCACATAAGCGCTTTTGGATGCTTCTACCACATTAAGACACCTGTGCACCATCTGTATAAAAACTTGTTTTGACACCTACAGTAAACATTGGCCATTTTGAGCTGGTTTTCACAGCACCACCTTTGGGAAACTACACCCTATTAGAAACTTTAGGTATCGAGGAAAATGACCATGACATCACATCACCTGGTTGCTATTTAAGGTAAAGCTGTAATCTCTTTAAATATTACACCTGCGTCAGATTCTCCCTTATCTGAAATAGGGGCTGCGGACTTCGTTCAGCACCTTCTAGAGTTTGGATGATTAAAATGATAACTATGAATGCTTCAGAAGTAATATACAAGCTCTGATATTGATGTAGGCAAAACCAGTTTGATAATTTATTGATTTAGTGGTACAGACATAAGAAATAAAAAAAAGAGTCTCTCGAAGGGACTGATGCTCTACTGGTTGAAAAGAATTCAAGATAAGACCATTTCTTCTTTTTAACTGTGGAGTGTTGTAATCATCTCTGTTATTCTTGGGCAATAAGAGTTCCAAATTCGACAGTGGCAGCCATATTGGATGGAACAAAAAGGGAAAACTGGACACCATTAAAAGGCTTTTGGTGAAAACCTCATGTCGATATGACCATCCATTCTGGCAAATAAGTGACTAGACTGTCAATATGTTCATTGCAGCACCCATATTTGAGGTCAGATCAGCACCATTTTCATTCAGGACAAAATAAATATCATAATTAAATTTATGGTGAAAACCCCATTTCAATACAATTTTCATTTTAGGAGGAGTTTTGGCGGCCATATTATATATCCAAGTGGAAGCATTTTCACTAAGGACCAACTAGATATCATAACAAGTCTTTAAATGAAACCCCATGCTGATAAGACCATTCAATTGGGAGGAGGAGCGATATAAAATTTTTAAAGTCGGCTGCTGTGGTGGCCATACTGCATGTCGATGCAGAACCATTTTCATTTATGATCAACTAGACATCATAAGAATGACTATCTGTTCCGGATAAGTAGCGATAAGATTTTCAGCATGACTGCCTTTGTGGCCATATGGATATCAGATCAGTACCATTTTCATTTAGGACCAACTATACATCATAAAAAGGCTTTTAGTGAAAACCCCATGTTGATATGACCATCCATCCAGGAGGAGTGGCGAACACAAGATTTTCAAGACAGCTGCTATGACAGTCATATTAAATGCAGCACTATTTTCATTTAGGACCAAATAGACCTTGGGATGAAGGTGTGTGTAAAGTTTCATGGTAATCCTCTAAGTAGTTTATGAGGAGTAATGATAACAAACTTGATCTCACTAGTCTATGACCAGTAGAGCAGTAAAAACATTAACCAAACGCAAGGAAAATCCAAATTACAATGAGAGAGTAGTGTATTTATCATGCCATCCTGTAAATGAACACTAAAAGAAAATACCCGATTGTGAATAACAAAAATTATATATAAAAAAAAAACAAGAGTCCCTCAATGGGACTGACACTCTACTGGGCGAAAAGAATTTCCATGAATTCAAGATAAGACTATTTCTCTCTTTTAACTGTCAAGTGTTGAAAACATCTCTGATATTCTTCAGCGATAACAAGATTTTCAAATGGTGTGGTACACATATTTGATGTCAGCTTGGCACCATTTTCATTTAGGACAAAGTAGACATCATTAGAAGTCTTTTGGTGAAAACCCCATGTCATAATGATCATCCATTCAAGGGAGGGTGGTAGTGACAACAAGATTTTTAAGACAATCAAGGCTGTCATCTTCATAAATTTGTTTAAGGCTGAAAGATCCAGCTTTTTTGAACACCTGGGGTTTGGTCATCTTCCAGAGAAGGGTGTGTACCTCTTCCCTTAACTGAACCAGTCTGGTCTGGTGAAACGAAAAGGAGTGGTCCATGATAGACAAGGATGATCCCAGAAACAAAGTTGTTAATCCTCCCTTAAAGTAGAATGAACCAACATGTCGCCTGTGATGCCTGACCAAGCCTCTGTAAAGACAGATAGTCAGGCACCCACTGGAACATTGGGAAGAGGAAGTGGCTGCCCAAGAGGGTGCAACTCCCATGGGCTGATTACTTCCCTCCTTATGGAAGGGGGAGGAGCTAAAAGACTTTCTCTTCTGGCCTACACGACCGTCTCATCTAGCAAAAGATTGGCAGGAGGGAGTTTTGAACCCAGTCTGCTTGTGAGTCTGTTGAGGCTGGACCTACTAGAAAAAAATGTTACAAGTCCCATACATCGATCAAGGTAGCAGCACTTCTTAGTCCTTTTCAATGGGCTCGGAGTCACTGCCAGGGACCGATGTTGTTTGTCCCTAAAATCCCAAGATGCTACTGAGGGGGTGAGACCACTGAAAAGCGTTTTCACCTCAAGAAGCACAGCCCTCAACAGGTTCTTGCTGGAGGAGAAGCTCTGCTGAAAGCACCATTGACATGGAAAGTACATGTCTGAGCATCTTAGCCATGGCCACCAGCAAGCACTGAAGCGCAGCTGAGACTGATTCCTCAAAGAGACTGAAGGAGGCAGCCAAAAAGAGATCAGTGTGAGAGTCTATCATCACTAGGGTGCAGGGCACCGTTTCACAACACAACGTACGCCCAAGATTCTCTTAAGTTTTTATGCCCGACTTTTGTCCGTGATTACGGGTGTTTTACTAACAAGAATTGCATTTGTTTTTTTCTCAAGTTTCCCTTACATTTTTACATAACTTCACGGAAGTCCCAGGCAGGTGTTAGAGCGGGTTATTTTGAGATACTCCCTGACATACAAATATATACCGTATAATGGGTCTGTCTCTAACAAAGCTATTTTAAAACATATTTATAAATGTTCTCTGCAAAAGAATAACATGTAAACATTTATATGCGTATGATACATTTTACTTTGTTGATTAGCCTGAGAATATAAACAAGTGAGACATTAAATCGCCAATTAAATTCCATCAAAGATCATGGCAGAAAAATTACCCTTTTATATACAGTATGTCAGGGTCAGGAAGTGCTGATATTCAGAGAGGTATTCCATCCAGTATGATACAGAATATATTGATGTTAGTAAAGAGATAAATTAAGATGCGGAAAAATCTAAGCCAATAGACTAAGTCCATTTGCATAGCTACTATTCATAAGTAAAACATTTTTTTCTGTGTGCTGACATGTGACTATGTCAATATTTCCACTCTTTATGATAATAGCAGCTGTCTTTAATAAATCAAACGAGAGAAAAAATCAAAACAGTCCTTAATGTAAACGATTATCATCGTTATCATAATCTTTATCGCCATATTCAGACAGTCATATCCTCAAGAAACTGGAAGAAATGTTTTAATAATAGCTAATAATATGAATTCTTTCATGGCGACTGCGATACTTAGATTAAAAAAAATACGTGTCAGCTAAAACAAGAAAGTAATATAAAAGGGACATCTGTTTTTTTGAAGAATATTTTTTAAATTTTTTTTTTAAAAATCTTGGTTGGTATTACCCACAACATCTGTACAGTATTTAGTTCCAATTGAATATTGCACAAAATATTGCACAAAATTTCACCTCGACTCAATAATTAGATAGAGAAACTAATATACTATCCCCACTGGTTTGTTATGATTAAATAGTAAGATTAATAAACTATTCCCACTTGTTTATGTTCCTATTTCCATTGAAATCGCTTATTTGTACAATGATTACTCAAAGCTACAAATATTGTGATTAAGAAACATTGCTGCATCAATGTAAACCTGAGCAAATATTATTATACCAAATTATAAGCTGTCTCTGTATCCATCAGGTAAAATTTGACCATAGGGTACACAATGCATGGTACCAAAATTCAATTGAAATAATTTCAACTGAACATTAAAATAACCGTGTCCAAATTTACGCAGATGCCTGTTCACTCGAGTACACAAAATTCCAGTAATATTCATGATCAAAAAGTGAGGATATCACTCAACTAGCAGCGGAAATTTGCAGCAAATCAGAAGAATAAGATGCAAAAAAATAAAGACTCTTTATATTGATAGCTTAAATTACATTTTCTGCAGGTTTCTATTTCAAGTTTATAGCTGTCTGTAGAAGAATCTTGTTCTTCCCTTTTCCTAAATAATTATCATTTGCTCAACGTATTTACTGAAGAGATCTGAATGTTTTAGTACAAGTCATAATATTGTCTCTTTATAATAAAATGCATATTTTTTCAATCAGGACATTCAGACATCTCAAAACAATAGCTCTGGACTCTTTTTCATAGAGCCTTACTTTGGCATTTGATCTTAATATGCAGTTTTTCTTCAAGTGTGCTGGTTTACAAACATAATGTTAACAAAAAACACAAAAAGAAAAAGAAGAAAAATGCATCTTGTATGACATCTAAGTGAACGGACTAATATTCCATCAACAGAAACAATGTACATACTTTGGAGTGTTTAAAAGCTGTTCAAAATAGAAAATTGAAATGATTATCTTTTCCACAGAACTTCTATGCCTCGAGTTCGAAGATGCAGAAAGAGTATATATGCTACTTTCACTTATTTATCGATCTATTTATTGTCTCGGCTTTATTCAGATAAAAAATGTGAAAAACCGAGACATTTACTTTCCTTTGTTGACCTACAGTGGTTTTTGCCTAATTGTTATAACAAGGTTTTAATTCCAGGATTAGAAGTCCAAAAATTTCGAAAAAATGTGTAAAAAAAATAATTAAATAAACAAACAAATTCATGGAATTTTCAGAAAGTTTAATCAGGTCATCTACATAAGAATAGAAATATGACTATTAACATTATTTTTTCTGCCCAAAGTGGTTTATGCTTAATCTTGCTAACAATGTTTGTTTTTTTAAATGACAAATTTCAAAGAGTTAAAATGTGTAAAAAAAATAAAAATAAAAGATTACTGTAATGAGAATCTAATCAGGTAATCTATATATGCATACAAAAATGCTAGCAAAAATTCATGTGTATACATTGAATGGTTCTTGCCCAATATTGCTAAAAATCTTATTGAAACAGACTGACTTACAGAAGTATGGATGTACGTATTGGGCTGGACCAAATCAATATGTCCTCAATGACTAACGGAGGCAAGTGAAGTTCGGTTGACTTGTTTATATACAAATGTACTCGATTCAATCAGACTTCATTGCTATTTAGCTATTTTGATAACTTTTATCAGTGAATGGCATACATGTTTTGCAAACAAATAGAGTTTCTAAAGTAAACTTGTCAGAACTTGTAGAGCACAGTGGATACAATAGATAGGAAGATAAAACGACTCATGGTTTATATGGATCTAAATATAATAACTGGAGACATGAACCTAATAGTTTATCAAATTGTATTTCTTTGCATTAATGTATTATTATGTAAACAACATTTGGAAAAAAATATTTTTTGTTATATAGTAAAAATATTAATCAGATAGAGTGATTAACTTAACTTAATCCTGTGTTGAGAAAATTTATGAAGTGTGTCTGTGTGTGTGTCAGAGAGAGAGAGAGAGAGAGAGAGAGAGAGATCATTTTGAGATGATCTCCGATGTAAAGAAATGGATCTACATCACGTCCCACTGAATACCTAATTTTATTCCAAGGTTTGACAGCCTATAAATAGGGAGGGGGTGTTAAAGTACCAATGAATGGTGAATTTGTTTCAGATTTTGGTCTTACAATGCAAACAATTGAATCAAAGGTGAAATTAAAACCCAAATAAAACTTTATTCTTAGTATTGCAATGAATATCAAATTAGTTCAGAAGGTTGTAGATGATGCAAAGGATTGCATAAATGTCACATTTATCTTCTCATATATAACGGTGCATCGTGCTGGTTTGTCATTGGAAACTACAGCATGAGGACCTCTCATGTATTTGAAGGAAATAAAAGTCAATAAAAATTGTGAAGTGATTAGATAAACATTTTGATACAGATAAATAAAGAAGTATGGCTTAGCCGATTCCTTCAACAAGTTAAATTAAATTCTGAATATTTATAGACTTGTAGATCGACAATCTCTCTCTCTCACACACAAGCACAGTGACGGCTTTCCCATCAGGCAGACAAGACAGCTGCCTAGGGATTGAAAAATTCAGGGGGTGGCAGATTTTCAAGTATGAAAATCTGGCTTTTAAAAAAATTTATTTATTTGGTTCAAAAAAACTATACTTTGATTTTTCCATTATTTACAGGCATAAAGGTCTTTAAAGGCTCTAGTTTCAAAGCTTTGTTTTGGGCAGTGGGGAGGGAGTGCAGCAACTCAGACAATGCCTCATAAATCCATCACTGCGCACACACACTAGCACCTTAGCTTCTTTAATCAGAAATAATACCTATATTTCATTCAGTATGGCCAATAGGTCAAGGCATTTTTTGCCCATCATTGTGTTGTTATTGCTGTTCTTGTCATCTTCATCCTTTCTAAATATTTTGCAGGTACCCTATTACAATTTACCGATTTATTACCTACATCCCATACAAAAGAGTGACTTGCGCAAAATATTTTCTTTGATGTACAAAATTTTCCTACGGATATCTTTGTGAAACACACTTACGAAATAGAGCAAAATCTTACGGTTAAAACTTACGAAAATTTTGTGCGTAAACTTACACTGCTTCGTGAAACGGGCCTGGGACTTAAGCTCCAGAGCCTTCAGGGCTATGACTGAGACATGAGCCTATATCCCCAGGAAGGTACCTGATAACTGGAGGCAGAGACCAACGGCATAGGAGGGACTGACCACCCCTTGTGCTACTAGTCTCAGGAAAAATTCTGCACAAAACTCCTGAACCATCGCCTTGTTGTGGGAGAAGATCTGAACTGTTGAGTGGCTCCAGAAAGTCCCTCCAGACTGGAGAGAATCCTAGTGCCCTCAGGACCAGAAGATTTTGAACAGTTTTTATGGACATCTACCGTTTTTATGGACATCTACCGTTTTTAGGGATATCTACCGCACTTACTGTTTTATAGTTGAAATCTACCAATTTTGAAAATTAACAGATTTTTTTTTTTTTAAATGAAAAGATAAAAAAAACAAAAAACATTTGTATGCATTCTATCCATGCATTACAGACACCAGCCAGAACCGGAACTGTTCCAGCAGTTGTCGCAACTGCTGCAATCATGCATGGCTGAATGATCATATTAAGGCTAACATGATGTACACACCAAGCTGTTAATTGATCACCTTATTGTTGTAATCTGGAGAGTTTAGGCCAAATGTGAGATGTTTTTTGAGGTGTTATAAGTAATAAAGGAATCAAAGGTGGTCCATGATGGCTTTTGAGTCATTGATTAAAAAGGAAAGATTGAACAACAAATGACTTCGGCAGAACGCTTAAGTATTGTGATTTTGTTGTCTTGTTTAATTTGTTATTGCATTGTTCAAGATGTTTCAAGTTAACGTTTAATGAATAATAATTGAGCTGTTCCTTGCTCACGCTTACACTAGTGTAATGCAACACTGGTTAAACATATTAAGCGGCACCTATGCACAACATCAAAAGTGTCAAGAGAAACTGAATAAAGCAAGATATGCTTCAGATGCTGTTATGTATGATGTTTGTATACTTAACTTTTGTAAGTTGTATGGTTATTTGAAAATATATACTTAACTTTTGTCCAGTTGTTTACATAGTATTTTCACAGGCATTTCGCAATTAGACTTTTGTGACGTATGTCAGGTAGGCCAGTATTTTTCCCAATAAAATTACTCATATTGTGATGTGACATAGGTCATGTAGGCATGTGTATTTATATACAGATTTTGTTAAACAAATTCATTCCTATTCTAGAATTTCGGTTCTAAAAGATCAGTCTGTAAGGAATCTATTTTAGTTGTGTTGTTGAAATCAGATATAATTTGAGAGGAATTATTTACAATATTCATTGGAAATACTCAAGTTCATAAACTTTTGGATTAAAACATGATTTTGGCATTTATGTGAACTCATTCAAATACATTCTGGATTACATCTTTGTTGTACATCAAGACATTCAAGGCTATTGGAATTCATTCAGAACATTCTATTATTTTGGACTTGTGATTAGGACATCCAGGATTATTTGGAATTGAACTCACAAATTGTAAGTGTCTTTTGAATTTTCACTTTAATTGTCTGGAAATAAATTGCTTGTTGATTTTACTTTCTGTTACATATTTTTAAGACCTAGAGTCATAACACTAATCAACATCAACACTGATCATCCAATGAGTAAGGAGGACATTGATAGAGCAATTGGAGAATGGTTGACATCACAACTCGGAGGAAAACATTGATTTAAGTGAAATATTTGGAAATCTGAATAAACACACATTTCAATTTAATATGATTTTGCTTATTTCTTTTCATATTTAAAGTACAGCAATTGCAACATTGTGTGACAAATAACAGAAGAAAAGAAATAGGGCCCTATTGGGCACATGGAATTTGAGTCAGGTTTTGTGGAATTTGAGTCAGGGCTTGTGATTTTGTTCTGAAAAATATTTTCTTTGAGCACTGATCATGTAACTGCTCATGGGGGGTGATGGGAATAACTCTACTGGTTGCCCTCCAATGCATACGAGATCTCTAATCCCTCCTTGAAAACATTGGAGGAGAGTGGTGGGCTGCCTCTTTTAGCTGGACGAGGCCAGAGGTGACAGAACAGGTCCTGTCACATCCCCCATACCTTGAAACCAAGGCATAGACAACCATGATGTCATAGGAGGGAAAGATGACTCACTACTGGGCAATTAATTCCAAGGGTAAACTGAAACAGGGGCGGATGTCAATCCAATCCCCTTACCTAGATGGTCAAGCAAAGCTCGATTTCCTATCCCCAAGAGGGACTGGATGACATCATTGAGAAAGGGTCAGTATGTACCCGATTCCTTCCTTCCTCCCCACATATGGTGACTTACCACCAAGTCCCACCCATCATCTGACCAAAGGCAACAAATCAGACATTTCCCCATGCATGTACAGCCAGTACACAATAGGGAAGTAGGGTAAGTGTCCCACTGGGCCTTTTAATACCTGCACTTGCCGATACTTTGAGACATATCATGTCACTGATAGAGAATAAAATACAAAACAAAACAACCAGGAAATAAAAAGAGTAGACAATACTTTCCCTGACACTGGTACTAAATAGGGGAACAATTTACAGAAGTACTGCCTCAATTGGCAAGGTGCAAAAAAACCTCTACAAATACAAGAAAAACAAAAAACACTCAATGCAACGACTGGGAAGAAAATATCTCAATTGATACAAAAAGGGCAATGACTGACTACAAATATGTTTACCAACAACAAAAAAGCAAGGCTCAATCAATGCTAGCATTTTGCTATTTACAATTCTGAAATCACTAGCTGAAAAAAAAGAAAAGAAATAAAACCTTCTTGCTAGTGATATTTTGTACATTTTTATTTAAAAATAGGAAATATGCTAGTGGACACAGAAAACAGCCCGATTTTTCTAGATGTCAATTTACAGCCCACATATACTCACATGATCAGTCCAAGGGAAAAGAGGAAGGGTATTCTGTATGTTGACTTTGAGTAAGAAGTCAGATTGGGATCATGTTCTTTTCAATTCTGGGCCTGTAATTATAAACTGGAGGAACTATTATTTTGAACTGCATCCCAGAAAATGAAAGCAATGCAATAATAGCAGGTGATGTATTACAGCTATTTAAAATTGGGTGCTTTTAGGCTCTCAAAAGTATCTAAAAAATTTCTGCAAATACACATTTTGTAATCCTACACAACAATATATCTGGTATCCCACTTCAGCATATTATCTATGTAACTGTGTATTTTTTAATAAAAAGTCTCACACCATAGTGCATGTAGAAAGCCAGTGTTCAATGACTGAGCATGTGTCAAGTCTCAAGACAAACTTGAAAACTATTAATTACCGCTCACAATCAATATAAAGAACACCCTTGTAAACCTCCATCAGGTCCACACTTGTAAACCTCCATTAGGTCCACCTTTGTAAACTGCCCTCAATCTATTCCCAAAACAAACTCCAAAGCTATTTATCACCTCTTACATGTCTCAAGTCTCACGACAAACTTGAAAACTATTAATTATCTCTCACAATCAATATAAAGAACACCCTTGTACACGTCCATCAGGTCCACACTTGTAAACCTCCATCAGGTCCACACTTGTAAACCTCCATTAGGTCCACCTTTGTAAACTGCCCTCAGTCTCTTCCCAAAACAAACTCCAAAGCTATTAATCACCTCTTACAGGTCTCAAGTCTCAAGACAAACTCCAAAGCTGTTAATTAACTCATACAATTTAGTGATCACAAGATTTTAGAATTAGCACCATTTTCATTTAGGACCAACTATATATCATTAGAAGTCTTTTGGTAAAATACAATGTCTAAATGAACATCCCTAAGGTGAAGCAGTGACAGCAATATTTTCAAGATGGCCATCATGGCAGCCATACTAGATGCGCGACAGGCACCACTTTCATTTAGGACCAACTTGATTTCATAAGTCTTCTGATGAAAACCCTGTGTTAATATGACTTTCCATTTAGGAGTAGCAACAAGAAGATTTTCAAGATGGCTGCCATGGTGGCCATACTGGATGTCTGATCAGCACCATTTTCATTTAGAACCAACTAGACATCACAAGTCTTTTAGTGAAAACCCATTGTCAACATGACCATCCATCTAAGAGGAGTAGGATTAAACAATATTTTCAAGATGGCTACCAAGGCAGCCATATCTGAGATCAGATCAGTAAAATTTTCATTCTGGACCAACTAGACACCACAAGAAGTCTTTTGATAAAAATCCCATGTCAATATGACTTTCCATTTACTAAGGGTAGCAATAATGTTTTTCAAGGTTGATGCCATTTTTATTTAGAACCCACTAAGAAGTCGGTAAGAAGTCTTTTGGTGAAGACACCATAAGAAGTCTTTTGGTGAAAACCCCATGTTGATATCACCATCCATGTGCAGTAGCAATAGCAAGATTTTCAAAATGGCCATCATGGGGTCATATTGGAGGCCAGAACAGCACCATTTTCATTAAGGGTGAACTTGCGGAGTTGTGGTAGCTCAGTTGGTAGAGAATAGGACTCGTAATCCAAGGGTCACGAGTTTAATACCCATCCAGGCCAGCCTGGGTTGGCTGCCTTTATGTGTCCTTGGAAAAGGTACTTAGCTCCCATTTCCTCTGCACGT
The DNA here is from genome assembly GCA_029931535.1 of Margaritifera margaritifera. Lineage (NCBI taxonomy): Eukaryota > Metazoa > Mollusca > Bivalvia > Unionida > Margaritiferidae > Margaritifera > Margaritifera margaritifera. The sequence continues at coordinate 1,433,871 of JAQPZY010001507.1, read as the reverse complement.
TAAAACCCACAAAAAAACGGGACACATGAGACATCATAAGAAGTGTTCGGGTGAAAACCTCATGTCAACATGCCTTTCCATTCAGGAGTCTTAGTGATAACAAGATTTGCAAGATTGCTGCCATGGTGGCCATATTCAACATTAGATTGGCACCATTTTTATATTGGACCAAGAAGACAACTAGACACCATTAGAAGACTTTCAGTGAAAACCCCTTGTTGGTATGACCATCCATTCAGAAGAAGTAGTGATAAGATTTACAAGATGGCCGTTGTGGCTTCCATAGTGACAATCAAGTGGCACCAATTTTATTTAGAACCAGACTGTGGATGAATGTGTGTGTAAAGTTTCATGGCAATCCTCCCAAGTAGTTTAGGAGGAGTAGCAATAACAAACTTGAGCTAATCTATCACCAGTAAAGCTAAAAACTGCATTAACATATCTTAACTTGAATCTAATATCTTCAAACGGTAATTTATTGGAAAGAATTTTATAACTATTTAATAATGGAAGCAAGCTAAGTACATGCAAATGTACCCCTAACTTATTATACAAAGCTTCTCTCCTAAAAATGACTGTACTTGGAAAGATCAGATGATCCAAAGTGTTTGGTAGTATCATATGACTATATGAAATGGTGCAATACCATCTCACTTAATATTCACAAAGTAGTTTACATTGTATCATAAAGTAGAAGGACTTAATATACAAATTCCACAACACATCTGTGTTATTCCAACCTATTTAATAATATGCATATTAATCCATTATAAATATGAAATATTTGTCAATAAGAGCAATGCAATAGCTAACAAATGAACATCCTTGACCTATGATATTTTGACTCCAAAATCAGCAGGGTTCTTCCTTACACATCCTCAAAATATGGTAACTGTAGATGGTAGATGACTAAAGTTATTGTGCAGAAACCAAATTGATAACAAACAAACTGATTTTGAGACAGATACATGTACAACACAACATAATATGCACTGCATTTTGGTAGGCATACTAAAACGGGCTACAGTGACAGAGTTTTGGTATGCTCAATTTACTCTCCTTAAGATGCATCAATTTGATGCCTGTAGTGACAGAGTTTTGGTATGCACAATTTACTCTCCTTAAGATGCTCAATTTGATGCCTGCAGTGACAGAGTTTTGGTATGCTCAATTGACTCTCCTTAAGACACATCAATCTGATGCCTGTAGTTGTTCATGATACTGAGGGTGTTAGAAACAAATGGCTGAAAATATATAAAGTCACTCTAGCATGATAAATGTCAGTGACCTATTTTTGTATGGTTGGGTAACTCTCCTGGATATGCATTTGCATACACATACCAATTTTCCTGTGTGTAATCAAATGCAGAAAAGAAAAAAAATCTGATTTACTGAACTTTCTCAGTGCTGAACTGGAAAGATGAGCAAATCATTTTGCTTAAAATATTTGAATAGATCCTTGCACTCATTCTGCTCAAAACTGGACAAATTAAAGAAAACTACTTATTTGTTAAAGGGCTCCACAAACACTTTAACATTGGAACAGTCTGTAGGTGAAACAAGATCCAAGTTATTGAGGGTGTAATGAATGAATAACTGAAAATACAAAAGTAACTCAAGCATGAAAATTAGGTCACTGTTACCTTCTTTTGGTACTATTTAACTACTCTCACTCAGAAACACTCACATAACAATTTTCACAACTGCAGATTAAACAGTATCCAATATAATGTGGGCATAGCAATTGAATGAAACCATGACGAACCAGATTCCTCAGCTAGTCTGTATTGATGTATCTTTGTGCATCTAACTAGGGGGGGGGGGGGGACCTGGGGGGCTGAGTGGTCTAAAACTTTCGCCTTTGCAGATCACTCATGTTTCACCTCTGTGCAAGTGGGTTTTGAGTCACGACTCAGCTTACATGGGTATGTGAGAAAGCTTGCCAGTAGCTTCCCATGGGTTGGTGGTTCCTCCTGGGTTCTTCCTTCACCAAATATACTGGCTGCCATGTATAGCCTATCATGTGCTGAAAAATGGTGTTAAACCCACAAGTCCAACATACCAAATTTGATAATAAAGATATTTTCTTATATGTGTGATATAACATGTTCACAAGTCAAGTGCAGTACCAATATCTCTGTCCTAGCTTTGACCTTTAACCTGATATCATAGATAGAAGATCACTCAACTCTGATACTGTCAAGATATACCCACATCCTAAGTTGAGTTTATCCGGAGTTGTTCTGTGGAAACTGGTGTATCACCTGTGTCCATGTGCTTGTCAACATAACCACTGTTGTTGACTTAAGAAACTATAATACATTGTTTTCAAATAAGCTGATGTCAACAGGAAAATGGCTATCTGTGCTTACACAGATCAGAAAAAAATGAATGTAGAAATTTGACCCCAAAATCAATAGGTTTCTTTCTTACCTTAAGTGCAAGTCATCAACAAAGTTTGGTCCAGGTCCGTGATGTAGAACTAATGTTGTTGTGCTGAAATGATTTTTCTTCTGTCATATGCAATGACCTAGACCTTTTGACCCCAAAATCAAAAGGTATCTTGCTTACCAAAGTGCAAGCCATCCACAAGGTCAATGTATGTGATGTAGGACTAATTTTATTGTGCAGAAAACATTTTTTCTTCTTGCAGTCACTGTGACCTTGACCTTCATCCTTTTCCTTAACCCAAGTGGAAGCTAATCCACAAAGTTTGGTAATGTAGATGACAGAGAACTCAAGTTATTGTGTGAAAATCATTTTTCTTCTGTCAGTCACACTAACACTGACCTTTGAGCTTTGAAACAAAATCAACAAGGTTCTTCCTTATGCCACAGTCTAGTAACTGAAGATGGTGAACTTCAGTTGCTGTTCAGAAACCACTTTTCTTTTTCACTCAGTGACATTAAACTTTGACCATTTATCACCAAAATTGATACGGTTCTTCTTTAACTCAAGTGCAGTATATCCACAAAGTTTGGTAACTGTTGATTGTGGCGAACACAAGTTATTATGCAGAGACCATTTTCTTTTTTCAGTCACAGTGACCTTGTCCGTCAAGTTTTTGACCTTGAAATCAATAAGATTCTTCCTTACCCCAAGTGCAAACCATCCACAAAGTCTGGTAACTGTCAATGATGGACAACTCCAGTTATTGTGCAGAAACAAAATTAGTAATAAATGGACAACATAATATGCTCTGCCTTATGGCAAGATTATAAAAAGTTACTTAACATGATAATATGCTCTGCCTTATGGCAATATTATAAAAAGTTACTTAACATCATAATATGCTCGGCCTCATGGCAAGATTATAAAAAGTTACTTAACATCATAATATGCTCTGCCTTATGGCAAGATTATAAAAAGTTACTTAACATCATAATATGCTCTGCCTTATGGCAATATTATAAAAAGTTACTTAACATAATATGCTCTGCCTTATGGCAATATTATAAAAAGTTACTTAACATCATAATATGCTCTGCCTTATGGCAATATTATAAAAAGTTACTTAACATCATAATATGCTCTGCCTTATGGCAATATTATAAAAAGTTACTTAACATCATACAAGGTATTCTTTAAATAATAAAAATCCATTCAAACCTCTTAACTTGTTTATGTTATCATGCTCACGTGACACAAGATGCCCCCCACCCCACCCCCAATTAATATCCTTTGACCTTGAGATCTATATCAGAGTGCTGACTATCAAACTTGTTTATTCAAAAGCAATGAAATACGAAGTCTGGTCAAAATTCATTTCCACATGTACAAGTCACTGTGTTCATAAGCCCAATGAAGTACAAAACTATTCAAAAGTAGTGATGATAACAAGACAGAGCTCAAGTTAAGCATTGTATTTCCACATTTTATGCAAACCAACTAAAAATGCATCCAGAAAATCTTAAATGCTTTAAAACTACACAATTTAATTTTAAGCTGCAAGCAGTCCATGTTTCATGATCAATATAAACTATACTGTCAGTCCATGTTTGGGATGTTTCATGCACATTTGAAATAATAGTACTTCATCATTATGAAAACACTCGCTCAAATAGTGCTATATAATCTAATGCAGCATGAATTAGTCTTGGACACTAAGACGTATTCTAAATGTCTTGATGATTAGAACTATTTCTGGTATTGCAAGCTTTTGTATGATAAGGACTCTTTCTGGTATTGCAAGCTTTTGTATGATTAGGACTCTTTCTGGTATTGCAAGCTTTTGTCTTACATTTTTCACAAAATGACCATCTAATTTCAAAGAAGAGTACCAACTGGCACATGACCTTTTCCCTACTAATGAATCTGACCTTGTGACTTGACTATTATATGATATTGTGTGAACATGTGCAAAGTTAAATCAAATTATCTGTAGAGGTTATAAAGAGGCTTACATTATCCCTTATGACCTTGACCTTCAGGAATGGGGCATGATTGAATATGCTAGACTGTCAAGTCAAAATATTTAACAGACTAGTTACATATTTTCAGTGGTTCAAAAGCGTGATTAAAATTTCAGTGATTCAAAAGATAATTACACAATTTCCATTACTGTGATCATGCCCATGAAACGGGACATGGTTATGGTATGCGACACGCGGTATATACATGATATATATTGGGCTAAACTGTCATTAAAATATCATAGTGCTGGAAAAGTTATTCTCTGCACAAGGATACAAGTCATCAAATTACATTTTCCCATTTTATTACAGGACCAGTTCAAATGTTTAGTGAAAACCACATTCTGAAGCAACAATCTACTAGTTAACCCTTTACCTCACATAAGCGCTTTTGGATGCTTGTACCGCATTCTAACAGAAGTACCTTTCGATGTCTCTGTCTGATTTGCATTCAAGCAAATTTGGATGCCTGTGCATCCGCGCTTCAATGATTAGAATTATGACCATGAAGGCTTCAATAAGTCAGATATAGGCTCCAATATCGATGCAGGCAACAATGCTATTTGATAATCTATCAAATTTGCATGATTTAGTGATATAGACGTAGACAACGAAATAGTAGATTTAAAGGTTTAATAAAGTCAGCTACTGTTGGTCAAAAAGCTTCACTGACTTGACAGTGAATGAGTTCTCTCACGATTTTAAAGCATATAAAAAATTCTTCATTGAAAAATAATTATACAATCATAAAGATCTAATTTTACTCTTAAAACTATCTATAGATACCAGATATGTACAAAAAAGGTAAAATGGTCACAATTTATGTTCAACTTAACATACACTACACTGCTCTAAATTTTCCTGGCAGGCCTATTTGTCAGTAACACATTCTATTTAATGCACACCGCACTGTGGTTTTGGCACAGGTATATTGAGAGCATAAACAGTAACAGATGCTACGAGATAATGGGTTGAAGTGTTTTAGTGAAAACTGCAATGTACATGTATGAGATAATGGGTTGAAGTGTTTTAGTGAAAACTGCAATGTACATGTACGAGATAATGGGTTGAAGTGTTTTAGTAAAACTGCAATGTAAAAACAAGCATCTATTCTAGACCACTTCCAAGTGTTTTGGATGTTAGATCAGCATCACTGTCTGACATGTAGCAATTTTGGACGTTAAATCAGCATCAAAGACTGACAATGTAGCTGTACTGGAGATAATAAAAGCATCACTGTCTGACAATGTAGCAATTTTGCAGGTTAGATCAGCATCACTATCTGACAATGCAGCAGTTCTGGAGGTTAGATCAGCATCATTTTAAAATAGGTCAAACTACATATTGCAAGCAATATTCTAAACTAGCACCTGCTTGCCGGTACAACACAAATTTTTGGGTCAGGTTAACACAAAAAAAAAGTCTCTCAAAGAGACTGGTGCTCTACTGGGCAAAAAGAATTTCCAAGATTTTCAAATTAGCTGCTTTAGTGGATATACTGGATGTCCGATTGGCACCATTTTTATTTAGGACAAAGGAGACATCATTAAAAGTCTTTTAGTGAAAACCCCATGTCTATATGACCATCAATTCAGGGGGAGTAGTGACAAGGAGTAGCAATAACAAGATTTTCAAGTTGGCTGCCATGATGACCATATTTAGACCAGTCTATGACCAGTAGATATAAAAATATATGGTCCTTGTTTCCAGCTCAAAATACAGAAAGGATTATGAGAAGCAAATCCGACGGACTAAGAACTTTTTAAAGATGCTGGTCATTTAGGTCAAAGAGAAATTTAGGGAAATAGGGAATACTGAGTTTTAGTGAGAACTACATGTCAATACAACCATCTGTTTAGAAGGAGTAACCACAAGAAGATTTTCATGATAGCCACTGTTGTGGCCATATTTGAAGATCATATTTTCATCCTAGGTCAACTACACATCGTATGAATTTTTTTTTAGTGAAAACACCAGGACTACGTAACCATACATTCTGGAAAAGTTGCAACATAAAGATTTGTTGGCATCATTTTAACTTAGCACCATCTACACGTCATCAGAGAACCCCATGTTGATCTGACCATCTGTGCAGGAGAAACAGCAACAAGATTTTTACGATTTCTGCCAAGGTAGCAATGTTGTTTGTCAGATTGGCATCATTTTAATTTATGACCATCTTAATGACGTAAGTCTTTTAGTGAAAACCCCATCAGTTCATAAGAAGTAGCAATAATTAGATTCTCAAGAGATCTGTTTTATATAAAGTCTTTGAATGAAAACTCCATGCCAATATGACAATCCATTCAGGAGAAGTAGTGAGAACCTTCTGAAGATAACTGCCTTTGTGGAAATTTTTTATGTCAGACAAGCACCATTTTCATTTTAGATCATCTACATGTCATAAGAATTGTTTCAATGAAAAATCGATGTAAATTTGACCGTCCATTCACCAGGAGTAGTGATACCAACATTTTCAATATGGCTACCATGGTGGGCACTATTTTCATTTTGGTCCAACTAGACCCCATGATCAAACTGTATGCAAAGTTTCACACCTTTCCTCCAGGTTGTTTAGGAGGAGCAGCAATAATAAATGCTAACAGATGCCAAATGATGGCTGCAGGACTATCACATAAATATTTCTGACAACACTTCTGTCAACAGCAGAAAACTGACACCTATATCTCACCATGCTAATGCCCATGTGACAAAATGGAGCATGAAAACTTAAATAGCAATATCCTGCAAACAATGCTAATAAGGACTTATTTCCCTTTAAGTTTTGACAATTATTTTTCTAGTGCCTGTTTGCAAAACTACCTTGTTTGTTCTCCAAATAATGTTATAGATCTTCTGTAATATATTCTCAATACAACAAGTGTTTTAAGCGAGGCTGACCCAGAGAAACTGTTTTCAATTTTCATCTTGATGTAGAGGAAATCCTCCCCCAGAAAAATAATGTGATGTATTGTAAACAAATTACTGGACTTGCGGTATTTAACGTCCCAGGAATAATTTTTTTCAAGAATATAAAATGGGAGAATTGTTTTATTTCTAAAGCAGAGTCCAGTGGAGAATAAAAAAAAGACGTAGATAATTGGTTTTATATCACAGAGACAGAAATCAAGCAGGGGCTGAAAATTCCTTGCAGCCGAGGTCCTGGACCAACATTTTTTTTTTCCTCTGAACTTAGCTATTTTTACAAATCAAAGGTATGGTGGACTCTGTCTCAATTGAGTCACACAATGCATACTTAACTATGCAGATGAAGATATAAGCTGAAATGAGAAACGAAAAAGTGGAATCTAACAAGAAAATATGGTCCCCAGATGCAGAGTGGTCTAAGGTGCTTGCCTTTACAGATCACTCACACATCTTACCTGCCTCCACAAATTTGAATCACAGCTCGACCAAAGTGGGTATGTGAGAAAGATTGCCAGTAGCTTCTTGTGGGTCAGTGGTTCTTCCCCGATTTTTCCTCCACCAAATATACTGGCACCACACACAGCCTATTATGTGCTGAAAAATGGCATTAAATCCCACAAAAACAAATTCTAAGAAGAAAACATATTTAACACTGTAACAAACTGCTGCATGGGATAACATGTGCTGTATTACATGCTTGGTGTGACTTCAATGAAATAATGGGACCCGAGTGGCACAGGACCAAACACAGCATAAATTCGATTCAAAAGTCCCAGACCCAGGAATAAAGAAGAATATATAAAGAATTAAAAAAAAAACCCCAGCCCCTGTGATCTTTTCAAGTTTTTATCACCAAGACAAAACATATTCTTCAAGAAAAACCATATTCTGCTCAAGGACAAGATCTTCTTTTTTACTGAATTCTATTATCTTAAAAGATCTTACTTTCCTCCATGTGTCAGATGCAAGTCACTTACACAGACTTTACATCATGCAAAATGTTCCAAGTCGTGACTTGAAGAATGTAAGAAACATAATGCAATAGTCTTCTAAATATATAAATCTGCTTTCTCCTTCTTGGTGGCGTTTTAGTGGGCATAATTTTACCTCTTTAACTATATAGAATAAATTTTCCTGTATTGTATCTAGCAGTGAGAAAAACAAGTATAGAAATGGAACTGGTAATACCTTGGAAATTTTTTACTGCTTAAAATAAAGCTGACTCTACAAAAAATTGGAGAAAAAGGGATCATAAGTTGGAGCACATTTCCTTGTTTAAAAAATCAGAGAAACTCTGCAGAATCCAAGATCTTAGCATCGTTGTTGATCATCTGACTGGTCATCAGAATGGTACATAAAGCACATTTTCAAATGTGACAAACTTACAGAAGACCAGTCTTATACAATTTGTGACAAAGACATAATATTATCACAAGACCAAGTGAGTGATAACAGAGTAGACGAGAAATTAGCAATTTTTTTCAAACAAGCCAGAATACCTTTTTTAATTTCGGTTAAATGTGCAAAAATTACAACTCTTAATTACATCCTTAACCACTGCATGAACATATTGCATTGCATGTGAAAGATTAGTTTTGCAACCCATTTTTTATTACACCATTACACCTAAGCAAAAATTTAATTTGGAATGCTGCAGGGGCCACACCATAAGTTCACTTGTCCTTAACAATTATGCAAGTTAAAAACTACTGCACAATCAAGAAAATTTGTTCCCTTTCTGAAAATAGACCTTGAACCTAGCTCTCAGAGTCTGTAGAAAGTAAAATCCCTCAAGGTGATTACTGTGACCAGATTCTCACCTCACTCACATTATCACATGTTGAGTTTTCTGAAGAGCTGGTGAAGTGCTCTTGTTTCTGGTCCAGCTGCCGTGTTATATCACCATTAGATAAATCCTCTACCCTGTGTTCCAAGCTTGAAACTGCTGCCAAACTTTGGTTATGACTGGTATTGTCTCTGATAGCTTGATAATCAATGCCATTGTTACATGGCGCAATGCACTCTGTCCTACTGTCATCATTTGTGAGATCAATATAGGAATCTTCAGTCAAATCTACTATAGAACTATTTACACGAGTCTCCTTTTCATTTGTTAAATCTATCACAGGCTTATTTGCTTCATTCTCTTGCTCATCTGTGATAAAACTAGAAGAATCTGACTGATCAGCTTTTGCTATGATCTCTTTTTCCACATTTGTTGAGACAGGCACTGCATTTAAATCAACCACAACAGTGTCCATGACAACAGTTTCCTTAGATACAGTGTCCATGACAATGGGTTCCATAGACAACTCCACTCCCAGTGCAATTTTCATCTCAGTGACAAAATTTTGGTCTATAGCTTCTAGATTTACCATGGGACTATGATCCCCACTCCCTGACTTTGTAAAATCAGGAGTTGGACTAGATGGTTCACAGTTATGAAAATGTACTTGCTGGGACTGACATAACGGTTCAACTTCTTGTACAAATGTCTCTGTCTCTATGGAAATAGAGTCAAGTGTTGGCTCAATCCTCATTTCCATGGCAACAATGTCAGTATTAGTGATGCTACTCAATGAAAGTGACAGATAGTCTATTTCTGAGGCATGCTGTGTCTGCGCATGCTCGGTGCTCAATGCAACAGGTGTGGAGATGTTAGGAGGTTGAACTGATTGCAAAAGCATTGTGGACTCCTCCAAAATGTGACTTTTTACTTCCAAAACAGTGTCTGCCTCTGAGAGATCAGTTGTAATACAGGTGTTCTCTTGCCATGATGACTTGGTCTGTTGCCTAGGCAACCAAGTCTCAGAGTTCTCTCCACCCCAACACTTGTCTCGTGAATTAGAAATATCTTTACTTCCCTGTCTCACATCATTTTTGACCGGTGTTTCATTGTCACTAGGTCCTTCTGGTGGTTTTATAGCCTTCCTTGCCCCAGGACCTTTCTTTCTAAAAATCCACAGAATCCCAATCAAGGCTGTAACAGCTGGCACTGCATAACTGAGTATCACTCGAAGATTTGGCATGATTTCTGGGCACTTTCAATCTGCAATTATAAATATGTCCTATTTTAATCAGTAACAATAGACTGATACAGCTCAGTTATCAACTGAACATTAATTCAATACAAAAATAGACTGATACAGCTCAGTTTTGAAGTGAACATCAATTCTATTCAAAACTTCCATGGAATGCTAGATCTCGCCTGCTATGCATAATCAACAAACCTTGCAAAGTCACTTGAGAGAAGTGGGTCACTGTGATTTAATTTTGCCAGTGTTGAGAAGTATTTCTAAAGATAAAAGCACCCATCAAGTTTCATGACTGTAAATGGAACAAAGTCTGTGAAACCGAGTTAAATGCAAGTAATTGACCACAGGAGCGTAAAAAGCAGGTGACTGTGACCTCCTTTTGTCAGAGAGTAGTGTTCCAGCTAGGCAGGTACATAAGTGTGCATCAACCCATCCCCCCAACAGCATGCTCAGCCCTTATTTCTGCCCCATCCCTATTCCATTTCTATGATTTACACCCCGCCGTACTTTTTATCCCCAATACTGTGCCCCCTTCTCGATCGGCAGACCAAAAAATTTAAAGATGAAAAATGGTTTTATTCATCGAGATGCAAATATAAAGAATGTGCTATTCAAGGCAAGTCATCCGATAAAACCTGAGATGTGTCTGGGATTACAACTTTTTCAAACCAGGAGGTAGTAAGCGAGATCAGCAATAAACTCATTCACACAAATGTAATGAAAAATCTCAAGGTCAGATTTAAACGAGAAAAGTCTCAACATATCAGAAATACTCCTATCAAAGGATTTTTAGAGTTATTCAAAGTCTGGAATGGATGTAATTTGTTGCTTCCTCATGATGCAATCCTCATATATAGTGTAGCAACAAATAAATATGTCAACAATTATTTCTGACAGTTACATTTCATGAAGTTAATTAAAAGCAGCTGTAGGGTCTATTCTTGAACTGAACATGAGCGAGTGATTCCCCTCTCGATCTGAAAAAAGCACAGGGGACTTTCTCAACATAGAAGAAATAAACGTTGGGCTCGAAAATATGAATATACTCATCAAGTTTAATGACTGTACATACCAGTGGCAGAGAAACTGAGCTAAATGTAAAAACTAAACATTGACACCCACACAGAAAAAGAAAGACATTTCTATTGAAAAAGTGATTCCTACATTTCATCTATGCTTCACAGACAAACAGTAGCACTTACAAGCCAACTTCACCTATTGTCATCCATCAAATCTTATATCTGGCTTTATTTATCTATGGACTCCAAAAGGACCTTGTATGACGGTCAAGATCATACCACATAGTGATCCCATTCTATAACATTGGGAAGCCATTCTAGGCCAGTGATTCCATTCTATGACATTGGGAAGTCATTCTAGGACAGTGATCCCATTCTATAACATTGGGAAGCCATTCTAGGACAGAGGTTAGCATGCCAAACTCACGACCAGAAGGGTGCAGGAATCTCCATAGCTAAGAAAACTTAGGAAAACTGATGTTGGACCAATTACTCATTCCCTATTTTAGTGATACAAAATGAAGAAAAGGCCAGGGTCTATATGTAGAGTCCACAATCAAAGCATTGCTGTAAAAACTGTGACCAATACTCCAAGATCAAAAGGTTAAGCAAGTATGCCACAGAATGATTCATCTTAGTTTCAAACTTATTCATCAAAAGCAAGAACAAAATCAATCCGACATTTAAAAATAGTAGGAGCCATCAAGAAAATCTGATGGGCCAAGTATCTCTTAATATCGCTCTTGGAGCAAAACAAATGCCACATCTTAATTGGTCATATTGGGGTTTCGCAAATCAATTATATCCGCAAATCAAAATGGACTTTTTCATTTTGCTTTGTTACATCACTTTTGGTTGGCATTAAAGTGAAAACTCTATCTCAAAGTTTTATGATCTCTAGGCCTGATCACACCAGGTCATCTGCCCTGGTCATTTGTGATCTCTAAGCCTGACCACACTAGGTCAGCTACCCTGGGCAAGACACTTTACTCCAACTGTCTTGTCAGTGTCCTTGGGCAAGACAAGTTACCCCAACTGCCTTGGCATGACCTTACCTTTCATGTATTTATGCCCCATAAAGTATACCAATCAATCAATCAATATAACTTTCACCTGCCTTACTGTGACATTTGAGTCATATTACCTAGTACTTACAGGCAATTTTGCACATGTGCTCAACTTTTAAAATCACATGTACAATGAATTAATTATCAGAGTCTTCCATATCTGAGATCAGACCCTGTAGAAAATAAAGTTTATCAGGTCACATGTATTTTTCTAACGCTCTTTTGAGAAGTTAGAAGTTCTACAAGCCAATATTTTCCTCCTTTCTAGAAATTCAGATATAGTTCAGCAGATTTGTAAAAGTGCATTTTTTTTATTTTCATTATCTGGAATGTATGTCAGTTTGGCAAATAACTTTCAAACCACTTGAATGAAGACATTTAGGATCTGTTCATCCACCCCGTGTTTGCAAGATCTTGTTGGGATTATAAAGAAATAAATGTATGATGAAATTATAAATTAAACTCTAGGGGGATGGAAGGGACAATACACGTGTAATTCCAAATCACACACTTTGTACATTTCAAAGGGTGCATAGTAATATAAAAAACAAGAGGCCAAAGTGGGTCAAAGATTGCTTACCTAACAGCCTCATTCAAAAGCAGTTGGCTAAGAAATCTGTGTCATAGGATGCTTTCTGTATAAACTTCTTCCTATGCCACTGATTTCAAGTTATGAAGGTTTCTCTCTATTTTGTATCTTTATCTACATTTGATAGCGCATCTGCATCGTTGTTCAATATTGAAAAACCTCAATCCCAGGATGTTTTCTGTCAAAGATGGTCAAATTGTGTTGAGCAGTATTTGAAAAGTTCATTTAAAGATTTTTCTATTTGGCAATGGCAGCCATATTTGATGGTGGATCAGCACCATGTATATAAAATTGAAAATGTTTCTTGCCCCAATGCTTTATAGCAAATTTGGTTAATTTCTGTTTTGCAGTTTTGGAGAAGCCAATTAAGTTTTTAAATTTTGTGTAAATGTTGGCCATATTTAATGGCAGATCAGCATTATTCGTACAAGGCTGAAAATCCTTTATACCAATGTTATCTGTTGAGCATTTTTTGAGAAAGTCATATACAAGTTTTTTTATTTTTAGCAACAGTGCCCAGATTTGATGAAAAAAAGACATCATTTATAACAGCTTGAAAGCTCTTCATGCCAGGATACTTTCTGTCAAAGTTTTTCAACTTTTGTCAAGTAGAATTTGAAAAGTCCTTTAAAGGTTTTCTATTCTTAGCAATGGTGGCCATATTTAACAGCTGATTGGCATCATTTGCAATATCCTAAAAGTCATTTTTGCAAGGAGTTTTTTTGTCAAATTTTATCCAATTCCATTTAACAGTTTTTGAGAAGTCGTTTAAAGGCTTTTCTATATAAAAGTGACCATATTTGAAGGTGGATCTGCATTATTTGTATAAACTTTAAAGCCCTTTATACCACAAATCTTTCTCTCCAATTAAGTCAAATTCTGCCAAGTGTTTTTTTCGTATTTTTTTTTCTTCAAATATTTTTCTATTTTCGGTATTGGCAACCATATTTGATGGCAGACAATCTGTACTAAGTTGAAAGCCCCTCATGACAGGATGCTCTCTGCCAAATTTTTGTCAAAATTGGTCTAGTAGTTTTTTTTTTTTTAAATCAATTTAAAATTGCAACTGCTGATGTACACATGACAGAGAACATGATGGATGCTGGGTCATATCATTTGCTCACTTAGCCCAATGGACTGGTGAGCTTACTAGAGAACTCAATGCTGACAAATACAAAAACCCATTTTACATACAAGTATTATCTTGGTGATGGCACACCTGTTTCTTGCCACTGCAGGGAGTGCAACATAATCAATTTCCGTTGACTTGCTCTGTGAAAATTGTATTCTAGCATTACTTTTTACAAGTTTTTGTTTTATAATGACCTGATTGTACAGGATAGCAACTATCAATTAATGGAATGCCTGCAAGAAACATCAAAATGAAAAGATAATTACATCCGGTCATGGATAAGCTTAACGGGTACTCTGAGTACTTTTTAAACAAGGAAAAAAGCCTGTGTATTCAATTACGTTTCCTAGGTTTTACGGGTTTAATGCCATTTTTCAGCACAAGATAGGCTATACATGGCAGCCAGTATATTTGGTGGATAAAGAACCTAGGAAGATCCTGGGAAGAACCAATGACCCACTGGAAGCTACTGGCAAGCTTTCTCACATACCTATGTTGGCTGAGCCAAGAGTCAAACCCAGGCAGACAGAGGTGAGTTGTGAGCTGTGTTGCACATAGGAGTCCAAGGGCAAGAGACAGTGTCCCCCTCCCTCCAAATCTGGGGGAGACATGAAAATAATAGTACATAATGCACAAATAGTGCTATAAAAACGAGATAATCTTGTTTGCTTTGACAATTTTGACACCTCAACTTTGTGGTCTGCACTGTACTATCATATTATCCTTGACAATTTTGCAATAAAAGTTTTATCATGTGCTCAAGTAACTCCTGGAAACATTAACATGTTTGAATATATTGTTAACCTGAAATGAGCTGTACCATGGAATTTTCTGTTCCGGATCTTGCTCTCACATTTAACTTTAGTGTACACTCATCATCTACCAGCATTTATTACAATAAATACCTATATTTTCTGAATTACTTTATTTCCAAACTAACAAATTAATTAAATGCCAAATTGTGTATTTGTATAAATGCAATCTCTTTTGTCAACCTCAAAATGAGTTAAATCTTCCTCGCAGTAGGGGTGACTTTAACCTCGAAAATATGTTACACTAATGGCCATAAAACACTTTACATTGCAACTCAACCATCACAAACTTTGAATGTTTTCATTGCCAGATACATTGTTTTAAAATAGATATTCACTGTCTTCTTGCAGTTTTATCACCTTTGCGACTTTGGACATTGCTAGTGCCAACAGAGACATGGATGAACATCCACTAACAAAAAGTTCTGGCATTTTTTTAATTTTTTTTCTGACGAAAAATTTGGGGGACACAGGCCAAACAATTGCGGGCTAACTGTGAGTTCACGCTCAATGTGCAACACTGCAAGTGATCTGTAAAGGTGAGCACCTTAGACCACTCAGCCACCTGGGACCCCATATACAATAAAGAAGACCACAACAAAATTCAGAACATTAAAGACTTTTCAATGTTGAAAGGGTCATTGCGCCTGAAAATTGGGCCATGGTACCTCTGAATACGGTTATAGCATGATAGATTTTGGGGCATGGTGTGTCATAGGCAAAAATGGCTTGTAGGAAACACTACTACCTTCACTGTGACAAGTGCCTATAATAATGTCATAACATCAGCCATTTTTCTGTAGGCCCTAAGCAAATTAAAAATTATGTCAGTTCGGTATAACTGGAATATTGAGAGTCATGTGGACTATAGTACTACAGTGGGAATGTTGAAAGGATTAAGAAAAAAAAAACTAGACCATCTCTGTGCATCCTGATGGAGTTGCCGCAGCTGCTCACAGAGAATAGCCACACACACCACTCTTTCTCGTGGAATTGCATCCGACAACTCAAAAGGAGTGGAAGTGGTCTTGATAAAAATGGACATGATCTATTGTTTATGACCCCTGCAAGCATGCACTAAAGATGTTCAGTGAGACAGACAGAGGGGAAGATAGAGGCACTGATTTGTCTACATTGTTATCTCTTTCAGGAGCAATTTGCTTACTTTTTTATATCGAAAAAAACGTGATATTACAGTTAATCATAAACATTTGCTAGTTATAAGTAAGATAATGAATGATACATAATGTCAAATCAAATTTCTGATAATACAAGCATAATGGTAGTGCCTCATGAACTTTATTAATAGTATATTTTGCGTAATGAATCTAAATGTAAAGTTTTTTTTTATGTTTTTATTTACTATGTTATCAGAATCTACAGATGGATTAATGTCCTTATTTCTGTTGCAGTTTGCACAATTTATTTTTTTAATGATCACATGAAAGTCAGTGATATTGTACTCCCTGTGAAAATCATGATAAACGTTAAAGTTAACAGATTTATATTACGATTAGGTTATTGACCTATCATTTCCATACGATTTATTATTTATTGATAAACATTTTTGTTTTATATTTTCCCCTATAAAAAAAATAATTAGCAAATAATAGGATACATGTGGAGATAATACACTGATGCATCAGGCCCTAAATTTGTTTGAAAATAAAATCTCTGAACATCTGAGATATTACAATTTTCCACATTATTATTCATTTTTCCTACAAGTTTAATTCAGATTTATTATGGACAATTATCAAACTTCTATTGTTAATTGCGTGACCATAATTGGGACTGTTAAACACGTGCCAAGTCAGATGGCTTTGTCTAATACAAAGTCACCTTTCCCAAACTAAAATTAACATTTCTATGCTAACCCATTTCAATATTTTATAATTATATTGACAATGGTGACTGCCTTGATTTCTGTAGAAACGCCTGAAAATAATTATCTTGTTCCGATTGAAGTCAGGGCTGAGCAATTCCCATAGCCCGACGTCCCGGACTATTCATTTTTGAAGTCGGGCATGTAAAATTTCCCAAGTCGCTAGCCCGGGACAAGTGCTTTTTAAAAAAGTCGGGCAAGTCCTTATTTTCATGCTTTAATCACTATATCTACCTTTATTTGGCCAATCATGCCCTCCGGGCGTACTGAATACTTGATTCTACCCCTCTTCATGCATACATTTACATTCTGTATAACACATAAATGTGGTCAGTGATAATATTTGAATATGCGCACGTTCTGTTACCGCTTGACTGCATATTGAGCTAAGCGACCAAATTATCGGCAAATCAAAACACGTCAAACAAAAGAAAGCCAGTATGATCAATTAGCAGTGTTTTAAGCGACTCTGTTGCATTGTGTTTACTCAAGCCAGATCCTCATTAGCGGCTCACTATGATTTTAATCCAGCGAGTCATTGTAATTAAATTAATGAAAGGTACTTTACTGACATCAGTGTTAGTTTCCTTTATGAACTGATTAAATGATGGTAATGATTCTTGAATTTTTAATTGATTATACAGATGATTAACTTCCATGTGCAATATTGCGTTTGAAGCGAAACAATTATGCTAATTAATGAGCTGTCTCTGTTTGTATTTAAAAGAGAAAATGTATGTTATGATCACTTTAGAAGTAGTTGTCAAGCAAGCTGATTGTTACTCTGTGGATAAAAGGAGTTTGCTAAATTATTTTGCAAGGAAGGTAATAAGGGCGATTCGGAGAAGGAAAATTTTTTTGAAAGTGGAGGGATAAAACGTAAGACTACTACTGAATGTGCGGTAGCTATTTCTCCAAAGAGACATAAGCATAACCTTTGAGATGCTTTAGAGCATTTGACTACAGGCACTTTCCTCATGAGAGGGCAGCGCTGTTGAAATATGGGAGGGAAGACTTGCAGGTTCTTCTTAATCATCTTCAGGGCTGAGCAAATCCCATAGCCCGAAGTCCCGGACAATTAATTTTTGAAGTCAGGAAAGTAAAATTTTCAAGTCGCTAGTCTGGGACTAGTGGATGAAAAAAAAATTCACTCAGCCCTGGAAGTATTAAAAAAAGACCTTCTATTCCTGATTTTACTTTAAATTTATCTTCTGAAAAAAATGTATAAAAATATCCCAGTCAGAAAGAACATCAAAGTCCCATAAATTAAATAGTCAGTCCTTCACAGTACACATTAAGTCAGAATTGAGCTAGTTCAAAGTTGTGTATATTCAGCCTAGTGACTGTTGTTGACTGTGTGTATCACCATTACTGATTAAGGACTAAGCATGTGCACTTGGTTTGCATTTCAGTGTAAATTTAGTTTTCTGAGGTTTTGTTTCTTTATTTTCAATAGCAGTGGTTGTCATTTGGAATTTAACTGTCCCTATCTCAGAGGATTACTTTTCCATATAACAATAGGATAAATTTCTTTTAATAAAGTAAACAAAAGTAAAATTATTGTAATATAAGCTGATCAACATTTCCATACAAATTATTTTTGTATTGTTCAAATATATGATTGACATAAAGATGACTGATTCTTCAAACAGTATCTGTCTTTCAATCGTCATACATTGGATTTTCAAATGTCAATCAGTAATGTCGACCAGCCCCTTCAACCGTGGAGCTACCAAAAGCATGCCTGCAGAAGCAGTGGTGATTTGTAGGTATTTACCCCTCCACTGCAGAGTGTTATCGTGGAGAGCCTTTATCTCTTTTTATATGAGATGACATTTAATTGGTCAGTTGCTAGCTGTGTACAGAAGACAAAGACCCTCTTGCTAATTCGCCATATTCTATTAGACTCCTCTGACAGTCGAGACACGAGATCATGCTCATCAAGCATGTACCTATTTGGAAGTGAAGTAATCATATTGAAAGATCAAAATAAAACATTACAAATACCGTATTTTGGTGTGTATAACGCGCAGTTTTATCACCTAATTTTAGTATCTTAAGTCGGGGGTGCGCGTTTTATACAAGAACTAAAAAAAAAAGATTTTTTCCATGTCAATCTGACGAGAGGATGAAGTCACTATAGCTGCCTACATGTGTCACATTCACTCCTTGTGAAATATTAAATCCGTTGCACATTGCATTGTAACTAAATTGTTTACCGGTACTAGCCTTATTAAAGAAATAAATAATGCTTACAAACCTTGATAGTCTTGTTCTTTGATTGCTTATTTTAATAAACTGGTTTCATTTCACATCTCTGTGTAGCATTTTGTTCTGTGCCTCGACCGGAAATACATGTACATAACGACTGGTAACTTGTTCAAAAGCTGTGCAAAGTGCCGCATTGGAGCAGAACAAATACCACTGTGAGGATTACCGTACCTGTTCCGTAAATGTTCAGTATTCCATAACTGTTGATCTAATACATTTGTTCTTCATTTATTCTTGGTTGAATTGAAATATAAAATGTGTAGAATTCAAGCTGTGTTAATGTTCCCATCAGAGGCACCTTTAGGTGACATATTTTTTGCGACTACGGTTTCTTTGTTATGGTAACACTGACACGTTGTGAAACAAAGTAATCAATTAATGTATGAAGTCGGAAAATATTTTTCAAATGTTCAATATTCGATAACTGTGGATCTAATTCATTTTGTCTTCATTTATTCGTGTCTGAATTGAAATATAATATTTAGAATTCAAGCAGTGTTAATGTTCTCATTTTTTGCGTGACTACAGTTAGCCTGTTATGGTAACACTGACACAGCGTTAATGTATGAAGTCCGAAAACATTTTTGTTTTACTTTGGAAAATAAACTTGTTTCTTAGTTTTATTTCTCATCTTAAATCATAGTATTTGAGATATCTTTGCGACTATACAGTGATCAATGCTTCATTGACTCAGTGTGGTCTTTTCACGGTAATCGGCGCCAGGTAAGCTTTGATGCGCTCAACATGGTTACAATGCTTTGTCTCGGTGAGCAGTATTTAATTGATTCAGCGCAGTGTTTTTAACGGTGATCAGTGCTTCATTGACTCAGTGTGGTCTTTTCAAGGTACTCGGCACCGACTAAAGCTTTGATGTGCTAAACATTGTCACATTGCTTTGTCTAGGTAAATTTGCAATGTATTTACTTTTCTTCAGAAAATAAACTTGTTTCTTTGTTTTATTTCTCATTTTAAACAACAGTATTTGATACGGTACTTCTTTGTTACAATACAGTGAGCAGTGTTTAATTGACTCAGCGTGGGTTTTTTAAAGCTAATCAGCGCCGGCTAAAGCTTTGATGGGCCAAACATAATTACAATGCATTGTCTTGGTAAATTCTAGCTTGAACATGGGGATATATTTTAGAGGTGTCATATTAGTCCAAATAAGTATAAATACTGGACCTAAACTTTCACATAGCATATTGTGTTCGATCTTGAATCTGAACGAATATAGTCAAAGTATCAACATGGGTCGTATAAGAAATTCGTACAATGCGAAAGACAAGCTAACCATCATTGCCTATGCAGAAGCACATGGTAAAAGAGCCGCTGGGAGGGAGTTTAATGTAAGAGAGTCTTCTGTTAGGGAGTAGAGAAGAATGAAAGAAAGACTGAAGAAAATGCCGAGAACAAAATAGGCAGACAGAGGGACAAGTGCAAAGTATCCAGACATAGAGTGTCAGACGAGGACATAGAGCGACTTTCGAGAGTGATGACGACGAAGAGGAATTTGAGGGATTTGATGCAATAGATTGAACTCCATCAACTAGACGAACCTTTAAAGGGCTCTTTTAAGGGCCAACCATAAAATTGGAAAGATATAATTTCAATATTGCCACTTTTTCATTCACTATCCAAAATGACCAACTGTTGTTGCACTATGAAAACGGAGCGAAATACCGGTAGTCACGATTTTAAAATGTATTAGATCACATGCGCGTTATATGGCAGAACTACGTTTTTTCCATTCATTTTGGGTCGAAAATCGGGGTGCGCATTATACATCGGTGCGCGTTATACACACCAAAATACGGTATGGATACAATGTACGCCTTCTAAAATATAAAGTTAAGAATAAAGATAAGAATTTAAATTGTATTATTGGTAAATCAGACCTACCAACCTTGAAAAGACCTTAATAAAGAAGTCGAGTCTTCTGCAAATTATAGGAGTTTTCAGTAATGTGCAATGAAATATCATGTACTGCTATGGTCAATGAAATATCATGTACTGCTATGGTCAATGAAATATCATGTACTGCCAAATTCAATGAAATATCATGTACTGTTACAGTCAATGAAATATCATTTACTGCTATAGTCAATGAAATATCATGTACTGCTATAGTCGACTTGGAAAACTTTTGAAAACTTTTAGTATACTTCATACTTAATGATTCAGTTTGAGAAAATGTGGTTCCATACCTCATAGTGGTCAATGACTTCATGATAGATCTCAACTTAAGGTAATCTTTATATCTTGTTTTAATTCACCTGGTGGCATCAATCATCTCTCTGGATTTGATCAACACTCAATTCAACATGATAAGTAGTACAAGAAATGTAATTATTGCCTTTTCTGTTTTTATTTTTCCATAAACAGTCAAACATCATAACATTCGTTTTTATATTTCTGTGCTGATTGAACTTTTTACAAGGTCAACTGTCCGCATCACCTTCAATTGTTCGATATTTCCAGTTTATGCTATAATGAAAAAGAAAAGCTTGATCAGGTAGACATTTTGCATCAACAAACATCAGTAGATTTAAGCATCATTGTTATGTTGGTCTTGTTGCCTGACCAACTCCACTGCATCTAATGTGAAAACCCAAATGTAGACTTACCCTGGTCAGGTCAATATCTAGATTTGATGTCAACCTTTTTATTTTTGCTATCAAGTCCATAATTTAAGAGTCATTTTAGTAAGCTTTACAGTCAAACTGTATCGGCTGTCAGGTCTGGCAAACTAAATGGGAGAAAAATAGTAATCATCATTCAGTTTGACTTTTCTCATATCTGCTGATGAAACTGAGAAATGCTTACATATAGGCCATATACTGAACACAGTGTAGTGTATTTCGATCAAATCTGGATATATTAGGACACTTGGGTAGTATTTGGGTCTACCTGGGTAAATTGTCAATCCATAGTTTGTCCTGTACGAAGGGGAGGGTGCAAGTTTATAATATTACATATAGTATTTTTGAATGGCTTTTCTAAAATGATGTAAAAATATTATGAACACATGATGATAATGATAAAATACTTGCATTATAAGTAAATCTTTTAATTTTTTTTCAACTCGGAAACTGTATCAGTTGATAAAATGACCTTAAAGTACGTACAACCACAAACCTTGAAAAATATGTAGCCACACTTATAAATAATGGCAGCTACAACATAAAATGCTGTCCTATTATTAACAGTTCACAGTCAAAAATAAGTAATAAAATTTTGTAATTAAAAACTGAACAATCCAGCATTCCAAGAAATCGGTCGAAATCGAATGTAGATACAGCTGACTTTGCAAACAAGCTTGCATAAACAACCTCAATAATTCTCAATATGCCAAGCAAACTATCAATGATTACCAAGGTTTGAAGGCAAACGGTTAAGTAGACATTACTCAGACGCTGTAGTACCTAAGGTCTGTCACTCTTTTCAATGTTAAACAACAATGTAAGGACAAATTTGATGGGTACTTTCAACACGTGGTTTAACACTTTGCAAACACATCTCGAATTTGAGGAAATATCTCGTTAACTATCGCGAGACAATACGCACTATGTTTAATTTGACCCCTTGCGCGTAACTTACCTTGGTGAACTGACAATAAAGTTATATTCAAATACCCTACATACTTGTCATTTATATCATATTTTTTATAATAAATCGACATATTTAAATGTTTTACATGCATAATGTTCAATGAAGACATGTATTATATGGATACAACATGCATAAATTTGAACTATTTTATATGGGTAATGTTTCATATGTGAAATACGGTCATAACCAAAACATAATCAATGCGAACATATGATCAGGGGAGTTAAATCGGTCAATTTGCGCACCAGTTTGGCATGGCGTTTATGTTAATGAAACAAGTTGTACTTGAGATGAAATTCGGTAACATAGAAACATTATGACTAATTAGGAAGGATGAAGATCAATGAATTTTGATCGGGATGGCAGAACAACCGTCAGTAATTAGGAAACCTCGGATCCATTCCTTTGACTTCAACCCAAGCCATTGTCATAATTAGCCAGCTGTCAAACAATGGAGGTGGTGGGGGAATACGAATACAGCAAAAAAGATCTTATTGGTCACGGGGCATTTGCTGTGGTTTTCAAAGGCCGCAACAGAAAGGTAATTATTTTATTTGCAAAGAAATATTAAATCCTTTATTTTCAGCGAGGAAATACAAAATGGATAAAATGACCGCACCAATTTTTGAGGGTCTTGCATCACAACTTTTTTTTTTTTTAGCTGTCATTGCCATGGCATCTTCTGCAAGACTCAAACAGTGGCATTTTTTATATTTTTTTTATTTGTGATATACACGACGATGGTGTTTGCTCTCATTCATATCTTCTCTGCAAAGTTAGATAAAAGAACAGTGTAGCAGGACGTCACGTGAAAAAAAAAATTATGTACAAAAAAGTTGTAAACAATAAGAGATGTCTTTTCTCCCAATTTAGCCACAGCCAAAGTCGAAAGTGGTTGAACACTCGATTTACGTTACAGTTATAATATTGAAGCGCACTCAGCAATGGGACAAGTGCATAATGGCATCACTGATGTATACAGGGGTGGAGGTAGCAGACAGCAATGGCCATTAGAAACTCTCTTATTTGGGCGATGGATGTAAAAGAGCTGTTATGCTCAACCTCACCCAATTTGTGTTTTTTGATAACTGCTTAATATACCTGATATTTAATATGTTTAACTTGTATCCCATTAAGATAAGATAGGAAGATAATTCTTTATTTCAGACTCCATTGTCCATATATACAATGACAACTGAATTAAAATGTAAGTGTATTTTAAACATAGGAAACATAAATGTCTTATATACAAATATACAGACACATAAATATGTAAGCAGTGATTTCTCCATTATTTTGACATTTGGTTGGAGGTCTGTGAGAGTCAATTCACACTGGGATTTTTGTAAGGGGTGATTTTAAATTTTGGGGAGGGTGGTGTGGGTTTTTCTAGGAGAACAGTCTCTACCAGTGAATATGTTACATAATGCTTCAACAAATGTGTGTGTGGTAAATAACTTTAAAAATAAAGATAAAGTTTACAGTTTATCTTTTATTATTGGCACAACAGCAGTAACTGCGTGTTATGATAATGTCATTACATGTACATTGCATGCATTAAAACTGCATGTAATAGAAGACTGAAAACTACATGTCTGCCATTGTCCAACTTCACCAAATCTGGTATAGTACAACCTCTTTAAGTTTGACATTGTACAAACTCCTCAAGTCTGCCAATGGTCAACAGGATTATTCATAAGATTTTGAAAGTTGCAAGCCAGGATGCCTACCTTAAAAAAGTTGTAGTCCCATCCCCGAAAATAGGAGTCCTGATAACGATACTTTTTTTTTTTCTTGCAATAACTTATAACATAATGCATGTACTGTTGGGCCACTAATATAAATGGTCTCAGATTGCTAATGTTCATTCATTATGAAATATATAGTATTATAGTAAAAGAATGAAAACCTAAGGCAATTGAGAACAGTGATTGTTTGTGATGTTACCACTATAACAATTCTCAATGTCTCGACCTTGCTGTTCTTAAATTTTGTGTGCAGCTTGAAGGAATCAAGGATGAGATTGCATTTTCTTTTCTGTATTAATTTATTTAATTAGCTTTATTCCATTTCAAATGTCTAAATTTGCCAAGACACTGGAACAAATGACCATATTCCATTCGCTTTTTTTCATTTAAGTTTTGAGCAACACAGCACAGCATACTAAATTCACTTTTTTTCTTACACATACTTAACAAACTTCTTCACAGCAGGTTTAAGATAAAAATCCTTAAGTTCTGGACCTTCCTCTATCACCCTTAACAATTTTTTTTTTACAGTTTCTTGTTTTAAAAGTCCACAGCCCTTTTTTTTGTTTTGATTATATGATGAGAAACTTTGTTCTCAGGTCACTGGTGTTATAGGTGAAACCAACAACAATTAGCTAAACAGCAAAGTTTGGAAACAACTCTGAGTGCATAAAGCTAATAATGTTCCATTGTTTTCTCATTTTACGGCCCATGGAAATGTCCTATTCCATGATTCATTCCAAGAATCTCGAAGTCTCATTGGCATTCTGTTTTCTTTATCAAAACTGGATCCATGCATTAATAACTTTTTGTCAACCAGTAATCAGACTCATCAGCAGCTTTGTGCACCAAAGAAATTTAAGTAAAATTGTCATAAAAAAATACACATGTGATAAGCACTTGAAAATGAAAGTATATCTGTACATAACACAGAAAAAAAGCTGATTTTTATGACGATTAATATCGGAGTTCATATTCTTCTGACAAACAAAATAAGTTCCAAAATGCTGGTACTGTTTCAAACATTGCAGAAGGCTATAAAATACAATGGATTAATAGTGTGCTTGGTAATGTTTATCAGAGTGAGATGTAATTGGTCTTTTCACAAAATGATCATTAGGTACTGGCAATCTATAAATAGGTGTCTTAATCTCCTGGTCTGCTAAGATCTAACCTATGTGATGTGGCTTCACCTAATCACTTTACAATCACTTGAACTTTGTTTGAAAGTCCACACACTACATAATTGATACTTTCTTTGTTAAAATGGATTAAATAAAAGAGAAGTTTGCTGACCAAAAAAACACTTGCATACTGAGGACTCAGCTGCTTTCATGCATCAAAAATTTAAAGTATACATACTTTTAAGCGAATTTTGGCATCCCGGAGAACCCTGTATAACCTTACCTGGTCTGGTATTGTAAAGCCTCACTAAGGCTGTCATTGCACAAATTCATTAAGTGTGCCATTGTACAACCATACCAAATCTGGTAATGTAGACCTTCATCAAGTCGGGTCTTGTACAACCTCAATAAGTCTGCCATTGTGCAGCCTTACCAAGGCTGGCATTGTACAGCCTCACCAAGGCTGCCATTGTACAGCCTCACCAAGGCTGCCATTGTACAACCTCACCAAGGCTGCCATTGTACAACCTCAATAAGTCTGCCATTGTGCAGCCTTACCAAGGCTACCATTGTACAGCCTCACCAAGTCTGCCATTGTACAGCCTCACCAAGGCTGCCATTGTACAGCCTCAATAAGTCTGCCATTGTGCAGCCTTACCAAGGCTGCCATTGTACAGCCTCACCAAGTCTGCCATTGTACAGCCTCACCAAGGCTGCCATTGTACAGCCTCACCAAAGCTGCCATTGTACAGCCTCACCAAGTCTGCCATTGTACAACCTCACCAAATCGCCCATTGTACAGCCTTACAAAAACATCTGCCTCTCTACAGCCTCAACAAGTACAGTTGGTAAAATACTTTTAATAACTAGATAATCATCACTGAAAGCATATCATCACTCTGTTATAGAATATGGCACTAAGTAAGTGCTTGATTTTGACAGTTGATCTCAAAATATTAAATAATATTATCAAATGAAGCTAAAGGGTATTAAAGCAGGCTACATTTTCATTAGTCTCACTAGAAATTATACAAAATTTTTAGGTGCTGGCTCATAAATTAGTAATATTCAGTTCCCTGCTGGGGCTCAGTTCGTCGCTCCCTCCACCTATTATGAAGATCGTCTACCTATTTGTATCAAAAGCTATAAACTTTGTGTGCAAAGAAAAGCACATAACCTATAAATAGTGAATAGTACCATTTCTGTTCTCCATATTTCATTGGTTATGTATAATTTGCACTCACTTGTCTTTCATGAATAATAATGATCTGTCCCATGGTCACTCTGCCAAGGCAATACATCACTGGTACTTGTGCGATTGTTTTACAGTAAAGCTTAGCTAGGGGATTAGTGGCCTTCAGAAGAATCTAAAACAGTACTATTTCTGTTCTCAATATTTCATTGGTTACCTGTAATTAGTACTCACTTGTCCTTCATGAATAATAATGAACTGCCCCATGCTCACGCTGACTTCAGTAATGCATTACTGGTACCTAGGTGATTGTTTGACAATAAAGCTAAGCTTGGAAATTAGCTTAATTAGCCATTGTAAAATATGCCCCATGTGGGCAAGTATATTTCAAGTCAGGAACAGTGTCTGAAACAAAATTTCTTTGAACACTGCAATTGGTTGTTTACATGGTTGTTTACATGCATGGCATCATAAGGACATAGGTCTATTTAACTCCATTCACCAGGTATTAAATTACTATCATTCACACACCCGATACTGTATGAACACTTGTTGGATGGATATAATCTGCATACTTGTGCTTTGGTATTGTAGTTGCATTAAACATTAATGGTTTGCACGATTCATACATAAAACAAAAGCCTGTATTTATATTGTGAAACAAGATAAGAAAAGAAAATTACGTTGTCGTATTTTACACTG
Organism: Margaritifera margaritifera; assembly: GCA_029931535.1. NCBI lineage: Eukaryota > Metazoa > Mollusca > Bivalvia > Unionida > Margaritiferidae > Margaritifera > Margaritifera margaritifera. The sequence continues at coordinate 1,406,346 of JAQPZY010001507.1, read as the reverse complement.
TACTTTGGGACAATGTACAGTTGGGACAACCTATATTTGAAAAGTATTTTTTTAAATATAATGGTATGTTCTTGGCTATTTCAGTTCAATATTTTTTTCATGATATAAATATGGAGAAACTTGTACTCAACTGTGGTATCCAGGTCCATGGATTTGGCTTGTTTGTTCAACTAGTATGACTAGTTAATTGACCATTTTGTGACCCCAGGTTGATTGAACTATGCAAGGTCTTGGCTGAAAAGGTCTACCTTCTTGAATAAACATCTGGGTTTCATCAGTCAGATAAACACATATCTGACATACTGAGTCTAATTGCATAACATCAGTTATAACAATACTACTAGAAGAACTACCCAACTATTTTATTGCAAGTGTGATTGTATTTCATCCTTTGAGATAGAAATTAAGCCAGGAAAACAATCTTTACATTGCTTGTGTAATGTATATAGACAAGGCCACTTACTGCAATGAAAATGATAATTATTGACTAGTCTGTTCATGCTAGCATAAACATGAAATCCAAATACTAAAGAACTTTTTACTTTCAGAGTGACCCATACATTTAAATAATCACTATTATTTTGTTCACAGATCCATTTTGGATGCTGTGAAATTGCTTTTTATAGCTTCATAAATTTCTCCAGTGTCATTTATACACATATATAACATTGGTTGTCAAAGATGTGATTCTAGAGCTTAAAATTAGCAGCATATTTATGTATTCTAGAGTGCTGTGATTGTTTTGAATGAGTGATAAAAGCTTGGATGATGATGATAACAGTTGTGTTGAACATTGAAACACATTTTAAATTTACCCATTTGACAATGAGCAGGACACATATTAAACATTCATCAGTATCCGCCCACACCCACGACATTGGAGATTTGTATGGCTATACTGTTGGGGATGCCAATGCTGTACTTTAAAAGTAATCAAGTCATGGTTTTGCTGATGCACAAGGGATTTTTTCTCTGGTGTTTGGGAATGAGGCCTAGGTCCTTTTTGGGGTGAAAAAAGTCCAATTGTTTAGGATTGTTGGTGAAGAACAATAAGCATTGCATATTTTTATTCTTGAATTACAGAAGCCCGATTTAATAGTGGCCATTAAGAGCATCACAAAGAAGAACATAGCTAAATCTCAGAGTCTCCTGAGCAAAGAGATAAAGATTCTCAAGGTAACATTTTGTATGTCAGCACTCATATTTTGTATGGTAATGGATCATGTGTTTCAGTTACAAGTGTTTATATTTGTAAGTTTGTTGATTAGCTATTTCCAAATATTTTTTGCGCGTTGTTGTTGTGGATATCATTTTATTTGTAATCCTATAGAAAGTACCAGTGATAAAACTTGTTCGAGATAACTACTGTTAACTCCTTAAAAAGTTCTCATCTTGAATTATGTTGTCTTGCATCACTGATCAGATAACAGTCTTGCACATTTGATATTGTTGTCTTACATCGCTGATCAGATAACAGTTTAGCTATTTCCAAATATTTTTTGCACGTTGTTGTTGTGGATATCATTTTATTCGTAATCCTATAGAAAGTACCAGTGATAAAACTTGTTCAAGACAACTACTGTCAACTCCTTAAAAAGTTCTCATCTTAAATTATGTTGTCTTACATCACTGATCAGATAACAGTTTTGCACGTTTGACATTATTGTCTTTCATTGCTGATCAGATAAAAGTTTTGCACATTTTGACATCGTTGTCTTACATTGCTGATCAGATAACAGTTTGCACATTTTGAGATTGTTGTCTTACATCGCTGATCAGATAACAGTTTGCACATTTTGACATTGTTGTTTTCCATTACTGATCAGATGACAGTTTTGCACATTCTGACATTGTTCAGAAAAAGCCCATAACCATGCCCAATAATACAAACAAATCAAAAAGTTATTGCCAAAAATTGAGTAGAGAAATATAGACAGTTTAGTATGTTACTGTTCAATGTTCAGTGCCTCTGAAAAAATATCACTTTGAAATTATTCTAGTTTTTCTCAGATCAGCTGATAGAAACGTTACTTGTCTATACCTTGTATTCACTTCATTGTATACACCTTGTATTCACTTCATATTCCATTTAGTAATCGTTCAGAAAATTTTTAACGAGTAAATTATATGTGTCAGTCTTGGACTGCTGTGATAAATTTGTAGAATCAGACAGTTGTAGTCTGATCTCATTACTGTATTTGCGCATTTAAGCACACACATATTCCTATAGTTAGATCTCATTATTGTCTATATACCCATAATAAACATACACACAGTTATAGAGTCTGACCTCATTACTGTATATACCCATAGTAACAATGCAGTTCTTTAGTCTGATCTCATTACCATATATGTCTATATTAAATACACATAGTCCTTTAGTCTGATCTCATTACCATATATGTCTATATTAAATACACAGTCCTTTAGTCTGATCTCATTACCATATATGCCTATATTAAATACACATAGTCCTTTAGTCTGATCTCATTATTGTATATACCCATAATAAACACACACAGTCCCATAGTCGTATCTCAATACTGTATATAACAATAATAAACACACACACTCACACAACTGGTAACAGTATTAAACCCAGATCTGTTGTCACAGTGTGCAGCACATTGATTTAAAATAAAAAGTGTTGACCCTTTTAGGTTTTATGTGCCTGTGCATTTTGGGAAGGCAAATGTTTGCAATTGGCAGCACCTTATACACAGTTATATGAATCTGCTAGAGTACAGCTACAGTAATCGGGGCAGGTACCTCTATATACAGTAATCCACACAGGCACTTGTATAAACAGTTATCCACACAGACACATGTATATACAGTAACACACATACACACACACACACACACACACACATATATATATATATATATATATATATATATATATATATATATATATATATATATATATATAGAGAGAGAGAGAGAGAGAGAGTAATCCCACAAAAAGTACATGTATATGCAGTATGCAGTAATCAATACAGGTACATATATGTACTGTAATCTACACAGCTATATATGTAAATTATATACAGTAATCCACAATGGTAAATCTACAAAGCTACATGTATATATACAGTAATCTGCACAAGTATATGTAAGTGTTGCACCTTGAGCACGTTTTTCCACCCCAAACTGCCAGCATTCCCTCCTAAATTGAATAAATAATTGTCCCCTTGGCAACTCAACCAAGATGCAACACTGCATGTATATACAGTAATCAGTACTGGTGTTTGTATATACAGTAATCTACACAGGTAGATTTGTGTTCTGTTGGTCAATATGATGTTTACTGGTTCATAAAGCTTCATGTTGACCGAAATAAATCTCAGTATTTGTAGAATATATACAGGTACATAATGTATATACAGTAGAGTTGGGTACCACAACACATTTTGTGCTGCTGTATACCGCAGTATTTCTGAACATACTGCGATAAATACTGCGGTATATCGCAATTATATAAGGGACCAACAATTTCATTTTCTGGGGCAGGTGCCTGTTTTTTTTTTTTTTTTAAATTTCTGGATCTCAGATATTTGGAAAAATTACCTTGCTCTGATTTATAGCAAAATAACACCATATTATATCCATTATATTATCTGAAAAAATTAACTATCTTGAGATAAAAAAAATATCTCTGTTCGAAAGAAAAAGTTGAATTTGACCAGAATATTGTTCTTAACATCCTTTTCAGCCGCAATGTTGGCATATTTGACACGTGTCCAACATGTGATTAAAGGTTCATAAATATAAATGTATTTTTCATATTCAAAACTAATTGGTGACAAATACAACTATTTTGTATTAAAAAAAATTGGAATTATTTTGTCATGAAAAATGAAAACATGCTTTTAATACCATCAGTTCATACAAAGATTACTCATGAAATTCCCATACATTCGTTACTGATGGAAACTACTGAAGTACCAGTATGGTGAAAAAGTACCTTGGTATGTACCACCAGAAAAAAATGCTGTGATAAACAGGTATACCAGTAATACCGCACACCTATAATATATAGTAATATACACAGGCACATGTCAATTATCTAAATTTAAACAATCCAACAATCATTTACACTTATTGGCATGAATAGGACTGATATGTATGCTCACCAATAAAGTGTTATTGGCAGATAATGTTACTATTTTCCATCTTTCTGTCTATCAAACTTTGGTTAGGTTTTGCATTTAGATCAGTTTTCAGGCAACTGTGATGGGGTATCTCTGATCCATCTGCACATTTCTGGCTGAGTTCATTCAGTAACATGGGCATGTATCGGTTTAACTGTTAATTATGTGAATCCAAAATATTATGTCTGTAACAGTTTTTCCAGATTAACAAGTCTAAACTGTGTTTGTTTGCAACTTGAATATCTTTACAGTTGAATTCCTTCAAGCTTTGATAATTTTTATTACTGGATAATTTGTCCATTTTATCATTTTACAGGAGCTTTCTGATCTCAACCATGAAAATGTTGTTGCCCTCATGGACTGTAAGGTATGACTTGTCAGTTATTGAAATATTATAATGTTTTAGAATAATATTGTTTCTGAATTACCAGTATTTACAAATGTTTTCTAGCAGCAGGTGTTATACTGTAAACTTTTCATATCAGATCAGCAATTAGGATGCCTGTGAGGTGTGGTCATCATTGGAAAAATTGTCTGATTTCAAAAATTACTTTTTACTTTAGGAAGTAAATGGGAATAATGAGACATGGTTGCTATTGGGAAGTTTCTCTTATTTTAGGTGTGGACACAATTGGAGGTGTTACTCTGACTTCAAATGCAGGAACATTTATATAAATATCATTTTCATTTGATAATTGCAGTAATACTTATTTCCTAATGTAAAGTTGTATTAAATATCCTTAGCTATTTATAATCCTACATTTTTTTAATAATTTTTAAAAAATCAGAAATTAAGTAATCATGGAAATCCAGATATGTTTGACAGAGTGTCTTAAATATCATGTATCCCTTCCTTACACAAATTGTTTGAGATGGCTTATAAGTTATTTATTTGGGGGTGGGATGAAGGTGTGGCGGCTGTGTTGATGGTACTCCAGGGATGGTATGAATAACCAAGGAAATCTTTCAAAACAATTTTTTTTTCTTAAAGGAAATAGACATAAATGAGTATGTGAAGCCTTCTCCATTTTCTGATTGGTTAATTGAAGCTTTAATGTTAACTCTTATTTAAACGGTCATGCGACAGCTTATTTGTTGCTTGTTAGTATACAACATATTGTGACAGTGTGTACGAGTAACACGTTTTAGACTTATTTCTTTACTGCATGTATGTCAGATTCAAATCGTGTCCATTTTTTAATTTTGTTAGAAATTCTTCTTTGTTATAGGTTCAGCCGAGTGTTTGAAAGCTATAATAAATTATATGATTTATTTGAATAGTACATTTCTTATAATTTTTTTTAATAGTCCACATTTTAAAAAAAGTATTGAAAAGTTAACATTTTAACAGGTTTCCCCGATACTTTCTCAACCAAACATTTTCATGTATAAGAAAGAGAGACTGAGAGTGAGACAAAGACAGGCAGACAGAGAGTGTGTATGTGTTTGTATAGTTAGCCTAAGTTTGGAAACCAGTTGCATTTTCATCAATTTTGAAATATTTGTATGATTTTATGTCAATAGACAATTTAGTTTTAATGACTCATTTTTATGTTTTGAGTCAGCCTAAAAATGGAACAGCAAGGCTTACACTACCTAAATAGTAACTAGGACAGTAGTCATATACATACTGTATGTACATAATAGTCATGCATGACTAAGTGGACCACATATTTTACCAAATTGTGCCAACAGTAGTAGTAGTATTTATTTGGTAATGTCAGCATGTATGTGGAAAACGTCAATATACTACATAAAACATACATTAAGCAACATAACAAACAGAAAAAAGGCACATATAACATCTAAAATTATATATATATATATATAGATATAGATACATATATATATACACACACACAATAATGCATGCTACAGTGTAACATGTTAAACAAAAGAGATACACATTACACAAGTAAAACAAGACATGTTGATTAAACCTGTGTTACCAATAAAGCTGTTATGGCACTTTTTTTCAGTGGTGTCATAGTTTCCAGTGGTGTCATAGTATGATGGTAATTGTTTCAGATTTAAAGTTAACAGAGTAAAAGATGAACTAAGGATGAACTGGAACTTGAATCTTGTCATTACTTATTTTCCCAAGTCACTTATAATTTCTGAATTCCAAAACCCTGTAACAAACTGTGAGTCATTTTGTTGAGAATTCCGTTGGACCCCTATCCAGTCTTGTACCAGGGCAAGTTTTTATCATAAATTAATGCCACTGATTGTGCTTAGCTTGTCAAAGAGTAGCCAGTCTTGTCCCTGGAAAAAGTATTAATCGGGGCCCCAGGTGGCTGAGTGGTCTAAGGTACTCGCCTTTACAGATCACTGACATCTCACCTCTGTCTGCGTGGGTTCGAGTCTCGGGCTCAGCCAACATGGGTATGTGAAAAAGCTTGCCAGCAGCTTCCCATGGGTCGGTGGTTCTTCCCAGGGTTTTCTCTGGTTCTTCCTCTACCAAATATACTGGCCACCATGTATAGTCCATCATGTGCTGAAAAATGGCATTATACCCATAACAACCAACCAAGGTATTAATCATGAAATAATGCCACTTATTGTGATTAGCATGTCTAAGTTAGTCTTGTCCCAGGACAATTTATTACTCATGAAATAATGCCACTGGTTGTGCTTAGACTGTCTAAGTTAGTCTTGTCCCAGGACAATTTATTACTCATGAAATAATGCCACTGGTTGTGCTTAGACTGTCTAAGTTAGTCTTGTCCCAGGACAATTTATTACTCATGAAATAATGCCACTGGTTGTGATTAGACTGTCTCAGAGTAGCCAGTCTTCTCCCTGGACAAGGTATTACTCATGAAATAATGCCACTGGTTGTGCATAGCTTTTCTAAGAGGATGCAGCCTAGAAAGTGATAGACATCCATACAGTTTGCACTGTATAACATGGTTAAATTCAATTTATAATTATTTAATTTTCTTTCAATTTGTGTAAAATTTTCAACATCAACCAAATATGAGTCTTTAAATAAATTGGTAAAGTTTTCATGTGAAATAAATCAATTTTAAAGAAAATGCTATTCTTAGTTATCTGTGGTCTAGTGATTTGTCATTTTCAAGGTACTGGCAAAATACACAACAACATTAACAAAGTAGCTTGTCATGGTCTATTTTTAGCTCTCTTGCCTGGGATATTGTATCAGTCCCAAAACTGAAGTGACATAATTTTAGGGATAAGGTTGCATCTTTACCACATTGCTGTATACTTCAGCTGATCATTATCTTCTGCACTGATAATTAGCATGACATATCACTTTCTGCACTGATAATTAGCATGACATATCACTTTCCGGCAGCTATGGCACTGTTGTAAATTTATCATCAACAGTGAAATTTTTGTTTATGTTCTGTATTAAAGTTTTTGACAGTTATACATATATTCATAACTGATTTATTCAAAATAAACTTTTAATATTACTTTGTTTAAAAGTATGTACCTCAATGTGCTAGGATTCCAGTTATCTCATCATATTAACATTATTTACTGGCAGAAAACTTCATGTTCCATGGAACTGTTGTTATTATTGTTTTGTCATTCTGCAGCTGACATTGGCTTTCCATTAGTATTTGTATTAATTGTTCTTTCTAAGATTATAGTGGATTTAGACATGAGTACAATCAGGTTTGTATGTGTTCCACTGGGTACCCATGAAAATGTTGTTTCTTTTTTATTTAAAAAATGGTTGAATCTTTCTGATGGTGGTAGTCTGCAGGGACTATTAAAGGTCCCAATTGAAAACCACCCCCAATCAAACTGAGTTTTGAGACCCCCCTCCTCCTAGCTCCCACCCTCCGCCCCCGTGCAATTACCTGAGGCCTAGAAAAAAAATGTGTTTCCAGATTCATTAGAAAAATTAGTCACTCTGTCTGAATACAATTTATTTTACTCATTTTATTACCCCTTCCTTTACTGAAAGTGAACCATAGTTGCAGCACTATGTTAGATATGCACTCTGTATATAATTACTTACATAATTTGCATTTGTTGGATACAATTTTATCAAAATTTGAAGCAGATCAAAGTTAGCAAACAGTGCACAAACATAGCCATTATTGAATCATGTCTTCTAGTCTGTGTCCAATAGCATCTTAATGAGAATGAAGTCAAATCCTGTTACCTGCAAATGAAAGAGAAATTTGGACTGGTCACAACATTCAGAAAATTGCAATTCTTTTTTATGGTTGGAAAAATGTTTAGGGTCAGCAGGCAGATAATAGGATCTGTCAAGAAACCAGAAACAAAGCTATTTTTCTCTTAGGCATAATGTCCCATATCTACCCATGACTTATATTTTCTGTAAATTCAGTATGGAATCATTCATGCATTTCACAGTCATAATTTTGGCATATTTAATTGTTTCCCCCCAGGAAATCATTATCAAGGTCTCAGTCATCACGCATTCTTTTGTACATGTATGATGAAGTCTAGTGAGAGACTCTTACTTTGAAGTATTACTTTGACCAAAATCAGTATTGACCATTATAATATGACTAAAATCAATATTGACCATTATAATACAGTATGACCAAAATCAATATTGACCATTATAATACAGTATGACCAAAATCAATATTGACCATTATAATACAGTATGACCAAAATCAATATTGACCATTATAATACAGTATGACCAAAATCAATATTGACCATCATAATATAATATGACCAAAATCAATATTGACCATTATAATACAGTATGACCAAAATCAATATTGACCATTATTATACAGTATGACCAAAATCAATATTGACCATCATAATATAATATGACCAAAATCAATATTGACCATTATAATACAGTATGAATAAAATCAATATTGACCATTATTATACAGTATGACCAAAATCAATATTGACCATTATAATGACTAAAATCAATATTGACCATTATAATACAGTATGACCAAAATCAATATTGACCATTGTAATATGACTAAAATCAATATTAACCATTATAATGTGAATAAAATCAATATTGACCATTATAATATGACTAAAATCAATATTGACCATTATAATATGAATAAAATCAATATTGTCCATTATAATATGAATAAAATCAATATTGACCAATTATAATATAGTATGACCAAATCAATATTGACCATTATAATATAGAATGACCAAAATCAATATTGACCATTATTATACAGTATGACCAAAATCAATATTGACCATTATAATGACTAAAATCAATATTGACCATTATAATACAGTATGACCAAAATCAATATTGACCATTATAATATGACTAAAATCAATATTAACCATTATAATACAGTAAGACCAAAATCAATATTGACTATTATAATACAGTATGACCAAAATCAATATTGACCATTATAATACAGTATGACCAAAATCAATATTGACCATCATAATATAATATGACCAAAATCAATATTGACCATTATAATACAGTATGACCAAAATCAATATTAACCATTATTATACAGTATGACCAAAATCAATATTGACCATCATAATATAATATGACCAAAATCAATATTGACCATTATAATACAGTATGACCAAAATCAATATTGACCATTATTATACAGTATGACCAAAATCAATATTGACCATTATAATGACTAAAATCAATATTGACCATTATAATACAGTATGACCAAAATCAATATTGACCATTGTAATATGACTAAAATCAATATTAACCATTATAATGTGAATAAAATCAATATTGACCATTATAATATGAATAAAATCAATATTGACCATTATAATATGAATAAAATCAATATTGACCATTATAATATAGTATGACCAAAATCAATATTGACCATTATAATATAGTATGACCAAAATCAATATTGACCATTATAATACAGTATGACCAAAATCAATATTGACCATTGTAATATGACTAAAATCAATATTGACCATTATAATATGAATAAAATCAATATTGACCATTATAATATGAATAAAATCAATATTGACCATTATAATATAGTATGACCAAAATCAATATTGACCATTATAATATGACCAAAATCAATATTGACCATTATAATATAGAATGACCAAAATCAATATTGACCATTATAATATGACCAAAATCAATATTGACCATTATAATATGACAATTTTCAGGTAAAAGATGCATAAATAAATACTTCCATCAGTTATAATACATTTCTCCTCGGTGAATCGTACATTTTTAAGACTAATCTGTATATACACAGACAAGTGTCCTGCATTTATATCTCGAGGTTAGAAATCCCAATCTCAAACAGTGTAGCAGGAGTTACATGACATTGCACAATCTCGAACAATGCCAGATGAGTTACATGACATTGCAAAATCTCAGACAATGCTGGATGAGTTACATGACATTGCACAATCTCAGACAATACTGGATGAGTTACATGACATTGCACTATCTCAGATAATGCTGATGAGTTACATGACATTGCACAATCTCGAACAATGTTGGATGAGTTGCATGACATTGCACAATCGCAGACAATGCTGGATGAGTTACATGACATTGCACAATCTCAAACAATGTTGGATGAGTTACATGACATTGCACAATCTCAAACAATGCCAGATGAGTTACATGGCCGCACAATCTCAAACAATGCAGTGGGAGTTACATGACAGTATAGTTTCAAACAGTGCAGTGGGAGTTACATGACAGTATAGTTTCAAACAGTGCAGTTGGAGTTACATGACAGTATAGTTTCAAACAGTGCAGTTGGAGTTACATGACTGCACACAATATCTAGCACATGCGCACATTTATGCATGGATATAGCCCCCTTTTTTATACATAATAACGAATGAAGTAGGGGTATCTAGTGTTACCCTTGTCCATCTGTCTATCTTTACATATATTGTTTAAATTTTGTATTCAGGACAGTTTTTTAAGGCCATGTGGTGTAGGATGCATGTTCTATAATTGTTATAATGATGTAAAATCGTGTACTATATAGCACATTATAGTTATAACTTTCTATATTTTCTTTTTTATTTCTAGTAATCTTTTCCTTTATAGAGTACTGTATATTAGCAACAACATAAAATTGGGTAAATTTATCCTTTTGTAGCCAATACAAACAATGTTTGGTGTTCTTTATCCCTTAACGTTGTTATTGTATCATGTTGTCTAGGGTGATTATACCCATGAAGAATTTTTGCATTATCTTGATCTTTTATCTTAGGGTAGAATATGTTTACCTTTCTTTGGAAGGTTATATCTTTGTATAGATTTTAGCAATGAAGAATAGAGCTTTCCAAGGTGTCAAACAATCTTGATTAGCATGTTACTTGTGCAATTACCTAAGGCCAATGGAAGAGCTGTCAGCTTGAGAGTACATGTAGTTACATCAAGTTACATAATGTTCCCACAGCCATACCTTAAGTTTCACTAGACATATAACAATTTCTTCCACAGAGTGATATATTTGAATATCTTTCTTATTGCTTGGTTAATAACAAGGATTTTTTTCTTCACAGAACATTCATGCTTCAGGAATTAAAATATTCATAAAATACTGAATTTGTCTTGCCTTATCTCTGAGGTAACTCTTTTTTCAAAGTTAAAAAGATGTCCATGTGTTAAATTTTAAAACTGAAAAGTATAAAATATATTGATATTGTCTAGAGATGTCCATGTCTTAAATTTAAAAACTGAAAAGTGTCAAATATATTGATATTGTCTAGAGATGTTCATGTCTTAAATTTTAAAACTGAAAAGTGTCAAATATATTGATATTGTCTAGAGATGTTCATGTCTTACATTTTAGAACTGAAAATTGTCAAATATATTGATATTGTCTAGAGATGTTCATGTCTTAAATTTTAAAAATATATTGATATTGTCTAGATACGCACATTCAGATGTTTGTACACTTCTGAAGTAATAGTGCTTGATCACTGTGAAAAGATTTAGTTAAGTAACATAATTTAATATGCCTTGAATTTGTATTGGTGACTAAACCATTTGATGTGTTGTGAAAGGCAGCGTTAAATGCCTTGATCAAAAGACAGTCTGGAATAGTAAGTTTGTGTTTTGTAGTATTCACAAAATGTCCCATAAAATTTTTTAAAATGCAGTTAGTTCCAGTTCAGAGTAAAATACACATTTATTAAATACTTCAACTTCTATGTGTGAATTATCATAAGCAAGATAATAAGCAAGATAATATAAAATCTCGATTTTAAGAGAAATTTTGCAATTTTTTGTGAAAACAGGGCCTGAACTTAAATATAGGAAATACAAAGTAACTTCAGCCAAAATGCTCCAGAAATGTCGGCTTTATTTTGGTTAAATTTTAAAATTTTCTTTTTATGAGTTCATATAATAATTCTCTTAACATTCATGTTTTTTGATGCATTTTGTAACTGAGTATGGGCAGGGCTAATCAAATAAATTTCAGAAAGGTTAATATTTTTGTACCTTTTTACTATTTATACTGTATAACATAAATATGGTACTTTATGGCTGGGATTGTGCCATTAAACACTATATATACTCTTCTAGATTGAGTACTTACTCCTCAAGTCAACAGGTGGTCTGGTACTAACTGTTGTGATCAAGATTTCGGTCAGTTACCTTTCTGACCTCCAGAATTTATAAATAGCATTCCCCCTCCCGCACACACACACAGCTTGTTGTGTAGTGAATGCCTGCTGCATGACTTTAATGTGATACCTGTATGAATGACTCTTTAGGCTTGTCAGAGGAAAGTTCACTTGTAATGTTTACCAACATTGAAATTTACTGGTTAACCTCAAACCAAGGCCCGCCCAGCAGACATGACTATTTATGTTTCATATACCAGGATTCCATGGACCTTGCCCTACACATGCTAGTTCTGTACACAGTAATTTACCCTGCTCCTTCACCTTCAAAAATTCAGTTAATATGTTAGTAGAATACTGGGTCACACAGCTGGGATCTTATTGTGTTTATACCATTAACCTATTTATATGTGCTTGTTATTGAACTCGGGTTCTTTTGTTAGTACAATGTGTACTTAGTTAATAATAAACAACATTTGTATTTACCATTCCAGATATTATTCAGCTTTTTTATATAGCTTTTATGAATTTGGTTTTTATTAAAGTGTTCAGATTCATTTATTTTGGAGAGTGCCTGATTATTTTGTAATTTGATACCCGACTAGAAAACTGGTCATAGACACCAGTTCCATATCAAGATAATTAGCTAGTTGTTCTGCTTTTGTTGTGGTTACTGATTGCTTAGCAGGGTTACTATGTTACACAACCCCCAGGGTATGGTAGTACATAATGTATGATGCAAGATTAACTAAGCTCTTGGATTGTTATTGACAACTGTGTAAATATTTTTCCCTTAGCTCCAATGAATGATTATGAAACCACACTCAGATGTTAAATTTTAGCTCTACTGGTCATGTACCAGAAGAGCTTATTGGATGATCTGTTGTCCCTCATCCATCCTTCCATTAGCACAAGTTTGTTATAGTTACTCCTCCTAAACTACTTGGAGGATTAGAATGAAACTACACACACATTCATCGCATGGTTTAGTTGGTCCTAAATGAAAATGGTGCAGTTAAAAGAAAGAAATTGTCTTATCTTGAACTCCTGGAAATTCTTTTCAGTCAGTAGAGCCTCAGCCCCTTCCAGGAACTCTTTTTATAGGACCATGCTTAACAATACCATAAAAATTGCATGGATTATCATAAAGAGTGCTACACATATGAGTTTAGTCATTAGACTAAATCATCACAATAGGGTCATTTTTGTCTTGCAAATAATAGGCAAGACTTATAGTAGGCATAATGCATTCTGGTTGTTGTTGGCTTAGCATGATTGTCAAATGTTTGCATTTAGCTCAGTTTCTCTAACACAGTATACATGAAACTCAATGGGTGTATTCATCTTGAAGGGTAATGCTTATCACTGGCAAAATGAGGTCACAGTGACCTACTTTAACACTCCACTTTTTACAGAATGTTCGTGCATTTAGGTCAGTTTCATTTATGATGTTGCATTACAGTCATGAAACTTGATGGGGTATATTCATTTTTGATGGTGCTACTCGGCATGGGCAAAGTAGGTCACATGCATCTACTTTTCTTGCTCTAGTGACTGAACAAGGTTTTTAAGTTATGTTACCGTGGAGCAGGCAAGACATGGCATTCCACAGAAATCGTGTTGCATCAGGATAGTTGTACAACATACATGTAGGTAGGTGATCCTTCATTTGACCAGGGATCCTTCATATGACCATGGTGATCCTTCATTTGTTACATCTGGATATTTGTAGGTGATCCTTTATTTGACAAGGGTGAAAATGCAGTTTTAAAATATATCCATGATACTGTACATACATACATACATACATACATACATACATACATACATACATACATACATACATACATACATACATACATACATACATACATACATACATACATACATACATAGATACATACATACATAGATACATACATACATACATACATACGTACATACATACATATATACATACATATCACCACTATATATGATTTAGTGAATGCATGTTTAGATCTCTTGATAAAGAGCATATTTTCATATTTTATGCAAATTGACTAAAAATGCATGAAAACATTTTTTTTCAATGCATTTAAATTATACATTGATTTATTTTGAGTATTTAGTCCAAAGTTTTCAGCGTATTGCTTCTTTCGTAAGGTCAGTCCATGTAGTATGATGGCGCATTCAGTTAGTATAAACTATGCTATACAGACAAGTTCCAGATGTTCTGTGCATTTTTAAAATGATAGTACTTTATCACTGTGAGAACTCGCTCAAATATAGTCATTGAATTAGTATTATTCACTAAACTAGGGCATGTTTATTGTTTTGATGATTACGACTTGGTCTGCTATCGTAAGTTTGTCTTTTGCATTTTTCACCAAAATCCCCATCAAATTAAAATAAAAATCAGTTAGTTCCAAACCAGGGATTAAAATACCCCCGTTGTTTACATTTTTATCTAGAGCTCTGTATGTTTATCAAGGAAAATTTTGTTAATACTTGAAACTTCACACTCTTTAACGAGGTCAAACATTTTTATCTGAGTTTTCATGTTTTCCCGGATGTATGACATTTTTTATACACATATATTACTGGTTAGGATCAAATTTCCTCCTTTAGGGCAGATGTTCCCTCAGATATATTAAGGATAAGGTTTTTAATATTTTGAATTTTATGCTCTTTAAAGAGGTTAGAAGTTTGTATAAAATAAGGTTTTCTGGGATGTATTAAAGAATAGGCTGAACTTAACTGGTACTTCTTTTCCCAGTAAACCTTTTTTTCAGTTAGAAAAATAAATCATCACCTGTATTTAGTGATTGTGCTTTTGTTATCTGCACAAAATGATACAGATAAGAATACAAATGACACTAGCTGTTTTGTCTTATAGTCTGAAAATGCAGGCATGCAGCCTTATCACATACTTGAAAATGATTTCTAACTCACAGGGCAATAATATACCATACTGTACATATCATGTATTGGCTTGGTTCATGCAAACAGTCCTGTCAAGACCTGCAGTGAGGACATATCCTCAGTAAATCCAGCCTTTCCCTTTTTTTATTCACATATAGACCTACCCAGCGTTTTTCTTTTTTTATTCACATATAGACCTACCCAGCCTTTTCCTTTTTTTATTCACATATAGACCTACCCAACCTTTTCCTTTTTTTATTCACATATAGACCTACCCAACCTTTTCCTTTTTTTATTCAGATATAGACCTACCCAACCTTTTCCTTTTTTTATTCAGATATTGACCTACCCAACCTTTTCCTTTTTTTATTCAGATATAGACCTACCCAACCTTTTCCTTTTTTATTCAGATATAGACCTACCCAACCTTTTCCTTTTTTTATTCAGATATAGACCTACCCAACCTTTTCCTTTTTTTTATTCAGATATAGACCTACCCAACCTTTTCCTCTTTTTATTCAGATATAGACCTACCCAACCTTTTCCTTTTTTTATTCAGATATAGACCTACCCAACCTTTTCCTCTTTTTATTCAGATATAGATCTACCCAACCTTTTCCTTTTTTTTATTCAGATATAGACCTACCCAACCTTTTCCTTTTTTTATTCACATATAGACCTTTCCATTATAATTGTAAAGGGTGCATCTTTATTTGTAGGATGGGACATTCTGCTCTTATGGTACTTATATCGCCCAGCACTCAGTATTATAGAAATTAAATCGGTCACATTTATTGTAAACGTTGTTTATTTTGTACAAGTATTTAAATTAATAGTGCATCGCTGTGAAACAATATTTGGTGAATTTGATGCCCTAAAGTTTGATTGTTCTTATAATTTATGCCTCTTCTTGTATAATTGTAATTGAATAGTTCATTTTTTATCATCAGGGATCAAGTGATGGAATGATTTGTTCTTTTCCTTAATTAGTTACATCGTATTTCTAAACATTAAATTATTTCACTAATTTTATCAAAAGAATTTTTTTTTTTTACATTGTTACCTCATGAATGATGCCACTTAGTGTAAATCATAATTGTTGTTTACCTTCATTTTCTTTCAGAGATTAATTCACTAATTCTTTTGAGTTGTTATGGAAACATTACAAAAGAAGGTACATATATGAAGACAAAATTAACACACAAATGAAATTAGTTAATTAAATAATGAATTAAACAAGTACTTATAATAAGTAATTGATTAGTAAATATAATTTTGTTCTGTACACAATGAAGGTCAATTTTTTTTTTTGTAAATGAGCTCAAGAGTTCCGTGATATTAATTATTTTGTCTTTATAAAAATCTTTATTCACAATATTTTTACAATAATTATTTTATTTATACAATGAAATAAAGAAATCTCACATTTATTATGACTGAATTTCTGTATGCTTTGACATTTTCAATATAAACAAGTCTGTTTACTTCATAGTGAAGTAGTTATTACCACAAAATTAAAATTATGGGGATGGTCTTAGTAATGAGGTCAAATATTACTAATTGAAAGTTTCGGTTACTTTGAATTTTCAATCATTTTAGTGGGATGGTCAGTAGGTGGAGTTTTACTGTATATAGAAGGTTAAAGAACATTTCATAAAATAAACATATTTCCAGTTAATTGCATCATCAAGGAGGAAGCCACGGAAGCTCAGTTTGTAGAGCATCAGAGTCGTAATCCAAGGGTCATGGGTTTGGTACCTGCCCAGGCCAGCCTGGATCAGTGGCCTTAGTCTGTCTTTGGGAAAGGCGTTGTTTGCATTTTCCTCTGCATGATATAGCCAATAATGTGTTGAAAGTGCTGTTAAAAACAAACCAACCAACCATCATTAGAAGGGTATATAACAATCACTCAAGCGGAACTTGCACTTTAATGTTACATAAATTCCACTAGTTGAATGTACACTGTTAGGTTGCATAACAGTCACACTGGTGGAACTTTCACTGTAAAGTTACATAACAGTCACTAGTGGAATGTACACTTAGGTTACATAACATTTGAACAAATGAAACTTGCACTGCAAGTTACATAAGAGTCATACTAGTGAAATGTACACTAAAGTTACATAACAATCACACAAGTGGAAATTACACTGTCATGTTACATAACAGTCATACTAGTTGAATGTACACTAAGGTTGCATAATAGTTGCACTAGTGGAACTTGCACTCTAAGGTTAGATGACAGGCACACTAGTGGAATGTACACACACTAAGGTTACAAAACAGTCTCACAAGTGGAACTTGCACTGTAAGGCTACATAAGAGTCACACTGGTGGGATGTACACTGTAAGGTTACATATTTTGTTCCTGTTTTACTTTTGAAAAAGTTGACAATTTATGGAGTTCAGAGAGTAATCAACATGAATTCAGATGAAAATTAATTTCTTAATTCATTTGCACTGATGTTTATTTTCATTCCACCCCTTGAAAATGTCATCAAATGGTTTGGGTTTTTACTTCTCACTCTCATGATCTTTTTTTGTTTCTTCTTTGACAGGAAACAACAAATCATGTGTACCTAGTTATGGAGGTAAGAAGTCCCTTGTATTTACCCACTCTAGCAGGTGTGATTCATCAAGATTTCTGTATATAAATTTGGGAGGCATTGTTGTGTAGATATTGTTAGGGAGACTTTGTTGTGCCAATGTTGTTAGAGAGGCTTTGTTGTGGTGATGTTGACAATTCATATTTTTTTAATCCTCACTTCTTTACCAAACTCTGTACAGCATTCATAGGACACATAATATACATGCAAAATATTGGACTATGACCCCTTTGACCCATGGGTCATGATCATGAGGTGGGGTGGGGAGTCATGGGATAAGAAGCACTGTACCTGTAATTTTGTTTTTGAAACACAAAAGATTTTTTTTTGAGAAGCAGAAGAAAATCACTAAAGTCTTAACATTTTTTTTTTGGTGAGATTAAAGAATATCTATCATACACAAAAAACTTTGGTTATTGTTATGATTTACATGTATAATTATTTATATCTGACAAAAATATACACTGTACCTTGTTTACATATCAAATTGCAAGACATGTCATGGATTAGGTAATGTTGTCTTAAATAATAGCTTGGCCTGGACTTGATCTGGAGGCATTTAGATAGGCTGATAAATGTTTTGTCCATTAGGCAGCTTTCTCTTTGTATTCAGTGATCCTTTGTACCACACTTGGATGTGCTAATCAATTAATTATGAATATTATGTGATACATGATTCAATGGCCAAGTTTCTCATAACATATTTTGTACAAGTTAAGGACTTTAGGATATAAAGAAGTGAATAGTTACATATATTCATTAATTGATTTTCTTTTAATCTCGTGATTTTCACCCAAATACTTAACCTTACTTGCAAATCAGATGAATTTATAATTTGCACAAAAACCATGCAGTGGAACATGCATTATCAGCAGATTTTCTAAATTGAATAAAATAATTGTGAGAAATAATTAATGCCAGATTATTTTTAATACACGTACATTCATTACATATTGTATGTACTTTTGTTAATGATAATACATGTAGCATATATTCTCACTTATAAGTCGAGTCCAACTGCAAACTGCACAGACCCAGATCTGCCATTGCATAATGCACTGACAGATCTGGGTCTGTGCAGGTTGTTAGGAGTAATCAGTAGAACAAACAACATAGACTCTAATCTGCCAGTGCATTATGTGACGGCAGATTAGGGTCTATGTTTCAGTTGGTCTCTACTTATAAGTGAGTATATACGCTTATATACAGTTTGTGCTTGAAGTTTTAATACATATCTTTTTATTTATTTACTCAGTATTGCAACGGAGGCGATTTGGCAGACTATTTACAAGGTGAGTCAGATGTGAAGATACTAAGCTTTTTTAGAACTTCCAAGTTTGACACTAACATTTCTGAATATAGTTGATACATTTTTTTCCTAGAATGTTTGATTATTCATTGCACAAGAAAAGGGTTACTCCTTAAAATTGTTAGGTTCTGTTGCTCAGATTTAGCTTCTGTCTTTACCCATCATCTCCTAATAATTTCTCCCTTTCTAAATAATACTACATTAACTGACTTCTTTATGCAGGTATATCTCCATTACACTAATTTATTTCCTTATGTGTATATGTTCCAGTTCATTGGTTATCAGCAGGTGCACATTCATGTAGCCATGGTGGCTTTGTGGTAGAGTGCTGGACACAATCCCAAAGGTTATGGGTTTGAATCCTACTCGGACCAGCCCAAGTCAGTTGCTGTTGTGTCTCCTTGAGCAAAGCACTTTAATTCCATTGCATTGGCACAAAATAGTTATTGCTGTTAAACACAAATCAATAATGTTGCACCTTGAACATGGGATCATAGGTTTCCTGCAACTTTTTATCTCATGTCCCCCAACACCTGACCTCTATGCACCCAATCCAATGAGCATGTTTTTTTGTCAGGTAAAATTAAAAATACATCTACTGCTTTTCTTTAGTGCATGTCCATCCTCATCTGTGTTGGTACTAGCAATAGATGAAGTTGCTAGAGGTGATAAAACTGTAAGGTGGCAATTAATATCCATTACAAAACAGCATACTTGGCAATTGATATATTCAAGGTTTGTGGTAGTCTGCCCAGTGAATAGTGCACATAAAACAATATTGATAATGTAATAATAATAATAATAACAATGATAATGATATTTGTTGCATGGTGTTTGTTCAAAAACAAACTTTAAAATGCAAACCTGTGTACAGAGGTCACCTGTGTACAATGGCCATATTTGCCTTTTCCCATGGGTGGCTGCTGTAGACAGGTTTGACTTGTTATAAATACAATTATAAATACAATTATAAATAGTGAAAAATGTAAGTATAAATACAATTATAATTAATTATAAATACAGATACAAATACAATTATAAATACAATTATAAAATGGAGTTTTTGTATCAAGAAGTAGTGCCATGTTGATTTTGATGTTTTCTTCACAAATTTTAAGAGCTTTATTTTAGGTAGTTTGTAAATTAATGAGGTTGAGAATTTTAACATGGGATTGGCATAGGGTCTGAGTAAATTTAATGTTTTAACCAACTGTCATCTTAAAGCTATAGATAAGTTTTTTGGTCTCCCCATTCTAGTCTAGAGATTTACATAATTTCAGCACAGTATTTGGAGCAGCAGCCATCAACATGGCCTTTGAGTGACTCTATTAATTATAGTAGGAGCATTTCAGTAGACTATATGAACTTGGAGGGGGCCTTGCCACTAGCAGATGCTTTTAATTGATAGTTAGATTTGTTGGGGGCCTTGCCACTAGCAGATGCTTTTAAATGAGTTAGATTTGGAGGGGGCCTTGCCACTAGCAGATGCTTTTAATTGAGTTAGATTTGGAGGGGGCCTTGCCACTAGCAGATGCTTTTAATTGAGTTAGATTTGGAGGGGGCCTTGCCACTAGCAGATGCTTTTAATTGATAGTTAGATTTGGAGGGAGCCTTACCTCTAGCAGATGCTTTTAATTGAGTTAGATTTGGAGGGGGCCTTGCCACTAGCAGATGCTTTTAATTGAGTTAGATTTGGAGGGGGCCTTGCCACTAGCAGATGCTTTTAATTGATAGTTAGATTTGGAGGGGGCCTTGCCACTAGCAGATGCTTTTAATTGATAGTTAGATTTGTAGGGGGCCTTGCCACTAGCAGATGCTTTTAAATGAGTTAGATTTGGAGGGGGCCTTGCCACTAGCAGATGCTTTTAAATGAGTTAGATTTGGAGGGGGCCTTGCCACTAGCAGATGCTTTTAATTGAGTTAGATTTGGAGGGGGCCTTTCCACTAGCAGATGCTTTTAATTGATAGTTAGATTTGGAGGGGGCCTTGCCACTAGCAGATGCTTTTAATTGATAGTTAGATTTGTAGGGGGCCTTGCCACTAGCAGATGCTTTTAAATGAGTTAGATTTGGAGAGGGCCTTGCCACTAGCAGATGCTTTTAAATGAGTTAGATTTGGAGGGGGCCTTACCACTAGCAGATGCTTTTAAATGAGTTAGATTTGGAGGGGGCCTTGCCACTAGCTGATGCTTTTAAATGAGTTAGATTTGGAGGGGGCCTTGCCACTAGCAGATGCTTTTAAATGATAGTTAGATTTGTAGGGGGCCTTGCCACTAGCAGATGCTTTTAAATGAGTTAGATTTGGAGGGGGCCTTGCCACTAGCAGATTCTTTTAAATGAATTAGATTTGGAGGGGGCCTTGCCACTAGCAGATGCTTTTAAATGATTGTTAGATTTGTAGGGGGTTTTGCCACTAGCAGATGCTTTTAAATGAGTTAGATTTGGAGGGGGCCTTGCCACTAGCAGATGCTTTTAATTGATAGTTAGATTTGGAGGGGGCCTTGCCACTAGCAGATGCTTTTAAATGAGTTAGATTTGGAGGGGGCCTTGCCACTAGCAGATGCTTTTAAATGATAGTTAGATTTGTAGGGGGCCTTGCCACTAGCAGATGCTTTTAAATGAGTTAGATTTGGAGGGGGCCTTGCCACTAGCAGATGCTTTTAAATGATTGTTAGATTTGTAGGGGGTTTTGCCACTAGCAGATGCTTTTAAATGAGTTAGATTTGGAGGGGGCCTTGCCACTAGCAGATGCTTTTAATTGATAGTTAGATTTGGAGGGGGCCTTGCCACTAGCAGATGCTTTTAAATGAGTTAGATTTGGAGGGGGCCTTGCCACTAGCAGATGCTTTTAAATGATAGTTAGATTTGGAGAGGGCCTTGCCACTAGCAGATGCTTTTAAATGATAGTTAGATTTGGGTTCTGTAGGGAGAACAGCAAAGCAGAAAAAACTTGTATTGATTTGAGTCCTACAAAATTTGTCTGATGTAAGAAAGCAAATATATGCCTCACTAGGTTCACAACTCCACATTGTGAATTATTACCTAGTTTGTCATTCATGGTTCTATTTGACACGTGTCTGCTATATTTAGTTCTCCCTCATAGATATAAACAGCACTAAAATGATGCCGTATATCCTAACTAATTGGTTATGTACTAATGACAAATGTGAATGTGATGATTCCTACCTGGAGTACCTATGTTATTCAGAGTAGATTTATCCCAAACCTAGCCCCTAAACCAACAATTTATTGTACCTTGAGTGTTCAGATTAGATTTATCCCTAACCTAGCCCCTAAAGCAGGCATATGCAACTAGCCCCTAAAGCAGGCATATGCAACTTCCTCCAGGGCGCAAGCCAGACAAGCTACACCCTTTGATGCAAATAAGCAGATAAAGCCAGATCATGGGCCAGATCCGGCCATAGGTTGCACATGCCTGCCCAAAATCAACAATTTATTGTACCTTGAGTTTTTAAGGTAGATTCATCCCTAAATAACCCCCAAACCAACAATTTACTGTACCAAGAGTGTTCTGGGTAGATTTATCCCTAACCTAACCCCTAAACCAAAAATGTACTGTACTTAGAGTGTTCTGGGTAGATTTATCCATAACCTAGCCACTAAACCAAAAATTTACTGTACCTAGAGTGTTCTGGGTAGATTTATCCCTAACCTAACCCCTAAACCAAAATTTACTGTACATAGAGTGTTCTGGGTAGATTTATCCCTAACCTAACCCCTAAACCAAAAATTTACTGTACCTAGAGTGTTCTGGGTAGATTTATCCCTAACCTAGCCCCTAAACCAATAATTTATTAGCCTAGGACAAATCTGTTAATATATATTGAGCTAAGTTTTGTATTTTGATACTATTACCACATAGTTCAGTTAAACTTTTACTATCTTCTGAAAGTTGAATGAAAATATGATGGAAGATAATGAATTTATGACTGGTTTGCCACATTAGCTCAGTTGGACTCGTAATTGAAGGGTCGCAGGTTTGATACCTGCCTAGGCCATCCTGGGTCAGCTGCCTTGGTATGTAATTCAGAAAGGAACTTAGCTCCCATTCCCTCTGCTTTATATAGCCAATAATGTGGTAAAAATACCATTACATCTAGCCAGCATTAAATTAACATAAGCAATAGTGATTTACCCCAAACATGCAATGCCAGATGTAATCATATTATCACAACACTAACATGTGATTTACCCCAAACATGCAATGCCAGATGTAATCATATTATCACAACACTAACAGGTGATTTACCCCAAACTTGTAATGCAGGTGTAATCATATTATCACTAACAGGTGATTTACTCCAAACATGCAGTACCAGATGTAATCGTATTATCACAACACTAACAGGTGATTTACCCCAAACATGTAATGCAGGTGTAATCATATTGTCACAACACTAACAGGTGATTTACTCCAGACAATGCCGGGAAGTAATCACATTATCACAACACTAACAGGTGATTTAATCCAGATAATACTGGATGTTATCATATTGCAACAATAACAGGCGATTTACTCCAGACAATACTGGATGTAATCATATTATCACAACACTAACAGGTGACTTAACAGTCATTCAGATGGCTTACAAACACCATTCTCAGTTAAAAAATGTACCTGTGACTGACTTCTGATATGTAAAAGACATGTATATTCCTTTATTTGCATTCCTGTAGATTAAATGAATTTAAATGATAATGCTAAAAAAATCTTACCAATCACAATTAAATCATGCAGCATAAAAACAGATATTACTCAGACTGCATCAGGTCTACATATTTTGATTACATAATACATTTTGGGTTAGCAGTTGATCACTATACATTGCCATCCCATCATTGTAATAATAAGATCAGGGATTTTAACATTTCACAGTTGGCTCTTCAGAGTTGATATATACAGCATTTGGCACATGTTAATACATCCAGCAGATATAATAACTGTTTGAATCATGGGCCAAACTTTTACTTGCTCAACATGCCCTTTGGCTTTAATTAATGCAATAATAATTCAGAACAGGCATGTTTACTAGTTACATCCAAAATGATTCATATGACACTTGTAAGTTATAAACACATCAATTACACTTAAAGTTATTTTAAGGGTATTTAGCTTGGGGCAAACTTTCATTTTTTTTATGGCCACCAGCAGGCAGAGGTCTTATGTCATGATGTTCTCCATCATGACATCTATATACCTTCTGTCTGTCTGTTGCCAGCTTTATTACTGTACAAGTTCTCCACTGTCTACAGTTACCAAACCTTGCAGGATGGCTTGCACTTGGGGTAAGAAAGAATCCTATGGATTTCAGAGTCAAAAGGTTGAAGGTCAATGTCCCTGTGACTGAAAGAAGAAAAATGGTTTCTGCACAATAACTTAAGTTCTCCAACATCAACAGTTACCAACTTTTGTGAACCGCTTGCACTTGAGGTGAGGAAGAACCTTTTGATTTAGGATGAAAAGGTCAAAGTTCATTGTCACTGTGACTGGAGAAAGAAAAATTGTTTCAGCACAGTAACTTTACTTCTACATTACAGACCTGAACCAAATTTTGTGGATGGCTTGCATTTGGGAAAAGATGAAGCCTATTGTTTTGGGGGTCAAAGGTCAAGATCATTGTGACTGAAAAAAGAAAAATGGTGTCTGTACAAAACTTTCACTTATTAACCATGTACCTTCACCAAAGTTTGTGGATGACTAACACATTGGACCGGAAAGAAGCCAATTGATTTTGAAGTAAAAGGTCAAGGTCACTATGACTGAAAAATGGCTTTTGCATAATAACATTACATCTAAACCACGTACCTTGACCAAAAAGTTTGTGGATCACTTGCACTTAAGGCATGGAGGTGGCCTGTTGCTTTTGGGGACATAGGGACAGATCAAGGTCATCATGGCCCAATGGAAAATTGGTTTTGCAGAATAACTTTTGTTCTAGAGTAAGCTCCTTGATCAAATTTTGTGGATAGCTTGCACTTACAGTTATAAAGAAACCTACTGATTTTGGAGTCTAAAAGTCAGAGGATTATGGTACCATTAGTGCCTACTTTGAGGACTATTAAACACAGGTTGGGCTTTTAATCTCCATTGATGGTTCTCGTGTCAGCTATTTCTTCAGTAAGTTTTAGATATGCTATTTTATTTTTTATCAATACCACTTTTTAATTGGTGAGCTGAAGGGCAACATTAACTGTCAGCTGTTGCAATATGATATTTACTGTATTTGTGAGGTAAAAATTGCCTTTCTAATATAACTGTGAACAAGTGAGAAGGACCTATACTACATCATTATCCAATAATAAATAAAGTCAGGATACTTAGAGAGAAATCATATTACTCCCATGTTCATATTAAATGAAAGAAGGTAACTACAGTGATCCCTTACTACAATGATCTCTTACTACAATGATCCTTTATCACAATGATCCTGTTAATGATCCCTTACCACAATGATCCCTTACCACAATGATCCCTTACTACAATGATCCCTTACCACTATGATCCCTTACTACAATGATCCTTTACTACAATGATCTCTTACCACAGTGATCCTTTACCACAATGATCCCTTACTACAATGATCTCTTACTGTAATGATCTCTTACCACAATGATCCCTTACTACAATGATGCCTTACTACAGTTATCCTTTACTACAATGATCCCTTATGACAATGATCCCTTACCACAATGATCCCTTACTACAATGATCCCTTACCACAATGTACTACAATGATCTCTTATTACAATGATTCCTTTCTATAAGACCCTACATTATACAGCTGCCACTTTTATAACACAAGTATGGTCATGATTCCTATTCAACCCGTCAAGTTTTGTTTTATCATTGCTATGTAATTGATTCTATTTTAGCTCTCTGCTCCTGAGATCCAATTATAATATGATTTCACATCATTAAGTACTCTAGTTATGGCCAGATTGTTATGGATTGATATCTGTCCATCAGTCTTCCCATCTGTTCATTATATTTTGTAAAATCCATGTGATAAGTGCAATTAAAACTTGTAAATAAAATCAGATTTAATTTCACTAAGCGATAAGCAGTTATAAAAAATAAGTACAGAGAACTGTCACTAATTTAGAAACCAAAGCATATATGCTTAATATCCAGATTTTATGGATACAGTAATCCCTCATTATAGTGATGGCCATATGGGTCATTGAGTATGCAATGCTTCCTCATTATAATGATGTCCATACAAGTCTGAGTATGCAGTACACCCTCATTATAATGATGTCCATACAAGTCTGAGTATGCAGTACACCCTCATTATAATGATGTCCATACAAGTCTGAGTATGCAGTACACCCTCATTATAATGATGTCCATACAAGTCATTGAGTATGCAGTACACCCTCATTATAATGATGTCCATACAAGTCTGAGTATGCAGTACACCCTCATTATAATGATGTCCATACAAGTCTGAGTATGCAGTACACCCTCATTATAATGATGTCCATACAAGTCATTGAGTATGCAGTACACCCTCATTATAATGATGTCCATACAAGTCTGAGTATGCAGTACACCCTCATTATAATGATGTCCATACAAGTCTGAGTATGCAGTACACCCTCATTATAATGATGTCCATACAAGTCTTTGAGTATGCAGTACACCCTCATTATAATGATGTCCATACAAGTCTGAGTATGCAGTACACCCTCATTATAATGATGTCCATACAAGTCTGAGTATGCAGTACACCCTCATTATAATGATGTCCATACAAGTCTGAGTATGCAGTACACCCTCATTATAATGATGTCCATACAAGTCATTGAGTATGCAGTACACCCTCATTATAATGATGTCCATACAAGTCTGAGTATGCAGTACACCCTCATTATAATGATGGCCATACAAGTCTGAGTATGCAGTACACCCTCATTATAATGATGGCCATAGAGCCATTATGTTATACAGTACCTCCTCATAATGCTGTCCATGTGGGATCATCAAGCATACAATACTCTCATTATAATGCTGTCCATGTGGGGTCATTGAGTATACAGTACTCCCTCATTATAATGTTCATGTGGAAGTCATAAGTGTACAGTACTCCTTCCTTATAATGATGTTAATTTGGAAGTCATTGAGTATACAGTACTCCTTCATTATAATGCTGTTAATGTGGAAGTCATTGAGTATACAGTACTACCTCATAATGCTGTTAATATGGAAGTCATTGAGTATACAGTACTACTTCATTATAATGCTGCTAATATGTGGTCATTGAGTATACAGTACTCCTTCATTATAATGCTGCTAATGTGGGGGTCGTTGGATATACATTACTCTCATTATAACACTGTCCATGGAGGTCATTGAGTATACAGTATTCCCTCATTATAATGATGCCCATGGGGCCATGGAGTATACCACCTTATTGTGAGACTACCTTATAATGAATTACATGATACATATAATTTCACTACTGCATAATGAAATGGAATCCATGACTATACATGCCTTATTACAAGGACAGTGTTATAATGAAGGGCCTTGTAATGTGGGAGTTGACATCTTGCTCAAGTAGACCGGGATTTAAATCCAGGAAACTGCATTCATTGGAGTTAGTTGCTCTAACACTGGATACTATTAGAGGGATGAACCAGAAGAAAACCTTGTCATTAGCGATGTACTCAGAACCCTAAAATGAATGAAAATGGACACAGATACTTGAAATTAAAGCAAGGACTGGGGAGAAAATGTAAATGCAACACAGAAAAGGATATGATTGACAGTAGAATTGCTAAATGACAACTTAAATAATGAAGTGTTGAGCACCCAAGAGACACATGTAGAAGTGCACAGTGTCCAAGACAGTGATGGATGTTTTGATTGTTGGAAGTGGACAGAGGTATTAGGATGGGATCATGCTGTGTTTTATTCTAGACCAGATACTAATTGCAGGAGGAAATAATCTCCTTAGACTGGGTACAAGAGCAAGGGAAAGATAAAGCAATGCAAAAATAGCAGGTAAATATTACATAATTAAACTTAGTTTTAACCCTAAAAAAGACTACATTTTCCTCCTACATAAAATTAAAGAAAATGTTCTTCCCCTTTCTAGCATAGGATGAAAGAACTTCTCTAACATTATCAGTGTATACTGTTGCAATGTACACACACATACCTCTTTTTCTCCCCAATTGCTTTAAATTGAGCAGTGAAAATTAAACAAATAGAAGAATGTATATACTGAAAATTTCATTCAAAAATGCCTTGTATAACCTAATCCCTTGCTCCTTTTTTTGAATTTCTTTTTCAGTGGTTAGTTGAAAGTGTTTGATTGTGGTTTTTAAATTTGATTGACTTTCATATTCACTCACATGTTGTGTCTTTTTCCAGCCAAGGGCACTCTTAGTGAAGACACCATATGCTTTTTTCTCAAACAGATAGGTAAGTCTTGTCTATATTTTTTAGTAATTAATTCAGTATTAAAACAACTTTTGTTGTGTTTATATTTGCTTTCATTCTTAAACTGATGTCATCATTCGAAAATGTGAAAGTTCTGTCGCCTCAGCTGATGGGCATTGTTGGTAACACTTTTGTAAACAATTACAGTTTCAATCTGAAACCACAGCTTCTTGCTGAAATTATATTTGCTACCTATAGCATCTGTAAATGCCAGCTGGGCCCATGATTGTATAAACCTTTTCATGCCCAAACTCAGAATTGGCAAAAAATTAAGAGAATGATTTGTAAGTGAGTTGGCAATAGCCAGGCAAATGTTAGATGTTTGAGTACAAGGATGAGAAAGGAGGCCTAGTCCCACAGTCATAAAACAGTCGCAGTATGAACATGAGAATAGAAGGCAGGCCTGGTCTCACAGTAACAAAACAGTTGCAGTATGAGCATGAGAATAGAAGGCAGGCCTGGTCCCATATGGAAAATGGAGGCCTAGCCCCATAGTCACAAAACACAGTTCAAGCATGAGAATGGAGGCCTTGCCCTGCAGTCACAAAACAATCTAAATACAAAAATTTAATTTGGACTCAAAATGCCAAAATGAAAGTTCAGATTTGGAATTTCTCAATACCTTTGACATTTCACTTGTAGGTAGGGATGCTAAATACAAAATCATGCCAAAAGTTTTGTAACTCCTACCCCACTCAAAGAGAAGTTATGGAAGATCTAAATTTTGTAACTCCTACCCCACTCAAAGAGAAGTTATGGAAGATCTAAATTTTAAAATTTTTAGTTCAAGTTGAATTTCTGTGCTGAAACAGTTAAGCAACTAAAGAACGTGGTTTTGAGTCAAATTCTGCCTTCAAATTCAGCTGATCGGAAACTTTCAAGGAAGAATCTTTATGTTTCAAAGAATATTCACTTTTAGGTTATGAATGTTTGGGCAAAAGAAAATTCTTACAAATTCCTCAAGGACGTTCTTAAAAGATATTGATTAATCCATGTGAAAACTTTAATAATATGGGAATAGTGGACTCTCCTTTGTTAACCAATACATCAAATTTACCATGATATGAACCCCATTTATGACCTGCGATTAGATCTCAGGGATGGAGAGAGAGGATATCTGTTTTCATGGCAATCTGTTACCAGGACAATATTTTTTGTTTCTTTCCATGACAGCTGGTGCTATGGGGGCACTGTATGCCAAGGGAATAGTACACCGAGATTTGAAGCCCCAAAACATCCTGCTGTGTTTTCCCCCGGGGAAGAAAAACCCTCCTGCAGCCCAGATCAGGCTCAAGATAGGTAAGGATTTATAATCTTTCCTTTTTTGTCTTATCTGCAAGACATTGGTATCACATTTTCAACAGTGACAGTGGCAATGGCACATGATCTGCCATGTTAATATTTTGTTTCTTGAAAGTTGTGACTTCTACATCAGTTGCTGTATTCAGCTGAAACTTTGTCATAATATTACTATATGCCAAAAGTTTGCATAGTTACATGGTAGAGCTTGTATAGTCATGTGTTCGAGTTTGTATAGTAATGTGTTAGAGTTTGTATAGTCACATGTTAGAGTTTGTATAGTAATGTGTTAGAGTTTGTATAGTCACATGTTAGAGTTTGTATAGTAATGTGTTAGAGTTTGTATAGTCACATGTTAGAGTTTGTATAGTCATGTGTTGGAGTTTGTATAGTAACATGTTAGAGTTTGTATAGTCATATGTTAGAGTTTGTATAGTCACATGTTAAAGTTTGTATAGTCATGTGTTAGAGTTTGTATAATCATGTGTTGGAGTTTGTATAGTCATGTGTTAGAGTTTGTATAGTCATATGTTAGAGTTTGTATAGTCATGTGTTAGAGTTTGTATAGTAATGTTTTAGAGATTGTATAGTCACATGTTAGAGTTTGTATAGTTTTGTGTTAGAGTTTGCATAGTCATGTGTTAGAGATTGTATAGTCACATGTTAGAGTTTGTATAGTCATGTGTTAGAGTTTGTATAGTCACATGTTGGAGCTTGTATAGTCATGTGTTAGAGTTTGTATAATCATGTGTTAGAGTTTGTATTAACATTAAGTGTCTGTTTGAAGGGTTCAGAAGGCACAAATCTTCTACATCTGTTGCCATATTTAACTTAAACCTTGATGTAAAACCACTATCCTGATATGCCAGCATTTCTTGTTTTGCTTAAGCAGAAATTGTTGTCTTCTAAATGGTGTTCACAGATGAGAGATTGTGTTCTATAGAACTCTTGTGATGTACATACAGTTCTACTGGCATGACATCATGTTCTATAGAACTCTTGTGATATACAGACAGTTCTACAGGCAAGACATCATGTTCTATAGAACTCGTGATGTACATACAGACATGACATCATGTTCTATAGAACTCTTGTGATATACATACAGTTCTACTGGCGAGACATCATGTTCTATAGAACTCATGTGATGTACATAGTGTTCTACAGGCATGACATCATATTCTATAGAACTCATGTGATGTACATACAGTTCTACAGGCATGATATTATGTTCTATAAAACTCATGTGATGTACATACAGGCAAGACATCACGTTTTATAGAACTCTTGTGATGTGCATACAGTTCTACAGGCAAGGCACAATGTTCTGTAGAACTCGTGATGTACATACATTTATATATGTAATTGCGTGCATAGAATTTTACACATTTAAGTATAAGATGATTATTGTTTAGTGTACTTATTATAAGGTTAATGTTGTTTTCATATTTTTTTTACCAACAGCTGACTTTGGGTTTGCTCGCTTCCTGCAAGATGGAGTGATGGCAGCCACTCTCTGTGGATCACCCATGTACATGGTGAGGTTACAGCCAGAATTGTTTTAGCCTAGATTTTCATGCCCCTACAACTTTAAAACCAGGCCAGTTGATGTTTATAGCCAATTGAAGGATTTTCATAATTGTTTATACAAGTACATCACCAGATGCTTGTTGCCGTAGTTACACTTTGTACCTACATGGTAAATAATGATCAGCATATTCACACCTAGCTTTAGAGAGAAGGAAAAAAAGTTAAAACTTGTTTTACATGCCAGAGAAAAAAATCAGTCAGAGAGTAATATCAGTGTCAAATTAACAAATGTTCTTAAAATCCAATGAAATTTGTCAATAAAGAACACTGTAGGAACATCCGAAGTCTGTCCTTTGTGGATGTATGTTTCCCATATATATAGAGGTTGAATATGACATGAAAAAAGAAATAATTCATTGATGTCCAGTATAAACAGTTGCATTATAAAGTCCAACATCTTGCTATGAAATTGATTTAAGTACTATGGCTGTTGATAATGTAAAAGTTACATCATTTCTCCATTTATAAGAGAAAAGTCAGAAATAGTAGGTAACTTATTTTGGTATTGTATTTCATTACATCATATACACTGGCCTTTTTAATTATCTTGTAAATTATTTCACCTCTTTAACTAATCATAAGAACTACAGAACTATCATTGAAGACTATTCTTTCTGTGTGTGTAAAATGTAGGCCCCAGAAGTGATTATGTCCCTGCAGTATGATGCTAAGGCAGACCTATGGAGTATCGGGACGATAGTTTTCCAGTGTCTAACAGGAAAAGCACCATTCCAGGCGCAAACGCCTCAACAGCTGAAACACTTCTATGAGAAAAATGCTGACCTCCGGCCCAAGTAATACTGTTTCTTTTACCATGTTCTTTGAATGTATTTACTGTAGAATTTGATTTACTTAAACATTCAGTGACAGACACCAAATTTTTTTTTAATACACAGGAAACATCAGATTATTGGGTTTGGGTTATGCCAAATCTGCATGTTCCAGGAAACATCAGATTATTGGATTTGGGTTATGCTAAATCTGCATGATCCAGGAAATGTCAGATGAAGGATTTGGGTTATGCCAAATCTACATGTTCCAGGAAACATCAGATAAATGTGTTTAGGTTATGCCAAATTTGCACATTCCAGAAAATATACATGTGAAGCCAGTAATCTGGATGAACAAGATTTGGATAAATGGGGTTTCTTTTGTATGTTTTTGAATTTTGAGAAATTGTATTGCTTTTGGTTACTATGAAATCACTATTTTTCATGTTGTACCAATTTTACCCTAATTTCAAGATTGCTACATACCACAGATTTAAAGACCATACAAACATATATAATACTGTGGGAACAAAAGGATCTCTAACCCAATCCATATATCATTATCTGGGAACAAAAGGATCCCTTCCCCACTCCATATATCATTCCATGGGAATAAAAGGATCCTATCCTCAATCCATTAATTTAATTTACAACAAAAATGGTGTTATTTGCAGAACCACTAAAATTGATACCCTCGAAAATAAATTGACTCAAAATATATTGCTTAATTAAATTAATTCAAAATATATTGCTTAATTAAATTAATTCAAAATATATTGCTTAATTAAATTAATTCAAAATATATTGCTGAATTAAATTAACACAAAATATATTGCTTAATTAAATTCAAAATATATTGCTTAATTAAATTAATTCAAAATATATTGCTTAATTAAATTAACTCAATATATTGATTAATTAAATTAACTCAAAATGCAATGCTTAATTAAATTAACACAAAATATATTGCTTAATCAAAGTCAAAATATATTGCTTAATTAATTTAATTCAAAATATATTGCTAATTAAATTTGATGAGAAGGCTACAGAGAGTCAGCTATGAACAGCTCTGGATGACCGAACTGACTAGAACCCAAACTAGACAGACAGGTGAAGAGACCTAAACCTAGAATAAGGCTGAAGTTAATTTCTGTAAATTATGCTGCAGAGAGAATTCCTGTTATATGTTTTGAGTTTTACACCATATCTTTTCTCATTACAGCATCCCTGATGGTACATCCCCAGCTTTGAAGGACTTGTTATACCGGATGCTGAAGAGGAATGCCAAGGACAGGATAGAGTTTGGTGAGCAAACTCCATTAACAACCTAAGAGTAATAAAAGTCAGGAAAGTTTGACCTAGAAATATACTGCAACTTTCTAGGCAGACAGTATCAGACTGATCAATTTTGACTGTTTAAAGGAGCTGGCTGCTAAGGGTAGGTGAAATGTATTTGCTAAATGAAAAGAAGGGGAAAAAACAGAACCTGGCTGGATATGAGAGGAGACTATTTAAGGGAGGTGACCATTATTGGAGGTTGAACTATATGCTTTGTGCTGATAAAGATGCACATGGTTGTAGCATGTTGCTTCATAAAGATTTGCAGTGTTGAGGTTTGAAATTGATTTTTCTTTGATTGTACAGCAAATTCTGTCAACTTAAACTAAATACTGAATTTGGCAAGGTTTGGTATTTAAGGTAAATGTATACTAAACAAATAAATACTGTTTACATCTTGGATGTTGGCATGGTTGGTATTTAAGGTAGATCTATATTAAACAAATACTGTTTACATTTCGGATGTTTAAGGTGTGGTACTTAAGTTAGACGCTTTGATTTCAGACTAATGTGCCATTTTGAGACAGAAAAATAACTGTCACAAAACAATTAGATTGAGGAAATTCATCAGTTTGTTTGCTCAATTGTCTCATTTCAAAAATATAAAAAAAATGAATTCATTGGATCAGGTGTTCCAGATAAAATTAACAAAATATAAAATCTAATTATTGGTATCTCCATTACGTTCATGGTTCTGCATAAAGAGTTGTTGTAGGTTTATTTCAGACATGGTTGTCTTTCATTTTTTTTTTCAAAACCTGAGATCACTCAAAATATCTCTGCAAAATAGTGAAAAAAATCTGTAAGAAATATAGAAAATGTAAAAAGATTTACTCCAAGCTAAAATCCCAAGCAAAATCCGATTGACATGGTCGTATTACAATGAGGCCTAGAGTGACAAAACTTGTTCTGTGCTCCATGCTTTTTTTTGTTATCACTTTTACATACTTGTTATGGTCCAATCTAAAACTTATTCCAATATACATGGTTTGTGGAGCCTTAAGCCTTAAGTTGGAGGAAAGCAGAGAGAATGTAGGAAAACTGGAAAGGTGAACACCTTGGCTTGTATGTGCTGGAACCAGGAATCAAAGCTCCGACCTCCATGTTGTAGCATGGCTGAATTGCAAGGAAGTATGACATAGTCTTCATATACATATGCATAGTGTTGTCCTGCCTGGGAATGGTATGACACAGTCTTCATATACATATGCATAGTGTTGTCCTGCCTGGGAATGGTATGACATAGTCTTCATATACATAGTGTTGTCCTGCCTGGGAATGGTATGACACAGGTATCAGTTACACTCTTTTAGAT
This sequence comes from Margaritifera margaritifera, assembly GCA_029931535.1. Lineage (NCBI taxonomy): Eukaryota > Metazoa > Mollusca > Bivalvia > Unionida > Margaritiferidae > Margaritifera > Margaritifera margaritifera. The sequence goes on along the minus strand of JAQPZY010001507.1, from coordinate 1,371,019 downwards.
TATCTCACTGCTTGAAGGATGTTTTGAGTTCTGGGTCATCCAAACCTTAGTCTGTATTCTCTGCACATTATTACTTGAGCTCCTTGACTGGATCCTATCATACTTCCCTTCTCGCATTGAAATCCAATCAAGAAATGGAACCAGACTAAGTGTGGCAGCTTGGATGCACTTCATTGTGATGTCATTGGTACACTGAGACATCTGCTTATGTGCCACCATTTAACATCATTGATTTTATGCTCCATCACTGCAAGTAAAGAATTTCTGACTCTTTCCTCCTATATATTTCACAAAATTTTCACATTTTTCACTAAATCCATTGCAGAGAAAAGATTGCAGAAAATGCAGTCAAAATTGAGTATGATACAGTTATCAGAGTGCCGAGTTTTTGCCTGGTGTCATTTTACTGCCAAATTCTATGGTGTTGTTTCAGTGGCATTATCCTACCAAAGGGAGATAACCTGCTCTGATATATATGGACTCCTGCATTAGCACCAAGCGTTGTTATCATAACCCATTTAGAAGAGAGACAGAGAATTCCACAGAACCCTTGCTACTTGCTGCAGTTGATGATGAAGATTCTTTATACAAAACAGAACATAAGGCATTCACTTTACATCTTTGTTTTTGCTGTTCTCATGACTAAATATGGCAGGGATTGAAACTTTTTGTTTGGTAGCACAGGATGACTAACTACAGCCAGTGTTGAAACCTTTTGTTTGGTAGCACAGGATGACTGACTACAGCCAATGTTGAAACATTTTGTTTGGTAGCACAGGATGACTAACTACAGCCAGTGTTGAAACCTTTAGTTTGGTAGCACAGGATGACTATGAAAAATTCCATTTTGGTACAATTTTATGAAAATATTCATTCTGGTAATAAGACATTAAATTTTTCTGTCCCCTATAGTTTTGTTATCTTTCTTTCTTGTGCCATTTGATGGCACCCAGCTTTCCACCTTGTGTTCATGCCTGTGCAGATTCTGTTTGTTTTTTCTATTGTCCAGTCTGAGAAATAGCTGTACCATGTCAGTTTATTGCAATCAGTTCTTGTTGCATTAACTTCCAGTTAGCTTTATTATACATGTGTAAGCATGTAAAAGACAATGGCAAATAAAGCATAGAATATTTGTTCAAAATAAGCATATATGTCTCTTTCAGAGGATTTCTTCAACCACCCATTTTTACAACCTCCCTCTCCAGCATCATCATGTAAGTATTACTCAGTTATTTTTTGTATATTCATACCTGTAGTAATAATAATAAATAATAATAATAATAATAATAATAAATAATAATAATAATAATAAAACCAAGGTACAAGTGATTTGTAACTTAATTTAAAAGTTGTTGCATATCCACATTTTGGATTAAAAGAAATCTCATATTCATGAAAGATTTGTATGACTAACTTTCTAATTTTAGCTTCCCCTGTCCCTGTGCCATATAGAAGTCCCAGTATTTCCTCTGACAGTCCAGCCTCTATAAAAACAGCATCAGCATCCCCCCTGTCTGGAAAAATGGAATATTCTCCAGACAGTCCAGCTCCATCGCTGAAAGCTGCTTCCCCATCACCCCACACAGGAAAAATGGAATACTCTCCTACTCCACCAAAGGTCTGTATTATTTTACTAATTTTCAGTATTTCACTTCCACTCCACTAGTTTCCAGAAAAGGTTCAAGTCCCTAGTCTTTGGTTTGCAGTTGGTTTGTGTAGTAAAACCTAATTAAAATTTGCCCACTTACAATTTTCTCAGTAATATAGGTTAAGGCATATTTCATTTGTCAGTAATATGGTTGCAGTTTTGTTTTGTTCCCAGCAAAACTTTATTTTAAAGTTCCACATACTGTGAAACTTCCAATTTTCCATAGCCCAGTTATCTAGACATTTCACTCATCTAAACCAAAAGAATGTTCCCTGGGTCTACAGTTTATTCTCTGTTATCATTTATCTGGGCATTCAATTGTCTGGCCCCTCTGTCAAAATAACATGACTAATCTCCAAATCATGAACGAAAATATTTTCTCCAATCAAAATGATGCATTTGTCTATTTCAAGTAAGATTTTTTAGTCAAGAGTAACATTTATTACTCAAACTGTTCAGTAAAATTGTATACGGAGCGGTCTGGACAAGATTGTGTCTTTCATGGAATACTGAGAATGTACTTTTTGGCTGAACTAAATTTTATGTGTTTATCTTAAACATGTTGTTTACTTGTTGACTGCTGTCCTGACTTTAAAACTAATTACAGCGTAATATTGCAGCACTAAGCCCTGACTTAAGCCCAATAACAGTCTCTGAAGCAGACATTTTAGTAGACATACCAGTGTTATTATTGCAGCACTAAGCATTGACTTAAACTCAGTAACTGAGTCTGTAAAGTGGACATTTTTGTTCAGCCGAGTAACTGAGTCTGTAAAGTGGACATTTTCTTAGGCATACCAGTGTTATTATTGCAACACTAAGTCCTGACTTCAGCCCAGTAACTAAGTCTGTAAAGTGGACATTTTCTTAGGCATACCAGTGTTATTATTGCACTGCTGGGCCCTGACTTCAGCTAGTAACTGTGTCTGTAAAGTGGACATTTTCTTAGGCATACCAGTGTTATTATTGCACTGCTGGGCCCTGACTTCAGCTAGTAACTGTGTCTGTAAGGTGGACATTTTCATAGGCATACCAGTGTTATTATTGCAGTGCTAAGCCTTGACTTCAACCCAGTAACTGAGTCTTTAACTTGTTAACCCCTAGCGCCACCTTTACGCATCATGAGGTTGTACCCTACTTCCGAGCTCTGTAATGTCAACATCATTGAAGATACACTAAAGTGGATGGTATTGCAGGAAAGTAGACAGATGTAACTCTACAATGTTACCAAATAATGTCGACTTTCTACTCGCATTAAAAAATACAGCGGAAAAAACTTAATTTTTTAGACCTTTTTGGGGGGGTGGGGTGGTTTGGTCAAAAATTGCCAGTTTCAGAACCAGACTTTGTGTCTGGATTTTAAACTTTTTGGCCTTAGATCTAAATCAGACCAGTCTGAACTGCACACGGAGAGATGAACCTTTGCAAAAAGTATGATACGTTTGAGATTTGGAGTAAAAAGGAGCCAGGACACACATATCAGGGGTCCAATACAAAACAATAAACAAAAAAACCCAATAAGTCCAACTTTTACCCATCTGCACATGCAGGAGCATAATAGCCAATCAGAAACATTTTTGATACACCTAAGCATCCGGCTAAACGAAAAACTCTCTTAAGCAGATGTGTTTGTCTGCATTCAGAAGTAACCCCAAAAATGTGTTTCCTACACCCATTTCAGGCGAAATGAAAAGAATCTCCCAGGGTTAATGAGTTAAATGGGTGAATTTCGATGATGTCAGCAAATTTGAATATTCCTTGCTTATTTGATCATTTGTGTATTACCATTGCACAGAAATGACAAAAATAGCCATTCCTGGACAATTTCTAACAAATTTCTCACAACTTGTTTAACTTGTTAACCCCAAGCACCATGTTTACGCATCATGAGGCTGTACCCTACTTCCGAGCTCTGTAACATCAACATCATTAAAGATACACTAAAGTGGATGGTATTGCAGGAAAGTAGACAGATGTAGCTCTACAATGATACCATATAATGATGACTTTCTACTCGCATTAAAAATACAGCGGAAAAATCTTAATTTTTTAGACCCATTTTTTTTAAGGTAGAAAATTGTCAGTTTCGGAACCGGAGTTTGTGTCTGGATTTTAGACTTTTTGGCCTTAGATCTAAAGCAGACCGGTCTGAACTGCACACAGACAGATGAATTTTTGCAAAAAGTAGGATACATTTGAGATTTGGAGTAAAAAGGGGCCAGGACACAAAAATCTGGTGTCCAATACGAAAAAAAAGTCCAACTTTTACCGCTCTACACATGCACGAGCATAATAGCCAATCAAAAACAATGTTTTTGATATACCTAAGCATCCGCTAAACGAAAAACTCTCTTAAAGTGGATGGTATTGCAGGAAAGTAGACAGATGTAGCTCTACAATGATACCATATAATGTTGACTTTCTACTCGCATTAAAAAATACAGCAGAAAAAACTTAATTTTTGAGACCCGATTTTTTTTTTAGGTTGAAAATTGCCAGTTTCGGAACCAGAGTTTTTGTCTGGATTTTAGACTTTTTGGCCTTAGATCTAAAGCAGACCGGTCTGAATTGCACACAGACAGATGAATTTTTGCAAAAAGTAGGATACGTTTGAGATTTGGAGTAAAAAGGGGCCAGGTCACAAAAATCTGGTGTCCAATACAAAAAAAAAAGAAAAAAGTCCCAACATTTACCCTTCTGCACATGCACAAGCATAATAGTCAATCGAAAACAACATTTGTGATACACCTAGGCATCCGACTAAACGATAAACTCTCTTAAGCAGATGTGTTTGGCTGCATTCAGAAGTAACCCCAAAAATGCGTTTCCTAACCCCATTTCAGGCGAAAACAAAAAGAATCTCCCGGGGTTAATGAGTTAAGGTGGACATTTTTGTAGGCATACCAGTGTTATTATTGCAGTGCTAAGCCTTGACTTCAGGCCAGTAACTGAGTTTGTAAGGTAGACATTTTTGAAAGTAAAACTTATTAAAAATCCTAGATACATACTTAAAACATTGTTTTCCCAGAGTTTAAAATAATAGACCATTCCTCTTCTGATCTAAATAGTTAATTTGCTTGCTTTTGTTTTAACTGGAGAACACTTACAGGATAGTGTGTTTGGATTATTTAAATAGTGTTTCCTATGAACACCTGTGTTAAAAAAAATGTCTATTTCTTTTGTTTCAGTGTTCACCCAAAGGGGACAAATTGGAACAGACCCTGGTCAATAGAGAATCCCCAGTGGACCCCCCTGAGTTCTTGGCTACTGTCAAAAAGGACCCAGAGTCCAGATGTAGTACTCCTACAGATGTGAGCTCTCCTTCACTCTCTCTCTATCTGTATCTCTCTCTGTCTCTATCTGTCTGTCTCTCTCTCTCTCTCTCTCTCTCTCTCTCTCTCTCTCTCAGTTAATTTGTTGCTGTGATGCACTTAAAATAGTGAAAACACTTCCTTCGTAATAGATACATTTAATGTTGACGACCTCCCTAATAGATGTCATTAATGTTAACTGCCTTCCAAACAGATACCAACAGTGTTTACTGCCTTCCTAAATAGGTAACATTATTTCTGACAATGTTTCATTAATGCTGACTGCCTTCCTAATATATACCATTAATGCTGACTGCTTTCCTAATAAATACCATTTATATTGACTGCCTTCCTAATAGATAACCAAATAATGCTGAATGCCTTCCTAATATATACCTTTAATGTTGACTGCTTTCCTAATATATACCATTAATGTTGACTGCCTTCCTAATGCATAGCATTAATGTTGACTGCCTCCCTAATAGATACCATTGATGTTGACTGCCTTCCTAATAGATATTTATAATGTTGACTGCCTTTCAAACAGATACCAATAATGCTGACTGCCTCCCTAATAGATATCATTAATGCTGACTGCCTTGCTAATAGATACTTTTAATATTGACTTTTTCATCTCAGTTGTCTGTCTTTCTGATCTGTATTACTAGTTAGAATAGTGACAACAGTGCCTTCCTAATATATACCATTACTGTTAACCTTATCATTTAGTTGTCTGTTTTTCTAATCTATATTAACTCTATTGGTCATTGTCTGGAAGAGCCTGTGCTATGGCCTGTTGTCCATAATCCATCCATCTGTCCATTACCACAAATTTGTTGTCGCTACTTTTAAACTACTTAGAGGATTGTCATGAAACTTTACACATACATTCATCCAAGAAATGGTCTTATCTTGGATCCCAGGAAAATCTTTTCAGCCAGTAGAGCATCAGTCCATTCAAGGGACTCTTGTTTGTCTTGACTACTTATTTCTGTTACCTTTAGCCTCTTTTAAAAGTCATACAAAATTCTTTTTAAGAAAATACTAGAACTTGCATAATCTAAATTCTTTTGAAGTTATGATAAAGGTTCAAATAATAGAAAATTTTAATCATAGGGGTAATATCAATAAGGCTTATTATAATGTGGAACATACCCATTTTGTTTGAAGAAAGTGAGAACGTAGAATAATATGGTAGTTTAACTAGATTTTTATTGTGTTTTGTTTTTAATATTAAAATTTTAGAATTGAAGAATCATGTGTCCACAGTATATTTAATCCTCATACATGTAAAGCTAGTCCTTTTCTTGAGTAAAAATATTTCCTAAAGCCCTTGTATGAAGTCATTTTTCAGAAAATAAACCAACTTTGCTCCTTACACAACCCGCCCCACCCCACCACTCCTTGATACACTTGGTTTCTCTGAAAGAAAGTCTTTTAAAATGAATTTTGTCTGTTACGACTCTATGGTCTAAGAAAAATGTAACAGAAAGAAAGTGAAACCAACAAATCAAGTAAAAATCAACAAGCAATTTATTACTAGATAATTAAAATGAAAAATCAAAAAAAGTCACTTTCAGTAATGTGTTTTGAAATCCTAATAATCCAATAAGAATGATTGTTCTAATCACAAGTCCTAAATATAGAATGTTCCAAATTCACGGCTGTGTCCTTGAATGTTATTATGTGCCAATGGTCTCCAAAATCCTGATGTACTAGTAATCTTGATGTGCTGATGTCAAAATGAAGTATTCCAAAATATCTGAATAAGTTCACTTAAATTCCAAAATCATCAATTAAAAATCCAAAATCCAAAAGTTTATGAGCACTGTTATAATCCAATGAATATTTAAAATAATTCCTCTCTTAGAATTTGGAATGAATTTTCACAACTGTAATAGCTCTTTACAAGACTGATGGTAATGTCAAAACTGAAAAAATGTCCACCAAACATGGTATATATAAAGATTGGTCACATGACAGAATGTTCTAGAATGTGTCATCTTAATGGAATTTTACTTGTAAACAAAAATTCAACCTTGACCTTCAAATTGAGAAAACATATTGATCAAAACAACCTAATTCAAGGACACTAGTTAAACATGTTTTTCCTGATAAACATAAAGATTTAAGCAAATATTAAAGTAAAGAAACATTTATAATTTCCTAAAATATTTATAATATTATATAAAGATCATACATAACACCTCTCCTCATAAAGAAAAAGAAAGATTTATATAATAAAGCTTTCTTTTGAATATACATCTAATACTACAGTAACCAAAATTACATAAGAACATGTTTTATGATACTGGACTTAATTACATCAAGCAATATTACATTTCTAGGCATGTGAGAGTGCATCTGCAATCACATTGTCTTTTCCCCTGATGTGTTTGATGTCAATGTTATATTCTTGCAATATCAAACTCCATCTCAACAATCTCCGATTTGTATCTTTCATTTTGTTGATGAAAGTAAGGGGATTGTGATCACTGTACACAATAATTGGAGAAAGAGCTGAGGTAACATACACTTCAAAATGCTGTAAAGCCAATATCAAAGCCAAACATTCCTTCTCAATTGTGGAATAATTTTTCTGGTGCTTGTTTAGTTTTTTAGAAAAATAACACACAGGGTGATCCACACCCCTTTTGTCTTCCTGAATCAATACTCCACCAACCCCTACATCACTTGCATCAACAGATAATTTAAATGATTGGCTAAAATTTGGTGCAGAAAGAACTGGTGCATTCTTAAGCATGGCCTTTAACTTGTCAAAAGATTCCTGACACTTGTCAGACCAATGAAATTTGGTTTTCTTACTCAATAAACTTGTCAAAGGTTCAGCAATTTTGGAAAAATTGGAACAAAATTTCCGATAATATCCAGCCATACCTAGAAATCGCATCAGTTGCTTTTTACAAATTGGAACTTGAAATTCAGAGATAGCTTTGACCTTAGCTTCTATAGGTTTAACTTGACCTTGTCCCACAATATGTCCTAAAAATGTGACACAAGCATGGCAAAACTCACTTTTGCTCAAATTAATTGTCAGATTCACATCGCTGAGTCGATCGAAGAATTTTCGAATGGTTTCCAAATGATCTTCCCAGGTGTTGTTGTAGATAATGACGTCATCGATATAAGCGTCACAATTATCAAGACCAAATGTTATCATGTTCATCAGACGTTGAAACGTTGCAGGCGAATTTTTCATTCCAAACGGCATGACTTTATATTGATAAAGTCCATCTGGAGTTACAAATGTTGAAATTTCTTTTGCCCTTTCCGTCAGTGGAATTTGCCAGAATCCTTTTAAAAGGTCAAACTTGGTGACATATTTTGCATTTCCAATTTTATCAATGCAATCGTCCATTCTTGGGATTAGAAATGAATCAGTTTTGGTGACACTGTTGACTTTTCTATAGTCAGTACACATACGGAATGTATTATCTGGCTTGGGAACAAGAATACATGGTGAACTCCAGTTACTTTTACTTCTTTCTATGAAATCATTCTCCAGTAAATACTGAATTTCTTTCTTCAGATAGTTCTGTTTGAGAGGATTCATCGTATAAGGATGCTGTTTCACAGGCGCAGAATCTACAATGTCAACGTCATGATAAATTTTACTTGTTCATGTTGGAACATCAGGAAACAAGTGCTCATAGTCATGTAATAGCTGTTTTAGTTCATTTCTTTCCTGTTGTTGTAGATGTGAAAGTTTCTGGTCTAGGTTGTTCAATATTTCTGAATTCCGAAGATTGGTTATACCAGAGTCACTATAGTCTGATCGTACTCCATCGTTGATATCTTCACTGTGTGGGACAGGTACAACTAAATTAACAGAATAATTAGCTGAGCTATCTCTGTCAAAATATTCCTTTAACATATTTATATGACAAAGTTGTTTCTGTCTCCGTCTCCCAGGAGTGTTAATGATATAATTTAAGTCATTTACTTTCTTTTCAACGGTATAAGGACCATAAAATTTAGCCTGAAGAGGATTCTGAGGTATGGGAAAGAGAGCCAGAACTTTGTCACCAGGTTTAAAACTCCTTTCCTGTGAATTTCTGTCATACCTTAATTTCATTTTTGACTAGGTAGTGTGAAGATTAGTTCTTGCTACTTCACAGGCCTTTGACAACTTGTATTTGAAATCAGAAACATAATCAAGAAGATTAATCTTTGAATCTTCATTTGAAAGAAGTTTCTCTTTCAATAATTTCAGTGGTCCACGGACAGTATGACCAAAAACTAGTTCAAAGGGACTAAAACCCAACGACTCTTGAACTGATTCCCTAACAGCAAACAACAACAAATGAACACCCTCATCCCAATCCTTTTCTGTATCAAAGCAATATGATCGAATCATATTCTTCAAAGTTTGATGAAATCTTTCCAAAGCACCTTGACTTTCAGGGTGATAGGCAGAAGATTTAAACTGTTGGATGCCTAGTTCATGCATAACTTGTTGGAAAATTCCAGACATAAAATTTGACTCTTGATCCGACTGGACAGATTTGGGAAGGCCAACAAGTGTAAAAAACTTCACCAAAGCTTTCACAATAGTTTTAGTTTTTATATTTCTCAGAGGAATTGCTTCTGGAAATCTTGTAGATGTACACATGATGGTCAACAAGTATTGGTTGCCTGACTTGGTTTTAGGTAAAGGACCAACACAGTCTACTATTATTCTACTAAATGGTTCATCAAATGCAGGAATAGGTTGCAGATGAGCCTTAGGTATCTTCTGATTTGGTTTTCCTACCATTTGACAAGTGTGACAAGATCTACAGTATTTAGAAACATCACTTTTGAGTTTCGGCCAATAAAAATGATTCAAGATCTTGTGATAAGTCTTACGGACTCCTAAATGACCAGCCAAAGGAGTTTCATGGGCTAAATTAAGAATTTCCTGTCGATATGACTTAGGAACAACAATTTGATAGCTCACTGACCACTCGTCACCAGCGGGTACATCAGGTGGTCTCCATTTCCTCATAAGGACCCCATTTTTCACAAAGTAACACACTGGAACTTGTGTGGCTTCAGTTTCACTAATAGCCCTCTGAAACAAACAAGATATCTCGGGATCTTGCTCCTGTTCAACGACAAGGGATTGTCGTTTGTCATCCTGATTAGAACAAAGAGAATGAGTTGCCAAAAGAGGATCACTGTGATCAATACCATTTGATTGATCAATACCTGAGGAAAAAGTGACCTCATCAAAAGACTGACCAATACATGTGTCAGCTAAAGGAATAATATCCTGATCAACATCACTCTCAAGAGCTCTTTTTGCCATAGCTCTAGTAACTGCACAAGCAGGGTACAAATCAGGGATTTCAGTTTCGACAGGATCAACTTTCTGATCCAAACAAGGCTTGTCAGTTACAAGTGGATTAACCACAACCTTATCTCCAGCTAGGTCATTGCCTAGTAATAAATGAACACCCTCTATGGGTAAAGAAGTCACTGCCCCAACAGTCACAGGTCCAGAAACTAAGTCTGATGTCAAATTTACACAATGGAGAGGAACATTTACAAAGCCGCACTCTACTCCCTGAACAAGAACACTTTCACTTGAAGAAGACTCCTCAGACAAAGGCAAAGTACCTGATAATAAAAGACTCTGAGAAGCTCCAGTGTCCCTTAATATTTTAATTGGGATAGGTTTGGCAGAATCACCAATAAGTGATATAGAACCTTCTGACATGAATGGTTCATAAGCCTCTAAAATAGAATCAGACTGGGGTTTTTTTGACCCAACAAATGTATTGCTTTCAATACAAGACCGTGACCTTGACCTCGTAGAAATAATAGCATTTGGAAAAGCTCTGCCTTTTCTCTGTTGCTTATTTTTCAACTTGAAGCAATCAGAAATAACGTGCCCTTTCATTTTACAATAAGTGCATGTAGGAAGAGATAAGGATTTCTGATCAGTCTTATCAAATGTTTGATTCCTAACAGTTGTGCTGTTGTGAAATTTGGAAGTACTCGAATGAGATTGAAATGGTTTTTTACCAGAAAACTGCTGAGAGGACGATTTATTACCAAATGAAATTTTGTGAGTCAAGGAATAATCATCAGCCATACGAGCAGCATTTTCCAAAGTTTCCACATTCTGCTCGTCAAGATAGGTTTTAACATCACTATGGATGCACCTCTTGAACTCTTCAATTAATACGAGCTGTCTGAGGTTATCATAAGCTTGATCAACTTTCTTGGCTGAGCACCACCTATCAAATAGTTGTGCTTTATCCCTTGCAAATTCGACATGAGTTTGTCCAGTTTCTTTTCTACAATTCCTAAACCTTTGTCGATATGCCTCTGGTACCAACTCATAAGCTTTCAAGATGTACTCCTTAACCACATCATAATCAGTGCTTTGTTGTACTGACAGTGAAGTGTAGACTTCACAAGCTTTGCCAATAAGTACACTTTGTAATAACAAAGTCCAATGCTCTCTGGGCCATTTCAAGTTTTCAGCTATTTTCTCGAAATGAAGAAAGTATTTATCTACTTCTTTTTCCTGAAAAGGGGGTACTAACTTAATATATCTAGTAACATCAAAACCTGGACTTGTGTTTAAAGGAGTGGAGTGTGCTCTGTTTGCCAGTTCTAATTCTCTTAACTTAAATTGCATTTCCCTTTCTTCTCTTTGCATCTGCATCTGCATTTGTATTTGTCTATCTTCTTTCTCTCTCTCTCTCTCTCCATCTGCATTTGCCTCTCTTCTTTCTCTCTCTTCATCTGCCTTTCTTCTTTTTCTCTCTCCATCTGCCTCTCTTCTTTTTCTCTCTCTCTCTCTGAATCTGAAGCTTTGCCAATTCTAAATCCATCTGGTTCTTTAACTCTAATTCCCTTAATTTCCTGTCAGAACCAGATACAGGCTTTCTCTTCAAACTTAAAGCACTATTTTCAAAAATTCCCTTTCCTACTAAATACTGAATTAAAATAATCTTTATCTCCTGTTTTGTCAATGATAATTTTGCCTCAGATAGACTGTATTTTCTGGCAAGCTCGAGCAACTCATCCTTTCTCATGCACTCTAACCCCTCCTGGGTAGGTTTTGAAATGAAATTCTGAACATTAGATGCCATAGTAAATGCTTGTTGGTTTCACACACAAAAAATTTCTCTATTAAAAATCTTTGCCAAAGACAAAAAAAATTCTCCGAGACAAAATCAATATGAATTTCAAAGATAAATTTAATATCTCTAATATGCTTTAAAGAAATTCAGATCCCGGACGAGCCCCCAATTTCTGTTACGACTCAATGGTCTAAGAAAAATGTAACAGAAAGAAAGTGAAACCAACAAATCAAGTAAAAATCAACAAGCAATTTATTACTAGATAATTAAAATGAAAAATCAAAAAAAGTCACTTACAGTAATGTGTTTTGAAATCCTAATAATCCAATAAGAATGATTGTTCTAATCACAAGTCCTAAATATAGAATGTTCCAAATTCACGGCTGTGTCCTTGAATGTTATTATGTGCCAATGGTCTCCAAAGTCCTGATGTACTAGTAATCTTGATGTGCTGATGTCAAAATGAAGTATTCCAAAATATCTGAATAAGTTCACTTAAATTCCAAAATCATCAATTAAAAATCCAAAATCCAAAAGTTTATGAGCACTGTTATAATCCAATGAATATTTAAAATAATTCCTCTCTTAGAATTTGGAATGAATTTTCACAACTGTAATAGCTCTTTACAAGACTGATGGTAATGTCAAAACTGAAAAAATGTCCACCAAACATGGTATATATAAAGATTGGTCACATGACAGAATGTTCTAGAATGTGTGTCATCTTAATGGAATTTTACTTGTAAACAAAAATTCAACCTTGACCTTCAAATTGAGAAAACATATTGATCAAAACAACCTAATTCAAGGACACTAGTTAAACATGTTTTTCCTGATAAACATAAAGATTTAAGCAAATATTAAAGTAAAGAAACATTTATAATTTCCTAAAATATTTATAATATTATATAAACATCATACATAACATGTCACTTGTTTGATTTTGTTTTCTGTACAAAAGTTGGAAATGACCCAAAGACTGCAATTTTAGTGCTGACTTGCCAGTATGCTGCACTTTTCAATAGATAGCTTAAATAATTGATGACCTGGTAGGCCTTATATTTCCCTTCATATCCCTGTCATAATATGACCAACATTTTCATGTTTTCCTCTCAAAAGCCACTTAATAGAACTGGACCAAATTTGACAGAAGGATCCTGGCATGAAGGCCTTTCAATTGTTATCTCACCTGACCATAAGTGCATTAACAATTACTATTTTCAACTTCTTCTCAAAACCCTTTGGACCAATTTCAACCAAACTTGGCAGAGATCATCGTGGCATAATGATTTTTCAAATTTTCATAAATTATGCTGATCTGCCATCAAATAAAAGAATAGAATTGTGTACAAAAACCTTAAAACAACATCTTCTGAAAAACCACTGAACATAATTTGACCAAATTTGACAGAAAACATACTGACATGAAAACCTTGGACAAATGATGCTTATTCACCATTAAATATGGAACCATTACTAATAAGAGAGAAACCTTTACTCGACCTCTACTTAAAACTGGTCAACAGAATTGTACTAGCATCCTCAGATAGCATCCTAGCATAATGGCGTATTGGTATTGTATAAATATTGCCAATATGCCATCCAGTATGGACACAGTTACTAAAAACATACAGAAACCTTTAAATGACTTCTTCCCAAAACCTGCTGAACAGAATTTGACCAAATTTGACAGAAAGAATTCTGGCATAAAGGCCTTTCAGATTGTTTAAATGATTAAAATCCACCATCAAATATGGCTGCTATTGCTACAAATAGAAAACCTGTAAACAACTTATGCTAAACAGTGGCTAAACAGAATTTGACAGAAAACATTCTAGCATGAAGGCCTTTAAAATCTGTACAAACAATGGCAATTACTCATCAAATATGGCCATCATTACCAAACATAGACTAACCTTCAAACAGCTTCTTCTAAATAAACCTGTTGAAAAGAATTTGACCGATTTGACAGAAAGCTTCCTGGCATGTAGGCCTTTCAAAATGTATACAAATGATTCTGATCTATCATCAAATATGGCTAGGATCACTAAAAATATAAAACCTTTAAATGACTTCTCAAAAACGACTGAACAGAATTTGACCAAATGACAGAAAGCATCCTGGCATGAATGCCTTATAGATTTGTACAAATGATGCCAATCCATCATAACAAATCGCCAGCATTACTAAAAAATAAAGAACAGTTCATTTAAAGGACTTCCCAAAAACTGCTGAATAGAATTTGACAGAAGCATCCTGTCATTGAAGGGCTGTCAAGTTTTTACAAATAATGCCAACTCATCATCAAATATGGCCACTGTTGTAGAAATAGAGACAACCTTAAAATGACTTCTTGAAAACTTGTTAGCAGAATTTTACCAAATTTGATAGAAAGTATTGTGGCATAAGACCTCTTAAGTTGCACAAATGATGCTGATCTGCCATCCAATATGGATGCATTCACTAAAAAATAGAAAAGCCTTTAAATGTCAGAAAGAATCATACTTACCCAGATTCTGTGGTATTACCATCTTTATTCTTAACTAATTACTGTAACATTCTGTGGTATTACCATCTTCATCATTAACTAATTACTGTAACATTCTGTGGTAATTTCATCTTCATCATTAACTAATTACTGTAACATTCTGTGGTATTATCATCTTCATCATTAACTAATTACTGTAACATTCTGTGGTATTACCATCTTCATCATTAACTAAGTACTGTAACATTCTTTGGTATTACCATCTTCATCATTAACTACTTACTGTAACATTCTGTAGTAATTTCATCTTCATCATTAACTAATTACTGTAACATTCTGTGGTATTACCGTCTTTATCCTTAACTAATTACTATAACATCCTGCAGTAATACAATCATTACCCTTAGCTAATTACTGTAACATTATGTGGTATTACCATCTTCATCATTAATTAGTTACTGTAACATTCTGTGGTATTACAATCTTTATCCTTAACTAATTACTGTAACATTCTGTGGTATTACAATCTTTATCCATACCTAATTACTGTAACATTCTGTGGTATTACAATCTTTATCCATAGCTATTTACTGTAACATTCTGTGGTATTACCATCTTCATCATTAATCAGTTACTGTAACATTCTGTGGTATTACAATCTTTATCCTTAACTAATTACTGTAACATTCTGTGGTATTACAATCTTTATCCATAAATAATTACTGTAACATTCTGTGGTATTACCATCTTCATCATTAACTAATTACTGTAACATTCTGTGGTATTACCATCTCTATCCTTAACTAATTACTGTAACATTCTGTGGTATTACCATCTTTATCCTTAACTAATTACTATAACATCCTGCAGTATTACAATCATTAGCCTTAACTAATTACTGTAACATCCTGTGGTATTACAATCTTCATCCCTAAATAATTAATGTAACATTCTGTGGTACTGTCATCTTTATCCATGACTAAATGCTGTAACATTCTAGATATCACCATCTTTATCTTTACATAACAAACATTTAGGAATGTCCATTTTTGTAAAATCAATGCTTACTGCACAGTACAAAATGATGTGGTTATTATATTACGATGACATCAATATGACATCACTACCTAACTGTATTTGTAGTGCTTTGAACATGGGGTTAGATTTGATGTGAAATGATGTGGTCATTATATTACGATGACATCACTACCTAAGTGCATCGTATTGCCGTGAGCACTGGGGTAGATTCGATGTTAAATGATGTGGTCATTATATTATGATGACATCAATATGACATTGCTAACCAAGTGCATCATAGTGCTGTAACCATGGGGTAGATTTGATGTTAAATAATATAATTGCAATTTCTGTCCCTTAGTCTCTTATTTAGCAACGAAAAAGAGAAATGCTTACATGATTTTAGTAAATGCAGTAACAATCCTATAAAAGAAAATAAAGTCAATCCAAAGAATATGAGACCTCTGGAAATCAGTAGCGATTTACTTCATGCCATAAATCGGCCATGAATGCACAGTAAGTTCTGCCAACTTGACTGCTCAGAAGTTGGCATAGTGTTGTCTGAATAAGATTGTACAGTACTTACCAAGTACTGAGAGGATCGGTTATGCAAATGCCATGCATTCAGATGGTTTGAAATAATTTTTGAATATCACAGTCCAGCCTGTCATAGATAGCCATCTCTCAGAAGTGAGACAAATGGTCTCTCTAGACAAGTGGTTACTTAACAAAAGTGATTGTTAAGACAGGTTTGTGCATCTGTGTCCTATTTACACACTCATAGGAAGTCATCTTGGGACATTAATTGGTTAGCTTCATTTACTAGCTTCAGGAATTCAGGTTCTGTTCTTTCATGCTAATCTATAATACATCTCTGTTGTGTATGCAATGTTATGAACTTAGACATCTACACTATGTGGAACAAAACCAACCTGGATTATTACCAAGAACTGTCATGTATCATGTAAACAAGAAGATATCAGGAAGGAAAACTGTTGTTTTTCTTTATCACTAATAAAAAACATTTTTATATTGTAATTATTTGTATGCAGTCCTCAGCTTGACTTGTGCAATAGCTGCCAAAATTTGTTGTTGCTATTATGAATGTAGAAAGACCTTGAACTTGTTCTGTTGCTGTAAGCCTCATATCATTCCTAAATTCAATTGAGAGTGGAAATTACATGTTAATCCCTTGATACTGAAAAATATTGATATTGGATTTAGCAAGAGCTAAAAGCCAGCCATTGTTGTATTGGTGTCATTGCTGGAATGGATGTAATTTAATTGTGATCTACTGTTAATTGTGAGAAAAATGTTGCAAAATTTTTCTGTTATGTTTTAGGACTTTGTCATGGTACCAGAGGAAATAGGCAGTGATGGATCAGGTTAGTATGATATTCTTATGTAACAGTCTGAAGTTTGTAATTATAATTTAATTGAGAATTTAGAAGGGTCAAAGTTGATATGAATGAAATTGTGCAATTAATGATGAAATAGCATGAATGTACTATCTTTTTAACAACCTTCAGAGAAATTTGTCATTTATAGGAAGTTTTCCAAATATATAAAACAAATAATTTAATTTATGATTAGCTGCATTTCGATATTTTTGGTCAGATTGCACTGGAATACCAGTCCATGAATTGATGATTTATGTCCATCCATTCTTTCCTTCATCTGTCTGTCTGTCTAATTGCGCAGACATTGTTGCTTGCAGAGTTCTGTAAATTTGCTTTTGAATACATCATGAGGGGTGCTATACCCATCGGTCAAAACTAGGTAATTTTGACCTGTATTTTGTATTCTAGTGACCTGGATTTTTAAACTATGTGTTAAGTGCAGTATTTCAAAAACTCTGGCCTGCAGAGTCACATAATTTGGTTTGTAGATGAGGAGTACTAAACATCTCAGTCAAAACTAGGTCTCTGTGGAATCTTTCTGATGATCAGGAACATAGACCTGTATAAAAATATTTTCAGTACAAAAATCAACATGTAACAAAAGATGAAATAATTTAATTTTACATATACCATTGTAATAATGTATATAGTCATCCTGCTCAATGAGGAATGATTTAAGGTCCATATGAAGTGTTTGTAGTAACAAAGTGTTCATTATTATAAAGTATTCTATTCTTAAATTTGGTATTCATTATATCATAGAATTCTAAATAGTGAAGTTTGTTGTTTGTTGTGATGACGGAACACTTATTTCTTAAAAGAGATACATGGTTGGTGCTGTTAGTCTTTCTGTCTTAAGGCAGACTTAACTTAATAACAATATTTGTAACTTGCTTGAGCTATGATGAAAGTGAATTTCATCAAACTTTGCAATTTTATTTTGGAAAATGTAATTTTGTTTCTAAAACCATGAAAAGAAACGACTTTGTTATTCAGCAGTTATAAACATGGTACATCATTATACACACAGTGTGCCAGTATCCAGTGTTCATTTGACACTGCACCATTGACCCTAATTTGTAATCCTTGATGAAAGAAAGTTGCCTCTTTGGCACCCATGGGGCGCATAAAAATACCCCAGAAAAAAGATAAAAATTGCTATTGTTGATTTTAGAATAACTGAATTGAGCACATCCCAAAGTGACTTACTGGTTGTGCTTTTGCAGAAGAAGCACAAGATGATCAATTTCATTACCTGACAACAAGGATTTGCTGATATTTATTAGCTTGGGCACCAAACAAGATCTCGTGGTAGATGATCATGGATAGAAAATGTAAAGAAGAGAATATAGAATCTGCAGCAAAACCCTTCATTCTTGCCAAATCCACCTTAGTGGGAAGTGAGACATAGCAGTCACTTTTGTGGTGGTGGTGTTGTCATAAACATTTTGTTCTGGTTTTGATTAAAGTTTCTCATTTGCATATATTTCCTAAACTTCTTGATAGATTCTCATCACACTTGGCATGAATCATTATGAAGCTAAGACATTCATTCTGTGATGTGCACACTTGCAACTTTTACCATGGGGTCAAGATCACAGTCATAGAAAATTTGCATTACTGATTTGGTTCGAGTTTATTCATTTGCTTATATTTCCTGAACTTTTTTATTGATTCTTCATACTTGGGATGCATCATGAAGCTAAAAAAATTTGTTCTGAGACACACTCACTTTGCCCCTTTGACCTTGAGGTCAAGCCATAGTTATAGAAATTTGCAGTAAGATTTTGGTTAAAGTTTTTTCATTTGGTTATACTTCCTTAAGACCTTACTAGATTCTCATCATATTTGGCATCAATCATATGAAGCAAAGACAACTCATTCTAAGGCATGCTCACTTGTCCCTTTACCATGGGATCAGGGTCACAGTCTTAGAAAATTTGCATTATGGTTTTGGTTAAAGTTTTGTCATTTTCTTATATTTCCTAAACTCTTTGATGGATTTATTTCATACATGGGATGAATCATTATGAAGCTAAGACCAGGTTCTATGCTAGGTGGGCAATTCAAGCAAAATAGGTGCCCTCAGCTGTCATTTTGCCCTAATACACCCAGAAAGTAAAGTTCACTTCACCATGCCTTGACTTCATGCTATTCCCCCAACCCACTTTTGTTTCAGTTCAGTGCATTAATAATCAATGACTTCTGTGCCAATATTCCTTGCAAAGAAAGGTTTAAAGTTTTAACAAGGTTTGTGCTCAGTAGCATTTTTTTATAGCTCTACTGGTCATAGAGCAGAAGAGCTTATGGGATGGTCTCTTATCTGTCGTCCAATGTCTGTCCATTAGCACAAGTTTGTTATCACTACTCCTCCAAAACTACTTGGAGAATTGCAATGAACATTTACACATACATTCATCCCATGGTCCAGTTGGTCCTAGATGAAAATGGTGGTACTTGCACATCCAATATTGCCGCCACAGTGACCATCTTGAAAATCTTGTTATCACTACTGCTCCTGAATGAATGGTCATATCAACATGGGGTTTTCACTGAAAGACTTCTTATGATGTCTAGTTGGTCCTAAATGAAAATGGTGCTAATATGGCTACCATAGCAGCCATCTTGAAAATCTTGTTATGGTTACTCCTCCTGAATGGGTGGTTATATCATCATGGGGTTTTCACTAAAAGACTTCTTATGATGACTAGTTTGTCCTAAATAAAAATGGTGCCAATCTGACATTCAATATGTCCACCACAGCTGAAGAATATCAGATATGGTTTCAACACTCATCATTTAAAAGGAAGAAATGGTTTTATCTTGAATTCCTAGTGATTCTTCTCATCCAGTAGAGCATCAGTCCCTTCAAGGGACTCTTGTCATTGATGCCAGAAATCACATTGCTATCTATGGAATTCCCACTAAAACTTCACACATGATCATTGAAAAATGAGTGAAAAATGGGAATTTTGTGTAGCCCAATCAAAACCAAATTATGACTCAGTGGGTGTATTCTGGTCCATTAATAATAAAATTGATAATTTGTATCCAATATTTCAGCCTATAAATGTATGAAATGAAGACTTCTACTGTGGAAACATTTGCTAATTTTAGACCATAAATTTTTTCCAAGGTTGCCAATTTATACAATAACTGTTATACAACAACTGTGGTAAGCAAAACAAGACAGATTTTAATATTTTTATAAAGTTTTAATAGTATTTTGACAGCATTTTAGTCATCTGACATGAAAATTGGTGAAAACAGAACTTTAAAGTGACTATTCTGAATGTATGCATTTTGAATTTCATTACTGACCTCTCCTTATTTTAAACGAACATCGCCCTATTCTAATGAGAGAGAGAAGTCATTTTGCCCAATATAGTCTAGCATGAACCGTGCTAGACATTTGTTTAGTGACATGCTCACTGTGCCATTTTTTGCTTTGGGGTCAAGGTCACAGTCAAAGAAAATTTGTATTATGGTTTTGGCTGAAATTTTTTCATTTGCTTATATTTCCTAAACTCCTTGATGGTTTTCTTGATACTTGGGATGCATCATTATGGAGCTAAGACCATGCATTCTATGACATGCTTGCTTGCCCCTTTGACCTTGGGATCAAGGTCACATGCTTTACAGCAATGCTTTGAGCGTGGTCTTGACCTGCAGACCCTGGCCTTCTTGTTTATTTCCAAAGTAGCATACAGGAATGAAAATATGTAAACTCAAGTTTCCTAAATAAAACTCTAGAGGGGGAGATGTTACTCAAACATGAGGAATTAAATTCCTGAAATGGAAAGCCTGTGGCAGGGAGACTGGTAATAAAATTTTGTCTGAATTTTCTTGAATAAAAAAGAAAAAGGTAAAGATATTTGTGATCCCTGTCTAAATGACCCAACTTTTTGACCTGGCAGGGGTCCTTGGTCCCACTTCTTCCATTTCTGGAATGAACACTGAATATCAAATGCATTATTTGACATAAAATCACAAAAACAACATTTTAGTGAATTTAGATTATTAACAGTGACTTTGTAATAATGTAATATTTCATGTTTTCTTTTGTATCAGATGGCCTAGACAAAGATAAAATGATGGGTGAAGATATTGATGGATGCAGGTAATATGTCTGTGTTATATTGTTTATTAGCTCACCTGACTATTATGCCAAGTGAGCCAATGGTATGGCACTGTGTCTGGCATCCATCTGTCCATCAGCATTTGCTTATTACCACTCTGGCGGCTGTTTTTGATCTGATTTTGATAAAACTGGGAATATATGTTTATATCATTAAGATCTCGGACAAGTTCACTGATGAGCGAGATTCATGCATATTAATGAGGTGATCTTGCGGCTGATTGGCTGATCTTGTTACCATTCTGGAAGCCATGTTTCTGATCCAATATTAACTTGTAATATGGGTTTATATCATCAAGCTCTTGGATGAGTTCGATATTGAGCAAGATCCATGTTTATTAATGCTGTGATCTTGAATCTGATTGGCTCAACTTATTACTACTCTAGAGACTGTATTTTTTATCTGATTTTGAACAAACTTGCTATAAATAGACTTAAATCATCAAGCTGTCCAATGGGTTTTATTATGAACAAGATTAAAGCATATTATTGAAAATTCAGTTCAATTTGAAATAATTCTCAAATTGTAAGTAATGTAATCAGTTTGTTTTTCTTTGAAAATACCTGTTTTCTTCTTGAAGGAAAGCAAGGGAAGGATAATGAGTCTTAATAATCACAGGTTTGGGTAATGCAGAGTTTTTCCCCTTGCAAACATGATGCACACCAGCTAGAAATTTTATTTTAGAATACAAGATACAGAAATTTCAGTAGAACAAAAAAAAAGAGTTTGACTGTTGCTAGTACTGTCATGTTCAAGTAACTGAAACATTTGCCATTTTCTTTGTAATCACATGCATTGTGTATTATTTTAACCGGTGACTGGATATCTCGGCCCATAACGGAGTCAGTCCATACAAATTTAATTAAGCAATCTCCCCATAACATACTCGGCCCATTACGGAGTCAGCCCATGACATAGTCGGCCCATAATTACTAAAGATTGCAACAAGAACTCTCTTAATTGTAATTTGAATGTCTCATTGCACACAATTTATAAATAAAATATTTAATTACGGTTAGAATACTGGAAAATATTTACTGCTGATACAAAATTTACGGTATACAGTAAAAATATCACATGTTTCGAATTTTCTTGACAACTGTTTACTCTTGAAGTTAATTAAAGTGTATGTCAACGTGGTCATGTAGGCGCTTTTACTCAGAATATAATGAATATTACTTGTTGTTGTACCATTTAATACTCATATATCTTAACCAAAATCAATTAAATCCTGATTGTTGAATGATCTGCAACTTAAATATCATCAAAAAACTTCCAGACGAAAATTGTTCATTGCTATGGACTTTTACAGGTACTAAACTGGGTCAAGAAAAGAGGACGTCGGGTCTATCATAACAAATATTTACTAAAAATCATACACAGATGCACTAAACATAAAGAAACGTACATAGATTAAAAGACAAATGAAATGACTGTTGAAAAAAACCCATTACATCAACATTACTATTATATAAAAAGTGGACCGAGTACGTAATGGGCCAAGTACGTAATGGGGCCAAGTATGTTATGGGCCAATTTGGGTAGGCCTAGTTCGTTATGAGTTGAGAACGTTAGTGGACTGACTCTGCTATGGGTCGAGTTGTCCCATAATCATTTTAACCAGATCGTATTTTCAGTGGCATTACTCAAAACTGTTTTGAAATTTATATTTTGTATTTTTAGCTTTTAATACAAAAAAATACAGAATATGCTTTTCTCCTGAAACACTTCCAAATTTGATTACCAAGAGTAAAGAAACTCATGGCCTTAAAAAAAACAACAACTCTGAATTGTAATTTTAATTTATGTCAGAGCCATGTGACTCGGTTAACCAAAAATTAAAGCTTCGTCTGTAAACTTCAATTTTAAAGATCTTGGTTGACCTATATTATGAGCAGGAGACTATGCATATCGAGTATGCCTTTATCCTTTGTAAGAATTCTATCGGACTATAGTAAAATTGGTAAAAAGGACATGATATAAAGTTTGGGAGATAGTTTACATTGGTTGTGCTTTTACAATACTATATAAACCTGTTTGGTGATCAACTATTAAGTTATGTAAGCTAGTGAGTGGTATCAGGCTGTCTTTGGCCTCTTGTTTTCTTTGTCCATATTAATCTAGTACGTTTGAGCATTTAACTCAGCTTTAAGAAAGTGATCTGAGCCAGTGGCAGCAATGGTGTTGACAATGAAGAGGATATCGGTGAAGCTCTTTACTTCTAGTATTGGTTTTCAAAAGCATTTTGTTGAAGAAATTTAAGTGCCACTTCATTGGAAATAAACATTATTTTTGTAACAGGTACCTCAGATATTCAAGTTTATATCAGTGTGTATCTCAATGGGAACATAGGTATAGCATTTTTTAAAAATGTTCTTGTGTCTTTTGCATGTGTATACTTAATTGCATATATTTGTGTACTGATCATATAAATGAGAGAGAGAGAAGGAGTATCTGGTTGGGATTACACATCTCATTTTCATGCTGATCATATAAATGAGAGAGAGAGAAGGAGTATCTGGTTGGGATTAAACATCTCATTTTCATGCTGATCATATAAATGAGAGAGAGGAGTATTGGGTTGGGATTAAACATCTCATTTTTATGCTGATCATATAAATGAGAGAGAGAGAGAAGGAGTATCTGGTTGGGATTAAATATCTCATTTTCTAGGAGAAGATGTACGACACTAATGGAAGTTTCTCAGTAAAACAGACAAAGTGAGATGCAGATTTCTCAATAAAAAAGACTTAATAAGTGGAGCAAAATAGTACACAGAATTTTCTAAAATACTCAGGGAAAAGACAAAACCATCGCACAGTTTGTTGCTTACCCACTTTTTTTATTTTTACTAGAATTTTGTGTGTTGGTTTTGTCTCTTTATGAAGAAACTTACTATGTGCTTTATAATTATACTTGAAACATTCTTTAATAGTAATAGACCAAAAACAATGGAAACAAATCAAAGACAAAGGTATAGCAGGTACTCATTCTTTTTAGGTTCAATTAAAGATTGTTTTCAGTATTACGATTACCACCACACCAAAGTATGTCAATCTTAATTAACTGCTATTTATTTCAGTGATACCCCTCCCCCATCTCTGAACACTGTTACAGCCAGTCCTGTTGCAGGGATTGTTATGTTCAAAAAAGACTCTAGTGGCAGTCAAAATGTGAATCGGCCATCAAGCCTCCAGGTTACAAGCCCGACACCGACAGCTACAACCTCTGAGCCCATACCTGTGCCAACTCAAAAGAGCAGATATGAGAGAATGAGGGGTAACTCGCCAGCCAGTCCAATGGCCGTGGATAAACTGCGGGATACAATGGTAGCAGAGGCACAGCAAAAATCAGTATGATAGTTCATTTGCATATTGTTGATGATCTTTGAAGTAATAAAATCTCTTGAATACATTCAGTGGTTTCTGAAACAGTGTTAGATATTAATGTTAATTATATCTTTCCATCAACACTCCATGAGCTTTACCAAAAATATTAAGTCTTTTTGTTGGTTTGTAATGTAGAATACAAAACTTTTACCATGGTTTGTTGACAAATTGAATATACAGTACTTGTAGCATACATTTTCTGACTGCATATCTTATTGTGTGAAAATTCGTCCACAACAGTCTAATATATACTATCAGAATAATAAAATTCTGAAGGGCTAAGATTTTATGGTTTATGCATGAGAACAATTTAAAGGATACAAAATTTTGTGCATTTGTAGAGACTTCTTTTATGCATTATTATATGGCAAAATATCCTTTTGCTGTTATATCAGTTTTTTTAATACATGTTTAAAGGAAACCAAATTCTCAGCATTTATTTAAGACTTTAAGTATTTGTGACCCATTCTTTTCCTCATATTGTTAACAGAGATGCTAACCATTCTGGATTTTGTGGAATATTACACATTTTTTTGTAACAAATCCACATTCTGAATTATATTCAAGAATTTCTTGAAGAAAAAAATTGTTATAGAATAAAACAGTAGTTTTATATGTGGCCACAGGTACGCAGGAGAAAAGTACTTTAGCACCAGACTGGAATAGAATATAGTTTCTTAATGTAAAGAATAGAATACAAATAGTATGAAAACAGTAGATTAGGCTGTAAATAGGTGAAAAATGGAAGCAGAGATGAAGATAAAAGAAAGATGAAGCATGAATGCATTTCTTGAATGTATTTAAATCTGTTATTTTCAGGTTGCCACCAAACGACTATCAAAATCCCATTTGCGTGATAATCCAGGATCAGATTATTTACACTGACAGTATTTCACTCCTTAAATATTGACATTGTTTTTGTCAAGGCAGACATAACAACTGCCATTGATATGATGATGTCATCACTGGTGGTTATATCAACAAGTTTTATTTGAACAAAACTGAAATGAGAAATAAAATCTGCTGAGAAATACTCCACAGTTACATTTGTAAATTTATTGCAGTTGCTGGGTTTTTTTTATATATCATAAATTTAATACCGTCTTTTGCATTTTATGCATTTGCTATTTTACTAAAACATACTTTTAATAAGACAAGATTCAAAAGCAGTAGTTCTGTCCCTTTACCGCTCGAAAAAAAGGAATACTGACTTCAATAAATGCGTTTCCATTTTGTTCCAGATGAATGAAAGTGATAAATGCAAATTCAGAATCCATTTCTCATACTGTAAATGAAAAAGGATGAAATGATAGCTGAAATATGAATGTGAATGGACTGCAAATGGAAAGCAAACAAAACAAATTTTTAATGTATTTGTTTATAATGCAGATTTGGTAAAATTATCCATTTCAGGCTCTGTATGTGTCTTTATTTGTGCCTGATCCAATTCATATCTGTACGTCATTTGTACATGTCTTTATCAGTGCCTGTTTTGATTAATACTTTTACATTACTTCTACATGTCTTTATCAGTGCCTGTTTTGATGAATACTTTTACATTACTTCTACATGTCTTTATCAGTGCCTGTTTTGATTAATACTTTTACATTACTTCTACGTGTGTTTATCAGTGCCTGTTTTGATTAATACTTTTACATTACTTCTACATGTCTTTATCAGTGCCTGTTTTGATTAATACTTTTACATCAGTTCTACAATTCTTTATCAGTGCTGGTTTTGATTAATATTTTTACATTACTTCTACATGTATTTATCTATGCCTGATTTGATTAATATTTGTACATCAGTTGTACATATCTTTTTCTGTGCCTGATTTAATTAATACTTGTACATCAGTTGTACATGTATTTATCTGAGCCTGATTTGATTAATATTTGTACATCACTTGTATGGGTCTTTATCTGTGCCTGATTTGATTAACATTTCTACATCACTTGTAATGGTCTATATCTGTCCCTGATTTGATTAATATTTGTACATTACTTGTATGTGTCATTATCTTCCTGATTCAGTTAATATTTGTACATCAGTTGTATGCGTCATTATCTGTCCCTGATTTGATTAACATTTGTACATCAGGTGTATGCGTCTTTATCTGTGCTTGATTTGATTAACATTTGTATATCAGTTATACATGTCATTATCTGTGCCTGATTTGATTAATATTTGTACATCAGTTGTACATGTATTTATCTGTCCCTGATTTTATTAAAATTTGTTCATCGGTGCATATCTTTATCTGTGCCTGATTTGATTAATATTTGTACATCAGTTGTACATATATTTATCTGTGCCTGATTTGATTAATATTTGTACATCAGTTGTACGGGTCATTATCTGCGCCTGTTTTGATTAATATTTTGTATATCGGTTACTAACAGTCTCTTTCTTTAATTCAGGATTCTGATAAGAAGGAAAGGAGTTTGGTTCGCCAAGGGTCTGAAACTCGACTCAGTGCACCTGATATTGGGTCCCTATCTCCACCAGGTAAATAAACATCATAAACATTCATTTGCTACTGAATTCATTTGTTTATCTCATGTGTTACTCGACAACATTTTTCAGTTACATTCTTTATTGAAAGAAAAGATGAGCAGTTGAAAAGTTCTCTTCAGATGGTTTATACATCTCTTAATTGTCATTCACATTGTCATCTAAATAATATTCAGAATATTGTCATTTTGTTTCCATAGGAATGCAATTAGTCATAGAGATATTGTCCAGAGTTCATTTTGTTTCCATAGGAAAACAATTAACCATGGAAATATGGCCCATAGTTAATTTTGTTTCCATAGCAAGACAATTAGTGATGGATATATCGTCCAGAGTTTATTGTTGAGTTCACCTTGGTGGAAATTTGACATAACAATCACTTCGGTGTCTGTGTGCATGTCTGTACATCTGTCTGTCTATCTGTCCACACCATATAATAAGATCAATTTTGAAGAATTTATACAAGTCTCAGTGGTAAAGTTTTGTACTTACTACCTACAAAAAGGGAGTCCCTTGTTTTTCAAATTAACACTGAATTAGATTGCAAGCTCTCTTAATGTTAGCATTCCCAGGAGTTGGAAAGAACTTGTAGGAATGTAATAGGTAGTTATCTAGATTTAGTCTTGTCTTTTGCACTCATATGACTCAACTTGCAAAGTATATTTGGTAAGGCTAAAGAAAGTTAACACATTTAAGATAGTTGTTATCATCTACATCATCTTGTTAACACCTTGACTGAAATATTATTGCAGTAATTTGATTTGATGAGAATGTTTTAGAAGGGTCAAGGTTGATATGAATGAAATTATGCAATAAATTATCAAATAACATGACTGAATAATGTTGTAACAATCTTCAGGGAAATTTGTCATTTCCAGGAAGTTTTCTAAAACATATAAAACAAATAATTTAATTTCTTGATTAGATGCATGTAGTATTTGTGGCCAGATTGCACAGGAATTCCAGCCTATGAATTGATACATATCCATCCATCTTTCTCTTCATCTGTCTGTCTGGCATTGCTTAGACACTGTTACCTGTAACTTTGCTAGTGAATGCATCATGAGATGTGCTATACCCATCAGTCAGAACTAGGTATTTGGTAAGGGTAAAGAAAGTTATCAAATTTAAAATAGTTATGACCTACATCATCTTGTTAATACCTTGATTGAAAGATTATTACAGTTAATTGATGAGCAGTGAAGAATGACTAATGTTCTACCATGAAACAAATATTGATGTTCGTATGAATTTTATTTTCAGTGCAATTTTCAATTGGAACTCCACCAGGACAGTGGCGTAGATCAAGTCTGTCCAACTCTCCCCGTGGACAAGGCAGCGGCACACCTCCCCTCAGTACAAACACATCTCCTCTAAAGAGATCAAGTAAGAGCACATAATTATATGCGCATAATCTGAGCTTCAGTATTGACATATAATCTCAGTAGGTGTTTATAATACTCCTGCAGTGAAACCTAGTTTAGAGGATACCTATATTAAGTACACATGCTTATAATGGAATTCCGACTCCCTTTTCTGATGTTTATGTACACGTTCTACTTCAGTATAAATGACATCTGTGTACAAAGGACAAAATTATATGGTTCCTTTAACACCCTTTATATATAGGCTTCCTGTGTGTTAATCGGGTTAATCACTTAGTTTATATATATATATAAATATAAACTAGGAAAAAGTGAATATATCCATGTGCCAGTTCATGTATAGAAATAAATTTGTAAATTCAACAGTATATCAGTTATGTTCATCTTTTATGTTATTTTATCTTTAAAGGATAAACGTAACTGATATCCTGTTGAATTTACAAATCTCTCTCACTCTCTCTCTCTCGATATATACATATATATATATATATATAGAAATAGTGGCCTTCTGCACTTTGATTATTTGTTTTTCAGATTTAAAGTCCAGTAGAAAATGCTAATTTATAGTCCAAATAGAAAACGCTAATTTATAGTCCAAATAGAAAACGCTAATTTATAGTCCAGTAGAAAACGCTAATTTATAGTCCAGTAGAAAACGCTAATTTATAGTCCAGTAGAAAACGCTAATTTATAGTCCAGTAGAAAACGCTAATTTATAGTCCAGTAGAAAACGCTAATTTATAGTCCAGTAGAAAACGCTAATGTATAGTCCAGTAGAAAACGCTAATTTATAGTCCAAATAGAAAACGCTAATTTATAGTCCAGTAGAAAACGCTAATGTATAGTCCAGTAGAAAACGCTAATTTATAGTCCAAATAGAAAACGCTAATTTATAGTCCAAATAGAAAACATGATACAGTTTATCAATAATCTTTTCATTACTAAAGTCATATTAGTTGCAACTTGTTAAATATAGGATTTTATAAAAAGAAGTTTCCAAAAGGTACCATTGTAACTTACTCTACTTAAAGCAATCCTGTTTTACCATTACATAAGAGAGTTGGTATTTAGTTCTGTTATATTTTAAATCATAAATCTAACTTCTTTCTCCCTGAGGTATGTTGTTTGGGAAGCATTTTAACTTTACAGATGGATACAAGTGCTTTTAAGTCACTTTTGCTCTTAATGCCTAATACAGGGTTATTTCATTTCATTGTTTGGAAATATTTGTCTGTCTTGTGAAAGATTAGAGTCCATTGATAGTACACATTCTAAAACTGAATGAGAAAGTAAAACTCCATGTGAGAATATGTGTATAAAGACAAATAGACTTTGTATTTGTCAGTTTGCTCACACTCTTTCTTTCCACTATACCATTTCAGACACCACTCCTGTACACCTCTCCCCCATACAGTTCTCAGGTCTAGTCCCACTCCCCACCATCCAGGGCTCCCCCACTAAGGTTCCTGGTCCCTACCAGTATCCTACTAACAACATTGGGGCCATTGAAGCTCAATTAGGGTCACAGAGAGCCTGCAATGTACCTGAGAACATGTCTGCTAAGGAGTTCAATGGAAATGGTGAGTAAACGGGCTTTCAGGATGGATTACCTGTTTTTGTTCACATTTGATGATGGTGATATTTTGCCCTTCATTCAGTCACTTATGTGGAGTTTGTATTTTCATTTCTTTATCAGTCATTGTTTGACTAAATAATAGAACTCTTAACTATTGCATTTATTTAACAGATTCAACAAATAATTTCTTTTATAGAGGCAGCTGATACATGTTTTAAAACTGATAATTCATCTTGTAAGTAAAATTTTCTTCAAGCAAGATGGTAATTTTTTGAAAAAAAGTCCTTTGATTTGTGAAAACTGATCTCATAATAAGCAGGTATACATATTCCGATTTATATCAAGTATCATTTTGTAGCATTGACTTTGATATATATATATATATATATATATATATATATATATATATATATATATATATATATATATATATATATATATATATATATATATAAATGCTTGTCAATTAATATGCAACTATTCATACAGTCTGTTGAATCCAGCTTTCTATAAACGTGAGTTATTTTTAAGGCCATAATGCTTTGTATATCTTATAGAACAAAGCTTTTACATGCATTTGTTTTTTTTTGTCGAAGAAGGATGAGAATATATAAGCTATTTTCCTATGCTGGTGTTAGTTTGCACTGTTAAAGTTTGATCAGTTTGTTTCCTCATATAGAAAAATTTAATTTTGAACCTGCTGTTAATTTCTTCTCTGTTTATAGTTTCCATCGCCACACATCTAATGGGTCTGCATGCTTCCAAGACAGAACCAGAATTCAGAAACATGACTGAGGCTGGCAGAAGCCTGTTGTCACAGCAGCTGTTCAGGGAGGCATTCGGACCACCTTTACATGGTAAACTACACATGCTCTCAATCCATAATGATTGTATTATTATGGAATCATTACATTCAAAACATCAGTCTCTCAACTTACAAAATTTATCTTCATTTTCACTATTGTTTTTACTATCTTTTTGGTACCATTGCCTTAATCGTCATCATCATCATCATCATCATCATCATCATCATCATCACACCACGACCACCACCATCCTTCTCTTCGATGTTTGTGTTTACAGGAATCATATATCCTTTTCTTAGGCTTATCTCTTGCTTAGGTATCATATTCTTTATTTAGATATTGCATATCCTTTATGGGCATCACATATTTTTAGTTATCACATAGCTGGTACACTGTACATGCAGTGTTTGTGGTTTATAACTTTTGATATGTCAACACATTAGCATATCACTTTCTGTGAATTTGATTGGTCCAAATACACCCATGAAATCCTTATGTAGTATTGGCATTATTTATAGGCTGTGACCATTGGAATTTTCCTTGCCCTGCCTTCTGGAACTACTTTATTTTACTATTACTATCAACAATATGGTGTCTGTCTTTCGAAGCAGTAGCCAAATGGACACTGGGAAAAAACAGGCAACTATCACAAAACTGCACAGTAGTGGTTAAATAGGTTGGAATATGGCTCATTTACCCTACATAGAATTCTCTGAATGCCAAACTAAAAATAGGGTATGAGGAAACCCCATGACATTAGCCTTGTTAAACCGAAAATGTGGGAGAACCGAGAAAATCTATCACGCTGTCCAACACAAACATGCTGAGTCTATGCAGAGAAATGCCTGGCAGCCTATTGTAATGCAGACTGTCACCTTTACATTACTGCTACCGCATGGTATGGATCTTGCACGCCACCCCCAGGATAGGCATGGTTTAAATGTCAACCTTTAGGAGTAAATAAACTCATCTCTATTATGAGAAGAATTTCAACAAATGCTCATCTCTCAACTGACCAAATGTTATCCCACCACATCATTCTTCCAAATTGAATAATGCAAATATTCAGTCACAAAAAGGCTCGCAAAAACTGGAAATTATTCAACAAGTTTCGTAAATTCAGTATTAAATCATTACCCAATTGAGATCCTCTATGTATCACATATGCTTTACTTATGTATTACATGTGCTTTATTTGGGTATGTATCACATGTTTTAATTGGATATCACGTGCTTTATTTGGGTATCACATATGCTTTACTTGGGTATGTATCACATATAGTTTACTTAGGTATCACATGTGCTTTACTTAGGTATCATATGCTTTACTTAGGTATCGCTTTACTTGGGTATGTATCACATGTGCTTTACTTGGGTATCACATATGCTTTACTTAGGTATCACATGTGCTTTACTTAGGTATCACATGTGCTTTACTTAGGTATCACATATGCTTTACTTGGGTATCACATGCTTTACTTAGGTTTCTCATATGCTTTACTTAGGTTTCACATATGCTTTACTTGTCACGTGCTTTTCTTGGGTATCACATGCTTTACTTGGGTATCACATGCTTTACATGGGTATCACATGTGCTTTACTTAGTTATCACATGTGCTTTATTTGGGTATGTATCACATGTGCTTTACTTGGGTATCATATGTGCTTTATTTAGGTATCACATATGCTTTACTTATCAGATGTGCTTTACCTAGGTATCACATATGCTTTACTTAGTCTTCATTGATATGGGAGCAGCATTGTCATTTTTGTTACCATAGCTGTTTACTTTCTTTAGATAGTGTTGAAATTTACCCCAATATAACAACCACCCACCCACCACCCACCCGTTAAGTTTTCAAGTAAGTCAAGAAATGTAACATGAGAGCAGCAAAGTCTGCCTGATTACAAATGTGTAGAAACTTGTTCTTAGCACACATGTCAGCATAGGAGGAGAGACAGGCCTAAATGCACACAAGTAATATTGTTAATAACAGAAAGAACAACACCATATATGCTGTTTGGGGTATGGGGTCGAGGTCTTGAACAGTTCTTTAATGAAGAGCAGCTTTACTATGATAGATATTATCATGTTACAGGTCAACTGAGTGAAGGGCCTGTAATTCCATTTGCTCAAGGTTATGGAGGAGTGAAACGAGAGCGGGTGAACTCATGTGATAGTGACAAATCGGGATCAACAGAAAGGGGAGAGCGCTCTTCTGGCTACTTCCGCCACTCCTCAGAAACTTCACCCCCACCCTCTCTCATGTACACTCAGTCACCACCCAACATGGAGGGTCCCATCACATTTATAGCTCCTGAGCTGACAGAGGAGACACTAATGGATGTAAGTGTATCACATGTATCTACTTTGTAGTCAAAGATCTTTCAAGGCATACTGGCCAGCTACCAGTTATTGTAATTTTTTTTGTTAAGATAAATCAGAAATAACTTAATATGTATTATGTAACGAATTATCACCAGGAGAAAAACATGATAGTTGCACACATTTGAAGGTACAACCACTTACCATCTGTAGCAGATGCTCACACTAATACATTAACCTGCAAACTATATATATGCAGACAATCATGATAATTTGTAGGTAGCCAGTAGTGCACCTATAGAGCAGTGTTTTGTGCTGTTCTCTTGCAGAACACCTGTAGAACACTGCTTTGTGCTGTTCTCTTGCAGAACACCTATAGAGCGGTGTTTTGTGCTGTTCTCTTGCAGAGCACCTGTAGAGCAGTGTTTTGTGTTCTGTTGCAGAGCATCTGTAGAGCAGTGTTTTGTGATGTTCCATTGAAATAGAAGTCTTCACTGTTCACATTTAGATGTGCTTATACATGAACAAACATGATATCCAGGATATTTATGACTGGGATTTTTAAAGTCTTCAGAGAACTCTTCTTTTATTTGTCTGCAATCTTTGTCTTACTAATTGAATATTTTCTTTAATTTTCTTAAATTGATCAGATTGATCTTCTTTCGTAAAAAAAACACTAATAAGGAGGCATGGTAGCTCAGTTGGTAGAGTATCAGTCTCCTAAACTAAGGGACATGGCTTGAATACCCTGCCCATGCCAGAATGGGTCAGCTGCCTTGATGTGTCCATGGGAAAGGCACTTAGCTTTTATTTCCTTGGCATGATGCAGCAAAATGCTGAAAGTGCTGTTAAAAAGCAACCAGCCAACCTAATATCATTCGTGTCTTCTTTTTCACTAGGATGCACACAACGAGATAATGGCCAAGCTGAACTTTGTATTAGATCTGGTAGAATGTATAGTAGAGCTAGCACGTGTCAAGGGAGCACCATTGAACACATTCACTGACAGTGTCAGCTGTAGACAGGGGGAGGCATTCCCTGCAGATCATGTGCCAAGGTTAACGGAGACACAGAGGTAAATTAACAATTGGTGGTCAAAAAATCATCCTAATGTACTGAATAAACTTTCAGTTCTGTTCTGTTCTATAAATATATGAATTTTAACTTTCTGCTAGTTGGAACAGCTAATTCATTCATATTGGTCAAACAAAATTAAGTTTCTACGTTAAAGTCAGACGCTTAGACTCAACAGAAATTTGAACTCAAAATTTTTAGGAATCAAACTTTAACTATGAAAGAATAAGGTGAGATGCTGAACAGGGTCTATTCTAGGATGTGTGATTGCATAATTCACAATAATTTATTAAAATTCATGCTGAAAAATCAACTGAATGCACAAAAATTGTGCATCATTTTTTTAAGCCCTACATTTACTTCTCCATTAAATTTCTTCTGTAATTAGAAAAATCCCCCTGCCTCTTCCCAATAAATGTTCATTTCTACAATAGATCCTGCTAGATATCTTGAAATCAGATGATACTAGGTACTAAAGTTCAGGTGAGAGTAAAAGTCGCATTCACTGTTGCTTTGAATGCTTGAAATTCCTTCAGAATTACCTGGTCTTAAAAAAGATCGGTATAACCAATTGTGTTAAGCTACAGTATAATGAATACAGATGTAAAAAAAATAAGATATTACAAAGTACATTGCAAGGTCCCTTCCAGTTTTTATTTAATATCTTATCTTGGTTATTATAAAATTTGGATTATGATATAATGGTATGTTTTTGGAGGTCCCTTGGTCTTCATTATATCCAATATCCCTCATTCACCCAATCACGAACATTACAGACATAGATATCCCATTGTTACTACATGTATTATCAGGGGTGTGGTAACAGGGCTCCCTATTGGCTAGTATGCCATAATTACCCAACCACATACAGTATACACCCAGATATTCCATTGTAATTACATTACTGACGGGTGTGTGGTAACAGGGCACCCTATTGGCTAGTATGCCATAATTACCCAACCACGTACAGTATATACCCAGATATTCTATTGCATAATGTACTGACAGACCAGGATCTAACAGTATTATAACACATAGTGTTCACCAGAGCATGGTATAACTGTGAGCTGTGAAATGTATTGATATTATATAATTGTAGAAGTTGATGAAGCATCTCAATATGAACTGTAATGTAGCTATATTTCACAATGTCAGCATGTAATTTTTGTTACAGACGTGTGGAGCAACTGATTCTTCATGTCCGATCTCTTCATCTGTTGTCCTCCTCTCTTCAACTGGCCCGGGATGAGATCCGACAGGGACGTCTGCAGATCACAAACTCACTCAAGTCAGGTAGATAGCCATTCTCTATATACAACAGTTAAATTCACCATTTATATACATTTTTTCAGGTCTAGAATTTAACATAAATTTCTTTGTAGCCAGAAGGACTTGTAGATTGCAAAATTTATTAGTCCTACTGAATCTTTACTAGTCCTTCCCACAGAACAACAAACTGGTGACAACTGAAACAATGCTATCTATCGGAGTACTGAAATTATGAAAACTACTAGACCAACAAAAGGTTTACTAGCCTTGGGCTAACTTTTCTTTAGATGTAATTCATTAATACATGCTGCTTACCTGAAAGTCTATAAATAATACTCCAATCTCATAACCAAACATTATTAAATTTAACTATTTCTGTATATACTTACAAGAACATTGAGGAACTACAACATCAAAAACTTATAATATTATCTGCTTTTTTGGTAATTTTTAATTGGCAAACGTTATGCATCTTGTTATGTACAGTTACATTGAAGAATAAAATAAAACAACAGAAGCAGAAATAATCACAGGATCTTATTAATCAATTTTGAAGTTCCACATGATTTTTAAATCTCTTCTAGTGGTTCAGCAGATGAATGAGTTGTACCATCGTTCTGTGTTGATTAGTCGCCAGTTACAGCAGAGGCTTGGCTTAGCAGTACAGTCTGCCCTTACTCCCAAACTTGTCGTTGCCACAGCTGACAAACTCCTCTATAATTACGCTGTGGAGATGGTAAGGAACTTTCCAGAATGCCTATTTCATTCTTATGTTATGAGTTCAGTGAAGTCTTGTCATTATGTATTATGTTTGTCAAAATGTTTTGATGTCTGTACATAGCAACATTTGGGAACAGATTTCCTCTTTTAATTTTTCAATTTATTCATTAATCTTTTATTATTAAGAGACAGAAATGGATTGGAAGTAGAGTGGTCAGAGTAATGGGTTATCATTTTTTGCAAGCTTTCATAATTTTAAACCAACAGATAACTCTGGCATATTCTACTTTAAAAATGGAACTGCTTTGAATTAAATTCATAAATATCTATTTCCCTGGTTTTGTGTTAAATGATGTCTTCATCGTTACTTACATTTGTGGATTGAGGAATGGGTCCTGTTGTTTCCACAGAAGGAATTTTGTTTGTTGCATCGTTGAATTCATGCTTTTGGCAACCATAGAATCCATGAAAATTGGCACCTCACAAAAACCAATATATTCAGACTATACTAGGATTGGATAATTTCAAAATGGTGAATTCTGAAATATTTTAGACTGATGGCTTGCATTAAAAACATCTTAAAATGAAATATCACACTCTGTCATCATTATAAAATATATAATTTAAATCAGTTTGTTGTGTATCTCGGCTTTTTAGCTCTACTGGTCATAGACCAGAAGAACTAACTAGATGACATGTTGTCCATCGTTCATCATCTTCTGTCCGTCATCCATCATCCAGTCTGTCCATTAAAACTAAGTTTGGTGTAGCTGCAACGCCTAAACTACTTGGAGGATTGCCATGAAACTTTACACACACATTCATCCCAAGTTTTTTTTCGTCCTAAATGAAAGTGGTGCTGCTCTGATATCCAATATGGCCACCATAACAGCCATCTTGACAATCTTGTTATCACTACTCCTCCTGAATGGATGGTCATATCAACATGGAGTTTTCAGTTAAAGACTTCTAATGATGTCAGTGATCCAAAATAAAAATGGTGCCGATCTGATTTCCAGTATATCCACCATGGCAGCCATCTTGAAAATCTTGTTATTGCTACTTTGAAGGAAAGGAAAGTCCGATCAAAATGGGGTTTCACTGGAAGACCTTTCTATGATGTCTGCTTGGTCCAAAATAAAAATGGTGCCACCCAGACATCCAATATGGCCACCACAGTGGCTATCTTGAAAGTCTTTTTATCACTACTCCACCTGAATAGATGGTCATATCAACATAGGGTTTCTTATGATGTCTAGTTGGTCCTAAATGAAAATGGTGCTGATCTGATATCCAATATGGCCACCAAAGCAGCCATCTTGTTATTGCTACTCCACCTGAATGGAAAATTATATCAGCATGGGGTTTTCACTGGAAGACTTCATATAGTGTCTAGTTGTTCTTGAATAAAAATGGTGCCGCTCTGATATCAAATATGGCCACAACAGTGACCATCTTGAAAATCGTATTGCAACTCCTCCTAGATGGAAAGTCATATCAGCATTGGATTTTCACTAAAAGACTTCTTATGATGTATAGTTGGTACTAAATGAAAATGGTGCTGATCTGACATCCAGTATGGCCACCATGGCAACCAGCTTAAAAATCTTGTTATTGCTACTCCTCCTGAATGGAAAGGCATACCAACATGGGTTTTCACCAGATGACTAATTATGATATCTAGTCGGTCCTGAATGAAAATGGTGCTGATCTGACCTCAAATATGGCTGCCACTATAAACATATTGAAAATCTTGTCACTAATTCTCCTGAATGGATGGATGGTCATATCCACATGGAGTTTTCAAGAAAAGTCTTCTAATGGTGTCTTGTTTATCCTAAATGAAAAAGGTGCCGATCTTGCATCCAATATGGCTGCCAAAATCTGATAGCTAAAGAATATCACAGAAAGAAGAAATAGTCTTATCTTGAATTGTTGGAAATTATTGTGGACTGTAGAGTGTCAGTCCCTTTGAGGGACCTTTGTCCTAAATGAAAATGGTGCTGACCTTACATTCAGTATGGCTGCCACAGTAGCTAATTTGAAAATCATATCACCCAAGAATATCTGAGATGGTTTCAACACTCAGCAGTTAAAAAGAAGAAATGGTCCTATCATGAATTCCAGTAAATTCTTTTGGGACAGTAAAGCATCAGTCACTTTGAGGGACTCTTGTTATTACCTGCATTAGACATGCTAACATGGATAATGTATTCAGTTAGTTTATTGCTTTTTTACTTCAGGCAACAAAGGTATAGAAATGCATTCTTGACTAATCCTATCATCATGCTTTGAGATCACTGTAAAGCATGTAATTGTTCATTTTTGTCAATCTTGAATTTATCAGACCTAGGTAAAACTACTCTGGCAGCAACTGTCGGCAACTATATTAACATCATCTTGAATTTATCAGACATAGGTAAAACTACTCTGGCAGCAATTGTGTCAGCAACTATATCAACATCTTGAATTTATCAGACCTAGGTAAAGCTATGGCAGCAACTGTGTCAGTAACTATATCAACATCTTGAATTTATCAGACCTTGGTAAAACTATTCTGGCAGCAGCTGTGTCTGCAACTATATCAACATCATTGTTAAGAATCTGCATTGAAGTTTGTACAAGTCATGCACTCTGAATTCACTATTTTTCATGAGCAGGGGTTAAATGATTTAAAAATTAACTCCAACAGTTAGGCAAGCACTAAAATATATATTTGCCCAGAGGACAATGGTACTCGAGCAGTTATTATAGAAATATGAAAGTTGATGGTTTTAAAATTCAGCCATCTGAAAGGTTGTTTTCCAGAATTTATTGTGTGATCCAACAAATATGAATTACAAATTGAAACCAGTCTGCTCTCCCATTGGTAAGTGTTTATTTAGCATGTATGAGTGAGAATGAAGCATTTTTATGAGATTATGAAATGGAAAACAGACTTTCAGAAGAAAGTATGGTATTTCATTGAACAAAGTTGGCAATATTCTTGACAGAACATCCTTTTCATTAAATTTTCTTGAATTTATTGACTGCTGCATGAATGGAAATATCCAAGGAACAATGTTTTTTCTTTGGAAACAATAGGACCCTTCCAAAATCCTCAAATTTATGTACAAACAAAAAATGTCAATTTTTACAAAGCAAACAAAAATCATACCCAGGAAGTATATTAATTGACTGTCTGTAGTGTAAAGCATGGTTCACCAGCAAGACACCATGCTTCATGGAGTCCCATTGTAGAATCAAATATATTGAATGATTTTTTTCTCATGTTTTTTGTTTTGCCTATGGAACCTAAGCAAGACACGGGTGTCACTTTTCTGATGACCTCATTGTTGGCATAGGTGTCGATGTTCATTTATTTTTCATTTGTCTCAGTTTCTCTGACACTGTAGCATGCACAGTCATGAAACTTGATAGGTGTGTTTGTCATGTAGGGTGATGCTTATCACATAAAAATGACAGTCACAGTGACTTATTTATCACACTGCAGTGACTTATTTATCAGACTACAGTGACTTATTTATCACACTGCAGTGACTTATTTATCAGACTACAGTGACTTATTTATCAGACTACAGTGACTTATTTATCACACTGCAGTGACTTATTTATCACACTGCAGTGACTTTGCTGGGTATTTAGACTATGCCTCGGTAGAGCAGGTGAGACATGGTATTCTGCTGAGTTTTAGTTTTCCAAAAGTTACACGTTATGAATATTCAAGCTTTAAAAATTTACACATGATAATATTCCAGCTTCCAAAAGTTACACATTATGAATATTCCTGCTTTAAAAAGTTGCATGTTATGAATATTCCAGCTTCCAAACATTACACGTTGTGAATATTCCAGCTTTAAAAAGTTATATCTTATGAATATTCCAGCTTCCAAACATTACACGTTGTGAATATTCCAGCTTTAAAAAGTTATATGTTACGAATATTCCAGCTTCCTAACATTACACGTTGTGAATATTCCAGCTTTAAAAAGTTATATGTTATGAATATTCCAGCTTCCAAACATTACACGTTGTGAATATTCCAGCTTTAAAAAGTTATATGTTACGAATATTCCAGCTTCCAAACATTACATGTTGTGAATATTCCAGCTTTAAAAAGTTATATGTTACGAATATCCCAGCTTCCAAACATTGCACATGAATATTCCAGCTTTAAAAATTAAAAAAATTAATATTATAGCAAATTCTGCTTTGAAAACTAATGTTTTACTGGTGCAGATTCTGACATGACTTGTTACTTGTTACCCAGGAATATTTGTCTTCACTATCATGATTTGGCAGGGAGATAAATATTACCTTGTGAAAAAGTAATTACAATTTTTATTTTATTTTTTTATTTTTTTTTCTAGTGTCAAACTGCTGCTCTTGATGAGTTATTTGGCAACCCGCAAGAGGTAAGTAGTTTTGTATGCTTAAATATTGTGGCATCATGTGGTATCTGTAGAGAATATTTTGTTATAAGATTTCTTGGAAAAATATTAACAAAGTATACATGCAATACACAAGATGTTTGCTATCAGCTATTTCTTAAATAGAACACAATAGGACACATTTATTTAATTTGATTTCTCGAGTACTTTATGCAGAGTTTCTTATAATCATGTAATTATAAAACCTTTTGTTTTGTTAGGAATATCTCAAATTCATTTCAACAACTTTACCTTTAATTTAGGAATTTTCTTCATAATACATACTCAGTTGTATTTTGACTGGTTTTTCATTTATTCTACAGTGCTTCAGAAGATACCAGACAGCACAAATATTGTTACACAGTCTAGCTCAGCAGGCACGCAATTCAAAGGACAAGGAATCGCTCAGTAAATGTAAGCTTCTATCACACTTTGATTGTT
Source organism: Margaritifera margaritifera (assembly GCA_029931535.1). Classification (NCBI taxonomy): domain Eukaryota; kingdom Metazoa; phylum Mollusca; class Bivalvia; order Unionida; family Margaritiferidae; genus Margaritifera; species Margaritifera margaritifera. The sequence goes on along the minus strand of JAQPZY010001507.1, from coordinate 1,329,986 downwards.
ACCATTACTTGCAGTATTTGTTTAAAGATTTGACGGTTGAGTCAAGTTTTATTTGCTCATTAGCAATACAAGAATCCAAGCAGGCATATTAAATGTGTACAAATATGTCATCATCATGCATATTAAATGCTGTGTACAAATATGTCATCATCAGGCATATTAAATGTTGTGTACAAATATGTCATCATCAGGCATATTAAATGCTGTGTACAAATATCTCATCATCAGGCATATTAAATGCTGTGTACAAATGTCATCATGACACTTTTCCCTTTAGTGTAATTATTTTTATTTTCTGTTGACTTTATAAACAGCAGGGGTTTATATAGGACTAAGTACAGAAACAGATTTAAAAATTGTCATGGTCTTCATCATAAGTTGATTGAAAATTGTCATGGTCTTCATTATAAGTTGATTGAAAATTGTCATGGTCTTCATTATAAATTGATTGAAAATTGTCATGGTCTTCATTATAAGTTGATTGAAAATTGTCATGGTCTTCATTATAAGTTGATTGAAATTGTCATGGTCTTCATTATAAGTTGATTTACTGTTTCCTGACATTCATCTTAATACCTTCCATTCTTAAGAATTTAAGAGAAGGGAAAGGTGACTTGACCTTGCTTGGCAAGAAATTATGTTCTCTGTGTTTGGTTAAAGAAATCTACATAGTATTAAAACACTAGACTAAATCAAACATATTGATTGGTATGAAGCCTAAAATGTTCTACAGTGGGGCTGGGAACTGACTTATTTTACCAGACAATATTGTGACCTGAATCAATCAGATATTTTACAGATTTTCTCATGTATCAACTGGGTATAATTTCTCTGTTTTCTACGGTGTTGCAGAAATTAAGCGAAGCTTCCCTGAGTAAACCCAAGTTCTTTTTATTTTCATTTTTTTCTGGAGCAGTAGGCATTGTTAAATGAAGTAAAATCACATCTGATTTCAAAGAGATAAGTTTGTGTAGACCTACATACTGGAATATGTTTTTATAGATCTATGTATTTGAGGTTCAGCAGTAACTTTCAAATACATTTATACCATACAATTTCATGTTTAATTTAAAATAAAAATCGTTTGGGTGCAACAGTACTACACAAAGGTTCTCTTTAATTTGTATTCCCCACCACAATGGTGGTTAAGCTTTACATTTAGGTCAGTTTCAAGTGCTGTTTTGTGGCATCCATGTTCTGTGAATTTATCTCTCATTTTAAATTTATTAAAGATGATTGGAAAATAAATGAAATTTCTCACATACATGTAATTAAAGCCCTGCATTGAGATGTCAACTACTTTAGTATCCCTAATTTTCATGGGGTACCAATTTTCATGGATTTCGTTGTTGCCCCAAACTACAAATTTAAAGACCCAACGAAAAATTACACACACACACCATTTTCTTACTCTGTTTTATTCCTAGAGATCAACACAGCTATTTTATATTGTTATTTCTTTAATCTGGTAATAAAAATCAGCTTTTACATGTGTTTGTTTTATTTTAACCCTTTAAAAAAAAAAAAATTGTATGCATTTTATATTGTTTCAATTCACATGTATCTATACGGTATCCGGTAGCTGTAATTTCCACTCACTGCCTTAAATCGATATGTTGTGACACAAGTAATGATAGGAAGAAACAAGAAAAAGCATAATGTGTTCCAAACACTAGTAATACTGAAAATGAAAGAAAGAAGAATAAATGATGCTAGAATAAATTATACTAGTTTATCAAAATTATATTTAATACTTATTCAGATTGATTCAATCAAGTGAAACTGTTGTCAAAAAATTGTAATCCTCATGAAAGCATGTTAATTTATCCATGCATGCTTAATCCCAATGAACAACATTACTGTAAAATACTAGAATTATTGCTTGAAGCACAATTACTAATGACACACTAGGTATATACACTAATTACTGCAGAGTATTGAAGCTCACACTTCACTGAATTTTGGACAAAACCACTGAATCAAGAACATGTCAATTATGTCTGCTGGTACACACAGATGTTTGTCAGGTAAATAGTCATGAAATTGTTAAATTAAACAAGTCCAGCATTCTCAAAGCCATGGATAATTAGGTCAGATTTTTCACATTTTTACTTGAGCCGCAATTATCCATTCAGCAAGAATCGGCTTGATTAATAACGTTTTTTAAGTAAAGTCTTGCGGTTAAAGTTCGTTCATACATGAGGCATACTCAGACAAAGGAGTGATTCCATTGTTTTTCAATTTAATTAGCACCTTCTCACTTTAATGGGCTCGGAACACATCAAATGTTGACAGAGCTTACTAATTGCATTGAGCAAGGACTAGCTGCTCACATGTTTGCTTCACATGTGAAATAATGACATTATCCGAACAGATGGGGATCTAAGTTGAATTTTTCCACTCTTAAGCCACTGTGTTAACGCCATGATCGTCAAAAAGTAATTGATGGTGCAGCTTTATGGCATTGTTTTAAGGAAGAGATCATACACATGTACTTTAAAAACCAATTAATTTAGTGTTTTTGGCTGTGTTGGCTCCCTTTGATGTTGAGTATAAGTGATTGATCTTGACAGGAGTTTTGTGCTCATACAGGCTTGTAGTATTGTTTTACCCATTGATGTGATCACTGTTTGTTGTCGGCATTGTTTTGTTATTTTGTATTCTTTATTTGGGGTATTTGTAGAGGTTAATCAACGAAATTAAATACCCACAAATATACAAACCACTTTGACAGGCAAAATCACGAATTTAAGTACCCACGAAAATGTTTTTTTATTTACAAAACAACGAAAATTGAGACCAAAAAATATAAATGATACTACAGTATTCTGTCCACCTGTCCATTGACACTTATTTTAACCATCAAAGCTCTGCAACCCTTACACATAATCAGATGCCATATGGCAGGTGAAATGTGCATTTAAAAGGCTTCTTCTTTTCATGTCCAGTTATTGCCCTTTTTCTATCAATTTTAAATTTCCACTACAGCAGATCCTTGTAACCATCATAGCTCAGAAACCATGCAACAAATTCTGATACAGTTTGGTGTGTACATTGTGCCATAGAACTAGATTTGCCTTTTATGTGTTTTGTCTTGTAAACTCCACTTTGGATAGCATTATGGCATTTGACACTTAACTTTATATCTTCATATGTGATGTTACTGGTATCTGGAATAGCTTAAGCACGATTCAACATATTCTGATACAATTTGTTATGAACATAATCTCAAAGACCTAGATGTGTCTTAAATGGATTTTGTTTTCATCTAGTCCATTTTGGACAGATGCTCTTTGTGAAACAAATTCCATGTCTTTGCATGGAATCTTTACATACAGTCAGCATAGCTCAAGAATCATTCATTATATTCTGATGGAATTTTATAAGAGCATTGTTTCTTAGATCTGTATGTGCCTTTGCAAAATTCTTAATTTAATACTAAAGTGCACTTTTTCAAAGTAACACTTGCAACTTTGTTACTACTTTTTCAGACAAAGAGGCAGTGGAACGGAGACTCTCCAACTTACAGATGCATGCACAAGCTTATGTTCAGCCCTATGCCCCCAGTAGCTGATATCAATGGATTGCTGTTGCCCCTAAATTTTATTCATTCAAATATGAAATGTTGGAGAAACAGACATGGAAAACTAGCAGCCTGGGTTCATGAAATTTTACAGATGATCAAATTCTACTCTTAAAAATATGGATTATTTTATTCAAGTCTAATATAATGGGGAACCAGATGACTAAGACTGGCAGACTTGTTCTTTGAAGCTTTTCAAGGGACAGGATTCTACACTCAGAAAACAGTTATGGATCATGACAGAACTTGATAAAATTATCTCACAAGTCATATTTTGCAGTTACAGTAGCCATAGCAGCTGAACCTTCCTGTATATTCATATTTAATTACGTTTTCATTGTATTGACTTCAGAAAGAGAAGTCAAACTACATAACACTGCCTGTACATCAATAATGAGTCATGGAAAAATTATAATCCCATTTGTTGGATCAATCATGTATTTGTTGGGCAGAAAATATTACAATTTTCCTCCTAGATACTGTGTAAGTATACAAATATTTGTGTAGAAAATGTTGGACAATTTTGTTGCCAGCTCTACACAGAATATTGTCATTCAAAAAGTGTTGAAAAAATTTTGAGTGAATGGATCGCTTCTTGTGGGAAAAAAAAGGAAGGAGCAACGCCACAAAAAGATGTTTTCTAGTCAGATTAGTGTTCAGTACAGTGCAAGTATCTGAAAGTGCCAAAAAGGGACATAATCAGTGTTGATGGACTTTAGTGATATAATTAATATCATCGGAGACTGTATGTTATAGTGGTTTGTGTGCATATGGCGGAAAGGAACATGTAATTGCTGATTTGTTTAGACTTGTAAATGACCCAAGACTTTGAAAGACCACTTATAGAGAAGTATCATTTCTGCATTTTGTGGACATGACAGAAAGGAATGTATAATTTGTGTTTTGTTGAGATTTGCAACGACCCAGGACTTGTGGAGAAGGCCACTTATTGATAAATATTGTTGAGATTTGCAATGACCCAGGATTTGTGGAGAAGGCCACTTATTGATAAATATTGTTGAGATTTGCAATGACCCAGGACTTGTGGAGAAGGCCACTTATTGATAAATATTGTTCATACAATCTGTATGAGAGCTATGTGTATCTTCTAAAAAGAGACATAAACAAAGTGACTGGCATTCTGGTTCTTTGTATGAGGCATACATAAAGTGACTGGCAGACTGGTTCTTTGTATGAGGCATACACAAAGTGACTGGCAGACTGGTTCTTTGTACGAGGCATACACAAAGTAACTGGCAGACTGGTTCTTTGTATAAGGCATACACAAAGTGACTGGCAGACTGGTTCTTTGTATGAGGCATACACAAAGTGACTGGCAGACTGGTTATTTGTATGAGGCATACACAAAGTGACTGTCACTTGCATAACTGCTGTTGAAAAAAGAAAAGAAAATTAAATCTATTCAATTCCAAACTTCAAAAATTAATAATCATGGTAGATAGACATTGTTAACATAACCATAGAAGTTACACTCACCCTGATCTCATAAATTTCCACCTAAATTTCCTGAAATTCTGTCACAGTTTATCTTTGAAATCATAAAAAAGTATACTTGATATTGTAGTAATATATGCATTTGTGATTATGTTGCTTGTGATGGAATTTAATTTTTATTTTTATTTGCCCATTGTTTTTATTTGTGAAGTATTTACTTTGCATGAAAGAAGTCTTTCAAACCAAATGGTAGATAGTTAAGTACATTGGCATGTTTATATAGTGACTGTTTTAATTTAAACTGCAATATCCAGTTGATTGAGATTGAAATATTACTGTGTATGTTTATTCATATTGTGGTTAATTTAATGGATGACGTGTAATTTTATGATATATATTGAGTTATATATTGTTAAATATACATGTATCATTCATTGAGCATGTATCTCAAAAGTTATATGTGTGTATCATTCATTGAGTTTGTATCTCAACAGTTATATGTGTGTATCATTCATTGAGCGAGTATCTCAAAAGTTATAGGTGTATCATTCATTGAGTTTGTATCTTAACAGTTATATGTGTGTATCATTCATCGAGCTTGTATCTCAAAAGTTATATGTGTGTATCATTCATTAAGCATTATCTTGACAGTTATATGTATCATTCATTGAGCTTATATCTCGACAGTTATATGTATGTATCATTCATTGAGCTAATTTAGCATGAAGTGAAAGCATGACTGTTCTAATGAATAGCATCAAATTAAAGCATGCCGGTTCTGATGAATAGCATCAAGTTAAAGCATGCATGTTCAAATGAATAGCATCAAATTAAAGCATGCATGTTCTAATGAACAGCATCAAATTAAAGCATGCATGTTCTAATGAACAGCATCAAATTAAAGCATGCATGTTCTAATGAACAGCATCAAATTAAAGCATGCATGTTCTAATGAACAGCATCAAATTAAAGCATGCATGTTCTAATGAATAGCATCAAATTAAAGCATGCATGTTCTAATGAATAGCATCAAATTAAAGCATGCATGTTCTAATGAACAGCATCAAATTAAAGCATGCATGTTCTAATGAACAGCATCAAATTAAAGCATGCATGTTCTAATGAACAGCATCAAATTAAAGCATGCCTGTTCTGAGGAATACTTGGTCCAGAAATGCCTACCCAACTAATTGATTTCATAGGGTAGCTTTTTTCATACTTAAAATTTATGGTGCCATTGTGTGCCAGGTTTTGTGAGCTAAGAATATTTGTTGTTTATAACATGAAAGTTGTGTGTTTTTCAAACCTGGCAATACCCAAAGTTTACTGGCAAAATAAGGACAGGAAGGTCCAAATAGAAGGAACTCGGTGCTTACTGGTAATTTGTAAATCTTCATTGTACATGTTTATAAACGGATATAACCATGATTTATTTATGGTGTGAAAATAATTTTGTATGTGAGATTGTAATCATTCCTTATTTGTTAGTACAGGTAGGAGGTATGAGTTTAGGAGTTCTTGCAAGGTCATACTTCTTGCCATATACCTTGCCATTTTAATGTATATATTTATCACCCCATCCTCACTAGTAACACTATCTCAGGAAATAATTTGTTCAAATATGCACCATAATTAACAGGTCTCTATTTTGTTAACCAGCACATAGTCGCATACAGTTTCCTTACAAAGCATATTAAAAATATAGAGTCGCAAAAGGATTGGAATTTCTTATTGACCAATTTCAGGATAGTCTGAAAACTTGGAAATTGTCTCAGATTTACATTTTCTGCAGTTATTTACATGTGCCCCTTGATGTATTTACATTTTTATCTACTAGAGTTACACTTAATACTATATAAATTTATTGTATTTTGTATTCATTTGTCTGCTGCAGATAACTAGAATGAGTTCTGCTTCTTCAACCTTTGAATGTTTTCTTTGATTGGTGATATTATTATCAAGTGCAATCATTGAGAAGTAGAGAGAGAGAATACTATTTAATTGCTGTTTCTTTTAGAGTAATTAAGAGAATTGGGTTTTGCTCTAAGTACTAGATTTAGAAATGTACATGTTATGCTCAAAGGATTCATATATACTTTCATTTTCTGTCTTTCAGAATTGTGTTATTTTCATAAGATAAGTCCTAATTTTCTGACTTAACAAATGTTTGTTAATTAGGACCCCGCATTGAGATGTGGGAGCCCTAAATAGTAATCACCTTTCCTGTCCATTGTTCTGTATACCAGTCCAAATTGTCCATCCATTCACACTTGTAAGCACAAAAGCTCTGCAACCCTTACATATAATTGGTTGCCATTTGGTAGGTGAATTGCCTATTACATGTAGATGTTGCCATTTGGTAGGTGAATTGGCTATTACATGTAGATGTTGCCATTTGGTAGGTGAATTGGCTTTTACATATAGATGTTGCCATTTGGTAGGTGAATTGGCTATTACATATAGATGTTGCCATTTGGTAGGTGAATTGCCTATTACATGTAGATGTTGCCATTTGGTAGGTGAATTGGCTATTACATGTAGATGTTGCCATTTGGTAGGTGAATTGGCTATTACATGTAGATGTTGCCATTTGGTAGGTGAATTGGCTATTACATATAGATGTTGCCATTTGGTAGGTGAATTGCCTATTACATGTAGATGTTGCCATTTGATAGGTGAATTGCTTATTAGATATAGATGTTGCTTTTTAAAGTTTTCATCTTTTCAAGTCCAATTTTGATGGAGTTGTTGCCCATTTTCTATCAATATAACATTTCCACTACAGCAGATTCTTGTAAATGGATTGCTCAGAAACCATTCAACATATTCTGATGCAATTTGGGTAGTGCATTGTCTCAATACCCAAGATGTGCTTTTTATGGGTTTCGTCTTGTCAACTCCATTTTGAATAGAGTTGTGCCCCTTGACAGTTAACTTTATCTCTTAACATGGAATGTTGCTTGTAAATGATATGGCTCAAGAACTATTCAACCTACTTGGATCCAATTTGGTATGAACATTGTCTTGTAGACTTGCATGTGCCTTATATGAGTTTAGTTTAATTTAGAATAGTTATACCCAACTCCCAATTGCTTGTCCTCCTGATTTTGGTCTGTGCAAGATAAATTCACCAAAATTTGTTGGATTTCAACCATATTTGGCATGTTAGACCTTGACTAAGTTTTATTTCCACTGTTCCATGACATCATTTATATGAGTTATAGCCCTTGATTGCCCGTACTCCTTGGTTTGGGTTCCACACCATAACTTTTCTAAGCTTTGCTGGTTTTCAGTTAAATTTGGCATGCTGCTATATGTTTTTGAGACTATGTATGAGTTTAATTTCAAGTGTTCAACATTATCATTTAGAAGCATTATGGCCCCTGATTGCCTGTCTTCCTAACTTTGCTTTCTGTGACATTTCTTTGCTAAGGAATATTGCATTTTAGCTAGAGTTATTATTCACCTTTATATTAATGAACCCTTCAATGAGTTTGGTTTCTAACATCCCACATCATCAATTAGAAGAGTTATGACCCCTGAATACTGATGTCCAGACTGGATTTCCAACAGAAGTTCTTGTGCTTATGGCCCTGCCAAACAAATTGTAGAGAGTGGAGCCTTTGTTTTGCACCCATCACTACTAGCCCTAATTATTGAATTATGGAGAGTGGAGCCCTTGTTTAGCACCCATCACTACTAGCCCTAATTATTGAATTGTAAAGAGTGGTGCCCTTGTTTAGCACCCATCACTACTAGTCCTAATTATTGAATTGTAAAGAGTGGTGCCCTTGTTTAGCACCCATCACTACTAGCCCTAATTATTGAATTGTAGAAAGTGAAGCCCTTGTTTATGCACCCATCACTACCAGTCCTAATTATTGAATAACAATTGGTAGAAATGCTCTGTACCTTTGCCAAAGCGCAAAGTTTAGCATAGGGTTAAGATATTACCTGGATGTGTGAAAATTAAATGTTTGATATTATTTTAAATATTCAAAAGTGATTAATTACTGTTGAACACAAAATGACAATCAAAGAATGTAGAAAATTTTAATTATTAAATGGAGAATCAAGCAAATTTCAAAGATTATAAAATGAATAGACGAGATTTTATGCACATAATTTTTGCTATTTGTAGTATGTAATTCTTCTAACAATTAATGTTAACAAATCTCAGTCTTCTGCCATATATTCAGATTCTACATCTGATATGGTACATTAAGAAGAGATAATATGCCAGTTGTCTTGTAGTCTTCTTAACATTTGAACATATGTGATATTCATTGATAGCACTTTTTGTCAATCCTCAGTTTCATATAAATACAGAGTTATTCCACAGAATTAACTAAGATTCCAAAAGAAATTGTTGTTATGCAGTATGTTTATAGATGAAAAAGTAAAAAATATGTCTTAATTTCCTATCTTATATCTTGAAAATGTTTTAGGGCTGATCGATTTAAACATACATGGTACCCAGGGAAGGCAGTGTTTAAAAGAAATATTGTTCAGGGTACACATATTATTGAGAGTTCTAAATGAAAATCACACATCCTTTTTAAAAAGGCTCTGTGGGGACTATTCAAATATGAAAATGCCTTCCCTGTTCATTGAGAGTTCTAAATGAAAATCACACATCCTTTTTAAATAGGCTCTGTGGGGACTATTCAAATATGAAAATGCCTTCCCTGTTCATTGAGGTGTTACAGGAGCAGCCCTTAAAATAAAGCAAAATTATGTTAAATTTCAAAGTGACACTTTAAAAGGGACTGTTTCATATTTGTGAAATACCTAATTTTCTTCCTTTCCATATTTTTCTCTTTCTTCAAAGTTAACCTGCTGCCATGCCAAGTGTATGTATCTGCCAGCATAAGGATCTGTCTAAGTTCATGATCTATCAGGATACTGGACTTGGTCAAATTTATTTTCATCATATGGAGACAAGGCAGAAAATTTAAATTTCAGTTTTTATGATACCTGCTTCTTGAAATATTTCTCTGTAGAATCAATTTTGAATGTAAAACTTCACTGTAAAAGCTACTAGTGTAAAAAAACAAATGTTGAAAGCAATAAACAGTCACACTAATCATTTGAAGTATTCCATTTTCTACCTGTGTCATAAATGTACTTTGTAAAGAATTGCACTCAAATTATGCAAAAATCTTCACTAATGACATTTTTTTCTAGTTTTTACTTGCACACATCTTCAGACATGCTGCATTTACCTATATGTACCACACACATCATCAGAGAAGCTGTATTTACATGTGTTTACCTGTATTTACCTGCATACATCCTTAGACATGCTGTATTGATCTGTGTTTGCATGCACAAATCTTAAGACATGCTGTATTTAGCCTGTGTTTAAATGTACAAATCTTCAGACATGCTGTAATTTACCTGTGTTTACATGCACAATCATCAGACATGCTGTATTTACCTGTATTTTCCTGTACATAGCCAGTATCCAACTGTGTACAATGTAGACCCCAGATCTGCTATCACACAATGAGCCAGCAGATCAATGGCTATTCTGTTGCTTGTACTTTTTCAAGTGAAGAAATAGATCCTGATTTGGCATCACACACTAATCCAGTAGATCAAGGGCTACTCTGTTGCTTGTACTTGCTATTTTAAGTGAACAAGTAGACCCAGATGTGCCATCACAATGAACCAGCAAATACAGGGCCACTCTTTTGCTTGTATGTACTATAACAACTGAACAAGTTTGTATTTACTATTTTAAGTGACAAGTAGACCCTGATTTGCCATCTCACAATGAACCAGCAGATCAAGGTCTATTCTTTTGTGCATGCACTATAACAAATGAACAAGTAGACCCTGATTTACCATCACACTGTGAGCCAGCAGATCAAGGGATTCTCGGCTGTTTGTACTTTTACAAGTGAACAAGTGGACCCTGTTTGCTATCACACAATATTCCAGAAAATCAATGGCTACTCTGTTGCTTGTATGTACTATAACAAGTGAACACAAAGACTCAGATTTCCCAGCACATTATGTAACAACAGTTCACACTTTATGCTGTTTGCAGGTACATTCTTGTACATGTAAACATGAATTTGTACAATTACTGTCCATTGCCTGTTTGTACAATTACTGTCCATTGCCTGTTTGCACAATTACTGTCCTTAGCCCATTTGTACAATTACTGGTCATAGCCCATTTGTACAATTACTGGCCATAGCCTGTTTGTACAATTACTGGCCATAGCCTGTTTGTACAGTTATTGGCCATAGCCCGTTTGTACAATTACTGGCCATAGCCCATTTGTACAATTACTGGCCATAGCCTGTTTGTACAATTACTGGCCATAGCCCATTTGTACAATTACTGACCATAGCCTGTTTGTACAATTACTGGCCATAGCCCATTTGTACAATTACTGGCCATAACCTAAAGTAAAATTTCTTTCACAGACGACTTGCGTAGATTTCCCTTTGTATTCACTGTGTGCACTCTCAATTTTACCTTGAATGGGGGACTTCATTTCTTTCATGTAAATAATTTCTTGGCTTAGATTTTTGAACAGTTTGACATGTGCATCACAGGTAATATGACCTATACCCATAATAAGTATGTCTGGCATTCATATGTCAAGACATAGTATCTAAGTCATACATTCATTTTTTAAAGTCATAACTAGTATGAATGATTTATAAGAAGTGTATATATGTTGAATATATCATAACTTAATCACCTTTCTCAAAGGTTCCAAAGCTGATCAATTATTGTAGAAATGTAACAATTTGTGATCATCAGTTTATGTTAATCATTATCAAACATATTTCTATTTCTATTTTATTTAAACTAAATCACAGGTACTTTCCAGAAGGCTTCCTGTATTAGTTTGTGGGAAAAAAAGATGTACTTCATAAAAGAAAAAGTGACATTAATGTCATGAGAATTTCACATCACAGTCATGTCATAATTAAGTGTTTGTATTAAAATATTTTCCTTTTTGAAAGTCTGAAGACTTGACATTAATGTCAAGTCAATGCAATTTCACATCACAGTCTTGACATATTTAAGTATTTGTATTAAAATTTTGTCTTTTTTGAAAGTACCTGTGAGAGTATGAAGACTTGTGTCAACTCTAATACAATCCTATTTATAGAAATTCATTGTCATTTCATGTGGTTGTGGTAAGGACATGATGAGTCCTCTTGAGTGTTCACATAGTGTGATGTGGAAAGGACATGATAAGTCCTCTTGAGTGTTCACATAGTGTGATGTGGAAAGGACATGATAAGTCCTCTTGAGTGTTCACATAGTGTGATGTGGAAAGGACATGATAAGTCCGCTAGAGTGTTCACATTGTGTGATGTGCAATTTATTTGTTACCAGATGTGAAATGTTTGAATGAGTGTTTAAATAACAGCAAGATTTTAAGACAAATTCTCAGCATTTACTGATTCCAGAAACCTTTTTAGTAGTTTTACCTGGAGCAGACCTCAAAAAGTGTGGGATCCAATTTTCTGCATTTAGATAATAAAGAGTCACATTTGTCTTGCTAGTTATTGTTGGTAGACAACTGGTAGAGTGTTAATATTTTATCCTACTTAAATATTCATAGCATTTTAATCTACATTTATCGTAGTACAATATTTGACTTTTTTGTCATTAGGTACCTTTGTCAGGAAAAGGAGTTTTAAGAAATAAAAAATAAAATAAATATTGGAGTTCTTGCTTTTTTTTACCTTTTTTTAGTATTTTATGATAATCTGGCACAAATTCAAGTAGTTTTGTGTGTTGTTTTCATGGTTAACTTGACTTGTTGTTAACAAGTTTATATAATGCCATGATGGAGAAAAAATGATGAATCTGATGCATTTATCCAATGACCAGGTTAACCCAATTATTGTAGTGGAACACTTTATATCAGATTAGAATGTCTACAGTGTGTAATATATACAGATTAGAATGTCTACAGTGTGTAATGTATACAGATTAGAATGTCTACAGTGTGTAATGTATACAGGCTAAAATATTTATTAAGAGTTTGGGGCAGAGCAAACAAAATCTTAATTGAATCAAGTGTCGGAGACATTAAGTTTTGCTTGCAGGAAGCTGTAGCATTTACTCAAGAGAGATATGGACAAACAGACATGCATATATATATATATATATATATATATATATATATATATATATATATATATTATGAAACCCCTCAAAACCCATGGGACCCAAATTTTATTTGGTTTTGACAAGTTTTCAGTTTACTGAGTTTTTTGCAGATGCTGAAAAAAAACTTTCAAAGCGCTTATGTGACAAGAGAGTTAGTAATTATGAGAAGATCACCGTCTGCGTGTGTAAAAGTGCACAAAATTAAAAAAGCTGTTATTTTTTATTTTTTTAATGAAGAATTAGCTGAACAATATACGGTCTTTCTGAAAATCACATCTGGTCACTTGAATAAATACAGTTCCACATTGAAATACAGTCCTTGTCTAAAGATAGATTTAAGGAATGAGATACTTTTATAACTTTACTATAAGTTCACTAGAATTATGAATGATACTCCATAATATTTAAATACTCGTTATAATTCATAATGTTCACAGTTCAAGAACCTGGCTTGAAGAAGGCATGGAGCTATATCTGTTGTTTCTTACATCCTTCTTTAACTAATGTGGCTTGTGTTAATGACTCCAGTTGTGCCATAGCCAAATAACACTCATCCTTAACAATTGCGAAGTTTTTTAATCAACGGAACAAGATTTAAAACTTCAGGGTATGTAATTGACTGAATGTGACTTTTAGAATACTGCTTTGTCGGTCTCCATCGGTAAAGCATCAAAAGTGAGGCCACATGACTGGTTAATAAAGCCCTGATATTTAATTAAAAAACGAGCAAACAGTGTTCTATTGATCATATATACAAATGAGTAGCGTCAATCACAATTAGATAATAAACAGATAAACATAGTCTTTCTTAAATGGCTTACCTACAAGCATTTAGTTATTAAGAATTCGCCTTAAAAGCTGGCTCTTTTGTATGGTGTGAAGACTTCAGATTAGCCCATTGTCAGCCCTAATCTGTGTCGGTGCATGTGTCTAGTATTGTTTTAACCATCATGTGCCTTTGGGACATTTTCTGGGTCTTTGTCTCGCCGATCAGCCCACTACAGTACTTGCTAACCCGAATTTCAGTTTTATGTGATTTTTAAAGCGTAAAATTGAAATTGGGGATCAAAATTTGTTTTGGTATTCAGAGTTGAGGGGTTTCGGTTTACTAGGATAAAAATGATGATATTAAAGAAGGAAAAATTCGGGACTAAAAAAAAAAATTAGGTCTTGAGGGTATTCTGGTATACTGAGATTTCAGTTTTAAAGAATTTATATATATATATATATATATATATATGCACATGAGCACACATCTACATTCATATATGGCATACACGAAGAATCATATAGGTCAACAAGATTTTGCTCATGTGAATAGGTCAGTGTGACCCCTCTTGGTTTATAAATAGGATAAATTAGCAAATAATCTGACCAAGGTGTTGGGTTTTTTAAAAATTATCCGCCCAGTACATCAGATTTGTAATAAATCCCAAATTTTAGTACAGACCAAAAGGTCTCATAAAAGGTGTGTGCATCCACTTTTCATGGTCTAAATTCAACTGGGTTTAAGAGGGAATAATACCAACAATTATGGTACATTATTTATTAAAAATTTTTATTAACATATTACATGCATTCATACCAATATAATTTTATATAGCAAGATATACATCTATCATAAAACATGATAATTTATAAATGAATTGCAAAATTATCTAACACTTATTTATCCTGTCCATGAATTACAAAATATACTTTGGTAACAATTACTCATCAAGTGTGTCAATTGCAAAGTTATTAATGATAGAATTTATACAGTCCATAAATTTCAAGGTTACTTCACATGTACATTTGTATTAGCATATGAACTGCAAAGCAGTTACTTCTGATCAGGTCTTAGGTAAATATGGAATACTTTATGTACCAATGAAGTTGAAAGATAGAAATAACTCCTGCATACATTTTTGTTTTATATAAAGACAAAAGGACAAAGGTTTAATTCACCCGTGATATCAATCGATTCACTCGATAAACCAAGGATGTAGCCGACTCGCTACAGTGAACAGATGACAAGATCTCTGACCTTGGTAGATCTCTGACCTTGGTACTTTGGGCTTAGTGTAAGTTGCATTAACTGTAACATCAATAAAGCAACAAACAACAAGAACCTTTGCAATAATTATAGAATTAGCTCATCCAGAAAACACTAGTACTAATTAAGAGTCAAAGACAAAAACATCATTCACTCCAGGCATTATGTTAACTTCATAAACAAATGATGTACTATGTGCTACAGTGAAAGTCAGGTGAGAAGATCTTGATGACATCATTGGCATTGTGCGGGTTTTCATGACAGATAAAGAATCAATACAAACTTTGAAATTTATATTCATGACTGTCAATGGAATGGGATAATTGTAATCGGGATATACTTGACTTCAGCACTTCAGTGGCTGTTAGCAACATGTACTTCAGTCTGGTTTACATGCTGAAACATGTCTCATTAGTTTAAAGAGACCGGAAGCACTCTCTCTCTCTCCCCATTCCCCATTTGTGTTGAAATGCATATATTTTTCAAAAAAATCATGGTTGCATTTAGCATGTGGTCACTCATCACGGTGTATTTATATAGTAAAATGAATCCATGCATAATGATTGGGTCATAAATGATGGGTGGTTGTTTATAGTAGAGGTGACTAAAAAAAAGTTATACTGTATTAGACTGAAACTTAATGCATGGACAATGCCACGAGCAAAAGTTCTATCTTCAGTTGCACTACAGTCATCAACAGTGGTGACGACACATAGAACAATGAAATCAAAAGGACAACATCCACACTATATTGTAATTAGAACTCTTCTATAACAATCTAAAATATAAATGACAGGATAATGTTTGTAGTAAGCCCATGGCAGATTTAATTGTAATTTTCTGATGCAGCACTTATCCAAGAAGGAAAATATGTCGGACCATTTTATATGCCCACCATATGGTGGAGCTGATTATGTCATGATGTCCATCCATCCGTCCATACATCAGCTACCAATTTTGTTTCTTCACAATAAATCTATGTCTCCACATCTATAGTTACCAAACTTTGTGAATGAATTGCACTTGGGGTAAGGAAGAATTCTATTAATTTCAGGGTTAAAAGATCAAAGGTTGTCACTGTGATTGAAAGAGGAAAACTGCTTTCTGCACAAAAATTCAAGTTGTCCACATCTACATTTACCAAACTTTGTGGATGGATTGCACTTGGAGCAAGAAAGAATCCTATTGATTTAGGAATCAAAGGTCAAGGTCACTATGACAAAAGAAGAAAAATGGTTATGGCACAATAAACATTATCTATTTTTCCATTACATACCTAAACCAAACTTGGTGGATGGCTAGCACAGAATTCAGTCAAATTTGGGGTCCAAAGGTCAAGGTCACAATGACTTGATGAAAAACATTGGTTTCTGTAAAACATTTCAGAAATATACAAAGAAGATTATTAAACAAGGGGCAGGCATATAATGTGCCATTTATGATGCTCTTAACCTTTTTGTTTCCTATCAATTTCAAACATGTAGCCATGTGCCATGCATCAGTCATTTTGCTCCTATTGCTTTCTACAATAGAATCCAACTTTCATTGGTCAACAGCTGAAGCTGAGCACAATTTCAACCTACCATGTCTCAGTTGGAACAAGATCATGCTAGCTTAAATATTAAAGAAAAAATAGGGGTCAAGGATGTATGTACATTCAAACAAGTTCCAGTTCCAAATTTAAACAATGTATTTCAATATGATTTTCTGTACAAATAAAGTCATTGTACATACAATATTCCATGTGGGTGATAATATATTTGCTTTGTATTCTATTGTGACTTGACTCACTGTTTTATTATTTATGGATATAATCTTTGATCTTGTTCAATTGTATTCTATTGTGACTTGACTCACTGTTTTATTATTTATGGATATAATCTTTGATCTTGTTCAATTGTATTCTATTGTGACTTGACTCACTTTTTTATTATTTATGGATATAATCTTTGATCTTGTTCAAAAAACAGAAACAGACTTAACCCATATCCACTTGTTTGTTTCTAGCTCAAATGACTGTAAGGCCAAGTGAACTTATCATATGGCCCAGCATATCATGCATTGTGCATCCATCAACAACTGCAATCTTAAACTTCTCGCAAACTACCTGACCAATTTTGACCAAATTTGACTGAGAGCATCCTGGCATGAAGGGCTTTAAAATTTATACAAATTATACCAATCTGCTATCAAACATGGCCTCTATTACTCAAAATAAAATGAAACATGGCCTCTGTTACTCAAAATAAAATGAAACATGGCCTCTGTTACTCAAAATAAAATGAAACATGGCCTCTATTACTCAAAATAAAATTTTAAAAAATGGCCTCTATTACTCAAAATAAAATCAAAGATGGCCTCTGTTACTCAAAAAAAAATCAAACATGGCCTTTGTTACTCAAAATAAAATCAAACATGGCCTATATTACTCAAAATAAAATGAAACATGGCCTCTATTACTCAAAATAAAATTTAAAAAAACTTTAAACAACTCAAAAACTGTGGAACAGAATTTAATCCAATAAGACAAAAAGCTTCGAGGCAGGAAGACCGTTCAAATTTGTACAAATGATGCTAATTCACCGTCAAATATTGCCAACATTACTAAAACCAGAACAACCCATCTGCTGTCTCATCAACAATTCCTTTTTCAACTTCTTCTCAACAATGACTAGACCAATTTCAACCAAACTTGGCACAGAGCATCCTGACATAAACACCTTTCCAATTTGTAAAAATTTTGTTGATTCATCATAAAAAAAGTTTACCATTAATAAAAATAGAAAAACCTTCAAATGAGTTCTTATTCAAGACCACTGAACAGAATTTGATCATATTGGACAGAAAGAATCCTGGCATAAGACCTTTCAAATTTATACAATTTATGTCAATCTGCCATAAAATATGGCAACAATTACTCAAAATATAAAAAACTTAAAACAACTTTTTTTCTGTAACCAATGAACATAATTTGATTAAACTTGATAAAAAGGAACCTGGCATGATGAGCTTTAAATGATGCCAATACACCATCAAAAAGGCCACTGTTAATAAAAATATGAAAACCTTTAGATGGCTTCTTTTTAAAAGCTGCTCAACAGAATTTGACCAAATTGTACAGAAAGCATCCTGGCATAAATTTGTACAACCGATGCCATAACACTTAGCTGCTATGGGTGACCATGCCAATTTAAATCAAAGTTGGCACAGAGCATGCTGGCATAAAGGACTTTCAGATTTGTACTAATTATGTTGATCCATCATCAAAATTGGCTACCATTAAAAAAAATAGAAAAATAAGTTAAAAGACTTCTCCAAAACCATATAACAGAATTTGACCAATCTTGACCAATCTTGACAAAAAGAGTCCTAGGAGGAAGACCTTTCACATTTGTATAAACAATGCCAATCCACCATCAAATATGGCCATCATTTTTACAAACAGAAAAACCTTTAAATGACTTCTTAAAAACCAATTCATAGAATTTGACCAGAAAGCATTCTGGCATAGAGGGCTTTCAAATGTATACAAATAATACTGATCCACTATAAAATATGGCTACTGTTATTAAAAACAGAACAACATTTGAATGACTTCTGATGAAAAACTGTTCAAGACAATTTGACCTACAGAAAACATCCTGGCATAAAGGTCTTTTAAAGTTGTACAAAAGATACTAATCCACCACCAAATATGGCTGCCATTACTAAAAATAGAAAAAAACTTGAGGTAACTTCTCAGAAACTGCTAAGCAGAAATTGACCACATTTTTATTGTATATTGTTCATGTTATAAAGTATATACCAGCTGGAAACATTATTGTGCCTCCTCTCTATCAACAGTGTCAGTAGACTACAATTATTGTGTCTTTACTTTATCAACAGCATCAACAGACTACAATTATTGTGCCTGTACTCTATCAACAGTATCAGTAGACTACAATTATTGTGCCTGTACTCTATCAACAGCATCAGTAGACTACAATTACTGTGACTTTATTGTATCAACATCATCAGTAGACTACAATTATTGTGCCTGTACTCTATCAACATCATCAGCAGACTACAATTATTGTGCCTGTACTCTATCAACATCAGTAGACTACAATTATTGTGCCTGTACTCTATCAACATCATCAGTAGACTACAATTATTGTGCCTCCTCTCTATCAACAGCATCAGTAGACTACAATTATTGTGCCTCCTCTCTATCAACAGCATCAGTAGACTACAATTATTGTGCCTTTATTGTATCAACAGCATCAGTAGACTACAATTATTGTGCCTTTATTGTATCAACAGCATCAGTAGACTACAATTATTGTGTCTTTATTGTATCAACAGCATCAGTAGACTACAATTATTGTGCCGTTACTCTATCAACAGCATCAATAGACTACAATTATTGTGACTTTACTTTATCAACAGCATCAGTAGACTACAATTATTGTGCCTTTACTGTATCAACAGCATCAGTAGACTACAATTATTGTGTCTTTATTGTATCAACAGCATCAGTAGACTACAATTATTTTGCCTTTATTGTATCAACAGCATCAGTAGACTACAATTATTGTGTCTTTATTGTATCAACAGCATCAGTAGACTACAATTATTGTGTCTTTATTGTATCAACAGCATCAGTAGACTACAATTATTGTGCCGTTACTCTATCAACAGCATCAATAGACTACAATTATTGTGACTTTATTGTATCAACAGCATCAGTAGACTACAATTATTGTGCCTGTACTCTATCAACAGTATCAGTAGACTACAATTATTATGCCTTTACTCTATCAACAGCATCTATAGACTACAATTATTGTGACTTTACTTTATCAACAGCATCTATAGACTACAATTAGTATGCCTGTACTCTATCAACAGTATCTATAGACTACAATTATTGTGACTTTACTTTATCAACAGTATCAGTAGACTACAATTATTATGCCTGTACTCTATCAACAGCATCTATAGACTACAATTATTGTGACTTTACTTTATCAACAGTATCAGTAGACTACAATTATTATGCCTGTACTCTATCAACAGCATCTATAGACTACAATTATTGTGACTTTACTTTATCAACAGCATCTATAGACTACAATTATTATGCCTGTACTCTATCAACAGCATCTATAGACTACAATTATTGTGACTTTACTTTATCAACAGCATCTATAGACTACAATTATTGTGACTTTACTTTATCAACAGCATCAGTAGACTACAATTATTATGCCTGTACTATATCAACAGCATCAGTAGACTACAATTATTGTGCCTGTACTATATCAACAGCATCAGTAGACTACATTTATTGTGCCTTTATTGTATCAACAGCATCAGTAGACTACAATTATTGTGCCTTTATTGTATCAACAGCATCAGTAGACTACAATTATTGTGACTTTACTTTATCAACAGCATCAGTAGACTACAATTATTGTGCCTGTACTATATCAACAGCATCAGTAGACTGCAATTATTGTGCCTTTACTGTATCAACAGCATCAGTAGACATCAGTACAATTTTGTGCCTGTACTCTATCAACAGCATCAGTAGACTACAATTATTGTGCCTTTACTCTATCAACAGCATCAGTAGACTACAATTATTGTGCCTGTACTATATCAACAGCATCAGTAGACTACAATTATTGTGTCTTTACTCTATCAACAGCATCAGTAGACATCAGTACAATTATTGTGTCTTTACTCTATCAACAGCATCAGTAGACTACAATTATTGTGCCTTTACTCTATCAACAGCATCAGTAGACTACAATTATTGTGCCTGTACTATATCAACAGCATCAGTAGACTACAATTATTGTGCCTTTACCGTATCAACAGCATCAGTAGACATCAGTACAATTATTGTGCCTTTACTCTATCAACAGCATCAGTAGACTACAATTATTGTGCCTTTACTCTATCAACAACATCAGTAGACTACAATTATTGTGCCTCCTCTCTATCAACAGCATCAGTAGACTACAATTATTATGACTGTACTCTATCAACAGCATCAGTAGACTACAATTATTGTGCCTGTACTCTATCATCATCATCAGCAGACTACAATTAGTATGACTGTACTCTATCAACAGCATCAGTAGACTACAATTATTATGACTGTACTCTATCAACAGCATCAATAGACTACAATTATTATGACTGTACTCTATCAACAGCATCAGCAGACTACAATTATTGTGCCTTTACTCTATCAACAGCATCAGCAGACTACAATTACTGTGCCTGTACTCTATCAACAGTATCAGTAGACTACAATTACTGTGCCTTTACTCTATCAACAGTATCAGTAGACTACAATTACTGTGCCTTTACTCTATCAACAGCATCAATAGACTACAATTACTGTGCCTGTACTCTATCAACAGCATCAGTAGACTACAATTACTGTGCCTTTACTCCATCAACAGCATCAGTAGACTACAATTATTATCCCTGTACTCTATCAACAGCATCAGCAGACTACAATTATTGTGCCTTTACTCTATCAACAGCAGCAGTGGAGAACAAATGGGCCTCTACATGTACACAGAACAATTACAAGTTTGTTCTGAAGCAATTTAGGGAAGAGAATGTTGGTTCATTGAACAACAACAGCAACAACATCAATGTCAGCATCAACAACATCAACAAATACAAAACAACACAGCAAGAAGAGATTGCAATATGAGTGGTAGCGTGGACAATAACTTACATGATTTATATGGGCTTGTCTTTTGCAACATTAAAATCCTTGAAAAATTATGGATTATATTGTATTACTTTGATTATTATGTTTTTTATATGCATAAATGCATTTGGTTGACTTGAAGAAGAAAATTTGCATGGTGCATTTTGAATCTGAAATCTAGTAGTGACAATATCACTGTGAGAAAGCAATAAGGAAAGTACACAACAGGATGGAGACCATGACAACATAACACTGACTGGTCAACATGCTGTAGTGAGATGTTTCAAATTGACAGGTATTAATACATGCCATAAATGACTGCAAAGGCTGATAAGTGTTTGGCTTTATTGATGGGAGCCCCATAAGAAATGCTGAAAAAGTGTTTGGCATTATTGATGGGTGCCCCATGTTATGCATGATGTTTATATAATATTATGAATATTTTAGGAAATTATAAATGTTTCCTGACTTTAATTTTTGCTCAAACCTTGATGTTATTGATAAGGTTAACTAACACTGTTTAGCTATTGTCCTTGAATTAGGTTGTTTACTTAATATTTGAGTTCAAGGATGGTTTTTGTAAACAAGTTGTTTATTTAATTTGAGGTCAGGGTTGATTTTGTTTACAGATAAAACTAGAATTTCCTTTAAAGTTGTGTTAAAAGTCACATACACCATTTTATTTTCCAGAACATTGTCATGTGACCTATCTTTATACATACATGTACCATGCTTAGTGGACAGTTTTCAGTTTCGACCTTACCATCAGTCTTTAAAGAGTCATTACAGTTGTGAAAAATCATTCCATATTCAGAGAGAGGAATTATTTAAAATATTCATTTTATTTTAAAAGTGCTCATAGACTTTTGAATTTTGGATTTTGAATTGATGATTTTGGAATTTATGTAAACTTATTTAAATATATTCTGGAGTACTTCATTTTGGCACATCAACACATTAAAGACTACTGGCATATAAGCATATTCAAAGATACTGAAATTCATTCTGAACATTCTATATTTAGGACTTGTGATTAGGACACTTAGGATTATTGGATTATTTGGATTTTAATTCATGTTACTGTAAGTGTCATTTTGATTTTCATTTTAATTATCTAGAAATAAATTGCTTGTTGATTTTTACTTGATTTGTTGGTTTCACTTTCTTTCTGTTACATTTTTCTTAGACCATAGAGTCATAACTCCCATAACAAAGGCTGATAAGTGTTTGGTATTATTGAAGGTTAACACTATTTTTGCCAAGGGAATACAAATTTATGCCTTAAACATGGAGCTACTCAAAAGCTACAAGTTGATACCAAGTGGTTTGCTTTGCACCTCTGTGGTCTTCAGTTTGATCCCTGGCTCAAGCATATGCAAGGGTTAAAGGTTGCTTTTCCTAGGTTGATGATTTTCTCTTGATTCTCAATTCTCCTCCACCTGAAAGGGCACCTCACCTGACCAGCTGTACCAACATTCTGTCTCAGCTGTGAATGAAACATGTTCTCTGATTGGTTTAATGTCAAATTTGTGAGGAATTAACTTCTACTATCTCCCAAATCCACTACTCCCAGAAAGACATAAACATTCGCCTTTTCAGTCTATATACCATATAGACAATAATAACTGTATATATGGGAAGACATTATTGCAAGATACCAGTGTAATTACCTCTTCTGTCTCCACTATGTGGTTACTGGATGAGTTTTTGCTGTCTTTCTGGGAGGGTTGAATTTTAGAGGTAGTGGAAGTAAATTCTTAATGAAAATGTGATTAAGTATTCTCTTAGAACAGAATTTATAATAAGTATTTCCTTTCTGACATTAAAATCCATGATCATACAACCTGAAAATTTGATGGCAGTGGGATATCAAGACTCATTATATGATGCCATTGAGATGTCACGAGTCTCCCTTTGATGCCATGGTGACTCTCTCTATCATGCCATTGGGATTTCATGACTCCTATGATGCCATTGGAATGTCAGGACTCTCCTATAATGCCATTGGGACATTGTGACTCTCTACGATACCACTGGGATGTCATGACTCTCCTATGATGTCACTGGGACATTGTGAATCTATATTGTTGTTGAGATGTCATGACTCTCCTAGGATGCCATTGGTACATTGTGACTGTCTCTATGATGACTCTGTCATGACTCTGCATAAAGCTATTGGGATGTTGTGACTCTCCCTATGATGCCATTGGGATGTCATGATTCTCCTTATGATGCCATTAGGACATCATGGCTCTCCCTATGATGCCAATGGGATGTCACAAGTTTTCCTATGATGCCATTGGGATATTGTGACTCTCTCTATGATGTAATTGGGATGTCATGACTCTCCTATGATGCCACTAGGACATTGTGACTCTTTTAATGTCATTGGGATGTCATGACTCTCCTAGGATGCCATTGGGACATTGGGACTCTCTCTATGATGTCACAACTCTCCTAGGATGTCATTGATACATTGTGACTCTCTATGATGCCTTCAGGATGTTACAACTCTCCTATGATGCCATTGGGACATTGTGATTCTCTCTATGATGCCATTGGAATGTCAGAAATCTCCTATGATGCCATTGGGACATTGGGACTCTGTGATGCCATTTGGACATCATGACTCTTGCTATAATACCATTGGGATATAACTCTCGCTAGGATACCATTGTGATATCGTGACTCTCCCTATGATGCCACTGTGACAATAGGACTCTCCCTATGAAGCCATTGGGACATCATGACTCTCCCTATGAAGCCATTGGGAGATCATGACTCTCCCTATGAAGCCACTGGGACATTACGATTCTCTATGATGCCATTGGAACATTGCGACTCCCTCTTTTGATGCCATTGGGACATCATTATTCTACCTATGATGCCAATGGGACACTGTGACTCTCCCTATGATGCCATTAAGATATTGTGACTGTCCTTATGATGTCATGGCTCTCCCTATAATGCCACTGGGATGTCACAACTCTCCCTATGATGCCATTAGAATGTCATGACTCTATGATACCATTGTGATGTCATGACTCTATATGATGCCAATGGGACATCATGACTCTCCCTATGATACCCATAGAATGTCATGACTCTCCCTATGATGTCATTGAGACATCATGACTCTCCCTGTGATGGAATTGAAATGTTGTGACTCTCCCTATGTTGCCATTGGGATTTCAAGACTCTCCCTATGAAACCATTGGGACATCATGAGTGTCCTTATGATGTCATTGGGATCTCATGCCTTTCCCATTTATGCCATTTGGATGTTGCGACTCTCTGTATGAAGCTATTGGGACATTGTGACTCTCCTTATTATGCCATTGGGAAGTCATGACTCTATTATGCCAATGGAATGTCATGACTCTCACTATGATGCCATTTGGATGCCATGACTCTCCCTATCATGAAATGTCATGGCTCTCCTTACAATGCCATTGGAATGTCATGACTTTCCCTACAATGCCTATGATAACATTGGAATGTCATGACTCTCCCTATGATGCCATCAGGATGTTGCGACTCTCCCAATGATGCCACTGGGCTGGCATGACTGTCTCTATGATAATGGTGCCACAGACAATTACTATTTTTTCAAGTTTGCCGCAAAAGTTTCCAAAATGGTTTAGAACAGAGATAACTGTACAAAGTGTGTTAGAACAGATAAAAATGTACAAAGTGTATTAGAACAGAGATAAATGAACAGAGTATGTTAGAACTGAGATAGCTGAACAATGTGTTAGAGCAGAGAAAAGGCATAAAGTGTGTTAGAACAGAGATAACTGCACAAAGAGTGTTAGAACAGAAAACTGTACAAAGTGTGTTAGAACACAGATAGCTGTATAATGTGTGTTGGAACAAAGATATAACTACAATGTTTTAGATTTTCTGACATATATCAATAGTTATGGTTTATCAATGACATGTTTAAGCAGTACAAGTACCTATAAACAGTACAACTCCCTATAAACAGTACAACTCCCTATAAACAGTACAACTCCCTATAAACAGTACAACTCCCTATAAACAGTACAACTACCTATAAACAGTACAACTCCCTATAAACAGTACAACTCCCTATAAACAGTACAACTCCCTATAAACAGTACAACTCCCTATAAACAGTACAACTCCCTCTAAACAGTACAACTCCCTATAAACAGTACAACTACCTATAAACAGTACAACTCCCTATAAACAGTACAACTCCCTATAAACAGTACAACTCCCTATAAACAGTACAACTCCCTATAAACAGTACAACTCCCTATAAACAGTACAACTACCTATAAACAGTACAACTCCCTATAAACAGTACAACTCCCTATAAACAGTACAACTCCCTATAAACAGTACAACTCCCTATAAACAGTACAACTCCCTATAAACAGTACAACTCCCTATAAACAGTACAACTACCTATAAACAGTACAACTACCTATAAACAGTACAACTCACTATAAACAGTACAACTACCTATAAACAGTACAACTACCTATAAACAGTACAACTACCTATAAACAGTACAACTCCCTATAAACAGTACAACTACCTATAAACAGTACAACTCCCTATAAACAGTACAACTACCTATAAACAGTACACTATAAACAGTACAACTACCTATAAACAGTACAACTCCCTATAAACAGTACAACTACCTATAAACAGTACAACTCCCTATAAACAGTACAACTATCTATAAACAGTACAACTACCTATAAACAGTACAAATACCTATAAACAGTACAACTACCTATAAACAGTACAACTACCTATAAACAGTACAACTACCTATAAACAGTACAAATACCTATAAACAGTACAACTCCCTATAAACAGTACAACTCCCTATAAACAGTACAACTACCTATAAACAGTACAACTCCCTATAAACAGTACAACTCCCTATAAACAGTACAACTACCTATAAACAGTACAAATACCTATAAACAGTACAACTCCCTATAAACAGTACAACTACCTATAAACAGTACAACTCCCTATAAACAGTACAACTCCCTATAAACAGTACAACTCCCTATAAACAGTACAACTCCCTATAAACAGTACAACTCCCTATAAACAGTACAACTACCTATAAACAGTACAACTACCTATAAACAGTACAACTCCCTATAAACAGTACAACTCCCTATATGCATCAGCATGGTTTATCAATGACATGTTTAAACAGTACAACTCCCTATAAACAGTACAACTCCCTATAAACAGTACAACTCCCTATAAACAGTACAACTCCCTATAAACAGTACAACTCCCTATAAACAGTACAACTCCCTATAAACAGTACAACTCCCTATAAACAGTACAACTACCTATAAACAGTACAACTCCCTATAAACAGTACAACTCCCTATAAACAGTACAACTCCCTATAAACAGTACAACTACCTATAAACAGTACAACTACCTATAAACAGTACAACTACCTATAAACAGTACAACTCCCTATAAACAGTACAACTACCTATAAACAGTACAACTCCCTATAAACAGTACAACTACCTATAAACAGTACAACTCCCTATAAACAGTACAACTACCTATAAATAGTACAACTCCCTATAAACAGTACAACTACCTATAAACAGTACAACTCCCTATAAACAGTACAACTCCCTATAAACAGTACAACTCCCTATAAACAGTACAACTCCCTATAAACAGTACAACTACCTATAAACAGTACAACTACCTATAAACAGTACAACTACCTATAAACAGTACAACTCCCTATAAACAGTACAACTACCTATAAACAGTACAACTCCCTATAAACAGTACAACTACCTATAAACAGTACAACTACCTATAAACAGTACAACTACCTATAAACAGTACAACTCCCTATAAACAGTACAACTACCTATAAACAGTACAACTCCCTATAAACAGTACAACTCCCTATAAACAGTACAACTCCCTATAAACAGTACAACTACCTATAAACAGTACAACTACCTATAAACAGTACAACTCCCTATATGCATCAGCATGGTTTATCAATGACATGTTTAAACAGTACAACTCCCTATAAACAGTACAACTACCTATAAACAGTACAACTCCCTATAAACAGTACAACTCCCTATAAACAGTACAACTACCTATAAACAGTACAACTCCCTATAAACAGTACAACTCCCTATAAACAGTACAACTCCCTATAAACAGTACAACTACCTATATGCATCAGCATGGTTTATCAATGACATGTTTAAACAGTACAACTACCTATAAACAGTACAACTCCCTATAAACAGTACAACTCCCTATAAACAGTACAACTCCCTATAAACAGTACAACTACCTATAAACAGTACAACTCCCTATAAACAGTACAACTCCCTATAAACAGTACAACTCCCTATAAACAGTACAACTCCCTATAAACAGTACAACTACCTATAAACAGTACAACTCCCTATAAACAGTACAACTCCCTATAAACAGTACAACTACCTATAAACAGTACAACTCCCTATAAACAGTACAACTACCTATAAACAGTACAACTCCCTATAAACAGTACAACTACCTATAAACAGTACAACTCCCTATAAACAGTACAACTCCCTATAAACAGTACAACTCCCTATAAACAGTACAACTACCTATAAACAGTACAACTCCCTATAAACAGTACAACTACCTATAAACAGTACAACTACCTATAAACAGTACAACTCCCTATAAACAGTACAACTACCTATAAACAGTACAACTCCCTATAAACAGTACAACTCCCTATAAACAGTACAACTCCCTATAAACAGTACAACTACCTATAAACAGTACAACTCCCTATAAACAGTACAACTACCTATAAACAGTACAACTCCCTATAAACAGTACAACTCCCTAGTACAGTACAACTCCCTTTATAACAGTACAACTCCTATAAACAGTACAACTACCTATAAACAGTACAACTACCTATAAACAGTACAACTCCCTATAAACAGTACAACTCCCTATAAACAGTACAACTACCTATAAACAGTACAACTCCCTATAAACAGTACAACTACCTATAAACAGTACAACTCCCTATAAACAGTACAACTCCCTATAAACAGTACAACTACCTATAAACAGTACAACTACCTATAAACAGTACAACTCCCTATAAACAGTACAACTCCCTATAAACAGTACAAATACCTATAAACAGTACAACTCCCTATAAACAGTACAACTCACTATAAACAGTACAACTACCTATAAACAGTACAACTCCCTATAAACAGTACAACTCCCTATAAACAGTACAACTCCCTATAAACAGTACAACTCCCTATAAACAGTACAACTCCCTATAAACAGTACAACTCCCTATAAACAGTACAACTCCCTATAAACAGTACAACTCCCTATAAACAGTACAACTACCTATAAACAGTACAACTCCCTATAAACAGTACAACTCCCTATAAACAGTACAACTCCCTATAAACAGTACAACTCCCTATAAACAGTACAACTCCCTATAAACAGTACAACTACCTATATGCAGTACAACTCCCTATAAACAGTACAACTACCTATATGCAGTACAACTCCCTATAAACAGTACAACTACCTATAAACAGTACAACTCCCTATAAACAGTACAACTCCCTATAAACAGTACAACTCCCTATAAACAGTACAACTACCTATAAACAGTACAACTACCTATAAACAGTACAACTACCTATAAACAGTACAACTCCCTATAAACAGTACAACTCCCTATAAACAGTACAACTCCCTATAAACAGTACAACTACCTATAAACAGTACAACTCCCTATAAACAGTACAACTCCCTATAAACAGTACAACTACCTATAAACAGTACAACTCCCTATAAACAGTACAACTCCCTATAAACAGTACAACTCCCTATAAACAGTACAACTCCCTATAAACAGTACAACTACCTATAAACAGTACAACTCCCTATAAACAGTACAACTCCCTATAAACAGTACAACTACCTATAAACAGTACAACTCAATATAAACAGTACAACTCCCTATAAACAGTACAACTCCCTATAAACAGTACAACTCCCTATAAACAGTACAACTACCTATAAACAGTACAACTCCCTATAAACAGTACAACTACCTATAAACAGTACAACTACCTATAAACAGTACAACTACCTATAAACAGTACAACTCCCTATAAACAGTACAACTCCCTATAAACAGTACAACTCCCTATAAACAGTACAACTCCCTATAAACAGTACAACTACCTATAAACAGTACAACTCCCTATAAACAGTACAACTCCCTATAAACAGTACAACTCCCTATAAACAGTACAACTACCTATAAACAGTACAACTCCCTATAAACAGTACAACTCCCTATAAACAGTACAACTCCCTATAAACAGTACAACTACCTATAAACAGTACAACTCCCTATAAACAGTACAACTCCCTATAAACAGTACAACTCCCTATAAACAGTACAACTCCCTATAAACAGTACAACTACCTATAAACAGTACAACTCCCTATAAACAGTACAACTCCCTATAAACAGTACAACTCCCTATAAACAGTACAACTACCTATAAACAGTACAACTCCCTATAAACAGTACAACTACCTATAAATAGTACAACTCCCTATAAACAGTACAACTCCCTATAAACAGTACAACTACCTATAAACAGTACAACTCCCTATAAACAGTACAACTCCCTATAAACAGTACAACTCCCTATAAACAGTACAACTCCCTATAAACAGTACAACTCCCTATAAACAGTACAACTCCCTATAAACAGTACAACTCCCTATAAACAGTACAACTACCTATAAACAGTACAACTCCCTATAAACAGTACAACTCCCTATAAACAGTACAACTACCTATAAACAGTACAACTCCCTATAAACAGTACAAATACCTATAAACAGTACAACTCCCTATAAACAGTACAACTCCCTATAAACAGTACAACTACCTATAAACAGTACAACTCCCTATAAACAGTACAACTCCCTATAAACAGTACAACTCCCTATAAACAGTACAACTACCTATAAACAGTACAACTACCTATAAACAGTACAACTACCTATAAACAGTACAACTCCCTATAAACAGTACAACTCCCTATAAACAGTACAACTCCCTATAAACAGTACAACTACCTATAAACAGTACAACTTACTATAAACAGTACAACTCCCTATAAACAGTACAACTACCTATAAACAGTACAACTACCTATAAACAGTACAACTCCCTATAAACAGTACAACTACCTATAAACAGTACAACTACCTATAAACAGTACAACTCCCTATAAACAGTACAACTCCCTATAAACAGTACAAATACCTATAAACAGTACAACTCCCTATAAACAGTACAACTCCCTATAAACAGTACAACTACCTATATGCAGTACAACTCCCTATAAACAGTACAACTACCTATAAACAGTACAACTCCCTATAAACAGTACAACTCCCTATAAACAGTACAACTCCCTATAAACAGTACAACTCCCTATAAACAGTACAACTCCCTATAAACAGTACAACTCCCTATAAACAGTACAACTACCTATAAACAGTACAACTACCTATAAACAGTACAACTACCTATAAACAGTACAACTCCCTATAAACAGTACA
Source organism: Margaritifera margaritifera (assembly GCA_029931535.1). Taxonomy (NCBI): domain Eukaryota; kingdom Metazoa; phylum Mollusca; class Bivalvia; order Unionida; family Margaritiferidae; genus Margaritifera; species Margaritifera margaritifera. The sequence goes on along the minus strand of JAQPZY010001507.1, from coordinate 1,298,357 downwards.
ACTCCCTATAAACAGTACAACTCCCTATAAACAGTACAACTACCTATAAACAGTACAACTCCCTATAAACAGTACAACTCCCTATAAACAGTACAACTCCCTATAAACAGTACAACTCCCTATAAACAGTACAACTACCTATAAACAGTACAACTCCCTATAAACAGTACAACTCCCTATAAACAGTACAAATACCTATAAACAGTACAACTACCTATAAACAGTACAACTCCCTATAAACAGTACAACTCCCTATAAACAGTACAACTCCCTATAAACAGTACAACTACCTATAAACAGTACAACTCCCTATAAACAGTACAACTCCCTATAAACAGTACAACTACCTATAAACAGTACAACTCCCTATAAACAGTACAACTCCCTATAAACAGTACAACTCCCTATAAACAGTACAACTCCCTATAAACAGTACAACTCCCTATAAACAGTACAACTCCCTATAAACAGTACAACTCCCTATAAACAGTACAACTACCTATATGCATCAGCATATTTGTTGTAAAATTGATATGAAATTGAGAAGGGAAAAAAACAAAAAACATACTGTATAGATCATGAATAATTTATTCATCACATTAGCATGTTTTAAGTGGTAAGCAACAATAACTTATGCAAATAAAATTAATTAACAAATGCATATCTGCTACAGCAATTCTGTTAAATAATAGTCACATAAATATACAGTCACATAATATATTCACGTAAATCACAACCAATTTCTGGCCTTGAATTCATAAGACAAAGAATTTACTCATTATTTTTTAGATAACAAATATCTCAGAAAATATTCACGATCCTGACATTTTTCAGTGCTGGCTAAAAATGATTCTTCCAAGTTTTAAAGCATTTTCTTGACTGTAGGGCCTTTCCATTTAAAACATACATGGCAACTGGAGAAGGTAGTTTTGCAAAATATTTACCAAGGTACTCTGATTACACCAAGGTATTCTGATTACACCAGGTTACTCTGATTACACAAGAGTATTCAGATTACTCAGAAGTCTTATGAAAACCATACAAAGTTCTAAACTCCATTGGTGACTACTTAAATTTGAAAGTACCTTACCTGGGTCCCATGTATATTTTGCTGGAACAGCCCTAACTGTAGGTAAAAAAATTGAGTTTCAAATAAAACTGTCAGTCTTGTGCTTGGAAAGTTGAATCAATTTCAAGCAGGAAACCAAAAGAAGATGTGGTGAAGAACTTGAAAATAGTATAATTTACCAATGGCTTAAAACAAATCCTATGTTACTTACTTTGTAACAGTATTATACTTTTACTGTTTATAAAACTGTTGTTGAAGTTTCCTAAGAAATGTGAAAAATATCACAACAGTCTTTCAACAAAAGTGCATAACAGAGATTGCATCTTTCTGATATTGCAAAATGTAGGACTAAAGAGAAAAATAATGCAATATTCTCAGAACTTGAACACCTTTAAACCATCAATAATTAATCCCTTATCAAAAGAGTCTTAAATTTCCCTCACCAACAGATGCACCCTAATGTAGATCTCTTTATCATGGATCCCTTCTTTCAAAATAGAAAGAGATTTTGGTAAGATTCAACACATTCTTGTAATAATATCACTTAAATGAAAGACAGAATTTTACAAATAAAACAGAATATGAAAACAAGGTAGATGATACAAGACATTTAGAATAATTTAGAATATAGCCATATAGAAACTGGTTGATTTCATGTATATACAAAGTGCACTTTTTCTGCAAATACATAAGATCTGAATAAGAAAATGATTATTGTCTGGTGCATTAATCTGCCAAAGAGGCACTCTTACAACTGATGTATTAATCTGACAAAGAGACACTCTTACAACTGATGTATTAATTTGACAAAGAGGCACTCTTACAAATGGCATATTAATCTGACCACTCTTATAACTGGTGTATTAATATGACAGAGCACTCTTACAAATGGTGTATTAATCTGACAAAGAGGCACTCTTACAAATGGTTCATTACTCTGACAAAGAGGCACTCTTACAAATGGTGCATTAATCTGACAAAGAGGCACTCTTACAAATGGTACATTAATCTGACAAAGCGACTAAAGAAGGCATTACAAGTGAAAATTCCATGAAAAGTGGATGAAAAGAATATTATGATGCTATGGATCTGTGATATCATAACAAAAGTCTACTGAAATGTCTACCAATGATGTAACACAGTCAGACAAATTTAACAGCCTGTGATCTATTTACACAATTATTCACATATCATAACATCAGTCTACTGAAATGTCTACCCATTATGTCACAAAGTCCAACAAACTTAATGGCCTGTGATCTATTTACACAATGATTCACATATCATGACAACAGTCTACTGAAGTGTCTACCAATGGTGTCACAAAATCAGACAAACTTCACAGTCTGTGATCCATTACACAAATATTGACTGACAGCTAGTTAAAGATGGGTGGAACTAACAAATTCAAAAGCAAACACTAAATGTTTTATGGACTGAGTAAAGTGCATGAAGGAGTTCCAAAATAGATTACTTTCTAAGAAAAAATGATGCATCTCTGTGAAGTGGATCTAAAGGCATACATTTTATGTATAGGTCATTAAAAAGTCTTTTAATATCTAAGCAGAGGATGAATATTTATACCTTTACAAACAAACTGAAAATAACTGAAAATCTGTTGTCATTAATATGTTACTTATTATTTTTCTTTTTATTCCAGTCTGCCTCAATTAAAATGAGCTACTGAACTGATTGAATTATCCATGTAAGAAGTAGTAGTAGTAGTGAACAATTCTGTTGTTAGCTGTTGCTATATACTCTGACTTTGTTACCAAATACATTTCATTTTGTCAATGATGTAGTTTTATTTGTCTCAATAAGCACCACTGGTAATTTTAATCAATGTTTTTCTTTTTCTACTAGTGACATGCTTCAAGTGTTATTCACAATAGGTAAATACATATGTACTTAATTTCACAATCCCTTATTTTTATGATGTCTTATCCAATAAGACAATAGTTGTAACCCTACAACTTTTGGTTATCAAACAAGATAACAGTTTAACCCTACAACTTTTGGTTATCAAACAAGACAATAGTTTGAACCCCACAACTTTTGGTTATCAAACAAGTTTGAACCCCACAACTTTTGGTCAACAATTTTAAAGTTGCACAGTTTGACACATAATATCTAGGGTATTGAAAAATAACCCACACAGAGAGTTGTTTGGATGCACTTTTCTCTAAGGCCAAAATACCCATCTAAAGAAATTGGAACATTCCAAATACCCATCTAAGGAAATTGGAACATTTCCAATACCCATCTAAAGAAATTGGAACATTTCCAAATACCCATCTAAGGAAATTGGAAGATTCCAAATGCTCATCTAAGGAAACTGGAACATATCTGGAATAGTAATATGATTTATATCTAAATAAACTATAAAGGTATTGGCTTGGACTGGGATTAGAGGGAGTGGTTGTTATGATATATTAAATGGTGTCAGGGAGTGGTTGTTATGATATATTAAATGGTGTCAGGGAGTGGTTGTTATGATATATTAAATGGTGTCAGGGATTAGGGTTATGAGATATCAAATTGTGTCAGAAGTAGTTTATATGTGTGTGTGTGTGTTTAATGGCACATCAACACATGAAAGCTTATATCATCCTAAAGCAACTGGCATAGAAAGCCTTGCCTAGGAAGACACCACAGCAGCTAATCTGGCCTGGTATGGGCAGGATTCAAACTGCAATTTCTAGTCACAAGACCCGCATGCTAACCACTCAGCCACTGTGGCTCACACCACAGCAGCTGATCCAGGCTGGTATGGGCAAGATTCAAACCCACAATTTCTAGTCACAAGACTGGCATGCTAACCACTGCACCACTGTGGCTCTTGTAAGAAGTAGTACAATAAATGGATTTTTTAAATAAATATACCATATATTAATGAAAATAAAGCTATTTTTTTAATGAATGTACCATATATTAATGGAAATAAAAGTATTCATCAGAGTTCTTGCATTATCTACAGAACACTTTTCAAAAGTTCGGGAGTCCCAAGCAGATTTTCAACATTTCTGCAAGTCCAGGACTCTCCCTATGGGGTCAAATAAAATCCGCAATCATGTAACCATTATAAAGTTCTTTAAAAGTATCAAGATCACTCAAAATAATGGGAAGCAGATGCCCATTATTCAACACTAAACAACTGTCTCAGATCATTTTAATCATGTTTAGCCAGCAAGTTCCAGTAAAAATCTTACAGGGGAGGTAACCATAAAAGATTGAATTAATCAACTCTATAGGATAAGGTTGAGTTATGTAACTTTGCAGTTTGTTACTCTTTTTAATGTGCTAGAGTACTGAGACTTATCTGATTAACTGGAATTATAACCCATCCTGTAAGTATATGAGGTATGGGAGGGGGTGGGGGGAAGTGGAGGGAATTTTAAAAAGCAGTTCCCAACCCACTCATGTTCAATTCTATAACAACCTTAAGTTGATATGAGCAGAAAAATTGAAATTGCTGTATATTTATCCTTGTATAATAATGTTTTAATAAAAAAATTGGGAACCTTTCTAAAAGGTCACAAGGTTGTCAGATTTCATGTTAATGTTACAGCTCATCATGGTTACCACTGTGAGAACCATCTTTCCTATCATCAACATTTTTATCATCATCCTCATCATTGTTGGTCTTGCCCTCATCATGATCCTGTAGCATTTGGTATACTTTGTAGGGGTCATTCATCCAGTGCTTGTGGAATGATACAGGAATTTGGTGTCTAAGGAAATCTACAGAGTAGTCATTAGGCCGTGCCTGTAAAGTGGAAATGAAGTAAAATTATACAAATACTTGATCTGTGTTGTAAATCATGTATCCACCCACTTAAGACTTAATAATTTATGTCCAAACAGTTCTTACAGTAATCAATATCTCAAAAACTGCTATAACTGCATGAAAATCTAAAAAGAGATCATCTACTTATGCACACAAACACACCTATTGAATTCCATTTGTCAATCTCATGTGGATTTTGCTTAATCCTGACAAGAAGTTTTTAAATACAATAGTCCAAAAGTTCAAAATGTGTAAAAATATTTCAACATTGCTGCAAATGCATGAAATTCAAATGGGAACATTAACATATACATAAAACATGACAGCAACATTTAATTTGTCTATCTTAATATACATAAAACATGACAGCATCATTTCATTTGTCTATCTTAATATACATAAAACATGACAGCAACATTTCATTTGTCTATCTTAATATACATAAAACATGACAGCAACATTTCATTTGTCTATCTTAATATACATAAAACATGACAGCAACATTTCATTTGTCTATCTTAATATACATAAAACATGACAGCAACATTTCATTTTCTTAAATGGTTTTTCTGCAATCTTGCTAACAAGGTTGTTGTCAACAGAATTGTCTGAATGTATAAAAGTTTTAAATTTTTTAAAAACAATTGAAGACTTATTGTTAAATTAATAGCCTGAAAATTTAATCATGTCATCCACATTTGCATACAAACATGAATACCAAATTTTATTTGTATACCCCAAGTAGTTTTTGCTTAATTCCACCAGTGAGGTTTTCGTTAAAAAAGTCAAAGTCCAGAAAGTATAAAAATGTGTAAAAGGTTTTAAAACTACTGTAATTGACTACAAATCTAACCAGGTCATTTATATATGCATATAAATATGCCTGTCAAATTTCATTTGTCTATGTTGAGTGTTTTTTTTGCAAGCAAGCTTCTTGGGATGGATGGACGGATGCTGGGACTAACAGAACCAAATCAAGACTCAAAATGGCTTGATGGATGGTGGGACCAACAGGACCAAATCAGGACTCAGGATGGATGGATGGATGGTGGGACCAAAAGGACCAAATCAAGACTCAAGATGGATGGATGGATGGTGGGACCGACAGGACAAAATATAGACTCCGGATGGATGGATGGATGGTGGGAGAGAAAGGACAAAATCAAGACTCTGGATGGATGGTGGGACAGACAGGACAAAATCAAGACTCCGGATGGATGGGCAGATGGATGGATTGTTATGACCAGGGGTTATGTAACAAAAGAAAAGACTCAAACAAGCTTTCAAGATTTAAAATACAAATCTTTAATTTCCTAAAATATTAAAATATTTTAACAAACAATTAAAGTGAAAGAATTAAAAATGACTTACAGTGTATAATATCCTTAAAAGTTCTAAATTATTTTAAAGTTCACTGTTCTGGAAGTTAATCCAAATATTCTGAATGTAGTATTCCGAATGAAATAGCCTTCACTGTGCTAATATGTTGATAAGTTTAAGTATATCCAAATAATCGTTGTGAATCTGGAATCTCACAAGTTTTAGATATGTTTCTGATAATTCCACGGAGCTGTATAATAATTCAGATTAAAGACAGTACTAAATCCTAAATGTACTGTATTAATAATAAATAAATCTCCAAAGTATATCACACACACAAACTGAACCAATTTTGTAATGACCTCTCTCTTCAAATGTAACTGTAAAGAATATTTAAACACAGGATTATTTCCTATCTATATAGCATTAATGCGCAGAATCGAAATAAAAACCCATACTACATCTTCAATAAACAGGGTATTTCAAAATAATGCAACCCTCTCCGAACCAATAAAGAATTAGGTTATGCGTGATTCTGCTAAAGTGCTTGAGTACCAGTGTTCTAAACAGTAAACACTGTATTGATTCATTCTTCGAATGTGACCTTAAACTATAATTCCTAGTCAATAATGTTTACTCCTAAAAGTACAAGAACTAGGTTGAAAGTTCATTACTCTCTTTCGTGCGGAAAATACGTCACATGACTAAAGCTACAAGCAAATATCAATCATGGCTACCATATGTATACTCATAAGACGACAGCTGTTTAGACTAAGAACAGAGATCATAAACTAATAAACATTACCATTATTAAAAGGAAAAATATATATAATTCCGTAACAGGATGGATAGATAGTTGGACTGACAAGACAAAATGAAGACTCAGGATGGATGGACGGATGCTGGGACCAACAGGACCAAATCAAGATGCCCTTGCTGCTACCTTGAATCAACAATTTTGACATGAACCCATTCCATCTCCCTATTAACACATTTATCTTGCACAATAGCTACCTTGTTTGGAGGCCCACACAAGTCACTAACAGTAACAAATGGAGCAAACAGATATTTATCTTGCACAATAGCTACCTTGTTTGGAGGCCTACACAAGTCACTAACAGTAACAAATGGAGCAAACAGGTATTTATCTTGCACAATAGATAGCTTGTTTTTAGGCCTGCAAGTGTCACTAACAGTAAAGCACTGTATGCTGTAACACTCTGACATCAACACTTGAGTGCACAAAGTAAAATCAGTGTAAGTAAGCTGAATTTCATTTATCTGTCATGCCAGATTAAAAGAACTGGCCTGATAAGAGGTATCAACTTTAAAAGATAAATACACTGTTTTCAATGTTTGTAACAAGACTTCCTTAAATTCCTTTATTTTGCCGGACATGTCCGGTAGTTCGAAGATTTTGACCAGCATATGCTCTGAGCAACTGGACAATGGTCATAGGATATTCCAAAATATCATTATATCAAATTGTCTTTGATTTGTTTATACATGAACTGTCAAATAAATACCTTAATGAAGTAAAATTCAAAGGTCACTATGCCAGGTTTACAGATTGTTTCTTTGTCGGACAATCAATAAAGTTGCCACTGACTGAACTTAACTCAAAGGAGTCTAGGTCTAGTTTACACACTGTTTCATTGTCAGACAATCAATAGAGGTGTCACTGGTTAATCTTGGTTACTGCCTGAACACTATACTGCTCACAGCTAGCTGGTTAAATGGGGTTATAGAAGGGCAACTTAATCCTTCAGTGAACAATAGTGCCGTAAATTTCAAAGATCAGCGTCTAAGTGAAGATGTTTGTTTGTTATTCTGAAGTTTTTTTTTTAATTGGTTGGCTTATATATGCCTAGAAATGACAATAATAAGTATTAGTCCTAGTTTTACAGCTTGAGAGAGTACTACTACTCACCATGTTGAAGCATAAGCATAATCATGATGAAAAGTGTAAACTTTAGCCGATGTTTGTAGACAAGAGATTTGCCATACATTACCATGAAGTAACATGTTGATGCATTTTTGACATTGCTCAAAGCTGAGGACCTTGAAGGTTCACCCCATTTTGGACCCCTCTGCAATGAGTTTCTTACAGTCAAATGTGACAGCAGTCACTTCAAAGGGATAGGAATTAAGTGTTTGTCACATGACACTGTGTACAATAATTATAGAGGACTGTTAGCAGCTGAATTACTGACAAAACTACTTTCAATGAAAGGACAGTTCATGAATGTGATTCATTTTATAGAAATTTCACAGGTACTTCCTGGGTCAAGTGTGTAGAGTGAACACAGATTTTCACGCCAAAATGTTATCAAACCAAAGCTGCGGTGCCGGCTCAGTGTTGACACTCTTGACAAACTTATGAGAATAAATCTTGTGGTTGTTGATATAGAAGACTTCGATCCAATGCCAGCAGTCAGGAAGTGGATGGTAAATAAAAAAAGCTATCTGTATCAACAAAACAAAGAGAATGCTTTCGCCAAAGTGGATTTGCCATTGTGCAAATGTGGCAACATTATGTGATTGGTGATAGGCATACTGTGTAAATACGTTTTGTTTATTAAAACAAGAAGAAGAAAAACACAAAAAAAAAAAGAGAAGAAAAGAAAATAACTTGTGGGCAAAATCCATAGGAAGTCATAGGGATAAACTTGTGACTTTCTGCTACTACCTGATGAGACCTATGGAGGGGTTGACATTTTTCTTTTGTTTTGAATGAATATGTATTACAAACAGTAGATTCATGTGTATCTATGAAGTATGTCAAAATGTACGGTTGCATTGGGAAAATGTATGGATCCCCGGTTGCACCTGTTACATAATCCCCTTGCACTGGCACACTTGGGGATTATTTAAAATTACTTTCAATATTTTTTAATACTTTGAATATTTGTACTGATCTAAAAATAAGAATGACATATATATGTATATATCTATAAGATCGATTTGAAGAATTTATGAGTTAATGACTGAGTAATGGTGGAAACAGATAAATACCTGATGAAGGTAGGGAGTATGAGTGACCGGAATACCGAATTGCTTCAGACACATCCCCAGTATCATATCATCTGGGGAGTCAACTCGTGGACATGGACACTGTGCCACAAATTTCTGCACCATCTTGTTACTGAAGATCATCCTGAAAAGACAAACAGTAAGTGGCCAGATATATTTCAACACCTTTGGTGACATCATTATCATGAAACATCTACAGTAAGTGTGGAGATATATTTCAATACCCACATGTTTGAGACTTTTTTTTATCTCAAAAGGATATATCACCAAATACTGAAGTTTTCAGGTAGGTGTGATAAGTTTCTGCACAGATTTTAACATCTTACTGTGGTTATTAACTTTCTTACCAGTGTTGAAATATACATTTACCTGGCCACTTAAAGTAGTGGATGTAACCTATACTTTTGCACAGGTTACCCGTCATGGCCAATATATATGTGTTCTGTGTGTCCCTGTTATGAAGCCATGATAAAAGTGAATCAGTATAAATCAATGATGACCTAAAACAGTGCTAGTAAGTAGTACCTGCAATATTAGTTTCCTTATGCAACCTTGCCATCTAAAACAACATACCCGTTAGTGGCAGATACTATCAAAATACAGTATAATCTTGTTTATCCAAACCTTGCTCTTCCTGATTATTGCTATATCCAAACAACATGAATGTTAATAAGGCCAGGGCCTGCATGTCAAGCCCATGATTGAAACATTGCTTTAAAATGTGTGACCTTGACCCGAAGGTCAAAAGGATGAGCAAGTGTGTTACAGAATGAACAGTCTAGCTTTATCATGATTCATGTCAATAATGAACAGAATCCATCAAGGGATTTAGGAAATGAAGATTGAAGCAAACGAAAAACTGTAACCAAAACTTTAAGTTAAACACAAAGTTTATACGACTGTGGAATTAACCTCAAAGTCAAAGGGGCAAACTTATGTGTTGCAGAATGAACTTTGTTTTGTAACGATTCATTCCCAAGTATAAACAAAATCAATCAAGGGATTTTTACAAATATAAGCCAATTAAAAAACTCTAACAAAAACCTTAATGCTAATTTTCTATTACTGTGATCTCAACCCCAAGGTCAAAGGGGCTTGCAAGTGTGTCACAGAATGAATTATCTAAGCTGCATAATGATTCATGCCAAGTATGATAATACATCGTGGGGTTCAGAAAATATATGCAAAAGAAAAAAGTTAACCAAAACCTTAACAAATTGTTGACGCTGATATTGCTGTTGCAGATGCCAGCACTGGAAAAGTGACTTCTATATCCTTCTTCCCATCAACAAAAATGCAAACTTGATACAACGCAAACTCTGTCATGAAAACTCCACTGATTCACAAGTTTTTCTTGTCCCCAAAAGGTTTAAATAAATGAAGTTGATCAAATCAAGCTGAAAATAGAAGGAAAATCAAGATCCTGGACTTGTTTCTCATATACTGCTTATTATAAATTAAGTATGAATTGCTGAGGAAATGTTATTTTGCTAGGAGAAATTTGTGTACATGGTACATGTATTTAGATTAAATGATTGAAAGGATATAAAAAACACAGCCTACCCTCCTCCTCCTGTAATATAGGAATATCCTTTCCCTGAGGCAACATTGTAACCATAGCGTTCACCTACAGCCATCATCTCACTGGAGTCATAGCAGGCAAGCAGCTGTTTCAGCCTATTGATACTGGAAAACAATGATAAATATAGGGAAAATGAAAGTGGATGATAAATAGTCACACCTTCTTAAGCAGCCACCTTTAGGAAGAAGAAAAGTGGCCTCTAAATGTAGGTGGTTGGTTGCTTAATGTAGGTCATTATCTGTAGTAAAGTAGACCTTTAAAAAGTGGCATCTGGATCACATTCAAGTTAAGCCATTTTGACAGTGGTAGATGGAACAAAACATTAGCCTGCTTTCTCATGTAAGCAACATTTGACAGTTGTAAATGGAACAAACATTAGCCTGTTTTCTCATGTAAGCAACATTTGACAGTGGTAAATGGAATAAACATTAGCCTGTTTTCTCATGTAAGCAACATTTGACAGTTGTAAATGGAACAAATATTAGCCTGTTTTCTCATGTAAGCAACATTTGACAGTTGTAAATGGAACAAACATTAGCCTGTTTTCTCATGTAAGCAACATTTGACAGTTGTAAATGGAACAAACATTAGCCTGTTTTCTCATGTAAGCAACATTTGACAGTTGTAAATGGAACAAACATTAGCCCGTTTTCTCATGTAAGTAACATTTGACAGTGGTAAATGGAACAAAACATTAGCCTGTTTTCTCATGTAAGCAACATTTGACAGTTGTAAATGGAACAAACATTAGCCTGTTTTCTCATGTAAGCAACATTGGCATTTATTTCCTGTAAAATATACAGCATTTATAATCTTGAAAACCGTCCATGTTTCACTTGGCATGCTTGGGTTTGAAAAAGATACAAATTATTCAACTCAGAGCATACATCTAATATAAATAAGCTTCTGTAAGATCTTTTAGTTGTAAAATATAGAATTAAAAATGAAAATGCCATTATTTGATATTGTATTGATGAACAGGAATGTTTTAACAAGTATGAATAAAAACAGAGTAGATGTACACATAATAACGTATCTTGTATCAGTCTTCCTCTCTCTTTGAAATACATACCTGATGATAGTATCATCATCTGTTATAACAAGCCAAGGTACCTGTGAAGTCTTTGGGTTGCTTATAAATCTCTTCATGATGGCCAATGTCTTACCACAATGACCTGAAGATACAGCAGAGTGTCAATAATGACTAAATACAAGTTTTTATTTCTAAAACTCAACAAGTGCATGCATTACTTTTTATTTCTAAAACTGGACAAGTGCATGCATTACTTTTTATTTCTAAAACTGGACAAGTGCATGCATCACTTTTATTTCTAAAACTGTACAAGTGCATGCATTACTTTTATTTCTAAAACTGTACAAGTGCATGCATTACTTTTTATTTCTAAAACTGGACAAGTGCATGCATTACTTTTTATTTCTAAAACTGGACAAGTGCATGCATTACTTTTTATTTCTAAAACTGTACAAGTGCATGCATTACTTTTTATTTCTAAAACTGGACAAGTGCATGCATTACTTTTATTTCTAAAACTGTACAAGTGCATGCATTACTTTTTATTTCTAAAACTGGACAAGTGCATGCATTACTTTTTATTTCTAAAACTGGACAAGTGCATGCATTACTTTTTATTTCTAAAACTGTACAAGTGCATGCATTACTTTTTATTTCTAAAACTGGACAAGTGCATGCATTACTTTTTATTTCTAAAACTGGACAAGTGCATGCATTACTTTTTATTTCTAAAACTGGACAAGTGCATGCATTACTTTTTATTTCTAAAACTGGACAAGTGCATGCATTACTTTTTATTTCTAAAACTGGACAAGTGCATGCATTACTTTTTATTTCTAAAACTCTACAAGTGCATGCATTACTTTTTATTTCTAAAACTGTACAAGTGCATGCATTACTTTTATTTCTAAAACTGTACAAGTGCATGCATTACTTGGCATACATTTACTTTTTACTGATACTATTACATAGCAAGGTTGTGTATAGTACAGTTATATTATGTCTTTGACATTTTACTGATATTATCACATAACAAGAGTACAATGAATAGTACATGATACGCCCACCTGATGTTTAATATTAGTCTATGTAGGTGGGTACTAGTAAGGCATGGTTGACTCATGAGATTACGGACCAATGGGTCTCAATAACCTGGACTTCTGAATTAAACTTACTGTGCAGAAACCATTATTTCTGATTAGACTTATCATGACCATGATCCTATGATCTTTAGCTCCCAAAATCTATACAGGTTTCTTTCTTACCCTAAGTGCAAGCCATTCACAAAGTTTGGTTACAGAACTTGTTCCAAAACAAAAGTTACCATGCATAACTCATTTTTCTTTGAGTTAAAATAACCTTGACCTTTGACCACAAAATCAACAGACCTCTTCTTCATTACGTTAGGTGCAAGACCTCCCAAAATTTTGATAAAGTTGCATTGTCCAGAATTAAGTTATTTTTTTTCTCCAAAGAAATGTTCTACTTTCAGTCACATTGATTTTGACATTGAACATCTTGACCCAAAATCAATAGCTTGTTTTTTACCCAAATGTAAGTCAACCGCAAACTGGTGAAGGTACATGGTAGAGAATTCAACTTTTTGTGTAGAAACCATTTTTCATTTTTCCGCAACAGTAACCCTTACTTTTGTCCTTTTGAAGACAAAATCAACAGGTTTCAGCCTTGCTCCAGATGGAAGTCATCCACAAAATTTGATCCAGATCAGTGACGTGGAACTTGAGCTGACTTTTTGATCCCAAAATTGAAAGGATTTTTCTTTGCGCAAAGTTTGGTAATGGTTTATTATTAATAACTTTAGTTATTGTGCAAAAAACAAAATAGGGAACATATGGATGGATGGAGGGATGGACATATATTATAACTTGATACGCTCTGACTTGTAAAAATGGACACAAGTCATCAATTTCATAGAGTACACTTCTGGCTTCAAAGATTTTAAATTGATCTTTTATTTTAAGAAGGCAAGAAATGTCATCTCTTTCTCAACATTTAGAGTGATTGAGTATATCACGAATATGATATTAAATTGATTTCACAACCTTGTGGCAATGAGTACATTACAATACTGTGTTTGGTACCTCTATAGCAGAGATAGATGGGTTCTCCACAGGGCTATGATATTAAATTGATTTTACAATCCTGTGGTAATGTGTACATTACCATGATTAGTGTTTGGCACCCAACGGTCTATGGTAGGGATAGATGGGTCCTCCACACGATGATGATATTAAATTGACTTTACAACCCTGTGTTAATGTATTTATAACCATGCTGTGTTTGGTATCCCTATAGTAGGGATAGATGGGTCCCCCACATGACTATGATATTAAATTGATTTCACAACCTTGTGACAATGTATAGATTAGCACACTGTGTTTGGCACCCCAAGGTCTATAGGAGGGATAGATGGGTCCTCCACATGGCTATGATATTAAATTTGATTTCATAACCCTGTGGCAAGGTGTACATTACCATGCTCAGTGTTTGGCACCCTAAGGTCTATAGTAGGGATAGATGGGTCCTCCACATGGCTATGATATTAAATTTGATTTCACAACCCTGTGGCAAGGTGTACATTACCATGCTCAGTGTTTGGCACCCTAAGGTCTATAGTAGGGATTAGAAGAGATAGATGGGTTCCCCACATGACTATGACAATAAATTGATTTCATAACCCTGTGGCAAGGTGTACATTACCATGCTCAGTGTTTGGTATCCTAAGGTCTATAGAAATGATATATGGGTCCCCCACATGACTAAGGCAATAAATTGATTTCATAACCCTATGGCAAGATGTACATTTGAAATGCTCAGTGTTTGGCACCCTAGGGTCTACAGAAGGGATATATGGGTCTTCCACATGGCTATGATATTAAATTTGATTTCACAACCCTGTGGCAAGGTATACATTACTATGCTCAGTGTTTGGCACCCCAAGGTCTATTGTAGTGATAGATGGGTCCTCCACAGGGCTATGATATTAAATTTGATTTCACAACCCTGTGGCAAGGTGTATATTACCATGCTCAGTATTTGGCACCCAAAGGTCTATGGTAGGGATAGATGGGTCCTCCACATGGCTATGATATTAAATTTGATTTCACAACCCTGTGGCAAGGTGTATATTACCATGCTCAGTGTTTGGCACCCCAAGGTCTATGGTAGGAATAGATGGGTCCTCCACATGGCTGTAGTACTCAATGTTCTGTGTCTCTTTTCCCCATGTATTCTTCACTACTGACACTGTATTGCAATAAACAATTATGTTCTGAGAGTGCAGTCATTTATAATGTTTAAAAATCACCAATTACAAGATTTATATGAGACAAATACTTGAATTAATATTTTATCTGAATTTGAATATTTATTTATACCTCATGGCAATAAAATAGTATCCTGGCAATAAAATTAATGATAAAATGTGTCACTCTACATGAAGAACATTAAGGTTCATTAGTCAGGTGGCTAGTTATTGTTTGCCTGACCTTGCTATGTTAGATAAAATAACTTAATTTGCATGCTACTATTATCAACTCTTGTTAAGGTATAAATGTATCTTTAGGAAGATGTGACACATACTGATGTATCACTCTGGTTAAGATATAAATGTATCTTTAGGTAGGTGTGACACATACTGATGTAGTACTCATGCCATGGCATAAATGTATCTTTAGGTAGGTGTGACACGTACCAATGTATTAATCTTGCCAAGATACAAATATATCTTTAGGTAGGTGTGACACAAACTTTTGTCTTAATCTTGCTGAGATATTAATGTATCATTAGATAAGTGTGACACATACTGATGCATTATTCCTGCTATGGTATATATATATATATATATATATATATATATATATATATATATATATATATATATATATATATATATATATATATATTGGTATGTGTGGCACATACTGATGTAGTAATCTTGCTATAGTATAAATGTATCTTTTGGTGTGTGAAACATACTGATATTAATCTTGCAAAGGTATAAATGTATCTTTAGGTATGTGTGACACAGACTGATGTATTAACCTTGCTAAGGTATAAATATCTTTAGGTATGTGTTGCACATACTGATGTATTAACCTTGCTAAGGCATACATGTATCTTTAGGTATGTGTGATATATACTGATGTATTAACCTTGCTAAGGTATAAATGTATCTTTAGGTATGTGTGACACATATTGATGTATTAACCTTGCTAAGGTATAAATGTATCTTTAGGTATGTGTGACACATATTGATGTATTAACCTTGCTAAGGTATAAATGTATTTTTAGGTATTTGTGACATATACTGATGTATTAACCTTGCTAAGGTATAAATGTATCTTTAGGTATGTGTGATATATACTGATGTATTAACTTTGCTAAGGTATAAATGTATCTTTAGGTATTTGTGACACATATTGATGTATTAACCTTGCTAAGGTATAAATGTATCTTTAGGTATGTGTGACACATATTGATGTATTAACCTTGCTAAGGTATAAATGTATCTTTAGGTATGTGTGACACATATTGATGTATTAACCTTGCTAAGGTATAAATGTATCTTTAGGTATGTGTGACACATACTGATGTATTAACCTTGCTAAGGTATAAATGTATCTTTAGGTATGTGTGACACATATTGATGTATTAACCTTGCTAAGGTATATATGTATCTTTAGGTATGTGTGACACATATTGATGTATTAACCTTGCTAAGGTATAAATGTATCTTTAGGTATGTGTGACAGATACTGATGTATTAACCTTGCTAAGGTATAAATGTATCTTTAGGTATTTGTGACAGATATTGATGTATTAACCTTGCTAAGGTATAAATGTATCTTTAGGTATGTGTGACAGATACTGATGTATTAACCTTGCTAAGGCATAAATGTATCTTTAGGTATGTGTGACACATACTGATGTATTAACCTTGCTAAGGTATAAATGTATCTTTAGGGATGTGTGACACATACTGATGTATTAACTTTGCTAAGGTATAAATGTATCTTTAGGTATTTGTGACAAATATTGATGTATTAACCTTGCTAAGGTATAAATGTATCTTTAGGTAAGTGTGACACATACTGATGTAGTAACCTTGCTAAGGTATAAATGTATCCTTAGATATGTTTGACATATACTAACGTAATAATCTTTAGATATACTGCAATTTATACCCTGCACCAGTAACATGTTCTTTCCTAAGGATTCTATAAATGCTGATTATCATATTAAAAATATCCATGGTATGTCATACCTCTATCTTTGTGGTATTTTTCACAGGTTTTGACAGCTACAAAGAAATCACCCTCTATGACAGGTTTTCCCTGCACAGTAAAATAAAGATGTGTGATATTATTATAAAGTATTAAATACAGTGCAAGATCCTTAAACCAATGCCATCTATTATGCTATGGATAATGTGACTCTACCGACTTTATTGAGCATGGTCCTAAGAAATAACAAATTTAGAAATGTAAATCTATCCCATTCATTGATGTACAAATGCAACCACATACTAATGAGATGGAAATAATTGAAAGTAAAATTGTGCCAAAATTACAAGATCTGTTAAAATTAAAACTTATACAAAAAAAATCCAAAACAAAAACAAAAAGAAACATTACATCACAAATGGTGTGATCAGTGTAGTTGCTATAGTTACCAACAACATGTGATTTCTGGAACAGTAGTACTCCTACATACACAGTCTGGGAATTTGATTGGATAGGAAGTGATACACTGAGCATTCTCATTGCCTGCACATAGCTCTGGCACCTCTGTCATTTTGACACCATTACCATCTTGGTAAATGTATTTGGCTAGCTGAAATAAAATAGAGAACTTTACATTGTCCATTATGAAGCTGTACACCAAGTCTTCTGGACAGATAAATCTTTAGAACAAGTTATATTTGAGCCAAGTCATAACTGTGACGAGTGCCAAGTTTGGGCAAAGAAAAGACAATGAGGGCCTTGATATGCTAACAAGGGAATCATAACGGATATGTATTCATTATG
Source organism: Margaritifera margaritifera (assembly GCA_029931535.1). Lineage (NCBI taxonomy): Eukaryota > Metazoa > Mollusca > Bivalvia > Unionida > Margaritiferidae > Margaritifera > Margaritifera margaritifera. The sequence goes on along the minus strand of JAQPZY010001507.1, from coordinate 1,280,483 downwards.
CATGAATTATGTGTCAAAGAATGGCAATCTTTCATGGATGTACAAAGGGAATCATAATGGATACATATTCATTATGCATGAATTATGTGTCCAAGAATGGCAATCTTTCATGGAGATACAAGGGAATCACAGTGGATACGTATTCATTATGCATGAATTATGCGTGAAAGAATGGCAATCTTTCATGGAGATACAAGGGAATCACAGTGGATATGTTATGTATTCATTATGCATGAATTATGTGTCAAAGAATGGCAATCTTTCATGGAGATACAAGGGAATCATTGTGAATACGTATCCATTATGCATGAATTATGTGTCAAAGAATGGCAATCTTTCATGGAGATACAAGGGAATCATTGTGAATACATATTCATTATGCATGAATTATGTGTCAAAGAATGGCAATCTTTCATGGAGATACAAGGGAATCATTGTGAATACATATTCATTATGCATGAATTATGTGTCAAAGAATGGCAATCTTTCATGGAGATACAAGGGAATCACAGTGGATATGTTATGTATTCATTATGCATGAATTATGTGTCAAAGAATGGCAATCTTTCATGGAGATACAAGGGAATCATAGTGGATACGTATTCATTATGCATGAATTATGTGTGAAAGAATGGCAATCTTTCATGGAGATACAAGGGAATCACAGTGGATATGTTATGTATTCATTATGCATGAATTATGTGTCAAAGAATGGCAATCTTTCATGGAGATACAAGGGAATCATAGTGGGTATGTTATGTATTCATTATGCATGAATTATGTGTCAAAGAATGGCAATCTTTCATGGAGATACAAGGGAATCACAGTGGATATGTATTCATTATGCATGAATTATGTGTCAAAGAATGGCAATCTTTCATGGAGATACAAGGGAATCATTGTGAATACATATTCATTATGCATGAATTATGTGTCCAAGAATGGCAATCTTTCATGGAGATACAAGGGAATCATAGTGGATATGTTATGAATTCATTATGCATCAATTATGTGTCAAAGAATGGCAATCTTTCATGGAGATACAAGGGAATCACAGTGGATATGTTATGTATTCATTATGCATGAATTATGTGTCAAAGAATGGCAATCTTTCATGGAGATACAAGGGAATCACAGTGGATATGTTATGTATTCATTATGCATGAATTATGTGTCAAAGAATGGCAATCTTTCATGGAGATACAAGGGAATCATTGTGAATACATATTCATTATGCACGAATTATGTGTCAAAGAATGGCAATCTTTCATGGAGATGCATGAATGTAAAGTGAAAATCAGAATAAATAATACAATTTGACTTCATTACGGCTGTTAGTCATAGATTTAGAGCAAGAACAGCTTTGTGATGTGTAATGTGTAAATTACACATTTTAAATCAAACATTTTATTTTCTAAATAGTTTTTGGTAAACTAAACAAATTTATCCTGCTCCTGCTCTCCTCATAGTCAGCATAGGGACAGGATGTCGGACTAATGGAAGAGATGATCTAATGGATTATCTTTGCTTGAATGATTTACGCTGTTGTGTATGATATTTATATAATATTATAAATATTTTAGGAAATTATAAATGTTTCTTGACTTTAATATTTGCTTAAACCTTAATGTTAAGTATAATGTTGACTTGTTTAGCTATTGTCCTTGAATAAGGTTTATTTGGTATTTGAGTTCAAGGACGGTTTTGGTAAAGAAGCTGATTCAATTTGAGATCAAGGTTGACTTTGTTTACAGATAAAACTAGAATTTCCCTTAGAGTTGTGTGTTAAGAGTCACATATACCATAGTATTCTAGAACATTCTGTCATGTGACCTATCTATATATATATACCATATTTAGTGGACAGTTTTTCAGTTTTGACCTTAACATCAGTCTTTAAAGAGTCATTACAGTTGTGAAAAATCATTGCAAATTCAGAGAGAAGAATTATTTAAAATATTCATTGGATTAAAAAAGTGCTCATAGACTTTTGGATTTTGGATTCTGAATTGATGATTTTGGGATTTATGTGAACTTATTCAAAGACTACTGGCACATCAGCATATTAAAGACTACTGGCAAATCAGGACATTAAAGACTATTGGCACATCAACACATTCAAGGATACAGTCATTCATTCAGAACGATCTATATCTAGAACTTGTGATTAGGACACTCATGATTGTTGGATTATTTGAATTTTAATTCATGTTACTGTAAGTGTCTTTTGAATTTTCACTTTAATTGTCTAGAAATAAATTTCTTGTTGAATTTTACTTGATTTGTTGGTTTCACTTTCTTTTCGTTACATTTTTCTTAGACCACAGAGTCGTAACAACACAAATGTAAATTTTTCCTTCAGCCAAATGTTAACTGCTTTTATGCCCAAATGTATTGTGATTTTCCCAAAATGTAAATCTCCAATTCCTCCATTACATTTTCCTGTCTACTGTAGTGTTTGTCATTTTCTGTAAACTTTCTATTAATTTTTGTTTCAGGTGTACAAATAAGGGTTGTTCCATTTAAACATGCATGGCAGCCATGGAAGGCAGTTTTTTTGAAAATATATGCCAGGGTACTCTGATTACTTGAAGAGTTCATATGAAAATAATACAAAATTCTAAATTGCATCTGTGGGTGAAAACCCTATGTAGATATGACTTTCTGTTCAGGAGAAATAATGATAAGATTTTCAAGATGGCTGTCATTGCAGCCATATTGGATGTCAGATCATCATAATTTTCACTTGTAACCAATTGGACATCATAAGAAGTCTTTTAGTGAAAATTCAATGTCAATATGATGACCTGTTCAGAAGGGGTAGCTGTAATGACATTTTCTAGATAGTTGCTGTGGTGGCCATACTGGATGCCCGAGTAACACTATTTTCATATAGGACCAACTAGACCTTGGGATGAATTTCTGTATACAGTTTTATGGTAATCCTCCAAGTAGTTTATGAAAAGTAGCAATAACAAATTTGTCATGGACAACAGACAATAGGCCACTGCATAAAAACACATACCTTGCATTGAGTATTCTGATTAGGCAATATTTATTCATTTTTATGACATTTAAATTTTTGACCAATCACCGAGTAAAACACAAGAACACATCAAAAAGGTTTTATCATAAACTGATGATGTTCCATCTTTCACTGAAGACAGGGTCTTCACATTTAAGATGTTTGCACAGTCCAACACTGGAGACAAAAACAGAAAAAGTCAAAAGAAAAAAGACAAATTTAATTTAATTTACATGGTTAGACTTTCAGGTTACTGTGTAATGACTCAATTGAAGCTTTCAATATGACATGTATGCATGCATACATGCATACATACAGCATCACATCACACAATCCTGGCTACAGTGCCAATTACTCAAAAATATAAAGGTAAAAATTGCAATAAATTTTAGAAAGATAAACCCTTCAACATAAACAAGTGGTCCAACATGATAAAAGATACAAATTAAGCAGGAGCTGATGGATATCTTTTGTGTTAATTTTAAACCTTCTCATTTTAGTGTCATTTATAAAAATGTGATTTGACAGCGACTAGAAATGTGTTAATGGGACATGAATACTGCACAAGTCCCTGAGAAGCTGACCTCAATGCAACACTTAACTGTTGAGATGGACAACTGTATATGCCCTTGAGAAATGGTCATTGGCAACAGAATATGCCATGGAGAGTTAGGCATTGGCAACAGAATATGCCATGGAGAGTTAGGCATTGGCAACAGAATATGCCTGGAGAGAACAGACATTGGCAACAGTTTATACCCTGAAATGAATAGATATTGGCAACAGCATATTTCCCAGAGAGATGAATATTGTCAACAGTACATGCCCTGGAGAAATCGACATTGTCAACAGTACATGCCCTGGAGAAATGGACACTGGCAACAGTATATGCCCTGGAGAGAATGGACATTGGCAACAGCATATGCCCTGGAGAGAATAGACACTGGCAACAGTATATGCCCTGGAGAGATGGACATTAGCAACAGTATATGCCCTGGAGAGATGGACATTAGCAACAGTATATGCCCTGGAGAGATGGACATTGGCAACAGAATATGCCCTGGAGAGAATAGACATTGGCAACAAAATATGCCCTGGAGAGAATAGATATTGGCAGCAGTATATGCCCTGGAGATAACAGACATTGGCAACAGAATATGCCCTGGAGAGTTAGACACTGGCAACAGTATATGCCCTGGAGAGATGGACATTTGCAACAGTATATGCCCTGGACAGATAGACATTGGCAACAGAATATGCCCTACAGAGATGGACAATGGCAACAGTATATGCCCTGGAGAAATGGACACCGGCAATGAAATATGCCCTAAAGAGATATACATTGGCAATGGAATATGCCCCACTGAGATGGCCACTGGCCACCAGTATACCGGATGTAACCAGTTTAACCTTGAGCGAAACCTTTGACAGGATGCTCACACTGCAGGGAAGGATGGGAGAGATTTTTAGTAATGTGCTCAGGTAAGTATTTTTAGAGAAGCATAATTTACTAAGAAATGCACTTTCTCTGTCAAATACATTACCTGATCATATTAATATTAGAAAAATAGGCAAGAGCAGGAGGGAATGCTTTAGCATCCAAATTCTACAGGGGTCACCCTGTAGGAGCATGATGATTCCTATACTGAAAGGATGAACTTCTCCTAATGTTAGTTTAGCACAACCGAAGACAATGTGTTTACAGACCTGCTAACCCAAACAAGACCTTCTCAGTAAGACAGTTAAAATTATTCCATAAGTTAGACCAATTTTAAGTATACATCATGTACTGCTATTGTTGACTTAGAAACATGCATTTACAAACTTCAGAAGTGTGATCTGTGATTCATGCAGCGAAGGCAAACATTATGTTCAACTAAAAAGTTTGTAAAGTACACTAAGACCAAAATTACCTCCAGTACAGTTTCAGAAACTGCAGCTCTAAACCCCGCAGAGCTCAAAGGCTTCTTGCTAGATCTCTTAATTTCACATAATCTGTGGGGTTTTTTTCAATTTCAAGTGGTGATGACAATCATCTCTCCTGCCACAAGACATACTCAAATCAACACAACATGGTGTCCAATAAATGTAATTGTTGCATTTCCTGCTTTTCTTCCATGAATCTGAATATTCCTTTTCTATGTGATTGTTTACACTTTTTAAGAGGCTTATTGTCCCTTTCATCTTTGAAGTGTTCTTGTTTCTTGGACACCATTTGTATAAAATGCTGTAAGCAACAGTTTAATCATGCAGGCATTCTGTATGAAAAATATGGGCAGTTTAAAGTGTCTGACGTACTCCTGTAAAGTTAGACTGGTTCCCTGACCAATTCCATTGAATCTAATATGAAACCCAGATCTAGATCAAACATGGACAAGCCAGTATCCAGATCTGACCACAATGATCATATTGTCATAAGTTTGCTATTATTCCATAAGTCCCTAATTTACGGGTTATTTCAGTAAGACTTATGGTCAAATCATAAGGGTTGTCAGGTCTGTGTTCATACATGTATGAGGTAGATCCCTGTCGATCCTGCACCTGGTCATTGCCTTACATTTGAAAGTTTCCCATGTGAATTCAGTGAAAGTTGCAAGGTCATGCCTGAGGCTGAGGTTGAAGTTTCATAAATGGGGCATAGTAACTGTCTGCTTTGGCAGCTACCAGTGGCCCAACGAGATTAAGCTCTTTCCATGTCATACAAATGAAACTGGAGAAAGTAGACTGGGCATGCCAGCCAACTTACTCCACTATGTCTTGAATTGAGACATAATGTTCAAAGGCCAGGCTCATGGAAATCGCTCATATTTCGTGAGCTGAAATCTTCATAAGTTGTACCTGAGAGTTCAGAGTATGCCAATTTAATAAACTCCCTTTAGCCAAGCAGTAGTCTTTCATGGCCACTGCCAACACTCTCTATGTGCCTCAGATAGCATATGAGGGCATGTACCGGTTCCTGCAGCTTTGCCTCTCGAGAGAGCTCAATCGAGGAGAGAAAGCGAATAGTTAGTTGTTGGCTGCCAAGCGATAGTAACGCGTTCTTAGAAATGAAACCAGGTTGCATCATTAGAATGACAGCTGTCAGAATGAAACTGCATGCAGTTCAGATCCACAGTTAGTGCATGTTGCTCACACACCCTGCATGCTGAAGCTAGTGCTATCAGGAAGCAAATCTTGTATGATAACTGCTTCAGTGTGGTGGAAGACAGGGGCTTGAACTTAGACAGGCTGAGCCATGTCAAGACCCAGGAGATTCCATTTTGGGAACAGGGTGAGCAAGCATGGTCTGGATATATTGAAATTGGACAGCAAATCAGAAAAGTCCTTGTTGCAGCCAATATCATCTCTTACATTATGTCTGGATGTGTCTGAGCTCATGGAATGATATCCCTTGATTGTAACAGAGGCCAGCTTCTTGTCCTCAAAGAGAAACAGTAAGAAGTTAGCTATTGGGGGAATGGAGGCTGAGAGTGGTGTGACATCGTTAACATGACACCAGTTATTGAAAATCTGCCACTTCCCCATGTATGCCTTTAAAGTAGAAGGCTGTCTGGCTGTTGCAATCCTCTCCAAGACTGAAGTACTGAACTCCTTTTTATGCAAGGCATCCCTGACAAGAGCCAAGCATGAAGGAGTGGTTTCTCCAGACACAGATGGAATAGTGGTGACTTCTGCTGCTTGAGCAGCATGGGGTTCACTATGATTTTCCTGGGTATGTCTGTGGCTAAATCAAGTAGATCACTGATCCAGGATTTGTCTAATCTAAGATGGACAATCAGAACTATCTTGCAGTCCATGCCACTCATTTTCTAGATTAGTTTCGGTATTAGAACTGCTGGAGGGAAGGCATATGCCCACATTATTATCTCCCAGCTGAATAAAAGAGCATCAACGGCCCATACCTCTGGGTCCACAAATGGGGAGACAAAGGAAGGCAGTTTTTGTTGTTTCCACCACATTGCATATAGGTCTAGCATTGGTCGACCCCATAGCATGCAGACTCAATGGAAGATTGATGGATGGTGAGACCACTCCATATTAAGCAATTGACCTCTCCTTGATAATTAATCAGCCAGGCAATTGAGCCTGCCCAATATGTGTCAGACTTGTATATTGATGTCATATTAGGAACACTAACGAAGGTATTCCCATACCACGATGAAAGGTCCTGTGATTGTTTGTCACCATGACTGAATTGTCCGACATTATCAGGACCATCTTCCTTTGGGGGCATTCTACCCAAGCATGGGAGGTGCTGAGAATGGCCTTCATTTCCAAAAGATTGATTTCCGGTTGTGGATCTTCTTAAGGTATTCCCATCGCTAGCCACTCTCTGTCTTGCCATTGGAGCAGGAAGTGTTTGAACTGTGAGATTTTTGTTGAGATTGTAATATGGTGATCTAAACGACCCAAGATTGGGTGCCACTGTGCCTGAATGTTGCTGTTGATGTGTTTGGGAGGAAGATGTAGTGGGCTGATGTGAGTTAGAAACTCCAAACCTAGATGAACAAAATGCTGAGTAGGGACAAGATCTGACTTCTCTACATTGACTATTCAGAGTAGGTTGTTCCTGTCATGAACCAAAATCAACTTACCAAATGATTTTGCAGTATATCATCCAGGTACATTGCCATTACTGTGGAGGGCATGATAAAGAGGGATATGATGTAGTCCAATGTCTTGGTGAAGGCATAAGGGCTGAGATTGTGGCCAAATGGAATGATGCAAAATTGGTACACTATCCCTTGGTATGTGAAGCAAAGGTATTTGCATTATGCTCTGTGAATAGGCATATGGAAATATGCGTCAGACAGGTCAATACTGATTGCATATTTGTCGCATCGCATAGAAATAAGGATGGACTTTGCCGTCTTCATCTTGAATATCTGGGCAGTAATAAATTTATTGAGTCTGTTTAGGTCTATCACAGATTTAGTAACCAGAAAGAGTCTGCATCCTGTGGAATGCAGTTTTCAGACTACCTCCACTGCCAGCATTACAAGCAAAGCTATATTTCCTTATGTAAAACATCTGCCTTGATGGAATCACTTGAGATCTCTGTCATGAAGCATGATGATGAAAGTGGAGGGGGCTGGATAAATGAGATCTGGAGCCCCTCCAAAACAACTTGGATCACCCAATCATTTTCTGGAAATAAGTTGATCCAAGTCTGGTGAAAAAGAAAGATTCTGGTGCCCACAGCTGGGTTGCCAGTGGGCAAGAGGAATGACAAGTCACTGATCATTGGCGGAAAGCTTTGGGGAGGAGAAACCTTGTTTTCTCTCCCCCTTCCTGCCTGCCTGCAGAAGTTAGGGTCATATGGCAACATTTTGCAGTTGTTGAGAATTACCCTTGCGATGTTTCTTACCACATGCAGAGGTAGAAGGCTGAAGGGGCAACTCCTGTGCCACTTGCTTTCTCACCTCCTCAATTCATCCCCTGAACAGAAGGGGAGAACTGAAAGGGAGGGAGCACAGGGTTGCCGCATGAAGTGGTTTCAGAGAAGAAGATCGCAGAAGTGTGTCTCTTCTTATCAAGCCCAAGTTAAAAGAGCCACTAGGGTGTTCACCATCATGCGGTGAACAGTCCTATTAACTACCTTGGCAATACAGCCCACTGAATCCCAGGAATGGTCACTTATGGCCTTCTCGGCTAGACAAAAGATTGCCAGAGACACAAGGTCGAGTAAAGAGGAAGTTGACATGATGTTCCTGACCAAGTGTGACATGGCATTAAACACTTGTCTGTTCACTTTGTAACAGGGTGAAGCAGATATATTGAAGGTGGTACTTCCAATTAATAAACATTCATATGAGATTTGTACCAGTGCAATGAGAAAGTTGCTGGCAACTGACTAAACGAAAAGAAGACTCTCGAATTACCAGGGTCAGGAGTTTTATCTGAGAGATGCCTGGAAATTTCTCTAATTTTTGATGATTGTGGAAAAGTTCTGAAGGATTGATGTTCATTATTATCATCCACGTCCAACAAGGCCTTGACTCTGTAAGTAGGATTGACTGCTGGTGGAAGAGGGAATTCTGACGGAGGCAAATCCTGTATCTTTCTTCGATTGCTGCTTTAAAACTAAATTCTGTCCTTTCCATGGTTGGATAGGAATGTTCAGGCATGTCCGTGTCACCCTGTTCATCAACCAGATAATCGTCCTCCTCCTGTATGCTCTGTGTCCAGGGGTACAGTATTCCATATGGCAATGATGATGTCGTATCATCACCACACATAAACAAAGTTCTCCCTTTTGGATATGCTATTAGTGGTGGCCAAATCATGTCCAGGATGGAATGTGGTGTGTGCCTATGGAATGCCAGTCCCACACGGTCAGTAGGATTCCAAATGTGATGTCAGTTCAATATGTATCATGGGTATGGTCAGTCTGCCAAGCTGGGTGGTCAGTATATGATGCTGTTGCTGTAGGAACTGTCGAGAGACGTGGTCAGCCAGCCAGCCAGCTCAACAGTCCAAGATGGCATATTCATGACCACTAAAACCTTAAACTGATTGTCCAGACAACTGGACCAGATGGTAATCAGCCAGAATAGCATATGGAGAATGATATATGACTTGCAGGTCAGTCCAGACCGCGAAGATTAAAGGTAATCCTGCACACCTAGCTTCAACATTACCAAATCTATGCGCAGGTGGGGATTGGGACTTGTATCCAGTTGACTGCAAATTTGTGTTTTCATCCAGCTTGTTCTCTGACAATCCTGACGATAAAGCTTGCTGTAAAAAGCATATCATTCATGATTCCAATACTTGATTGGAATTCCTTGTCATGGCATTGATTGGATCTGAAGTAATTGTTGCCATAGGCACTGTTTTTGGTATCTTTGGTGGGGGTGGAGGCAACAGCTTGATGTCCCCCATAAAGCTAATCAAATATTCCGAAGTCAGATGAATACCAAGAATTTCATGCTTGATTATTTTGAGCATGCTCTTTTTCTTGCTTTCTCAAGACACTGGACCAGATGTCTCTACTCCATAATGCACACACGCTTCATGTGTGTGAAGAATGACACTTTGTGCAGGTCAGGCACGTCTCAGGGTTGTCCCTCATGCCTTTAAAATGTCTACACTTCTTGCTCATAGCTGACATCTCTGTAATGAAAAAGTGAAGAACAAACGGCAAGTGAATGCAACAAATACACAAATTGTTGAAATATGTAAACTTGCATTACCGAGATGATGTAAGAAGTGCATGACAAACTGAAATTTAACAGCGCAGTACATCGACAAAAACTTCAGTCTGACTGATCGACATCAAAAGGACAATAATGAATGGTAAAAAATTGCAAAAATACAATTAAATTCACTGGAAATAGCACAAATGTTATATACATAATGTATAACATTTTCATTTACCACTCAAAAAAATGATGGACGGTCCAAATTCAATATAAGTTTCAATGGATTCTTGGAGGCACTGTTCACAGTAGCAAGCAAATGTTTCAACTGTTTACTTCTGGGATATTGGTGACCACCTAGCAGTAACAAAGGGAGTTTAATTGTAAGAGTTACTTCCCTTTGTCTATATGATATATAGACAGTAAGCTGTTTTTCATCTTTCAGGGAGGGCTGGATTCAGAGGTAGCAGAGAGTAATCCAAATTTTAATGTGATCGGGTATTGTATTTGACAGAGAAATAAAAAAGTTTAAATTTTAAATCATTTGTTTCTTACCTCATGTTTTGGGTCAATGTTAAAGTCAATTCTAAAATCTGTGTTTGGCAATCTATCTGCTAATCTGTCAAAAAAAGAACAAAATTAATTTTCTGCTAATAAATGATGACTTATAAACTTTTCATTATATTTTCTGTTTCAGAAAAAAAGATAAAATGAACGCGAATTATAGCATTAAAAGTATTTTTCCTGAATTTCAGATAATACTGATAAAAATGTGATAGCTAAAAATTATGTTGTATTTCATACATGTGACAGAACTAGGATTTCAAACCAGTAGATTAAAAAATTTTGATCAGTAGATTGGCCTCTAAACCAATAAATTTTTTATTGGCATAAATTTTACGTTTCAAGGGGATGGAAAACAAAACAAGCGCTTTCTTGTGCCATAATATGTATTCTCTTCATGCTATAAAAAAATAGCAAGTTTGAACATGAATCAGATTCGGATTCTGATGGAAAATGTTGCAATAATAATTAATTATTATGAGTCAATATACAGTCGAATAATAAAAAAGGAACAGTTGTTTATCTGATAGTTCACTGCAAAGATTTTTCTTTTATAAAATCCAATAGCATTTTTAGTTTCCTTTACAAGATCACTGTCTAGTGACCACTGATGAAATTCATTGCGATTATTAAGCTTCACACTTAACAGGCTCTCAATAGTTCTCTGGTCCAGATTTCCTCTTTAATCACTTTGTATTTTGTGAAGAATGGAGAATATCCTCTCTGTATCAGCATTAGAATGTTGTAATGACAGGACAACCACACTCAGCCTGCAAAGAAGTTCTAACTTAAATTTTCCGATTGCTGGGTTTGTACGGTTGCTGACTACTCTCCAATACTCCTCTGAGCTGTGTTCACTCCAAGGAGGAAGTTCCTAACTTGGACTTGGGATGTACTCCTGAGCCTCATCCTCAAGGGCTTCTTTCTCTTCATGGATCAGATCCAAAATTCTCTTGGCAAGTTTCACCACTGTAAATAAAAATAAAATTTTAAAAAAATATAGATTGATTTATACTTGAAATAAAAATGAAAAAAATACATGATGATTTTATGCTTTTTATGAATAATACTTTAGAATTAATTATCTTGTAATATATTTTGAACTGATACATTTTATCTAGGGCTTAAACTAAATTTATGTGCATGAAAACTTCAAATAATTTGTGAAATACAAAAGATCCATACCTTTGAAACACACAATGCAAACTCTGAACCTTTGCTACTCACCTGCACACACTTAAATTCTGATATCCAAGCATTGTTCAACTTGTAATATTTCTTAGCCGGTGGTTTCTTAGCATTCGGAGAAAGCACACGTTTAGAATTGAACAAAAATGTTAAGAGCTGTCCTCTTAAAACATTTGGAACAATACAACAACAATTAAACAGGACAAAAATCAAAATACTTACTCTAGTGTGTCTGCCAAAATCATTTTTTATGGTCGGTCTCTTCATTTTATCTCCCCTCCGCCAAGGGTCAGCAAATTTTCATCAAAGACTCAGAAGACATCATGGACCACCTTTCATCCCTTTATTACTTACAACACCTCAAAAAACATCCCGCATTGGCCTTAAACTCCTCAAATTCCAACAATAAGGTAATCAATGCTGTGTACAGATTTCAGCTGTTCTTCAACAATTCTAATCATATTGCTCCGCCATGCATCATCGCAACGGTCGTTGTACTAGTGAGACATTTCCAGTCTCCAGTAGACTGGTTCTGGCTGGTTTCTCTAATGTGTTGACAGAATGCGTAACAATACAGTGTTTTGGTATTTTTATAAAAAAAAAACATTAAATTCTTTTAATTTTCAAAAGCGGTAGATTTTAACTACAAAGCAGTATGTGCAGTAGACGGCCTTTAAAAAGGTATTTTTGGCCTACCGCCAGTAGATTCACATGTATGGTATTTTGTATAAGGAAGCCTAGCAATTAGACAAAAAGGCATAGTAAAATGTGAATCTAATGTGTCAAATAAATTAGCTAGTTGAACACTATTATGTCAAGAGTGTTGGCTAGGATAGGTCAAGTGGGAGTACTCAGGTAAAGCTAGGGAGATTCAGATTTTAAGCCCCAGCTCCACTTTCATAAAACATTTAATCCAGTATTCAACTAAAAATTTTGTGCCTGCATACAATTTTCAAGGATAGATTTACATTGAATTCTCAAAAGTTTCACAATTATGCTGTATTATTACTGCATCATATAACACATATTTTACTTTCCAAATAATGAGGTATGACAATTTGAGCCATGTACTTACTCCATGTTAAGACGTTTTATTAAAGCAGATCCTAGTGTGGCCACACATATTGCTCTCCTGTGCATTTTTTTTATAGCTATGTGACTATACTTCTCCGGCATAGGTGTCAAAAATTTGATGTTCATCCTTGATAGCTCTGTGTAATAATGGTTGATGAAGATTTGGGGACTTGTCTTAAAAAAAAGGGGGAAATATTTGACATGAACTGGCTTTGGGCTTTTGATCAGATAGCTTATGCAACAAAGGAGGAAATCTTGGATTTGAAGCCCAGTCTGGCTGTTCATATTTCTCCCCTGTGACACAAGATTTAAAATAACTGATCATAGTGTATGGAATATGTAAACAACAAAGAAATGAATTCTTGGAACAATAATATTATATAGAAACTATACTTACTTTCTGACAAGGGGGTAGCTGAGAACAAATCCGGCAGCAGGATCAGGGTAAGTGACAAGCTTGGGATCTGTGAAGTGGTGGATAATTGTTGGCTCTTGATCTCTCAAAGGCTTGCCTAAAAACAGATCCTGACAAAAAGGAAGAAAAAAAAGTTAGAGTCTGCAAATACAGACTTACACATTATATTCCATCAAAATTAACAGGAATTTTATTAATGATTGCTGGCTATATATAATTCTTCATGTACATTATACAGTATGTATATTCACATACAAACTGTACATAATTCTCACTTGTTTATGATAGTGTTTGGGGGGTGGGGGTGGATTTTAATAACGCTTTTAACACATTATTGGCTATATCATGCCAAGGAAATGTGAGCTAAGTGCCTTTCCCAAAAACACACCAAGGCAGTCAACCAAGGCTGGCCTGGGCAGATATCGAACCCACAACCCTTGGGTAATGAGTTGGATGTACTACCCAGTGAACTACAGTGGCTCCTTCTGTTTATGACTGTGTATAAAGTTGTATATGTGGTGAAAACCAAATATACACCATCCTGAGAAAAACATATTGTCTGTAAGGTTTTGTATCACAAATAATTTGTTTATTTTAATTACTCATAATAACTTGTGTACTGTAATTGGCAGAATTTTTGACTAAAAATATCTTGAAAATTATGATTAATATTTTTACATATAATTAGTTTTGCACCCAAAAATATGAACAAGGAACCTCTTTTTTGCAGAGCGATCCTTTAATTTGCATGGATTAATAACAATAGACCCCATTTTGTAAAGCCAGCCTTTTATCTAGCTGGATTAATAATAAGAGACTCTCTTTTTGTAGAGCCAACCATTTATTTAGCTGGATTAATAACAAGAGACACCCTTTTTGTAGAGCCAGCCTTTTATCTAGCTGGATTAATAACAAGAGACCCCCTTTTTTAGAATCCACATTTTCCCTAGCTGGATTAATAACAAGAGACCACCTTTTTTAGAATCCTCATTTTCCCTAGCTGGATTAATAATAATAAACCCCATTTTTTAAAAAACCTGCCTTTTATATAGCTGGGTGAATAAGGAGATACCCCCTTTTTGTAGAGTCTACATTCTATCTAGATGGATTAATAACGAGACCCCCTTTTGTATAGTCCACCTTTATTATAGCTGGAAAGTAAACAATTTTAGCATTGAGCTTAATCAAAAATCTTTAACAATGATTTTATTTTATGGTGTAGACATATACAGATGTACTTATGGACATGCACATGGTGGACAGATGTACAGACATACTGATGGACATACACACAGTGTAAAGATGTACAGATATATTGATGGACATGCACAAAGTGGACAGATGTACAATAATTTGTATGTGCAGTAAATGCACCTGGGTGGAATCATATCACTGTAGAATAATTTGATATGTGCAGTAAATGTACCTATCTGGAATCATATCACTGTACAATAATTTGATATGTGCAGTAAATGTACCTATCTGGAATCATATCGCTGTAGAATAATTTGATATGTGCAGTAAATGTACCTATTTGGAATCATATCACTGTATAATACCGTATTTACCGTATATGTTGGGACACCGTATATGTTGGGACACCATAAATTAATTTTTAAAGTAATTTTTTTGTGCACTGTAAGTTCTGGGACAGATTGTTTTTTTCGAGTCGTAAGTTTTGGGACACCTTTTAAATCATAATATCGATGCTTAGCTGTTAAAAAAAATGCACTCAAACTTATATTTTATTAAATAAATAAAATAAAAACCGCTGTCAGTGTTGTTTGTTTACACTTGTCTTCTTATCTGCAAACTTTTGAAGAACAAAATTTGATAAATCTAAGGGCAATATAGGAGACTAGATGTTTGCACTACGTACAAAATACGTGCAAGTTGGAGCAACCCGTACTTGTATTATATTTTGTTTTGCTGTATAAACACTGTTGGATGCAATAAAAGTTTTGAGTTGATTTATATTTGCCTTTTTCATAAGCCAGATCTAATTCCCAAGTAATATTTCCTCAGTTATCTGCCAGTGCAAATCCCTTAGCTTGTAAAGGCAGCCTCACTTTGTTTTCACAACCCTTTGATCGAGCCGCCGAGTTAATACTTGTTCATTGCCAAGTAGAGTCCCATATTCAGCTGACAGAATTTATTTGAACTTCCTGTGATCATGCCGCACAATTGACACCTGTTCAGTTGTGGCAAATCCTTTAATACCAGTACATTTCACAATGTATGCTCAAAGTGTCACTTACAGACCCCGACTGTTCCACTGTTTCCATTTATTTTCAAAATTCCTGTGAATACTGCTAAAAGAAACCAAAGCCGGCTTCCCTTGGTCTGCCGACTTTGAATATAAAAAATCTGCACACTTAAAAGAATTCAAAGTTGGCTTCAAGGGTCTGCTTGCTTTGTAATAAAATAAACTTTATATTTGATATCTACTGGTCAGTTGAAACAATGAGTCTATTGCTCGCTACCAGCTGTGTTTATTCACCACCCGGTCTTCTTTTGTTTGCCATCTGTAATCGTAACCGATACAAACAGGCATTGATGTCTGCAGGGTAAATAATATACACGGCATTAATTGTTTTTAAGAATACATTCTGTATCCCATGCTAGCGAAAATATTGTCATTTGCTCTTACGGTGAATGTATTTACTAATAATGATTTTTATTTGCGAAATGTTGTTATATTGTTAACCTGGATATAATACACTCTTGGTTATTTTGCACCATACACCGGATCATGCGTGAATTGCTGGTGCCTTCAAGCAATCGGTTGTTATTTCTGTCTCTCTCTTTCTATTGTTTGTGAATTTGCTGGATCCAATTTTAAGTTTGATAATATACCGGTATTCAAACTTCTGAGGACACCTATATTCACGTCAATAAAATAATGTGTCAATATTGTTACCTGACATAAGCGATACACACGACCGGTACTCTACATTACCGGACCATGTGTTAGTGGATACGTTTGTGTCTTTTATGCATAAATTGCTTATGAAGAACAAAAAAGAGGAATAAATGAGAACAGTACAAGGTTAGTTTCTTTCAGTTTATTATCAAATAAACGTTTAATTTACATACCTTATTTTAACATGAAGTGGTGTGGGGGGGGGGGGCAAATTCAACACAATTTGTTTGATTCAGAAGTTTTGGGACATATGATCTAGTTGAAAAAATGTTTAACCATAAGTTATGGGACAGGAAAAAAATCATTTATTTTATCCTGTCCCAATATATATGGTAAATACGGTAATTTGAAATGTGCAGTAAATGTACCTTGCTGGAATCATATTGCTGTAGAAGTCTTCTAAGTTTTGGTAGATCAATGCGAGTTTCTTCTTCACAAATGAAGAACCAGGATTTCTTGGAAAACTTCTCAGAGAAACTAAAAGGGCAAATAACAATTCAATCAAGGCTGTAATCTACATTAAGAAAAGTTTCCAGGAAACGCACTCAGTTTCTCAACTTCCAACTATACAATGATGTACTACTCTACATGCCTTTCAAAATCTTAAATATTCACTTGTAAAATACAATCCTGTAAATATACATCTGTAAACATACACCTGTAAAATGCACACCTGTAAACATACACAATTAAAACATACACTAGTGGAGCAGCAGCTAGGAAAATTGTGCCTGCTCCGTGCTCCAATTTGTTTCATCAATTTTTATCCTGAAAGCCTCAAAATTATTAAATTTGAGCCGGAGCCCAGAGCAGAGTGTGGAATGGAGCTGGAGAAGCCACTAACTGGTCAGAGCAGAGCTGGAGTGGAGCAGTTCAAAAATTTTGCTGCTCCAAATCCCGGTCTGTAAATACACACCTGTAAATATACACCTGTAAAATGTACACCTGTAAACATACACTTGTAAACATACACCTACAAAACAAAATCTTAATATTCCTGATCCTGATGAAAATTATGACATCAACAGTCATTGCTAGAAAAATTATATCAAGGTCTCGCTATCTGCTAACCGAGGAAAAAAAAACAATTACTGTGAAATCACTATTTTTCTTTGGGTAACAATCTTTTGTGTATTTCATGGCTGCTAAAGAAAAATATTTACAGACCCAACAACAATAATTTTTGTGTGGAAACAATTGGACTCTGTGTGGAAACAATTGGACTCTTTGTGTGGAAATAATTAGACTCTTTGATCATAGCTTTAATGAACCTCACTCTTAATGAGTTTCCTGATTTAATTACTATTATTATTTACTTAATGTGTGTCCTGATTTAATTACTAATAATATTCACTTAATGTGTTTCCAGATTTAATAATTATTAATATTCACTTTAGACCAACATAATAAATATAAATGTAAATACATTATCATTTCTTATAGCAATAATCTATTGTAAAACATGTGATTTCTCAACAACCAACTGAAAGTAACTTACATCTGAATGTAATCTTTATACTTACAGTGTTAAGAGAGGAAATAATGTCCAAGTCCCAATATCTGACCACTTCTTGTGACTGAGATACAGCATGGGACGATTCTCCTGTACACAAAAATATGCATCTAAAATATCAAAATTCTTTCATCAAAGTAACTAGAAATGGATGCCATCACAATTATCTGCCCATACCCTGCAACACCCATTCCCCTCTTCCCCGCCACACCCTTTCCCCTCTTCCCTGCCACACCCATTCCCCTCTTCCCTGCCACACCCATTCCCTCTTACCCACAGCATCAATTCCTCTCCTCCCCGTCAAACCCATTCCCCTCTTCCCTGCCATACCCATTCCCTTCATCCCCATCCCCTCTTCCCCACCAAAAAAATTCCCCTCTTCCCTGCCAATCTTATTCCCCTCATCCCCTCCCACCCTGGTTGCATAAAGATTCTAAATATTCGTTGTCACCTATTCATCCTCCTATTACAACATATCCACAAAAATGTAGACATATCCATGATATACCATTGATCCTGCTTGTACAACATATCCACAAAAATGTAGATATATCCATGATATACCATTGATCCTATTACAACATATCCACAGAAGTGTAGATATATCCATGATATACCATTGATCCTATTACAACATATCCACAGAGGTGTAGATATATCCATGATATACCATTGATCCTTCTATTACAACATATCCACACAAATGCAGATATATCCATGATATACCATTGATCCTCCTATTACAATATATCCACAAAAATGTAGATATATCCATGATATACCATTGACCACAATGGTATAATCTCTTTGACCAAAAGTCTGGTTTTTCCAAACATCCAGTATATAACACACCATAATGGACAAAATTTGATGTAGGTTAGTCAGGTCTAATCCACTAATTTGCATACATGCCAAGTCTCCCGAATTGTCCGGGAGTCTTTTGATTTTCGACCCCATCTTTTGATCTACCGATTTGCCGACAAGATCTCCCGGAAATCAAAAAACTGCCAAGCATAGGTATTTCCAGCTTAAACAACATTCAATACACTGTTCACGACTACCGTAATCCGTCAATCAAGTTATTACAATCGGAATATTCTCTGCCTTTTCCGTCAATTCGAGAAATAAACCTCAGATGTAATTCGTCCCCATTGAAAACTATATTCGGAACTACTTTTGTTCACAATGAGCAATATGGCAGTGGAAGGAGACACATCACAATCGGAATATCATCGGCCTTTGCTGTACAGTACGTAGTGCGCTCCGCCGGAGGCGAATCTCCAAGCACATAAAAATTGATGTATATTCCTACAACTACTTCCGGGGTTATTTCGAAAATTCTGGTGCCATGTCGAAACGTCCACTAACGGATTCGATGGAAAATATGCCTTCAAAAAAAAAACTAAGTTTGTTTGAGTGTTTGAGGTTCCAGTGTGTCATTATTTTTTGAACCACAGTGATTCTTGTGAAGATTCTTAAATTATTTTTTGTGAGATTAAGAAAATAACATATAAAAAAATTAATGAAGTTCAGTAACTATTATTCATTATAGTTATTTTACTTAGTTGTGGTACGATCTGCACTTTCGCGCTTAAACTTATGAGAAAAATAGTCGTTACGCTAATCTCCCTGATTTGGACCCAATCTCCCTGATTTTGAACACAAATCTCCCTGATTTGGTTCCAGAAAACTTGGCATGTATGAATTTGACATTTGGATTAATTCAATCATTTTTTCTAATAGGGTCCGAGTTTGAATTTTATCAAAAGGGCTACCATATTTACCCACCTATATAATGCATACCTAAATGAAACAGCCAAGACCCAGATTTGTTGTTTTATAATGTACTTGTACATCAGGATGTATTGTGTTTATTGAAATCATGAATAGAAGATGTAGCACAGACTGATCCCCCAACTCTTTATATAATGGCAGTTCTGAGACTGGGCTACTCATTCATTGAATGCATGTTATATACAATAGAATATGGCAGACTGAATCAAACCAGTTAGATACTCTAGTACCCCACTATGAAGTACCTCAGTATAACACAGTCTCTCATATAACACAGTCCCTAATATAACATGGTCCCTGATATAATATGGTCCCCGATATAACACAGTCCCTTATATAACATGGTCCCTGATATAATATGGTCTCTGATATAATATGGTCCCTGATGAAACATATTCCCCAATATAACATGATCCCTGATATAATATGGTCCCTGATGTAACATAGTCCCCAATATAACATGATCCCTGATATAATATGGTCCCTGATGAAACATAGTCCTCAATATAACATGATCCCCGATATAACACAGGTTTGGTCATGGATCCCACTATAATCGTTAAATTAATTTTTTTTGTATATACCATATTTGCCAGCCTATAAGTCGATGTGGAGTATAAGTCGAATTTGCTAATTTTGAGCATTTTCTATTCTTCATCCACATATAAGTCGATGTGGAGTACAGTAAAACCTGTCATGAGCGACCTCTGCTATGAGCGACCACAATCGTAATGCACGGATCGATTTTGTTATATAAACGCACTGTCGTCAGCGACCACCTGCAGAACGCGACCAGCGACCGCGATTTCTTGGCAAAATATGCATTTCGACACTGCTATGAACGACCGCATCACAAAAACAGAGATAAACACAACTGACCTTTATTTAACTCTTTGTAACCACGACCGCTTAAGAAGCGAAGATGTTAAAAACAAAATCAAAAAATTAAAAACAAATTAGGCTGGCAACCGGTTTCTTGAATTGTACAGCTCATGAATGTAGTGTCATATGTTATAGATTGTAAACCAGACTAGAGTACATGCCGATTGCTCATTCGGAATTACCTCGGCTATTTCTGCGAGACAAAAGTATGATCCATAGGATTTCGAGAACTGAGATAAACACCACTGACGTTTATTTTATCCTTTGTAACAACGACCGCTTCCAAAGCAAAGACTGTTCTAACCAAAAAAAAATTATAAAAACAAATTAGACTGGCTACCGGTTTTCTAACTTTTGCAGGTCATGCATGTAGTTTCCCTTGTTCTGGACTGTAAACCAGACTAAAGTACATGTCACTAACTGCCATTGTAGTGCCAAAGTCAATATAGCGGTCGCATACATCATTTTTCTTTGGAGTTAATCCGTAATGCCTGGGGTGAATGAGGTCTTTGTCTTTAATACCAGTAGGTGAGAATCGTTTTCCGGATTCGATTGTCATTGTGAAAGGCTTGTGTTGTTTGTTGGGGTGTTTTTGCTGTTACAGAGTTTACCAAACCGTCATATGCTCACCTTAGTGCAGCTGGCTACACCCTGTTTATAGAGTTAATCCCTTTGTATCGTCGGTGAATAAAGTCTTTGACTTTTGTCTCTAAATAAATTTATTCTGTTTCTGGATAAATTAATTGTGTCTTTTTATTTCATTCATTGGTACATATACATGTACATTGTATATGTATTCCATATTTCCCCAAAGCTTGATCAAAACCGCTACAGTCCTTATTACAATTGATCCCTTATAACATTAACACCTAGCACTTTAATAACAATGGCAGAACCTCCAATGAAAAAGAAACAAATTCTAACATCGGAGGAAAGAATTAATGTGATTGAAAGAAGTGAAAAATGGGAGACCGTTTGCAACATAGCAGCCACTTAAAACGTCGGTAAAACTCAAATTTAGGGTGTTATAAAAGACAAGGAGTCAATTAGAAACGAACTCGTATGCTAATACTAGTACATGTACGTGTGATCTTCAAATATAAATGTGATTCCTGTTTAATGATAGATGTATTTCTTTATTACTATTTAAAATTATTTTCAGATTAATGCATGCAATATTTTAACAAGAACTATAAACAAAGAATACAATAAATGTACATGATTGTGCTTATTTTTCCCTCTTAAACAGTGCTGAATTTCGACCTTGGAAACTGGTCTTTTTGTACAAACCTGTTATGAGAGACCACCTGTCTCGAGAGACCGCTTTTTGCTGGCAGAAGGGGCGGTCTCTCATGACAGGTTTTACTGTATAAGACAAAGCCAGATCAAAACCTTGGCTTCATCTTTTTCGCTAGTAACTTCCAGTTTCATGAATATTATGGTACCACTGTATGCTATTACAGATCAATTGGGAAAATGATTACGATGGTCTGTACATGTATTGTTAATAAGTATTATTTATTGGCAAATTGTACACAATGATATGAACCCCTGTTGTCAAAAAGTGAAGTGCAACTTGTATTCTTACAGCAACAGTAACCACATTATCAAATTACATGTACAACAAAAAATAAAATAACTCGATAAAGACGTTGTTTTTAGTGAATGCGTGTTTTTAGTGAATGCGTCTGAGAGAGAGAGGGGAAACAATGCTGTGTCAGTGTGTAAGAATGTATGTATTAAGAGCATTTTTTACTGGTAGCTTTTGGAGAGAGAGAGAGAGAGAGAGAGAGAGAGAGAGAGAGGTTACAGGGCAATTGTAATACGTCTTGTTCAGGTACCTGGCAATGGTGATCTTACTCATGTACAAGGGCTATACTATATTCCATTATCAATTAATACCTCTGAATAAACTGTTCATTCTTGTTTGAATTACGATTGTCACAAGAAGCACATGGCTTTGCAGTATTATTTACATGCTAATTAAATATGCCTACAGCTTAAGCCAGGTCATTCCATTGACACCTGTTTGAAGGCAAGGTCCGGCAGATGATATCAAATTAGTGAGGTTACCCATAGGGAAATGAGGCAACCCATAGGGTATTATAATCGATCCTGTAAAGCCTGTAAATGTATATGGTACTGTGTAATGACAGGTAATGCCAGGTGCTTACTCGTGTAAGTTTCTCAACCATTGACATCTTTTGTTCTCGCCGACAGAAGTGTCAGAGCATGAGCAAAGATCAAACCATTGATGCCGCCTAATTACAGGAAGTGTACATGCACTTACTGATAAAGGGTAATCTTATTTATAGTACTTTAGTGGGAATGGAGAGGTCATTGTAGTTGCAAAGAAAATAACACAGCATGCTAAATAATTATTCTTGGGATTTAAACTAAATGGAGTCTATATGGATATAAATATTGTGAATATTTAGATATAAATTTTATATCTTTGAAACTGAAGAAGTATGGTATGTATTTTTAGAATTTCCATTTACTACTAAATATTACCGTTTCCTCTCTTTGACCAAAGCTTCAGCTAAACAGGGCAGTAAGGTACATTAAGCAAAACAGCATGAAGAAGGGGTGAAATATACTTCTCTCTCTCTCTAATATTGGGGTATATTTTATTTCGATCACGAGGTGCTAGAAGAAAATCGTATGATGGAATACCTATGTTCATGTCATGGTTATTCGTTTTCTAACTTGTCTATTCTAATCCACATATATGTAAGCAAATTGAAACAACATATATTAATAGTGCATGCTGCTTTGGCACAATTGCGTCTGATCCACATAAATTTAATACTGACAATCATGTAAATATTTGAAAATCCTTCTCAATGTCAGGTCCTATATTTTTTTGTACACGATCTCTTCCCCAAAATGATAATTATTTTTTTTACACATAATTTCTTGTACTTTGAAAAAAAAAATATTTATTTTTTCATGTGTGAAAAATTAAAATATGGTAAACCAATTTCAATGACATGATCCATATATAAAGTCGATTTGGAGTATAAGAAGAAGCCCAGACTTCCAGGTCAAAAAGTATCGACTTATAGGCCGGCAAATACGGTAATGTACTCAGCATAAGGGGATGTTGCCTATATTATGGTACTCTTTAAAGCCTTCCCTAAACAGTGCTATAATGTACTCAGTATAAGGGGATCATGTCTATATTATGGTACTCATTTATGGCTTCTCTAAACAGTGCTATAATGTACTCAGTATAAGGGAATCATGTCTATATTATGGTACTCATTTATGGCTTCTCTAAACAGTGCTATAATGTACTCAGTATAAGGGGATCATGTCTATATTATGGTACTCGTTTATGGCTTCTCTAAACAGTGCTATAATGTACTCAGTATAAGGGGATCATGTCTATATTATGGTACTCTTTAATGGCTTCTCTAAATGTACTAAGATACAAATTATTCTTGTTTGTGAATACTACAGTACAAGGATGCAGATGTTTCATTTTTAATCGTGTAAATGTGTTCTAAATGTTTTTCAATTTTTAAAACCAGTATTAATGCTGACAAGCAATTCATGCATGTTGAATCCAAGACTACTTCAATAAGCACATATCTGTCACTAAGACAACTTATATAACAAACATAATCAGAATATGCTGAAACATTCCGAAGGTATAATGTGGCTTTAAAATGCAACTTCCAATGAGAAAATCTAAAATCAAGGCCCTTAGCTTTGACAAAAGTGCTAGTTACCAACAAAAAAATCTAAAATCAAGCCTCATAACTCTGACAAAATTGCTAGTTACCAACAAAAAAATCAAAAATCAAGGCCCATAGCTCTGACAAAATTGCTAGTTACAAACACGAAACTCAAAATTCAAGACCCATAGCTCTGACAAAAGTGCCAGTTACAAACACAAAAAACAAAAATCGAGGCTCACAACTCTGACAAAAGTGCTAGTTACAAACACGAAAATCAAAAATCAAGGCCCATAGCTCTGACAAAAGTGCTAGTTACAATACAAACACGGAAATCTAAAATCAAGCCTCATAGCTCTAACAAAAGTGCTAGTTACAAACATGCTGCATTAGTTAAAAAATAAATTTCATTGTTAAGACTGATAAATGTCATGATAAGACTCGCAACTCTGTCAGAATAAAGTATAATTATAGATGAAATTCATATGGCACATCTACATCCAGTAGACACTGTAAACACAAAATTGCATATACATATTCTGAATGGTTTCTACACTATGCTGCCTATAAGAAACTGTTACTGATGGAAAATGGGTTGTAAATCTATCTATAATGGAAATGGAAAGATGAAACGATTTACCTATCAAAATAGCATTAAGTTATGTCAAAGGGTTGCTGAGCTATGCTAGTCACAAGAGGTGTGGATGGACAGATAGATGGACAAAAAATTAATTACTATAAGGCTCCCAAAAGCTTTGTGTGGCTCTAGTAATGTCTTTTGGTTAACTGTAGGACTAAGTTCTCTAAAATCTTTATTTCATATCCTGGGTTCAACAAAACCTTTTCAAGGTGTTTTATTTGGTCCATAAAATGTTTCTTGAAGGCTTTGGCCCTGTTGGCATGGTAACCTTCTGACTGAGTCAGGGCAACAAACACAATGTTAGCCAGTGACTTATCTGAAAATAGAAAACCACAAAGAACCATTTAGTTCAGTTCAACTCCAGACCTCAAAATATATCTCTAACAGATGCAAGAGTTGTTCGCTGCAACTTGTATTACATTTAAGTTTTTATTCTGTATTTATTCTTATTTCTTGAATTGCAATTGTCCTTTATTTGTATCATTGAATGAATAATACATAAACAGGATATAGAATACAAAACTGACTAGGAAGAATTTTATATAAAATATATGTAACTATTCTGCCTTTGTTATGCTTTATTTTTCCAGATTATCATTACATATTGCACTTATGACATTTAACTTGAGTACTGTATGCAGACATTCTCTTACTGTAAGACCTGGAACATATACTTAAGTACTGTATGCAGACATATCCTTACTGTATGACTTGGGAATATTACTTGAGTACTGAATGCAGACATATCCTTACTGTAAGACTTGGGACAGTTAATTAAGTGCTGTATGCAGACTTATCCTTACTGTAAGACTTTGGACAGTTAATTAGGTGCTGTATGCAGACTTATCCTACCGTAAGACTTGGGACAGTTAATTAAGTGCTTTATGCAGACTTATCCTTACTGTAAGACTTGGGACAGTTAATTAAGTGCTGAATGCAGACTTAATTTACTATAAGACTTGGGACAGTTAATTAAGTACTGTATGCAGACATATCCTTACTGTAGGTCTTGGAAAAGTTAATTAAGTACTGTATGCAGACATATCTTTACTGTAAGACTTGGGACAGTTAATTAAGTGCTGTATGCAGACATATCCTTACTGTAAGATTTAGGGACATTTACTTGAGTACTGTATGCAGACATTTCCTTACTGTAAGATTAAGGACATTTATTTGAGTACTGTATGCAGACATATTTTTAATGTAAAGTATGTCATGTTTCCTACCATTTTCTGAAGTTTCTAGCTTCTGTAGGGATGCTTCAAATTCATCACAATACCCATTCCATACTAAGGCTGAAAAAAAAATTAATTTCATTTATTTCTTTTTTAATCTGAACTCTATAAAGTTTTAAATATATTACTGTTCCAGTCACGCACAGAGGTTTCTTTCTTTTTGAAAGAAAAAACACTATTTTCAGTAGGAAAATCAAAAGTGAGCATCTAGATTTTTTTTTTTTTAGGTAGTGGTGGTAGTAGGTTTCTTTAAGCTAATTTATGTTTTTTATGATACAATTGGCTCCAAGTACTGAATTCTCTTGAATGAAGAATAACATTACAATCTTTCTTTTTCTACTGCATAATGTGGGTGACAATACTGCATAATGTGGGTGACAATACTGTATAATGTGGGTGACCATACTGTATAACGTGGGTGACAATACAGTATAATGTGGGTGACAATACTGTATAATGTGGGTGACCATACTATATAATGTGTGTGACAATACTGTATAATGTGGGTGACCATACTATATAATGTGGGTGACAATACTGTATAATGTGGGTGACCATACTATATAATGTGGGTGACCATACTATATAATGTGGGTGACAATACTATATAATGTGGGTGACAATACTGTATAATGTGGGTGACCATACTATATAATGTGGATGACAATACTGTATAATGTGGGTGACAATACTATATAATGTGGGTGACCATACTGCATAATGTGGGTGATAATACTGTATAATGTGGGTGACCATACTGTATAATGTGGGTGACAATACTGCATAATGTGGGTGACAATACTGTATAATATGGGTGACCATACTGCATAATGTGGGTGACCATTTTACATAAATTATTTAGAGAGATCTTAAAATATTTGAAGAGTTTCTTAAAATAATTTTAAGTGCTTTTCAATTTGACTTGTATCACTTTCTAATTCATAAGTCGTCAAGTACAGTAGGTAAGAAAATATAAGGCCTAAATGGTGGACCAATAGTCTCTTCTTCCATGGCATGGGGGTCACTCAATATACAAGTGCATGTATGGCTGTATGGATGTGTTGCTGTGCTATAAAACACCAAACCAAACCAAAGCAAAATATACTAGAGGGGGACCACATCTTACTGCCTTGATACTCAAGGTCATGTAGCTCTGTTGTGACTGCCTCACCGGGTGAACTGGAGGCCAAATTTTCAAGAATATCTCATGTACTTGAAAGCCCATATTGATACTGTTGCACTGATTAGAGTCTCATTGCTTTAGTCATACTATACTTACACCAAAGCCTTTTCCCTGACTAAACTAAATCCAGGCATAATCAAGTGATAAAATTTCACAAAAACATGAATTAATCCTTGATTTATAATTAATAAAGACACCTATTGTTGTACAATTTACATGACATCAAGTAGTAGGGCAATAAGATGTCGACCACCCACCACCCATATGAGGGTCGATGTCTTCTGAGCTCTAGGTAACACAGGGCCCTGCATTTTAGACCTCCAATTTTCAATCCTGGATCTCCAGTCTTCAAAGAGCGTGTCCTGTGGATGCAGTTTTTTAATTTTTTTATTTTTTACAGGACCTATGGAAAAACATTTCTTTGTATTCAAAGCCATGACCAGATCAATTAAATCTGATAAGCAAAAGGCAAAAAACCCATTTAAACATGTGTCGATGCTGTTTATTGTCAGTTTCAGATGACTGTGACAAATAATTGTCTGCATTGCTTTGACTGGTTTGAAAATGTTTTGGTTATCCAACACAAAACACAAAGTGCAGTGCAGTAAAGTATATCAACTAGATTAAATTGATAGATTGCAAGTAAATGTGTCATTTATTTGTAATATATGCTCAAATAAACAATGACAATGAACATGGTCATGTGGCAAACAAGCCTATTAAGTTTATTTAGAAAGAGGAAAGCGTGTAGTGATGGCACTATAAAACTGGATAAAATGTTGGACTCTCATACTCAGTTTTCTATTTTGGACCCCCCCCCCTTCCCCGTTTCAGTAGGCTGGGCGTCCTGAACTCCCAGTTTCAAATGCTACTGAGAACTCTAATCTTAGTCTGGTACTTCCTATTACCCCATTAATACTTAGAATACATACCCAAAATAAAGTCTACCAACATTATCCAAAATATCACTCGTAACTTCATGAAATTGAATGTGTTCTTGATATAAGGAAAGACAGCCTCTGTATCAGTTTGTTTGCTTGATGTGTGCGGTTCTCGGAAATGTTCAAATACCGCGGTAATAGGACGCTGTAGGACTATGGTGCCAACCATTTAATTGGGGGGGGGGGGCGGGGAATGACTGACGGATAGAATTGGTTCTTTTATTCGTACAAGGCAGAGGAAGATTTGGGGCCAGAAAGAAAATCCCCTCAAAAAATCCCCACACCTAACGCACCACCACAAAAATTAAATGGTCGGTCCCTAAAGTTAGGATTGAAGTTGAACAGCAGATGCCCTTCGTCGTGAAAAGATTAGACATTGGTCCACGAATGTTTGTCAATCGTGCAAAAGAAACTGCTGGATAGCTCAAATGATACTGCTTTCGACTACTAAATAACAACTGGTTCTGTAGAAATACCGTGAAACAACAGAAATAGACACATCGCCCATGTGTACACGTTTCCACTTTCCACAGCAGCCATTTTCCCAGCAAAGACGAGGTTAAAATGTTACAATGGATTTGATTTGATATTGATATTAAATAGACCAATCATATTGACTTAAATAAAACCACCTTGGAAGAGGAATGTTTACATCATGGCGGCCAAGGGTTACCCAAAGTGGTTGCTTGACAGCAAAGAAGGCATTAATTCGACGAAGGTAAAAGAGTTACACGAAACTTAGGATAAATCATTGAAAGTGCGACTAAATAACTTTTTGTGTCAATTTCATCTTAGACATAGCTACTATTTTAATAAGTACCACTTCACTACAAATGGTAGTGGCCATCGTCTCTAGATTAGTTAATATATCACCCATCCATCCACCTACAACCAAATAGTACCTTCAGAGAAGTTTTTGAGTATGGGTTGGAATTTGTACATGTATGACAACATGTATTGTTTACAGGGTAATTTTTTTTAATAAATATTTTGTTTCATTTTGTGTTTTATACCACAATAACGCAAGTAGGTTATATCACATAGGGCAATTGGAGTACAGTGCCTTGCCCAAAGACATAAGATGGTAGCTGATCCAGGCTGATATGATAGTAGGAGTCGAACCTGAATCCATTTGGTAGAGAGTCCAGCACACTAACCACTGAGAAACTGTGGCTCCAGCCTCCATTAGTTACCTCTTACAACATTCAGATTTCACATCAGGCCTATGATTATCTTGATTGTGATATTCATCAATTCAGTGATACATCACAATGACATTGATGCACCATGGAGCTAAAACATTTATAAAAAATTGTTTCAGTAAAAGTTACCTTGATAATTTGAAAATATATCAGTTTGACTTCCAAAGATTTGGCATTTGTGATTAATAGTTGTGGTAAACAGTTTAAATCATTGATGGTTCTTGAGATAAAAAAAATTTTTTAAGTATCCACTCGAGCATAAGGTATATGGCAGGTATATTCATGCTGATTTCTACTAGTTGTTTTTGATTTCATCAAATTGTAGCTTCGGATTTTTTCTGTGTTTTTTAAACCTTTGTACAAAAATAAGTATTGATCTGTTTTCCAGTCCATATTAATGTCCTCTTACAGAAGTTTGGGTTGTAGATCTTCAGATACTTTATCTTTTTATTATAAAAACAATATAAATATGTTAATACTCAGTACAGTTATGTTTGACAGCTATTGTGAAGAACAAGGTAGATGTGGCATTCACTGATTTTTTTGGCCCTATTGCTGTGAAATTAGTTTTCTGTGAGTGTTACTGAGTCTTTTGGTGATATTCATTGGTTTTAATCACTGATGCTTTTCAATGGCAACTCTCTATGGAGATATAGTTTCAGACTACATTTTTCCAGCTGTAAATTTTCAAAGGTTGAAAATATCTAAATGTCATTAAACACATCTTGAGCATTATCAAAATATGGGAGTAGATAATTTCTCATATCATCCACTGTATTCTTATTAGGAAAAACACAAAACAGACAGAAATCATAATTGTGACAACACTGAATGTAGAACTTGAGAATTGACTTGTCCCATGATAATGAATATAGAACTTGAAAATGTATTTGTCCCATGAAATATTAAATGCACACGATTTTTTTTTCATAGATAATTTGTATATTTCTACACTCAGGAGTGGAATGCCTTTCTCCATGAACTACATGATGCAATCCAGCAGCAACTTACAGAAAGTCATGTCCAGTACTTTAGTGATCTGTCTGAGGCTGAAAAGGAACTCTTCATACAGAGGGCAACCAAGGCCATTGATGGGGGTACAGTGCAATCAGTTGACAACTATCATCCCATTTAAATGTGCATGTCTCTCTGATTTTCCTTCATTAGAGGATTATCAATGGTGACATCACATATACAGTATAATGTCATAACTTAAATATATCAATACATTTTACATCCAGAATTTAGTATGTTTGGAGACAGCATGTTTTAGCTTCCTGGTTCAAAGTGATTCCTTTAGTAACCGATATGATTTTCTGCCAAACACTTTCTCAGTACCTATCACTGAATAATTACATAAAGATTGGCTGTTTATATTAAAATGCTTTGCAACAGGATCATTATCTTTTTTGTTCTCTCTTTAGAAAGGCTTAACTGTGTTCTTTTGTATAATTAATCTCCTGTTTGACCTACACAGACCATTTTTCCACATTTCTTACAGACAATAGAGGAAATAAGTCCCACTGATTGACAATCTGTATAGCCTCGGATTTTGTATTCTTTCCTGTTTGTCCCATAAAACAGAATGGAATTTATCATATATTTACATACTGCACAATTCTTCCCATAAGGTCTACACCCATTTTCTTCATTGTGAAATAATAGATTGTGTTTATTGTGGGCATAAATGTCCCTTAGGGTGCTGTTTCATTTGAAATATACAAGTTGGTGAATTTGGGAAGATTCACCTTAGTCACTCGGACTGATGGAGAGTTTTTTAATGCTTCATTAAAATTTCATGTATACTTGGTTACAACAAGTGACACGTGATCATTATTCACTTTAGGTTTGTTCTTCAAGAGATATATTCCTATCCAGTATTAACCTTTCACATTTGTCTCTCTTTTACTTGCAAAAGAGAGTCAAATTTTTTTACATTTTGTATTGTTTCCTCCTGATGTTCCAGTAATCTTCATCTTCCATGTTGAATTACAGAGGTTAAACTTATATAATTTAAATGAGGACTAAATTCTCAATGTAAATTGTATGGACAATATGAATCAGAATGCAGGGCAAAAGTTTGACTCAAAGAAGCACCAGCATACTTCACTGCACATACAACATAATGGTTGTCTAATGGAAAGGCACATTTACAATTATATATATACAGGGGTGATGCTACCAGACGAAGTGGGTGACTAAGTCAGCACAAAAATGTAAACTTCACCTTCTTCTATTAGGAAAGCAAAAATGACTTTGCCCTGTGATTTTTTAGATGTACACTGAGGGACTGTAGTTTATGGCTCTTGAGATGCTCCCTCGATTCAGCCGAGTTGTTAGTGTTGTTAGCCCCAGGCAGCCTTAGCAGGTGTTAATATCAATTGCACCAACAAAACAAATTCTTGCAAATTCACAGATATGCGTTTTAATAGCTGATTGCCCATTAACCCTTTCCCCCACAAGTTATCATTGCCCAATTTCCACATGATGAAAACACACCAACCTGTTTTTCAAAACTTAAAAATACATCAATATGTAAATTAAAAAAATTTTAAGAATAGAATCGGTGACAGTACTTTCTGAATATATTTTTGAAGATTTTGACTGCCATGCTTGCATTATTTTCTTCATAAAATCAGTTTAAAAATTGTAAGTGAACCTTTCAAGGGATATTAATGGTGGATGTTGCTGTGTCTAGGAAGTACCTCTTTGGTAAATTGTCTGTTTTTGTAATTCAGTGGGCACGAAAAAAAATGAAAATATACAATTCGTAGAAGGCAAGTTCTAAATATTATGTGATAGAAAATTTGACCTAAAAAGTTTAGGTCAGAAATGTATGAGACAATGCTATGTTGTGGAATTTGAGAAGCACTATAAGGTCAAGGTTGTTTTCTTACATCACTCATTTATGTGAAAATATGAAAAAAAGCACTGAAGCAAATATTATCTAAGCAATACACAACATTATTACGAGTATGCAGACAACTATTAAAACCATACATTTTGTAATCCTATATGTGGATTGTTGTAATGACGCTAGAAAATGTGAGCGGTCATATTAAGAAAAATAGATACACCCACATGGCATGCATAACATCAGTGACCACTGTGGTCTGAAGGGATGAACACTCTGGTGTGAAGACACCCGCGTATATGCTCTCATGTACATGTTATAGGCTTTGTTTCAAAGTAATTTAGAAATGTATTCACCTGCCATTTTCTAGTGAAGTTTTAGAAATTTAAAAAAAAAAAATTTTTTTTAAAGTGGCAGTTGATTAAGTATTTGTACCTAGCTGTAATTACCATATTTGAATCTAGGAACTATTATCAGTTACATTTAATTACAATGTATAGTTTCTGCTGTGCTCTTGTGAAGTCATGTGACCAAAATACATTGCATATATCATTCCATCTAAACATGCACACTTTCAAGTATGAATACACTGCATATGAATATGCTGCATTCATAAACTTACAAAATGTATTTATAATATACTTGAAGATAAAGTATTGCTTAAAACCAATGTTAAATGCAAATATGCATAATGAGAAATATAGGACACAGTTCAAATAAGAGAACCAAATCACACACACACACACATGCATATGCATATACATATATATATGTATTTATAATATAATTGAAGATAAAGTATTGCTTAAAACCAATGTTAAATGCAAATATGCATAATGAGAAATATAGGACACAGTTCAAATAAGAGAACCAAATCACACACACACACACATGCATATGCATATACATATATATATATATATATATATATATATATATATATATATATATATATATATATATCATTTCTTGCTTTGTTCCCACTTCTCCCTGTTCAGCTGTCACTTCTCCCTATTCTGTCCAAAAGGAGAAGTCACTTCTCCCTAAAATTCAAGTCTAGCTTGAGCCCAGTATATATATCCCTCCCTCATTATAAGGCAGTTCTTGTATATAAATGTCTACATGGAGCTGCACCAGAGTATCTTCAGGATTTATTCAGGCCTTATTCAAACCATTACCAGTTGAGATCAACATCACATGGAAACCTTGATCCACCAAAACCAAGAACAGAGCAATTTAAGAAAAGCTTCCAATACTCTGGTACAGTTCAGCTTCCACTGCATATAAAATCTGCATAAAATATTACAGTATTTAAGAAGAGATATTTTGAGTTTGTATGTGTTAGATTATAATAGAATTTATTACCTATAATACTAAAAACATGTTAAAATAAACAGTTATTCAAGGGAGAATAGTCCTTGACTAAATGAGTCACCCTCTATAAAAAAGTATTATTATTATTAGTAGTAGTATTATTATAACATCGTAGTTGGGTCAATAATCACTGTCTGTGCTATGTACAGAACTGCATCATAGTGAGAATAGTGTTATGTACTGAACCATGGTGTAGTGGGAATGATCAAAATTTGTCAAATAATAGTGTTATGTACTGAACCATGGTGTAGTGGGAATGATCAAAATTTGTCAAATAATAGTGTTATGTACTGAACCATGGTGTAGTGGGAGTGATCAAAATTTGTCAAATAATAGTGTTATGTACTGAACCATGGTGTAGTGGGAGTGATCAAAATTTGTCAAATAATAGTGTTTTAGAAAGGAAATAAAGGTATTAAACTAAGCTGCATGTTGTTTTTTATGAATCCATATTGTCATACATATGTTTAATCCATATTGTCATACCTATGTTTAATCCATATTGTCATACATATGTTTAATTTTGGTCATGGGGGTCCATAGTGGTACCACCTTACAGGTATATCCAGAATTGTATTATAATAAAATGCATTATAATGAGAGAGCTGTATATATAGAGACAAGAAACCCTCCCTGTACAAAGGACTTTCAGCATTGAAACTGGTTTAAAGTTATAAGCTTTTACTTTTACATAGATTAATGCTGTTTTAAGAGTTGTCCCCTTTTTAGGATTCTAAATGAATATTTTTGAGGTTTTTGTTCATTTTCATTTTTTGTTGTTGTAGGAACAGCATACAGCACTCTGTACAAGAAAGTTTCCCTCATACTGGACCAAAATATGAATGAGGAAGTATCAAGGTCACTGCTGGAGGATGCACCATTTGGGACAAAATCAGACCTCATAGTGGAATGTGCAGAGGAGGGATCACTGAGCCTGCTGAAAAAATGGCCTGACATGAAAACAAAACTACATCACTGTCTAAATCAGCCTCTGTCAGTACAGATCAGGCAGTTGGCATGGAAACTGTACCTCTCCAATACAAAAGGTATGGGAAACTTTACCTCTCCAATACAAAAGCTAAGGGAAAATGTACCTATTTAATACAAAAGGTAAGGGAAACTGAACCTCCATATTACGAACAGTAAGGGAAACTGTACCTCTATAATACAAATGGTAACTCTCTAATACATAAGGTAAGGGAAATTGGACCTCTCCAGTACAAAAGGCAAGGGAAATTGCACCTCTGTAACACAAAAGTAAGGGAAACTGTAGCTCTCCAATACAAAAAGTAGGTGAAACTATCCCTTGAATACAAAAGAAAAGGGAAAATGTACTAATCTAATACAATGCAAGGGAAACTGTACCTCTCTAATACAAAAGTAAGGGAAACTGTCTCTTAAGTACAAAAGGTAAGAGAAACTACCTCTCTAGTAAAATAGATAAGGGAAACTGTACCTCTGTCACACAAAAGTAAGGGAAACTGTACCACTCTAATACAAAAGGTAAGGGAAACTGTACCTTTCCAGTATAAAATGTAAGGAAAAACTATCTTTCTCATATTACCGTATTTGCCGGCCTATAAGTCGATACTTTTTTTACCTGGAAGTCTGGGCTTCGTCTTATACTCTGAATCGACTTATATATGGATTATGTCATTGAAATTGCTTTACTGTATGTTAATGTAATTTTTCGTACGTGAAAATTGTTGCATACAATGTACCAATAAATAATACCTATAAATAATACATGTACAGACCATCTTAATCATTTTCCCAATTAATCTGGAATAGCATAGTGATACCATTAATATTCATGAAACCGGAAGTTACTAGCGAAAGTGACGAAGCCAAGGTGTTGATCTGGCTTCATCTTATACTCCGCATCAACTTATATATGGATGAAGGATTGAAAATTGACGAAATTAGCGAATTCGACTTATACTCCGCATCGACTTATAGGCCGGCAAATACGGTAAACATAAGGGAAATAGTATCTCTCCACTACAAAATGTGAGAAAAAGCTGTATCTTTCTCATATAAAAGGAAAGGGAAACTGTACCTCTCTAATACAAAAGTTATTAGAAACTTACTCATCGAAGACCTAAGGTAATGGAAAGTTATAAAATGAATTAATAGTCAGCAGTGATTTTTTTCCATCAAATGAATTATCTTGCAGAGGCTTCAGAATGCTTTTGATACCACAAACTCAATAGTGTATTTACCAGTCTTCACTGTGCATGCAGTGTATTTACCAGTCTTCACTGTGCATGCAGTGTATTTACCAGTCTTCACTGTGCATGCAGTGTATTTACCAGTCTTCACTGTGCATGCAGTATATTTACCAGTCTTCACTGTGCATGCAGTGTATTTACCAGTCTTCACTGGGCACATTTTCATTGTGTCAAAATTTATACAAATCTTTTACCATTTTTTACCGTTTACAGTTGGTAAGCCATAACTGAAAAGAAACTAAATTATCAGTTTCTAAAGTATCCAAAGGTAATGCAATAATTCAAAGTTAGAAATAAATCATAAATTTAATAAAATCAAATTTTAAACATATGTGATTTGCAGATTATAAATTGTCAGGTGAGTATGTCAGCACCAATGAGTTCAAGCACATTATACTTATAAAGAAAAGGTAACACATGAGTATGTTGTATCAGGTAGCACATGAGTATATTGTATCAGGTAGTACATGAGTATATTGTATCAGGTAGTACATGAGTATATTGTATCAGGTAGTACATGAGTATATTGTATCAGGTAGTACATGAGTATATTGTATCAGGTAGTACATGAGTATATTGTATCAGGTAGCACATGAGTATATTGTATCAGGTAGTACATGAGTATATTGTATCAGGTAGCACATGAGTATATTGTATCAGGTAGTACATGAGTATATTGTATCAGGTAGCACATGAGTATGTTGTATCAGGTAGTACATGAGTATGTTGTATCAGGTAGCACATGAGTATGTTGTATCAGGTAGCACATGAGTATGATGAGTATGTTGTATCAGGTAGCACATGAGTATGTTGTATCAGGTAGCACATGAGTATGTTGTATCAGGTAGCACATGAGTATGTTGTATCAGGTAGCACATGAGTATGTTGTATCAGGTAGCACATGAGTATGTTGTATCAGGTAGCACATGAGTATGTTGTATCAGGTAGCACATGAGTATGTTGTATCAGGTAGCACATGAGTATGTTGTATCAGGTAGCACATGAGTATGTTGTATCAGGTAGCACATGAGTATGTTGTATCAGGTAGCACATGAGTATGTTGTATCAGGTAGCACATGAGTATGTTGTATCAGGTAGCACATGAGTATGTTGTATCAGGTGTTGGGTTTGCTGAAATAAATTGCATTACATGACGTTCAGTTTTTTCTCTACCATATAAAATAAGCAGAATTCTAAGGTTACCTGACATTGATATTTAAAGGTTTAGATACTGTGTTTTTGACCAATATGACAATATAATTCTATAATATAAAAAATATAATCAAGGAATTTGTATATAAGTGTCTTTGTGTTATGTTTTACTTGGCCTAAGAGTACT
The DNA here is from genome assembly GCA_029931535.1 of Margaritifera margaritifera. NCBI lineage: Eukaryota > Metazoa > Mollusca > Bivalvia > Unionida > Margaritiferidae > Margaritifera > Margaritifera margaritifera. The sequence continues at coordinate 1,243,281 of JAQPZY010001507.1, read as the reverse complement.
ACATTTTATAAAACCCCTTGAGTTAGTAAAAAATCTTTATTAAAAATTTGTAATAAGATCAAACAACTTTTGTTTGCCATTTTTAGATGAGTAGGCAGAAGCTTAACACTAGTTTTAAAAGTTCAAATACCAAATAAAAAAATTTGCCCTGACAGCGGAAGCTGCATGAACTATGATTGTGCATATGTTGGTGCTGGTGACATGGCGTCTTATTTTGTTTTGAGTTATTGAAGATGATTGTTTGCCACTGTGCATTTCACTGCATTTCATTGCACAGTATATGGGGAATTGAATAATTTGTATACATGTTTGGTTGTGCTTTTGTCTTAAGGTTATTGAAATGCATTTAATTTGCATCATAGTCTAAATATTACCACAGAATACATCTAAGGGGAAAAACTATTTTATTTTGTTACTAATTCTTGGTGAAAAGTTCTAAAGTATACTGTCTCCTTAGAGCGTTATGAATCGGAAAGCAAAGAAAAATTACAACTCAGAGAAGCACCACTGCATACACAACATAAGATTGTCTGGTGGAGGCAAACTGGCAATAAAGTGTGGGTCATATCAGTTTTTTTTATGGAGCTTTTATGACCAATTTAGAATACGAGTATTTGTGAAATATGTAAATTTAAAACGATCTCATATTGGAGACTTGACAATTTTAGCTCACCAAAATGAGAAGAGTTTGCGAATTCTCCATGCAGATGCTGATATCCAGGTGTTAAAACTGTATTAAGTCCAGTCTTCTGAAAAATGAGTTCAGTCATCTTCAGAAAGGAGCTTACTTTAATCATTAAAGTTTAATTGTAAAGCTAATAACAGGGTCCATGGATGTCTGAGTTTGCTTTAATCATTAAAGTTTAATTGTAAAGCTAATAACAGGGTCCATGGATGTCTGAGTTTGCTTTAATCATTAAAGTTTAATTGTAAAGCTAATAACAGGGTCCATGGATGTCTGAGTTTACTTTAATCATTATAGTTTAATTGTAAAGCTGATAAGAGGGTCCATGGATGTCTGAGCCGCCAAAAAGGTACTTCCACATGCTGTTATGAGATTTTTATTGTGATATCATATATTTTATAATCTATGGTTAATGAGTTTATGATCTGGTCTTATTAAATTTACAAAGTTGTGTTATTCATGCTCTCTATCACAGGTCAGTCATTTTTACTCTGTAAATAATATTACACTGCAAAATACAATATATAACAATGTGTGTCTTATTTTCAGTACGGAAGCAATACATAGATCTTCTGAACACAGATCCCAGGCGATGTATATCTCAGTATGACTATGAAATCACACAGAAATGTGAACAGCTTCTCAGCTCTGAGAGAACGTTCTCTGATCTCAGAGGCTCCTCAGGTGAGATGTTTGTCTCGATGTTGATCTGAACACAGTGTTAAGCTGACAACCCAAATTGCTGCAAATTCAAAATTTTTGTGGTGTACAAATTATTTTGTCGAACTTAACCTTTTGTTGTGGTGTACTAATTATTGTGTTGCTCCTAACCTTTTGTTAGCACTACATAGCCACTTTTGTGCTGAGGTGCTGTAAAACACTACAACATACATATACCAAATATTGTGAATTTAATGTTTGAAGACCCAATGAACAATAACCCTTCCATGGAAACAATGGCCCCCCCTTCATTCTCTGCAAGTTGAAGTACCATCTAAAATGTTATTTTTAGCAAAACTATGAAATTGATACCCACGAAAATTAATGAATTCACAGTATCCTGTAGGTTTGATATTACACAGTATCCTGTAGTTTTGCTATTACACAGTATCCAGTAGGTTTGCTATTACACAGTATCCTGTAGGTTTGCTATTACACAGTTTCCTGTAGGTTTGCTATTACACAGTATCCTGTAGGTTTGCTATTACACAGTATCCTGTAGGTTTGCTATTACACAGTATCCTGTAGGTTTTCAATTATACAGTACCCTGTAAGTTTACTATTACACAGAATCTGCAGGTACTAAGTATCCTGTAGGTTTGAAATTACAATGTGTCCTGTAGGTTTGCCTGAAGATATTCATCATTATGGTATGAAGTCCATTGTATACAGTGATTCTTTTAAATTCAGCATAACATAAATATTTAGCAGATGTGACTAGGGAATATTAAACACAAGAAATTTATCTTCTGCAAGAAATTACACTCACATTGCCAAAATTCTGTATAATTTTATCTCAAAGTGTGAGATTACACTTATATACGTTTGGGTTTGCACAAAACTTTCCATATAGCTTATGTTGTAAGGAATCACTAAAGCTGTATGGATCACTATAATCACTAATGCTATATTGATAATTATAATCACTAGTTTTGTAGAAATGACTAATCACTGTTGCTGTGTGGATGACTAATACTATTGGGATCACTGTAATCACTAATGCTTTAAGCATCACTGTCATCACTAATGCTGTAGGGATCACAAAACACTAATGCTGTAACAGTCACTTTAATCACTAATGTTGTAGAGATGACTAAGAGCTAATGCTGTATGGATCACTGTAATCACTAATGCTGTAAGGATCACTGATCACTGATGCTGTAGGGATCACAAATCACTAATGCTGTAGGGATCACTACAATTACTAATGCTAAAGGGGTTACTTCTACTGCTAATGCTGTAGGGATCACTGTAATCACTAATGTTGTAAGGATTCCTACAGTCACTGATGCTGTATGGACAACTGTAATCATTATTGTTGTATGGTCACTCCAGTTACTAATGCTGTATGGATTACTGCAATGACTAATTCTATATGGATCATTGTAATCACTAATGAATGCTGTAAGGATCACTGTAATCACTAATGCAATATAGATCACTGCAATCACTAATGCTGTATGGATCACTGTAATCACTAATGCTGCAAGGATCACTGTAATAACAACCTATTTTCAATTAATCACAAACTTCCTTAAGTTAAGTATAGGGTACAGTGCACTCATACTCAACTTTAACATGGTTGGCAATGTGTAAACTCAATAATGTATACAATGTTAACAATGTTACCAGTTCTTTATTGGAGGCATATTATTAAATTTAGATTGTTTTGGCTTAAATTATTGTCTGATATTTATTAAAGTAAGGATTTTGAATTGAAGTACTCTATTTAGTTGAAGGGGCTATTTGAGTTGAAGTGCACACTCTAGTTGAGATGGTTATTTGAGTTGAAGTGTACACTCCAGTTGAGATGGTTATTTGAGTTGAAGTGCACTCCAGTTGACTGGGTTATTTGGGTTAAAGTGCACACTCTTGTTGAGGGGGTTATTAGAGTTTAAGTGCACACTCTAGTTGAGGAGGCTATTTGAGTTGAAGTGTACATTATAGTTGAAGGGGTTATACGAGTTAATGTGTACACTCAAGTTGAGGGAGTTATTTGAGCTGAAGTGCCGTCTAGTTGAGGGGGTTTATTTGGGTTGAATTGTCCTCTTGTTGAGGGGGTTTATTTGGGTTGAAGTGCATATTCTAATTGAGGGGGTTTATTTGGGTTGAAGTGTCCTCTAGTTGAGGGGTTTTATTTGGGTTGAAGTACACACTCTAGTTGAGGGGGTTTATTTGGGTTGAAGTGTCCTCTAGTTGAGGGGTTTTATTTGGGTTGAAGTACACACTCTAGTTGAGGGGGTTTATTTGGGTTGAAGTGCCCTCTAGTTGAGGGGGTTTAGTCAAGTTTATTTTTAGTTGAAGTGCATACTCTAGTTGAGGGGTTATTTGCATTGAAGTGCATTCTATAGTTGAGGGGTTATTTGCATTGAAGTGCATACTCTAGTTGAGGGGTTATTTGCATTGAAGTGCATTCTATAGTTGAGGGGTTATTTGCATTGAAGTGCATACTCTAGTTGAGGGGTTATTTGCATTGAAGTGCATACTCTAGTTGAGGGGTTATCTGAATGGAAGTGCACACTCTAGCTGAGGGGTTATCTGAATGGAAGTGTATACTCTAGTTGAGGGGTTATCTGAATGGAAGTGCATACTCTAGTTGAGGGGTTATCTGAATGGAAGTGCATACTCTAGTTGAGGGGTTATCTGAATGGAAGTGCATACTCTAGTTGAGGGGTTATCTGAATGGAAGTGCATACTCTAGTTGAGGGGTTATCTGAATGGAAGTGCATACTCTAGTTGAGGGGTTATCTGAATGGAAGTGCATACTCTAGTTGAGGGGTTATCTGAATGGAAGTGCATACTTTTGTTGAGGGGTTATCTGAATGGAAGTGCATACTCTAGTTGAGGGGTTATCTGAATGGAAGTGCACACTCTAGTTGAGGGGTTATCTGAATGGAAGTGCACACTCTAGTTGAGGGGTTATCTGAATGGAAGTGCATACTCTAGTTGAGGGGTTATCTGAATGGAAGTGCATACTCTAGTTGAAGTTATTTGGGTTCAAGTTCTGATACAGGTGGAGGGGGTTAAATGAGTTTCAGTGCACACTGTAGTTGATGGGCTTTTTGGGTTGAAGTGCACACTCCAGTGGAGTGAGTTATTTGAGTTGATGTGCACACTCTAGTCAAGTTTTTTAACTTGATGTGCACACTATAGTTTAGTGGATTATATGCATTGAAGTGTATTCTCTAGTTGAAGTTATTTGGATTAAAGTGAAAACTCAGGTTGAGGGGGTTATTTGAGTTGAGTGCATACACTGGTTGAGAGGGTTATTTGAGTTGAGTGCATACACTGGTTGAGGGGGTTATTTGAGTTGAGTGCATACACTGGTTGAGAGGGTTATATGGATTGAAGTGCATACTATAGTTTAGGGTGTTATATGAGTTGAATGGTACACTTTAGCTAATGGGTTTATTTCTGTTGAAGTCCATACTCTAGTAGTGGGGGTTCTAGGAGTTGAAGTGCACACTCTAGTTGATGGATATTTTTGGGATTAAATTGCACTCTAGTTGCGGGGATTATTTGGGTTGAAGTGCATGCTCTAGTTAAGGGGATTATTTGGGTTGAAGTGCATGCTCTAGTTAAGGGGATTATCTGAGTTAAAATGCACACTCTAGTTAAGGGGGTTATGTGAGTTAAAGTGCACACTCAAGTTAAGGGGGTTATTTGAATTGAAGTGCACATTAGTTGAGTGGGTTATCTGAGTTAGGTGCACACTCTCAGTGGGGAAGGGTATTTGAGTTGAAGTGTACATTAGTTGAGTGGGTTATTTGAGTTAAGTCCACACTCTAAGTGGGGAGGCATATTTGAGTTGAAGTGCACACTCTCAGTGGGGTGGGGTATTTGAGTTGAAGTGCATATTCTAGATGAGGGAGTTATTTGAGTTAAAGTCACACTCTAGCTGAGGGGATTGTTTGGCCTGTGATGCATCTTGTACTGTGTTTATTTTTCAGGTGTGTTTTTTGGCATGAAGGCTGTGTTGTCTTACTTTCATGCAAAACAAGGAACCCAGGCTCGACTGAGAGATGTGGATCACTTACTGATAGTACCCTTCATGCAAGTGTCCTCACCAGCTATTCCCAGGTATTGCAGCTACTTTTATCCCAAATTATTATGTCTATTTATGTTGCCACTGTACAGTTTTAACCTTGTATACCCAATGTTTATATTTGTCTCCTTACCACAGTATGTAAAAATAACCACATTGGGTAAACCAAAAATAGCAACATTGGGTAAACCAAAAATAGCAACATTGGGTAAACCAAAAATTATATTGTATCCATTTTTAAGTACAGTGAAACTCCTTAAAACTGAACCCTCAGTATACTGGAATCCCTTCAAGACCGAAATTGTTTAGGAGTCCCGAAAGTTTCCTTTTTTAATATCATCATTTTTCCCTAGTAAACCAAAACCCCTTAACTTTACGCTTAAAAAATCCCCCATAAAACCAAAACTCAGTTCAAACTTATGTATTTTAGCTGCTAAATTTCTGACACACACTGACACAGATTAATTTCGGTTAGCAAGTACTGTAGTAGGCTTATATGTGAGACAAAGACCCAGAAAATGTCCCAAGGGCACGCAAGGTTTAAACAATACTCGACTCGTGCCCCAACACAGATTAGGGCTGATAATAGGCTAATCTGAAGCCTTTGCACCATAAAATGGAGCCAGCTTTTAAGGCGAATTATTAAGAACTAATTACTTGTAGGTAAGCCATTTAAGAAAGATTATGTTTATATGCTTAGTATATAATTGTGATTGATTTGTATACATGATCAATAGAACATTTTTTGTTTTGTTTTTTCAATGAAATATTAGGTCTTTATTAACCAGGTGTGTGGCCTAGTTTTTGATACTTTGCTGACGGAGACAGATATAGCAGTATTCTAAAAGTCAGATTTACTCGATTAGCTCTTGAACCGTGAACATTATGAATTATACAGAGTATTTAAACATTATGGAGTATCATCCATAATTCTAATGGACTTATTGTAAAGTTATAAAAGTATCTTATTCCTCAAATGTTTCTTGTGATGAGGACTGCATTTCTGTATAGAACAACTGCATTTATTTTGGCAGGAATGTATGTTGTTCAGCTATTTTTTCATTAAAAACATGTATTTTAAAAAAAAACCTAACAGCTTTCTTAATTTTTTGCTCTCTCACACACACAGACACTTCTCTCATAATTATATTTTCTCTCTCTCTCTCTTTCTCTCTCTCTCTCTCTCTCTCTCTCTCTCTCTCTCTCTCTCTCTCTCTCTCTCATCACATAAGCACTTAGGAAAAAGACATATTTTCTTTCTTCAAATCTGTAAACCTCATTAAACTTAAAACCTCTCAAAACCGAAATTTTATTTTGGTCACAAGGGTTTTCGGTTTTTAGGGGTTTCACTGTATATAACTAACAATCTTCAATTCCTGATTGCAACTGTGATTTTATGCCATGATTTGCCGAAGGCAGCTTCCCCAACCCCTACCCAGGTCACCAGATATTGATCCCATGAACAGTTATTACATGTGATACTCCATTATATCAGGTAGAAGACCACTGTTATTTTGGCCTGGTAGTGCCTTGTGTGGAAAATGATAATGCAAAATCATTTTTATATTCCATTCCAATATTCCTTTTCCTAAAATATTTGTGCTCATGATTCCAAAAATTGGAAGCATATATAAACATGTACTTCCTGAGGGCTATTCCATTTTAAAGAATGTACCATGGGATAAAAGACATACCACAATGATGTTTGCAGGTTGATGTTCTTGTGCAGAAAGTATTTGATGTTAAGGACACCAAGGAAAAACTTCGTTTCATTTTGGGTCTAACTGAATTGCTCAAAAATATTACATCTTCCTCACATAATTTGAAAAAAGAAGTAATGTAATTTTATTATACCTCAGTTTTAGAATCCTGTCAGTCATTGTTTGAGATTCAAACACATGACATTTAACATATATTTCCTGGACATCTCCTCAGATATCCTTATATTGCCCTCAGGGTCACATATTTTTTCCTAGACATAACGATCATATTAACCCCAAATGTTCGGACCACTAGTACTCTCAGTTTTTCCTTAAAATCCAACTAACTGTGTAAATAATTGTTCAAAAAAGGTGTTTCATCACTCAGAATAAAATGACTCAGATTCTGTTTTTTATTTTCTTATTTAGGTAATTTCCCTTTTTCAGTAAAGTAGAAAGCGTATTCCCCATTGTTGGAGATTAAATGACAAATTGTCCATCCATAGCATATATCATGTTAACGTTAGGCAACAATTATATATTACCATAGTCCTGTATACTTGAAAGCATAACATTTTAGCATTGTCCAATTTTCTGGATATTGGGTAATTCAGCATATTTGCAACATAAATTTCTTGTGATAGGCTCTTTAGCAACAGGCATGTCATAAAACTTTACAGTATATAAATTTGTTATATGTCTTACTTTTTCTCAATCAAAAACAGGAAGGACCCACCATCAGGGCGAGTGGTGGCAGAGCTCGTAGAGGAATTCTTCACCTACATGGAGTCAAGGCCAGGATTTGTGGTGGACTCGGGTTCTGATGTATGTATGATAACACTCTTTAGTTATTATCTGCTCTCCTTAACTATAACCATTGATGTGTTTTCTCTGAATTTCCATGAAAGTCTAGTTATGACATGCTAAATCATGGTATGATAAAACATCAGCTTAATGTAGATAAATGACATCATTGGATTTATGGCATGCTTATTCATGGTATAATATGACATAAGCTTCATGTAGATAAAATTACATAACTGTAATTAAGACATGCTAAATCATGGTATACTATGACATAAGCTTCATGTAGATAAAATTACATAATTGTAGTTAAGACATGCTAAATCATGGTATAATATGACAAGCTTCATGTAGATAAAATTACATAACTGTAATTAAGACATGCTAAATCATGGTATACTATGACATAAGCTTCATGTAGATAAAATTACATAATTGTAGTTAAGACATGCTAAATCATGGTATAATATGACAAGCTTCATGTAGATAAAATTACATAACTGTAATTAAGACATGCTAAATCATGGTATACTATGACATAAGCTTCATGTAGATAAAATTACATAATTGTAGTTAAGACATGCTAAATCATGGTATAATATGACATAAGCTTCATGTAGATAAAATTACATAACTGTAATTAAGACATGCTAAATCATGGTATAATATGACATAAGCTTCATGTAGATAAAATTACATAACTGTAATTAAGACATGTTAAATCATGGTATAATATGACATAAGCTTCATGTAGATAAAATTACATAACTGTAATTAAGACATGCTAAATCATGGTATAATATAACATAAGCTTCATGTAGATAAAATTACATAACTGTAGTTATGTCATGCTAAATCATGGTATAATATGACATAAGCTTCATGTAGATAAAATTACATAACTGTAGTTAAGACATGCTCAATCATGGTATACTATGACATAAGTTTCATGTTGATAAAATTACTTAACTCTAGTTAAGACATGCTAAATCATGGTATACTATGACATAAGCTTCATTTAGATAAAATTACATAACTGTAATTAAGACATGCTCAATCATGGTATAATATGATATAAGCTTCATGTAGATAAATGACATAATTGTAGTTAAGACATGCTAAATCATGGTATAATATGACATAAGCTTCATGTAGATAAAATTACATAACTGTAATTAAGACATGCTAAATCATGGTATAATATGACATAAGCTTCATGTAGATAAATTACATAATTGTAGTTAAGACATGCTAAATCATGGTATACTATGACAAAAACTTCATGTAGATAAAATTACATAATTGTAGTTATGACATGCTAAATCATGGTATAATATGACATAAGTTTCATGTAGATAAATGACATAATTGTAGTTATGACATGCTAAATCATGGTATAATATGACATAAACTTCATGTAGATAAATGACATAATTGTAGTTATGACATGCTAAATAGTGTAATATGACATAAGCTTCATGTAGATAAATATATAATTATAGTTATGACATACTAAATCATGGTATTATATGAAATAGATTCATGTAAATAAATTAGATATAATGTGTAATCCAGCCAGCTACATGTATTTCATGCCTTTTGCATATGCATTAATTTCAAAGATTCTAGTTAAGAAATTACTTTATAACATTGCTTGGTATTATGTCACAATGTGTCTTACTACACTTATAGCATTGCTTGGTATTATATCACAATGTGTCTTACTACACTTATAGCATTGCTTGGTATTATGTCACAATGTGTCTTACTACACTTATAGCATTGCTTGGTATTATGTCACAATGTGTCTTACTACACTTATAGCATTGCTTGGTATTATATCACAATGTGTCTTACTACACTTATAGCATTGCTTGGTATTATGTCACAATGTGTCTTACTACACTTATAGCATTGCTTGGTATTATGTCACAATGTGTCTTACTACACTTATAGCATTGCTTGGTATTATATCACAATGTGTCTTACTACACTTATAACATTGCTTGGTATTATGTCACAATGTGTCTTACTACACTTATAGCATTGCTTGGTATTATGTCACAATGTGTCTTACTACACTTATAGCATTGCTTGGTATTATGTCACAATGTGTCTTACAACACTTATAGCATGAGGTGGCATTATGTTACAATGTGTCTTACTACACTTATAGCATGAGATTATATATTAAAGGGAATTTTATTTGACAGAATATTATTATAATAATGATAATCACATGTTTAAGATTACAATGTTTCTTTGTTCGTTTTGTTGGTTTTAATGGCTCTTTTAACACATTCTTGGTTATATCATGCAGAGGAAATTGGAGCTAAGTGCTTTTCCGAAGGATAAACTAAGGCAGCAGACCCGGGCTGCCCAGTGTGGGTATTGAATCCATGACTCGGATTATGAATCTGATGCTCTACCAACTAAGCGACCCAGTTCCCTTAAGATTTAAAATTGCTCCAGGTACCCTGTAGGGATCTAGAAAAAAATATATGATTAAAATTTACTCTGTTTAAAGAGAATTTAGAATATTGTGTAAGCAGCTTACTTAAATTCTCTACCAAATGAATTTCTCAATGGAGAAAGGAATATTTCTTTACAGAGATTGCATGTCTTAATTTATGAATAAAGGGAATTACATGCAGTTTGTTGTGTTTAAACAATTGCACACAGTTTGTCATGTTAAAACATTTACACACAGTTTATCAAATTAAAACAAGTACACATTTTGTGATGTTAAAACATTTACACAAAGTTTATCATGTTAAAACATTCATACACAGATTTTCATGTTAAAACATGTATACACAGATTGTCATGTGAAACCATTTATACACAGATTGTCATGTTAAAACATTAACAAGAAGATGCTGAAAGTTTCTGAACTGGAACTCATCCCTTTTTCTTCAGGGTATATCCATTCCGTAATCAATGATTCATACGTGTTATCACCTCTCCAGCAAAATGCTGAGCATTGAAAAAAGATGCTGGAGATCTTTCCTTACAGATAATTTCAGCGAATATTTACTCTTGAAGCTAATTTTTTTTAAGAGAGAAGAGCGGTTGATTTTTCTTTCTGTGCAATTATCTGCTGATATGTCTTCTTTCTATCTTTTGTATCAATCTAATATACAGACAGTAATATCTCCTATTTTATCACTCTGACACACCAGATGTCATATTTCCTATTGTATCACTCTGACATACCAGCTGTTATATCTCTTGTTGTATCACTCTGACACACCAGATGTTATATTTCCTATTGTATCACTCTGACACACCAGATGTTATATTTCCTATTGTATCACTCTGACACACCAGATGTTATATTTCCTATTGTATCACTCTGACACACCATTTGTCATATTTCCTATTGTATCACTGACATACTTTGAACTAATTACCTGCTGCTATGTCTTCTCTGTATCACTCAGACATACCAGCTGTTATATCTTCTCTGTATCAATCTGACATACCAGCTGTTATATCTCCTCAGTGTCAATCTGACATACCAGCTGTTATATCTCCTCAGTGTCACTCTGACATACCAGATGTTATAATTCCTATTGTATCACTCTGACATACCATCTGTTATATCTTCTATTGTTTTACTCTGACATACCATCTGTTATATCTTCTATTGTTTTACTCTGATATACCAGCTGTTATATCTCCTCAGTGTCACTCTGACATACCAGATGTTATATCTCCTATTGCATTACTCTTACATACCAGCTGTTATATCTCCTATTGTATTACTCTGACATATCAGCAGTTATTTCTCCTATTGTATTACTCTGACATATCAGCAGTTATTTCTCCTATTGTATTACTCTGACATATCAGCTGTTATATCTCCTATTGTATTACTCTGACATACCAGCTATTATATGTTGTATTATATTACTCTGACATACCAGCTGTTATATCTTCTCTGTATCACTCTGACATACCCACTGTTATATCTCCTATTGTATTACTCTGACATAACAGATGTTATATCTCCTATTGTATTACTCTATCGTATCAGATGTTATATCTCCTATTGTATTACTTTGACATACCAGCCGTTGTATCTTCTCTATATTATTCTGCTATATAAGCTATTATATTTCATATTCTATTACGCTGACATACCATCTGTTATATCTTCTATTGCTTTACTCTGACATACCAGCTGTTATATCTCCTCAGTGTCACTCTGACATACCAGATGTTATATCTCCTATTGTATTATTCTGACATATCAGCTATTATATCTCCTATTGTATTACTCTGACATATCAGCAGTTATTTCTCCTATTGTATTACTCTGACATATCAGCTGTTATTTCTCCTATTGTATTACTCTGACATATCAGCTGTTATATCTATTATTGTATTACTCTGAAATAACATGTTATATCTACTATTGTATTACTCTGACATATCAGCTGTTATTTCTCCTATTATATTACTCTGACATACCAGCTATTATATGTTTTATTGTATTACTCTGACATACCAGCGATTATATCTCCTCTGTATCACTCTGACATACCAGCTGTTAGATCTCCTATTGTATTACTCTGACATACCAGCTATTATATGTTGTATTGTATTACTCTGACATACCAGCTGTTATATCTTCTCTGTATCACTCTGACATACCAGCTGTTAGATCTCCTATTGTATTACTCTGACATATCAGCTGTTATATCTCCTATTGTATTACTCTGACATACCAGCTGTTATATCTCCTATTGTATTACTCTGACATATCAGCAGTTATTTCTCCTATTGTATTATTCTGACATATCAGCTATTATATCTCATATTTTATTACTCTGACATACCAGCTATTATATCTCATATTGTATTACTCTGACAGACCAGCTATATATCTCATATTGTATAACTCTGACATACCAGCTATTATATCTCATATTGTATTACTCTGACATACCAGCTATTATATCTCATATTGTATTACTCTGACACAACAGCTATTATATCTCATATTGTATTACTCTGACATACCAGTTATCATATCTCATATTGTAGCTTGTTACCATTCATTTACCATTAAACTCTGTTATTATCAAACAATTACAAATATTTTACTTACCAATAATTTACTTTTCAAAAACTAAAAGCTATGGAATTGTTTCCAAGTGATCCTCAATATATATGTCAAATTTAAATAACTCCTTATCACAGTATAATGTCCCAAATTTATATCATATGCTAGACAAATAATATTTTAGTTATTTTTGTCTTCAAGTGTAGTCATAACTGTGTTGTGAATATGTATTATATATGCTAAAAGTAATATTACTTTGTGGTAATGATTGGTTATAATTTGTCACCCTGTAACTTTATACTTATTTTTATTGTCATTCTGTTAATTTTTGTTTGGTCAGTCTGTATTTAGTTCTAAAGTGTTGTTTTGCATTTTTTTTTTTTCAAATGGGGGAAACATCATCTTCCACATGGAGACTCACACAAATGTGGGAAACATCATTTTCCACACAAAGAATGTCACAGATGTGGAAAACATCATTTCCCACAGGAAGACTCTCACAAATGTGGGATGTATAACATGTATGCTGATTTTATCCATCTATATTATGTTATATTCTCTGACTGTTGTTACAAGGAAATAAAGCTGAACTAGTATTATTTGTTTCTGTATTTACATAGACCCACAATGAGGAGATGAAAGGGTTTGTAGACAAAGTGGCCAAGTTATTACAGGAACATTACCCTGATGTTACCAAAATAGTTGTCAGCAAGTTTGTACCCTCAAAAGGTATTTTATGTATATTAAATTGACTGTGTTAAAGCTAGGTCTCATGTACAAGTTTGTACCCTCAAAAGGTATTTTATGTATATTAAATTGACTGTGTTAAAGCTAGGTCTCATGTACAAGTCAGTTTGTTGGTTGGTTTTTAACAGCACTTATCGCATGTTATTGACTATATCATGCAAAACAAAATGGAAGCTAAGTGTTCTTCCCAAGGGCAGAGAGAGAGAGATAATAATAGAGAAAGAAAGAGAGTTACATCAACTGAATTTAAGAGAGGAAGAATTATATCGCTGATAATGGTGACAGTAATCATGATCATGATGGTGATGGCCATCATCATGATGTTGATGGTGATCATGATTAATGGTGGTGCTGGTAATCATGATGATGTTGGTGATGGTGATCATGATGATGTTGACAGTGCTGGTAATAATGATGATGTTGGTGTTGGTAATCATGATAATGATGGTAATCATGATGATGATGACATTGGTAATCATGATAATGATGGTGATGGTGATCATGATGATGATGGTGATGGTAATCATGATAAGGATGGTGATGGTAATCATGATGATGATGGTGATGGTTGGAGGTGGTAACAGTAATAACAATTAAAATAATCATGCCCATGAACTAGATTTCTTTGATATATCTCATTTAAAGATGGGAGGAGAAACAGGAAATATTGGTAGACCTGTAGGAAGCTTTAGGACATATAGATAAATAAAATTATAAGGAAGACAGAGTTGTTATCTAAATCTTTACCCCAGAAACTAATTATAACTTTGACCCGAAATGATGATTTTTCAAGCACAATTTAAATGTCATTGACTATCATTTAATTTCTTGTTACAGAAAAGATTGTGAAGACAGACACAGGAAATTATCAGATTTTGATAGATGGATTGACAAAGTTAGTACGACCCATGATCAGGAGTATGTTTGTAGGTAGGTGCATGCAGACGGTACCTACAGTATGACCAAGTTAATGTGTCCCATGATCAGGAGCTTGTTTGTAGGTAGGTGCTTGCTGACAGGACCTACATTATGACCAGATTTGTATGTCCCATGGTCAGGAGCATGTTTGTAGATAGGTGCTTGCTGACAGTACCTACACTGTGACCATATTAGTACATCCCATGGTCAATAGCATGTTTTGTAGATAGATGCTTGCTGACAGTACTTACACTATGACCAAGTTAGTATGTCTCATGATCAGGAGCTTGTTTGTAATAAGGTGCTTGCTGACAGTACCTACAATATGAAGTTACTTTATTTACTCTTCTGTCTCTCCCACCTGCAGATATTGTAGACCAAGACGTGCCATAATACGAGGTAGATCATGGTCTATGATGTCAGGTTTGATTATCATTTCCACTGTGGCTGTTCATCTGCTGGAACAACAGATCTGGGTCTATGATGTGATTTTGATACTCATTAGTACAGCAAACACTGTAGATGTTCATCTGCTGATCAGGGTCTATGATGTTGGTTTGATTATTATTACCACTGAAGAACAGTATGTACCAACAGATCTGGGTTTATGATATCAGTTTGATCATTAATAACACAACAAAACATTGTAGATGTTCATTTGCTGTGCCATACATCTATATATGATCCCACTTTTATACCATACATCTACATATGATCCCACTTTGTGCCATACATCTTCAGATGATCCCGCTCTTGTACCATACATCTAGAGATTATCCCGCTCTAGCACCATATATCTATTGATGATCACACTCTGCGCCATACATCTACAGATGATCCCACTCTGTACCATAGATCTACATATGATCCCACTCTGTACCATACATCTACATATGATCCCACTTTGTGCCATACATCTACACATGATCCCACTCTGTGCCATACATCTACATATGATCACACTCTGTACCGTACATCTACACATGATCCCACTCTGTACCATACATCTACACATGATCCCACTTTGCGCCATACATCTACATATGATCCCACTCTGTGCCATACACCTGTTAATCATACAGGATTTGTTATGCTTCAGTTGTGCCACCATACTTAATAAAGACTTCTAGAAAACATATATTGTGCCACCATACTTAATACAGACTGCTAGAAAACATGTATTGTGCCATCATACTTAATAAAGACTTTCAGGAGATATATATTGTGCCATCATACTTACTACAGACTGCTAGAAAACATGTATTGTGCCACCATACTTAATAAAGACCATGCAGGAGATATATATTGTGCCACCATACTTAATAAAGACTTCTAGAAAACATATATTGTGCCACCATACTTAATACAGACTGCTAGAAAACATGCATTGTGCCATCATACTTAATAAAGACTTTTGGGAGATATATATTGTGCCACCATACTTAATAAAGACCTTGCAGGAGATATATATTGTGCCATCATACTTAATACATACTGCTAGAAGATATGTATTGTGCCACCATACTTAATAAAGATCATGCAGGAGATATATATTGTGCCACCATACTTAATAAAGACCTTGCAGGAGATATATATTGTGCCACCATACTTAATAAAGACCTTGCAGGAGATATATATTGTGCCATCATACTTAATAAAGACAATGCAGGAGATATATATTGTGCCACCATACTTAATACAGACTGCTAGAAAACATGTATTGTGCCACCATACTTAATACAGACTGCTAGAAAACATATATTGTGCCACCATACTTAATAAAAACCTTGCAGTAGATATATATTGTGCCACCATACTTAATACAGACTGCTAGAAAACATATATTGTGCCACCATACTTAATACAGACTGCTAGAAAACATATATTGTGCCATCATACTTAATACAGACTGCTAGAAAACATTTATTGTGCCACCATACTTAATACAGACTGCTAGAAAACATGTATTGTGCCATCATACTTAATAAAGACCTTGCAGGAGATATATATTGTGCCACCAGACTTAATAAAAACCTTGCAGGAGATATATATTGTGCCACCATACTTAATAAAAACTTTGCAGGAGATATATATTGTGCCACCATACTTAATAAAGACTTTGCAGGAGATATATATTGTGCAATAATACAATAATAAAGACCATGCAGGAGATATATATTGTGCAATCATACTTAATAAAGACTTTGCAGGAGATATATTCCATTGTTTTAACAGTGCTCTGAATAGGAGAAAGTGATGCATGTACTGCTGTGTTTATATCATCTTTTGTAAGAACTTTTCTTTCATTTTTAGCAGTTTTCAAATAGAAATATTGTCACAAAAAATATTTTTCCTGATTTCTTGATACAGAAATTGGAGTGTGATCCAAATAACTGTAATAAATTATGCATCTGATGTGTTATATTGATGCAATATGTAAAATATGAACATATTTGTCTACCCAATATTTATTATTACTATCCCCAGGTTACATGAGGATGGACACACTGCTGTACGTATGGGATCAGTATGTGATTGGCCTTGACACGCCAGGGTTCAATGTGGAATGGCTGTCCATTGTAACTGCCATCACACTGGGACTACTTAAGGAACAACTTAAGGAATGTACATCTGTAAGTTAGTTCATATTAACCTATTAGTATGTTCTTATTAATGCATTCATCAAAATCTTACTTTGCCTATACACCTATTTATTGTGTTATCTGTTGATTTTATGAATTATAAAAGTCATGTACATGTACAGTAGTCCCTGTTACAAACATCAGCAGGGCTCG
The DNA here is from genome assembly GCA_029931535.1 of Margaritifera margaritifera. Classification (NCBI taxonomy): domain Eukaryota; kingdom Metazoa; phylum Mollusca; class Bivalvia; order Unionida; family Margaritiferidae; genus Margaritifera; species Margaritifera margaritifera. The sequence goes on along the minus strand of JAQPZY010001507.1, from coordinate 1,225,796 downwards.
AATATTCACTAGCCCATCTAAAAATGGTGAATGAAAATTTTGTTAGTTGAGTTAATTTCCAATACTGATTCAGGTTTGAAAAGTGTTTCTCTTGAACTAATAAAGGATGTTCCATTGAGAATATTACAGACTTTGTTAATTTAATGTCTACTTTCTAGCAGAAGTTTGTTTTCCATTTGTTTTGTTTTAATCCAGTTCATACAGGTGCTTTGCTTTCACTCTTCAGTACTAATTAATACTTATTGGAGAAAACTGGTCTCAATCTGTAATCACTTACACTGGTGTTAGAAGGGTTTGAGAATAAGGTCCAGAAATCAACCTTTCACATGATCAAATTTAGATCATTAACATCATCAAATTTAGGTCATTAACTTTCTATCATAGGTTGTTGAGTAAAAGTTTATTCTGGGTGAGTAAAAATGTTTTGTGCTTGACGGATTAGGCAAGTGGACTTTACAGATTTTTTAATCCCTGTATCACAATTGCAAATTTCTAGATGTAGATACCATACCAACTTTGTATTCCATACATTCCATGATTATGAACAGAATACCCCATTATAGTGAAGGAAATAGTGTGGATCCAATTGGGAGATCAATATTAGCAAGGAACCACCATCCATGCATCATCTCTCATCTCTTGTTCCCACTATTATCAGTTTATATCATCATTATTGCAGTTGTCATTGCTTTGTTTGTTATTGCTTTTCTAAATAATAAATTTAAAAGCTTTACTTGCTCAAAATTGATTGAATTGTTATGATTGTTTTGTAATGTGTTCCTTTAATTTCTACTTCCAGCCAAACACTATGGAGGTTATGCTGAAACAGGAAGCCCCCAAACTAACCATTGCACAGTTCCAATACGAGGTGAGCTGGATTGTGTTTTTGGTAGCCAACTATCAAGGAATTGTTCTACTTAGAAAATTGAAGTGACTGCTTCAGGACAAATGTGGTTTTGCCTAAGGTTTAAAAATTAAATGTTTATAATTTATAATTTATGTATGACAGATTGTGCATGTACATGGTTAGGTTTTGGTTTGGTGTTTTATGGCACAACAACATTTTAAGGTTATATCATGCAAGGTAAGTAGAGTAAAGTATCTTGCACAAGGACAAACCATGATAGCCAATCCAGGCTAATCAAATCTTGCACAAGGACAAACCATGATAGCCAATCCAGGCTAATCAAATCTTGCACAAGGGCAAACCATGATAGCCAATCCAGGCTAATCAAATCTTGCACAAGGACAAACCATGATAGCCAATCCAGGCTAATCAAATCTTGCACAAGGACAAACCATGATAGCCAATCCAGGCTAATCAAATCTTGCACAAGGACAAACTATGATAGCCAATCTGTGTTAATCAAATCTTGCCCAAGGACAAACCATGATAGCCAATCCAGGCTGATCAAATGGTGGGAATTGAACCAACATTTTTCAGGTCATGGATCTTTAACCAAAGAGACGTTGCACCTGTCTCTGTGTGTGTACATAAACTGTTGGTTGGTATTCTTTTCAAGTAGGCAATGATGGGGTCTCTTTACAAGTCCTCTGTGTGATCCAATCTCAGGATTAGTGTAATAAATATGGTGTCTTTAAAAGTCTTCTGTGTGATCTGATCTCATGATTAGTGTAAATTGTGGTATCTTTACAAGTCTTCTGTGTGATCCAATCTCATGATTAGTGTAAATATGTGGTATCTTTACAAGTCTTCTGTGTGATCCGATCTCATGATTAGTGTAAATATGTGGTATCTTTACAACTCTTCTGTGTGATCCGATCTCATGATTAGTGTAAATATGTGGTATATTTACAAGTCTTCTGTGTGATCCAATCTCATGATTAGTGTAAATATGTGGTATCTTTACAACTCTTCTGTGTGATCCAATCTCATGATTAGTGTAAATATGTGGTATCTTTACAAGTCTTCTGTGTGATCCAATCTCATGATTAGTGTAAATATGTGGTATCTTTACAACTCTTCTGTGTGATCCGATCTCATGATTAGTGTAAATATGTGGTATATTTACAAGTCTTCTGTGTGATCCAATCTCATGATTAGTGTAAATATGTGGTATCTTTACAATTCTTCTGTGTGATCCAATCTCATGATTAGTGTAAATATGTGGTATCTTTACAACTCTTCTGTGTGATCCGATCTCATGATTAGTGTAAATATGTGGTATCTTTACAACTCTTCTGTGTGATCCAATCTCATGATTAGTGTAAATATGTGGTATCTTTACAACTCTTCTGTGTGATCCGATCTCATGATTAGTGTAAATATGTGTTATCTTCACAAGTCTTCTGTGTGATCCAATCTCTGGATTAGTGTACAGCTTATAACCTTTTCCAGCTTTGTCATAAATGAAGGAATTATTAAATTCTTCTATATATAAAAGAAGAAAAGAAAAAGAAAATTAAAAGAAATAATTTTTCTGCTGTTATAACCATAACCCTTCTTTTTTACACACATAGTATATATTAAAGCCTTGCTGTTGACCTTGGAAGCATTTTATTTGGTATTTCCATACTCTTTATTAGTGACGTGTGTAATTGAGAGTCCGAACACTTAGTCTCCTCTGGACTTTGCTATTTTTGGTTAGATGTGTAACTGAGAGACTGAACATTTAGTCTACTTTGGGCCTTGCTCATTATTGGTGACATGTGTAACTGAGAGTCTGAACACTTAGTCTACTCTGGACCTTGCTCATTATTGGTGACATGTGTAACTGAGAGTCTGAACATTTAGTCTGCTCTGGGCCTTGCTCATTATTGGTGACATGTGTAACTGAGAGTCTGAACACTTAGTCTACTCTGGGCCTTGCTAATTATTGGTGACAGGTGTAACAGAGTATGAACACCTAGTCTACTCTGGGCCTTGCTCATTATTGGTGACATGTGTAACTGAGAGTCTGAACACTTAGTTTATTCTGGTCCTTGCTCATTATTGGTGACATGTGTAACTGTGAGTCTGAACATTTAGTCTACTCTGGGCCTTGCTCATTATTGGTGACATGTGTAACTTATAGTCTGAACACTTAGTCTACTCTGGGCCTTGCTCATTTTTGGTGACATGTGTAACTGAGAGTCTGAACACTTAGTCTACTCTGGGCCTTGCTCATTTTTGGTGACATGTGTAACTGAGAGTCTGAACACTTAGTCTACTCTGGGCATTGCTCATTTTTGGTGACATGTGTAATTGAGAGTCTGAACAGATAGTCTAGGCCTTGTTCATTTAAGGTAAAATATTTTGTTTTTCTTTTGTTGTTGTTGTTGTTAATACTCTGATATTTTAAGCTGCCTAGGCTAACATGCCACAGAATCTTTCTAAAAATTCTTCTCCATTTGGTGACCAGATTACAGATTTCATAGCTAACCATAATGAGGTATTCTAACTAATGCCTAAATCTGCTGAGGAGAAGTAAGATATTGATCCACTTTACATGTGCATAAGTTTTAAATGGTTAGCTGGTCTAGTAGCGCCAGTCCTAGTCACATCATCTTGCTTGAACTTAATGATTGTAATAGCGTATTTCAAATTACTTGAAATTGCTACATGGATAATAAGGCCAAAGTGACCCATTTTTTAGACATGAGCATCCTGCTTTTATAATAGGGTGGATTCTAATTGTCAGGAAATTTTACTTCTCATTATTTCCTCTTGGCTAAAACTGGCCTTAGCAAATACTGAGTCTGTGTCTATTTTATTGCTGCATTAGGACTTACACTTTTATTTTTGAATTTAAATGCAAGCAGATGAATATAGTTCACTGAATTAAATGATGTTTTTGATTGTTTTTAATGTATAAAACAATAGATTCAGTGCCTCAAATGTCTTCATATTACAGGTGAAGAAACATCACTATCAGAAGCTGTGGTCCATGTTACATCAGGATGGCAAGGCAGCCATGCCCGTACTAGACCCAACACAAGGTACAGTGAGCTTGTATAAAGTCCAATTTTTTCGTGTACAGTAGCTGCATCCATTATATTGACCGTATTGCAAAGATATTCTGTCTTAAGGATTGATGATACCCATTTGTCCATCTGGCATCAACCCATTTGTCTATCTGGCATCAACCCATTTGTCCATCTGGCATCAACATTCAGGTTAAGGTTAGTGTTTAGGTCATTTACTCAGAAACTGTTACTTCTCGAGTCACATAAGTTGGTATTTTCGTATGTCCTGTGGAGTACACTACACCTTTTAGTGAAAATATAGGTCATTGTGACCTATATTTTGCAGTCCAGTTTGTTTTTTGTTAATCTTTATGTTTGACTCATTTTCTCAGGCATTATTGCCTATGGAGTCACATAACTTGGTATGCAGCTGCATCATGAGGTGTACTACAGCATCTGAAAATTAGGTCAGTGTGACCAATCTTTCATGATTAAGTGATTTTTGCTTACCATTTGCTTGGCCTCAGTTTCTCTTGATTAGGATTCATGTTTAAGGTCATTTCTTTAGATATTATTGCTCAATGAGTCAGATAAGTTGATATTTAGACGTGTCAACCCGTGGTTCAAAGGAACCAAAAATCTCCAAAGATTGATACCCCATGAACAAAAATGAATTTACATCCATGATTTGGAATCTGGCCATATTACCTTTTTGTTTTCCTTGTTCATCATAATAGTTAAAATTATCAGTTGCCAAATGATTGTTACATAGAGGGATATTACCAGTTGCCACATGATCGGTACTAGAAGGACAATGCCAGTTGCCAGATGATTAGTACCTAGAGGGACATTACCAGTTGCCACATGGATTTCAATGTTTTCTATTCTTATATACTATTTTTAATTACCACTGTTCATAACAAGCAACGTGTAGCATCTAATGTTTAGTTGTCCATATCTTGGAATGCTTGACTGTATAACCTTGTTCCTCTGGTGCCCCATTAGTTGTCAATATATTGGAATGCATGGCTGTTGTCTTTGGTTCATACTTGTTCCAAAAACATATAACCTTCTCCCTTTGGTGCCCAATTACTTTAAATATACAGACCACTTGCAACAAATACAAAATATATTTTTATAAGTCTCATATCATTAAAGGATTGATGGAAATTTTAAGTCTCATATCATTATAGGATTGATGGAAATTATAAGTCTCATATCATTATAGGATTGATGGAAATTATAAGTCTCATATCATTATAGGATTGATGGAAATTATTAATCTCATATCATTATAGGATTGATAGAAATTATAAGTCTCATATCATTATAGGATTGATGGAAATTATAAGTCTTGTATCATTATAGGATTGATGGAAATTATTAATCTCATATCATTATAAGATTGATGGATATTATAAGTCTCATATCATTATAGGATTGATGGAAATTATAAGTCTCATATCATTATAGGATTGATGGATATTATAAGTCTCATATCATTATAGGATTGATGGAAATTATCATTATAGGATTGATGGAAATTATAAGTCTCATATCATTATAGGATTGATGGAAATTATAAGTCTCATATCATTATAGGATTGATGGATATTATAAGTCTCATATCATTATAGGATTGATGGAAATTATCATTATAGGATTGATGGAAATTATAAGTCTCATATCATTATAGGATTGATGGAAATTATAAGTCTCATCATTATAGGATTGATGGAAATTATAAGTCTCATATCATTATAGGATTGATGGAAATTATAAGTCTCATATCATTATAGGATTGATGGAAATTATAAGTCTCATATCATTATAGGATTGATGGAAATTATAAGTCTCATATCATTATAGGATTGATGGAAATTATAAGTCTCATATCATTATAGGATTGATGGAAATTGTTAATCTCATATCATTATAAGATTGATGGATATTATAAGTCTCATATCATTATAGAATTGATGGAAATTATAAGTCTCATATCATTATAGGATTGATGGAAATTATAAATCTCATATCATTATAGGATTGATGGAAATTATCATTATAGGATTGATGGAAATTATAAGTCTCATATTATTATAGGATTGATGGAAATTATAAGTCTCATTTCATTATAGGATTGATGGAAATTAGATAAGTCTCATATCATTATAGGATTGATGGAAATTATAAGTCTCATATCATTATAGGATTGATGGAAATTATAAGTCTCATATCATTATAGGATTGATGGAAATTATTAATCTCATATCATTATAGGATTGATAGAAATTATAAGTCTCAAATCATTATAGGATTGATGGAAATTATAAGTCTTGTATCATTATAGGATTGATGGAAATTATTAATCTCATATCATTATAAGATTGATGGATATTATAAGTCTCATATCATTATAGGATTGATGGAAATTATAAGTCTCATATCATTATAGGATTGATGGATCTTATAAGTCTCATATCATTATAGGATTGATGGAAATTATCATTATAGAATTGATGGAAATTATAAGTCTCATATCATTATAGGATTGATGGAAATTATAAGTCTCATATCATTATAGGATTGATGGATATTATAAGTCTCATATCATTATAGGTTTGATGGAAATTATCATTATAGGATTGATGGAAATTATAAGTCTCATATCATTATAGGATTGATGGAAATTATAAGTCTCATCATTATAGGATTGATGGAAATTATAAGTCTCATATCATTATAGGATTGATGGAAATTATAAGTCTCATATCATTATAGGATTGATGGAAATTATAAGTCTCATATCATTATAGGATTGATGGAAATTATAAGTCTCATATCATTATAGGATTGATGGAAATTATAAGTCTCATATCATTATAGGATTGATGGAAATTGTTAATCTCATATCATTATAAGATTGATGGATATTATAAGTCTCATATCATTATAGGATTGATGGAAATTATAAGTCTCATATCATTATAGGATTGATGGAAATTATAAATCTCATATCATTATAGGATTGATGGAAATTATAAGTCTCATATTATTATAGGATTGATGGAAATTATAAGTCTCATTTCATTATAGGATTGATGGAAATTAGATAAGTCTCATATCATTATAGGATTGATGGAAATTATAAGTCTCATATCATTATAGGATTGATGGAAATTATAAGTCTCATATCATTATAGGATTGATGGAAATTATAAGTCTCATATCATTATAGGATTGATGGAAATTATAAGTCTCATATCATTATAGGATTGATGGAAATTATAAGTCTCATATCATTATAGGATTGATGGAAATTATAAGTCTCATATCATTATAGGATTGATGGAAATTAGATAAGCAGTCATATACCTATAGATTTTGTTTTTATTTTATTTTAGTCTTCATGTCTACTCACTGTTGACTATTTATGGTAAGAAAATTGTTTTTCTGTACCGCAGCTGGAGAAGTCTTACATTGTAAGTGTAATAAACTCACAACTTCTCAGTTCATGTTACTCAGCAATCTTTTGATCTAGGTCAGAACAAACAAATGAAAATCTTAATATGCAATTTTTGCTATACATTTTGTTTTGAGAATATTCAAAAGAAAAAAAAGTTAATTTGCTTGCAAATGAACCTACAGTTAATTTACTTGCAAATGAACCTATACTGCATTATGTTTATTTCACAAACATTTTTTTTCCATCACCAAAAAGAGAAAAATAGGAAAACAAAAGTGCTTTTCTTTCTCCAGGCATCTTTTGCTATGTAATCATTTTTTAAACAAATTTCAGCCATTCATCCACCATGGCGACACTGGTATAATGATGTGATTCCTCCATATACTAAGCCGCAGGATCGGAGACGTGCTCGAGAAGAGAGAGAAGCAGAAAGGGAAAGGTATAACTGCTCTTGTTAAAAATCCTCACTTTTCAAGCATAAATCACATTGGTCCTTTCAAATTTAGGGTTTTTTAGAAATAGTTCTTGAAATCCTCACTCTTCAAGCATAAATCACATTGGTCCTTTCAAATTTAGTGTTTTTTAGAAATTGTTCCTGAAATCATTACTCATCAAGCATAAATCAGAATGGTCCTTTCAAATTTAGTGTTTTTTAGAAATCATTCTTGAAATCGGCACTCATCAAGCATAAATCAGAATGGTCCTTTCAAATTTAGTGTTTTTTATAAATAGTTCTTGAAATTTTCAAGCATAAATCAGAATGGACGTTTCAATTTTTTTTTTTTAATTTAGAAATAGTCCTGAAATCTACACTCTTCAAGCATAAATCACAATGGTCCTTTCAAATTTAGTGTATTTGAGAAATAGTTCTTGATCTATTCATGAAATGACTTATTGATCTTATCACTAATTGATTGATTACCAGTAGTTACTGTGTAGCCAATTATTTGCATAATTATTTTGCAGTGTTTACATTTTTTGATCTGTACATCAGACATTATTGACATTTTTTGGCAATATAGGTCTCAACTTTAATGAAATGTCCATGTTTTTTTTATTATCATAGAAGAATGATTGATTGACTTACAGACTTAGTCAGCATTTCACTTACAGACTTAGTCAGCATTTTACTTACAGACTAAGTCAGCATTTCACTTACATACCACATCAGCATTTCACTTACAGACTTGGTCAGCATTTCACTTACAGACTTAATCAGCATTTCACTTACAGACTTAGTCAGCATTTCATTTACAGACTTAGTCAGAATATCACTTACAGACTAAGTCAGCATTTCACTTACAGACTAAGTCAGCATTTCACTTACAGACTAAGTCAGCTTTCACTTACAGACTAAGTCAGCATTTCACTTACAGACTAAGACAGCATTTCACTTACAGACGAAGTCAGCATTTCACTTAGAGACTTAGTCAGCATTTCACTTACAGACTTAGTCAGCATTTCACTTACATACTAAGTCAGCATTTCACTTACAGACTTAGTCAGCAGAGAAAGAGTGCAGAGCATCACAAGCAAGAAATATCAGAGAAGACAAGGAGGTAAACTGTTTGTATTTTCCTTGTAAAGTTTACTGCTGTGATATTTTCACAAAATCACACAGTTGTCATGCATTTTCAATTTGTCACTTGTAACATTGTTGCAAAAGTATAAATGCATGTTCAATTTGTCACTTGTAACATTGTCACATAAGCATACATGCATTTTCAGAGGTTAAATTCATATATTATAGTTTGAAATTTAATCAAAGTTGAGGATGAAATAATGTTAACAATCCTAAATCTACTTGATTAAACCTACTAAATATTCATGGAGTTTTGAGTCAAACAATTAGAAATAAAAAAATTTATTTACGTATGGCTTAGTATTATTAATACAATTCAAACAGCTCTCATTGAATTTTTTATAATGTCTCTTTCAATGTGCCTGTTAGTACCCCCTATTTCTGTATCCTCCATTTGTCCATCTTTTCATCCATCTGTATACCTATCCATCCATTGTTGCATGTCTGTCTGTCTATATTTACTCAGAGAAGAGGAGGAAGAGAACATGAAGAGGACAGCTGAAGACAGAGATAGGGTAGAGCAAGAGAGAATGGCTCTAGAAGACCAACTGGCTGAGGTAAAAATTTACATATAGTTGTCCCTAGCAATGGAAGACATTGACACATAGTGGTCCCTAGCTCTAACACTGTTAAGGTAAACCGAAGACATTTACATATCGTGGTCTCTAGCTATAACACTGATAAGGTAAACCGAAGACATTTACATATCGTGGTCTCTAGCTATAACACTGATAAGGTAAACCGAAGACATTTACATATCGTGGTCTCTAGCTATAACACTGATAAGGTAAACAGAAGACATTTATATATCGTTGTCTCTAGCTGTAACACTGTTAAGGTAAACAGAAGACATTTACATATCATTGTCTCTAGCTGTAACACTGTTAAGGTAAACAGAAGACATTTATATATCGTGGTCTCTAGCTGTAACACTGTTAAGGTAAACAGAAGACATTTACATATCGTTGTCTCTAGCTGTAACACTGTTAAGGTAAACAGAAGACATTTATATATCGTGGTCTCTAGCTGTAACACTGTTAAGGTAAACAGAAGACATTTACATATCGTTGTCTCTAGCTGTAACACTGTTAAGGTAAACAGAAGACATTTATATATCATGGTCTCTAGCTATAACACTGATAAGGTAAACCGAAGACATATACATATCGTGGTCTCTAGCTATAACACTGTTAAGGTAAACAGAAGACATTTACATATCATGGTCTCTAGCTATAACACTGTTAAGGTAAACCGAAGACATGTACATATCGTGGTCTCTAGCCATAACACTGTTAAGGTAAACAGAAGACATTTACATATAGTGGTCTCTATCTATAACACTGTTACGGTAAACAGAAGACATTTACATGTAGTGGTCTCTATCTGTTAAGGTAAATGGAAGACATTTATATATAGTAGTCCCTAGCTATAACACTGTTAAGGTAAACCAAAGACATTTACATATCGTGGTCCCTAGCTATAACACTGTTAAGGTAAACAGAAGACATTTACATATCGTGGTCTCTATCTATAACACTGTTAAGGGAAATGGAAGACATGTACATATCGTGGTCTCTAGCTATAACCCTTTTAAGGTAAACTGAAGACATTTACATATAGTGGTCCCTAGCTGTAACATTGTTAAGGGAAATGGAAGACATTTACATATAGTGGTTCCTAGCTATAACACTGTTAAGGGAAATGGAAGACATTTATATATAGTGGTCCCTAGCTATAACACTGTTAAGGGAAACAGAAGACATTGACATATAGTAGTCCCTAGCTGTAACATTGTTAAGGGAAATGGAAGACATTTACATATAGTAGTCCCTAGCTATAACACTGTTAAGGGAAATGGAAGACATTTATATATAGTGGTCCCTAGCTATAACACTGTTATGGGAAACTGAAGACATTTACATATAGTGGTTCCTAGCTATAACACCGTTAAGGGAAATGGAAGACATTTACCTATAGTGGTCCCTAGCTATAACACTGTTAAGAGAAATGGAAGACATTTACATATAGTGGTCCCTAACTATAACACTGTTAAGGGAAATGGAAGACATTGACATATAGTGGTCCCTAGCTATAACACTGTTAAGGGAAATGGAAGACATTTATATATAGTGGTTCCTAGCTATAACACTGTTAAGGGAAATGGAAGACATTGACATATAGTGGTCCCTAACTATAACACTGTTAAGGGAAATGGAAGACATTGACATATAGCGGTTCCTAGATATAACACTGTTAAGGGAAATGGAAGACATTGACATATAGTAGTCCCTAGCTATAACACTGTTAAGGGAAATGGAAGACATTTATATATAGTGGTTCCTAGCTATAACACTGTTAAGGGAAATGGAAGACATTTATATATAGTGGTTCCTAGCTATAACACTGTTAAGGGAAATGGAAGACATTGACATATAGTGGTCCCTAGCTATAACACTGTTAAGAGAAATGGAAGACATTGACATAAAGTAGTCCCTAGCTATAACACTGTTAAGGGAAATGGAAGACATTTATATGTAGTGGTTCCTAGCTATAACACTGTTAAGGGAAATGGAAGACATTTATATATAGTAGTCCCTAGCTATAACACTGTTAAGGGAAATGGAAGACATTGACATATAGTAGTCCCTAGCTATAACACTGTTAAGGGAAATGGAAGACATTTATATATAGTGGTTCCTAGCTGTAACACTGTTAAGAGAAATGGAAGACATTGACATATAGTAGTCCCTAGCTATAACACTGTTAAGAGAAATGGAAGACATTTATATATAGTGGTTCCTAGCTATAACACTGTTAAGGGAAATGGAAGACATTTATATATAGTGGTTCCTAGCTATATCAATGTTATGGGAAACCATAAAAGTGTGCCATGTTATAAGTGAGGTTGCTTTATACTGAGGAAGGTTTAATCCCAAAACTACATGCATCCCCAAAAATGGGATCCATGACCATACACATGTTATATAAGGGAGTGTGTTATACTGAGATGCTTGATAGTAAGCCAAGCCCAGGCAGGTGTTATATAAGGGAATTTGTTATACTGAGATGCTTGATAGTAAGCCAAGCCCATGCATGTGTTATATAAGGGACTTTATTATACTGAAAAGCTTGATAGTAAGCCAAGCCCATGTATGTGTTATATAAGGGACTTTGTTATGTTGACATGTTTGATAGTAAGCCATGTTCATACATGTGTTATATAAGGGACTGTGTTATACTGAGGTTCTTGATAGTGAGCCTTGTCCATCCATGTGTTATATAAGGGACTGTGCTATTCCAAGGTTCTTGATAGTGAGCCTTGTCCATCCATGTGGTATATAAGGGACTTTGCTATACTGAGGTGCTCAGTACTGAGCCAAGACCATCAATGTGGTATATAAGGGACTTTGCTATACTGAGGTGCTTGATAGTTAGGGGCCATATATGTGTTAGATAAAAGAATGTGTTATAGTGAGGTGCCTGAGACTGCGCCATGATCATACATGTGTTATATAAGATATGGTGCTATGTAAGGGATGTGTTATATAAAGGACTGTGTTATACTGAGGTGATTTATACTGAGTCATGACCATACATTTGTTATATAAGGGACTGTGCTATACTGAGGTACTTGATACTGAGCTATGATTATATGTGTTATATAAGATAATGTGCTATATAAGGGACTGTGTTATACTGTGGTTCTTGATACTGAGCCAATATCATGTGTGTAATATAAGATAATGTGTTATATAAGGGACTGTGTTATACTGTGGTTCTTGATACTGAGCTATGATTATATGTGTTATACAAGATACTGTGCTATATAAATGAGTTATGTTATACTGTGGTTCTTGATACTGAGCCAATATCATGTGTGTAATATAAGATAATGTGCTATATAAGGGACTGTGTTATATAGGGGACTGTGTTATATAAGGGACAATGTTATACTGAGGTGATTTATACTGAGCCATGACTATACATGTGTTATATAAGGAACTTTGTTATACTGAGGTGCTTGATAGTTAGGGGCCAGACGTGATAGATAAGAGAATTTGTTATAGTGATTTGCCTGATACTGAGCCATGATCATATGTGTGTTATATAAGATACTGTGCTATATAAGGGACTGTGTTATACAAGGGACAGTGTCATAATGACGTGATTGATACTGAGCCATGACTATACATGTGTTAGATAAGGGACTGTGCAATATCGAAATGCTTGACAGTGATGGTCCACTATATAATGATAGAAAAATAGGAAATAAATGAGATGATAACTATATTTGATCGATTTTTTAAACTCTGATTCTCATCATTTTTAAACCTCAGACAACAATATTAATCTGTTCAAATATCACAAGAAAATTAAATGACCAGTTTATTAGTTTGGTCAGGCATTAGTCACTTGCAGTGAAATGACCATTTAATTGATTATATTATATGTGATAGATTTTGTCAAAATTCAGTTAATTGATTATAATATATGTGATAGATTTGGTCAAAATTCAGTACTGCACCATTCCTGCTACTTCAGACTTCTGACTATTTAAGAATTTTTTTTAGCAAGACACCATGTGGACAGATTAATTGATTATTAATCAGTCATTGATCAGTTTGCAGAAACTAATGATCAACCATGTAATTTAATCCAGTTCCCAACACAGTTTGTTATTATAGACATGGTATAACATATAAGAGTGTTTACAGAGTCCATTATATGTAGAATCTTGAGAGTTGAGATATGTATTGCAAGACAAAGTCTGTCCAGGTAGTAATTATGCAGAACAAAATCTGTCCAGAGAGTAATTATGCAGGACAATATCTGTCCCCTGAGTAACTATGCATGACAATGTTTGCATCCAGAGTAATTATGCAGGACAATATCTGTTCCTGGAATAATCATGCAGGACATAGTCTATCCCTAGATTAATTATGCAGGATAAAGTCTGTCCATAGAGTAATTAATCAGGACAAAATATGTTTCAAGAGTAATTATGCAGGACAATGTCAGTCTCCACAGTAATTATGCAGGACAAACTCTGTCCCAAGAGTAATATGCAGGACAAAGTCTGTCCATACAGTAATTAAGCAGGACAAAGTGTTTCACTAGAGTAATTATGCATTGTTTCATATTCTTCAAAATGTAAAAGTAAAATTTCTATGAATTAAGATTCCTCGATAAATTTTTTAAAATTGTCTGCTTCTTGATTTTTTTGTGAGAAAAGTATTTTCTTTGATTTAGGAGCGACGCAGGAGGAAAGAGGAAGAGAAGCGAAACCAGGAGGAGAAGGAGAGGCTGATGATGGAGATCAACTTTCTTAAGAGTCAGAGACAGGTCAGGGAACCAGTCTTAGTCTTCTGTCATATGAACCAGTCTATTTTTGTGTTACATAAACTTTACAACCAATAGATTTTGTAATTAGTGACTGTTATTCAATGTTTCCTCAGCATAACATAACAATTTGGGATACATACATATTGTTCATTATAATTAAGTGTTCATTATAAAGGAGTGTTCTGTGTATATATCTATTTGTTGGGGAATCATTTTAGAAGACATTTTTTTAGATTTGATCTATTAGATACAGGTATCTTTTGGCTGTTTTTATTTCTTGAAGTAAAACTGTATTTCTGTATTGGACTGTCTTTATCAGCTCATACAAGAAAGATTGACTGTAATAGGAGATTGATGTACGTTGCATGCACAATGTAAATAGATCACTGTGACCTACAGTATTAGACTGTTTATATTAGCTTCTATTCAAGACAAAGGTTGACTATAATAGACTGTCCATGTTAGCTTTAATTCAAGACAAAGTTTGACTATAATAGTAGGAGAATGCTGTACCTGGCATGCATGATATAAAGAGAACAGTGCATCCAACAAGAATCTATTTTTATTGATGATATCATGTCCCCCTTTCTGCTTTCTCTGCATGCATAGTTAAGGGGATGAGGTGATTGACCAAATCATACAAGCAGTGGTTTTAATACAAAATGTGTGATCTTAAAAGACAATAACAATAACTTGCTTCAAATAATTGATTTCATCTGCTCCTTGGATATCCTTCTTCAGTCAGATATGGATTATACTAGTAGGGCCTGTGCAGATATATCAGACACTTTGTAGGTTTGACCAGAGAGGGGGCTTCACACTCAGAAGCCGATTTGTGGACATTTTTATTTTGAATATTGGCAGCTAAAACTTGGGGCAATATGTGAGTAATAGTTTTAAAACATATTGTAGTTAAATTTTTGCAGCGATCATACTTACTTTGGCAAAGCATGCCAGAAAGAAATAGATATGCAGATACATCATAGTTACTTTGGTAAAGTATGCCAGAAAGAAATAGATATGCAGATACATCATAGTTATTTTGGCAAAGTATGCCAGAAAGAAATAGATATGCAGATACATCATAGTTACTTTGGCAAAGTATGCCAGAAAGAAACAGATATGCTGATACATCAGACTGCATTGTATCACATGTGCAAAATTCCATGCGACCACTGACCAAACCTATTGAGTTATTGCTATATGGGACATTGTCATTGGATGGTACTACTGAACTATTGAGTTATCACTAAATGGTACATTGTCCTTGGAGGGTACACTAAACTAGTGAGTTATTGCAAAATGGTACATTATCCTCAGAGGATACAACTAAAGTTTTGGCAAAACTAGATTATAGTGATTACAGACACTTTTGTATGCAGAATCATGAAATTTGATCAGTGTGTACACTTTTGTGTGCAGAATCATGAAATTTGATGAGTGTGTACACTTTTGTATGCAGAATCATGAAATTTGATGGGTGTGTACACTTTTGAAATCACCACAGGCAGAAAGTACAAGAAGGTAGACATGACATACAGGTACCTTCATGCTTCATTGAATATTTCCTTTTTTTGCATTTACTTGTAGCAGTTTCCTAGACACTGTTGCATGTATGATCAAGAAACTTTATGTGTGCATTCACCTTTGTCACTTATGTTAGCACCCATAAAAAGGAAATTGTGGTTGTAATGACCAACTTTTCTTGCTTAAGTGGCTGTGCTAAGTTTCTGTATTATGTACTTAGCAACAGACCTTCAAGTTCTAGTCCCAAATTATAAGCATGGTAGAAAGGAAAAATCTGTAATCTTGCTTGATATAATGGATAAGAAGAACTGTAACAACTCTGTTTAATGCAATTTCACTTGGTACTTTCCTAAAGTACCAATTCTTGTAAAATGTCGGTTATCCAGACCCACTGGGGAACATATATGTTATCTGGATAATTGATTGTCAGGATGATCAAATTTTTGTCAAAAAGTAGAATTGTGAATGGATATATCTGGATTAAATTGGTCTGACAGTTGTGCATTTCATTGTACATGTATCACCAATTAAGTAAGTAGTAATATTTTGTAGACATGTTACATGTTTAAAAGTAGAAAAAGTAGAACTGTGAATGGATATAACTGGATTAAATTGGTCTGACAGTTGTACATTTCATTGTACATGTATCACCAATTAAGTGAGTATTAACATTTTGTAGACATGTTACATGTTTAAGAGTAGAAAAAGTAGAACTGTGAATGGATATAACTGGATTAAATTGGTCTGACAGTTGTACATTTCATTGTACATGTATCACCAATTAAGTAAGTATTAACATTTTGTAGACATGTTACATGTTTAAGAGTAGAAAAAGTAGAACTGTGAATGGATATATCTGGATTAAATTGGTCTGACAGTTGTACATTTCATTGTACATGTATCACCAATTAAGTAAGTATTAACATTTTGTAGACATGTTACATGTTTAAAAGTAGTAAAAGTAAAAACAATAAAAATAGTATTAAGATGCTTTAATGAAATACTAAAATTCATGTACAAATTGTACATGTGAGCATAAATGTCAAAGGGCTTTAACCAAGGTAAACTCAGCTGTCATGAAAACTATTTACACCTATGCCAGTTTTTGATTAGCTTTTATAAGCTATTCAGTCACCACTGATCATTGATTGACAGTTATTTATGTAGGCTTTTACTTCAGAATGCCTTTGATCATTACAGACCTTTGATCATTCTTGATTAGCTTGGGATTTCTGAAGACAAATTATATATTGTCATAGCAGCAATCACTTAGCAATGATTCGATGTAAAAATAAACTTTCACTCCATCTCTCCTCCTCTGTCCTGATTACATTTGTTTTAATTTTCAGAAGACAGTTTAGTGTTTTATAATACCATTGTAATTAAAATTGTACGTGATTATATTCGATTGTGTTTGTTTCTAATTTCTTTCTCAGTTCTGTGTTGGCATCGTGATCCGTAAATCATTTTCATTTACAGATACATATACATTTTAAGAAGTAAAAGTTTTGAGGGAGATAATAGTAGTAAATAATACGAGTGAATAATCGATATAATTAGCATCAACATTTTACTGCTTAGTTTTATAAAATGTGAATATCTTTAAGAAAGATGGTGCTTCAGCAATAAAAGAAAATATTTGATCTTTGAGGCAAGTTTTCTTTTGCTTGTTGTATTCTTCAAAAATATACTGCAAAATAATGAATTACTGCTTTTGATGATAAAAGTTAAAATAATCAAAATGCACAAATGTTTAAAACATAATCTTTGTCTGACTAGAGACTAGATACTTGATGTACTTTGTTTTTCTTCACTTTACAGCCATCAAGAGGACCATCAGCTTACAGTATTAGTTCCAACATTAGGTAAATCTTCAAATGTTCAGAGTTACATATACATTGCCATTGCCACTGAATTTCTTTTGTTATGAACATCACCTATCTATGGCCATCCCCTACTTTTGTTATGGCCTATCTGCAACTGTAGATGAGGGTAAAATGTGTTCATTGCAAATTATATTTTAAAAACACAACTATTTTAACCTGTATTCAGCATTAAATGTTTTGTATGCAGGTGATCTCAGGGCTCTCTGCTTTATGAATAATTTTCTACACATTTAAAAGTATACATTGATGGGTCAAAAACTGATCTTACCAGCCATACCACCCTCAATGGCCTTGATATGTATCTGGTAATACTGGCCATACCAACCTCAATGGTCTTGATATGTAGCTGGTCATACCAGCCATACCTCCCTCAATGGCTGTGATATGTATCTGGTCATACCGGCCATACCAACCTCAATGGTCTTGATATGTAGCTGGCCATACCAGCCATACCAACCTCAATGGCCTTGATATGTAGCTGGTCATACCACCCTAAATGGCCTTGATACGTATCAAGAACTATTTATGTCTGTTGAAATGTTACTCCTGATAATATAATTTAATGTACATATAGTCTGTTTGATTTTAAGTGACACAAAGTTTTATGATATAGATGAGTAAGTTGGTAAATGTATTAGAACAGTTTTAAAGCAAACAAAATTAGGGGGTTGATACAATTAAAAGGACTAAATGCAATATCTGTATTGACAAGATGTGTCTCTCTGTGTTGTCAAGATGTCAATATCTGTATTGTCAAGATGTCAATATCTGTATTGTCAAGATGTCAATATAGATGATTCTTGATTGTAAAGTGTCAGAAAAATCTTATTAATCTTCAGTTGACAAATGCATGTAGGAGATGGAAAAAAAATGAAAATACAGCCATAGTCAAAGTGGTGGGAACAACTAATGCCTGATTCAGTGATATTACTGAAGTGCAGTCAGGCAATCCATTCACCATGTGTTCAGATGTAATACAAGCCTAAAACTGTTTAAACACCTGGAGAATGGATGTTAATTGCAAGTCTGTAAACTGTGTAAACACCTGGAGAATGGATGTTAATTGCAAGTCTGTAAACTGTGTAAACACCTGGAGAATGGATGTTAATTACAAGTCTGTAAACTGTGTAAACACCTGGAGAATGGATGTCAATTGCAAGTCTGTAAACTGTGTAAACACCTGGAGAATGGATGTTAATTGCAAGTCTGTAAACTGTGTAAACACCTGAAGAATGGATGTTAATTGCAAGTCTGTGCTTTTTTATTGATAATGTTAGGATTGTTTGTTCACACCATTTTGAAAAAATGGCTGTAAATAGGCAAACTATTCATTTAAATGACAAAAAGGACTGTCAAGTAAAAGTTTAATATTTTAATTGATAAAAATCTTATTGGCATGCAGGGAAAAACTTGAATTACAGGTAAACAGAATTAGATTATTTAGTTTTTGATCAGAGCATAATTCAGTTGTATAATTATAAAACATTTTACACTTAGATGTATATCTCTTCAGGATTTCTACATGTTCAGTTCACCTTAATGCATTCTTTGTATACTGTAAGCTGATAATGGTTTAATTTATAGTCGTATATTGGTTGCCCCACCTCCTTCCAATGCATCTGGATCCACAGTACCAACAGTAGTTCCATCTCATGAACCAAGAACCCCAACACCTGAAAAGGACCCGTACCAGCAGGCAGAGGATGGCATTAAAGATTTTATGGCCAAGGTGGCAGCTGCCATGAACAGAAGTCAGTATATTCTCCTTGGGCTTGTATTTTTCAAATTATATGTTTATCATTATGGTTTTGTTCATGTGCTATTCAATGTCATTTTTCCTCCAGTATTGTGGCTATTTTGTTTTACTACATTGGAACATCAATATAAACTTTATATGTTTAAATAAGAAAAACACATGATCAAGTTTCTGGAGAAGAAAACAAAGTTCATGTTGTAAATTAGGCACAAGGAAGTGTCCTCAGTTAATTATAATTAACCAATTAAATTTACAACAGGTTTGTGTATAAAGACAAGTAAGCAGGTGACTATTATTATATCTTGGTTTAAAGCCATTAATTGAAGATTCCCAAATTAGGCATGTTATGAGGATGATGCTTTATTTGTATTTAGGGTCAATAACTCATAAAGATGGAAAAGTAAGAGCATATAACTCCTTCATTCTTTTTATAGGTGACTTGAGGGGCAGGGGCAGCAACTTGTGATTTATTCTTGTGTGCTTAAAAAACATTCTACACTAGTCATTAGTCCATATATGGGGAAAAATGCATGAAAATGGTTTGATAAATAATATTTGAAGACTTGGACCTTTTACTAGTATGATAATGGTTGGTTGGTTGGTTGGTTTTTGGTGGCACTTTCTACACACAGTTTATTGGTTATATCATGCTGAGTAAATGGAAGTAAGTGCCTTTCCCAAAGACACAGAAGAAGCTGAACTGGGCTGGCCTGGGTGGGTATTAAACCTGCTCCCTTTGGATTACAAGTCCAGTGCTCAACCAACTGAGCTACCATGGCTTCAGAAGTACAATAAATGCACAAATCTCACTTTAATCAGAATACATGTGTTTGTGCTGAATGAAAATTCAGGATACTTAGTACTTCACAAAACTAAATACATGTTTTGTTCTAAATTGGCACAAATAATTAATTTGATTTGGAACAGAAGTTTATGTGTAACAGGAAGAGAGGGTCTTTATATAGCTGCCTCCAAAGATAAAATACAGGACTTCTCACAGTTAGGTCATGTATATGGTGTATATACATGTATATCACTGAACTTACAGGTCCGCACTAATTAGATTGGTCAGTAATTGGCCTTATATACCTTTTTCTAGAACATAATTTATATAATGACAGGATGAAATAATTGTTCCATCACTTTATAAAAAAAATATGCTTTCCATCCATAGTTGTCAATATATTGGAATGTTTGACTGCATAATCTTCTCCCTTTGGTGCCTCATTAGTTTTATCAATCAATTGGATTGCTTGACTCCATAACCTTCTCCCTTTGGTGCCCCATTAGTTTTGTCAATATATTGGAATGCTTGACTGCATAACCTACTCCCTTTGGTGCCCCATGAGTTTTGTCAATATAGTGGAATGCTTGAGTGCATAACCTTCTCCCATTGGTGCCCCATGAGTTTTGTTGATATATTGGAATGCTTGACTGCTTAACTTTCTCCCTTCAGTGCCCCATGAGTTTTGTTGATATACTGGAATGCTTGACTGCATAACCTTCTCCCTTTGGTGCCCCATTAGTTTTGTCAATATACTGGAATGCTTGACTGCATAACTTTCTCCCATCGGTGCCCCATTAGTTGCTAATATATTGGAATGCTTGACTGTGTAATCTTTTCTCTTCGGTCCCCCTTTATTTGTCAATATATTGTCTGTTGTCATTGGTTCCTGCATATATGTTTATCTGGCTCTGTATTGATTACACACTCCTTTTAAAAACTTATCCTTCATTTGAAATTATGTTGTTAATACAAGTTTTGACACAGATAGACGTAGATAGTCCATAATTTTAGAAAGTACTGTCAGCCTGTATGTCCAATAGGAGGTAAGACTGTGATACAGAAAAATACATTGGATGCTTTCATGACTGAGAGGGTGTTACGGAATTATATATATTTTTCCTTTTAATAATGGTATAGTTTATTAGTTTATGATCTCTGTTCTTAGTCTAAACAGCTGTCATCTTATGAGTATACATAAGGTAGCCTCGATCGATATTTCACCTATTTGCGTGTAGCTTTAGTCATGTGACGTATTTTCCGCGAGAGAGAGAGTAATGAACTTTCGACCTAGTTCTTGTACTCTTAGGAGTAAACATTATATTGACTAGGAATTATAGTTTAAGGTCACATTCGAAGAATGAATCAATACGGTGTTTACTGTTTAAAACACTGGTACTCGAGCACTTTATCTTAATCACAAATAACCTAATTCCTGATTGGTTTGGAGAGGGTTGCATTATTTTGAAATACCCTGTTTATTGAAGATGTAGTATGGGTTTTTATTTCGATTCTGATCATTAATGCTATATATATAGGAAATAATCCTGTGTTTAAATATTCTTCATAGTTACTTGTGAATAGAGAGGTAATTACGAAATTGGTTGAGTTTGTGTTTGGGATATTCTTATTTGGAGATTTATTTATTAATACAAGACATTTAGGATTCAGTACTGTCTTTAATCTGAATTATTATACAGCTCCGTGGAATTATCGGAAACATTTCTAAAACTTGTGAGATTCCAGATTCACAAGGATTATTTGATATAACTTAATCTTATCAACATATTAGCACAGTGAAGGCTATTTCATTCGGAATAGTTGGATTAACTTCCGGAACAGTGAACTTTAAAACAATTTAGGACTTTTAAGGATATTCTATACTGTAAGTTATTTTTAATTCTTTCACTTTAATTGTTTGTTGAAATATTTTAATATTTTAGGAAATTAATTCTTTCACTTTAATTGTTTGTTGAAATATTTTAATATTTTAGGAAATTAAAGATTTATATTTTAAATCTTGAAAGCTTGTTTGAGTCTTTTCTTTTGTTACATTACCCCTAGTCATAACAAGGGTGAGAGTGCTGGGGTTCCACAGTTTTCTATTTCACACAAGACTGAATTTCTAAATAAAAAGCAAATTCCAACATTTGACTTAGGAATCATGTTTTAGTAAATAAAAAGCCAAGAATATGTAGGAGTGAGTTGGTTTTGCTTTTAGCATTCAAATATTAACCAGATGATGTGTATTTCTTGTTCAGTATGTGTATGTCTCGTTCAGTATGTATGTCTTGTTCAGTATGTATGTCTTGTTCAGTATGTGTGTGTCTTGCTCATTGCAATTACCACAGAGTTTGAATGATGTGCAAGTCCTGTTCAGTGCAGTTACCGCCGAGTTTGTATGATGTGTAAGTCGTGTTCAGTATGATTACCACAGAGTTTGAATGATGTGTAAGTCTTGCTCAGTGCAATTACCACAGAGTTTGAATGATGTGTAAGCCGTGTTCAGTATGATTACCACAGAGTTTGAATGATGTGTAAGTCTTGTTCAGTATGATTACCACAGAGTTTAAATGATGTGTACGTCTTGTTCAGTACAATTTCCACCAAGTTCAAATGATGTGTCTGTCTTGTTCAGTACGATTGCCACAGAGTTTGAATTATGTGTATGTCTGGGTCAGTATGTTGATCACAGAGTTTGAATTAAAATTTATTTCTCCTTCAAATATGTTCCCCAGTCACAGTACTAAAAAGATGAAAATTCATCTTTTCTGTCTATCTCATATAGACAAAGGACAATAAGTCTTGCCCATTACCTTTCCTTGCCACCACCAGGTGTCACTAGTTTTTAAGCTTCGCTTCTGTACTGTCAACTTTGTACATGATACCTCCCACAAGTCCACGCCAATATCAGTGTAAAAATTAGCCATCCATCCAGGAATATGGACTTATTGTGTTTAATAATTATTCCTCTACTGGTGGTATACATTATTTTTGGATTTTTCCAATTTTTGTGTGCAGTATTTCAGAAAGCAGCCAAAGGGAAAGACAAAAGAAGCAAATCTTGCAAAGACAACACTGACATCTTAAGTATACATCTGAAGTCAGCATCTCTTGCGAGCCTTGTGGGGGATGTTACTGAGGTCCCCCCCAAAGTGCGACGCTTACAACCATCAGCTACCGTTACCTCAGTGGAAATGGGGGAACAAAACATTGAGGTTTTGCAATCTACTGTCTTTGAACAGATGTGTCGTCTCATTCAGGAGATGATGATGCAGTTATTAAATTCAGGCCAAATTTTACCCTTGCTTCTCTCTATTGTTTCTACTGGTTTTTCTGACTCATTGGGGGAGTGTCCCCCCAATTTTAGGCAGCCCAATGGGTGTAAGTCCCCCCCACATGTCCGAGCATGGCCTTCGGGCCTGTAAGTCCAGGCACATGTGGTTTTTGCTGGATCTGTTGGATCCATATTTCAATAAGATCTCACCATCAAGAGCTGTCCAGGCCATCCATCCAGCCCAGCCATCCCAGTTCGGGAATCTTATTGATAGATCCATCCAGCCAGCCATGATTATGGCTCCATCTCCCTACAACTACAGGGATCTTAGTGACAGATCTGTCCATCTTGCCATGCCTTTGGCAACTAAACTATATTATGATGGGGAATTTAGTGAAAAATTCGTCCATCTGCCCATGCCCTCAGCGTGGCCAGTACCACTGATGGCTGTCATCAACATCAATGCCTTTCAGTTCTGAAAGGATTGGCTCTCAGGGAAAATGGTCCTAATTATGTCGGACAACTCTGGCCTTCTGCACAGCCAGCAGCCATGCCAACCATACTCCTGGCAAACCAGCCGGCTGTTCCATTATGACACATTCTTCTGGCGGACCCGACTTACCGTATGTTCATGGCTTATCCACAAGGAGTGACCGTGACTTATATAGAGATGATGCAATGCCGTCATCTATGTGAAAATACTCCCACACAATAGCCTTACTCAGATCCAACCATGTAGCAGACTGAGTTCAGCTTCAAGGCTGTCGTCGAAGAAATATACAGGTTGATGTCAGCTTCAGAATGCCCTACACCCCTACCGCAACATGTGACTATAAGGTCAAAGCTTTGGTAGATCTCAACGATGAGGAAGAGACTTTGTCCTTCTGGCTGCTTCCCCTGTCAGCAAAAATTAGGGAGATTACTGACCGTCTGTCAGGAAGAATCTGTGATCCTGGGAATGCATAGGGTTTCTTTTCTTAAAGCCAAGTACCAGCAACATTCTCATCTCACTGGTACAAAACCCAATTTTCGATGCCTTCCAGACAAGAATGTGTTCCATGCCACTTCGAAACTGGTTAAAAATGTTGTTGCCACGTCTTCGATGTTAGACTTGGCTTCATTGGCGATTTTCCAACTCGTGGAAAAATCAAGCAATGAACACACCTTGGAGGCGACGGCTCAAATTGCTCGGGTCATTAACAGGGCAGCTCACCATTCCATGGCGAATGCACTGACTACCTCTGCGAATCTAGACCTGACATGACATGACGCATATCTGCGTTCCATGTCGCTCAAGCCACATCATGGTGGGTCCTGGCTTTACAGATGACCCCGTTTGGCAAACGCCATTACTCTTGGGGGGAAAAATTTAATATGTTCAGATGAAGGCAGCTCAGGAACTGCCCCTCCAACTTGCCACCCAACCAGCACAGTCTTCCACCCCTGCTACAGTGGAAGGACGATAGGCAGGCCAGGGAGAAGGGATCTTTTCCATCACACGTTCAGTTCAGATCCTATCCTAATGCCAGGAAGCAACAACCTAACCAGTTTAGGAGGCAACCTTGCAGGGGAGGCAAGAAACCAAGATTCTCCACCTCCAAGCCTCCTAGCAATCTGTGTTGACCTGCCAACCCCACCGCCCACAGACAGTCTACTGATGGGTGCCCAACTCCTGCAATTCCAATCTCACTGGATCATCCTATTTCCTCAGAATGAATGGGTGATCCATGTCATTTCACAGGAGCTTTGGATTTCATTTATTCAACCCCCTCATCTTTCCTCCTATCCCTTTTCATGGATGTACTGTCAGATCAGGAGAAGGACACTTTTCTACAACAATAGATACGATCTATCATCAACAAATGGGCAGTGGAGATTATGCAAAAATCAATCTCCAGGGTTTATTCCAGGCTTTTGTGTTATGTATAATGTTTATATAATATTATAAATATTTTAGGAAATTATAAATGTTTCTTCACTTTAATATTTGCTTAAATCTTTATGTTTATCAGGAAAAACATGTTTAACTAGTGTCCTTGAATTAGGTTGTTTTGATCAATATGTTTTCTCAATTTGAAGGTCAAGGTTGATTTTTGTTTACAAGTAAAAATTCCATTAAGATGACTCATGTTCTAGAACATTCTGTCATGTGACCAATCTTTATATATGTCATGTTTGGTGGACATTTATTCAGTTTTGACATTACCATCAGTCTTGTAAAGAGCTATTACAGTTGTGAAAATTCATTCCAAATTCTAAGAGAGGAATTATTTTAAATATTCATTGGATTATAACAGTGCTCATAAACTTTTGGATTTTGGATTTTTAATTAATGATTTTGGAATTTAACTGAACTTATTCAGATATTTTGGAATACTTCATTTTGACATCAGCACATCAAGATTACTAGTACATCAGGACTTTGGAGACCATTAGCACATCATAACATTCAAGGACACAGCCGTGAATTTGGAACATTCTATATTTAGGACTTGTGATTAGAACAATCATTTTTATTGGATTATTAGGATTTCAAAACACATTACTGTAAGTGACTTTTTGATTTTTCATTTTAATTATCTAGTAATAAATTGCTTGTTGATTTTTACTTGATTTGTTGGTTTCACTTTCTTTCTGTTACATTTTTCTTAGACCATAGAGTCGTAACATTTGTTATCCAGAAGGCAAATGGCAAGTTGAGGCCGATCATCGACCTGAGTTGCCTCAACCAATACATTCTGCCACCGAAATTCAAGATGGAGATATTGAGATCAATACGTCTCTCCATTTCAAGGGACGAGTATGTCATCAGTCTTGATCTGACCGATGCATATTTTCATGTCCCTATCCTCCCCACATCACGGAAGTTTCTCCGTTTTGCTTACAAAGACACAGTTTATCAGTTTCAAGTTCTACCCTTTGGTCTAAATATCAGCCCCTGGGATTTTACCAAAATCATGAATTGCGTCGTCACCCAGTTCTGGTCGACTTCATCTACAGTGATGGTGGCATACTTGGATGACATCTTCCAGAAACATATGGTAAGTTCTATTTTCCTCAAGGGCAGAAACAATCTTCTATCACTTTATGATCATCTAGGTTTTCTTGTTAACTGGGAAAAGTCAGATCTTCATCCATCCCAGCGTTTTGTCCATCTGGGTATGGAGTTTCTCACCAATCTCAATCTGGTACGGCTCCCTCACATTTGTGTAGTCCAGATTGTCAAACTCGTCGAGTCCATTTCCAACAAGACTTGGATTTCCATGAGAGAGTTCTTGCAACTCTTTGGATTATTCAAAGCAGCAACAGACTTAATCCCGCTCGGCCGTCTTTTTATGTGCCACTTACAGATGACCTTGCTGGCCCGATGGCGCCCCTTTTCAAGTCACCTCAATCAAAAAGTCATAATCATGTACGAAGTACGATCATACCTGTGTCAGTGGTGCAACCCAGGTTGGCTTATGACAGGGATTCTGGAGAAGCCCCAAGTGGAAATGACAGTATGTACTGATGCCAGTATGTACGGTTGGGGTGCCCACCTGTTGCTGAACTTCACTACTGTCAACAGCACGTGGGAGCCATGGGAACGGCCTCTCCACATCAACCTTCTTGAAATGAAGGCTGTCATCAACATCAATCCCTTTCAGTTCTGAAAAGATTGGCTCTCATGGAAAATGGTCCTAATTATGTCAGACAACTCTGTAGTGGTGACCTACCTCCTCAAACAGGGGGGCACCAAATCACCCAACCTGTGAGTTCTGATTTAGCAGTTTCTACATTGGTGTGACCAACTCCATATCAACGTACAAATCAGACACATTCCCGGCAGACTCAATATCCTGGTTGACACTGTATACAGAAAGGTCAAGTCATTCATACTGAATGGTCTCTCTATCAATCAGTCTTTCTTTGGATTTGCACTCTTTGGGGGGGGGTCGATCTTTTTGCGACAAGGTAGAATCACAAGTTGCCCACCTTCATCTCTCCAGTTCTGGACCCAGAAGATTGGGCCACGGACACACTGTCAATCAGTAGAGAGGGGTTGTGGGCCTTCGCCTACCCTCCCAAGGTCTTGCTACCAAAAATAATCCAGAAGTTGAGATGTCAGAACTGCAAGATGATTCTGTTAGCCCCTCTCAGATGGGACAAGTCCTGGGTCACCAATCTACTCAATCTAGCGATAGATCTTCCCAGGTAGATTCCAGCCAGTCTGAATCTTCTTAAACAACGTGGTCATGGGTGTTCCACCCCAGCTTGGACTGTCTTCTTCTTCATGCCTGGCTCTTGTCTGAACAGCCTTGTGAGAAAGAATTTAAACCTTCGATTGTGGAGAGAATCTCACGAGCAAGAAGGCCCTCCACTCTGAAGGCTTATGAGGGAAAGTGGCATGTTTTCAGGGACTGGTGCAGAGTCAGTAACATTGTCCTTTTGAGTGCCTTAATCTCTCAACTGGCCCACTTTTTTCTCTGTATCTACAAGGAGAAACAGTTGGCCCCAATTACCGTCAAAGGCTACTGCTCCATGATATCTGACACATTCTGGCATCACGGCAGATATGCTATCGGTCATGATATCTGACACATTCCGGCATCACGGCAGATGTGCTATCGGTCATGATATCTGACACATTCCAGCATCACGGCAGATGTGCTATCGGTCATGATATCTGACACATTCCGGCATCATGGCAGATGTGCTGTCGGTCATGATATCTGACACATTCTGGCATCACGGCAGATGTGCTATCGGTCATGATATCTGACACATTCCGGCATCATGGCAGATGTGCTATCGGTCATGATAAAGATCTTTCAGACCTTTTAGCCAATTTTTATCTTAATCTACCAAAATTCCTCACCCTGTTTCCAAAATGGAACCTGTCCCCGGGTTTTAACATGGCTCAATTCAGATAAATTTGAGCCTTTAGCCTGCAATTCGCTGAAGCTACTATCGTACAAAACATGTTTCCTGATAGTCTTAGCTTCAGCATGCAGGGTGAGCGATTTATATGCCCTTTCTATTGACCCAAACTATCTTCAGTTCAGATCGGATGGTTTGGTGGTCCTCTTGACACAACCAGGCTTTGTAGCCAAAAATAGGTTACCATGAGTTGGCAATCATAGTCATCATACACTCCCTCTCTTTCATAAACATATCGAAAAAAGCAGCAGCCGTGCAAGACCCTGTTTGAAATCTCAAGCACTACTTGAAATGCACAGAAGCAAGTCATGGCACATGCAAGCGACTCTTTCTTCCAGTGAAAGCCAGGATATCACCCCTCAAGCCCTATCTTCGTGGCTGAAGTGGGTTATACACTCTGCATACTCTGAGGTCTCAAAAGATCAGAGTCGCCTCATGAAGATTTTGCTCATAAAATTACAGCAAACTCTGCAAGGCTCATGTTCAAATGTAATGTTTCGATCCGAGACATAATAGAAACTGTTGGCTGGCATGCAGAGTCAACCTTCTGCAGTCTTTATCTCAGAGATGTAGCTTCAGCAGAGACAAACTTTGAATCTGGTGGGTCCGGTGACAGCAGCCCAAATGACCACCAGACCCAGTCAAAAGTCAACACAGCCTATTAGCTTCACTGGATTCACCAGTGAAATTTTGTCGGTAAGAAGATTTCAATAATTATCTTCTCAACCAGATATAGGGTCACAGATCACATGACCCTAGGCTGTGTTGCTTATAAAATTAGGAGATCAAGTTATCATTTGCATGGGGAATCCAGCTGTTAGTCCCTCAAAGGATACCCGAGGTATAGGTCAGATGCTTAGCATTCCCTCCTCCTGTTACCTATTCTCCTAATGTTAATGTGATCGGGGAACATATTTGGAGAAAGAAAGTTTTAAAGTAAATTATGTTTTCTTAGAGAATACTTACCTGATCACATTACTTAAAAACCCTCCCAACCACCCTGCAATGCGAGCATCCTCGTTGGTGCATCGCTCAGCTTAAAAACTAGCAACACCTGGTGGTGAAAAGGGGAGGTAATGGGCAAGAGTTATTGCCCTTTATATGAGACATTTTTGTCTTTTTAGTGGGGCTAGATTCGGGAGGTAGCAGCCTTATATCCCTAACATTAATGTGGTCAGATAAGTATTCTCAGAGAAACATACTTTACTTAAAAATTTGCTTTTCTCAGAGTGAGTGCCAAATTTTCAAAAGCAAAAATGTGTATCAATTTTTTTTTTTACTTAAACAGTTTAGCCAGTCAGAATTTCATCAAATTTTGTCTAGAGAATGGAAAATAAAGGCGATTAAATTTCTATTTGAAGTTTGGCATAGGAAAATTCATTTGTCAGAACAGAGAGAGAGTGAAAATACCAAATTGTGGCAATTTTCAAATCATTTATACAAGCTGACAAGGTGGATTTAAATGGGTGCAGAATAATTCTGACTTGAAAATATGATAAAAATTTTAGCTAGACTTGTATAGAATTTGTGGATCATAAGAGATGAAAATCTTTTTGGCAGCTTTCACCATAAAGACAGTACCTTGAGCAGCTTTCAATATTAGTTCCTGCCTTGTGATCCAATGGCAAAAATGTTCAGGTAGGGTCAACCAAAAAATTGATGTAGCTGGACCTTGTGGCCAGCTCAAAATGTTACAAGCTTATGAAAAGCAAATCTGGATGACTAGTAAATGTTCTTGAGGACCAGGAACTTTTCTAATTTGCTGGCCACTCGGGACAGAGAGAAACATAGAGAAAGGGGTAACACTGACCTTAATCAAATAATATATTTGTGATGGATTGAATTTTTTTGAAAACTCTGGCAGATAACCTGATTCCCCAACTCAGTGAAGGTAATCTGCATTTAAGTCATTCACAACTTTCTGATGTTCTTGCATGGAAAAAATAGGACTCCACCCCTAATTTATGAATTTAAATACCTACAACAATGTCATTTTTGACAAAAGTATGACACAGTATGAAAGACTACATATGCCTGGAATGTATGGTATAGATCAGGGATTGCCAGATTTATCACTCCACAATATGAAAGACCAGATATGCCTGAAATGTATGGTATAGATCAGGGACTGCTGGATTGATCACTCCACAGTATGAAAGACCACATATGCCTGGAATGTATGATACAGATCGAGGACTGCCAGATTGATCACTTCACAGTATGAAAGACCACATATGCCTGGAATGTATGGTATAGATTAGGGACTACCATATTGATCACTCCATTTCACCAATTGTTGGTGCTCTGGAAACCAGATGGAGGAGTCAATCAAATGTACATACACATGACAGTTATATTAATAAAATTATGTAAGATAGAATAGCTGTGATGTAAGAATCAATCAAACTACTGTGTTCCAGTTGCCCATGCCGATGGAAGTGAGAAGGAGACACTGGACAGGGAGACTGAGGGATTCCTGCAACGGAATGTCAGGGATATTAAGAAAGCACAGGTATGTTACATGTTGGGACAATCATGTCACAACCCTAGCTTGTATGTTACATATCAAAGCAATGATGTCACCATCCTAGCTTGTATGTTATATGTCAGGACAATCATGCCACAGCCCTAGCTTGTATGTTACATGTCAGGACAGTCATGTCACAACCATAGCTTGCATGTTACATGTCAAAGGAATGATGTCACCATCCTAGCTTGTATATTATATGTCAGGACAATCATGACACAGCCCTAGCTTGTATGTTACATGTCAGGACAATCATGCCACAGCCCTTGTTTGTATGTTACATATCAGATCAATCTTGACACAGCCCTAGTTTGTATGTTACATGTCAGGACAATCATGTCACAGTCCTAGCTTGTATGTTACAAGTTAAGTCAATCATGTCAGTGTCATAGCATGTATGTTGCATGTCAGGTCAATCTTGTCACAGTCCCACTTTATAAGTTATATGCCAGGACAATCATGTCACAGCCCTGACTTGTATGTTACATGGCAGGACAATCATATCACAACCCTAGCTTGTCTGTTGCATGTCAGACCAATCTTGCCACAGTCCTGGTTTATATGTTATATGCCAGGACAATCATGTCACAGCCCAAGCTTGTATATTACCAATCAGGACAATCATTTCACAAGCCTATTTGCATCATATAGAGTATGTTATAGGTGGTCATTGTACTTAAAAATGAGTTAGTGTTTTTAATTGATATAACAATGTTAAATCATGAATTTTCATTTGGAAGGAAACAGTTTGGCAAAATTTAATCAATTAGAAATAACTTTAAGCATACCAAACTTAACAATATTTGGAAATTCGTTTCATTTCTCATTTTATCAAACTAATCATAAAATGTTTATTGAACTATAGATGGCAAGAGTACCATAGTATTACAAAGGACAAAGTATAATATACCATAATGACTTTTAAAATCAATACCACTCTATATAGTATTACAAAGGACAAATATAATATACCATAATGACTTTTAAACTCAATACCACTCTATATAGTATTACAAAGGACAAATATAATATACCATAATGACTTTTAATATCAATACCACTCTATATACTATTACAAAGGACAAGTATAATATACCATAATGACTTTTAAAATCAATACCACTCTATAGAGTATTACAAAGGACAAGTATAATATACCATAAGGACTTTTAATATCAATACCACTCTATATAGTATTACAAAGGACAAGTATAATATACCATAATGACTTTTAAAATCAATATCACTCTATATAGTGTTACAAGGACAAGTATAATATACCATAATGACTTTTAATATCAATATGACTCTATATAGTATTATAAAGGACAAGTATAATACACCATAATGACTTTTAATATCAATATCACTCTATATAGTGTTACAAGGACAAGTATAATATACCATAATGACTTTAAAAATCAATACCACTCTATATTTTAAAAAGGAGAATTATCTGGGACAAGAAATCAGCAATTATAACAGTTTCTCTTTTGTGTTTGACCTATATTCAGTTTACGTTGATGATTTAAAGGACTGCAATATGTTCTTGACTCATTTAAAGTAGAACACTAGTTGTAACATGGTAATTAGACACTAGTTGTAACATGGTAATTAAACACTAGCTGTAACATGGTAATTAGACACTAGTTGTAACATGGTAATTAGACACTGGTTGTAACATGGTAATTAGACACTAGTTGTAACATGGTAATTAGACACTAGTTGTAACATGGTAATTGGACACTAGTTGTAACATGGTAATTAGACACTAGTTGTAACATGGTAATTAGACACTAGTTGTAACATGGTAATTAGACACTAGTTGTAACATGGTAGTTAGACACAACTGATTATATTCTCTAGTCTTTTATTTCTGAAAAATTCTGGTCATAATAAAAAAGATCTCAATGGTTCTCCATGTTTCATTAAGACAGCTGTATTTTTAGTTCATTAATTACCATTGTTCATTATTGTATCAACTCTGCTAACATTGTGTTTCAGATGGAGATATTTGGTCGTAAGTTGGATCCAGGTGAATTTGATTCCATGTCACCGGCCAAGCAACAGGAGACTAGTGAACAAATGATGAACCTGATTCAACAGTGGCGTGAGGAGAGGCGAGAACAGGAACTCAAATCTGGAAAGAGATAGACAGAAAGAAACATCTTTCAGGAGATGAAAACCACTACAAATGACAGGGCCTCTTAATTTACAATTTATCTCTTTTCTGTGGATAAGTTGTGAACATGAAGGAAAGTGAACTATGATATTTTTTAAACTGAGTCTTTCTTATCACCTTCATGTGAGGAATTTTATTGATAATCAAGTTAAATCCATGAGCTTATCATGAACTCAAGATTTTGGCTGGGAATGAAGCTCGACAGAATTTAAATGGAAGATGAAGACTTAAAGGTCAATAATGGCAAAATCTTCAATATGTAAATTTTTACTGCTTTTTGTGATCAATTTGTTTAAATTGCATATCCACTTTTCCAGGACATTTTATGCCCATGGAATTCCTGAAATTTATTTCTAAGTTAATGCAGAGTGTCTCACTCTGATATTACCAGTGGCATTACCTCCCTTGACCAAGGCTCATTTTACAGCTATGCAAGACCATTTGAGAGTATGCTGACGAACCATTACTATAAAAATGCATTGATGAAAATAGTTATTTTACTGAAAACAATTTTTATGTGTCCCATACTTGCAACATAGAATCATAAGAGGACCCTTTTCATTTTATTTTTAAACATCTGGAGAAGCAAAGTCACAGAAAAGAATGGATTCACTGATTAAAGTTATTCAGCCTTTAGTTATCACCAATAGGTTTGCAAGTACTGCACATTTACATGCAATTATCACAACCCTATTAAAAGGTGAATAAAAATTGCAATTCTAGACATAGATTGAAGCAAGAACTGAAATCTAGTGATGTGCCAACTTGTATTCCATTCTTATACTCCAATTTACGTTTATGTGCAGATTTACATGCATATGTATTTTTCCTTTCATATGTAAATTTTCTCTTGTGAATGGATTTGGTTACATATGTCAATTTGCACCACGTCCAGAGGTAGTACAAAAATAAATTTGCACATGTGTAAATCTGCACAGTGTGCAAATTTTACATGTGATTGCATATCAAAATATACATAATTTTTGTATATTTTAATTTATGTTTGAAAATTTTGGTCTAGAAATTATAAAATGATTAATTTTACAACTTTAACTGGGCTCATTTTTGGACAATCTGTCTCTTTCTATTTGCCTAATTATAGTTGCTTTTTAATACATGCTCGCATTGTACATATCATCGTGTCTATCCTATGAAGTTTTGTGTCAAGGTCGGGTATAGAATGGATAGACAAATGTATGTCTATATGTACATCTTGTCTATCACTCTTTCTATTCATCCATCCGTCTATCCATTCTTCCATCCATCTATCTATCTATGTAGATCATTTCCTAGAATAATAATTTTATAGTATGTAATATTTTGCACATGATTTGGGTGATTGAGAGCAAGAAAGTTTCAATTTATTGACTGAAAAACTACCTTATTGTGATGATTCTCATTACTTCTGGTTCCTTGGTAGAGTTGACAAATAAAAAAAAGAAACTATAAAGAGGTGACATAGAGTACCCCCACCCCCACACTTTCAGGTAAATGACATAAAACTGAAGACACCTCAATTTAAAATGTACTGACAAACTTCTAAGTCAAACTTGTATCATAACTCAGTGAAATTTAGACAATGGAAAAAGATGCAAATCTAACCTGACTTAGCTCTTATTAAGTTTTATGTTTAATTGGGTTTGAAACTGGGAAATACATATTAAGTTGTGGAGCACTGATGAAATTAAAGTTTCACTGGCAATTTTATAAGTTAAGCAAGAGTCAAAATGTCATCAAAATGTGATGAGAAAATTAAAGTTGGTTATTTTTATAATTATGCAACACACCAATTGCTTCAATCAAAGTTGGTCATTTTTATAATTATGCACCACACCAATTGCTTCAATCAAAGTTGGTCATTTTTATAATTATGCACCACACCGATTGCTTCAATCAAAGTTGGTCATTTTTATAATTCACCACATTGATTGCTTCAATCAAAGTTGGTCATTTTTATAATTATGCACCACACCAATTGCTTCAATCAAAGTTGGTCATTTTTATAATTATGCACCACACCGATGGCTTCAATCAAAGTTGGTCATTTTTATAATTATGCACCACACCAATTGCTTCAATCAAAGTTTGTCATTTTTATAATTATGCACCACACTGATTGCTTCAGTTCTTAAAATGTTATTATTAAGCATATGCAAAACTTGTGATGTTTTGATAGTACTGACATGTATACTTGAAGAATGGACATAGGTCACATTATATAATCCTGCTGTAGAAATTATGGTGGGTAGAAAATGAAGAAGCACCTTCCATTTCTGTTCTACTTAAAAGGAAATAGCTATAAATATGTGCCATGCTTAAATTTATGCACATTTTTTTGGTCTTTCTTTTCATACCTATGCAAGCGTTTCAGATTCCTATCATCGCATTTGTGTATATGTGTGTATGTATATATGTGTGTGTGTGTATGTGTATCTGTATATGTGTATGTGTGTATGTGTTTGTGTTTTTTCTTCCTTATTCCAAAGAAAGATAAGCTTTGAGAGTGTTTGGAAGGAGAATTTCAGGTTGTGATGGGTATATACAATTGTTTACCAGTGTGCCTGCATACTAGGTAAATGACTTGCATACTAGGTAAATGGCCTGCATACTAGGTAAATGGCTATAAATAATGAACAAATCAAAGAATATGTAACACTGACTATTATTACAAGATATCACTAAAAATTTGTCTTGATGACAGATAATGATGATGATGATGATGATGACAATGATAATAATTATGTTGATGATGACCATTATCATCTTCATAGTTGTCTTTGATCAATATCAAATACAGTGTTTCCATCACATAACTTACTTTGATATATTAACTATAATTTGTATTTGCATGAACTTTTATATACCTAATTTTTGTATAGTATCCTATGAACCTATGTGAAGACACTGCAATTTTGTGTAAATTTGAACTTGTGCATAGTGTTCTATAAACCTATGTGAAGGCATTGCAAACTTGTGTGTAAATTTGAACCTGTGCATAGTGTTCTATGAACCTATGTGAAGGCATTGGAAATTTGTATGTAAATTTGAATATGTGCATAGTGTTCTATAAACCTATGTGAAGGAAGTAGAAATTCGTATGTAAATTTGAATATGTGCATAGTGTTCTATAAACCTATGTGAAGGCATTGCAAATTTGTATGTAAATTTGAATATGTGCATAGTATTCTATAAACCTATGTGAAGGCATTGCAAATTTGTATGTAAATTTGAATATGTGCATAGTGTTCTATAAACCTATGTGAAGGCATTGCAAATTTGTATGTAAATTTGAATATGTGCATAGTGTTCTATAAACCTATGTGAAGGTATTGCAAATTTGTATGTAAATTTGAATATGTGCATAGTGTTCTATAAACCTATGTGAAGGCCTTGCAAATTTGTATGTAAATTTGAATATGTGCATAGTGTTCTATAAACCTATGTGAAGGCATTGCAAATTTGTATGTAAATTTGAATATGTGCATAGTGTTCTATAAACCTATGTGAAGGCATTGCAAATTTGTATGTAAATTTGAATATGTGCATAGTGTTCTATAAACCTATGTGAAGGCATTGCAAATTTGTATGTAAATTTGAATATGTGCATAGTGTTCTATAAACCTATGTGAAGGCATTGCAAATTTGTATGTAAATTTGAATATGTGCATAGTGTTCTATAAACCTATGTGAAGGCATTGCAAATTTGTATGTAAATTTGAATATGTGCATAATGTTCTATAAACCTATGTGAAGGCATTGGAAATTTTGTGTATGAGAATGGGGTATTAGTTAGAGATGATATTGAGAACAAAAGGTGAAGGACAGAAAATTAAAGGAAATTTAAAAAAAAAAAACAACTTGTGCTTTTCCATGAGGGTAAATAGTCAAAGCACATCAACAATTTGATAATTTTTTCTTTGATAAGTGCATTACATACTAAAGAAATACACAAATGACAAATATAGTGACTAACTTGATAAATTAGCAAATATAGTGACTAACTTGATAAATTAGAAAATATTCTCTATAAACACGAAGATTTTACTGATGCTTTCATTGCAGTGACATCATAATACTTCCCAGTAATAATCATAATTTGGGTTTATTATTATTATCATTATTATTATTATTATTATTATTATTACTGTTATTATTATTATTATTATTAATTTTAGCTTCTATGGCTATATGATCTGTAAGTGATCTGTATGTGGAAACATTAGCCATTTTAATTTCTTTCAGCTCCCCCATACCACTATTCATGTTATAATCTTTTGCAAATCTCTTACATAATTTTTAGACAGCTAGTTCTTTGTTTAGGGAAGATAATAGTTTTAGACAACTAATTCATTGTTAATGGGAGGTAATATCTGCTTCAACTTTGGTGAGGTTAACACATTTGCACAAAAATAATTGAGAAATTATATGACAGAATTTGGTATGAATAATGCATTTTTAATTTTCAAGTAGTGAAGATTCAGGAATAAGCTTAAAATGAAACATCCAATTATGACCTTTAAAGATATGGATGGAACAAAAAACAATGCAGTGGGATGTGAGATCTAGTTTAACCATACAAAATTACTAGTCACAAAATGTCTGTCTGTCTATCTACCTGACTGTTAGCCTGTCTGTCCATTTGTCTGACTGTCTGCCAATGTGTTTGGCAGTCTTTCTAGAAAGATAAAGGAATCAATCTAGAAAAGCAGATCATGTTATTTGTACAACTGTGATAATTTTGAGAGGATCCATTGTGGTAATGGTTGAGAGAATTCATTGTGGTAATGGTTGAGAGGATCGATTGCTTTTATTCAATATCGTTTTATTTTTTGCATTACTTTTAATTTTCTTTAGATTTTTATTTTTAAATTTGTTTGAGTAAATATTGAAAATATAAAAGTCCGTCCCAAAAACTCTTTCCAATATAACATATATTTTAATGTAATATTAAATTAAATAAAATATTGAATATTGAGTGTGTTGCCTTTAGTTGTTTATTATTCTTGTTGTTACTGATGTTGTCATCAACATCATCATCATTGTTGTTGGAATAAGTTAGGAAACTTCACCAGACACATTTTATGAATGAAAATTGTATGATGGCAAACGCATGGAATTCACATTGTTCTGAATTTGTAATAAAACTAAATTATTATGTTTAATTATGATCCTATTGCAATCTTTGTGTTTTGACTGAATTTGTGTCTACCAGTATTATGGAAATAAGCTATTATGGATTAGGTAATTGATATAATCATTTGAACTTATTCTTTTTTATAAATTTACAAATTAAGACCAATTCCGTGCTAAAACCTAATGATGATGAAACAAGCTTGCTGTTATGTGATTTAATCCATGTAAAGTAATAGTTTTAATTATCAGTAACTGGTTTTTGTGTTCATTATCAATAACTAGTTTTGACCCATGACTTTTAAATCACAATTTGACTCTCCAGATAAAATAAATCAAGGAATTAAAAACATATTTTTAACTTGGATAATCAAAGTTCCACTTTATGCACTGTCATTATATTAAGTGGTTGAATATTATCCCCAATGGCTACCAGAAAATGCAAATAACAACTACAAGCAATACATATTGTGCATTGATTATTAGGCTTATTTATTCCAAGTTTGATAAATATTCGTCTCTATCTGAAAACAAATAAATTATAAATGCAACTATGCTTTGATTTCTTTTAAACTGCAAAGCTCAAATGAGCACTATTTTCATTCAGAAGCAGCTACATATTGAGAGAGAGAGAGAGAGATTAATAAATTAATGATCATGGCAGAAATTGGACAAGAGTACATACACCAAATTGAATACAATAGCTAAATATTAAGAACATCATGTCTTTCTTTATCGAAATGGCAATAATTAATTGAGTAGAGAAATGAAATTTTGAATACTCCTTAATTATATAAAGCATTTTGTGCCTTTAATATATGTTTGGAACAAGTCAAATAAGCAAATATTAAAATTCATTAAATTCATTAAAACCCGTATAACAAATTATTTGTTGTCGCTGGTATATAGAGATGATTTAGATTTTGAACCAATTTCTTATGCTGTTCAATTCAGTATTTGCAAGTAAATATGTAATGATATGTATTTCTATATCATCACCACAAGCACACAATACATTTACCTCTCAAATGATTAGAATATAAATCAGTATGTAAATCACTACAGTAATTTATAATTCTAGTATGCAGAATAGATAATTTTTTGTTAATAACTTGTAAATGGGCAGGTGCTTGTGCTGTCTTAGCCTCTATTTTACTTCTGAAGATATAAGAGTTACTTTCACCTTTTATTGAATATGGAAGTGAATTCCAAACATAAATAGAAGAGTGTAGGAGTGAGTATCTACTTGTTTTTGAGTCTGGCATTAATTCAATTAAAAGTATTCCTATTTCTAAGATTATACCTGTTGGTCTCACCGACCAATGGTGGTAGAAGGTCAGCAAGATAAGAAGGAGAGACACAGTATACAATTTTATGAAAGTAACATAGTTTATGAAACTTTATCTATCTGCCATGCTAGGCCAGACAGTTTCTTTATAAATCTTACGACTCGAAACACTTCTAGTAAGAACAGTCACAATTCTCCCTGCTTCTAATTGTAGTTTTTCTAATTTAAGACAGTCTTCAGCTGAACAGCCATCCCATACAACATCAGCATATGCTAGTAAGGAGAGGATGTATATAAAATATATCCTTTCTAACGTTTTTCGGATAAATTTATTTTTAAGTATTTTCATGGCAGTTATCATTTTTGTGGTCGACAGAAATATGTTATCAATATGTTTCATCTAGTTGCCTCGACTACTGAAAGTTACGCCAAGATGTTTATGGAACTCAACATAAGAGAGAATTTCGTTTTTCAATTTTAGTTCAGGAAAGACGGACTCTACCTTACCCGAGAATAACATTACTCCAGTTTTGGTTGGATTGAAGTCAACTAACCACTGCCATGACCAATCGCCAATCATTTGTAAATCTGTGTTTAGTGCCTGTTCAATTTCGTAAGTGTCATTTGATGAATACGCCAATGAGCTATCATCAACAAAGAATCTCTTTTGCACTCGGGAGGTCGTCGCCTGTATCGTTAGTATACACAAAAAATAATAACTGACCTGAAACAGAGCCGTGTGGTATGCAGCCGCAACATAATTTCTACTTGATTCGGCAGCATTTACAAAAACTGTTTGGAGTCTATTAGATAGGTAGTCAGAAAACCAATCAATAAAAGAGCTATCAATGCCATTGTACTTTAATTTATGTAATAGACCTTTATGCCAAACCCGATGAAATGCTTTAGAGACATAGCAAAAGATCACACAAATATGTCATCCTTGTTATCAAGGGCAGTACATCTCCTATGGTATATATCTATGAGCTGAAATACTGTAGAACTGTTCAGAAGAAAACCGGATTGATATTTGAAAATGACATCATTTTAGTGTAGGTGGTTGTAGGGATGTTTAAAAATAATTCTTTCCATAACTTTCCCAACACAACTTAATAGTCAAATAGGCCTGTAATTTGAAGGATCGCTGTCACATCCCTTTTTATACACTGGCATTACTTTCGCAGTTCTCCATAAAGATGGAAACACTTTTTTTAACAAGGGACATGTTGATTTAAATACAGAGTGGTTTAACTATGGATGCGACTGTTCCTTTCATCATATGGTGGGTTATTTTATCCACACCACATGCTTTATGGGTGGGTAAGGTGTTGATTACATCAAAAAGTCTTGTTATATTATTAATATATTAGTAAGTTTGCTATTAGTTTTCAAATGTATATCTGGTATATTGACATTGGTGTCATCAGCCTTCGCTGTAGTAGCGAGAAAGGAATTGAGACATTCTGCTTTTTCGACATCGGGAAATGCTACATGTAACAAATCATTCGCATTTATGCTCCTTAATGGAGGTATTGACAAAATGACGCACAAGTTTCCAATAATCTTTCGAGTTTACGCCAATAGAATCAATATTCTCCAAGTTACGAATCAATTTTTCCTTTTGCTCTTTTTTCTGGTTATTGACTTTGTAACATACTTTTTTTTAAATTTTTCCCAATGACTCGGATTATTACTATTATTAGCTATTTTTTTTTTTCATGCGGGCGCTTCCTGCTCGTTCTGCGTATTGTAAGATCATACCAACATTTGTCCCCAGCAGAACGGTTACTATGCGAAATGGTATACAATCTTTAGCACGGTTACTATGCGAAATGGTATACAATCTTTAGAACGGTTACTATGGGAAATGCTATACAATCTTTAGCACGGTTACTATACCAAATGCTATACAATCTTTAGCACGGTTACTATGCCAAATGTTATACAATCTTTAGCATGGTTACTATGCCAAATGCTATACAATCTTTAGCAAACTGAATATACGACAAAGTAAAAGTTGTAATGGCATCATTGACGTCACCACAAGTCCCAAACCTAGTTGTCCAGTCTATACCCTGTTATAAGATTATAAAAATTTTCAAAATCCGCTTTATTATAAAGCCATACTTTTCTCTTATAACAGGTGGTATATTCATAATGCATCCGTGTCATTAAATAGGAGCCCTTGTGATCCCTTATACTGGCATCAACAGAGATAATTCCAGAATGAAAAACATCTATGGTTGAAGATATAATAATGGGATCTAACAGTTGTAGAGCTATCTGTTACTGTGGTCGGCTCAGTTATTATATTTTGCATGTCATTAAGCATTATCACCTCTCTGAGACTTTTTAATTCAGCGCTGAGTAAAATCCTCGTTCAAATCACCCATAATTATACTATTATCACAAGCACTGAAGCCCCGTTATGACGATATTCAATGAGTCCCAGAAGTGTGATGACGCAGATGGTGGACGTTAGATTACAAGTAATAGATATTTCATACATTTTATACATATTTCTATCCATATCCCTTCAAGGTTACATATCAACAGATCAGTACATGGTTTGAAATCAAATTTTCTGAAATATAGACCATCACCCCCCCCCCCTCACGATTTGTTCAATCACACCTAATTGCTTTATGATAACCGTCTAACTTTAAATCATCGTCAGTCATGTTATTGTCTAGATGAGTCTCTGTAAGTGCAATAATGTCAAAACAATCAAAATATGTAGCGACGTAATCTAATTTATGGCGAACAGATCTAATATTTAAATGTAGAAAAGATAACATACTTTCTATTGACGACGTAAGTGAAGTATTGTAGCTGTAGGAATCGTAGGAATCGGAATCTTATACATATCTTTGGTCCTGGGTTCAGCTCAGTGTCACTGGATAATATAAAAACCAGAAACGTCCATAATACACAAATGGATAAATTTGTGAACACTAGATTTACAAAAGTATTACACCTTAGATTAATGTTATCATATCTATTAATACAACTGACATGTAGCCAAAACTCTGATAATTCAACATTACAACATATGAACAGTACAAGAAGAAGCCAACAAAATATTATTATAACAGCGTCTTTACCCACTGTAATAAGGAGATTATTAAATACAATATTATTATAACAGCGTCTTTACCCACTGTAATAAGGAGATTATAAAATACAATATTATTATAACAGCGTCTTTACCCACTGTAATAAGATTAATAAATACAATATTATTACAGGTACAATTCTAGCTCGACTTAAGAAAAGTCTGATGCTTATCCTATGTGAAATAATAGAGCAAGCCATTACGTACAGTATGATTTAATGTACATGATAAGGCGTACTTTGAATCGTGCTTTAACTCTGCAAAAGAACACATTTCATATAGTGTAACATACAAAATGCAACCTGCCACGGTTAAAAGTAGAAGAACGAAGAAACACAGAGTAGGAATAACAGAATGAAGGAAGAATGAGTGCATAGATAATGAAACAGAAGAGAAAACCAAATAATATATTAATGTTGATTTGTGATAAAGATTCACTTGAGCAGTCTGCAGCGAAAATAGTATAGAATTCAATATAACAGATAAAAACAAACAAAAAGAGAAGAAATGTGAGAGAAAAAGGGCATTCCAGGGTATGTAAGAAAAATGAGAGAAAAAAGGGCATTCCAGGGTATGTAAGAAAAGTAAGAGAAAAAAAGGGCATTCCAGGGTATGTACGTAATGAATAGGTAATGCAAGTAATGAACCCACCATTAATTTAAAAAAAAAACACACGGAAAATAGGTAATATATACACAAATAATTTATGAAACGGAAACTTAATTTACCAAAATAAAAGAGCATTTCACCCATTCAACACTTGTGTATTAATACAGTTGCCTATGATGAAAGAACATAAATAGATATTTCTGTGAACAGAAAAAGAAGTGAAAAAAAATCAGTAAATAAAAGTTATGAATTTCAGATTTTTGTTTTTTCATTTCTGTTCCATGAACAAGGCTATTAGGTCAGTTAAGGATCGTCTTTCCATACCATACTCAAGGTTATTAGAACAGTTACCTACACGAATAATTCGTGCGTACCTCTCACAATAGTACAATGTAAAGTTCTGCATGCAACGTAAATAACAAAGATAGCCAAGACTGAGAGAATACTAAATGAGAATGGTTGAGACTGATAAAATAAACAATTTAAAAATAAATAAATACATGTACATAAATTATAGGACATTGAATTTAGGCAGAACACGTATTTAAGGTGAAATTACCAAGGTTAGAGACACCAGATTAGTAGGTAGTCATTAATAGGTATTATAGATAAGACCAAAGGACATTAGATTGGCTAAATAGTTATCATGCATGATTTATAAACTACTCAAAACAGTATAAGGCCCATGTTAACCAGTTAATACCCATTGAAAGCAGTTAATGCCCATTGAAAGCAGTTAATGCCCATTGAAAGCAGTTAATGCCCATTGAAAGCAGTTAATACCCATTGAAAGCAGTTAATGCCCATTGAAAGCAGTTAATGCCCATTGAAAGCAGTTAATGCCCATTGAAAGCAGTTAATGCCCATTGAAAGCAGTTAATACCCATTGAAAGCAGTTAATGCCCATTAAAAGCAGTTAATGCCCATTTTAACCAGTCAATGCCCATTCTCTCCACTCGCCTAGAATTTTAGTATCACAATAGATACAAAAGATGATAACAGGAAATTAGGACAGTTCATGTAAAATACGGTGCATCTTGATTGTTTTGGAAAATATGAACAGTAATATTTATAAAGAAAAATATTTTTCTTAGTCTACATTTAAGGGCAATTAAATATGCGAACCTTAACTTTCTTTTAAGCAGTGTATGACACCTGTTTCTTTGAAGAAAGATACATCATTATGGGTTGATCAATCGGAGTCAATTTTAAAACAATGAATTGTTCATTCCTCGTCATCGATGACAGCATCATACAGGGTACTGATATTAGCACATTTGTCATCCATGACAGCATCATACAGGGTACTGATATTAGCACATTTGTCATCCATGACAGCATCATACAGGGTACTGATATTATCACATTTGTCATCCATGACAGCATCTCACAGGGTACAGATATTAGCACATTTGTCATCCATGACAGCATCATACAGGGTACTGATATTAGCACATTTGTCATCGATGACAGCATCATACAGGGTACTGATATTAGCACATTTGTCATCCATGACAGCA
This sequence comes from Margaritifera margaritifera, assembly GCA_029931535.1. NCBI lineage: Eukaryota > Metazoa > Mollusca > Bivalvia > Unionida > Margaritiferidae > Margaritifera > Margaritifera margaritifera. The sequence goes on along the minus strand of JAQPZY010001507.1, from coordinate 1,180,978 downwards.
TCATACAGGGTACTGATATTATCACATTTGTCATCCATGACAGCATCTTACAGGGTACAGATATTAGCACATTTGTCATCCATGACAGCATCATACAGGGTACAGATATTAGCACATTTGTCATCGATGACAGCATCATACAGGGTACTGATATTAGCACATTTGTCATCCATGACAGCATCATACAGGGTACTGATATTAGCACATTTGGCATCCATGACAGCATCATACAGGGTACTGATATTAGCACATTTGGCATCCATGACAGCATCATACAGGGTACTGATATTAGCACATTTGTCATCCATGACAGCATCTTACAGGGTACTGATATTAGCACATTTGTCATCCATGACGGCATCATACAGGGTACTGATATTAGCACATTTGTCATCCATGACAGCATCATACAGGTACTGATATTAGCACATTTGTCATCGATGACAGCATCATACAGGGTACTGATATTAGCACATTTGTCATCCATGACAGCATCTTACAGGGTACAGATATTAGCACATTTGTCGTCATCCATGATAGCATCTTACAGGGTCAGGATACTAGCACATTCCTGGTCATCTATGACGGCATCTTACAGGGTCGGGATATTAGCATATTTGATTTTGAATTTACATATCGATTTATTTCTTTAAACTTTCAACGCCTAAACATATTTGTGCTATTTATACAGTTTCGGGTACGCAAGTACCTTTGAAGAATGACTCTCCAAATAAATTTTGGAACTTACAAATTATCTCACTTTTCATCTCTACTTCTACTCTGCGCGCTTTTCTTTTTTCGCGATTCTGTCTGGGGATTTCAGGTTTTGTCGGCGCGCTTTTGTCCTGCGCCCTTTTGTCGGGACACCCTTTTGTCGGGACACCCTTTTGTCGGGACACCCTTTTTGATGACATTATTATTCCTATTCTATATATGGCTCTTAAATCAGGGGTTTCAAAGCTATTAGGATTATAGAAAGAGTGCAGAATGATTTTATACGACATATTTTATTGCTAAGAAAAAATACCCACTTTCCATGCTGTATGGGGAACTAGATACGATGCCTTAAGGAAATTATTAATAAAAATCGTATGATTACTTTCTGGTCTTGGTTTATTTTCGGTAAAATTAACAAAGATAATTATCATTTGGGACACTGAAAATATACATGCAGAGCTTGGCATAAAAACTCGAAAGATGCTTCTAGAGGTGTAATTGATGGATTATTTAAAGAATCATTTTGAACTTGAACAGAAGCTGCTAAATATACAGTTTAAATTTAGATGCAAAGTAATAAAAATTCGTACATCGAATCATAAATTACCCATTTAGAGATTAAGATGTGAGGGAAAGAAAATTAAAGACAGACTATGTGTTTTTGTTCGATGGATCTATCGGAGATGAATCTCATTATATTTTAGTATGTAGGAAATTGTCTATCTGAAAGGTCAAAATACGTAAAATCATACTATTTAACAAAACAATATCTAAAATTTTAAAAAAATCAGTCAGAATGTATTGTGTAATTTACGTATACTACACAAATCTTAGTTTGTTTCATTCTGCGTTTTTTGTTTTTTTTTTTGGGGGGGGGGGTATTCTCGATTTGTTCATGCATAATTTGTAATGCTCTAATGTTCTCCTCATCTACCACTTAATTCGTGTTGGTTTATATATATATTAATTCATAAATGTGTAGTTTCAGATGTTACGACTAGGGGTAATGTAAGAAAAGAAAAGACTCAAACAAGCTTTCAAGATTTAAAATACAAATCTTTAATTTCCTAAAATATTAAAATATTTCAACAAACATATTAAAGTGAAAGAATTAAAAATAACTTACAGTATAGAATATCCTTAAAAGTCCTAAATTGTTCTAAAGTTCACTGATCCGGAAGTCAATCCAAATATTCCGAATGTAGTATTTCTGAATGAAATAACCTGCACTGTACTAATGTGTTAATAAGAATTAGTTATATCCAAGTAATTCTTGCGAATATGGAATCTCACAAATTCTAGAAATGTTTCCGATAATTACACGGAGCTGAATAATAATTAAGCTGAAGACACAGTACTAATCCAAAATGCACTGTATTAATATCAATAGATCTCCAAAGAATAATATCCCACACTCAAACTGACTCAAATTTGATTATGACCTCTCAGTTGAATGTAACCATGAAGAATGCCTTAACACAGGATTATTTACTATAATATAGTCTCTCACTTCGCAGAAACAAAATAAAATCCATTGCGTCTTTGATAAACAACAGGACATTTCGAAACATTGCAACCCTCTCCGAACCAATCAGAAATTAGGATATGCGTGACATTTCTAAAGTACTAGAGTACCAATGTTTTAAACAATAAATATTGTATTGATTCATGGAATCTAGGTCAGAAGTTCACCCTCTTCCCGCGCTCTAAAACCACGTGATATGACTAAGGTTTCGAAATATCGATCGAGCCTACCTTATGTATACTCACAAGACGACAGCTGTTTAGACTAAGAACAGAGATCATAAAATAATAAACTATACCATTATTAAAAGGAAAATGATATATAATTCCGTAACACAGATTACAAGATATACAATACAGAAGGTAAAGGATCATAACGAAAGCTAATGGTTTTAATGTTCTTCTCCTTTGATGATACAAAAATTGTAAATATATGTGAATATATGATGGATGATATTTAGTTTAAATTTTTTTTAAAAGTATTGAATAGTCAAAGCGAAGAGTCTTTTAGTTATACATTAGCTGAACGCCCATGTACATATTGCACAAAGATGAACAACGAAGGAATTGATAAAAGATGATCATAAAGCAATGAAAGAAGATAACAGAAGAAACTGTTAATCAAAATGTATAGGGCACTGTGAAGAATGTTAAAAAAATTAGGAGGAAAGAAAGGGGAAGAACAAAAGAAAGGAAGAAAAAGGTGAGATTAAAAGTGAACAGTGCTTCCTTGTATAACGGGTGGTTGCAGAAACGATGGGTGGCAATCATTATGAAAAAAAGGGAATTGCTGTTTACAGCTATTTATGGCTCGTAGAAGTACATGCGTGTCAGTAACAGGTGTGCTAATGTAAATCTTTTTGACCTTTAAAAAAAATGTAAGAACAACATCGAAAATACGAATGTTTACTTCACATGGAAGCGTTGTATCACCATACAAAAAGGTATTTAAACTTAAATTGCCATATGGTATAAGGGATTGAAACAGCCCATTGCGTTGTTCATGATAATAAACAGCCCATTGCGTTGTTCCTGATAATAAACAGCCCATTGCGTTGTTCCTGATACTAAACAGCCCATTGGGTTGTTCCTGATAATAAACAGCCCATTGCGTTGTTCCTGATAATAAACAGCCCATTGCGTTGTTCCTGATAATAAACGCAAGATAAAAAGAAGTGTTGTGCCCTTTATACTTGCCCATACCATTAAAGATATCTTCAGAGCATAAATAAAATTGAATTAATTGAATGATCTATTCAGAGTATAAATAAAATTGAATTAACTGAATGATCTATTCAGAGTATAAATAAAATTGAATTAACTAAATGATCTAAGAACATATAACCTTTTAGCAGCCATTTATCTGATTCCCGCATTTAACTGAGAGACAAAACAATTCTGAGTCTGTTTAAAAAAAATTAAAACTGATAAGAACTATCTAGATCTCATCAGTTAATTAAGACAGAAATGACAATTCATACTGATAAGAACTATCTAGATCTCATCAGTTAATTAAGACAGAAAGGGCAATTCATACTGATAAGAACTATCTAGATTCCATCAGTTAATTAAGACAGAAATGACAATTCATACTGATAAGAACTATCTAGATCTCATCAGTTAATTAAGACAGAAATGACAATTCATACTGATAAGAACTATCTAGATCTCATCAATTAATTAATACAGAAATTACAATTCATACTGATAAGAACTATCTAGATCTCATCAATTAATTAATACAGAAATTACAATTCATACTGATAAGAACTATCTAGATCTCATCAGTTAATTAAGACAGAAATGACAATTCATACTGATAAGAACTATCTAGATCTCATCAATTAATTAATACAGAAATGACAATTCATACTGATAAAAGCTATCTAGATCTCATCAGTTAATTAAGACAGAAATGACAATTCATACTGATAAGAACTATTTAGATCTCATCAATTAATTAAGACAGAAATGACAATTCATACTGATAAAAGCTATCTAGATCACATCAGTTAATTAATACAGAAATGACAATTCATACTGATAAGAACTATTTAGATCCCATCAAATAATTAAGACAGAAATGACAATTCATACTGATAAGAACTATTTAGATCTCATCAATTAATTAAGACAGAAATGACAATTCATACTGATAAAAGCTATCTAGATCTCATCAGTTAATTAAGACAGAAATGACAATTCATACTGGTTAAAGCTACCTAGATCCCATCAGTTAATTAAGACAGAAATGACAATTCATACTGATAAGAACTATTTAGATCCCATTTAGCCTTTTATTTTTAACACTCCATCAATGTCTTACCATCTAATAACAGACGAGTCCCCATCTATTAACAGATGAGTCCCCATCTAATAACAGACGAGTTCCCATCTAATAACAGACGAGTCTCCATCTAATAACGGACGAGTCCCCATATAATAACAGACGAGTCCCCAAACTATTTCTTTAGATTTCTCCAGGGAGTTATTTTAAAGGTAGTTCTTTTAAAGGTCAGTATAATCTCTCTCTCTCTCTCTCTCTCTCTCTCTCTCTCTCTCTCTCTCTCTCTCTCTCTCTCTCTCTCTCTCTCTCTCGCACACACACGCATACCTGAAAGACATCAGATTCATTTTGTGCCTTATATTTATATGCAGGATATTAATTTCCGTTGTTTTTAATTGTACTCAGTGAATCATGAAGTGACATGAGTATGTTTGTAGATAAGTTGTAATGTCTTGATTGAAACAGGCACCAAAAAGTTCAGTGGTTCTACATTGAATAATTATCTTATATTTTCGTATACAAATTTATCTTCTTCGAATTAATGACCCCTTTGCTGTCAAGCAACCACTTTGGGTAGCCTTTGGCCGGCACGTCTTGAAATCCAACCAGTTTAGGAGAGCGTCCAGTAAATATTGGAATAAAACATGGTCTATATACACAACACACTTATAAAAAGCTAAATAAAATGTCCATTTCGTTTCGTGCATGCAGACATTGAAACACAGAAAAAATAAGGATAACAGAGATACGTTATTATACCATGGTAACGAGGGGTTTCTTCTTTATAGATTCTCACGTACCTACTTTCCAACCCACCTTTCTACCTACCTACCTACCTATAACAAGACAGATAGAAAGACCAACGAACGTACAATCGAACGAAGGTAAATCTCCACGTGCCTACATCCGTGCAGGTTTCCAGAAGGACCGAAAACTATAAATCTAATAATTACGATGGGAAAGTTTTGTGATTTGCAATGGAAGAAAGAAGATTAAACTACATGTCCACCTCGAAATGGTTTTAAGAAGGTGACAACGTTATGCGGTCAGTTAGAGAGTCCGTCAAGTCTGTGGCGTACAGCGAGTCCGAAAGTCTGTGGCTTACAGTGAATCAGGCAAGTTTGTGACATAGAGTGAGTCCGGCAAGTCTGTGGCGTGCAGTGAGTCAGACATGTCTGTAGCGTACAGCGAGTCAGGCAAGTCTGTGACGTACAATGAGTCAGGAAAGTGTGTGGCATAATTATATAGCCAATATTTTGGCCCATGCATTCGGAAAACCGCGTGACTTTTCTACCAAATTCCATATCGGAAATACTTCAATTCAGTGCAAAAATGGGGAAATCGCCGGAAAATTGCGGAGAACTCAGACACACACATCCCAAAAGCATTATGATACCTTTATGAAATTATTTGCACACCTTTAATAAAAGAAAGTTCTCTGGTGAGTTCATGCTTAAAAAAATAAACTTAGGAATGTTTCGGCCAAGAACATGTCATCTCAGTCGGGTCGTCCGTAATGAACGATATGACGGTATGGGATGTGTACATCACGTAATTGGTAAACAAGGTACATGCATATGCAATGGCGGCTCCTCTAGTATTTACGAGATGTTTTTTTCCGATCAGTTGCGGAAAGGCCCGAGGGTATTCAGATTGTTGTTTCTTGATGAGTAGTACAAGTTATAATGTAATTTGTATAAGTTAAAACTATCGCTGCTATCTAGATGGACTGTATATGCTGATTGTATGACAAAACGTATTGAGTAATGATTTTTTACGCATTATATATGCTGATAGTATGACAACGTATTGAATAATGATTTTTTTTACGCATTGTATATGCTAATAGTATGACAAAACGTACTGAATAATGATTTTTTTTTACGCATTGTAATTGTAAACAACCATTATTGTCTCATCATTCACACAACATTTATTACAATGGTGACCTGATGCCAGTCTGAGTCAAATCGAGACCAGTTTATCGATGACTTATTTCCGTTATGTTGGAGATCTCGATTTTAATCAGATGCCAGGTTCTCCAAGGGTGGTCTTGAATGAGGAAAATCTTAGAGTACCCCTTGGTGTTCCGAGTTCATCACTAACACTTGAATGCAGGAAGAACTGTCTTTCCAATGCATGTACAAGATAAATTATAATTGCAGGCTTTAAGGAAATTGCATAAGTTGGGATTCAAGTTTGATCAAATACAATAAGTTGAAATCTATAAGGATTTGCATCATACTGTCTTAAAGTCAATGCAGTTTTGACGTATTCCTTATGTATTCCTTACGTATTCCTTATGTGTTCCTTACGTATTCCTTATGTATTCCTTATGTGTTCCTTACGTATTCCTTATGTGTTCCTTACGTATTCCTTACGTATTCCTTATGTGTTCCTTATGTGTTCCTTATGTATTCCTTATGTATTCCTTACGTATTCCTTATATATTCCTTACGTATTTCTTACGTATTCCTTATGTGTTCCTTACGTATTTCTTATGAATTCCTTATGTATTCCTTACTTATTCCTTATGTGTTCCTTATGTGTTCCTTACGTATTCCTTATGTATTCCTTATGTGTTCCTTACGTATTCCTTATGTATTTCTTACGTATTCCTTATGTATTCCTTACGTATTCCTTATGTATTCCTTATGTATTCCTTACGTATTCCATATGTATTCCTTATGCGTTCCTTATGTATTCCTTACGTATTCCTTATGTGTTCCTTATGTATTCCTTATGTGTTCCTGACGTATTCCTTATGTATTCCTTACGTATTCCTTACGTATTCCTTATGTATTCCTTACGTATTCCTTACGTATTCCTTATGTGTTCCTTACGTATTCCTTATGTGTTCCTTACGTATTCCTTACGTATTCCTTATGTGTTCCTTACGTATTCCTTACGTATTCCTTATGTGTTCCTTACGTATTTCTTACGTATTCCTTATGTATTCCTTATGTGTTCCTTACGTATTCCTTATGTATTTCTTACGTATTCCTTATGTATTCCTTATGTGTTCCTTACGTATTCCTTATGCATTCCTTACGTATTCCTTATGTATTCCTTATGTGTTCCTTATGTATTTCTTACGTATTCCTTATGTATTCCCTACGTATTCCTTACGTATAAGGGAAATCATACGTTACAAATATGTTTGACCAAGAAAACAATGTGAACTCAAATATCATTTGATGCCTTAATGTGCTATCAGTACTGTGTCCATTTAATGCAGCGGTTCATAACCTGAGGTCGTGGTCCAAACAAGGGTCGGGGGGGGGGGGGTCCTCAGTATGTCCTCAGTATGGTCGCGAAGGGTCATCAGAAGAACATTTATAAATCATATCATAAGCCTGAGGGTCGGGAGGTCCTGTTGATGTCCAATTTAGGGCCACAGGAAAAAAAGGTTTCCAACCACTGATTTAATGTGAACATAAATCACGGAACTACTTTGGGGACGATTTCCATGCTTAACTGGCCCAGGCAAATATAAATCATTATTGCGCAAGTGCCGTTTTATGTAAGAAGCCAATTTGTTCATAGAAAAGAACAAAAATAGGGACTGGAGACCACCCCTCTTCTCCCCCTGCGCCATTCATTCTTGCCGGACTAGTATGTCCAAAATGAAATTGTCGTCTCTTTGCATGTATACCAGTGTTTTGGTTGAAGATCTTGTTCTGTAGTAAATGTAATTTAAAGGTATTAATATTACCGTTTACTGTTCAGTTTGACAGATGTTGGGAAGCACAAGGTAGATAAGACATTTACCATGATTGATTCGGTCCTAATGTTGTGATATTAGTTTTCAAAGGGTCTCACTGAATCATTTGGTGATATTTGGCATTACTCATTAATTTGGGCTTTTCAGTTCTAACTATTTTTTTAAATTATGTTGCCTGTAGTTTCACACTAGGTTCATCCAACTGTAAATTAACACATCTAATTATCTAACTTGGGAGTAGATGATTAGTTTTCATCTACTTTACCCATCTCATTGTCGAGATGACTGTTTTTCATCTCCCCTACCCATCTTATTGTCAAGATGATTGTTTTTCATCTCCCCTACCCATCTCATTGTCGAAATGATTGTTTTTCATCTCCCCTACCCATCTCATTGTCGAGATGATTGTTTTTCATCTCCCCTACCCATCTCATTGTCGAGATGATTGTTTTCATCTCCCCCACCCATCTCATTGTCGAGAAGACTGTTTTTCATCTCCCCTACCCATCTCATTGTCGAGATGATTGTTTTACATCTCCCCTACCCATCTTATTGTCAAGATGATTGTTTTTCATCTCCTTTACCCATCTTATGGTCGAGATGATTGGTTTTGATCTCCCAATACTCATCTCATTGTCGAGATGATTGTTTTTCATCTCTCCATACCCATCTCATTGTAGAGATGACTTTTTCATCTCCCCTACCCATCTAATTATCGGGATCATTGTTTTTCATTTCCCCTACCCATCTCATTGTCGAGACAATCAAAACCCGATAGAACAGTGGCGTGAGGAAAGAAGAACCCTACAACCAAAACCTGATAGAACAGTGGTGTGAGGAAATAAGAAACCAGACAACCAAAACCTGATAGAACAGTGGTGTGAGGAAATAAGAAACCAGACAACCAAAACCTGATAGAACAGTGGTGTGAGGAAATAAGAAACCAGACAACCAAAACCTGATAGAACAGTGGTGTGAGGAAATAAGAAACCAGACAACCAAAACCTGATAGAACAGTGGTGTGAGGAAATAAGAAACCAGACAACCAAAACCTGATAGAACAGTGGTGTGAGGAAATAAGAAACCAGACAACCAAAACCTGATAGAACAGTGGTGTGAGGAAATAAGAAACCAGACAACCAAAACCTGATAGAACAGTGGTGTGAGGAAATAAGAAACCAGACAACCAAAACCTGATAGAACAGTGGTGTGAGGAAATAAGAAACCAGACAACCAAAACCTGATAGAACAGTGGTGTGAGGAAATAAGAAACCAGACAACCAAAACCTGATAGAACAGTGGTGTGAGGAAATAAGAAACCAGACAACCAAAACCTGATAGAACAGTGGTGTGAGGAAATAAGAAACCAGACAACCAAAAAGTCTTGTGCTTGTAAAATATTACGCCAGTAGCCCAATATTTTACATTTTTAAAAAAAACTATAAAAACAACTGTAAGTCCATTTTCCTCGCATAATCCTTACCGGGCTACTAGGTCAGAATTGGAATTGTCGCCCCATGAGTTGTTGGTTAAAGATAGACAGAAGGAACAAAATGTATGGACTTAAAACACAACTATAAATGATAGGCCCATTTAATTAACAGTTTTATACATTTCTATTGGTTCATTCTGTATATGAGGGAAAGTGAGTTATGTACTTTGTTTTCTAACAGTCTTTCTTGTTATCTAGACGCATTGAATTTGAGTGATAATCAAGAGCAGAGTTTTTGAAGATGTCACGAATCCAAACTTTAGCTCTAGAATAAAGATTGAGATAATTCAATTATTAGAATACGAAGATTTACAGAAACAAGAAAAAATGAAATGGGAAGTTGTATCTTTTAAACCATGAAAAACTACATATGAAGACTTACTGAAACAAGGACAAACGAAATGGGAAGTTGTATCTAGTAAACCACGAGCAACTACATATGAAGACTTACAGAGACAAGGAAAAATATAATGGGAAGTTGTATCTAGTAAACCAACTACATATGAAGACTTACAGAGACAAGGAAAAATGAAATGGGAAGTTGTATGTAGTAAACCAACTACATATGAAGACTTACAGAAACAAAGAAAAATTAAATGGGAAGTTGTATGTAGTAAACCACGAGCAACTACATATGAAGACTTACAGAGACAAGGACAAATGAAATGGGAAGTTGTATGTAGTAAACCAACTACATATGAAGACTTACAGAAACAAGGACAAATGAAACGGGAAGTTGTATGTAGTAAACCACGAGCAACTACATATGAAGACTTACAGAGACAAGGAAAAATATAATGGGAAGTTGTATGTAGTAAACCAACTACATATGAAGACTTACAGAAACAAAGAAAAATTAAATGGGAAGTTGCATCTAGCAAACCTTGAAAAACTACATATGAACACGTACAGAAACAAGGAAAAATGAAATGGGAAGTTGTATCTAGTAACCATGACAACTACATATGAAGACCTACAGAAACAAGGAAAAATGAAATGGGAAGTTGTATCTAGTAACCATGACAACTACATGTGAAGATCTACAGAAACAAGGAAAAATGAAATGGGAAGTTGCATCTAGTAACCATGACAACTACATGTGAAGACCTACAGAAACAAGGAAAAATGAAATGGGAAGTTGTATCTAGTAACCATGACAACTACATGTGAAGACCTACAGAAACAAGGAAAAATTAAATGTGAAGTTGTATCTAGTAAACCACGAAGAATTACATAGTCACATAATATCTTCAAATGTTTGTCTGTCAGTCTGTCTGTTTATCTATCTGACTGACTATTATCCTGTCTGTCCATTAATTTGCCTGCCAATCTAAGAAGATACGGAAATCGACTTCACAATAAGCAAGTAAGCAGTATGTTACTTGTATAACTGGGACAAATTTACAAGCGTTCGATGTGAATAGTAAGCAGTATGTTACTTGTATGACCGGGACAAATGTACAGGCCCCTGATCTGAGTAAGCAGTATGTTACTTGTATGACTGTGACAAATGTACAGGCCCCTGATCTGAGTTAGCAGTATGTTACTTGTATGACTGAGACAAATGTACAGGCCCCTGATCTGAGTTAGCAGTATGTTACTTGTTTGACCGAGACAAATGTACAGGCCCCTGATCTGAGTAAGCAGTATGTTACTTGTATGACTGAGACAAATGTACAGGCCCCTGATCTGAGTTAGCAGTATGTTACTTGTTTGACCGAGACAAATGTACAGGCCCCTGATCTGAGTTAGCAGTATGTTATTTGTACGACTGAGACAAATGTACAGGCCCCTGATCTGAGTTAGCAGTATGTTACTTGTACGACTGAGACAAATGTACAGGCCCCTGATCTGAGTTAGCAGTATGTTACTTGTATGACCGAGACAAATGTACAGGCCCCTGATCTGAGTAAGCAGTATGTTACTTGTATGACCGAGACAAATGTACAGGCCCCTGATCTGAGTTAGCAGTATGTTACTTGTATGACTGAGACAAATGTACAGGCCCTCGTTCTGACTAAGAGGATCCTTAATGCTAATTTTTTTCAGTATTATTTATTTTGGTACTATTTTCTTATTTTTTTTTTTTTATAGATATTTATTTTTGAAAACCTGTTGGAATTAATGTTAAAAAAGAAAAATCCGTCCAAAGCTTATTCAAACCATTGTGTATATTTTCATTTGTCATAAGAAATAATAACATTTTTAATATTGAGTTTTTGTACTAGTACTAGTGTTTTTTTCTTCTTTTTCTTCTTCTTCGTATAGCTATTGTTGTTGTTCTTTTTGTGGATTTTCTCGTCGTCAGAGTTGTATTTGTTTCAATGTTGTTGTTGTAGGGATTGTTTCATACAGTGTCCATACACATTTGAAAAGTAACAACTCTTATTTTGACGGTTCGTGTTTTGCAGATTTTGGAATTTCTCAAGGAGATAATGCAACGGGCTGCCCGAATATGTTGGACTTTTTTAAAATTTCTAATCATATGGGAATGATTTGAAATATTAATTTTAGAATAGGAAATTTGATGATCACAAGAACATGGAATTGTACTTTTAATTTTAACAAATCATCGTAATCTTGGTGTGTAACGTGCGTTCCCCAGTCTATCTTCATTTGGAAAATCAGCTGATTCTGATGAAGTAATGGCATATATATTTTGTACGACCTTAACTTTCTTTAAATTCGTGAATTAAGACAACATATTTGGCTTGTTTTTGGTGTTTTACGGCACAGCAACACAAGTTCTTTGCCCAGTAACACAGCACGGTAGCTGACCCGGACTGATCAGATGGTAGGATTTGAACCCGCACCGTTTCAGTCGCGACTCCGGCACTCTAATCATTGAAAAATATAAAATATAATGATGATGAAACAAGCTTACTTTCATTATATCACATCCATATAAATTGATACTTTTGATTATCGATAGCTGGTTGCCATTTTCAATATCAATTGCTGAAGTTTCCGCCTACCAGCCAGGAAGATTGTACCCCGCTACCGATTTTAAAAGGAAAAGCATAAAGGATAAAATAAAAGCACAAAACTTACCCATTTCATTCATTGATTTATAATTTCTAACTCGATTGTCACCAATCTTCTTCGCATTTCAAACCAAACGGAAGTTTTCAATGTAAACGAGGAGCCTGCTCACTGTCATTTTCCGGGTGGAAGAATCCATTTTCTGTGATGGGGTGGATATAAGGCCTACACATACATAAAAGGTAAGCACCATGTCATCTGCATCCAATGTATGCAATGTTTAATTCTAATATTTAAAACAAACAAAACAAAAACAAACAAAAAAAAAAAAAAAAAAACGGGGAGGGGGATATGCCCTTACGTCTCAGCATTACGGAAATTTACGGAATTATCCAGAGCTTACGGAAAAGTATGAACTACATCACTCCTGTTGTGTGCAAAACACACTCGCCAATGCAGATATGGATGGCATGTTAGTGTTGAAGTTCCGTTAGGTTTGAAACGCGCGGAAAGTGACAATGTTAGGGACAGCTTGGTCACAGTCGAATTAGAAATTATAACTCAATGAATGAAGTGAATAAGTTTTGTATATTTTTTTATATCCTTGATGCATTTTCGTGTTTAAATCGGAATGGGGGTACAAGATGCCTTTAGGGTAGGCGGAAGCTATAGTGTTGAACCATTGCTTCGAAATCACTATTTAACTCTCTCTCTCTCTCTCTCTCTCTCTCTCTCTCTCTCTCTCTCTCTCTCTCTCTCTCTCTCTCTCTCTCAATAATACTAATAATAACAACAACAATTCAGTGAAGTAAAACTAATGTCTAATTCTGTTATCATAGAAAGTGGTTGAAAGTTATCATTTGTAGCTAATACAATACCAGTAAAAAGGTAAATTAAAACAACAATAACAACAACAACAACAGAAACAAACATTAACATATAGTAAGACTGATCACTAGGATATTTATTCCAAGTTTGGTAAATGTTCGCCTCTATTTGAAATCAAATATTGTAGCTATGTTTCGAGTCCTAAACAGCTGTGAAGTAACACTCTTAAAAAAGGTCACAGTATTGGATCCCCCTCCCCCCCCCCAATCTTTCCACGTCATTTCGAGGGATAATAGACGAAGTCTTTTTAAAGACCATTAAAAAAACAGGTCGTGGTTCGGGGGCGGGAGTGAGGTGGAAGGGACAGGGACATGTTCCCTTTCATGTAAGCATCGGCCTTCGTTACGAAATTTGGACCCAGGTTCGAATCTCAGTAGGAACGAATTAAAAAATTATCTAACCTGTATGATAATATTCTCTCTCAAGGGATAGCACTTTCCACTCTGTTTGCTAATATATTTGTATCTATCTATATTAATTTATATATGCCTTGAATTCTGTCATAGGAATCCGGAGTGACTGTGTATTAGATTAGAGTTTAATTACTGGGTCGGCATGCGAGTGTGTCTGCTACTCATGAATGCTCATATCAGCATGTGAGTGTGTCTGCTACACATGAATGCTCATATCAGTGGCTATATTCCATCCTTTTTTGGGGGGATGTGTGCATGGTCGAGGGTTGGTGCGTGCAGGCAAGGCTATTGATGCCTTAACCCGCTGACCCAGGTTCGAATCTCAGTAGGGACGAAATAAAACATTATCTAACCTGTATGATATGATAATACTCTCTCTCTCTCTCTCTCTCTCTCTCTCTCTCTCTCTCTCTCTATATATATATATATATATATATATATATATATATATATATATATATATATATCCTATATTTACTGACAAACAATTACGTGGGCCTTATTTCTAATGAGCAGTATATGATACCTGTTCTTAAACGAAAACAAGAACAAAACGAAAAGAATAAATAAAAGGAAATGTCTTTATCACCTAAGGTCAATTTCGGAACATTAAATTTTTATTCACCGACATACATGACAGCGGTTTACAATGTAGCAAAAGGATATTAGCACATTAACATTCTCAAGAAGTGCTATAAATTACAATAAGTACCACTTGTCACATGATCAAGATGATTTACAATGGGATATACAGCATGAAATTCTTGTATGAAATAATCCCAGTATATGTTACCTCGCATATTCTTGTATAGATTGTCAGTTTAACAAATATTCAAAATGTTATGTACTTCTAATTTCACTGTTGTTGTTATTATTATTATTATTATTATTATTATTATTATTATTATTATTGTTGTTGTTGTTGTTGTAAAATAGCAGTTTAGTATCATAACTATGAAACAAAACCAATTATTATTATTATTATTATTGTTATTATTATTATTATTATTATTATTATTATTATTATTATTATTATTATTATTTTCCTCTCTGTTAAATAGCTGCTTGGCATCATAACTTTGAAGTAAAACCAAACACTGAACCTTATTCTTTGGGTTTACATGACAAATTGCATCAAAATGCAAGACACATACATGTCAATACTCAGTGATTTTCAAACTGAAGGAAACTGTTAAGCCATATATCACAATCTTCCAATTTCAAAATATACTCACATGTTCGCATTTGTATTTATCATAAATAAACTCCTCACCCACGGCCCATCGTTTACTGGTAATTTACACATTCATGTGCGCAATTATTTTCGGGGGGGGGGGGGGGTTAGTTTTTTTTTTTCTTCTTCAAATAATCAAGTATTATATCAAATTATCTTCTGAAAAACGTGTAGGTTTACTTGCAAATGATTTAACACGCTAAAAAGAGAAAATGATTTACATTTTGGGGCTTGGAGAGAGAGAGGGAGGGGGAGCGGAAGGTGGTAGTGGTGGTGGGGTGATGGTGGGTAGTCCTCACGCATGGCCAAGATAATTTGTTTTTCCTGTTGTGACCAAGATTAATTACCCCCTTGTTGCTGTAGCCACTTTGAGATTGCGGCGACTTGCGTATGATAGTTTGAAGGTAACGGTCGAATTGCGTATGATAGCTTGAACGTAACGGTCGAATTGCGCATGATAGCTTGAACGTAACGGTCGAATTGCGTATGATAGCTTGAAACAAACGGTCGATTTGCATATGATAGCTTGAACGATACGGTCTATTTGCATATGATAGCTTGAACGATACGGTCTATTTGCATATGATAGCTTGAATGATACGGTCGATTTGCATATGATAACTTGAACGATACGGTCGATTTGCATATGATAGCTTGAAACAAACGGTCGATTTGCATATGATAGCTTGAACGATACGGTCGATCAACAAACTGCGGAAAGCCTTGCTACAATGTTATCGGCAAGAAAATATAATAGTTTGATTGTACAAGCGTAGATTGTTGCCATGGTAACTTCGAGGGCTTTATATAGTTGGCACTAAATGTGACACGTTGGTCAGCATTAGTTGGTTTATATGGGTTAACTGCGACGTAAAGCTTTGAATGGATTTTAAGGTTTTTTTGTTTAAATCTCAAACAAATAGTCCTCATATATCCATCACATACTTTCTGTCAGAGAAATACGCAATGAAACCAATAAGGATTCTCTTCCGCACAGGTACAAGATAATTTTTTTCTCTTTAAATATGATTTGGATATACACTTGGATGATATGCAGTTCTTTAATAATTATTGCGAAAGAAAAAAAATCACTGCTTGAGCGACTGTCTTTAGCATAGTGATTCCATAGATTTAGGGACACATTTGCCCAATAACAAGAGTCTGTGTTGTCAGTCAATGACTGGCATCAACCTTTGAAGTATCGCCGACAGCTGTTTTATAGATACATCTTGAGGCGAACATTACTTGATGAGTGACATGTACATACACATTTCGTGCAGTCTAATTAAAATCGAGATCTCCAACATAACGGAGATCTGACGTTCACCAATACTAGGTCATGTTCTGTTGACCCATCAAATTACAGCTTTCGTATTGATGAAAGTGAAAACGTCATTCGGAACACAGAATGCAATGTTTTATTTGATAGGTTACTCAAAATATGTGTGACCGGGGATTCAAAAGGTCACTAGAACATGTACGTTTGTTGGTGCCTGTCAGTATAAGCAGATATCGGTTTGAATCAGATTGACATTTCGTACATTCATTCTAAGGCGAAGAGCACACAATTTTGTGTAAACTTACAAATAAATGAGTTAGTCTGACCCCTACCGCAGAACCATCCATAACCTTACATAAGACGGTTTTAGGAATTATATTGTAAGTCAGAAAGTAGGAGATGCTTCTTTGCTTCTTAGTGGCGTGAGGGGGGGGGGGGGGGGGGGGGGGGGGGTTAGAACATCCATTCAAACTTTCATAATTTGCCGAAAATGTGGCAGCCGCCTAATCGCGCCTGGTCATATGCCATGACATGGCTGTAGTTGTTAGTTTAACCCATTCCTTCTTTTTTTCACATGTAACAACATTATGTGTATATATATATATATATATATATATATATATATATATATATATATATATATATAAAGAGAGAGAGAGAGAGAGAGAGAGAGAGAGAGAGAGAGAGAGAGAGAGAGAGAGAGAGAGAAAGACAGACAGACATACAGAAATATATCGGGTAAGGAATCAAGCCGTTTTGTTGCAAGCTAGGAAGTCCAAAAATGCCACTGTTTAGAGAACATTTACTACGATTGCGTGTTCCTGAATCCACCAGTGTGGATTGTATTACACATCTGCTGGCATATCTCTGGAGATAAGGGTGTGATTGGTTGACAAGACTAGAGTCTAGTAGCGACTGATTTAACTGGGAGACAAAACAATTCCGAATGAGTTTTGTTAATTAAAAACGATAAGAGATATCTAGATGTGATCAGTTAATTAAAGCTGAATGATCAGCGATTTACAGCGGTAAGCCTTTTGTTTTTAATTTGTTACTGTGAAGAGATAAGACGCTCCATGGATATCTTACCAGCTAATAACAGACAGGTACCCAAACTATTTATTTGGATGTTTTCAATGTGATTAATTCGAGGGACTAAACTTTTCTCGCGTTCATTCTTTTAAAGGTCAGTATTATCTTTCTCTCTTTCTTTTTTCCCTCTCACTCTCGTACATATGCACGCACAAACGAAAGTCATCATATTGAATATGTTCATGATATCAATTTATGTTACAGTTGATTTTATTGGTATTCAAGTCATCTGATTATCTAATGAGGTTTCTAACTTGGTCTCTTTTTAAAAAAAAAAAACATTTTGAGGTGCACATGTAACTGTATCTTTGTTCTTTCATTTGTGATCACAACGCTTTCTTTTCCTAATTATTGGGTTCTTCTGTAAACCTGTATGAATGTAGGCACATGGAGATATTCGTTGCATTCATTTACGCTAGTTCTTTTGTACGTTCATCGGTCTCTCTAAAATGTAGGCACATGGAGATCTACATGTACGAATGCAGGCACATGAAGATCTATATTCGTTGCATTCATTTACGCTAGTTCTTTTGTATGTTCGTCGGTCTTTCTGTCTGTGTTTCTATAGGTACTTTATTTTGAATGATATTTTAAGTAATTTTGAAACACGGCACACCATATTTATAAAGTAACAAAGAGCTCTCTGTTAATTGTCCTTGTTTCTTTATATATCAATGACTGTTGATTGTCCTTGTTTCTTTATATATCAATGACTGTTGATTGTCCTTGTTTCTTTATATATTAATGACTGTCGATTGTCCTTGTTTCTTTATATATTAATGACTGTCGATTGTCCTTGTTTCTTTATATATTAATGACTGTCGATTGTACTTGTTTCTTTATATATTAATGACTGCGATAATGAATTTAAATTTTCTCTTTCTTAGATACTACATTTTTAAAACTTTAGTTTTAAGTGCACTATATATCCATTATTGTGTTGAGTTGCCGCTGAATGCTTATACATATATACATACTATTAGATACTTATATACATACTATTAGATACTTATACATATATACATGCTATTAGATACTTATACATATATACATACTATTAGATACTTATATACATACTATTAGATACTTATACATATATACATGCTATTAGATACTTATACATATATACATACTATTAGATACTTATACATATATACATACTATTAGATACTTATACATATATACATACTATTAGATACTATCTACCCTTTCTTTCCATCGTTCCTCTTTGTTTTGTTTTGTTTTTGTTTTGTTTCTCCCTACACAACAACTCACAGGTAGATAGTCTAATAAGGTAGGAGAGAAGTATATAGCCGACTTCTCCCAACCCTACAGAAAAACTAGTTTCTTACGCACGCATGCACACACACTCGTACATGCAACCGCCCCCCCCCCCCCTCAACAAGATCCCACATACGCTTCAAATAATACATGAACGCAAGTGGGAACACATACATATACATGTACACACGTATATCAACGGAACTCGCCTGTATTGCCTCAGTATGTCCGATAATCGGATTAACCCGACTGTATTACCTCAGTATGTCCGATACCCGGATTATTTGGATACTTTAGAGTGCACACCTCCTAAGTTCATTAGACATTATTTCTATTTACCATATTTTTGAGCCTATTCCAGTCTAGATCGACTAGATCAATATTTGAATGACATTCTTACTTGATTTATTGCCTGCAGTAGTCCAAACATTACATTGCTGCTCTCCTAACTCCGCTTTGTAAGACACTTGACTCTACACATTATTGACCCGAAGTCTATTGAGTTAAAGCTAAGGATAGTTATGTTACTAACACCACTTGTCTGGGTTGCTATTTAAGGTATAGCTGCTCGAATAACTAAGTTTATTGCTTTATCGTTCATCACCATCAGCATTTTATATTACTGAAACATCTGCTCCAGCTGCTTCTTCATATAGACCTTCTTGTAAAAACCTTTGATACTGGGAAGGGGATGGGTGTGAGCGAGGCTTACATTTTGTAATTATCCTCTTCTTTTTTTCGTTTTTGGTTCTTTTGAATTGAAAATACTACATTTTCGTCCCCACCTTTCTTCTTTTCTTGGCTCGATGGTGTGTGTGCGTGTGTGAAAAGAAATTTAGTTCCACATAGGAATAGCACACATTTACGCAGATCAACCCACAATTGATTATTTTTCATGAGTTTTTTATATTCTGACGGAACACAAAATAGACATGCAGTTTACTAACTGTTGATACTGTTTTTCTTCTGATTTGTACCCGCATTACTGAACTTCTATCATTCAAACATGTAAATAGTTCAGGGTTTTTTTCTAGACATTTTTGTTATGTTTTTGTTTTTTAAGTTGTAACGTTCCCTGACAAAGAGCTTAATTAGCTTGGAAACTGTTTCGTATTTGCAACGTGTTATATATATATATATATATATATATATATATATATATATATATATATATATATATATATATATATATATATATATATATATATATATACACACACACACGGTGTATATGTATAATTTTAGATGTGAACCTAAGTTTTAAACTTAAAGTTACCTAATTTGTAGTTATTCTAAATATTAGCTAGGGTAGTTGCTGTCAAGAACACAATAATATCTAATGCTAAACTGATTCATCAGAATTAGAAAGAAGAGTAGTTAGCAATGAATACATTATTTTATAAAAACCTTTTCCAGATATAATTGCATGGTTTAATTGTTCCATCACGGGGAGTAAACGAGATTCTCTCTCTCTCTCTCTCTCTCTCTCTTGCGTTTTTTAACGTCTGATGTTGGCCTAATGTGGTAATGTGGTCTATTGCGTTGGAGGAGCCGGGAAGCCCGACGATTTTTATTGGTCGACAAATTTACCCTCGCACATGAAATCGAACCCGTGATCGTAGAAGCGAGTATGACACTACTACACTATAAAATCTCTCTCTCTCTCTCTCTCTCTCTCTCTCTCTCTCTCTCTCTCTCTCTCTCTCTCTCTCTCTCTACTGTCGCAAACTGTCGGTAGTTATAGCCTGGCCTATCCACAGCCATTTCCCAGAATGCCTCGCACCACGAGTTTTTTAAAAAAAGATATAGATTTTGATATGTAAGTATGTAAAAGTTAAAGATAAATAAGGTACGTGTTAGATAAATCAATAAGGCCAAATTTTACAAGAGAAATATATGTATATTTAATTCCTCAAACTTCATGTTTTGCAAACTTGTTATAGATGGCCAAGCTTAGCAAACAATGGAAATTTAAATAGGTGTGTAGGTATTCCTTCTTCAGGCTTTTCCGTGCAATGTCATGGTACATGCGATATGAACGTTGTTGTAGATCCTGCTAGATATAATAAGCACATGGTCCAGTTTGAGACTTAATTAACAAATTTGACATATGTTATTAACGTAATTGTCTAAACGTGCGTACATGTGACTGAAGAATGTGTTGGGCAAACTGAAAATATTTTCCAATCAATTAGCATATCCCTTAACACAGAAATGTAACTCTGATTGTTTACCCATCGTACCAGGACAGTCCTGTAACACAACTTTATGACATCCCTTAATACAGAAATGTAATTTTTATTGTTTAACCATCGTACCAGGACAGTCCTGTAACACAACTTTATGTCACCTCTCCCCAACACAGAAACGTAATTTTTATTGTTTAATCATCGTACGAGGACAGTCCTGTAACACAACTTTATGTCACCTCTCCCCAATACAGAAACGTAATTCTTATTGTGTTTAACCATCGTACCAGGACAGTCCTGTAACACAACTTTATGATATCCCTTAATACAGAAATTTAATTTTTATTGTTTAACCATCGCACCAGGACAGTCCTGTAACACAACTTTATGTCGCCTCTCCCCAACACAGAAACATAATTCTGATTGTTTAACCATCGTACGAGGACAGTCCTGTAACACAACTTTATGTCACCTCTCCCCAACACAGAAACGTAATTCTGATTGTTTAACCATCGTACCAGGACAGTCCTGTAACACAACTTTATGTCACCTCTCCCCAACACAGAAACGTAATTCTGATTGTTTAACCATTGCCTTTGCAGTATACTGTATCTATAAAGATGCACCATGTTAATAAAACAGTTTTGCACGTAATGCGGCGAAACGCACCATGTGGTGCACAAATCTACCAGTCCTTAAGGCTCAGCTTGGTTGAATACATCATATTTATTAGGGAACGAATATAAATGAAAAAAGATGCGGTTTCATTGGTACGTTGGTTTTTCTTATTAATTTTTGTTTCGTAATCCAATTCTAATATTGACACTGTTCCGACGCCTACATAATTGTAATAGTCTTCCATTTTATTGTAGTCAGGTAAAATTTATATAGAGATTTCCTTGCCCATTCATATTCCAGATTCTAGTGATAGATAGATAGATAGATAGATAGATAGATAGATAGATAGATAGATAGATAGATTCATACATACATACATACATACATACATACATACATACATACATACATACATACATACATACATACATACATACTTTTATAAATCGATTGATATATAATTTTATAGATGGATAGATTGATAGATAAACACATTGACTGATATATATATATATATATATATATATATATATATATATATATATATAACGAGAGAGAGAGAGAGAGAGAGAGATATCGTTTGATTGATTGATTAATCAGTCAAATCGACCAACCCCCAACCCCCCCGAAAAAAAGAAACAGATATACAAACAGACAGATGTTACAAATTTTGGACTCTCACCCGCAGAGCAAATATTTCACACAAATTACCATCACGTTTTACAGATCTTGACAAGAAAACTACACAGCCAAGTTATTGGTTGTTTTTAATAATAGCCAATACATTTGAGTCAGTTAATGGTCACTTTTCAATCAAAGATTCTTATTGATTCATATTGCTAAAGGTAACAGTGTGTATTCACCTCTGAGGGAAGCGTATTGAAATATTTCACATTACATTTTGTTTGGTCACGCCCAAGTTAAAATTACATTGTTGTCGCTGTGAATAAATCGTACCGTTTATTCTACTCGACCCTTATGTGATAAAATCGAAAAAGAGGCCGGCATTTCTGCCATTTACATACACCTTGATCATATGGCACCTTCTTTATGTGTACATTGGGATCTACAGCAAAGGCGACTGATTGCAATAGGTTTTACATCATGTATCCCGCTTCTGACACCATAAATATCTGCAAACTGTTCGATGACCAACAGTTGTGTAAACGTAGATGTAAAAAAGTCAGTGGGAGCAAATACGTCATTTCAGTGGTAGGTGTTTTCCCACGCGACATTCAGGACATAGTTATCTGTTTAAAGAATGGAAAGAGACCTTGGAAAAGTGTTGCAAATTTCACCGGTTCTAGTGATTACATTCTTACAATTCACACCGAATTCTTGCGACTTGTTAGCAATTTGATAAAATTCCGTCCGATTGTTCGTGTTGAAGATTAATAGTTTCATTCCTGATCGGTTGGAGTATTCTCGGATGTCACCTCTTTTTGGTGTCTGTATCCCTCTAAAGATAGCACGTGGTCAGGTTAGTTATTAATTGTGTGGAGTGTTCGTTTTCAAAATGAAACAACGATTTGTTTTAAATATGTTATCAATCAACCAATCAAACAGAGAAGAAAAGAAAAATATTGTGCACACATTTTTTTCCTTTCTATATTTTCATTCTTCTGTCTTCTCATTTATTGATTTATTTATGAACCAACTAGAGAGAGAGAGAGAGAGAGAGTAGTTACCTGATTGCAAAGCCAGTACAATCGTCAGCTGAAAGACCCTCTCCCTCACTCCACCCTCCTGGTTTCAGACTATTGTTCCAGTGCCATTCGTACAGGGTCAGCGCAAGGGTATTTGGCGTCCTAGGCGAACCTTCAGCCGTGCCCCTCCCCCCCTAATTAACTTTCGAAAATGAATATTGTACATTCATTCTTTCCTTCTGTTTTTCTCTTTCTAATTTTAGACGCTTATTATCTTCTATTTTACGCTATTTCTCATTATTCTCCCGCCCCCCCCCCCCAAAAAAAAAAAAAAAAAAAAAAAAACAAACAAAAAAACAACAAATGTTGACGCCCTAGGCGACCGTCTAGTTTGCCTAGCGGTTAAATGGGCCCTGCATTCGTAATTGGAGTGAGGGGTGGATGGATCAACGACACCCAGCTAATCTTTAGACTGATTTATCCTACTAACAACTTACCCACCCACCCACCCAAATTATAAGAACCCATCCATCCACCTATGTATGTATGTATGTATGTATGTATGTATGTATGTATGTATGTATGTATGTATGTATGTATGTATGTATGTATGTATGTATGTATGTATGTATGTATGTATGTATGATAAAAGTGCGCAAGTTAAACCTTACAGACATGTGCATTAGATGTTTGCCAGCAGTGCACAAATAGTTCACTATTTACACTATTCTGTATAAAGTCAGAGTGCACTCCCTGTTTAAATGTAGTGCACATGAAGTGCTAGTATTTATGGATGGCCTACCGCAACTACTAGTGCCATGTGTCGGTTGTATGTATGTATGTATGTATGTATGTATGTATGTATGTATGTATGTATGTATGTATGTATGTATGTATGTATGTATGATAAGCTTTAGATCGTTGGAATATTCGACATAGAGTTTACGTTGCTGGGTTAGATATGTATCGGACAGTTTAACTACTGTTAATACAGACATTTGCAGTGACGTCATCGGTCTGAATCGAATGATGTTCATGAGTGTCAATAATCATCAGTTTATACTAAACTGAGGTCAGTCGATATTCTAATAATGGAACACCATTACCAAATATAAATGCATACATCATCAAGTCTGCGACGTTTCCAACAATACTTTTGTGCTAGATTTACGTAAGGATAATTTTTTTCTCGTGTTAAAAGGCTGTCAGTGTGTACAAGAGAAAATAGCTTGAAAATTAATAAGCAGCTTGCCTTCGAAACTCAAATTCTCTCGTTTACCTCAAAATATATCATAATAACTTCAAAATATATCGTAATAACTTCAAAGCAAGCTACGACAATAAAGTAAAAAACTTACTGAATTGTTACGAAGCCTAAATCGTGATTATATTCTTGTCATAACTATCAATAGTAGTAGTAGTAGTAGCAGTGGTGGCAGTACTACTATTGCTATTATTAGTAATAGTTTGTCCGCTTTTGATCTTAGTTTTATATGGGTTGGTATGTATTGAATAGAGGTTAGAGGTCGTCAGTACATAAGTTTGTAACTACGTCATTAGCCTGATTGGACGTATAGAGTGATGTTGAGGCCTGATTGGACGTATAGAGTGATGATGAGGCCTGATTGGACGTATAGAGTGATGTTGAGGCCTGATTAGACGTATAGAGTGATGATGAGGCCTGATTGGACGCATAGAGTGATGTTGGGGCCTGATCTGACATATAGAGTGATGTTGAGGCCTGATTGGACGTATAGAGTGATGTTGAGGCCTGATTGGACGTATAGAGTGATATTGAGGCCTGATTGAACGTATAGAGTGATGATGAGGCCTGATTGGACGTATAGAGTGATGTTGAGGCCTGATTGGACGTATAGACTCTATAGAGTGATGTTGATAAGAACTGACGATAAGGAGTTTATAACAAATTGGGTTTAGTTTGTAAGCTAATAATGGAATGCCGTAATCAAATATAAACCCATACATCAGCGAGTCTGCAACTTTTTCCAACAATACTTTTGTTGAAGATTTACATAAAGATAACTTATTTCTGTAGTTAAAATAACTGCCATTGTGTACACAGAGCAAACAACTTGAAAATTAGCAAGCAGTGTGCTTTCGAAAAGCAAATCGTTTCATTTACCTTGATATTATTTTTTTAAACTTCAAAGTAAGCTTTATCAATTAATTGGAAAACTAACTGAATTGTTACGAGGGACGTAAAGTCATCGTTATATATCGTTGTCTTGGTAGAAGCTATTCTCGCGATCTCTGACACAACATACAGAATGTATCGTCCCGGAGACATTGTCAACATGCATTTTGACAAAGAAATTTGTTTTTGAAAAATCTATATATCTATCTATCTATCTATCTATCTATCTATCTATCTATCTATCTATCTATCTATCTATCTATCTATCTATCTATCTATCTATCTAAAGAATGGGGCCCCTCCCAATGCTATTTCTCCTGTTTTATGGGAATTTTGGGCCCCCCCCCCCCCCCCCCCCCCAGTTGCTGGGTATGCTTGCAATGCCACTGAAACAAACCTTTACCTCTCTCTCTCTCTCTCTTATTGATAAGTTTGTCCGTTTTTGATAAATCTCTCAACATGTTTTTGGCAAAGTAATTTACTTGAGAAATCTGTTTATAATCTCTTATTGATAAGTTTGTCCGTTTTTGATAAATCTCTCAACATGTTTTTGGCAAAGTAATTTACTTGAGAAATCTGTCTATAATCTCTTATTGATAAGTTTGTCCGTTTTTGATAAATCTCTCAACATGTTTTTGGCAAAGTAATTTACTTGAGAAATCTGTCTATAATCTCTTATTGATAAGTTTGTCCGTTTTTGATAAAATCTCTCAACATGTTTTTGGCAAAGTAATTTACTTGAGAAATCTGTCTATAATCTTTTATTGAGAAGTTTCTCCGCTTTTGATAAAATCTCTCGTTGACCCGTGATACACCCCGCAATGATGTTCCAGCTAATAAGGCCCTGAATATTTAAGTGTGTGCTGTATATCGCAAATGTGGTTTTGTTTAGGAATTTTCCCCTTTTTTGCCATTACCTTTGTTTTTATGCCTTTTTTTGGATGCATACACTTATTCGGCACAATATAGCCAGGATTGTGCTGATGCGCCGCTAAACCCAATACATACATACATACATACATACATACATACATACATACATACATACATACATACATACATACATACATACATACACACATACATACCTACTAGACTGGTTGGAATATTTGACAGAATTCACGTCTCTGGGTTAGATATGAATAAGACATGGGTTAGAAGCTGTCAATACAGACGTTTGCAGTGACGTCATCAGCCAGATTAAATGAATCGAGTGATCTTAAGTAATTTGTAACAAATTGAGTTCAGTCGATACTCTAATAATGGAATTCCGTAACCAAATATAAATACATACATCATCAAGTCTGCGACGTTTCCAACAATACTTTTGTGCTAGATTTACGTAAGGATAATTTATTTCTCTTGTTAAAAGGCTGTCAGTATGTACACAGATCAAACAACTTGAAAATTAATAAGCAGTGTACGTTAGGAAGGTGAATCGTTTCATTTACCACAAAACATATATTTTTAATAACTTCAAAGCAAGCTATAACATTAGTTTGGAAATTTGTTCAATTGTTAGGAAGCATATAACTCGTGTTTTGTCGCTGTTCCTGACAAAACCACCCCAGTTACAACGGTG
This sequence comes from Margaritifera margaritifera, assembly GCA_029931535.1. NCBI lineage: Eukaryota > Metazoa > Mollusca > Bivalvia > Unionida > Margaritiferidae > Margaritifera > Margaritifera margaritifera. The sequence goes on along the minus strand of JAQPZY010001507.1, from coordinate 1,153,875 downwards.
TCAGAGACGTGTTGAAGCTACTTACAGGGGTCTTCATTGTATGGGGGAACATTCTGCTGAACTTGTATTTTTCCGAAGTAGCATGTATGTATGTATGTATGTATGTATGTATGTATGTATGTATGTATGTATGTATGTATGTATGTATGTATGTATGTCTGTATGTATGTATGTATGTATGTATGTATGTATGTATGTATGTATGTATGTATGTATGCATGTATGTATGTATGTATCCATTTACCTACCTACCTACCTTGCTACCTACCTATTTATCGTATTAAGCACATATCTATCTATTTATCTGCATATATATCTATCTATCCATCTTTCTGTAAGCCGGTGTGTCTGTATGTTGATGGGTCGAAAAATATGTTGATAGACTGGCCAGATGGTATACTAGGTATCCGGCAGGTCCATCGGTAGTTCAAACGGTCTGGATGTGTTGAAAAAAGAGAAGTGTATATTTATGTAAAGTAGGAAGTTTAATAGGTAGGAAGGAAGATATGTGGGTGGGTAGATAGGTAAATAGGTAGTTAAGGTAAGTATGAAGTAGGTAGAAAACTTGCATTATATTCAGTACTATGGCAGGCATTTTGAAGCAGATCGGATGTTCTACGTACCGTCGATGGTATAATAATTACAAAGTAGAGACAGAGGTTTTATGCAGCTGATTAAACTTTCGAAGTTTTTTTTAAGCAAGCCACAAACAACAAAATGGTCTAAGTGATTTACTACGTCCTTGCCAGGTTGAATGTACAGACAAAAATTGATCGACATATAGGTCACCTGCCTATAGATCACTTTTCATGTCAATAATAACCTGTGTAATTGCCAAACCCCGTCACGCAATCCGGCACGACGGGCTTTAAACGGCAATTTGATTAATTAGCGGGCATTAGCTTCAATTACACAACAGCAGGGGAGTTTCTACTTTGCCACGTGATGCAGATTTGGTTTCTTGGGATGCTTGAAAACAGCCATGGTAACATGAAAGATGGAAGTCAATGGGCTATGTGTGCTCTGCAATATGGTGTTTTTCTTAAATGGATTGCCGGGAAGGAAAACCGCTTTTGAGATGTAACTCCTGTTGACGATTTTATCGGTGAATACATTGTTGAAGGTAGGCAAAATTGTTTTCCTATTGTTGTTTTCGTGTTAAGAAATGCTATTTTACTTTTAGCCCATTGTAAAAGACGGTGAGCAGTTCATCAAAATTCCACCCAAGTTTTCATTTAGGATAAAAATTAAATCTGGGACTTCTGGTGTCTTGTCATTCATAAAATATTGCCAAACTGTACAACTTGATCTTCATGGTCTGACAATAACAGAAGTATTATCCATGCATATTTGGAAGGGAGTGGAGTTTAGTAATGTATTGTTGTATTGTCCATGTATATCTTGAAGGCAACGGAGTCCGGTAATATATATGTATATATATATATATATATATATATATATATATATATATATATATATATATATATTTATATATATATATATATATATATATATATATATATAGTGAAGGCAGTGGAGTTTAATAATGTATTGTATATACATAACTTGAAGGCAGCAGAGTTTAGTAATGTATTGTATATATATATATATATATATATATATATATATATATATATATATATATATATATGTATATTGAAGGCAGTTGAATTTGGTAATGTATTTTGTATGTATATTTTAAAAGCAATTGAGTTTGATAATATATTGTCGATGTATATCTTGAATGCAGTGGAGTTTGGTAATACATAGTCTATGTATATCTTGAAGGCAGTTGAGTTTAGTAATGCATTGTCCGTGTATATCTTGAAGGGAGTGGAGTTTGGTAAGGCAGTGTCCGTGTATATCTTGAAGGGAGTGGAGTTTGGTTATGCATTGTCCATGAACATCTTGAAGGCAGTGGAGTTTGGTAAGGCAGTGTCCATGTATATCTTGAAGGGAGTGGAGTTTGGTAAGGCATTGTCCGTGTATATCTTGAAGGGAATGTAGTTTGGTTATGCATTGTCCATGTACATCTTGAAGGCAGTGGAATTCAGTAATGCATTGTACATGTACAGCTTGAAGGCATTAGAGTTTAGTAATGCGTTGACCATGTATATTTTGAAGGCAGTGGAGTTTCGTACTGTATTGTCCATATATATATATATATATATATATATATATATATATATATATATATATATATATATATATATATATATTGAAGGCAGTGGAGTTTAGTAATATATTGTCCATGTATATATCTTGAACCCAGTAAAGTTTAGTAATGTTTTGTCTATGTATATCTTGAAGGCAATGGAGTTTAGTAATGTGTTGTTCATGTATATATTGAAGGGATTGGAGTTTAGAAATGTATTCTCCATGTATATCTTGAAGGAGTGGAGGTTAGTAATGCGTTTTCCATGTATATCTTGAAGGCAATGGAGTTTAGTAATGTGTTGTTCATGTATATATTGAAGAGAGTGGCGTTTAGTAATGTATTGTCCATGTATATCTTGAAAGAGTAGAGTGTAGTAATGCTTTTTCCATGTATATCTTGAAGGCAATGAAGTTTAGTAATGTGCTGTTCATGTATATATTGAAGGGAGTGGAGTTTAGTAATGCGTTTCTATGTATATCTTGAAGAAGTGGAGTTTAGTAAGCTTTTAGACGACAATGAACATTAGAACTAACATTAAATTACTGATGCAGTGATAGTGAGTATGTGATTCTTTTTTGTAACCATTTGAAAACAACAACACAGTTGACCTCTTTTTTGTTGCAAAAAGAGACCTCACATATTTCATTGGAGGTTCAGGTTGTCTATTGCTGCGATGTATTTTTCATTAAAAAAAATAACAAACAATACCACAAATAATTAACAATCAAATCTTCCATTTACGAATTGAACTTCATATGTTTCATGATTTATGAATTCATGAGGATTGAAAGTTGATAACAAACTGCAAAAAGTGCTGTACCAAAGCGAAGATCGTTGATGCACGGTGTGTAGTCGATTGTGAAACTTCGTGACTTCATGTATCCTGTAAATATGAAATTCAATTTTTATAATTGCAAATAGTTACACAAATAATAGCGAATCTCAAGAAATAAATAACAGAACTGTATTTTAATCTTTGTTTACGAGTATTGGAAAAATACACATAATGTGCGCATGAATACATAAGTATTTCTTTTTTGGTGTCAGGACCTAATAACTTCTAGTTTTTTTGCGTCACATGATGCGATTTTAACTAATCCAAATGCTTGTAATTTTATAATAATAGGTCACTGAATTTCACCTCTTTGTAGAGCATGAGCTGAACATTGTTTGACAGTGATGGAATTACATTGACAGTGATGGAATTACATTGACAGTAATGGAATTACACGGGCACATCTTCTTAAGGTTATGGAGTGAGATCATCAGATCAAAAGACCTTGATAACATAAAGTTTCTTATGTACGATGATAATTTTAATTCAGTATGTAAATTTAGTCTACCTATGGTGACTATTTCATGGTGCTAGATGTATTTTGATCCGTCTCAAGTCAATAATTTAGCCAGGAGAGACACAGGGAACATGAACGGATAAACCATATCGCAATATATCATGGTATAGATTTCTTTCAATTTCCGCACGTAGTGCAGCTTTTGAGGCCGAATCTGAACCATCCATGTTGTTCGCACGATTGAGCAGATGTCAATGTTAGGAAATGACCTAATTTAATAGCTCACACAAAACAAGTGCCAGGTTATTCTCTGTGTGGTAGTGTTTGATCAATCAAGTATTCAGAGTCTGTATGGAATTAAATAGTACTCTAATGGAATTAAATAGTACTCTAATGGAATTAAATAGTACTCTAATGGTATTAAATAATACTCTAATGGAATTAAATATGGAATTAAATAGTACTCTAATGGAATTAAATATGGAATTAAATAGTACTCTAATAAAATTAAATAGTACTCTAATAAAATTAAATAGTACTCTAATGGAATTAAATAGTACTCTAATGGTATTAAATAGTACTCTAATGGAATTAAATAGTATTAATGGAATTAAATAGTACTCTAATGGAATTAAATAGTACTAATGGAATTAAATAGTACTCTAATGGAATTAAATAGTACTCTAATGGAATTAAATCGTACTAATGGAATTAAATAGTACTAATGGAATTAAATAGTACTCTAATAGAATTAAATAGTACTCTAATGGAATTAAATAGTACTCTAATGGAATTAAATAGTACTCTAATGGAATTAAAAAGTACTCTAATGAAATCTAATGGAATTAAATAGTACTCTAATGGAATTAAATAGTATTCTAATGGAATTAAATAGTACTAATGGAATTAAATAGTACTCTAATGGAATTAAATAGTACTCTAATGGAATCTAATGGAACTAAATTGTACTCTAATGGAATAGTACTCTAATGGAATTAAATATGGAATTAAATAGTACTCTAATGGAATTAAATAGTACTCTAATGGTCTCATATAATTCCATTGCTACAATGAACCGTTTTAAAGTCACATTTCCATTTCTTACAACAATGTTGTGAAGCGCCTCAATTAACTGTCTGCTAAACAGTTAAATGTCAGTTATTTCAAATTCTGTAGGGTTTAGGTTTTGCATCACAACATGGTGGGACGAACTGCAAAGCAGATAATTGATATCATCACAACAGAGCTGGAAAAATTCGAAAATTTGTTGTTCATAATTAAACATGCTAATATTACACAACACGCCACATTTTTCACACAATTCCAGTCGGGTTTTAGAACATTTTACTTGCCCAGCAATATTTTGTATCTTTTCCCGATTTTGTCGGAGAAATAATTTTTCCAGCCTGCCACAAAAGTTCTTAGCTTAACCTTATGTACTGATTTTATCCAGTTAACGACACGCTGAGAAAAAATGGCCTGCATCTTTTTTTATTATTATTACACAGCTTACATGTGAGATCATCATCGTGCAAATTGAATTTTGCCCTAAACAGTGTCTTTCAGTTCTGTTCAATCTACACCCCAGCATTTTTCTGCAGTATAGAAAACAAATTTGATGATTTTTTCCAACCTTTATTAAATTTGGGTTTATTAATTGGAGTTAAGGCTTCCCTCTAATATATTCTGTCCCGTTTCCATGAACATAATACAGTTTTTAAAAAATGTTTTCTCATTTTCTGCTTGACTATGGATCTCGACATGCTGTATCTTTTTCTGTTACTATAAATAGTTTGTATTTCTAATAATATAAACTTTCTATAGTTATCTCTACTTGCCTGTAGACCTGCGGGCTTATGCGAAGGATACAACTCTGATTCTAATAACGGTGGAAACAATTGCACCGCTGAGTGGATAATTCCCTTGGTATCGTTAGAATGCTAATGTTGTGCTATACACAAATCAGAATCGTTCAGTAGAAAATTATACTCAAAGGTAATTGCTACAACATTTTGTCTGTAAGTATTTTATAAATGTTATACAATTATCTTTTAATGGATAAAGAAATGAAAAGACATAACGTACTTATAATTCATCCTACCTACTGTTTTTAACGCGTTCTTGCCATGGAAAACTTGCAAACATTTTTAACGCGTTCTTACCATGGAAAACTTGCATACACCAAAACGTTTTTCTGTGGGCTTCTCAATTTCAATTTATGTACAATTTTTGCTTTTGCATGAGCATTCCGCTGTATGTGTGTGTGTGTGTGTGTGTGTGTGGTTCAGTCATGATTCTAAATGGGGGGGGGGGGTAATACATTTAACCTGGCATTTCTAAAGCAAAAAAAAAATTAAAAAAATTAAATAACGTTTTTTTTAAAAAATCCACGTCTTATCGCACTAAATCAAGTAATGGACATGTTAAAACGGCTGACGCGATAAGTCAATGGTGAGGGTAGACTGTCTCAAAAAAAATCATGAGTCAAAAAACTCGAGCTGTCATCGCTACGTGTATTTTGTGACATAAATTATGGTTCCTTACAGTTTATCTTTTGACCTCATGTTTTTTAAGAGCTTTGACTGTGAATTGAATGACTCCATATAATTTCGGTTTGACTAATAATATCCCAATATTAGACTTGGTACAGGGAGTACATCTTTGTCCTTGATATTTAGTCCAGAACTAAAGGAATCGGAAAACGCTGAAAGTTCTTCGATTTTTGCTTTATTTTCGAGTCGTATTAGAGAATCATCCTAAAAATACTTTGGCTTGAAGCTTGAGTACTTTGACTTGAAGCCTGAGTACTTTGACTTGAAGCCTGAGTACTTTGACTTGAAGCCTGAGTATTTGTGTTATGTTTGAAAAGCTTTGATGATACATGACTTAGTGATAATGAAATTGAACATCTTTCCGTGTGTGGACAGATCTCGCGGTGGAGCGGTTGAATTATGAAAATTGACCCACGACATATGGCAATGGCAGGACATTCAGAATCACTAGAAGAATCAGAGGCAGATCCATTTGTATCGAGTATATCATGTCCCATTATGCTTTCTCTGCATGCGTAGTTAAGAGGCTGGGTATAATACATCGATTTATGGAAAAACAGTGGTTTTTAACAAATTGCGTGATCTAAAAAGAAAATAACAATAATTTGCTTAAAATAATTCATTTCATCAGAGCTCCTTGGACATCCTACTCAAGTCATACAGTCAGATATGGATTTTATAATGGCTTCGCGGATACATGGGGCGCTTTATAGGTTTGATTGGACCGGACCGGGGGAGGGGTGTCCACTCAAAGCCGGTTCAAGGATTTTGTTAAAAATGTTAACAGCTAAAATATAAAATTAGGCGCGATACGCGAGAAAAAGAGGGTTTTCAAAAATATTGTTGTTAGATTTATCTAGCGATCATAATTATACTGGCAATGTACTGCAATCACTCTTAGTTGTGTACATACATCGGGCTTTATTGTATCATAATTACACTGGCAAAGTATTTTAAAAAAACTCTTAGTTGTGTACATACATCGGGCTTCATTGTATCATAATTACACTGGCAAAGTACTCCAAAACTCTTGTGTAGAAACATCGGGCTTCAATGTATCATAATTACACTGGCAAAGTACTCCAAACTCTTAGTTGAGTACATACATCGGGCTTCGTTGTATCATAATTACACTGGCAAAGTACTCGAAAAACTCGTAGTTGTGTACATACAACGGACGTCATTGTATCATAATTACACTGGCAAAGTACTCGAAAAAGTCTTAGTTGTGTACATACACCGGGCTTCGTTGTATCATAATTACACTGGCAAAGTACTCCAAAAACACTTAGTTGTGTAGATACATCGGGCTTCATTGTATAATAATTACACTGGCAAAGTACTCCAAAACTCTTAGTTGTGTAGATAAATCGGGCTTCATTGTATCATAATTACACTGGCAAAGTACTCCAAAACTTTCAGTTGTGTACATACATCGGGCTTCATTGTATCATAATTCCACTGGCAAAGTACTCCAACAACTCTTAGTTGTGTTCACACATTGGGCTTCATTGTGTCGTATGTGCAAAATTCCAAGTGGCCCCTGATCAGTCCTACCGAGTTATTGGTAAATAGTATATTACCCTTTGAGGGTACTACTAACTATAGTCAAACGTAGGTTATAGCGATCACAGACACCTTTATATATATATATATATATATATATATATATATATATATATATATATATATATATATATATATATACAGTCATGGTATTCGATGGGTGTGTTCACATTTTAAATCACCACATGCAGAAGGTACAAAAGGGTACAAACAACATACATGTACTTTTCATGCTCCGTTGAATATTTTCTTTTTTTATTTACATGTAGCACAGATTCCTAAACTCTGTTGCGTGTATGGTCTTGAAACTTGATGTGTGCATTCACCTGTGTCACTTATGTTAGCACCCATAAAAAGTAAATTGTGGTTGTGATGAGCTATTTTTCTTGCTAAAGTGGCTATTGCAAGTTTTGGGATTATGTACCGAGATGTATCACTAAAGAATTTCACCTTCAAATTCTTATCAATTATAACTGTGCAGAGAGAGAGAGAGAGAGAGAGAGAGAGAGAGAGAGAGAGAGAGAGAGAGATCTTTAATTTTGATTGATTTCACGTATGCAAAATACAATTAAAAAAAACACAGTTTCATGCAATTTCACTCGCTTCCTCCCTTCGTACTTCTCTACAGTTATTCTTGTTATCATCTATGTCTGGCTGCCAAGCGACACCAAGTTTCGTTAGCATGGTTCCCTGGCCTGTTGTACTATCACCAGACGATAAAATAAAGCGTCAGGCTACTCTGTCGGCTTGCTTTTAAGTTCTTCTATAATAATGCAGCTTGCAACCATAAGTAACTTCACAGTTCCAATTATCTAACAGACCTCAAAAGTAAGTGATATAATTTTGAGACATACATGATTTGACATATGTAAGTAAACCCTGTGCATTTTATTCTTTACTTTTGGAAAATGAAATAATTGTAGACAAATAAGTATTTATAATGTATTAGTGAGACTGTTCAAAGAAGGCGTGTCAAAATATGAACGTAAAAGTTGCAACAGTCCAATCGCCACAGGACTCAATACGTTAAAGACTCAACGTTAATGACTCAATACTTTAAGGACTCAATACGTTAAATGCAATATATTATCATTAGTGAAAGTCTTCTTATTCTCGTGGATTTTTATATTTTTATCAGACCTGTACAAAGGGAATACTCTCGTGGATTTTTATATTTTTATCAGACCTGTACAAAGGGAATACTCTCGTGGATTTTTATATTCTTATCAGACCTGTACAAACAGAATACTCTCTTGGATTTTTATATTCTTATCAGACCTGTACAAAGGGAATACTCTCGTGGATTTGTATATTCTTATCAGACCTGTACAAAGGGAATACTCTCGTGGATTTGTATATTCTTAACAGACCTGTACAAAGGGAATACTCTCGTGGATTTGTATATTCTTAACAGACCTGTACAAAGGGAATACTCTCGTGGATTTGTATATTCTTATCAGACCTGTACAAAGGGAATACTCTCGTGGATTTTTATATTCTTATCAGACCTGTACAAACAGAATACTCTCTTGGATTTGTATATTCTTATCAGACCTGTACAAAGGGAATACTCTCGTGGATTTGTATATTCTTATCAGACCTGTACAAAGGGAATACTCTCGTGGATTTGTATATTCTTAACAGACCTGTACAAAGGGAATACTCTCGTGGATTTGTATATTCTTAACAGACCTGTACAAAGGGAATACTCTCGTGGATTTGTATATTCTTATCAGACCTGTACAAAGGGAATACTCTCGTGGATTTTTATATTCTTATCAGACCTGTACAAACAGAATACTCTCTTGGATTTGTATATTCTTAACAGACCTGTACAAAGGGGATACTCTCGTGGATTTTTATATTCTTATCGGACCTGTACAAACAGAATACTCTCGTGGATTTTATATTCTTATCAGACCTTTACAAAGGTGGGGAAAAATGGAATAGGCAGACATTTTAATTCACGACTCAATTTAATCTAACATGTCACACAATTTCCACAGCCTTTCTTTTCTCTCAAAGTGTTAATTACTACTTAAGCTTATGACATTTCTGGAAGTGAAAACTGATTTAAAGCCACATATTGTAGCCTATTGTGTTGAGTGAAAACTTATTTAGAGCAACATACTGTTGTCTGTTGTTGAATAACTGTGAACACTTTTTTAGAGTCACATATTATAGTCTGTTGTTGAATCACTGAAAACTTATTTATTTAGAGTCACATATTGAAGAATGTTGTTGAATCAGAGTGAAAACTTATTTACAACCACATATTGTAGTCAGTTGTTCAGAGTAGACGGATAAAAGGAGTGACATACAATTAACATTTTCTTCTTCCAGATTGTGGTCTTACTAAAAGGAGAAGCTTATATTGGTATCTGGACATAATCTTCAGTAGGAAGAATACTACAGGTTGATTTTCTGAAAAATGTGATCTACCTGTGAGGATGACTAGTGACTTGCCATCAATCGGTGAAATGAGTACGTCCGAGGCTCAGCAGAGACGTGATGTTAGCACCAATACTGAAGATGAGGAGGTGGAGCCGACCAATTATAGGGCTTCCTCAAGGAGTAGATTACCTCCGTTAGATGAGCGAAAGGAGGACGATGGGAACGGGGATATGAACCAGCTCCGCCCACCTCTGCCACTAATTGATAGCCAATTTTCCTTTGAGCATCAACAATATGAACAATGGGCGCGGCTTCCTGTGCGTCGGCCGCTTGTGCCGCTGCAAAACAAAATGGTGCCCATACAACAACCCAAACCACGCCCACTTACCAGATCTGACAAATCAGACACTAATGATGCTCAAGTTAACAAAGCCAAGCCACATATGGTCAGAGAGAAGTCTGTACTTTCTAGACTCACAACAAGTTTGAGTTTAAAAAGAGAAAAAACAACCCTAACCGAGAGAAGTTTTTCAAGGGAGAAGATTTTTCATAAATTCAAAAACCCCTTAACTCTTGCTAATGCCACCCTTCTAGATTTGTCCGATGAGGAAATTATGAGTTTTAAATGCCAAAGGGACCTAAAAGGAACCACAGAGTACCAGGCTATTCGGGAATTCCATCAGGAAACTCGTCTCAGGATGGGACGGGCAAAACTTCGGGATCGCTGCCCGATGCCTGTTTCTGTAAGCTCACCGCGTTGTACTGGTGAACATGTTTTCTTAATCCACGAACCATACCGATCTTCTGATGTACCAAAGTTGAAAAAGAAGAAAACAAACCAGAATTCAGACATCTCGGGTTCGAAGGAAATGGATTCGAATTCAAACCTGGACAGAGAATGTATCCCGCTGTTGCCTTTGCCGCGATCTAAGACTCATTATTCTGGTCTGACACCACGTAAACTGCCCATCAACAGATCGGCAATAAAAATGTCAAGTGCTGAGCTATTTGATTTTTCTAAAATGGAGAAATTCGACTCGCTTCCTGGAGCGCTACAAAAGTCCCCTGATGATAGACTGGCTCACAAGGAAAATACAGACTTTGACTTATCCATGAAGGGTTCTCAGGTTGTACTTTACAAATCTCTGCTTCCAACAATAAAAGATTCCGGAGGTTGAGGAAACAACGATGTGACATTTCTCTGATTGTTTTGTTGAGTTTAAATGTGTTCTGTAAATTGCCTTGTTTCTTTTTTCTGGCGTTTAATCAAATTAGATGTTTATGTCTCTGCACGCATGCTCACACACATGTACTTATACAGAAACACCTATACTTATACACAAACACCTACTGTTGTGAATGGCTTTTGATTTCAAGCGGAAAGGTCTATTGAAATTTTAAGGGAAGTCTCACATATTTTCTTAATTTAGAAAAAATAAATAAATAAATAATAAAAAAACATCCGTCACATCTCTTTCGTTTTAAATGATTCCGGATTTGGAATATATTGAACCAACTGTCAAAAGCATAAATACGCGCCTTCTTTTATTGATTGATTGATTGATTGATTGATCGATATATTGGTTTATTTCCATGTGTACTCATAGTAAGGTTTTTCGTACAGTTTAAAATTGTCATTTTCAATCCAGTACGGGGTGAATCTAGTGACTCCTTGTCTTATAACATTTATAACATGCAGGTAAAAATTCCTCTTTTGATATATTGTCCATACACGTCTGCAAGTTGTGACTGGTTAAAAACCGCCATAGCGTTCTAACAGATCTAGCAATTGTTTTAAGCTCATATTTGAAACAACAAGATCCTAAAATGCATTGTTTTTCATTTCATGTGTTTTGTAAAGACAAGACCCCTAAAATGCATTGTTTTTCATTTCATGTGTTTTGCAAAGACAAGACCCCTAAAATGCATTGTTTTTCATTTCATGTGTTTTGTAAAGACAAGACCCCTAAAATGCATTGTTTTTCATTTCATGTGTGTTGTAAAGACAAGACCCCTAAAATGCATTGTTTTTCATTTCATGTGCGTTGTAAAGACAAGACCCCTAAAATGCATTGTTTTTCATTTCATGTGCGTTGTAAAGACAAGACCCCTAAAATGCATTGTTTTTTATTTCATGTGTGTTGTAAAGAAAAGACCCCTAAAAAGCGTTGTTTATTATTTCATGTGTGTTGTAAAGACAAGACCCCTAAAATGCATTGTTTTTCATTTCATGTGTGTTGAATAACAGATCGTTTAATTAAACTATAAATCAATGGGTAGTCGTATAAACTATAAATCAATGGGTAGTCGTATAAACTATAAATCAATGGGTAGTCGTATAAACTATAAATCAATGGGTAGTCGTATAAACTATAAATCAAGGGGTAGTCGTATAAACTATAAATCAATGGGTAGTCGTATAAACTATAAATCAATGGGTAGTCGTATAAACTATAAATCAATGGGTAGTCGTATAAACTATAAATCAATGGGTAGTCGTATAAACTATAAATCAAGGGGTAGTCGTATAAACTATAAATCAATGGGTAGTCGTATAAACTATAAATCAATGGGTAGTCGTATAAACTATAAATCAGTGGTCCCCAACGCGGTGCCCGCGGGCGCCATGGCGCCCGCCAAGTTTTTTTGTGTGCCCGCGGAAGAGGTTATAATGAATAATAATAATAATAATAATAATAATAATAAAATGGGTCAAGTTAATTGGTTGGTGCCCGCCTCTCTCTCATAAACTCTCAACTGTGCCAGTAGGTACAAAAAGGTTGGGGACCCCTGCTATAAATCAATGGGTAGCCGTATAAACTATAAATCAAGGGGTAGTCGTATAAACTATAAATCAATGGGTAGTCGTATAAACTATAAATCAATGGGTATTTGTATAAACTATAAATCAAGGGGTAGTCGTATAAACTATAAATCAAGGGGTAGTCGTATAAACTATAAATCAAGGGGTAGTCGTATAAACTATAAATCAATGGGTAGTCGTATAAACTATAAATCAAAGGGTATTTGTATAAACTATAAATCAATGGGTATTTGTATAAACTATAAATCAAGGGGTAGTCGTATAAACTATAAATCAAGGGGTAGTCGTATAAACTATAAATCAAGGGGTAGTCGTATAAACTATAAATCAATGGGTAGTCGTATAAACTATAAATCAAAGGGTATTTGTATAAACTATAAATCAATGGGTAGTCGTATAAACTATAAATCAATAGGTAGTTGTATAAACTATAAATCAAGGGGTAGTCGTATAAACTATAAATCAAAGGGTAGTCGTATAAACTATAAATCAGTGGGTATTTGTATAAACTATAAATCAAGGGGTATTTGTATAAACTATAAATCAATGGGTAGTCGTATAAACTATAAATCAAAGGGTAGTCGTATAAACTATAAATTAATGGGTAGTCGTATAAACTATAAATTAATGGGTAGTCGTATAAACTATAAATCAATGGGTATTTGTATAAACTATAAATCAATGGGTAGTCGTATAAACTATAAATCAATGGGTAGTCGTATAAACTATAAATCAATGGGTAGTTGTATAAACTATAAATCAAGGGGTATTTGTATAAACTATAAATCAAGGGGTAGTCGTATAAACTATAAATTAATGGGTAGTCGTATAAACTATAAATCAATGGGTATTTGTATAAACTATAAATCAATGGGTAGTCGTATAAACTATAAATCAATGGGTAGTTGTATAAACTATAAATCAATGGGTAGTTGTATAAACTGCGAAAAAATACGTCTCAGCGATTTTGAATCTATTAATACAGTATCAAACGGAAGACAACGTTTGCTACTCTGCTGGGCAAGGATGTGGGTGGAGAGAGAGATAGAGAGATGAGGACATTGTTTTCTTGTTATACAAGTAAAGCGTAAAAAAATCAACGTTTTATTTTGTTCTGCTTGCATACTATATACATGAACCTCTCTCACTAAATGTTTATATCTCTTCTCTTTTTCTTCCTTTATTCTTTCGTCCTTTCTTTCTTAATCTTGGAAAAATAAACAACAACAACAACAACAACAACAAAAATTGTCTCATTTTTAGATGTCTCATCTTTAAAAACCATAAGCATTAAGCAGAGAGATTAATCTGTAGTTACAACTGCTATAAACTACTTTTATTTTATATTTAATGCATTTTATATTGAATGCATAATGTCACCGTTTTTTCTATGTAAAATAAGCTTTGTTTTCCGCGAACTTGTCGTTGCTCATATATTTATTATTTTTAGAATCAGATATTCACACTTTAATATCTCGGGCGTAATCATCTCAAGATATGTAGAAACAGCACAAAGAAATGTGCGCTGGCAATACTCACCTCATATTTATAAATACCGTTCCATCATTTTATGGTTTGGTTATTGTGTTTTTCTGACTCGAATCAGGAATTCTAATTGAGATGTTTTGAAGTTTCTTGTGCAAGTTTAGGGAAAAAGAATATTATCATCCAGGATACAGAATTTGTAATTCGTACTACAGTGAGATTCGAACCCAGGTCCGCGGGTTACGGCACTTCTTTCTCCATATTTAAAAATTACCTTCATAGTATCATGCATATTCTTGTAGGATCCAGGGATATCACTTTCCATTCTGTTTGGTGTATATTTGTAACTTTCTATATTAACCTCTATATACCTTGATTTCTGTCGTAGGAATCTGGAGTGACTGTGTACTGAGAATTAATTACTGAGTTGATATGCGAGTGTTCCATACTCTTTTGGGGATATGTGCTTAGTCGAGGGGGTATACAGATTGGTATATATAATAATAATAATAATAATAATAATAATAATAATAATCATCATCATCATCATCTTTATTTAATGATGATAACACATTTGGTCATAAAAGACCCATCTGCCAAGTAGTCTCAATTTTTGTAACAGATCATGTTAAAAATAAAAAAATAAAAATAAAAAAGTCACTTACATACACTCACTTGTGCTCCCACGCGTACAAACACAATTTTTAAATGGGTTAATATATGTAACTGTAGTGGTCAACAGGTACATATATGAACAAGATAATATACACAGGTGTATACATATATGAACAAGATAATATACACAGGTGTATACATATATGAACAAGATAATATACACAGGTGTATACATTGCAGCGTGTATGCATAGATAAAATTAAACATGCACAGATTATGGTTGGTTTCGACCACGGAATCTGGAGTTCGTTGTTAGTTGTTGACTGGAGATTACGCTCATTATTTGATGATCTTAGTTCAATTAGGTTAGAGATATAGTCTGGAGAAAGATCACTTAGAGACGTATATGTCATGATTCCTTTCAAATAAAGAATACGTTTTTCTATAGGTAGCCATTGAAGACATGAAAACAAAACATTCGAGGGAGTCGTAATAGGAAGTTTCAGATTTATTCGTGCGGCCCTTTTCTGGAGTTTATCAATTCTGGATAGATTATAATTGGATGTGCTTCCCCATATGGTACAACCGTAGTCTATCAGTGGTAGTATATATCCCGAAAAATAAAGTTCAATATATATATATAATTTAAACCAGTTAGGGTTAAAAAAAAAATATGCAGATCTATTGTAGACCTATTTCTCCGCGTTGACCTTCAACTGATTCATGAACAGGTGTCATATTCTGCCGAGGTCGGGCCGACACGAAGCCTGTGAAAAGAGAAATCGTGCCGACATTGATTACTGATGTCGGGGCCTATATCAGGGTGCGTGTATATCGTGCAAAGTTAATCAAAAAGTGCTGGTACAGTATCCATGCGTTGATGCCGCCGGAGGGGGGGGGGGGGGAAGCGGGGGGAATTGTGCGGGGGCCCTTTCGGAAAATCGCTGAAAAGCTCAATGCAGCTTTCAGAATTCAAACCATTAAGAGGGTCAGAAATTAGAGCTTCAATTATATTACTTTTAATGTTTCCAGTCACTTTCTCCATTCTGTATTTTAGTAAACGGCATAACAGTATTTTGTAGTAAGTAAAACATATTGCTTACTTCGTTTGCATTAGTGATACTTAAACAATAACCAGTAACAATAGTTGCCACACTTGAAGCATTCCAATAATGAAGGGAAATGTGCAAATATAAATGAAAATTAAAAAAAAGAAAGAAAGAGATTCAAATGAGCGAAATGGAATTCAAAAGAGTATGTAAATATGTTGCCTTTTATTATTAATAAATAGATACTCTCACCATTTGAAAATTACAAAGGTAATTTACAAGTGTAATTTATTAATAAATAGATACTCTCACCATTTGAAAATTACAAAGGTAATTTACAAGTGTAATTTAAATAATTTGAAAGCTACTATACCGTATCATATCATTTTTCTTTTCTTTCTTTGGCTGCTTTATTACATTTATGATCACGAAATTATGTTTAAGTTTCAGGGTAAATCAATTATTATTTGAAAATCAAACTCGAAGAGGGTCGCAGAGAAAGAGATGTAGGGAAGCGACTTTCACTGGACAATACCAATCGGAATGCACGTGAACGTTTAGGTCATGCGAGTTACATATCTAGTAATGGCTGCATCCACGTTAAGATGTTACTCTATCAATGGCTTTTCCTTGGACCACAATGCTAAAGTTCTGTGAAATAAATATACCTTCTGTCCTAATTCAGTATGAGTGTCACATACTGCCATAGAACGCAATCTTAGACTGACACTTAGACGATGACAGAACGATGTACTCCACTTATGAGAGATAACTCTGCCAGAACTAAACAGGGGTAAGGGGTAAGAGTTATCCTGTTACAAGAGACACAATAACACTGAATGTATCACATTTTGAAAACATGATGAAAAATACAAAACATTATCTAAATATACATAACTTAATCTCACATGTTGCCAAGTGACCAAACCTTTATTTTTAAGCCTGGCAAAAACTACAAGTCTTCCATACATAGTGCATTAATCACAGCTAGCTTTGTTGTTTATTTCTGCATACAATGTTCCGTACATATTTAGCTCGCCCCCCCCCCCCCCCCGGGTTGCGCAATTTGTACCGTTTTACCTCATAACAGTCAGTACTCCAAATTGTCTAACTATGGTAATCATAGTTGGTAGTTGGTGTGTGCGTGTGAGTGTATGTGGAGAGAGAGAGAGAGAGAGAGACAGTGTGCGTGACTCAAATAAGCGACTTTGTACAATGGAGTATAAGTGAATAAGTTATACACATACATGTGCACACAATCACATAATCACCACCATGCACACATTAAAAATACACAAAGTTTATTTTTTTTAAAAATACATTGGACAGTGGAATACAGTATTAACATGTCGTGGATGACTTTGCTGCTTTGAATAGTTCATAGGGTGGTTTTAAGGTGATGCAAATGTCATTAGGGAGCCCCGGGTGTCCGAGTGGCTTTACGGCGCTCGCCTTTGCAGATCACTCACATCTCGCTTCTGTCCACGTGGGTTCGAGTATCAGCTCGACCGAAGTGGGTATGTGAGAAAGCTTGCCAGTAGCTTCCCATGGGTCAGTGGTTCTTTTCGGGGTCTTCCCGATTTCTTCCTCCACCAAATATACTGTCCGCCATGTATAACCTATCATGTACCGAAAAATGGCGTTAAACTAATAAAACCACAAACAAAGAGCAAATGTTATTAGTGCGCATCGTTGTACTCCTCAGAGACTGGATGGTAATGGTGATCAAACTACCTGAAAAATCTCGTTGAATTTTCCTCAACATCAAAAATGCACTTTCTTCATCTGACCCGATGCAGGACGGTGTTACTGCGCCAACGGATGTCATACCACTAATACAGAAATGGTTGTGTTGTATTTGAAAAATGTTAAATGTTCGCCAAATTTAACTCTTAACCAAATTCATTTTCGAGTGTACCTGCCATATTGGTTTACATCACGATTTGTCTCGCGCTCTGTCAGTTTGTCTCTGGTGAAATCCATCCATATTGCCCCTCAGTAGTTATATGAGGCGATTGGGGGCCAAAAGAGGCACTTGGGGGTCATACGGGAAATTAATATGGAGAGGCACCTGGGGGGTCGAACGTGTTTATAGGGTCAAATGGGTTTATAGGGTCAAATTGTAACATTGTTAGAAGTGGCTGACCTTAGTTGGAGTTACATGGTAACATTGTTAGAGTTGACCTCAATATGCCCCACTAAAGGTATGTACGGCGCCCATAGACTTACATTGCTGTGGCGATATGGGGTCAAATGGTAATTATAGTGGCTATAGCTTAATATGGGAATGGGTTTATAGGGTCAAAACTGTTTATAGGGTCATACGCGAAATCCTATCTTAATATGGTTTCATAGGTTTAACATGGAGATGGCACTTGGGGGTCAAAAGTGTGTTATGGGTCATACGGGAATGGTAATGTTAAAATTGTTAAGGGAAAAAGGGTCGAAAAGTTTATAGGGACAAAAGGGAATGGTAATGTTAATACTATCCAAACACACCCCATACAATCCAGCACCCTCTTTTTGATTACAATCCAAACACACACCCCTACACTCCAACAAAACGGGTAGTAGTGTTTATACACACGCTATACCCTCACACCAACATACTATACATTCTCACACAGGTATGCATGGGTAGCAGTGTTTTATAGACACACTACTATACCCTTAAATACAAATATACTATCACAAGAGAAGGGGTTTTAAGTTTGAGTTGTCAACAACATGCACAAACACATACACAAACATACAAAAATTGGCAATTATTCAAGGTTGACAACATTTGTAACGTAATCATTTAAGCTAAAGAAAATACACAACCATAATATTCACAAAACCACTTTTCTATAGACATTTATCCTGACTCTTGGACTATTTTGACCTTCTACTGTGAGCATAGTGCACAGAAAGTAGCATCACTTTAACATTCTTTCACAATAATAAAGATAAACATTAATTTCAACACATTTACGTACTAAAAGCTTGTCGTGGCTAATGTTTACTGCCCTACAAACACACCGTTTCGTACTGATTGACCTAGCCACACGAATAGCATCTTTAGCTACTCTGAGCATAGTGCACACAATGAAATATTGTCAAATGAACGCAGTAATTATTTTCCTAAACCTATGGTTTGCCTCAAACAGAGAGGTCACCCTTTTTATGAGTTTCTAATGAAAAGGGGAAATTCTATGATAGAAATGTTCATTGTCAATTTTTTTTTATTCACCAGTTTCAAAAAGGAATGTTATATTTCCTGTCGAATGACTGCAGTAACATTTTTCTGTATGCCCCCCCCCCCCCCAATTAAGAAATGTATGTGATGTTTTGCTGCACACGTCTTGCCGCTACAAACAAAATTACAACATTCCCTAAACCGTAGACGGGAGAACAGTAAGAACGTCTTGTTTTATCGACAGTCTGAAATCGACTGACTGAAAATAGGGCATTCATTGTTACATTTTTGCTTAAAGTATGTTTTGGCTCTAGAATGGGGGCGGAGAATAAGAATGGTCATACTCTAGTCATTCTTACACTGTAAAGCTGTGTGCTTGTTTTTTTTTGTTTTTTTTTAAAACGGTAGACATAATGTTAGAATTTTTTCTCGTGACACTTTGCAGTGCTAAAATAGGACTAGCCATACACAAAGCCAAGATATCTGACATGCACAAGCACAACTAAACTCAAGATTTTATATAATCCATGAAATTTACCCATTGAAGAAAAATTGTTCTACAATTTTTAGAGGTGTAAGTTTTTAAAAAAATTACAAAACTAAAGTAACATTTCACGTAATCATTGTGACTACTGCCAACATTTTTGGAGAGGTATCTTAAAAAAACGAGAATAGATACCATTATGATTTCAATCTAAATCATGTTATAAGAAACTTAGTGTGTGTATGTGTGGGTTTTTGAAATAAAGAGAGAATTGACATTACGAGAGAGAGAGAGAGAGAGAGAGAGAGAGAGAGAGAGAGAGAGAGAGAGAGAGAGAGAGAATATTTTATTCCAACTTAAAAAATATCGAGGCACTTACGTTTTTATGGTATATTTATTTTCCGTAAGAAATTCCCAAAACACATCCTTAGGAAAAATCCACCTAAATATTGAACTGTAACATTTATCGGCTCATGTTTTGAAACTGACAAAAATAATAGCTCACGTTTTGAAACTGATAAAAATAATGTCGTCACTTTTGAATACACACACTCATAGGCAGAGAGAGAAGGGCTACAATATTTAGTAGCCGTTTTTTTTCAAACTAGTGAATTGGGGGGCTTGTATTACTGTCGGTATATTTCAAAGAAGGACTGGGATGAAGATAAACAATATAACTGCTGAGTAAAATAGTCCACAATTGTTTATTGCAAACTCAAATTTCCAATGGCGGCACCAATGACGCAATACATCACAAAGATTTGGCAGAAAAGGACGATTTGATTTTTAGGGACAAGTTCTCCACACCACACCCACAGAGGTTGTTTTGTAATTCTTGACGAGAGAAACTCTGAGGAGAGGTAGCTACCATGTTTATCGGCCTGATGGTTACTTCTTTTTATAGTCTATGACTTGTGACTACTCCAATGGTAACAATATCGGATCAAAGTATTCACCTGGACCCCAGAAATCCCACGGAAAAGGATCTCTGTCCCACCACGTGATGGTAGGTCGCCACGGCGACTCAGTGCAACCACAAGACTGTGACCACAAATCAATGACTGCATCTTCAAAGAATCAACATCGAATGAACTCCAACAACAGCAATAACAACTTTATAACCAAACTAAACTAACTCCCAATTGTAAAAAAGATAACAAACACATCGCTCAATGACCTCATGCTACAACGATTCCTAACCTGATATAGAACAACACCCAAATTCCGATATAGTTTTCAATGACGTCCGCGCAAAAACTGCTTTCAATCCTACATGAAGCACTAAGCTATAGACAGAAGCATTCCACCCAAATTTCGATATAGTTTTCAATCACGTCCGCGCAAAAACTAATTTCAGTCCCTTTCAGAGAAACAATCTATGCATACAACACAAAACAGGATTATCGATATAGTTTTCAATTACGTCCGCGCAATCACAATTTTCAATCCATTCTAAAATTTATTTTTAACCTTATCAGAACAAACATAACCCGAGAGAGAGAGAGAGAGAGAGAGAGAGAGAGAGAGAGAGAGAAAGAAA
This sequence comes from Margaritifera margaritifera, assembly GCA_029931535.1. NCBI lineage: Eukaryota > Metazoa > Mollusca > Bivalvia > Unionida > Margaritiferidae > Margaritifera > Margaritifera margaritifera. Next base: position 1,132,738 of record JAQPZY010001507.1, on the reverse strand, counting down.
GAGAGAATATAGCAGACAGACAGACACACACATCCAAAAACACAAACATTTAGACACCTTATTGTATTTTCCTTATAATTATATTATTTAAACTTTTACTTTGGGTTTTAGATAGCTCAAAACCAGTGCTGAATTTGACATCGATAAGCCCATCCCTCACAATAAAACTCGTTACAATACAACACAACACACACACAAAATAGCACTACACAAGGGAAAAGTCAAGCATCCAACTGCACCTCAAGGGCAGAGGTACCTAAAGACGAACAACTATAATAACACAAAGGGGGAAAAGCAAGGAAACTCGACCGACATGTCTCATATACCTGAAGGGACGGTAGTACGAGCCAAAGTTCTTAACCATAAAACTCCAAATTCCCTTATGAATTTATTATTCTTCATACACGAATACAAAAAAGGGAGGACAAGGGAAAAGATACACAAAACAGAGGCTGTGGAAAGGGTTATATATGTCTATGTCTTTTACAAAATACTTAACCTTAAAACATATGTATGCTTGAAGGTATAGTGTGGGTAAGCACTACTACCCTTCGCATTTTTACCGATAGGCAGAAAATTATTTTCTTAATAAGTACAAACATTCCATGTGCGACGCATAACTTCCTTTCTGTCTATCCTGTTTAATGTCTATAGAAGATTATGACACTAAAGTTTACCGTTTTCAATCTTGAACAGACAATTTTAGTTTCTCTCTGTCAGTCTTTGGTTTGGCACAACAAAAAATTTATATCCAAAGCAACATCAGCACCCAAAAATTTAAAATGAAAATTGAAAATAAGAATTAAGAAATGAAAATTGAAAAAGCAAAATTTGGAAATGAAATTTAAAAATGGTAAATTTAAAATCAAATGAAAATTGAGAAAATGAAATTTGAAAAACTAAATTTGAAAATGAAAATTGAAACATATGATAATTAAAAAACGATATTTGAAAACGAGAACTAAAAATGAAAGTTTGGAAAATGAAATTTAAAAATGAAAATGGAAAATGAAATTTTAAAAAGTAAATCTGGAAATGAAAATTTAAAAAAATGATATATTAAAAAATGACAATTAAAAAATATGAAAATTGAAAAATCAAATTTGAAAATGAGAATTGACAATGAAAATTTAGAAAAAAGGGAAAGAATAATGACACTACTGTTATGTATGATGTTTATATAATATTATATATATTTTAGGAAATTATAAATGTTTCTTCACTTTAATATTTGCTTAAATCTTTTTATGTTTATCAGGAAAAACATGTATAACTAGTGTCCTTGAATTAGGTTGTTTTGATCAATATGTTTTCTCAATTTGAAGGTCAAGGTTGAATTTTGTTTACAGTTAGAATTCCATTAAGATGACTCACATTCTAGAACATTCTGTCATGTGACCAATCTAGAACATTCTGTCATGTGACCAATCTTTATATATACCATGTTTGGTAGACATTTTGTTCAGTTCGACATTACCATCAGTCTTGAAAAGAGCTATTACAGTTGTGAAAATTCATTCCAAATTCTAAGAGAGGAATTATTTTAATTATTCATTGGATTATAACAGTGCTCATAAACTTTTGGATTTTGGAATTTTGATTGACAATTTTGGAATTTATGTGAACTTATTCAGAGATTTTGGATTACTTCATTTTGACTTCAGCACATCAAGATTTCTAGTACATCAGGACTTTGGAGACCATTGGCACATAATAACATTCAAGAACACAGCCGTGAATTCTATATTTAGGACTTGTGATTAGAACAATCATTCTTATTGGATTATTAGGATACATAAACACATTACTGTAAGTGACTTTTTGATTTTTCATTTTAATTATCTAGTAATAAATTGCTTGTTGATTTTTTACTTGATTTGTTGGTTTCACTTTCTTTCTGTTACATTTTTCTTAGACCATATAGTCGTAACAGAAATTGGGGGCTCGTCTTCCGGGATTGAATTTCTTCAAAGCATATTAGAGATATTAAATTTATCTTTGAAATTCATATTGATTTTGTCTTGGAATTTTTTTTTTGTCTTTGGCAAAGATTTTTAATAAAGAAATTTGTTTTGTGTGAAACCAACAAGCATTTACAATGGCATCTAATGTTCAGAATTTCATTTCAAAACCTACCCAGGAGGGGTTAGAGTGCATGAGAAAGGATGAGTTGCTCGAGCTTGCCAGAAAATACAGTCTATCTGAGGCAAAAGTATCATTGACAAAACAGGAGATAAAGATTATTTTGATTCAGTATTTAGTAGGAAAGGGAATTTTTGATAGCAGTGCTTTAAGTTTGAAGAGAAAGCCTGTATCTGGTTCTGACAGGAAATTAAGGGAATTAGAGATAAAGAACCAGATTGATTTAGAATTGGTAAAGCTTCAGATTCAGAGAGAGAGAGAGAGAGAAAGAAGAGAGGCAGATACAGATGGAGAGAGAGAAAGAAGAGAGGCAGATACAGATGGAGAGAGAGAAAGAAGAGAGGCATATACAGATGGAGAGAGAGAAAGAAGAGAGGCAGCTACAAATGCAGAAGGAAGAGAGGCAGATGCAAATGCAGATGGAGAGAGAGAAAGAAGAGAGGCAAATGCAGAGGGAGAGGGAGAGAGAGAAAGAGGAGAGACAAATGCAGATGCAAAGAGAAGAAAGGGAAATGCAATTTAAGTTAAGAGAATTAGAACTGGCAAACAGAGCACACTCCACTCCTTTAAACACAAGTTCAGGTTTTGATGTTACTAGATATATTAGGTTAGTACCCCCTTTTCAGGAAAAAGAAGTAGATAAATACTTTCTTCATTTCGAGAAAATAGCTGAAAACTTGAAATGGCCCAGAGAGCATTGGACTTTGTTATTACAAAGTGTACTTATTGGCAAAGCTCGTGAAGTCTACACTTCACTGTCAGTACAACAAAGCACTGATTATGATGTGGTTAAGGAGTACATCTTGAAAGCTTATGAGTTGGTACCAGAGGCATATCGACAAAGGTTTAGGAATTGTAGAAAAAAAACTGGACAAACTCATGTCGAATTTGCAAGGGATAAAGAACAACTATTTGATAGGTGGTGCTCAGCCAAGAAAGTTGATCAAGGTTATGATAACCTCCGACAGCTCGTATTAATTGAAGAGTTCAAGAGGTGCATCCATAGTGATGTTAAAACCTATCTTGACGAGCAGAATGTGGAAACTTTGGAAAATGCTGCTCGTATGGCTGATGATTATTCCTTGACTTACAAAATTTCATTTGGCAATAAGTCGTCCTCTCAGCAGTTTTCTGGTAAAAAACCATTTCAATCTCATTCGAGTACTTCCAAATTTCACAACAGCACAACTGTTAGGAATCAAACATCTGATAAGACTGATCAGAAATCCTTATCTCTTCCTACGTGCACTTATTGTAAAACGAAATGGCACGTTATTTCTGATTGCTTCAAGTTGAAAAATAAGCAACAGAGTAAAGACAGAGCTTTTCCAAATGCTCTTATTTCTACGAGGTCAAGGTCACGGTCTTGTATTGAAAGCAATACATTTGTTGGGTCAAACAAACCCCAGTCTGATTCTATTTTGGAGGCTTATGAACCATTCATGTCAGAAGGTTCTATATCACTTATTGGTGATTCTACCAAACCTATCCCAATTAAAATATTAAGGGACACTGGAGCTTCTCAGAGTCTTTTATTATCAGGTACTTTGCCTTTGTCTGAGGAGTCTTCTTCAAGTGAAAGTGTTCTTGTTCAGGGAGTTGAGTGCGGCTTTGTAAATGTTCCTCACCATTGTGTAAATTTGGCATCAGACTTAGTTTCTGGACCTGTGACTGTTGGGGCAGTGACTTCTTTACCCATAGAGGGTGTTCATTTATTACTAGGCAATGACCTAGCTGGAGATAAGGTTGTGGTTAATCCACTTGTAACTGACAAGCCTTGTTTGGATCAGAAAGTTGATCCTGTCGAAACTGAAATCCCTGATTTGTACCCTGCTTGTGCAGTTACTAGAGCTATGGAGAAAAGAGCTCTTGAGATTGATGTTGATCAGGATATTATTCCTTTAGCTGACACATGTATTGGTCAGTTTTTTGATGAGGTCACTTTTTCCTCAGGTATTGATCAATCAAATGGTATTGATCACAGTGATCCTCTTTTGGCAACTCATTCTCTTTGTTCTAATCAGGATGACAAACGACAATCTCTTGTCGTTGAACAGGAGCAAGATCCCGAGATATCTTGTTTGTTTCAGAGGGCTATTAGTGAAACTGAAGCCACACAAGTTCCAGTGTGTTACTTTGTGAAAAATGGGGTCCTTATGAGGAAATGGAGACCACCTGATGTACCCGCTGGTGACGAGTGGTCAGTGAGCTATCAAATTGTTGTTCCTAAGTCATATCGACAGGAAATTCTTAATTTAGCCCATGAAACCCCTTTTGCTGGTCATTTAGGAGTCCGTAAGACTTATCACAAGATCTTGAATCATTTTTATTGGCCGAAACTCAAAAGTGATGTTTCTAAATACTGCAGATCTTGTCACACTTGTCAAATGGTAGGAAAACCCAATCAGAAGATACCTAAGGCTCATCTGCAACCTATTCCTGCATTTGATGAACCATTTAGTAGAATAATAGTAGACTGTGTTGGTCCTTTACCTAAAACCAAGTCAGGCAACCAATACTTGTTGACCATCATGTGTGCATCTACAAGATTTCCAGAGGCAATTCCTCTGAGAAATATAAAAACTAAAACTATTGTGAAAGCTTTGGTGAAGTTTTTTACACTTGTTGGCCTTCCCAAATCTGTCCAGTCAGATCAAGGGTCAAATTTTATGTCTGGAATTTTCCAGCAAGTTATGCATGAACTAGGCATCCAACAGTTTAAATCTTCTGCCTATCACCCTGAAAGTCAAGGTGCTTTGGAAAGATTTCATCAAACTTTGAAGAATATGATTCTATCATATTGCTTTGATACAGAAAAGGATTGGGATGAGGGTGTTCATTTGTTGTTGTTTGCTGTTAGGGAATCAGTTCAAGAGTCGTTGGGTTTTAGTCCCTTTGAACTAGTTTTTGGTCATACTGTCCGTGGACCACTGAAATTATTGAAAGAGAAACTTCTTTCAAATGAAGATTCAAAGATTAATCTTCTTGATTATGTTTCTGATTTCAAATACAAGTTGTCAAAGGCCTGTGAAGTAGCAAGAACTAATCTTCACACTACCTAGTCAAAAATGAAATTAAGGTATGACAGAAATTCACAGGAAAGGAGTTTTAAACCTGGTGACAAAGTTCTGGCTCTCTTTCCCATACCTCAGAATCCTCTTCAGGCTAAATTTTATGGTCCTTATACCGTTGAAAAGAAAGTAAATGACTTAAATTATATCATTAACACTCCTGGGAGACGGAGACAGAAACAACTTTGTCATATAAATATGTTAAAGGAATATTTTGACAGAGATAGCTCAGCTAATTATTCTGTTAATTTAGTTGTACCTGTCCCACACAGTGAAGATATCAACGATGGAGTACGATCAGACTATAGTGACTCTGGTATAACCAATCTTCGGAATTCAGAAATATTGAACAACCTAGACCAGAAACTTTCACATCTACAACAACAGGAAAGAAATGAACTAAAACAGCTATTACATGACTATGAGCACTTGTTTCCTGATGTTCCAACATGAACAAGTAAAATTTATCATGACGTTGACATTGTAGATTTTGCGCCTGTGAAACAGCATCCTTATACGATGAATCCTCTCAAACAGAACTATCTGAAGAAAGAAATTCAGTATTTACTGGAGAATGATTTCATAGAACCAAGTAAAAGTAACTGGAGTTCACCATGTATTCTTGTTCCCAAGCCAGATAATACATTCCGTATGTGTACTGACTATAGAAAAGTCAACAGTGTCACCAAAACTGATTCATTTCCAATCCCAAGAATGGACGATTGCATTGATAAAATTGGAAATGCGGAATATGTCACCAAGTTTGACCTTTTAAAAGGATTCTGGCAAATTCCACTGACGGAAAGGGCAAAAGAAATTTCAGCACTTGCAACTCCAGATGGACTTTATCAATATAAAGTCATGCCGTTTGGAATGAAAAATTCGCCTGCAACGTTTCAACGTCTGATGAACATGATAACATTTGGTCTTGATAATTGTGACGCTTATATCGATGACGTCATTATCTACAACAACACCTGGGAAGATCATTTGGAAACCATTCGAAAATTCTTCGATCGACTCAGTGATGCGAATCTGACAATTAATTTGAGCAAAAGTGAGTTTTGCCATGCTTGTGTCACATTTTTAGGACATATTGAGGGACAAGGTCAAGCTAAACCTATAGAAGCTAAGGTCAAAGCTATCTCTGAATTTCAAGTTCCAATTTGTAAAAAGCAACTGATGCGATTTCTAGGTATGGCTGGATATTATCGGAAATTTTGTTCCAATTTTTCCAAAATTGCTGAACCTTTAACAAGTTTATTGAGTAAGAAAACCAAATTTCATTGGTCTGACAAGTGTCAGGAATCTTTTGACAAGTTAAAGGCCATGCTTAAGAATGCACCAGTTCTTTCTGCACCAAATTTTAGCCAATCATTTAAATTATCTGTTGATGCAAGTGATGTAGGAGTTGGTGGAGTATTGATTCAGGAAGACAAAAGTGGTGTGGATCACCCTGTGTGTTATTTTTCTAAAAAACTAAACAAGCACCAGAAAAATTATTCCACAATTGAGAAGGAATGTTTGGCTTTGATATTGGCTTTACAGCATTTTGAAGTGTATGTCACCTCAACTCTTTCTCCAATTATTGTGTACAGTGATCACAATCCCCTTACTTTCTTCAACAAAATGAAAGATAAAAATCGGAGATTGTTGAGATGGAGTTTGATATTGCAAGAATATAACATTGACATCAAACACATCAGGGGAAAAGACAATGTGATTGCAGATGCACTCTCACGTGCCTAGAAATGTAATATTGCTTGATGTAATTAAGTCCAGTATCATAAAACATGTTCTTATGTAATTTTGGTTATTATAGTATTAGATGTATATTCAAAAGAAAGCTTTATTATATAAATCTTTCTTTTTCTTTATGAGGGGAGGTGTTATGTATGATGTTTATTTAATATTATATATATTTTAGGAAATTATAAATGTTTCTTCACTTTAATATTTGCTTAAATCTTTATGTTTATCAGGAAAAACATGTATAACTAGTGTCCTTGAATTAGGTTGTTTTGATCAATATGTTTTCTCAATTTGAAGGTCAAGGTTGAATTTTGTTTACAGTTAGAATTCCATTAAGATGACTCACATTCTAGAACATTCTGTCATGTGACCAATCTAGAACATTCTGTCATGTGACCAATCTTTATATATACCATGTTTGGTAGACACTTTGTTCAGTTCGACATTACCATCAGTCTTGAAAAGAGCTATTACAGTTGTGAAAATTCATTCCAAATTCTAAGAGAGGAATTATTTTAATTATTCATTGGATTATAACAGTGCTCATAAACTTTTGGATTTTGGAATTTTGATTGACAATTTTGGAATTTATGTGAACTTATTCAGAGATTTTGGATTACTTCATTTTGACTTCAGCACATCAAGATTTCTAGTACATCAGGACTTTGGAGACCATTGGCACATAATAACATTCAAGAACACAGCCGTGAATTCTATATTTAGGACTTGTGATTAGAACAATCATTCTTATTGGATTATTAGGATACATAAACACATTACTGTAAGTGACTTTTTGATTTTTCATTTTAATTATCTAGTAATAAATTGCTTGTTGATTTTTTACTTGATTTGTTGGTTTCACTTTCTTTCTGTTACATTTTTCTTAGACCATAGAGTCGTAACACTACCTAAAGAGTCACTTCCACCAGGTTTCAAAATGATTTGTTTTTTAGTTTGTGTATCGATTCTTGGATCTGCCAGTTGTGACAACGCAACTTTACGTTTTTCAAAAAAGCGTTGGGTTTGATGGGGTATGTGAATGATGCCTTGAAGTAATTGATGTGCTGTCAAAGTAAACCATCGTAAGACTTTTTTTTGAGACTGGCTTCTAACCAATGGGCACGGACTTGTGCATTTTTTCGCGACTGATGCCATACAGGGCACGAATCAATTTGGCAGGAGGATGAGCTTGAAAGGAAGTCATGTTGAATACTGTTGGAAAGAAAAAGAAGTGTAGGATGTTTTATAGCTTTTTTCAGATGGACGCCGAAGGGGACGTGTAAATAACAGGACCTCCTTCTTGGCACAAATGGTAATACAAACTGGTATCAAATAATCGGGAGTGGTGGGTTTTAAATCGATGAGTAAATACGCATGAGGTGTTTGAGTGGCATCGTCGTACGCATAATTTAGCCAAGGAGTTCCTAACTGTTTGGCTGTCAGTTGCTCTTGAGATTTGTCGCTGGGACTTTTAAACAACACCACATAATGGGCATTGAGACTGATGGTACGATGGGCTTTACGTTGCTGAAATAAATTTTGAGTAATGTAAATAATACTATCATTATGATGATGTCCTTTTCGTGTAAACCAAAGTTAATTTCTTCTTCGTCTTCTCCTAACATGTCATCGAAGATGACCAGATGTGTTTGACTCAAGTCAGACACGATCCCATCGTCTTTGCGAGGAATGCCTTCCATAAACGAGATGGATTCTTCTTGACTTTCTTGTAGTATGGTGTAAGACGATTCCCACTCTGTGTAACACCACACGATACGTTGAGGTGGACTATCAAACAAATGGGATTTGTACTCGATCAAACGTATGACAAATTCGGTTTTGCCTGAACCACTATGTCCAGCAATCAACGTGTTAAAAATATGGCGAAGATACAAAACTTTCCAACTTTGACGATCTAAGTTTTCGTCAATCCCTTTAAGAACAGAAGAGGAGGAAGAGGAAGAGGATGAAGAGGAAGAGGAGGAAGATGAGGAAGATGAGGAAGATGCAGCCATGCCTTTGGTATTGAGAATTCTGAGAGGATCATGAAAGACACAAGACATTTCATACACGTTTAATGTGTTTCAAAAAGTGTCACCACAACAAAACATATTTACATGTCATGAAACACAGATCATGTTTTCTTTCTTTCATGCTACAACCAATTCATATATAAAAAAATACAGTTTATGATGCAACATATTGTCATGTCCTAAAACAAACGTTAATGTACAAAATATTCATATTTCATAAACACATTTCATGATACTAGAAATGTACATTTTAAAAATTAAAAGTTCATGCTATAACCATTCACATTTGAAAAAAACACTATTCATGTACAACGTATTTACACTTCATAAAAATAAAATCATGCTTTTTCTTTTATGGTGTGATCAATGTCCATTAAAAAAAACCACAACACAATAATGGTTTTTCTTTCATGGTGCAATCAACGTCCATTAAAAAAAAAAAAAAAAAAAAAAAAACCGCACAAAGTTCATGTTTTATTTCTTTGTCTTTCTATCATCTGTCACACGCGATGTTTTTGGGCCTGGCCAGCTACCTCTTGTGTCCAAGCGTTGAATCCAAGACTTTCCCAGTCACGTACATCCTTCCAGTCCTAAATCTGTTGGTGTATCCAACATGCTATACACACTTATTGGTAAGCATGAAGAGTAGATCAAGTTCAACAGTTGTCTTCTTCACCTGGAGGTGAAACGTGTGTCATGTGAATAGTCGCTTTTCCATCGGTGATGTCAAATTCTTCTCTCATTGGTTGAGCGTCTTGAATTTTATCCAAGAGTTTGGAAGAAGTTAATTCTGCCGCTGTACTAAACCCGAGCCACACAGGAGATTTCAAACTGCTGTGAGATATCGATAGACGCAAACGATCCTGATCTGTGACTTGTCACTGTCCTTTCAGTTACTCTAACAATGAGTAAAATACGTCTGTAATGAAACATTATGCTTTCTGCGAGAACCTCAGACGTGAAGTCTTTAAATTTCACTATGTACGAATCTGAATTTTCTGGAAGTCACTTTGTTAGTCTCTCGAATGTGATAATAATCTTTAGGAACTACTGAATCATTTTCCTTCTTAGACGATCTTTGCTCTGACGGTATTGTGGAGGAAGAGGTAGATGGTGTTGGATATGGGCCTTTTTTCTGTGTGAAATTCATCTTTCTAGGTCGACGTCTGTATTCGCATTGAAGTGTTGGTCTTGGAACTTGCCACTTTTTTGTACTGAAGCTCAGCGTGTGTGTACGGTAAAGTGTTGTGGTCTGGAAGTCGCACTCGTTTCTGGTAGCCAATTTGATAGACGTTTAAAGGTCGACTGACGATTTGGTGGTGTGGCAGTTTTGTGGGGCTCTAATGTTTTCACTCGAAAGTGCAGACATCAAAGTTGACTCGTTGGCTCGCTCGATAATTCAGTGTCGATCCTTTGACTTTGCATTTGGCATGAAGTTGGTCTTGTCGGTCTCTGTATCGGTAGCCGTAATTTTTCCGGCCACCGCTGGCAAAACTGATAGTCGTCTCTTTTGGGTGCTCATCCGTCCATACCCCTAAAGATCCCCTTCGATTGTTGGGTGTTGGCTGCCAGGGAGATGGATGTACATACAACTGTCGGTGTCAAAGTACAGGACTCGATCTCCCAAATGTGCCAAGGCCTCATACAATTTTAAGCGAGCATTGGCTGTCACCTAGGCTGCAATGACGACATTGCTAAAGTCGTCGGGGAGTACAAACTTTGGCTTTTCTTCGTAACTGACCATGATCTAATTTTCACGGATGATTTCCACGTGTTTCATCAGTTTTCCTTTGTCGTCCACCAGTTGAAAGTAGCGACTTGGATCTGCCAAGTATTCTGTCTTGGGCAATCTTGGACGTTGTGTCAATTTTCCCCACTAACAATTCAACATGACTTTGGCAAACGATCTTCTTCCTTCGTTCTTCTCTATGTCTTCCAAAGTGATGTCTTCTATACAACGGTACTGTTCTTTGAATTTGCCTTGGTCTTCTGATGTCTGACACCAAGAGAGATAGCCAGTCGCTTCTTGTTTCAGTTTCAGAAATTTGTTGACGTAGCCTGAGAAAATTCCTGAATTCGAGGCGTCGTCCTTTTGGTATTGTTCGGTGATAGGAAAGTGAAAAATTTCGTATACTTTTAACAAGCGGCATCCAGAGCCCGAAACAATTCGAGACTCAGCCACGTTCCTGTCAAAGCGCGTTCTTCCTCGGTGTGGTTGCAAGGGTAGTCTTGATTACATGTTTCAGCACACGTACGGCATAAAGGAAACATCAGTTTTCCTTGGCAATGATGGGGTAAGACAGGATGGTACAAGTGGGTCGGGGGTAAGACTTTGCATTTGATCAATCCTTCGTATTGACGAATGTGTTCCACGTCAATGTGTTCTGTCAGGTTTTCAGGGTGTCCGGTAGGAATTCGAACATATTTGCACACGGAAGGATACAACGAACACACGTCGATGTATTTGATTTCTTCTCCTTGAGATTCGTACAGCAAGCGTGTGGCATTGGTTCGTCCTCCAAACAAACTGTTGCGTGGGTCTAAAGATTCAGTGTCTACCACGTTGTAACTTTCGGCAATGAGTCTAAATTCTGGATCGGTTTTGAAACGTCGACTGTACTCATGCTCCCACATTTCAACCACTTGCTATCCTTGACTTTCTAACTTCAGGAGGCGTTTGTATGTGGGTTCGTACTACTCTTCAATGGTGACCCCTGTTAAAGGATTTTTCAGGTCTCGTTGAAGACAACAGGTAGGGCATCCGTGAAATAAACATCCCTGAAATTCGTACACCGTCTGTGGGTTTTCTAAATCCCAACCATCGACAGAAAGACTTCCAATTTTCTTTTCCCTCCCGTTTATCTCGCATGTTGTATCCATTTGTCTTCCATTTCACATAAGTAATGGAGCCAACGCAATGCTTTGGCAGAATATTGACGGCTGACCGAGAGATAAGTGTTAGGGGATATGATGCCTAGTTTGTTCATGGGCATTTCGGTACACTAATCCACACGTTTTGGCTAGGGTACACGCTTCCTTAAAAGGATCGATACCTCCGTGATCCAGAAATAATTATCGAAACTTTTCATAGCAACGACGTAAAATGTCCTCATCGGATCGACAATACTTTAGCATTTCTTCTTGAAAGTAAAACGGGTCTGAAGCATGAGTGTGGTACAAAGCGTAGAAGGCTTCTCGGTGTTCGGTGTGCATCCCATCGGGGTCGTAATAGTCAACGTCAGGCAAATGCGGGAGCACTACGTGTCGATTCGCTTCGGTATTTAAAAAGTGGGGAAAATACCCTTTGGCCATTTCTGTCATTCCAAACGTTTTAGGCATTCGATTCAAAGCATTGGCTAAATATCTCATGGAATCTTTGAATTGTACTTGTCCCACTTTCATTAAATGAGTTTGGCTCCGTTCATGGTGACCGTTGGACATTCGGTGCCTTGTTCTGAATAATATTTCAACAGAAATTGTCCATCGTATCCCGAGAAATTGTGAGCTATGACTGTAACATATCAATGACAGTCCCCGTAACGTTGGAAGTCATCTTCGCTCCAGTGTCGTCGGTATGGTCTAAAATCCATTCGGCAAAATCGGCAAGAGCGCGGGAACATCGAAAGATTTTTTCATATCCTCCTGAAACCTTACTACAATCGGGACAGTGAAAATAGATAGGTTCTTGTATGCACTTCTCACAAGCCCGATGAGCGACGCAGAAATTAGGGATGTGAATACCCGTCTCTTGCGTACATTCAAAGTCAAAAAAGATAAAATCCACTTCTGTCTTGTTCTCCTTGTGCTGATCACCCTTTAATTATTTTTCCAGTTCATTGTCATATTTTTTAATGTAAAATTGATGTTCAAAGTCTACGATTTGGTCACAAAAACGGGATCTTTCTTCCCTGTTGTAGCAAGAGTTCTGGTTCTTTTTGCTCTGTCCGATTGTTGAATGCTCTCCCATTCTTTTTTCCATTCTGTTGTCTCGTTCTTGTCAGCATATGTTCGCCCCACGACAATAGTACGGGCTAAGCACATCTGGTCTTGGGAATTGTCAATTTAGACGATACTCGGTTTGGTACTGCGAATGTCGTCCACCAATAACACTTTGCGTCGTCCGCTACCTCTAGGAGGTGAAACGTTGGTCATGTGAAGAGTGGCTTTTCCATCGGTGATGGTAAATTCATCATTGGATTGTTGAACGTGTTCAATTTTGTCCATGACTTTAGACGGTGTTAATTCTGCCGGATACTAAACTCAATCCAGACAGGAGACTTCAAACTGTCGTGATGAATGGAAAGTCTCAACCTATCGTCCTTTTTCGCTTGGCATTGTCGTTTCAATGTTTCTAACAAGGAATCCCACAAATCGGTAATGAAACCTGCGGCTTTCTCGGGGGGCACTTCAGACTTGAACTCTTTAAAGTTGACCGTGTAGGTGTAAGCCGTGGTTCTAAATGTTCTAGAAGTCACTTTTTACGTCTCTCGAATGTGATAGTAATTTTCGGGAGCTACGGAACGACTCTCTTTTTTTGGGGACTCTGGACTCTCTTGGCCTCGTGGAGGTAGAGGGTGTTGTTTCAGGCTCACTCATGCCCTCTTCAAAATCACTGGCATGCACTTGGACTAACACTTCAGCTAGCGGCGTATGAGGCGGTACGGAAAGTCGTCGTCGTTGCCTCTTAGTTTCTTCTTCTGGTTTCTTCTCAATAAATTATGATCGTTTCATCTTGATTGTTGATTCAGATATGATTGAACTCCGTTAGTTCTCTCTGTATATACACCCATGTCTCTCCCTATGTTTGTGATAATGGCTTGTTATACTTAAACTTTGCTAAAGTCGAAATGTCTACGAGCAGGGCCGGATTAAGACCTTTAGAGGCCCTAAGCACTGAAAAGATTATGACCCCCCCTCCCCCCCCAACATGTAATTCAAAATAAAAAGAATTTCTATATTTATTATATTTTTTTTATTTATTTATTTTGCTTTGTGCCCTTGCTTTGCTGGTGCCCTAAGTACGTGCTTAGTCTGCCTATTGGATAATCCAGCACTGTCTACGAGCAACAGAAAGCTATGTGACTTTCGTTTTCAAACTTGCATAGACTCTCAACTTTACATGACCACAAAAATGTCTATCCGATGTTTGCCGTTTTGTAAAACACACACTTGCAACTTTACCGGAAATATTAACTTCATACAAGCCCCCAAATTCATTAGTTTGAAAAGAACGACCACTAATTTTTTTGTAGCATTTCTACCCCTTCTCTCTCTGCCTATGTGCATGTGTATTCAAAAGTGACAACATTATTTTTATCAGTTTCAAAACGTGAGCCGATTCATGTTACAGTTCAGTATTTAGTGTGGTGTGAATACATGTAACAGGACACGAATTCTTAACATGATTGCAAAAATTCACTCTAGTCTGCATGCACTGCAAAAGTAAAAAGCCAGATTACAGACATTATTTTGCCACACTACCTAGAGCAAAACAATTCGTCACTCAGTATACGTAATTTCATTGGCTAAAAATATTTTCTTACCGCGTTCGCTTGAAATCGGCTACAGTCGCAATTAGTCAGTTAGTCGCGTTACAAAATATAAGCTAACGCAATCGTACACTGTGTGATCAATGAAAACTGTGCCAGTCTTAGGTCAAAATAAATCACGGAATGTTTGGATGTAATATTTTGTGACAACTTTACATCTACGTTTTCGACAGAAGGAGTTTAGTAGACTGTTTCCAATTCAATCTTGTTATATTTTGCAAAAAAGGTGGATTTTTCCTATCGATGTGATTTTTTCAATGGGATGTGTTTTTTAAAATTTCATAAGGAAAATATACCATAAAAAACGTTAGTGCCTTGATATTTAAAAAAGTTAGAATAAAATATTCTCTCTTTCTCCCTCCCTCATCCCCCCTCTCGCTCTCTCTCACTCTCTCCGTCGTAATGTCAGTTCTCTCTCGGTTTCAAAAATCCACACATACACACATTAAGTCTCTTATAAAATGATTTACATTGAAATGAAATCTGTTACAGTAAGATACCTCTTCAAAAACTTGCACCACCAAAAATTGTACAACGATTTTTCTTCAATGGGTAAATTTCATGGATTATATAAAATCTTGAGTTTAGTTGTGCTTGTGCATGTCAGATATCTTAGCTTTGTTTATGGGTAGTCCTATTTCGGCACTGCAATGTGTCACGAGAAAAATTTCTAAAATTAGATCTACCGTTTTTAGGAAGAAAAAAAAAGCACACAGCTTTGCAGTGTAAGAATGACTAGAGTATGACTCGTCTTATTCCGCGCTCTCATTCTAGAGCCAATACATACATTAAGTAAAAATGTAACAATGTATGACCTATTTTCAGTCAGTCCATTTCAGATGGTCGATAGTACAAGACGTGTTTTTTACTGTTCTCCCTTCTACGGTTTAGGGCAGGGGTGTATTGCACGCCAGACTCATTATTTATTATTATTTATATCAAATCTGGCCCGCCATAGCAAATAAGTTTGACACCCCTGGTTTAGGGAATGTTGTAACATTGTTTGTAGCCGCAAAGCGTGTGCAGCAAACAGTGGCGTAGCGAATGGGAGCAAAAGGGTGGTGGCCCCAAGCGGCACTTTCTAGGGGGCGGCAATTTGGTAACAGTACCGTATATATCATAAATAATACGAATGGATCCGGAGTGGGGGCGTCATTTTGGTAGGTGGCCCTGGGCGGCACTTTGCCTCGCTACGCCACTGGCAGCAAAACATGACATATATCTTTAATTTGGGGGGCATACAGCAAATCTTACTCCAGTCATTCGACAAGAAATATAACACTACTTTTTTGAAACTGATGAATGTCAACAAATTTGCCAATGAACATTTCTATCATAGAATTTACCCTTGTCTTCAGAAACTCATAAAAAGGGTAACCTTCTCTCTGTTTGAGGCAAACCATAGGTTTTGGAAAATAATTACTTCGTTCATTTGACAATATTTCATTGTACAATATGCTCAAAGTAGCTAAAGATACTATTCATATGGCTAGGTCAATCAGTACGAAACGGCGTGTATGCAGGGCAGTAAACGTTAGACACTACTAGCTAATGTAAATGTGTTGAAAGTAATGTTTATCTTTATTATTGTAAAAGAATGTTCAAGTGATGCTACTTTAGTTGCACTATGCTAGCAGTAGAAGGTCAACGAGACAGGAAAAAGGTCAATAGAAAAGTGGTTTTGTGAACATTATGGTTGTGTATTTTCTTTAGCTCATAAACAGCCTCGATGTCCAAAAATGACGCTGTACTAAATGATTGGAGCTCTAGTCTTACGTTACAAACGTTGTCAACCTTGAATCATTGCCAATTTTTGTATGTTTGTGTGAGGGTATAGCGTGTGTATAAACACCTTGAATCATTGCCAATTTTTGTATGTTTGTGTGAGGGTATAGCGTGTGTATAAACACCTTGAATCATTGCCAATTTTTGTATGTTTGTGTATGTGTTTGTGCATGTTGTTGACAACTCAAACTTAAAACCCCTTTACCCCTACTCTTGTGATAGTATGTTTGTATGTAAGGGTATAGTAGTGTGTCTATAAAACACTGCTACCCATGCCTACCTGTGTGAGATTGTATAGTATGTTTGTGTGAGGGTATAGTAGTGTGTCTATAAAACACTGCTACCCATGCCTACCCGTGTGAGATTGTATAGTATGTTTGTATGTAAGGGTATAGTAGTGTGTCTATAAAACACTGCTACCCATGCCTACCCGTGTGAGATTGTATAGTATGTTTGTATGTAAGGGTGTAGTAGTGTGTCTATAAAACACTGCTACCCATGCCTACCCGTGTGAGATTGTATAGTATGTTTGTGTGAGGGTATAGTAGTGTGTCTATAAAACACTGCTACCCATGCCTACCCGTGTGAGATTGTGATAGTATGTTTGTATGTAAGGGTGTAGTAGTGTGTCTATAAAACACTGCTACCCATGCCTACCCGTGTGAGATTGTATAGTATGTTTGTATGTAAGGGTGTAGTAGTGTGTCTATAAAACACTGCTACCCATGCCTACCCGTGTGAGATTGTATAGTATGTTTGTATGTAAGGGTGTAGTAGTGTGTCTATAAACACTGCTACCCATGCCTACCTGTGTGAGATTGTATAGTATGTTTGTATGTAAGGGTGTAGTAGTGTGTCTATAAAACACTGCTACCCATGCCTACCCGTGTGAGATTGTATAGTATGTTTGTATGTAAGGGTGTAGTAGTGTGTCTATAAAACACTGCTACCCATGCCTACCCGTGTGAGATTGTATAGTATGTTTGTATGTAAGGGTATAGTAGTGTGTCTATAAACACTGCTACCCATGCCTACCCGTGTGAGATTGTATAGTATGTTTGTATGTAAGGGTGTAGTAGTGTGTCTATAAAACACTGCTACCCATGCCTACCCGTGTGAGATTGTATAGTATGTTTGTATGTAAGGGTGTAGTAGTGTGTCTATAAAACACTGCTACCCATGCCTACCATGTGTGAGATTGTATAGTATGTTTGTATGTAAGGGTATAGTAGTGTGTCTATAAAACACTGCTACCCATGCCTACCCGTGTGAGATTGTATAGAATGTTTGTATGTAAGGGTATAGTAGTGTGTCTATAAACACTGCTACCCATGCCTACCCGTGTGAGATTGTATAGTATGTTTGTATGTAAGGGTATAGTAGTGTGTCTATAAAACACTGCTACCCATGCCTACCCGTGTGAGATTGTATAGTATGTTTGTGTGAGGGTATAGTAGTGTGTCTATAAACACTGCTACCCATGCCTACCCGTGTGAGATTGTATAGTATGTTTGTATGTAAGGGTGTAGTAGTGTGTCTATAAACACTGCTACCCATGCCTACCCGTGTGAGATTGTATAGTATGTTTGTATGTAAGGGTGTAGTAGTGTGTCTATAAACACTGCTACCCATGCCTACCCGTGTGAGATTGTATAGTATGTTTGTATGTAAGGGTGTAGTAGTGTGTCTATAAAACACTGCTACCCATGCCTACCCGTGTGAGATTGTATAGTATGTTTGTATGTAAGGGTGTAGTAGTGTGTCTATAAACACTGCTACCCATGCCTACCCGTGTGAGATTGTATAGTATGTTTGTATGTAAGGGTGTAGTAGTGTGTCTATAAAACACTGCTACCCATGCCTACCCGTGTGAGATTGTATAGTATGTTTGTATGTAAGGGTGTAGTAGTGTGTCTATAAAACACTGCTACCCATGCCTACCATGTGTGAGATTGTATAGTATGTTTGTATGTAAGGGTATAGTAGTGTGTCTATAAAACACTGCTACCCATGCCTACCCGTGTGAGATTGTATAGAATGTTTGTATGTAAGGGTATAGTAGTGTGTCTATAAACACTGCTACCCATGCCTACCCGTGTGAGATTGTATAGTATGTTTGTATGTAAGGGTATAGTAGTGTGTCTATAAAACACTGCTACCCATGCCTACCCGTGTGAGATTGTATAGTATGTTTGTGTGAGGGTATAGTAGTGTGTCTATAAACACTGCTACCCATGCCTACCCGTGTGAGATTGTATAGTATGTTTGTATGTAAGGGTGTAGTAGTGTGTCTATAAACACTGCTACCCATGCCTACCCGTGTGAGATTGTATAGTATGTTTGTATGTAAGGGTGTAGTAGTGTGTCTATAAACACTGCTACCCATGCCTACCCGTGTGAGATTGTATAGTATGTTTGTATGTAAGGGTGTAGTAGTGTGTCTATAAAACACTGCTACCCATGCCTACCCGTGTGAGATTGTATAGTATGTTTGTATGTAAGGGTGTAGTAGTGTGTCTATAAACACTGCTACCCATGCCTACCCGTGTGAGATTGTATAGTATGTTTGTATGTAAGGGTGTAGTAGTGTGTCTATAAAACACTGCTACCCATGCCTACCTGTGTGAGATTGTATAGTATGTTTGTATGTAAGGGTATAGTAGTGTGTCTATAAAACACTGCTACCCATGCCTACCCGTGTGAGATTGTATAGTATGTTTGTATGTAAGGGTGTAGTAGTGTGTCTATAAAACACTGCTACCCATGCCTACCCGTGTGAGATTGTATAGTATGTTTGTATGTAAGGGTGTAGTAGTGTGTCTATAAAACACTGCTACCCATGCCTACCTGTGTGAGATTGTATAGTATGTTTGTATGTAAGGGTATAGTAGTGTGTCTATAAAACACTGCTACCCATGCCTACCCGTGTGAGATTGTATAGTATGTTTGTATGTAAGGGTATAGTAGTGTGTCTATAAAACACTGCTACCCATGCCTACCCGTGTGAGATTGTATAGTATGTTTGTATGTAAGGGTATAGTAGTGTGTCTATAAAACACTGCTACCCATGCCTACCCGTGTGAGATTGTATAGTATGTTTGTGTGAGGGTATAGTAGTGTGTCTATAAACACTGCTACCCATGCCTACCCGTGTGAGATTGTATAGTATGTTTGTATGTAAGGGTGTAGTAGTGTGTCTATAAACACTGCTACCCATGCCTACCCGTGTGAGATTATATAGTATGTTTGTATGTAAGGGTATAGTAGTGTGTCTATAAAACACTGCTACCCATGCCTACCCGTGTGAGATTGTATAGTATGTTTGTATGTAAGGGTGTAGTAGTGTGTCTATAAAACACTGCTACCCATGCCTACCCGTGTGAGATTGTATAGTATGTTTGTATGTAAGGGTGTAGTAGTGTGTCTATAAAACACTGCTACCCATGCCTACCCGTGTGAGATTGTATAGTATGTTTGTATGTAAGGGTGTAGTAGTGTGTCTATAAACACTGCTACCCATGCCTACCCGTGTGAGATTGTATAGTATGTTTGTATGTAAGGGTATAGTAGTGTGTCTATAAAACACTGCTACCCATGCCTACCCGTGTGAGATTGTATAGTATGTTTGTGTGAGGGTATAGCTTGTGTATAAACACCTTGAATCATTGCCAATTTTTGTATGTTTGTGGATGTGTTTGTGCATGTTGTTGACAACTCAAACTTAAAACCCCTTTACCCCTACTCTTGTGATAGTATGTTTGTATGTAAGGGTATAGTAGTGTGTCTATAAAACACTGCTACCCATGCCTACCCGTGTGAGATTGTATAGTATGTTTGTGTGAGGGTATAGCGTGTGTATAAAGACTCCTATCCTTGTGTTGGAGTGTAGGGGTGTGTGTTTGGATTGTAATCAAAAAGAGGGTGCTGGTGTGTAAGAGTGTGTGTTTGGATAGTATTAACATTACCATTTCCTTTTTCCCTTAACAATTTTAACATTACCGTTCCCGTATGACCCATAAACACTTTTGACCCTATAATACCAACCCCATGTTAAACCTATGATACCATATTAACATAAGATTTCGCGTATGACCCTATAAACCCATTCCCATATTAAGCTATGGCCACTATAGTTATCATTTGACCCCATATCGCCATAGTAATGTAAGTCTATGGGCGCCGTACGTACCTATAGTGGAGCATATTGAGGTCAAATCTAACAATGTTACCATGTAACTCCAATTGAGGTCAGCCACTTCTAACGACGTTACAATTTGACCCTATAAACCCTTTTGACCCTATAAACACGTGTGACCCCCAGTGCCTCTCCATGTTAATTTCCCGTATTACCCCTCCCCCCCCCCCCCCGTGCCTCTTTTGACCGCCAGTCGCCTCATATAACTACTCCCCTCACAGATAATATGACTAAGCCAGTTTTCATCCTGTACCATTTATACAATTATTTTAACCCTTTATGCCCTCAAACGAAGTGTAGAAGGACAATTCTGTCAGCCAGAATTCAGCCCTTGTGGCCTCATGGAATATTTTGTCCATGTCAACAAACCTGACAATCGCAACAAAACTGACATTTCAAACAAGGATACCATATGAACCTGGCATTACTCCTGATTTTGGAAGGCGATATTGAACTCAGTCCTAGTCCTAACAATGACCGCTGCGGATTGTGTACAAAGCAGAAAAGAAACAAAGGATTCAATGCAATGACTGCCAAAGATGGAATCATTCCAAGTGTGTGGGTGTAAAAAAAAATGAGTACGAAAAATTTGTATAAGACGAAAACGATGGGTTTGCTCAAACTGTACAGCAGACTGTGACCTTTTTAATGGGCAGGTCAAACTGTACAGCAGAGTGTGACCTTTGTAATGGGCAGGTCAAACTGTACAGCAGAGTGTGACCTTTGTAATGGGCAGGTCCCCAATTCGAACAAGGCTGTGCAATGTTATTTATGTGGCCTTTGGATCCATAATGACTGCTCATACATTGGTAATTTGGAATATAATGAAATTCAAGCTACATCTTGTATTTGGATATGTCAAAAATAAAAAATTCTAAATTTCTCTGACTCCTGCTTTGAATAAAACCCACCCATTCAAACTAAAAATACATTTAATATCTTAAATAGGAAAGAAAGTGCTAACACTTCATACAAACCCAAATACAATAATAATAAACTGAATAACAAAAATCTGAAGTTTGTATAGATAAACATAAATATCATTAGGGGAGTTATTTTCTTTTATAGATGTTTAAATTTTATTTTATTGATGTTTAAATTTTATTTTATAGATGTTTTTTTTATAGATGTTAAAATTTTCTTTTATTGATGTTTAAATTTTATTTTATAGATGTTTAGATGTTTAAATTTTATTTTATTGATGTTTAAATTTTATTTTATAGATGTTTATTTATTTTATAGATGTTTAAATACCAGACATAGTTGTCATCCAAGAAACTAAAATTGATAACTCTGTTACAACCTATGAATTATTTCTAGAGGAATGTAATTTTAATGTATATAGGAATGATAGATCTTTGCATGATGGAGTGGTGTTATTACTGGTACACAAAGGTCTTACACAGATGCCACTGGCTGAATTGGAAAACGGATCAGAAACTGTTTGGGCCAAAATTGTAGTAAATGGACAATCCCACTACATAGGTAGTTGGTACAGACAACCTATCAGTCACTGTGGCGATATTCTCTTATTGAGAGAAAAGCTTGAAAAGATAAAATCTGATAAGAACGGACATAAAAGCCCATATATATGTTATTGGGATTGTCATTATAATAGCATCGACTGGACAAATAGAAAATGCAAACTTGGGAATATGCTTAGTAACTCAGGGGACTAGTTACTGATTGATATTATGAATGACCATGGCTTAGAACAAATAGTCTACATTTCAACATATGATAGAAATATATTAAATCCTGTTTGGATCTCATTACCAAATAAATTCTCATGCATTCATTCACCTAATTAGTTTAGTGAACATGATGGTATAGCTTGTACCCTATCTATACAAGTACATGTATCACTAAGAAAATAATTTTTGTTATATATTTGTTTAGCAAAGAAACTTTTGATTTAATGAAACCTGAAGCTAACGCCTTTGCAAAATTCCAATATTTAAACTTTTGATGTAATGAGACCTGAAGCTAACGCCTTTGCAAAATTCCAATATTTTTAAACGGTCTGGAAAACAAGAGGGATATTGAATTAAACTGGAAAATTATTTTAAAAAATTCTAACTACTAGAGTTGTAAAAAAAAAAAAATGTTCCTTCAAAATTGAGTACATCAGTTGGGTCGATGCCCTGGATTAGTAACAAAATCAGAAAACTAGTTCGTAGAAGAAATAAAACTCGTGCGAAAGCAAAGCGTACCGCCAGTGACAAATTAAGAACAAAATGGAAACAGTTAAGAGCTGAAATTAAAGGAAATACTAAAAATTCACATAACAATAACATCAACAACATGATTGGAAACCTAACCTCAGAATCATTCTGGAAATATATCAACAGCCGAGAAAAAAAAAAAAAAAAAGATATGCAGAGATGCAGAGAAAGCTGAAACACTGAACACCCAGTTCTGCAGTCTTTTACCCACTTCAGTGACATGGCTATGGCATGTATATTTAGTAAGGTGTTTGTGAGTTCAAAAGTTGCTACATGGTTTCAACTCATCAAAAGCTTGTAGTCCGGACGATATACATCCCAAAATACTTAAAGCACTATCTTCAGAGTTGGGATCAGTGCTTACGCATCTCTTTCAACAGTCTTGGACATATGCAACAACGTAAAGGATTGGTCTCTAGCAAATATATGCCCACTGTTAAAAAAAAGTCCATCGTCCAATCTTACTCACCAGTGTTCCTTGTAAAGTATTTGAGCACATTGTCTTTTCTATCATATCTGATAAACAACATGCCTTCCGGATGACTGTGCATGTTATGTTACAGATTGTCTTTTCTATCATATCTGATAAACAACATGCCTTCCGGATGACTGTGCATGTTATGTTACAGATTGTCTTTTCTATCATATCTGATAAACAACATGCCTTCCGGATGACTGTGCATGTTATGTTAAAGATTGTCTTTTCTATCATATCTGATAAACAACATGCCTTCCGGATGACTGTGCATGTTATGTTACAGATCAATAAAAAAACCAAGCAGAATACCTAGATACTACATTAATAAAAAAAAGATAATGAGCACCAAACATTTGGCATGCTATTTCAACCTAAGAAATGTAACATAATGCAAATTACAAGAAAGAAATGCCATAAAACCAGTATGTCATATTCATTGAAAAGTATTTCCTTAGAAAACTTCAATCAAATACAATATTTAGGGGTCACAATTACTTGTGATCTGAAATGGAACCTTCAAATTCAAGAATTATGCACCAAAGAAATCGTACATTAGGCCTATTAAGACGTAACTGTACATTAGACCTATTAATAGGTAACTGTACATTAGGCCTATTAAGACGTAACTGTACATTAGGCCTATTAAGACGTAACTGTACATTAGGCCTATTAAGACGTAACTGCACATTAGGCCTATTAAGACGTAACTGTACATTAGGCCTATTAGGACGTAACTGCACATTAGGTCTATTAAGACGTAACTGTACATTAGGCCTATTAAAACGTAACTGCACATTAGGCCTATTAAGACGTAACTGCACATTAGGCCTATTAAGACGTAACTGCACATAAGGCCTATTACGACGTAACTGTACATTAGGCCTATTAGGACGTAACTGCACATTAGGCCTATTAAGACGTAACTTGTCCACAAAATGTGAAAGAATTAGCTTTCAAGGGTTTAGTTTGACTTATTTTAGAATATGCCTGTACAAAGAATTAGCTTTCAAGGGTTTAGTTTGACTTATTTTAGAATATGCCTGTACAAAGAATTAGCTTGCAAAGGGTTTAGTTTGATTATTTTAGAATATGCCTGTACAAAGAATTAGCTTTCAAAGGTTTATTTTAACTTATTGTAGAATATGCCTGTACAGTTTGGGAGTGCCATTCATAGGTTTTATAAGATGAAATTGAAAAATCCAAAAGCGAGCAGCCAGGTTTGTTGCATCCAATTATGACTATACCCCAGAAAGTATGACCTCAGTATTGAATAGGTTGTCTTGGAAACCATTAAAAAAAAACAAAAAAAAAAAAAAAAAAACGTAGACTGTAAAATAAATTAATATTTTACTTCAAAGGTTTAAAAAGCAAAGTAAAAATACCCTGCTATACAGTTTAACCAAACCAAAAGGAAACGGTAGAAATCAACATGAATATACGTATCTGATACCATAAACATGGACTGACAAATTCAGCTTCTTCCGGAAACAATCAAAGATTGGAATTCGTTAACACAAATATTAACTACAACTGCTGAATCTTTGGAAAACCAAATTGATAGCTTTTCAAAATGAGTACGGACACATTTTTTCTAAAATAAGATTTTGCTGTAAGGTTGACGTTGCGTGGTGCAAAAATGTCATTATGATGTAGCAATGAACTATAATTTCCGCCTACCCCCTTCCCCCGTCCCGACGGCTTGAACCCCCTTACCAATTTTAAAAACGATAAACATCAAGGATATAAAAAATGCACAAAATGTTCTCATTTGATTCATTGATTTATAATTTATAACTCGATTGCCACCAAGTGGTCACTAACATTGTAACCTTCGCGTTTCAGGCAATCGGGGTGGGGGTGGGTGGGGGGATGTAGGCGGAAACTATAATCAAGATCAGGATCCCACTTGCTGCTCAACTTCACAAAGTCAAACTCCATCAACCAGGAGTTCCGAAATTTAGTTTTGCTGGGCTTTGCTCGTTTTACAGATAGGTCATCATTCCCTGAGTTTCGACATTTGCCTTCAAAAATGAATCACTCTTCCACACAGCTTTACCATTCCAACTACCGAAATAATCACGTTTTGTATTGTATGTAACGGGTAAAATCCGACTTCAAAGAAACGTTGCCGCTGATCACGAACTAGCCAATAATCACGAACTAGCCAATAACCTTTAGTAAAGATGGCTACAACATTTTTATTGAAGGCAATGCAGTGTAATAACTTCAGTTCTTTAACAAGCATCCCCGAATCATTAGGGTTGTTCCACTTCGTACACTTTGCCTATGCAAATTTGCCGAATGGGCTGTCCCATAGCAGTTCAAAAGGGAATACTAAACACAAAATCACCTTAGCTGTTGTCACTCAGTTAAATAATCTGTACTGGTTGTTCATCTCAGATCGCCTTTACGTTACAATCACCACTATGACATTTAACCGCATAAACTGCCCAAGGGTGATAGTATTTAAGCGTGAAGCTATGCGAATCATGATAGTATTTAAGCGTGAAGCTATGTGAATCATGATAGTATTTAAGCGTGAAGCTATGTGAATCATGATAGTATTTAACGTGAAGCTATGTGAATCATGATAGTATTTAAGCGTGAAGCTATGTGAATCATGATAGTATTTAAGCGTGAAGCTATGTGAATCATGATAGTATTTAAGCGTGAAGCTATGTGAATCACAACTGTTCGCTAATTGCGCAGGTTACGGGCATATATTGCGGTGTCAACGAAGGTCTCTCTTTTTTAAATTAGATTTACTGGAAATGGTGTTTTAGAAACACGACTCTGGTGTTGATGGTAGTGGTTGTGGTGGGGGAGGGGGCGGGAGGGGGGGGGGCCGAGGAAGGAGAGAGTCGAAAGTCGTGTTTTTCGATTGACACGTGGTCATCTAGCAGGTATGTATGAAAGAGAGGTCATATGTAGGTTAGAATCGTCTCATATTGTCACGGTCTGTATCCTTGCACAAAAATATAACTTAATCTATTCATTAATGAAAAAGGTATACGCAGTTAATCGAATTGCCTAGCTCTGAAGGAGAATTCACATGAATGGGGTCATATTAACTGTCACAGTCTGCTGGCTTGCAAACAAATATAACAGTTAATTGATAAATTAATTAATTACAAACTTAATTAGTTTTCCCATCGTTACCCGCGAAGCGGATCATGCGTGACGCGAGTATGGTCTAGTCACTGATTGTGAGAAAGAGTTATAATGTTTCTTAAAGTGATAAAAATACACCCAAAAAAATCACTAAACCACTATTTCTGAAAACTGAGTGACAAATTTCATCTTTATTTTAGAACGATTGTACATTAAGCTTGTTCTCACATGTAAACAGACATATCATTCCAATCGATCAATCAAACAAGATATATTCAGTAGACGATTTGGGAAGAATATGCATGCGAGTTTGAGGTGGGTGATTTTCGTACACGAAACGAAGTTCAGCCAATACGATACGAACTGAGGAAAGCCGATCCTAAATGAATACTGACAATATTTTCAATTAAAATATAACTTAATGATTAGATTATGTTGGGATTAATTGGGATTAACAGATTGTAAGGGGCAAAATTTCTTTAACATAGGAAAATGCAGAAATGCATATAGCAAACTTTTAATTAGTCTGAAAAGAAACATTTCAGAACAAGAAGGAAATTGTGAAATTGTGAAAGAAAATGCAAGCTATAATGGGTAATAACTTAAGTTGGAAAGGAATCTGATCCAGATCCAGAACGGAACATTTCATAATGTAATCATTCTCTTGTAAATGAGATAAGCATACTTTTCAGTAAATTTTAGGGCACAATTTTGCGATTGCTTGAAAAGCCTAGATTAGGTAATGATTTTTCTGTCAAACACACACACACACACACACAAATATATATATATATATATATATATATATATATATATATATATATATATATATATATATATATATATATATATATAGAGAGAGAGAGAGAGAGAGAGAGAGAGAGAGAGAGAAATTACAAATACACACCAAACAGAGCGGAAAGTGCTATCCGTGGATTCTACAGGAGAATGCTTGATAACATTAGCAGAATTTTTATATATAACATTCTGCTTTTGACTTAAATGTGGTACTAACATGTTATCCAGGTTGTCCAGAAATATTGTACAGATTCTCACTGGGGACCTCTTTATGTGACATATTTCCACCTTTGCAAAATGTGCAAAAGGAATTCAAATCATCCAATCAAACTGCCTTTCATATAACTCTTTTTCTTCTTCACATATCTTTTAAACACTAGTCTGTTGGACAATGTAACGGTAATGTACCACCGTGTGTGCTGAGACACGCTTAGCTATCATTTCTAGTGATAATAAAGGGAGCAGGAAATAATAACGACAATTGACAATAAATAAATACTATTACAGAAACAAAAACAAATAAAAAATCAATAAACTTCAGAAATTATAGCCTGCCTTTCAAAGATCGATATTGGGTTATGGTTACTGCCTGAAACCGACGATATCGGCCCAACACCATCTGTAGAATGGAAGGCGTTTATGTTTCATCATCCCTTCATAGCCCATCACTCGAGCCAGCAAAGCTCCGTCGTGTTATCAGCGACTCTTAAACTTTGATTGTATACAATATTTGTTATTTATAGCATTTTGCAAAGCGCATTTTCGCGGCTGATGAAGGAGGAATAAGGTTATAGATGATTCGAAACAAATTTCGTCAGACTCTTAATCCAAGAGCGGCGGGTTCGATACCCGCCCAGGCCAGCCCGGGTCGGCTGCCTCGGTGTGTCTTTGGGAAAGGCATTTAGCTACCAATTCCACTGCACGATATAGCCAATACTGTGTTAAAAAAGACAAAACAAAAAAAAAAAAAAAAAAAAGGCTAGATGACTTGGAACAAAACTCCTTGAAGTTGTTCATGAAGGATAAACTAAGGTTAGGTCAGGAATAAAGTTCTTTATAGCTGCTCATAAAGGAGAAAACAAAGTTCTAGCTTATGGATGTTGTCATTGAGATCATGTTGTCAGTGCTACGATATATCGATAATATTGTAATGCTAGAGAGATCATGTTATCAATGCTACGATACATCCATAATATTGTAATGCTAGACAGAGATCATGTTGTCAATGCTGCGATACATCCATAATATTGTAATGCTAGACTGCGATCATGTTGTCAGTGCTGCGATACATCCATAATATTGTAATGCTAGACTGAGATCATGTTGTCAGTGCTGCGATACATCCATAATATTGTAATGCTAGACAGAGATCATGTTGTCAATGCTGCGATACATCCATAATATTGTAATGCTAGACTGAGATCATGTTGTCAGTGCTACGATACATCCATAATATTGTAATGCTAGACTGAGATCATGTTGTCAGTGCTACTATACATCCATAATATTGTAATGCTATTTGTCAGTGCTACGATAGATCCATAATATTGTAATGCTAGACAGAATCATGTGGTCAATGATACGATAGAGCCATAATATTATAACGCTAGATTGAG
Source organism: Margaritifera margaritifera (assembly GCA_029931535.1). Lineage (NCBI taxonomy): Eukaryota > Metazoa > Mollusca > Bivalvia > Unionida > Margaritiferidae > Margaritifera > Margaritifera margaritifera. Next base: position 1,103,983 of record JAQPZY010001507.1, on the reverse strand, counting down.
ATCATGTTGTGAGTCTTAGAGTCATAATATTGTAATGCTAGACTGAAATCATGTTGTCAATGCTACGATAGAGCCATAATATTGTAACGCTAGACTGAGATCATGTTGTCAGTCTTAGAGCCATAATATTGTAATGCTAGACTGAGATCATGTTGTAAATGCTACGATAGAGCCATAATATTGTACAGCTAGACTGAGATCATGTTGTCAATGCTACGATATTGCCTGTGGTGCAGTATTACAGTTTATTATTCATGATGGTGGCTTCATTGACGATACACACCCAGCCATCGAAGCTTGAAATGGAATACAGTAGTTAGAGTTGATTATAAATATTGTATACATTAAAACTAGTGATATTGCTTGAAGGGAATTCAGGCAAGCGGCGAATTTACAGTCTATACTGAGAGAAGGAAAAGCTTTGATGTCTCTGCTGATGCGTGAAGTTATTAGACATTGCAAGAACAGAATGTGCGATTGATTTGACCAAGAGTGTTTTAGAAATTGACTTTTGAAACAGCTCAAGGTCTTTAACTTGGTCTAAAAAAACCCATCAGATATAGAAATCATGACGTAGATAGAAATGTGTTGAATGCATAAATCATACGATGACTGTTTTGTGATTTATCCACAACAACGAAAGGGTAATGAGCTATTATCAATTATTATCACTAATATTGACTATTCTGTTTTGGATATTCACGACAAAAATTGGCTATATGTACAAATGTATGATTTACTTTTACATCACTAAATAAGCAGAAATAGGACTGAACTTTTCATTTCACACTTTCAAAATACTTCTTAAATGAGATTCGAAATCTGCGTGACTCCGACGCAGAATGGAAAAGATAATTTTGTCACCAAATGCTGAGAAAACAGAGTTCATTGTGGGATGAAGGCACGTTTGGATTGATTGAAATGGGTAAAGTTTAAATAGAAAATGAGATAAACGTATGTTTCCTTTGGCATCCTGAAGAAGTCAGTCCACAGGTTTGTGTGCTACAGAACAAAGATCTTAATGATTTAGTGCTGGTTTTCTGTGCATGTTATTGTCATCAGCCTAGCGTGAGTAAACCGCCCCTATTATGTTGAACTTCGATTTGAGAAATATAAAGATTATGGTGTAATGAAGCGTGTACAATAAATGTGAAGGTAAACGTAAATATATAGTAGCAGGTTATTGTCTATCTAAAGGCTTAATTATATATTTATATTACGTTCTGTATTCCAATTTATGTATGAATAATACATCATTCCACCTAGAGAGTAACTTTTCCCAAGACAGCGACGGTGGAAACAAACAACAAGGACTGTACATGTAAATATGAAAATTGTATTGGCCATTTAGTATGATATCCACACACGGAGGCAGCAAGTTTCAGGCAGCACATATTTTGCTTTCAGAGGAAATGACTGTATCAAGAATTTTTCCTGCCTTGCAGAAATGTCGTCTGCAGGTTTGTTTCCCTCCCGAAGAAAACAAAACGTACAGGTTGTGCAGTATATTTCTAGTGATAAGATGTGTCGTAGTTCCAAGGTTTCTGTAACTTGTGTGCATATGGATTTAAAAGGTAAAAAGGATGACCCTAAACTGGATGAGGCAAAGAAGTTATTGAATTTAGGATCAAAACTACCAATCGTTCGAAATTGTGTGAATTCGAACGTTTCATCTTGTTCTGATAAAACAAACCAAAATGCAGCCACAAATAAAAATCCACGAGACAGTCCAAATAATTCTAGAGACAGCGATAGGAAAACGGCGATGTTGACTCGACGTGACTTCCTCACTCGAAATATGAAAATGTTAAGACGTTCTTACGGTAATCCGGCTCGTATAAACCTTGACGTGCCGGTTGAGGTTACGTCGACCTTCTATCAAAGATTTGAGCGTGTAAATCGTAAGCAAGGGAAACAAGGGCAGAGGAAGACGGGAGTCCAGACCCTCAACAAATTCAAAACAGTTCCTACGGTAAACCCTACACAGAATAATATGTTAGTCTCCTATTCGGGGTTGTTGAAAAGCTTGCAACTGAAAAGTCATAAGCGTTTCCAATCGAACTGTGATGAGGAACATCAGTTTGACAATAGACCTTGTTCTGAACTTTCCCACAAGAGAGTTTCCTTCCCTTTGGATGATGTGGTGAACATCGCTGATGATGTGCTGGTGGGACAGTGTGCAAATGGAAGTGATGCAAATGCTGATGACACATCGGGGAATGTGAAACAACCATTTCAACTGAATGTGTACTTACCTGGAAATAACGATCTCGAAGTTTTAATGACACCAGACGCCAGCACAGACAAATCTGTTTCTAATAGTGACCAAGGCAGAGAAACTGAGTTGGCGCTAGAACAGATTTCTGTAAGTGATAATGGATCAGAAGAACTCTCTACTCATTCTATAAGTCAAACTTTGAACGGTGAAAGCCATGTAAACGTAAACGAAATTCAGGTCACTCGGCGTAGAGATTTTCGACTTCAATATAAGAATATTTGTATTAGTCCAAGCTATTCAAATATTAAACTTAGCAAGCATAAATCGAATAACAATTGTTTCCTTGGTGGCTTCTGTTCGGGCGACAGGGATTATAAACGCAGTGCTCGTGACACGGAGCGAGACGATGATTTGAAGTCATGTAAAGCAGCTAAGGAGCTGTCCCTAGTTACACAAATGCATGACTCTTCTGTGTTTACCAAGAAGAAGAACGAGACCACAGACTCGTGCCATCAGGAAGTGGTCAAAATAAAGTTATTCAGGATGGGACCTCTTCCAGCACAATGTTATGCCGCTGTTTCTCGTGCACATGAAGGAATATCTCGTTTGGTCAACAGTAAAGGAAAAGAAGACATTAGTCCGTCGTCTACAGAAATAGATTTGCCGTACATAATCAAACCAATCAGCAATGGCATTCGGGTATCGAACAGAAGTCAAACTACTGGGAGACAAGACGAATGCCGCAGCATGAATTTTAGTAACTGGGCTTCTACTACTGAGAAAAAGGAATCGACACAAAATAAAGTCCCGATGAATCTAACGACCAAGACACAAAATAAAGTCCCGATGAATCTAACGACCAAGACACAAAATAAAGTCCCGATGAATCTAACGACCACGACACAAAATAAAGTCCCGATGAATCTAACGACCAAGACACAAAATAAAGTCCCGATGAATCTAACGACCAAGACACAAAATAAAGTCCCGATGAATCTAACGACCAAGACACAAAATAAAGTCCCGATGAATCTAACGACCAAGACACAAAATAAAGTCCCGATGAATCTAACGACCAAGACACAAAATAAAGTCCCGATGAATCTAACGACCAAGACACAAAATAAAGTCCCGATGAATCTAACGACCAAGACACAAAATAAAGTCCCGATGAATCTAACGACCAAGACTCGTATTTCCCGATGGCCTCATTGTCAATTTCCGAAACGTGCAAAAAGAAAACGACGTATATGAGGTGAATAGAACACAACGTACATAAGGTGGATAGATATTGAAAACATTGTCAGACACAGAGAGCTGGACTTTGTTAATACATGCATCAGAGAGCTGGACTTTCTTTGTTCATCTCTCGGAAACAGTGACTAATCAAAATATAAATGGGTCTGTTTTTGGTATGTTTTCTTGCCTGCAATTTTATCTATCTATCTATCTGTATGTATGTATGTATGTATGTATGTATGTGTGTATGTGTGTGTCTATGTATGTATGTATGTACATCCCTATTTGATGGTAATCTGTTGGAACTTACATTTTGGTTACAGCTTACAGCTTACAAACGAAATAAGAACATACTGGATTTTTTAGTGCGATCCAAACTAGCGAATATCGACAAATCTGGTTGTTTTTAATGTGAATATAATAGTTGTAAGCTGTGTGATTTTTAGTGTGAATATAATAGTTATAAGCTGTGTGCTTTTTAGTGTGAATATAATAGTTGTAGTTGTAAACCAACAAATCAAGTAAAAATCAACAAGCAATTTATTACTAGATAATTAAAATGAAAAAATCAAAAAGTCACTTACAGTAATGTGTTTTGAAATCCTAATAATCCAATAAGAATGATTGTTCTAATCACAAGTCCTAAATATAGAATGTTCCGAATTCACGACTGTGTCCTTGAATGTTATGATGTGCTAATGGTCTACAAAGTCCTGACGTACTAGTAATCTTGATGTGCTGATGTCAAAATGAAGTATTCCAAAATCTCTGAATAAGTTCAGTTAAATTCCAAAATCATTAATTAAAAATCCAAAATCCAAAAGTTTATGAGCACTGTTATAATCCAATAAATATTTAAAATAATTCCTCTCTTAGAATTTGTAATGAATTTTCACAACTGTAATAGCTCTTTACAAGACTGATGGTAATGTCAAAACTGAAAAAATGTCCACCAAACATGGTATATATAAAGATTGGTCACATGACAGAATGTTCTAGAACATGAGTCATCTTAATGGAATTTTTACTTGTAAACAAAAATCAACCTTGACCTTCAAATTGAGAAAACATATTGATCAAAACAACCTAATTCAAGGACACTAGTTAAACATGTTTTTCCTGATAAACATAAAGATTTAAGCAAATATTAAAGTGAAGAAACATTTATAATTTCCTAAAATATTTATAATATTATATAAACATCATACATAACAATATGTAGTGTATTGTTTAAATTGTAAAAGGCAATATGTAGGGGAAACCGAAGCAAAAATCATGCGTTAGGATATAGGATCTTTCTTTTTTTCGGACATATAACTGCAAAGACCCCCCCCAAAAAAAAAAAAAAAAAAAAAACCACAAAAGAGAAACAAAATAAAACCAAACATATATCAAAACATTTGAGTACAAACTGAAGTAAAGATAATCTGAGAGTGATTGGCATTGAACACAACATCTGCTGGTCAAAAGCGGATAGAAGAAAAAGAGAAAAATTCTGGAGCTGAAATTTATTTTGAAATTCCACCGAAAGTGTAACCTCGAAAGTAATCTTATGCATCTTTATTTTTTAAAATTTCTTATTTCTTTTTTCAAACGTAATTTTGTTTTACTCAACATTGTGCGGGATCATTGAGATTCACTCGCATCTATCTATCTATCTATCTATCTATCTATCTATCTGTGTCTTACTGTTTGTGTCTGTCTGTGTGTACATCCCTATTTGAGTGTTTCTTTTAAAGGTTAAACATTCATATTTACATTTTATAAAAAGAAAATAATCTGACTTTGTTTTGAGTCTGCGTGCATACTGTGGGGTCTGGGTACTGCTTACTGTGGGAGTCTGGCTTCTGCCTACTGTGGGGGTCTGGGTACTGCCTACTGTGGAGTCTGGGTACTGCCTAGTGTGGAGTCTGGGTACTGCCTACTGTGGGGTCTGGGTATTGCTTACTGTGGGAGTCTGGGTACTGCCTACTGTGGGAGTCTGAACACTGCCTATTGTGGGACTCTGGGTACTGCCTACAGATCAAGTACTTTACATTGTTAGCCATTTTCTCAAACGACTTCAATATAAATTATGATTCAGTTTAAACATGCTGATTTAACTCGAATGTAAATGCTTATTGAATGTTGAACAAGCCAGGGATGATTTAACTCGAATGAAAATGCTTATTGAATGTTGAACAAGCCAGGGATGATTTAACTAGAATGAAAATGCTTTTTGAATGTTGACAGGCGACGGAAAAATACACGATGCATTTTTAATATATTGACCATGATTCCAGTGAAGTATGATACGTGTTGTTTAGTTATTCTGTACCATCACGATTATCTTTCAAACAGATATGTTTTTGAATAGTTATATGTAATACTACTACTACTACTACTAATAATAATAAAAATAATAACAAAAGCTACATTTAACCTAATGAATAAAAATTAGTAAACCGAAAAAAAAACAAAAACATATCTATTTACATAAATATGTGTCATACACATACATATATCTATTGACATAAATATGTGTCACACACATGCATACATCTAATGACATAATATGTGTCACACACATACATATAACTATTGACATAAATATGTGTCACATACATACATACATAAATACATCTATTGACATAAATATGCGTCACACACATGCATGCATCTATTGACATAAATATGCGTCACACACATACATACATCTATTGACATAAATATGTGTCATATACATAGATTCATTTATTGACATTAATGTATGTCACACACATGCACATATCTAACCGCAACATTCCCTAACAGTGCATTCCCAAGGTGAAATACCCATTCCATTTCATATACTCTCGCATGCGTAACGGTATTGCTTGTGTATTTCTCATGCGTAACGGTATTGCCTGTGTATTTCTCATGCGTAACGGTATTGCTTGTGTATTTCTCATGCGTAACGGTATTGGTTGTGTATTTAGTGTAGCAAATCTATAGTGAACATAATCCTCAAAAATTAAAATCAAGTAACAACACTATAACTAAAATTAAATAAAATAAGATTACAAGAAGAGAGACTCCTAAGTAAATATAAGTAGTTACACAAATGGCAGAGCTGGAGCTAAGTGAAATTAAAATAGTAAGATATTTTGGGTGTGGGCTCTAGCTCACGGATAAAATTAAAATGCATTGAGAAATGTCCAGAAATTCAAACGTCCGCACTGTCATTTTCATTAACTGCTCAAAATACCATTCAGTGCTAGAGCACTCATATTTTCATAACTACTCAAAATAAGCTAGAGTTATTGGCCACGCATAGTGTTTTCATTTTATATCAACTCAAAATAAGCTAGAGTTATGGACCACGCATATTGTTTTCATTTCATATCAACTCAAAATAAGCTACAGGTATGGACCACGCATATTGTTTTCATTTCATATCAACTCAAAATAAGCTAGAGGTATGGACCATGCATATTGTTTTCATTTAATAACTACTCAAAATTGACGTATTGGGATTGGGACACATTATAATCTCTTGATTATACACTGTGCAGAGCGCACGAATATTTTCCCGAATTTCAAACATAAATAATGACATAAAGATTTACTACGATATATTCTGTGTTTAAAGAGAGATAATATAAATAAATGTATATCATAAAGCAACAATTTCAGTATCATGAGATCGCGTGTTTATTTTTTTTTATAAGTTTGGATGAAATAAAAGTGTGGTCGACGTTAGTTGTGTTACAAAATAAAATTCATAAGAATATAAAATGTTTATTTTATTTTTCGATTTCAAAACATCAGAAATGATATCATACAATACTGAGAAAAGATGAAGATTTACAGATTACATTCAATTATAATTACACTGAGAGCAAGATTCGTAAATAGTATGATATGAGGAAGGAATACAGTATGTTTTTTTCATGTGGATTAATATACAGTAAACAGTATGATATGAGGAAGGAATACAGTATGTATTTTTCATGTGGATTAATATACAGTAAACAGTATGATATAAGAAAGGAATACAGTATGTATTTTCATGTGGATTAATATACAGTAAACAGTATGATATGAGGAAGGAATACAGTATTTATTTTTCATGTGGATTAATATACAGTAAACAGTATGATATGAGGAAGGAATACAATATGTATTTTTCATGTGGATTAATATACAGTAAACAGTATGATATGAGGAAGGAATACAGTATGTATTTTCATGTGGATTAATATATAGTAAACAGTATGATATGAGAAAGGAATACAGTATGTATTATCATGTGGATTAATATACAGTAAACAGTATGATATGAGGAAGGAATACAGTATGTATTTTTCATGTGGATTAATATACAGTAAACATTATGATATAAGGAAGGAATACAGTATGTATTTTCATGTGGATTAATATACAGTAAACAGTATGATATGAGGAAGGAATACAGTATTTATTTTTTATGTGGATTAATATACAGTAAACAGTATGATGTGAGGAAGGAATACAGTATGTATTTTTCATGTGGATTAATGTACAGTAAACAGTATGCTATGAGGAAGGAATACAGTATGTATTTTTCATGTGGATTAATATACAGTAAACAGTATGCTATGAGGAAGGAATACAGTATGTATTTTTCATGTGGATTTTTAATATAGAGTAAACATTATGATATGAGGAAGGAATACATTATGTATTTTTCATGTGGATTAATATACAGTAAACAGTATGATATGAGGAAGGGATACATTATGTATTTTCATGTGGATTAATATACAGTAAACAGTATGATATGAGGAAGGGATACATTATGTATTTTCATGTGGATTAATATACAGTAAACAGTATGATATGAGGAAGGAATACAGTATGTATTTTCATGTGGATTAATATACAGTAAACAGTATGATATGAGGAAGGGATACATTATGTATTTTTCATGTGGATTAATATACAGTAAACAGTATGCTATGAGGAAGGAATACAGTATGTATTTTTCATGTGGATTAATATACAGTAAACAGTATGATATGAGGAAGGGATACATTATGTATTTTTCATGTGGATTTTTAATATACAGTAAACAGTATGCTATGATGAAGGAATACAGTATTTATTTTTCATGTGGATTAATATACTGTATGATATGAAGAAGGAATACATTATGTATTTTTCATGTGGATTAATATACAGTAAACAGTATGATATGAGGAAGGGATACATTATGTATTTTCATGTGGATTAATATACAGTAAACATTATGATATGAGGAAGGAATACATTATGTATTTTTCATGTGGATTAATATACAAATTTGTATTAGGTCAAATACATTATGTATTTTTCATTTGGATTAATATACAGTCAACATTATGATATAAGGTTGGAATCCGTTAAGTATTTTCATGTGGATTAATATACAGTAAACAGTATGATATGTGGAAGGAATACATTATGTATTTTTCATGTGGATTAATATACAAATTTGTATTGGGTCAAATACATTATGTATTTTTCATGTGGATTAATATACAAATTTTATATGAGGAAGGAATACATTAAATATTTTTCATGTGGATTAATATACAAATTTTATATGAGGAAGGAATACATTAAATATTTTTCATGTGGATTAATATACAAATTTGTATTCGGTCAAATACATTATGTATTTTCATGTGGATTAATATACCAATTTGTATTCGGTCAAATACATTATGTATTTTTCATGTGGATTAATACACAAATTTGTATTCGGTCATATACATTATGTTTTTTCATGTGGATTAATATACAAATTTGATATGAGGAAGGAATACATTATGTATTTTTCGTGTGGAGTAATATACGAATTTGTATTCGGTCAAATTTGAAATAAAACTGGAAGATCTCTTAAATTTTACAAGGTCAATCTAAAACAATTGGAAGAAACGAGAAAAGATGTATGGAAAGCCAATTTCTATCTAAAACAGGAGATGGCGACTCAGTATATTAAGTAGTTGCTTTTTAACCAAAGATAGAAATGGCAAACCTTGACATAAGTCTGAAATCATCTAAACGTTTGAAAAAACTTTAGAATAGTTGGGAATACCTGAAAATGACATTTTCTGCTGTAGGTACGTGTCCTGTTGACTTGTTTATTGCACCAAAAGATATTCCTTTAAACCATTCTAAATGGTTGGCAGAGAAGAGTATTTAAGTCGTCTTTACTACGAGCCTGCGAGTCCAGCTGCATACACGAATATCAATCAATTGCGGGGACAAATTAATTGGGACAAAAAAAACAAAAAAAAAAACAAACAAACAACAACAAAAAAACAAACGCTGAATTGAAAAATTGGTTAACTGAACAACAATCCACCTATACATTACACAAGCATGCGAGAGCAAGATTTCCATACAGAAGGGTTTATGTTATTCACGTGGATGACCAGTGCAAAGAGACATTTTTGACATACACTTACACTTATACGAAAACTACAAGAATGGATACAAATACGTACGTAGAGTGATATATATTTACTCATAATACGCTTCGGCTGAGACTGAGAAAGCAGAAACGATAATAGAGATTAAAAACACGGCACTTTCACAAAAGCGTTGAAGAAAGAAAAACTGGATAAATACAGTTGGATGAGGGAAAAGATCTTTACAGCGAAACGTTATGGTTTTGCTAGAAAAGGAAACATGACGCACTTTTCTACTTACTTAGACAACAAAGTATCTGTAGTGGAAAGGCTTAACAGAACTCTGAAGACTAGAATGAGGACGCATTTAGTTCAAAATGATTCGAGATAATGGTTTGGCGTTTTAGCAAGGTAATTTATGGATACAATAACAATGATCACACATCAGTAAACAGACTCTGGTTGAAGCCAACAAAGAAGGAAACAGATCAACTGATACATTTCGAACTTCTAAATTCAAAATTGGTGAAACAGAAAGAATGTTGAAATTGACAACAATATTTGCAGGGGCTACTTTCTTAGCGTTTGCAAGGAAATATTTAAAATAAGGCAAGTAATTTTAGGTGATCCGATAGTTTACAAACTTCAATATATAAAGGGAGAGGACACTGTGGACACAGTTTACTATCAAGAGTTAATTTTATGCGACAAACATGATGACATACGCAAAGTGGAAAATATTGCGAAGACCATATAAATGTAAGGTAAAAAATATACACTTGTTAAATGGAAACGATTTTGATAAGTCGTTTAACAGCTGAGAGCCAGCAGAAAATATTATTCAGTTACAATAACTGTCGGAAGCAGAGTACATAGCAGTATTAAGTAACATCAAAACTGTGAGTTTTGCAAAGATAATGCTTTTCTAGAATGTAACAGACGTGGTAAAACAGTGCATTAGCAAATTTAGAATTAAAATGTTGCACGCTATGCGAATTTGTAATGATCACAAAACCAGAGAGAAAAGAACATTAACAAACATGAGAATGAAACAACACAATGGTACCCATGATAACACAATGGTACCCATGATAACGTGATAAGGCGACTAATGTAGGCAATGTCCTATCTTGGTAATAAATGACATCACAAAAGAAATGAAGAGAGATATCATTAAAAATATGAAGCTGATTTGAACAACATCTAAAAAATTGAAAAACAAACATAATGTAAAAGACATGATGGTCTAGGAAATTTTGAATACGATAAACGATAAAAAAAATTTCACCTATGTTGATGCCATTAAAATGAACTTTAAACTCTTTTCCAATTTCACTAAAAGAAGGCAAAGCAGATATTCACACTAATACTGAACCAACTATGCATTTTTACTACCCATAATCTTTGCGAAGTACAATTTTAAAGCATTTAGACAACTTTGAATCACAAAGAATTAGGACAAATTACCCAAAAGTGGTTGATATGGGAACATTTTATACAGCATCTGGATTTGTAAAAACCAGTACACACCTTTCATGGTGTGTAGATGCACACATTTTGATATTCAATTTTCACAGAATTTTCACTTGATAGTAAATGAAATAATACTGCTGTAATAAATGATACAATCGTACTTATCTCAAAGAGACAAACCTTTTCGCCGCGAAACAAGATCTCTGGAGAAGTAGTTTGAAAATGTTGCAAATGCTGCTCAACGTTTTTGCACAATAAAAACCAATTCCACACTACTTTCTTGATTTTAAATAAATGGTATGCAACAGCTAAAATTTTATTGGAGATAAGTACAGATAAATTTTATTTAAAAGAAAACCAAAGCACTGCAGGACCCTAACATAGTCCTGCAACTTTGTTTAACGCTATTGTGCAGACTTGTATTGCAAACAACATTGAACGAGAAAAAATTGTTCTATACTAAACCTGAGTTTTTTCACAAAGAAGCAGTTAAACATGTTTGAAAACTGCACTTTAAAATTTGTAAGTGATGAATCTGTGATTGTGGGGTTTTCTGCTGTGGTTTAGTAGGCAAAATGTAGCAAAGTTAGTCAAACCAGAAAACAAATTTCAAAGTCAAAATTGCTACCTGAGTGAAAATACCTATACCCGAAGACGATACAAGCAAATCAAATAACAATAGCTTTGATATGAAACATTTTAATTTGAACTGCACAAATTATAAATTTGCAGCACAGCATGGAGCTACCTCATGACCCCCCCCCCCCCAATATGACCCCACCCCCCAATACGTGATGGATATAGGGACAGAAGAAATGTAAACCAAGGTTTTGGGGAGCCCACACTCATTGCTGTTTTGGATGATTTGGTTTTGGAGAGCCCACACTTGTTGCTGTGTTGGATGTTTGCAAATGTTGATATACATATCGAGCTGGCACAGTTGAATACTGGAGAGCATTGGCAGCTCATTAAATAAATTTTAGGATCGACACTAATTATGCACCTACGGTCCACATTTTGACTCTTTCAACAGTGAGACAACAGGTTGCACTTACTTCTTTCAAAAAGAAAGCACCGGTCTAACAGATGAGGAAATATCTAGATTGAATCGGAACATTAGATCATATGTAATCTGTATCGTGTGTGCACAAATACAAAAACAGAACATCTATCACACAGTGCGTAGCCACGGTATCAGGCGCTGTTTAAAAGGTAACAGAGTTATTAATTTTTAATAAAAAGGTTACGACACTAATGAAAACATCATGGTAATATTCTAACAATGCATAACATATTAAAAATAAAATTGGACTACGTTGTTAGTTGTGACGGTATCTTTTTGCCACCAAGTAACATGGGGATGAAGATGGCTCTCGTCGGAGGAAACAACAGTTTAGAAAAATGCAGTGACACGTTTAAACTTGGGTTAAATCCTAACATCAATATCGAGGTAACAAAGACCGGTATTCCAAGGCTGATAAAAAATCCTTGACAGCACGATCAGAAATTGCAATGACAAAATAAAGTGCGTATAATTACGTAGAAGAGAAGAATTATGATGATATTTCTTCAAAATAGCTCATCTCTAGTGATGATATTTCTTCTGTCAGATCTTCCAATGCTATACGATTATCGTTTGCACGTTTCATCGAAAATATAAATTCCAAACTTAATAATGCCAAAATAAGTAAAATACACGTTTCGCAAGGAAAGACTCTCTTGGTCAGCACTCCTAAGCAACCAATTTATCTCACTACAAATTATTCCAGACAATGATGATGCAGTAAACCATGGAAATAATCAGCTAAATGTCTGATTTTGTAAAAAATGATTTTACTAGGTGTAGGAGGTTGTGGCGTAGGACCTCGTCTACCACCAGCTACAGCACCTTTTACCAAATATACAGTTGACAGAACAATTGTTGACATTCCCATTTCTTGAAAGATAACTTACAAAAACTTGGAAAACATTCCACAAAATTTGAAAAATCCAAAGCCGGCCGTTTAAGGAAATAACAAGAAGAATAAAGAATTTGAAGACTATGTCAAGTGTGCCTTCAACACACATACACGGAGTGTCCATAAGGTGTGCCTTCAGCACACACACACTGAGAGTCCAGAACATCAAAAACTGCTGAAATCTCCCTAAGTGTAAGTAATGGAATAAAATCAAACAGAGCAATACATTATTGGATAGGTAGTGGTGCAGCTGTTGGAGGTATCTTGCTCATTTGTTCGAAAAGCAAAGTTATTTCTTCAAAGAATCTTCAACATCCAGGGATAAAAGATGTTAGATTTAACAGCTAACGATCAATAAAATTACAGCAAAAGAATCCAAACATGAAAAAGTATTGATGTTGAATGTTTGAAGTGCAAACCAAAAGTTAAAATCACTATGATTAGCAATTACACAGTGTTACGACTCGGGGTAATGTAACAAAAGAAAAGACTCAAACAAGTTCTCAAGATTTAAAATAAAAATATTTAATTTCATAAAATATTAAAATATTTCAACAAACAATTAAAGTGAAAGAACTAAAAATAACTTACAGTATAGAATATCCTTAAAGGTCCTAAATTGTTCTAAAGTTCACTGATCCGGAAGTTAATCCAAATATTTCGAATGAGATTCCGAATGAAATCTTTGCTGTACTGATATCTTAATAAGAATTAGTTATCCAAGTTTTTTAAATTCCAAATAATCCCTGTGAATGGAATATCAGAAGTTCGAGAAATGTTTCCGATAATTCCACGGAGCTGTATGATAATTAAAGTTCAAGAAACAGTACTAATCCAGATTGTACTGTATGATAATATCACTGAAACAGAATGTCCGCACATAAATGAACCAAATTCGTTTATGACCTCTCAATCCAGTGTAGCTATGAAGAATGCAAGAACACTGCTATAATTCCTATATATATATATATATATCCTTACTGCGCAGAATCGAAATAAAAACTCATACTACGTCTTCGATAAACAATTTCCTTCTCATAAAACACGATTCATTCTTCGGTAGTGACCTTAAACTATAAATCCTGGTCAATACAATGTTTACTCTTAAAAGTACGAGAACTAGGTCAAAAGTTCAAACCTCACGCGCTGATAACATGTGACATGACTAAAGCTTCAGCGAAATATCGATCGAGCCTACCGTATGTGTACTCACGGCAAGACGACAGCTGTTAGACTAAGAACAGAGAGCATAAACTAATAAACTATAACATTATTAAAAGAAAAATGATATATAATTCCGTAACAACAGTGGGTATCACCAACGAAAATAATAAATTGCTACGATTCAATAACGATAGAACGATACGCGTATCTACTGAATCTGATATAGAATGTGTGTGTGTGGGAGAGAGAGAGAGAGAGAGAGAGAGAGAGAGAGAGAGAGAGAGAGAGAGAGAGAGAGAGAGAGAGAGAGAGAGAGAGAGAGAGAGAGCATGTGTGGGGTGAGGTAGGGGTTGGTGGAGTGGGTGCGGGTGGATTTAAACCAAAAGGTTGATATAATTTCCTCGACCAAATAAAAAATACAAAAAATTATACTTATGACTATTAATCGTGTTTACACGAGTTTTTAACATTTGAAACTGTTTTTTTAGGGAGACTTTGTTCATACAATGCGTATGGCCATTACAAACAATTGAAGAGGGGCACAATTAGCATACTGAATATCAGCATCAGAGATGAAGATGGAAAAGTACGGTAGGCCTGTAAAATATTTTTTACATGTAAGGTAAATAGTGTAGATCATGTATAGTATGATTGGATATATGTCTTTCAGAGGCCCTAGGGATTATCCTTTGGAGATGCAACGAAACTTCGGCTTTCTTTTTTACAGTGAGACATAAAAAGTGCTGCACTTGGTGAAACGATTAACACTGACTTAAATCTCAACAATAACTGTATTACCAATCGGGCGGATCATGTTAGTTAAACAATTTACAGCTTCACGGTATGTTTCTGTTACAAAATCAGTATTATTATCTAAATTACATCGTTCTATTATAAATATTTTAAATACTATTAAGTTATCGCAGAATGGTTTTATAATTGGAAATATTTCACATCTCTATTAGTTGGTTGTCATTGTATGCATTGTCTAGTAGAAACCAGTCACAAAGCTGGCGGCTGTACTTTAACATGGCCCATTTTATGTCAGTAGCAGAAATTTTATTTTTGAACTCATAGATTTATAAAGTAGAATTTAAGAAAACAAATCATATGTTTGTTGAATGGTTAAATTTATAGGTGTTTTGGGTTATTTTTGTAGTATTTGAAAGTCTGGGGTTTTTTTTGTGTTTTTTTTTCCTTTTCCCCAAGGCTTTTAGGAGTGGATTTCTAGATTTTTGGTTTTTACATGGGGTAATATATCATCTAAACTAGACAGAAGAGTAAAAAAAATATGGCGTTAAGAAAAAGTAAAGGTTGTGGGGGGGGGAGGGTGATGTTCGGGCGTCCTGTATAACTTTCTTGGTTTTGTTTTGGATTAATGGATTAATGGGTGACTTTTGTGATATGTCATGGCTCGAATTGTCTATATATCATAGCAATCGCTAATCTCTTCAATTTTTAACTGGTTCGCTTTGCACTATAACATTCATTTCAATATTTTGAACATGGTAGCCAAGGTTTTCTTAAAATTTTGGAAAAGGTGGCCTAGTGTTTTTAGGAAACTTTTGATAATGGTGGATGGTCTCATGTGGGCTAGGGCTTTTTGAAAAATGAAATATGATGGAAGGACGCATGTGGGTAGCATGGGTGTTTTTGGAAAATGCGGATGATGTTACTTTTTTAATTTTTGTTTTTAAATTAACAAATAGCCAACTGTCTTCATTTTAACATGCTTTTTAAGTTGTGTTGGGGAGGGCGGTCACATGTTGGTGGCTTAGAATATATTGCATATATCTACTGGTTGTGACCTACAATTAACCGACGTACAACAAGATATCGACATTCAAATCAATATAACAAAAGCTATAGATGCTCACGCAATGTATATCTGTTTTGTGACTGATACTCAGGTTAATATCCAAAGCAATCAGTTAACATCATTTATGTGTTTGGCATAGATAATTGTTTTTGGTCGAATCTCATAACTCGATAATGTTTTGAGTGACTAATTATGGGAAAACGCTGCTTGCACTAAATCCAAGAAACACTGAATACAAAGACTTTTTGATACCATCTTTATCATCTGGTTGACAATCACTTAAGATTGAAAGTGGTTACCAAAAGATGCAGAGGTGATCATGATAGATCCCGTGGACAAATTAGATAGCTAGTGTTACGGGGTAATATCTACCGAGGAACAAATACTTTTTTTCTAGTTGATGACTGCGAGAATTAAGGCGACGTAAGAAAGAAAACAATTAACCTACCTGGAATAGTTTTTAATAGTAGACATTTTGTAATATATGAATGGATGGTCGTGCAAACTTAGCTCTGTAATCAAAGATTTTATTGAAAATATGCGTTATTAGGACGTCTTCTGTAGCAATGACCAAAAAGCAATGAAAACATTCTTTGAAGAGAACCATGTTATTCCAGAAATGAAAGGACAAATTGTAGATATTCTAAAACAGGACAAAAGAAATACACTCTTAATATGACTTTAGTTTCCTTTTTAATACACAGTACTGGTGCATCTGTGTGGTAAAGTGTTTATGTTGTCCATTAAATAACGTTTATCATAGTAAGGTGGAAGAGCAACTTTGTTGATTTTGATGATATGCATTTCATGACGGTATGACCTGAGTAAATTCATTTCTTGATAATTTTATTTTCGTTCAAAAAGGCAATTTTCGGTACATATAGAATTTTATATTCTTTGTTATCGTAAATTTTATGATGTCTTTGCATACTTTCTTTTCATCTGTATCCGTCTTGAATGAATAGAGTTTTGATCTTGACCCATATAACTCTAATGTAGATGCCAGTTAGTCCAGCTTTGTAAATGTCTGGTATCTCTTTATTCATATGATCTAATGAATAAAGACATTCGTTTTATTTATTATGTAAACTTTTCAGTACACTGTTGGGCCTTGCGCTATACAATGTCACATTAACAGTCAACTAGATTTCATATTGGGTGCAGGCACGTATGTTTCTGTTATAACACAGGCGTTTATTGATTTTCTGTTGCGCCGTATATTTTAGTACTTTGCGTCTAGCTCAGTCTTTTTGCGCTCATCTCAATGCACAATCAAAAGATTATGATTTTGTCTAGAAACTGAAAAGTATCGCGAGTAGTTATGAAATTGTAGAAATATGAGTGGTCATGGACTATAGTTTATTTTGAGTAATTATTGGGGTGGGAGTGTGGGAAATTGAATTTCTGGAAATTTTTCCTTTCGTTTTAGTATTACACGTGGGCTGGAAGATCATACTATTTTAATTTCTCCATAGCCGCGCACTCTCAACCACCTCACCTCTCACTAATTAAGTTCTCTATATTGTTTCTTTTATTTTTCTACATTTCTGATGAAATTCATTGCATTAGTTTAAAGTTCAGAAGCACCAAGGCTGTCTTATTTATGTTAGACACTAACTTGGACATAACATATAAGAAATTCAGCATTGTTTATGTTGCATTTTCTGGAAAGAGTTGGATTTGAAATGAAATGACCTTTTGTGGAAGTGATCTTTCCTGGTCGAATCACGCCTCTTTGTTTTGTCATCCTACGCAAAAGCCAAGAAGCTGAACTGTATAAAGAGTTTACTTTTTGTTTTTAGTATAAATGATGATTTCTATTGGATGAAACTGTCTGTTTAGGCTTAAATGATGCTTTCTGTTGGATGAAACTGTCTGTTTAGGCTTAAATGATGCTTTCTGTTGAATAGAACTGTCTGTTTAGGCTTAAATGATGCTTTCTGTTGGATGAAACTGTCTGTTTAGGCTTAAATGATGCTTTCTGTTGGATGAAACAGTCTGTTTAGGCTTAAATGATGCTTTCTGTTGGATGAAACTGTCTGTTTAGGCTTAAATGATGCTTTCTGTTGGATGAAACTGTCTGTTTAGGCTTAAATTGTGCTTTCTGTTGGATGAAACTATTAGTTTTAATGGTTAGCAAATCCCTAGGAAAAAGCAAGGAAAAAATGCTAATGATTTTCCAGGGGACCGCAGTACGATGCAATAACAGCAAAGATTTGATCAAAGTGTGTGTAATAGTTTTAACAGCTGAAAAATGTATAGACTGTATCTTGATCAACAATATCAAAGGCAGGTTGACAGGAGTGATTTTGTCTGAATCCCGATTGAGATCGATGCAGAAGATTATATTTATTGACTTTGGGAAATAGGTGTGTAGAAATGTGTTTTTCAATTATTAAATGGCCGACAGAATAGAAATAGATGTATAATTTGATGGGTCATTATTTGGCTCGCTTTTATGAATAGGAATAACTTTGGCTTGTTTCAAGGCATCAGGGAATACAGAGATCAGTGAGAGAGGGAGCTATAATATGTGCAGAAAGCTTTAATATTTTGTAACTAATCCCATATGGTCCGGTAGCTTTTTTCGTATCAAGACTGAAAATAATGCTATAAACTTCATGAATAGAAAATCTAGGTATAACAAAATCAGTATCAGAAGGTACTCGTTATACTACTAAATCAGACCAAGAGGAAAAGTCATGTGGGGTAGAAATAATGTTTTCATTCAAGATATTGCTAACTGAAACGAAAAATTAATTCATCTTATTTGCAATTTCGCATTAATTATGTAAAGTTTCATTATTTCCAAATATTCTGTGAAAGAGAAATACAGAAGACAGAAGAACATACAGAATTTGCTGTTTGCAGACTTTGAATGCCTGCGTGCTTCTTGTTATTTTATGTTTGATATAATTTTAAGAATCAAAATAGATATTATACATCATTATGCTTTTTGCACACATTGCAGATGTCAACAACGCTGTGGCACTGATTAAACATGATTCACTAGCACTCATTTGTGTGTTACATAAAACTTTCCTGGATTAGGGGTCTATCACTAAACAAAGATGGCAAAAACTGATTTCTGAACAAATATCTGGAAAATTTAGAGGTACACTGTTACTGAAATTAGTTTAGGATGATCCTCAGGCGTTCACCATACATTTTTTTCATGCTGTTACATTTTGCATGTTGTCGTAATTCGTTGGAGCATATTAATGTATTAATATCTTCATTTGTATATCTTGTGTGAAATTGCTGGTGTTTTGCCGATGGACATATGTCTGAATTATTATTATTATTACTATTACCAATTAGAGGAAATTGTACGGAAAAGGAAAACAGTCACTGTTCCTAAGTTGTTTACATGGAGTAAAAAAAAAAAAAAATTATGTGGACCTCGTGACCATGTCGTGACCTTTGATCCTAAATTCCTCCATTTGCCATAATTGGGCATCCTCGTAGATTATTATTATTATTATTATTATTATTATTATTATTATTATTAGAGGAAATTGCACAGTAAAAGAAAACAGTCGCTCTTCCTAATTTGTTTACTTGGAGTAAAAAAAAACAAAAAAAAAACAAAACAAATACTGTCAACCTTGTGATCCTCAATCTTAACTTCCCAACCGGGTACCCCATAGATGTAGACACGAGGTTGGAAAGTGCGGGAGAACGGTAAGGGCAACAATGTGAAGAACTGGTTGAATGATTCAAAAATGCATTTTTTTTTCACATATAATATTTTCAGTATGAAACCAATGCAGACATTCTTCAAACTGTAACTATAGTAACCTTACGTAGACTATTGTTTATTCGTATTTCACGGTTAAAAGTTCTTAATGGGAGCACGAGTTCAAATGTCCGCTCACGAAAAATGCGATGACTTATATAAACATCAAACAAACGTTAAGGCCAAGCCCCCCCCCCCCCCCGCAAAAAAAACAAAAAATTAAAAATAAATAATCATTTTGAGCGCAAAGCATGATCTTCGTTTTTGATTTTATACTTTGCATTTCGTTGGAAACTGCAGTACAAACTGCGTCCTCTGCGCATGCGTGGCATTGATTTCCTCAAAAACATGGAGTAGAAGTAGACTTTCTGTGATTCGCCCGTCCCGAATTGGTTTATTTAAGGAGGTAATCCACGCCGCGATAACCAAATATATCGTGATTTAGCTGTATCAAGGCAATTGGTAATGTACAATTCATTACAGGCGGGCTAGGGGTTCGTTACAAAGGAATTGAGTATCAGTCAATGGATAAAGGGGTGGGCGTATTCCTACAATGTAAGACGTCCACACTGATATTTATGATGTTTGGGTGCTACGTCTTACTACTTAAATAAATGGCATTGTGTAGCGTGATCCCGGTCGACTGACAGGGAAATAGAGGCCACATTTTCAGGAATATCTCACACTTGTCACACATTCACGTCGGTAAAAAGCTCATTAGAGCTTATGTTGAACTGTTGTTTTAAATCATGCCGACTTTAAATAAATCTTATCTTATATTGGCAGCCAATATTGATACTTTCACAATTTAAAGACTGATTTAGTCGGACTACTTACTATGATGTCTTTTTCCTAACGGAATCAAATTCTGATACAAGCAAGTGGAAGCCTCTTTAAGTTCTGGCGACATACATTTCAGTTGGTTGACTACGAGTGGGGGCAACCTCAGGGATCGCGCTGGGCTTCACCAATGTTGCAAATTGCGATTTTTTTTCTTCTGATTGGCGACAAAATACACCATCTAGCGATTTTTTTTGGGCGGCAATATTTTTGGCTGTTCAAACTTATATCTACAATCTTGGGTTTGGAGTGGAGGAATTCAAAGGCACCATGAAAGGAAGCCGCAAACTTTGATAAAAATGCACTGGAATCTATCTATTGTTACATAAACAAATCCTTTGTTCATATTGACAAACCATCTTACCAGAGTATTGTTATATCATAATCCGGCACTGAACAAGTATCAAATTAACAAGGTATAAATCATAAACCAGAAAACCGGAGAGAGTAGCAAAGTTTGCTGCTGTTAGTAAAAGTAAAAATGACGTTATCGGCGACTGTGAACATGGGTTCAGTAAGATGAATCTCATCAAAACTGACATCAGGAATAAACTCTGCATCTCAACTCTGGAGAATCTAATGAGAAATGGCACGTACAAATGTGAAGGAGGCTTCGACTTTGAAACTGCATTCAGCAGGCGGGCAGCCGTAAAATCACAACGCATACTCATGTGACATTCGATTTTATTATTTTTATGAAACATTTTAATTGTGCAAAACATTATAAATATGCAATCAAAACAGTCATGTAATGATTTATTCTGTAGTATTGTGGTATTGTATTGTTTGTTGTCAATAAAGTAATAAATATCCGATCATTTTCAATTTTCATTGCCTACTACATTAATAGACATGGACAAATATTGACTCCTTGCTTGGCGACAACTTTTTTAAAGCCAGCACCATCCCTGAACCTGTAACATCGACCTTCCTTCCTTCGTGCATGTCCTTGATTTGTGCGGAAAAATGGTTGCTGACAGAGAGTTGGGAGAGTTTATAAACATTTTTCAACAATGAATAAATTAAGTAGATATAGTTTTACACATTCTCTGTGGCAATTTTGATAGTTTCTCGCAATATTATAAGGGTTAAAATTCACGTTGAGGACGTGAACCATGGCAGGTCGAGGATAACGCCCCTCGGTTCTAACACTACTAGCTTGACCTGTTTCGTCTCCTAATGTTTAACTTGTGCCAGCTGTAATCAAGAATGGGTCAGTTTTCAAAACATCCAACAGACCTCGTTCAATTCATGACATATTGGTAGCTATACTCAAGCAAAGGGGGAATAACTCTAAGCAGCTTTTGGAAAATAACATTGGACCTCGAGTCCAAAACAGGTCAAATTTTGCACCATACCTTGTACTTAATTGATCGCTTCTTGCATGGAAATATGGGTATTTATGCCAAGTAAAAAACCCAAATTTTGCGTATCTGGCCTTATTACAATTTTAGTGTGCATTTTAAGATGAGTTAACAAACGTCTTGCTTGCATTTGATTCTCTTAATCTGCAGATTCTCTTAATCTGCAGACATTATTTTTTTCCTTTTTAAAACGGATTTTCACTTTTCTCCTGTTCTGAATCCGATTTTCCTCGATACGGTCCGTTTTATTATATCATCTCGGATCCGGTTTTCAAATAATGGTCTGTCTGGTCCCATTCCACAACAAATCTATAAAAGTATTCGTTCATATATTATTTAATAGACAATTGCTGTAAATAGCTTTCTGATTGGTCAAAGGTATGTACTTGTCCACTGAATCTTCGCATAACGGAAAAAAATGATGGAAATAAGCATGCTTGCCAAACATGGCATTTCGAATTGTCGATAGAGACACAGGACACAAAAGGTGTGGAAATGGGAATGGCTTAAATACAAAGTCGATGGGAACATAGTTGGTCAATTTGTTTTTTTCGTTGCCCACAAGTAGAATCGTCCTTAACCCTTTGACAGCGGGATACGACTCCAGTCATACTTTTCCTTTGCCAGCGGGATACGACTCCTGTCGTATGTTCACTACATTTTGTTACCAACATTTGCAGACACGTGTTTAACTGTATAAAACGTCATCAGTTTACGTGTACTCTTTTGAAAAGAAGGAAATAAAGGTAGAAGGTACACATTGCGATGCCAGATTGTGTTTAAAAGACCCCAAAACTGGTAAAAATTTGATTTCAAAATCGAGTTTTAACGTGCCGAGATAAAATATGGTGGTGATATTCTGAAGAGGGAATTAAAGAGAGTTATGTGCTTGCTGAATTAGTTGAAAATAAAGACCATTTCACGTGGAAAATTGACATTCTAGCCAGTGGGGATCGCTATCTTTACTTCTTCAAAATGAACGGCGCTGATGATAACTGGTTATTTGAAAATTTGATTTCAAACACGACTTTTAATGTGTGGAGATCAACATGGCGGACAGCATTGAAACCGCAATTTACGGTAGTGATGTGGATGCCGATTTTGATGAAAATATAGACAATTTTGTGGGGAAACTTTATGTTTTAAGCAGTGCATATCGTGAGCTTCACTTCGACGAAATGAACGGAGATAATGAGAACTGGTTAGTAGAAAATTTGATTTCAAAACTGAATTTTAACATGTGTAATTCAAAATGGCGGACAGTACTGAAGCGGTCGTGATGCTGATACCGATTTTGATGAAAATTTAGACAATTTTGTGGGGGGGAAATTTATATTTTAGGCAGTGGGGATCGTTATCTTGGTTGCATCGAATGAACTGAGCTGATGATAAATAGTTAATTGGTATTTTTGACTCGGATATTGACAATGATGAAGACGTGGATGCTTTTCAAGCTAACTGGACATTTTGAGAACTTCACTTCTCATAAGTTCGCACATATACCGATGTTGAGTGTGTGCATAATATTATGAAAATTTCCTGCATCCCTGGAAATGGACCAAAATACACCCAATATAACTCTTCTATTATTACATTAAAATTTATTGTGGAATAAAAACACTGAACCAAAATGAAAAGCTTTGGCGACTTACCAGTAAGGATTATTCTGTTTTTTGTTCTCCAATTCTCATGCGAGTAAATTTAATAAAATTGTAATAACTTTAGATATTCTTGATGGATTTTTACTATTTTAGTCACCTTAAATGGTATAAAATTCCCCCCATTTCATACAATTACATAGAGGAGGTAAAATGAATATTGCAGATAGGAAAATTGCATTGAAAGTAAGTTATTACAAAAAAATGTAAAGCATTTATTTTTGCTTACATAACTTTACTTTCAACTGAAGTTTTACGTCTGAAAATTTTCAGTCAAGAAATATATGACCTTAAGGAAAATTTTATGCTTTTTAAAATGGTATACAACATTGAAAAATAATTTCAAAAAATTGTCCTGTAAAGCCAGATTGACCAACGTCATTGCATTCTCTCATGCTGCATAAACCACTGACTGAAAAATTTCCAGTTCTATACAACTGCCTGTCTGAATGGGCTTCAGTATGAAAAGGGTTAAATGTAATGAATAATATTATTGATTCCAAATCAGTGAGGATAAACATAGAAACCTACAACTCGATACAGAACATCAAATAAGGTCTGAAGGCATCAGGAAAAAGTGCAATGCAGTATTTTAAGAAAGATTTCTTACAAGAGAGGGTAGAAGCAACTCTCGTGTTGGAATATGTGAAAAGGAAAGCAAAAGAAATCTTTGCCTTAAATTTATGTGCCCATCAGTATCAATCGGTTGTGTTCCAGTGGGGCAAGAGACATGTGAATTTATGTGAATATTTTATATAGTGGATGTATATAATTAAAAAATCCTGTAATGAAAGAAAAAAAAACATTTGTTATGAGGAGAAAGGTGTGATTTATATGTAATATGTGCTGCAAACATGAACAAATTATTGTGACTGAATTATTATGTAAACACTGACATGCACATGTAACAACTTAAGCACTAATATTATTGGAGAACAAGTTGATGTGACAATGAACATTGTGAAATTCTTAAAGTATTGTATAAAGTTGGGTAGGTGTTATTTTTCAAATGATTTTTTGTTTGTTTGAATAAAGTAACAACTTTGAAAAATATTGTGATAATAAGGGCCAACAGGAGCAGTTTTTTTGTATGCTCTCAGAGTCAAAAATGCATTTTTGGCCAGGGGCCTTTGGCCCTCTGTATCCCCTGATCTGGGACTCTGTCCCTTGAAACCCCATTGGGTTAGGACCCCAGACTGCCTTTAGCAATTTAAATTTTTTCTCTCAAGAACCAAAATCATGTCTGAATCTGCCAAATACATACTAAACACCTACATATTTTAGAAAGAGCAACATTTTAAACCTTTTTAAAGATTTTTGTGAAAATTTTAACTGATGCACTTTGCCTGACATTGATTTTTGAATCGAGTGCAGTGCTGAAAGAGCATTTTTTTCAGACACAGACCCGTAGCTTGTGATTTTTAAAAAAAGTCACAAGCCCAGACTCCAATTCCATGTGCCCAATAGGGTCCTACTTTTGTACTAATATTTGTCACACAACAGTGCAATTGCTGTACTTTAAATGTGAAAAGAAATAAACAAAATCATATTAAATTGATTTTTGTTTTTATTCAGATTTCAAAATATTTCATGTAAAGCAATGTCTTCCTCCAGGTCCTAATGTCACTTATTGTCCAATTGCTCTATCAATTTTCTCCTTATTCATTGGATCAGCAGTGTTGATGTTCATTAGCATCAGAAGCGTGTCTTACATTATACAGTTTCAATTTACACTTTTGATCTTGTTCATAGGTGCCGCTTCATATGTTTATCCAGTGTTGCATTACTTCCTCAAGTGATTATGCCAAAATTATTTTTGGGTCGGTCTTTCCTTTTTATCTCCCCTACACCAAAGGACAGCTGATTTCTTATCAAAGACTCAAAAGCCATCGTATACAACCTTTGATCCCTTTATTACTTACAACACCTCAAAAAAACGCCCGCATTTGGCTTAAACTCCCCACATTACAAGAGTAAGGTAATCAGTTAAGAGCTTGTCATGTACACGTTAGCCTTAATCTGTTTACTCAGCCCTGCATCATTGCACCGGTCGCAACGACTGCTTGAACAGTTCCTTTCCTCAGTAGATGGGTTCTGTTTTTTTTCTGTAATGTGTGGAAAGAAGTTGTTAAAAAATAAAAACGCTTTTTTTTCTTTCTTTTAAAAAAAAAATCTCTTAATTTTCAACAGTGATAGATTTCAACTATAAAACGGTACGTGCAGTAGAACGCCTTAAAAAGGGTATTTTTGTCCTACCGCCGGTAGAATCACATGTATACTAAAGCCAAGTGATCACTAATTATAGGTAACCCAGGCAGTCTGTTCCAAATTTATAGGTCACATGCTTTGCTTTGTACACAAAGTTTACAGCTTTCGATAGAAGTATGGTAAGTAGGCGATCTTCATAAGGGTAAGGGGGTACAATGGGATAAATATTATTAATTTACTCGTCTTTCAACAACTTAAAAACAAAATTCCGCATTTCGTCAGTGCGATCAAAATTTTCTATGGCAAATTAGATTTTTTTTATAAGCCCGAAGAGCACTGGACTTAGTCAACAGGAGGGGTCCGATCTGAATATAGAGTGGTCCTGGGCATCGGGCTATCAGATTTTTTTAGCACTGAAGTGGGTCAGGCTTGTCATCCAAACTGGAAGATACATTGCCAACATGGAGGAAGTAGTTAGTGACATCATTTTTACAGGCTCAAAACAATATTTTACACTGCAAAAATAAGTTAACTTTTGGACCAGAATCGGCACACAATATAACTATTTCATAACTTTTCAATCACCAGATATATGATTTTAATAGAACTGATAGCCAACTTAAGAGTTATCAACTTCTGGGCTGCTCCTTTGGCGATTGCAGGCTCCAACTTGTAAGAGTGTTGAACACGTGTTTACCCCTCCGCCATCTTGGGGAAGTGTTGTTAAGTATTTGCTCGACTTTTAATTTACTACTCTGTTTTCAGGTACAGTAACACGCATTTAGATTCTTTGATTCACCTGAATATGCTTTTTTTGACGAGTAAATCAAAGCGAGGTGAATTCTGATGTACAATCAAGGATGATTTCCCCCAAATTACTGTATATAGGAAAAAAATGGAGATGCATGTTTTCAGTGTTGTTTTTTTTCACTTGTACAAATGTATGAATATAACAGCATTAATTTAGTTTAAGGCACTATAAGAAATGTTTATTTATTTGACATGATTGCAAATTCCACTTTGTTGATGAGAAAACTGCTGATCTCGAAATGTTGGAAATGTTGACTACATGCTATTTTTAGATTTAAACTTTTGGTCAGCTTCTGGCATAATATCTTGGGTTTTATGGGGGGTAAAAAATATAAATCAGTGCTCAAAGAAAATAAAATTTCAGACACAGGCACAGGACTGGTGACCTTAAAAAACCCCACAAGCCCCGACTTAAATTCCACAAGCCCTGATTCCAATACTATGTGCCCAAAATGGCCCTAATTTTTACTATGAAAAGAAAGAAGCAAAATCATATTAAATTGACTAATGTGTTTCAAAATGTTTCATGCAATCAAGCGAAGTGGGCGAATAAGTCGCCGAAAAAATGTAGACTCCACCTTCTATTAGGAAAGCGAAAAGGACTTCTGTCGGTCTTTTTTTTTTTTTTTTAAGTTTTTTAAGGTTTACACCAAGTGACAGTAGATTATAGCTTTTTAGATGCTCCCTCAACCCAGCCAAGTAGTTGTTAAGCCACAGGCAAAATGGATTGCATATTGCCTTGGCAGGTGTTCATATCAATTGTGTGAACAAAACAAACTTTTGCACATTCACAGGCATGTGTTTTAATAGCTGATTTACCCCAAAAATAACTCTTCCACCACCCCCGCAAGATATCACTGCCCGATTTCCGCAAGATATCATTTGATGATGAAACTTATGTTTCGAAACTAAGTCATCTATATGTAAATAACAATTTGTGTTTTGAGAATATGATTGGTGAAAGCACTTTCTGAAGGTATATTTGGAAGATTTTAACTGCCGTGCTTGCATTATTTTCTTCATAAAATCAGTTTGAAACCATAAGTGAACCTGCTAAGGTGTAATA
This sequence comes from Margaritifera margaritifera, assembly GCA_029931535.1. Classification (NCBI taxonomy): domain Eukaryota; kingdom Metazoa; phylum Mollusca; class Bivalvia; order Unionida; family Margaritiferidae; genus Margaritifera; species Margaritifera margaritifera. The sequence continues at coordinate 1,076,032 of JAQPZY010001507.1, read as the reverse complement.
ATAGCAGACATCGCTGTGTCTTGAAAGTACGTCTGCATTAGACTGTCTGTTTTTGTAATTCACTGGGCACATAAATTTAAGGAAATTATACAATTTGTAGAAAGCAAAGTGTAACTATTATGTGATCAAAGATTTAGCATAAAAATAAAAATTTGTTGGTCAGAAATGTATGGGATAATGCTTGTGGAATCGATAAGCACTGTAACTTAAGGTCAGGGTTGTTTTCTTGTATCACTAATTTTTTTGAAAATACGAGAAAAAGTAGCAAAGAAAAAAAAATATCCAACCAATACACGTTATTACGAGTAGGTAGACAAATATTAATACCATACATTTTCAATCCTATCTAAGGATTGTTGTAATGAAGCTAGAAAGTGAGTGGTCATATGAAGAAAATCCCTGTTTCTAAAAATAGATGCATCTACTTTTAAAAACTTCAGGAAAAAAGGAGTCAAAAGATTCAAATTTAATTTAGAATCAACAACCTCAAAATGCAGTTGTAAAGTTGAGATTACTCCTCAGTGACCACTGTGATTAAAATATGATCTTGAAGACAAGTGTACATGTGCTCTCATGTGCGTGTCATAGCCTAATATAGGGGTTGTTTCAAACTAGTTTAGAAATGTTCTCGACTGCCATTTTCTAGTGAAGAAACTAACAAAAACTAAATTTGTTCTTTAAGTGTCAGTTACTTTAAGTATTTTTACCTATTTGTAATCACAATACTGTAAATCTAGGTACTCCTGTCAGTTAAAATTAATCACAATGTATTGTTTCTGCTATGCTTTTTTGAAGTCGCGTCGAGTATGATACATTCATACACTTACAAAATGTGTTTATAATATACATTATCACATAGAGAATTTTCTGCTTGAAGATAAAGTGTCGCTTAAAACCAATGTTAAATGCAAATATGCATAATGAGAAATACAGGACACAGTTCAAATAAGTGAACCAGAGCACGTTGCACACACACACTATATATATATATATATATAGTGTGTTACTTGCAATGCTGCCACTTCTTTCTGTTCTGCTCTCACTTCTCCCTATTCTGTCTAAAAGGAGAAGTCACTTCTCCCTCAAATTCAAGTCTAGCTTGACCCCTGATGTAAAGCTATGTCTTCTTCCAGGTCCTGCTATTAACCGTTGTCCAATTGCTCTATCAATGTACTCCTTACTCCTTCTATCAGAAGTGTTGATATTCATAAGCCTCTGAAGCATGTCTTGCTTTACATAGTTTCTCTTCACACTTTTTATGTTGTTCATATGTGCCGCTTGATATGTTTAACCAGTGTTGCATTAATTACTCTAGTGTTTCGAACGAAATAATTTTTTGTTATGTCTTTCCTTAAATAATTTCTCTAAAATATGATAAAGAAGTTTCATAAATAATGCTTTGAAAATAATTGTAATGCTGTCAATTATTAGTGCTAGTTTGCTTTGATGTAAGTGACCTCAAATAAGTACCTGTTCACTCAGATACGGTAACTGTGCTAATATTATGGAGTAAAAGGCAATTGCACATTGAAGTACTGGCATTGCTGCCAGACAAAATTCCCTCTTTACTGAAGCCAGTTTCAGGGTTTAAACAATTAACTGGCCTGGATTGCTGTCAGAAAACATAGACAGATCTGCCAATTATAAACAACAGGAGACGCCAAAATTACCAGCTTGCCAAAATCAAAAGTGGAATGAATATTGTGTAGAAAATTACGATTTTTTTTTTAAGCTGAAACAAAAAACTAAAATGATGATGATCTTAGTCGGTCTATATTCAGAATTTTAACCTATATTGTGATCATTCTTTAATAAATATATGACAGTTATGTGAATATATGCTGGTCATGTGCCTTATCTAATTACACGTGTCTTTTCATATAGATTACATCACTTTGTTCGGATCTCATATACCACTAAAAAAAACTAACTCTTGAGCTCATGAATCAAAGTAAATGAAACAGCAATGGACGTCTAGCTGAAATGTAATCTGAAGAATGTGATTTGGTAAAAACGATGAATAAAGCAAAATCTGCATCTAATATTTGGGGGAATAAACAAGGATATAAGTGACGTTAAGCACTATTTGCACTGTTTAAGTACTGTACACTATAGTGCACATCTCCCAGTAAACTCAAAGCGGCCAGTGAATTATGAAGTCTTTATTTACCTTTATTTTAAATCATGTGGGAGAAATCGGAAAATATGCTCATGCAAAATAATAGCAAAAAAACAATCATAGTAGTTTATAACCGTTTATTGGCATGGTAATTGAAGAAGCTGGTCACTGCTGTGTGATGTATGGTGATCTTTCCAATTTTGTCTTGACATTTTTTTTGTCTCTAAGTGTTGGGACACATAAAATGTTAAATTTTTATGTGCATATGAGTGTTGGGACATGAAAAAAATTAATATTTTTTAGTGTCCCAAGACTTACTGCCATTACGATAAGTGCCCTTACATTGAACATTGAAAATTGTTTTTAATCTATTCTTTGCTATACACTACAAAGTGTCAGGAATGTAACTGTAGTAGCTCTAGTATTTCTATACACTACAAAGTGTCAGGAATGTAACTGTAGTAGCTCTAGTATTTCTATACACTACAAAGTGTCAGGAATGTAACTAGTAGCTCTAGCATTTCTATACACTGCAAAGTGTCAGGAATGTAACTGTAGTAGCTCTAATATTTCTATACATTGCAAAGTGTCAGGAATGTGACTGTAGTAGCTCTAGTATTTCTATACACTACAAAGTGTCAGGAATGTAAATGTTGTAGCTCTAGTATTTCTATACACTACAAAGTGTCAGGAATGTAACTAGTAGCTCTAGTATTTCTATACACTGCAAAGTGTCAGGAATGTAACTGCAGTAGCTCTCTAGTATGTAGTAGCTCTAGTATTTTTAAGAGCTAAAGAGGTTAAGTATTCTTCATTAGTAAAGAAGAAAAGACTTTAAAGTGTTTTGGTAGTTTTCCGTTTTCTTTCATCACGACATTACCTGCCATGTGGTGCAATTGTCGTCCCAAAATGTCCTTTTTGGCACGAGCTGAAACGTAACAAGTTGACCCATCCTGTGACTGCCTGGTCAGTGACACATATGAAGAGCCACCTACCTGGGTATCTACCCATTGTGCTACTAAAGATTAATGCTTAACCAAATCCTGACATTGACATGCACAAACCCTCACACAACACACACATACACACCTTGTAATATCCTTTCAGAAACTAAGTAGGTAATTAAAGCAACTTGTGCATACACAAACACATCTTGTGGTGAATTGATGTGCCATTCCTGAGCAGTGGTTTATCTTTTGTGGTATTTTTCAATATAAATTTTGAGATATTGGAATGCACAATCATTCGAACCTGACAGAAGAAAGATCTGGACAAATGTTTATGACACGAAATTAAGCGACCTCTGGATTGTTTATTTGGTTTTTAGAAGATTTTAACTTTTTCAAGCTCTGATTTATACATATTAAGAGGAGATTATAATCATAATCAAGATAGGTCTTGAGCTTCCAACCCATTGGAATTTATCCCTGTATTTTTAATATTTCAGAGTAACCTCCTTTTTGCATACAAGACCTAAATTCAGTATTATTACTTAATCATTTTAGCCATGTTGATATGGCTTGTGCATAGGCCAGGTTATCCTTCAAAGATTTAGCACATTGTTGGACACTGCTGTTATTGTGTGAAACTTGATTTCCTAACTGGGCTGATTACATTTTTTTCAACCACTTGTCCAGGTTCCGAAAATTCACTTGTCCCACCTAAATTTTCACTTGTCCCAAATTTTAAATTCTTGCCTAGATTTCAATGAGATGTATGCAGTTTAATCCATATTAAAAACCAAAGAAATAATGTACAACATGATTATTTTTTCAAATGGCTTATTTTTTTGGTTCTTTTATTGTCACTGTATCTTATATACACTTTTTCTTGCTCTGATACAAAAGCTTCAGTAATTCCTTCAGCAAGAATGGAAAGGAATTGACTGGAATTCAAACCTTCCCTAGCTTTTTGATTAAAGACTTGATCAAATGACCAGAACAAAGTCTCTTGCCCTGAGTCTGTTCTTATAATTAGCACCAAGATTAGCATGGTTCTTCTCTTTGAGTGCACACAGTATTTCCATATCAGAAAATGGTTTCCCATATTGGCCTATGGTGTAGGCTGTGTTAAAGAGATCCCTCATTTTATTTTTTAATTTTTCATTTCATTCTCATTTATTTTTAAAATGGCCTTTCCTAGTAGTATTAGCAACTCGAACTTCAGGGATTTTATGCACATGCTGGCTAGTGTCATACTTGTACCGTGCTGCACAGGCTTTATGAGGTCCAACACTGTCATGAGACTTGCTTGGTTAAATCCAGAATTGGTAAGTTCCATTGACAAATACACTGGTTGAATTTCCAACCCGTGCCAGTTTTGGATATTGTTTGCAATAACTGCAAAACATCTTTCCTTCAGAGTCGGTGAATTCAAGCAATGGATAATTATCAACCCAATGTGGTTCAAATTTCTTTGTCTCTTAGTTGCGTCGTATTGGACTTTTTTGCTCTCAGAGGGTCTGGCTTGTGTCGTATTGGACGTTTTTGCTCTCAGAGGGTCTGGCTTGTGTCATATTGGACTTTTTTGCTCTCAGAGGGTCTGGTTTGTGTCGTATTGGACTTTTTTGCTCTCAGAGGGTCTGGCTTGTGTCGTATTGGACTCTTTTGGTCTCAGAGGGTCTGGCTTGTGTCGTATTGGACTTTTTTGCTCTCAGAGGGTCTGGCTTGTGTCGTATTGGACTTTTTTGCTATCAGAGGGTCTGGCTTGCGTCGTATTGGACTTTTTTGCTCTCAGAGGGTCTGGCTTGTGTCGTATTGGACTTTTTTGCTCTCAGAGGGTCTGGCTTGCGTCGTATTGGACTTTTTTGCTCTCAGAGGGTCTGGCTTGTGTCGTATTGGACTTTTTTGCTCTCAGAGGGTCTGGCTTGCGTCGTATTGGACTTTTTTGCTCTCAGAGGGTCTAGCTTGCGTCGTATTGGACTTTTTTGCTCTCAGAGGGTCTGGCTTGTGTCGTATTGGACTTTTTTGCTCTCAGAGGGTCTGGCTTGTGTCGTATTGGACTTTTTTGCTCTCAGAGGGTCTGGCTTGTGTCGTATTGGACTTTTTTGCTCTCAGAGGGTCTGGCTTGTGTCGTATTGGACTTTTTTGCTCTCAGAGGGTCTGGCTTGTGTCTCTTTGGAGAAATAGTTGCTTCAGACTCTGTAGCAGTCTTAAGTTTTATCCCTCCACTTTCACATAAATATTCCTTCTCTAAATCATCCTATTTTCCTTGCACAAATAATTTGTTAGCCTCATTTATCCAAATAGAAAAGATCACCTTATTTGACAGCTAGTTATATTAAAGTGATCATATCATACATTTTGTCATTTAAATGCAAACACAGACCTTTAGCGTAAAACTGTTTTTGTTTCACTTAAAACGCAATGTCGCACGTTAAAGTAGAACCTCTGTATAATCAATTTAAAAAAAGTAAAGACTCGTTATTGTCATCTAATCAGTATATAAAGGAAACAGACGCGTCGGTAAAGTGCCTTTCACAAATTTCATTGCATTGACTCTGTATTGAAATAAAAGGGCGATCTGCTCGTATCTGGGTTGAATAAACACAATAAAATAAGGTTGTTTATAACACTGCGAATTAATCATACCGGATTTGTTTTATTTGAAGTGTTTTGATTGGCTGAAATTTGGTCGCTTAGCCCAATATGCAGTCAAGCAGTAATAGAACTCGTGCAGATGCGACAGTTATCAATGACCACTTACTGTAGTATCATAGGATGTGAATAAATAAATGGAAGTAGATTCAGGCATTCACTATGCTCAGAGGGCATGAATGTCCAGATAAAGGTATATAAAGTGATTAAAGTATGAAACTTAGCATTTGCCTGAATTGTCTTAAAATAGGAAAAAAGCACTTGTTCCAGACTAGTGCCTTGGAAAATGTTACTTGTCCGACTTCCAAAATGTATAGTCCGGGATGTCAGGCTATGCGATTTGATCAGCCCTGACTAAGATAATTTCCATGAAGTTAATTCATATCTTTAATGATTTTCATTTTGATAAACAATATAGTATTCATGTCTCTTCTCTGGAAATTAATAACTGAAATGGCATCCTGGCAAGATTGTAGCTGTATGAATTCTATTCAAAATAATATATATACATGACAGAATGATCTAAACGATAATGTTGGTTTCTTTTTACATGGTTCCAATTTAAAAACATTCTGCGACTTTACCTTATTATTTTCAAATTTTTTGTATAACATTAGTGGAAAGGTTTTGTTTTTGCTTGGTATCATGAAATCATGTGACTAGCAATGCAAATGAGGAGTACCTGGTAAAATTTCAGCAATGCTGTAGTTTCATCTCGTATGTCAAAAAGTTAAAGACATAATGAATGGTATACTCGCAATTTCTGAGAAGACAAGTTGTCTTCCTATCAATTTCATGCAAGTAGGGCTCGACATAAGGTCATTCAAGTTTGCTAGGCCCAGTTGTAAGTGGCAACCCAAAGCTGACACCGCACAGTTTCAGCGAATTACAACTTTTATATAGGCAACGTGTTCTGACCTCGCACACCCAATATAAATGTCAAAATATTGAAGGGGAAGGTCAGAGGAAACTTGGACTTGGCTCAGGAAAACCACTCTTCCTCTTGTCCTGAGCGCATTAAAATTGGCTGTTCCAAGGAAAACTTTACTACTTGCTCATCCCTGGGTCATGTGGATGCAGATTTGCACCTTGAGAATATCGGCAGGGATGAATCTACTATATTAATTGGGGCCACCTGGCAGCCCCAATTTCCATTGGTGGCCCAAGAATTTTTATTTTGAAATATCTCGAAGTAAATCTTGCTTTCCATAACTTTTCTCTCTTTCCATTCATATCCGTAAGGTGTTGCTAGATCAGAACAATCATTTTACCTTTTTTTTCCTTACCAGAAGTTGTAATGATCATAGAAGATATTGGCATTTGCTTAAAGTGCATTTAATCATAAATAGTCGGGGTTCAAGTTGGAAACAAATATTTGTATGTGAAATTACCTCCAGCCAGAATAAGGCACAATTGTCAAAGATGGTGAGATGTGAGTGTACAAAGTTAAAAATAGTCGTTTAAAACAAATGTTTTTGCATATTTTCATGTCAGATTATTAAAATGCTGACGAGATGTTAAAAGTTTATAAAAATATTAAAACTTTTTTTTTTTTTTTTGCATCACCATAGTTTTATAACATAAAACAGCAACCTTAAATATTTTACAGTAAAACATAAAACAGCAACCTTAAATATTTTTACAGTATAACATAAAACAGCAACCTTAAATATTTTTACAGTAAAACATAAAAACAGCAACCTTAAATATTTTACAGTAAAACATAAAACAGCAACCTTCAATATTTTACAGTAAAACATAAAACAGCAACCGTAAATATTTTACAGTATAACATAAAACAGCAACCTTAAATATTTTACAGTAAAACATAAAACAGCAACCTTAAATATTTTACAGTATAACATAAAACAGCAACCTTAAATATTTTACAGTATAACATAAAACAGCAACCTTAAATATTTTACAGTAAAACATAAAACAGCAACCTTAAATATTTTTACAGTATAACATAAAACAGCAACCTTAAATATTTTTACAGTAAAACATAAAAACAGCAACCTTAAATATTTTACAGTATAACATAAAACAGCAACCTTAAATATTTTACAGTATAACATAAAACGGCAACCTTAAATATTTTACAGTAAAACATAAAACAGCAACCTTAAATATTTTTACAGTAAAACATAAAACAGCAACCTTAAATATTTTACAGTACAGTGAAACCCAGCTATAACGCGAATTCGGATATAACGCGATCGTGGCATGGCTCCCAAAATTTCATATATTCATTCGCACATGAAAAAATTTTTTTCTTCAAAGTACGAGAAATAGTGTATAAAATGTGTAAAATTACAGTATCATTTTGGGGAAGAGATCGCGTATGAATTTGAGTATAATACGTTTGTGGCGTGGTTCCTGAAATTTTATATACATGTACATGTATTTTTCTCGTACACGGGAAACAAATTTTTTTTTTAAGTACGAGAAATAGTGTATAGAAAGTTTATTATCATTTTGGGGAAGAGATCACGTATAAATTAGATCGTGGCGTGGCTTCTGAAATTTAACGATTATCACCAATTTCTTGAAGTGTTGTGCCAAAATAAACATTATCGGAAATGTTACTTATTACTGATCCATGAGTAAAGCCAGTAAGTCTTCTTTGTGTTTGTCTTCAATTCATTCTGTATACAATCATTGCTCAAACAATAGTCGACGTGTTTTTCTTCTTTAACTGCATACACAACCAAGCACCAGACAATGCGTTGGTTGATCAAAGATTATCACGATTTAATAAACATCAATAAACGTAAGCCGCCAACATGTGCGCTGGACTTCAATTCATCCTGTATACAATCATTGCGCAAACAATAGCCGACTTATGTTTCTTCTTTAACTGCATACACAACCAAGCACCAGACAATGCGGTGGTTGATCAAAGATTGTCATATGTGGGTGCTTATGTAGAGACTGAGCTTGGGCAGCAAGATCACAGGGAGTTCAAATAACCACTCTCTGTTACTTGGCACTGAACAAGTATGAAACTCGCGGTTCAATCAAAGGGTTGTCATGTGGGAAAACAAAGACGGATCGATATCAGATAGTAAACGGTGTTGATACCCTATTCATGCTATACATTAGACGTGTATACGTTGTTCTCTGAATAAAGTAAAATATAGTAAAACCCCGCAAAAACGCAACCTCGCTTTTTCCACGATCGAATTGTATGGACCCTAAATATCGCGTTAAAGCGGGGTATCACTATATAACATAAAACAGCAACCTTAAATATTTGTACAGTAAAACATAAAACAGCAACCTTAAATATTTGTACAGTAAAACATAAAACAGCAACCTTAAATATTTTTACAGTATAACATAAAACAGCAACCTTAAATATTTTTACAGTAAAACTTAAAACAGCAACCTTAAATATTTTTACAGTAAAACATAAAACAGCAACCTTAAATATTTTTACAGTAAAACATAAAACAGCAACCTTAAATATTTTTACAGTATAACATAAAACAGCAACCTTAAATATTTTACAGTAAAAAACCTGCAACTGCTTCCATTGAAGAAGTTTTTTTCTAATCTCTGTGTGATGAAATATTGGATAAAAGTAATAATTCTTTTCTAATGTCTATATGATGAAATACTGGATTAAAGTAATAATTCTTTTCTAATGTCTATATGATGAAATATTGTAATGTCTGTGTGATGAAATATTGGATAAAAGTAACAATTCTTTTTCTATTGTCTATGTGTGAAATATTGGATTAAAGTAATAATTCTTTGCTAATGTCTGTTTGATGAAATATTGGATTAAAGTAATAATTCTTTTCTAATCTCTGTGTGATGAAATATTGGATTAAAGAAGTAATTCTTTTCTAATCTCTGTGTGATGAAATATTGGATTAAAATAATAATTCTTTTCTAATGTCTTTGTGATGAAATATTGGATTAAAGAAGTAATTCTTTTCTAATGTCTGTGTGATGAAATATTGGATAAAAGTAATAATTCTTTTCTAATATCTATGTGATGAAATATTGGATTAAAGTAATAATTCTTTTCTAATGTCTATGTGATGAAATATTGGATTAAAATAATTCTTTTCTAATGTCTTTGTGATGAAATATTGGATTAAAGAAGTAATTCTTTTTTAATGTCTATGTGATGAAATATTGGATTAAAAGTAATAATTCTTTTCTAATGTCTGTGTGATGAAATATTGGATTAAAGTAATAATTCTTTTTTAATGTCTAAGTGATGAAATATTGTAATGCTATGTGATGAAATATTGTAATGTCTGTGTGATGAAATATATTGGATTAAAATAATAATTCTTTTCTAATGTCTATGTGATGAAATATTGGATTAAAGTAATAATTCTTTTCTAATGTCTGTGTGATGAAATATTGGATAAAAGTAATAATTTTATTGGTAATGGGCCTAGATACATCACAGTCATAATTTGATTCAGATTGCACTACAAAAATTCAGTTTTGCACTTATTTTTCAAAGATCATGTGTGAATTTTTGGTGGGAATTCTGTAGATAGCAGTGTAATTTCTGGTATTTATGATCATAACATTAGCACCAAAATTGACTGCAGAACATAAAACTTCCTTTTTTCCAACTTTCCATCTTCTTCTCTGAAGGGAAAATTTAAGCAAAAGTCTTGTTTTACTTCGATTATTATGCATTGTACTGAAGGAAAATGGGAAGGGGTTAATGTTGTGAAATCCATGCAAGGCAAGTAAACTTCGCTTTTTGGGCCTGTTTATGTGAAATGACTGACTCTAAGGCAACTATTTGACTTGAATCACCCCCTAGCGTGAATCCTGTAAGTATTCAGATTCTCGAACATGTGCCTTGTTGAAAAGGTGATCAGAGCAAACAGCTCCCCATTTTCATAGTGACGGATATGTATTCCTTCCTTAATTAGACAATTTTGTTTTGATTGACTCTTTGGATAGTTGACATTGGTAATAGGCTATGCACACATTTTGTTTTTAGAATTAGATTTAGCAAGTGGCGTGATATTCGTCTGCCAAGGTATGCTTGGAGTCGCATGTTCTAGTGTGAAAAGCTGAATGACTTTTTTGACTACTTCTAATGAACCAAATCTTTTCTTTTTTTAAATGACATTCTACTTCATGCTTTTTTTATTCAAAATGGAATGTAATTTTAAATATTGGATCATTCCATGCAAAGTCACCCAGAGTTCACTGGGTGACCATCTCTGATTTCCATGACATTTTTTCCAGGTGTACATCTATGTAAAGGATGGCTGCGTGCAACATTTCAGTAAAAAAATTCCAATTTCTTATGAAGTTATGGCCGATTGAAGTGGGGAGGGGAGGCATAGTTTTTTCACTCGCAAATTCGTCAGTTTACAATGGAGAGTTTTCAGATGCTTTTTTTTTTATACAGATATCTGGCTGAAATTTACTATACTACATATTTGAGCTCAGATTTTCAATATCTTGGATATTTGTATAGATATACACAACTGGAGTTGGCCTTTTGTTCAGTACAGATTTTTTTTCTTCATATTTTAACGTAACACTGCTACCTGGTCATCCAGCACAACAAATTTCATGGAAATCAGAGATGGTCACCTGGGAAAATTTTTGTTGATTTGGTATGGAGTGACCCTACTGTTTGGTATTCTAATATGTTAACTTGTGTCTGCTTGGTAAATATACTGCAAAGGTTCCTATCCTTTAAAACGCGGAACTTTAATTCTATGTGAAGCTAACTAATGGTGCTGGATGATCATAGGCCATCTTTATTCCAATAATACCTGTAAGTAACAAACAGAATTATTACAGTGCAGCCTAAATTTATATTATGTTAGATGAATAAACAGATACATTTGTTTCATATTAAGGACTTGTATAAAAGCTTGTTCTTGATACCAAGAATGTGACAAAACAAGTTAGATGAATAAACAGATACATTTGTTTCATATTAAGGACTTGTATAAAAGCTGTTCTTGATACCAAGAATGTGACAAAACAAGTTAGATGAATAAACAGATACATTTGTTTCATATTAAGGACTTGTATAAAAGCTGTTCTTGATACCAAGAATGTGACGAAACAAGTTAGATGAATAAACAGATACATTTGTTTCATAGTAAGGACTTGTATAAAAGCTGTTCTTGATACCAAGAATGTGACAAAACAAGTTAGATGAATAAACAGATACATTTGTTTCATATTAAGGACTTGTATAAAAGCTGTTCTTGATACCAAGAATGTGACAAAACAAGTTAGATGAATAAACAGATACATTTGTTTCATATTAAGGACTTGTATAAAAGCTGTTCTTGATACCAAGAATGTGACAAAACAAGTTAGATGAATAAACAGATACATTTGTTTCATATTAAGGACTTGTATAAAAGCTGTTCTTGATACCAAGAATGTGACAAAACAAGTTAGATGAATAAACAGATACATTTGTTTCATATTAAGGACTTGTATAAAAGCTGTTCTTGATACCAAGAATGTGACAAAACAAGTTAGATGAATAAACAGATACATTTGTTTCATATTAAGGACTTGTATAAAAGCTGTTCTTGATACCAAGAATGTGACAAAACAAGTTAGATGAATAAACAGATACATTTGTTTCATATTAAGGACTTGTATAAAAGCTGTTCTTGATACCAAGAATGTGACAAAACAAGTTAGATGAATAAACAGATACATTTGTTTCATATTAAGGACTTGTATAAAAGCTGTTCTTGATACCAAGAATGTGACAAAACAAGTTAGATGAATAAACAGATACATTTGTTTCATATTAAGGACTTGTATAAAAGCTGTTCTTGATACCAAGAATGTGACAAAACAAGTTAGATGAATAAACAGATACATTTGTTTCATATTAAGGACTTGTATAAAAGCTGTTCTTGATACCAAGAATGTGACAAAACAAGTTAGATGAATAAACAGATACATTTGTTTCATATTAAGGACTTGTATAAAAGCTGTTCTTGATACCAAGAATGTGACAAAACAAGTTAGATGAATAAACAGATACATTTGTTTCATATTAAGGACTTGTATAAAAGCTGTTCTTGATACCAAGAATGTGACAAAACAAGTTAGATGAATAAACAGATACATTTGTTTCATATTAAGGACTTGTATAAAAGCTGTTCTTGATACCAAGAATGTGACAAAACAAGTTAGATGAATAAACAGATACATTTGTTTCATATTAAGGACTTGTATAAAAGCTGTTCTTGATACCAAGAATGTGACAAAACAAGTTAGATGAATAAACAGATACATTTGTTTCATATTAGGGACTTGTATAAAAGCTGTTCTTGATACCAAGAATGTGACAAAACAAGTTAGATGAATAAACAGATACATTTGTTTCATATTAAGGACTTGTATAAAAGCTGTTCTTGATACCAAGAATGTGACAAAACAAGTTAGATGAATAAACAGATACATTTGTTTCATATTAAGGACTTGTATAAAAGCTGTTCTTGATACCAAGAATGTGACAAAACAAGTTAGATGAATAAACAGATACATTTGTTTCATATTAAGGACTTGTATAAAAGCTGTTCTTGATACCAAGAATGTGACAAAACAAGTTAGATGAATAAACAGATACATTTGTTTCATATTAAGGACTTGTATAAAAGCTGTTCTTGATACCAAGAATGTGACAAAACAAGTTAGATGAATAAACAGATACATTTGTTTCATATTAAGGACTTGTATAAAAGCTGTTCTTGATACCAAGAATGTGACAAAACAAGTTAGATGAATAAACAGATACATTTGTTTCATATTAAGGACTTGTATAAAAGCTGTTCTTGATACCAAGAATGTGACAAAACAAGTTAGATGAATAAACAGATACATTTGTTTCATATTAAGGACTTGTATAAAAGCTGTTCTTGATACCAAGAATGTGACAAAACAAGTTAGATGAATAAACAGATACATTTGTTTCATATTAAGGACTTGTATAAAAGCTGTTCTTGATACCAAGAATGTGACAAAACAAGTTAGATGAATAAACAGATACATTTGTTTCATATTAAGGACTTGTATAAAAGCTGTTCTTGATACCAAGAATGTGACAAAACAAGTTAGATGAATAAACAGATACATTTGTTTCATATTAAGGACTTGTATAAAAGCTGTTCTTGATACCAAGAATGTGACAAAACAAGTTAGATGAATAAACAGATACATTTGTTTCATATTAAGGACTTGTATAAAAGCTGTTCTTGATACCAAGAATGTGACAAAACAAGTTAGATGAATAAACAGATACATTTGTTTCATATTAAGGACTTGTATAAAAGCTGTTCTTGATACCAAGAATGTGACAAAACAAGTTAGATGAATAAACAGATACATTTGTTTCATATTAAGGACTTGTATAAAAGCTGTTCTTGATACCAAGAATGTGACAAAACAAGTTAGATGAATAAACAGATACATTTGTTTCATATTAAGGACTTGTATAAAAGCTGTTCTTGATACCAAGAATGTGACAAAACAAGTTAGATGAATAAACAGATACATTTGTTTCATATTAAGGACTTGTATAAAAGCTGTTCTTGATACCAAGAATGTGACAAAACAAGTTAGATGAATAAACAGATACATTTGTTTCATATTAAGGACTTGTATAAAAGCTGTTCTTGATACCAAGAATGTGACAAAACAAGTTAGATGAATAAACAGATACATTTGTTTCATATTAAGGACTTGTATAAAAGCTGTTCTTGATACCAAGAATGTGACAAAACAAGTTAGATGAATAAACAGATACATTTGTTTCATATTAAGGACTTGTATAAAAGCTGTTCTTGATACCAAGAATGTGATAAAACAAGTTCTGCTACCTCTACTATTTAAAATGGGAACTTCAACAAGAAGCAAATTATATAACTAATTTTGGGTTATAATATATTTTTGTATCTGCTATAAAGGATCAGCTGAACATCTGAAAATAAATTGCAACAAAAATTATGAGTAGCTAGGGTTAAGAGGTTAGAAACCACAAGCCTCTGTGTTAAAAATTCTCCAAGATAGTTGTTTCATGATGAAATATTCCTAATTCTAGGTTTGGGGACCCCAAAGTTGTATTGTTGGAATCATCTTTGATCTCTGTGCATTTTCTACCCATAACAATCTCTATAGCTCAACATAGCTTAACATCTAACGTACATCAATTATCGATTACTGTTACCTATTTTGCCTCCTTGTCAGTCCAAAAGCCGACTTTGAATTTTACACAGGTACCTGATGCAAACTTCATACTAATAATCAAAGTAAAATGTAAACTTTTGTAAATCTTCCCTTGAAAGAGGAAGGTGGAAATATAGAAAAAGAAGTTTTATGTTCTGTAGTCAATTTTGGTGCTAATTTGATGATCATAAATACCAGATATTGTATTGGTTTCGATGAATTTGTGTAGCACAATCTTAACAAAATTATGACACTGTATATGTATCCAGGTCCATTACTAATAAAAATAATCATTGTATCCAATATTTATCATACAGACATATGACAAGAAGCCTTCTGGTATGGAAATGGTTGCCGATTTTTGCCTATGGCTAATTTTTGATGTTGCCGTTTTATATTATACAACAACTGTTGTGAAGAATAGAAAAAAAGTGTTGCTATTTTATAAACTTCTAATAGTATTTCATCAGCATTTTAATCTTCTGACATGAAAATGTGCAAAAACGGTATTTTCAAGTGATTATTTTGAACTTTGTACACCAGCTTCTCCCCAACTTCACCCTATTCTGGATTTCAAACGGGTTTTATTTAAGGTTTCAGAAACAATACAATGAAACTTACTCTTAACTTACCTTTTTATTTACCAGTATAATCACCTGTATGAGACACATTTATGAGAATACTGTCAGAGACCTGAATTTGTCTACTTTACAGTGATACCAAATATGTATTCCTATCACAGGAAAAATGAAGTTTTTACAAGTCAATTGAAAATGTTACATTTATTAAACATCTTAAAAGTAGTTGAGTGTTGAATGGTAGTCTTTCCATTGTTGTTAATTTAATGTTGATTAGTTAAGGGCCTTCTGTCAAAATTTAAAACAACCCTTTTATACAAATCTTTTTTCATACAAACGTGCAGTTAGGCAGCATAAAGTTAAAAAAAAATTTCTGTAAATTTAAATGAATTTCAGTGGTTATACTTTTTTTTAGTGATAAATCCTGTGGTTTAATACATGATCATATGTCTAGTTCAGATGTTATGGGAGAGTCTCAAAATAGAAGCGGCTTTAGATTTCAAAAAAGCACATCTTCTAAGCCAAAATGTGTTTTTTTCATTCTATTCAGTAATCGTCATAAGTGAACATTGACAAAATGAATTTCATCCAGGAAAAAACCTGGAAAAGACTGGAAACTTTTCAAAAAGTGGGGGAACCTGTGTACATGTCTTTTTGTAACAATGAGAACAATGTCAGTGGCAAATATTATGATGATCCCTAAGATGAACAGTTTGGAATATTTTCAAAATCTTTCTGTATATTGTACGTGAAATCTTTCTGTATATTGTACGTGTTTATATCTATGTATGTGTCATCCGGGCTGTATTGATTTCAAATTTTGTGCTGCAACCATGGCAAATATGCCATAAAATGTTTGCTAGTCCCCCTGTCATGAAATTTGGTATGCAAGGTTACAGGACTGCCACCATTTTCTATCATCCAGGCTGCTTCACATAAAGCAGATTGAGTCGAGTCATTGACATTATCTTTCAGACAATAGGTTTATCATTATGTAACTAGGGGTGAAACGATTCATCGATGCATCGATACTTTTGCCATTTCGATAATCGTATCGATACACAAGGTGAAGAATCGATACAAAACGATAACTACCTTATAAAAGCTACTTAAATCTTCAGCAGTCATGATAATTAAATTAGGAGCTCATTAGACCAAACTGTCGCGGTAGTTGTTTTGTATACACAGGAAGTATAGTGTGTGAGATTCGGTTATTAGTCATCTCCGTTCCTGCACCTGGACCCGTTCTATAGATAAGAGTTTCCTTGTACTAGGAAATTACATTATTTTTTAAGATGTTTAAATAATACCATGATGACTTAAAAATTTAATCAAAGACATACATTAATAATAGTTTCTGAAGGAAAAATTGTTTTCTTAAAATTATTATAATAATGTAAGTGTCAATTCTTTTCTCTTTGCGTGGGACTAAACTAGCAGTATGGGTGTGGAACAGGTGATTGAACTTGTGATTATTCTTAATCACTAAGACGTTTGTGATGCTTTCATGCAATGAACTACAAACAGCAGGGTGACCAAGGTGAGTCCAGCATCCAGTGAAATGGAGCAGACGCAAAAGGCCAAAAAGATTGAACTTGAGTTACCTGTGATTAGAAGATCATCGGCCTGGAACTATTTTGGTTATCCTATGGAGTATGAGAATGGAGTAAGAAAAGTAGACAAGTTCAGGTGTGTTTGCAATCTGTGTTTTACAGGTCTTAGGAATACTGGAAACACCACAAATATGTCTACACATTTAAAACGGCACCACCCAACCATTGCAATTCTTTTAAAGATGACAAGATTTCAGCTTCCAAGGCCAGTGTTTCTCCTACTCCTATGCCGTCACATGGAACAATCACTGGTCAGCTAAGATTGACTGAAGTTTTTCAGTCTCCATTAATTTCATCATCGCAAAGATCACAGACAATCACTAAGCATATAGTGATGTTTATTGCACATGATATGCGCCCATTCTCAGTGATTGATTCGCTAGGCTTCAGAAATCTGATTCATACCCCGGAACCTCGCTACATCATCCCATCAAGAACACACTTCGCAGAGAAAGTTATCCCAGACCTATACCATCACACGAGACAAGAAGTGCAACGCATGATATCAGAGGCAGAATCGGTGGCCATTACTTCAGATGGTTGGACTTCAAGGGCTACGGAGAGTTACATAACAATCACAGCTCACTTGATTGATAAGGAAAGGTGCATGAAAAGCTTTGTTCTTCAGACGAGACCTTTACACAAGTCTCACACTGGTAAAAATATAATAGCAGTACTAGTTGATGTCAGTAAGGAATGGCAACTGGAAAGGCCCCAGAAGTTGCTCCCTATAATAACAGATAATGCTGCTAACATAGATGTTGCTATTCAAGAGGCAAAGTTCACACCACATATCAAGTGCTTTGCACATACTATAAATCTAGCAACCCAGAGAGGGTTGCAAGTGCATCATATGTCACACCACCTTGTGAGGATCCGGCGTATTGTCTCTTTTTTACATTGCAGTGGAACTGCTACTACCCTGCTGAAATCCAAACAAGAGCTGTTGCAGCTTCGTAAACACAGACTTATCCAAGATGTCCAGACACATTGGAATAGTTCTTATGATATGATTGATAGATTTTTAGAGCAGCAGCCTGCCATTGTAGCTACTCTATTTAGTAAGGAAATCAGACAGGGGGAGAAGGAATTGAACACCTTATCAGAGGAGGATATATCAAATGCAGAGGATGTTCTCAATCTGCTCCAACAAATGAAAACCATTACAACGATATTGTGTGATGAAGCAGCAGCTACCATATCAATGATTTTGCCATCGTATTATTAGTGCAATGGAAGTGCAAGAAAGTGACTCTGCACTTGTGAAGGCAGTCAAGGTGGCAATCGCCCAAGACCTAGACAAAAGATACAAAGACAAGGACACGCAGCAGTTCCTGTTACAGAGTTGTGCCCTAGACCCAAGATTTAGGGCTCTAACTGATGTAGACGATGCTACAAGGATCCAAATCTATGCTTCCATTGTAATCCTAACAGTGAAGGTCAATGAGGTAAGAAAAAAATTACTTCTATGTATCATTGTGTTATCTACGTGCAGCATTTGAAGTATAACATAATATTATTTTCCCCTTTAAAGATTGTAAGGATATATGAAATTTATTTTGGTAGTTAAAATTAGACACTTTTCCCCAAGGGTTACCTTAGATGCACCACTGATCTTGGCATGCCCCAGAGTCACCTTCAAAGTTCTCTCCATCTCCCTCAGAAACACTCACATACACACACACACACACATATGGAGCAAACACACAAACTAATACATAACTTCATTGTTTGAAGTTCATAACTTCATATACACAAATAATTCTTAATATTCAATATTGATCTTATATTGATAAAGTCATGTTTGATTTTTTTATATATTAAATGCCAGTGAATTAATGCTGAAATGTTAATTAATGTAAAGTTACGGGCTTCGTATTAACTTAAGGAGTACATATTGTATAATTTAGATTTTTATTACAGTGTGAAACAGTAGTAAAGGCAGAGCAGACTGATGAACTCGCAGAAGTACATGTACTGCCCTCTAGTCTTCCCCCACTACCACAGCTTCCTGCAGTACAAGAAGTCACAGAACGAGATAACAGACCAGCAGCAACAGCGAAGGCTCAAGTTGATGAGCCTCCAGTGAAAAAGGCTGCAATTGTGGATCTTTTTGGAGATGTGTACATGGTCAAGGTGGAGCCATCAAAGTCCCTCTTTCAGAGGACTGACACAGAGATAACACGTTATAGGAATGAGGCATCTAGTATACATATAGGTGAAGACGAAACATCATTCCCTTTGCTGGCCAAACTAGCCAAGATGTTGTTGACTATTCCAGCAACATCAGTGCCATCCGAAAGTCTTTTCAACTGCTGGAGATGTTGTATCGGCACAAAGAGCTTCCTTAACTGGGGAGAATGTGGATATTTTTATTTTTTTGAAGAAGAATATGCAACTTTGATAGTTATGATGAGCACTCTGATAGTCTTGTGCATATGTTAAGCAGAATGATCTAATTCAGTTCATTTATGCCTTTTGAGGAGTAATCACAATTGCCAGATAGTTTTAGAACACTGAGTTTGTGACCTAAGAAGATTCATTCATTTTCTGGAAAATACATTTAAGTTGATGAGGATATCATCTTCAGTCATTATGAACTTTTCTTTAATTCAGTTATTGAATTCAAATACACATGACAATTTATGTGAAATTACATTTAACTGTTTGCAGTTAGGTGCTTGCGTGTTATAGACTGATATAGCAGATATCAGGTTCAATGCTGTTTGCAGTTAGGTGCTTTCATATTATAGATTCATATAACAGATCTCGGGGCTCAGCGTTGTTTTCAGTTGGGTGCTTGTGTGATATAGATGGATGTAGCAGATCTCAGGTTGAACACTGCAGTTGGGTGCTTGCAAGTTATAAATTGATATAGCAGATCTCAGGTTTGACACTGCAGTTGGGTGCTTGCGTGTGTTATAGATAGATATAACAGATCTCAGTTTTGACACTGCAGTTGGTTGTTTGTCTGATGTAGATTGATACAACAGATCTCGGGTTTAACACTGCAGAATTATGATTTCCTAATCCCAATAATTGTAAATTTATTTTATATTTTTGTGTTACATGTACTGTTTAGTATGTTATTGTGTTGCAGTATGTTATTGCATGATGAATCAGAGACAAAACTTGTAATAGTCTTGTTGCATCTGTTTGGCAGAGTTATCTAATTCAGTTCATTTATGCCATTTACACAGTCATCACAATTGTCAGCTAGTTTTAGAACACTGAGTTTGTGACTTGAGAAGATTTATTCATTTGCTGGAAAATGCATTTAAGTTGATGAGGATATCATCTTCAATCATGATGAACTTTCTTTAATTCATCTATAGAATTCAATTACACACATGACAATTTATGTGAAATTAATTAGTGTTTGCTTCAGTGAAGTTTGTCATTTGTATTTTCTAAGATGATCTTTCTTGAATTGAACAAAGGAGGAAAGTATACAGCTTAAAAAAGGTTGCATAATTATGATTTCCTAATCCTAAACATTTTAATTTTTTGTTGTATTTTTGTGTTACATGTACTTTTTAATGTGTTATTTTGTTCCAGTATGTTGTTGCATGATGAATCAGACACAAAACTTGTAACATTTCATTTTTATTGAATGAAGGATAAAGAAACACATCAAAGATCTTGTTATATTTTATTTGGTTACATACAGAACAACAATGTTAGTTGTAGTGACATTTCATCTTGATTAAAAAAAAATTTCTCTTATCATTATACATAAACAGGTTAACAAGATGACTCACTGCTGATACATTGCATATTTGACACTGTTTGAACTTGAAAATACCATTCAACATGTACATTCACATGATTAAGCAAATGTATTGTGATAATCCCATTTTCAGTTTGATACATGTATCGATATGTATCATATCATAGGTTGTGTATTGTGTATCATATCGATACGTGGCTAAGGCGTATCGTTTCACCCCAATATGTAACCATCCAAAATGTCTGCAGACTGTTTTATTTGAGACAGCTTTTTTACTATCATGATGAAACACATGCAGCTACCTATTACGCTGAAAGAAAATGCCGTGCACAAAAATTTTGGTAACTTTCTCTCTAGCAGCTATCCCATTCTTCTGTACAAGTTGATATGGTGGACATCTAATCTTGGCACTATGATGCAGTTCCACCTTCTCATCTCTTGATACACAAACTTCGTTTATGGCTTGCCAATATTTGTGATTATGTCGACCACCAGCGGAATTAAATTGCCACCTTAAATTCTTCTTTATAAAGTACAAATGACTAGACAGTAGCACAATACAAAACTGACAGCGAAAGTCTTCAAATGACACAAACAAAACAAACCCAATGAATATTTAACACAAATAAAAAAAAATGTTGCTAAAACATCACCAATATGTGTATAACTCGCTAAAAAAACAAGTATAAACTCCTCCCTTACTTAGGGCCTCATCGACACACCATACAGTCCACTGTATAAAAACACAACGTCTACATGTATACATGTCATAATTGCCGTCACTGACCATGTTACCTTCACTAACCATGTTACGTTATACTTGGTTTACAATTCACAATTAGAAAATGTATCCTACAATAGTTTTCATAGTTGCAAGCAAAATCATTTCATGTACCATATATGAAGAAATAAAATGTATATTTGGGATATTTAGCTAATTTAAAGTAGTTTTCATTATCTGTAACTGGGTATTAATAAGGAACAACTGATAACGGATGATATCAATATTGCAGATTAATATTTACAGGACTATATGCAGTGAAACAACAGAGGACAAGCAAATGAAATGTAAACAAAGGAATAACTAAGTTGATAGTATGTATTTCACATGTGGTGGAATTTTCTTGACTATTAACAGCATTGTTTCCCACAGGGGTGCAAAAATCCCCTTGGTGTCAGAACTGGGGGTAAAATTCAAAATTGAGTCTCTGATGCACAAATGAGGGCAAAGGGAAACACTAACAGTACCGACCACAACTGTACTTTATGTATGAAAACATTGTTACTGATCGAGTTAAGATAATGGACATAATTTGACTCTCATTCATGGAACTGTATTGACAACAAAGAACAAGATAGCAGTCTCTATTACATTGCATCAGGATATTTGCCACGTGTTATACATAAGACCCCATGTGTATGCAAAATTTAACTCAATGCCACATGTAGTGTATGTAAGGCCCCATGTGTATGCAAATTTTAACTCCATGCCACATGTGGTATACATAAGGCCCCATGTGTATGGAAAATTTAACTCCATGCCACATGTGGTATACGTAAGGCCCCATGTGTATGCAAATTTTAACTCCATGCCACATGTGGTATACGTAAGGCCCCATGTGTATGCAAAATTTAACTCCATGCCACATGTGGTATACGTAAGGCCCCATGTGTATGCAAAATTTAACTCCATGCCACATGTGGTATATGTAAGGCCCCATGTGTATGCAAATTTTAACTCCATGCCACATGTGGTATATGTAAGGCCCCATGTGTATGCAAAATTTAACTCCATGCCACATGTGGTATATGTAAGGCCCCATGTGTATGCAAATTTTAACTCCATGCCACATGTGGTATATGTAAGGCCCCATGTGTATGCAAAATGTAACTCCATGCCACATGTGGTATACATAGGGCCCCATGTGTATGCAAAATGTAACTCCATGCCACATGTGGTATACGTAAGGCCCCATGTGTATGCAAAATTTAACTCCATGCCACATGTGGTATACATAGGGCCCCATGTGTATGCAAAATGTAACTCCATGCCACATGTGGTATACGTAAGGCCCCATGTGTATGCAAATTTTAACTCCATGCCACATGTGGTATACATAGGGCCCCATGTGTATGCAAAATTTAACTCCATGCCACATGTGCTATATGTAAGGCCCCATGTGTATGCAAATTTTAACTCCATGCCACATGTGGTATACGTAAGGCCCCATGTGTATGGAAAATTTAACTCGTTGCATCTTGTTTACTCCTGATGCAACACAATAATTACATTGAAATTGCTCAGTTCTGTCTCTCTGTAGTTATCTATTGCATGTAATATGCACTATCAAATTGATTATTTTAGCTCTTACAAATACCTTTTCCACAAAACGGGTTGTACTTGTACATTCCATTGACAGTTCTGTAAGTAAATGTTGCATTTTCCATTTGAAGCCTATTGGCATTACCAATAGGCCTTAAATGTGTATTGTTCGGTAAAAAGTAAAGAGTGAAGTCGTGATTGTGCCATTATTTTCCCACCTTGGACTGAAGGTCTGTTGCGGTGACAGAATGATGAAAACCAAGCTTTTTTTTCAGATGTTCCAGGCTTTACTGTTTTATTCATTGTGAAATTAATACTGCTTGGTTTGATTCTGATACTTGATAACAAATCATGTTCTTTTTTGCAGAAAATAAAACGACTTGGAAAGTGTGATTAAAGTTTAAGATGTCTGGTCGTGCGCGAGGCCGAGCACGTGGAAGGGCAAGGGGAGGGACAGATGAGCAGCAGGCTCGTCGACCCGGGGAAACAGAACAAGCTGCAGCTGCCCCACCAGTAAGTCTGCACTCTAAAGTATGTTAATATGTCAGTCTTGTTTGTCTTGACAGAATTCACCTTTTCTATAACATCAAATTGTGCATTTCGAAAGATTTGCCAGAACAAGGCAAGGGGACTTTCTTACATGTACAGTATATAATATTACAGGTACTGCTTTCACATTTTTTCAGTAAATTCAACTTCTTTTTTTTTTAACCTCCAAGATATGCTTTCATAAAATTATAAATCCTGTATGTCTCAATGCAACCATCGGCGAAGGATGAATATACCATGTAAAATGTTTTGTACAGTTCCAAGACAACCAGAATGGTAGTGTAGAGATTGGTTGGCCAGAATAAAGAGACTACAAGAATGAAAGTGGGAGACTGACAAATTGGCAAGCAGCAGCTAATCATCAAATCTATGACTGTCACTTAACGTAAGAAGAGAAGGCTAATGGCTGGGGACCATTTCTTGCCAAAAATTTTGCAGTTTTCAAATTACACAATAGTCATGTCGTAAATGCACTTGACACACCAAGGAATGGGCTTCATCCTTTTGATTGTGAACTTAAGTCAAAAATATTAGAGCTGAAATGAATAACCGAACATTCAAATCAGAGTACCCTCCGCACTCAACCATAGTGACCATAGATCGCACAAGGCAAAATGTAACTATGCAATATCAAATTAATTTACGAGGGAACAATTTCAAACCTGTTAATCACTTGAAATTCAGACACCCACTCAAGAAGTAATCATAATGTAAAAGTTCTGAACAGCAACCTTGCTCACAACGTCTTTTCATTATCATTTAGGAGCTCATGCAGAGATTCTGGCCGTCTTTGGGCAACTATTTTGGGATTTTCACTTGAGTGTCGGGTACATGTTCTTGAATGTTTGAAATCATCTTAACAACTCCAGTTAATCTCTGAACAACAAACTTGTTGCATCACACTGGGCATGTTCTGCAATCTTTGCCTACTTTCGTAATCATCGTGAAAATCTTGTCACTACTTCTCCTGAATGGATGGCCATATTGACATGGGATTTTCACCAAGAGATTTTTTTATATCTAGTTGGTCAAAAATGAAAATGGTGCCAATCTTGCATCCAATAAGGCTCTCGTGGCAGTCATCTTGAAAATCTTGTTACTACTCCTTCAGAATGGTTGGTCATATTGACATTGGGTTTTCACCAAAAGACTTCTTATGATGTTTAGTTGGTCATGTATGAAGATGGTGCCAATCTGATCCAATATGGCCACCACAGAGGCTATCGTAAAAATCTTGTCACTGTTCCTCCCGAGTGGAAAGTCATATTGACGTGATGTTTTCATCAGAAAACCTCGTATGATGTCTAGCTAGTCCTAAATGATGATGGTGCCGATCTGATGTGTAATATGGCTGCCACAGTGGCCAGCTTGAAAATATTGTTAATACTTCTCCTGAATGAATGCTCATATCAGCATGGGGTTTTCACTAAAATACTTATAATAATGTTTTATTTATACTAAATTAAAATGGTGCTGATCTGACGTCCAATATGTGGCCATCTGGAAAATCTTGTTTTTGCTACCCCCCTTACATAGAAAGTCATTTTGACATAGGTGTTTCAACAGAGTTCTTTTGGTGTCAAGTTGGTCCTAAATGAAAATGATTAACCCTCAATATGGCCACCATGGTGGCCATCTTGAAAATATTGTTTTGTCTACTCCTTCCAAATGGATGGCTATATCAACATATGGTTTTCACTGATAGACTTGTGTTACCTAGTGGATCCTAAATAAAAATGGTGCCAATTGTGCATCCAATATGGCTGCCACAATGGCCATCTTTAAAATGTTATTGTCACTCCTCCACCTGAATGGATGATCATTATGTCATAGGGTTTTCACCAAAAGATTTCTAATGATGTCTAATTTGTCCTAAATGAAAATAGTGCCAATCTGACATCCAATATGTCCACCACAGCAGCTAATTTGAAAATCTTGTTATCACTGAGGAATATCAACGATGGTTTCGACACTCAGCAGTTACAAGGAAGAAATGGACTTGTCTTGAATTCCCCAAAATCCTTTTCGCCCACTAGAGCATCAGCCCCTTCAATGGACTGTTGTTATTTTATACATTATTTGTTACTTTATACATTATTTTGAATTAATTTCATCTTGTGTAAAAATATTTCTCTTATGCTGTATATGAATTTATCATGCAGGTTACTGGGTATATTTCTATAGGTTAAATTATATATGTCATAATTTGACCCCACCAAAAAGATGTTTATAATTATCACAGAGTAAGTATTTGTCATTATAATGTATCTCCATAGAATTATGAAATAGTAATTTCCTTTTGCAGACATCCATATCAAAGCACTAAGTTAAAGATGCTATGCACGATGTGGAGGAATTGAAAACAACTACAATCTCAGCATGTGGTGTTGTAAGAATGGTGTCTAAATATAATGTGATTATTTGGAGTAAAGATTTGGTTAATGCTTGTTTTACAATACCCTAATCAGTGCTATACAAAATAAACAAGCCTGTTACAGTGAGCTTAACATCTGGCATTAGCCAGCCCTAAACTGCTGGGTGATGGCAGGAAGTACAATCATTATGTATAATTGACTCTGCCAGGTAGGTATCTAACCTTTAGGCATAAATAACAACTAGCGACCCATAGGGTCATCAGAAGAAAATGTTTAAATTGTATCATAAGCCAGAGGGTTGGGAGGTCCTGTTTGTGGCAATTTAGGGTCTGAGCAAAAAAAGGTTGGGTACCGCTGAACTTTATGGATGCCTTGCACTTGGTACGTGGAAGAACCCTATTGATTTTGGGGTCTACAAGTCAAAAAGCACGGTCACTGACTGAAAGAAGAAAAAGGGTTTATTAGAGCTCAAGTTATCCACCATTTACAGTTACCAAACTTTGTGGATGGCTTGCATATCGGGTAAGGAAGAAGCCTATTGATCTCTGATTCAACATTTCAAAGGTCAGGGTCACTGATACTGAAAAGAA
Organism: Margaritifera margaritifera; assembly: GCA_029931535.1. Taxonomy (NCBI): domain Eukaryota; kingdom Metazoa; phylum Mollusca; class Bivalvia; order Unionida; family Margaritiferidae; genus Margaritifera; species Margaritifera margaritifera. The sequence goes on along the minus strand of JAQPZY010001507.1, from coordinate 1,049,355 downwards.
ACTAGTTCTCCAAAATCTAGTTACCAGACTTTGTGATATGCTTGTACTTGCGGTAAGGTAGAACCCTCTCAATTTCTTGGTCTAAATGTCACGGGTCAGGATCACTGTGAATGAAAGAAGAAAAATTGTTTCCACACAATAATGTTTTACATCAACCTTGTACCTTCACCAAAGTTTGTGTAGACTTGCAAGTTAGGAAAGTAAATATGCCAATTGATTTTGGCATCCAAAGGTCAATGTCACTGTCATTGAAAGAAAAAAACATTGACTTGATGCGATCAACGTTTATTGAGATTTTTAGTTTAAATGTGCATGTCAAGAATATTGTACCTAGGCCGAATACAACTTCGGCAGTTTCCTGACTTGAGTCGATGTGATGTCACAGGGAGACCCTGCATTTCAAATCACTATGTAAGACTGCTCACAACTGCAAAAGAGATGTAAATCTGTACTCACATTTTCATGATACATGCAATTTTTCCTATATTAACAATACCATATATTGGATGAGGAAGTTTCATATGCAGGCGCTATTTAAACAAAAATGGTCAGATTAGTAAAACACGGTTCTCTTCATAAGCACGTCTTGGTAAAACAGGGTTCTCCTCACAAGCATGCCAGTCTGAATCAGACGCATCAATATTAAAGCCCCATTGTTGATGAAAATATTCTTAGCTACATGTATATCAATATATTTATACAGATATTTTCAGAAAAGATAAACTGTAGGTTCAAGTCACAAAATGGAAAGAGAGATTGTGAGCTGTTGCTGACAATGTGATGAAGGAGGTAGACGTGAAATGTCGAACAAGTTAAGATTCCTGATTGTAGTTTAAAGCATTCAGGTCTACCTTTATGGTATCGAAGAAGCCAGTTGGTTCTGGGTTAAGAAAAGTAAAAGGCCAAGGTCATTCTGGCTTATAGAAAAATGGGTTTTGCAGAACAACTTTTGTTTAGAGAAAGTTCCTTGATCTTGTGAATGGCTTGCATTTAGGGGAATAAATAAACAGAGATTCTGGGATCTAAAGGTCAGAGATCTTGGTCATGGTAAGTCGGATGAGAAAAGTATGGTTTCTGCACATTAAGTTAAGACTGCATACCTTGACCAAAGGTCCAGGTCATTGAGGTCAAATATCTCGATAATCCCCCAAGGTAAGGTAACCATACCCTACCACATTGGTCCCTCTTTTGAACGTACCCCCCACCACACCCGACCAGAGGCCACCTGCTTTATACCACCAGAATACCTTGTCACTAATGAGTTTGTGTTCAAAAGTGCCTCTGTGATGGCCACCATTCTAACGTGGCAAGCAGCAGGCAATTTAGTGCAAAACTAAATAAAATTTAACGCTTATGAGTGGCACATAATGGGGTTTACTGATAGAAATCGCTTGATTTCTAAATTCAGCACATTGCCATTTGTTGAACCATGCCAATCATGTACCTAATACAAAGAGGAAAGTAATCCGATTATCCTTGCTGTTGTGTGTTCCAGTTTTGTCACTTTGACAATTACGGGCTATCATGATGACAAAAGCTAACCGCTGAGAAGCAAGGTAGTGTTTAGGTGAAGTCAATGCGACATCTGGTTGCCATTAAGTAAAAATGGTACATTAGCCATTGTGGCTTCTCCCGCACAGGTTACGAAATGTATTTGAAAGGGTACCAGACTTAAACAAGTTGATCATGTGACAAGCTCACTTCCTTTGGAAACAATGATCATTTTCTGTAATAACTACAAATTGAAGGAACAAGTTGTTGTGAAAAGTGCAAAATGTTGTCAGACATTTTAAGTTTGCAAGGAAAAGTGAAAGCAGTTTGACTGAATGAGAAAAGGGAGAGTCCTTTGATCACTGCTGAGAAATCTGATGTCCAGAAGATTCAAATAAACATTGCGAGTTGTACATTCTACAGCAGACGGAAAATGGAATGGATGAATAATGACGGTTACAGTCAGATGTTAGTACCCTGATTTTATTGACAGGGTGGTTGTGCACCACGATTGATGATTATTCAACATTATTTTAAGTAACATTAATACAAGTTTTATCACATTTTATTCGACAACATGCCTGTGGCTTTTAAATGAGAATATTAAATAATTAAAATTAATTACACCTTTCATACTTTATATGTAGTTATTACTCACATCTATGTAATCAACCTCTAGAAAGGCCATCCCTCTTATAAGGCCACTTTCCTGCTGCAGAAGCGGTAGCCTGGTAAGAGTCTACATAGAGGACTGTTAAACATGGGCTGGGCATAAAATGTGCCATTCATGGTAGTCTTGTTTGATTTGCTTGTGTTTTCTAAACCCCATGATGGATTTAATTCAAATTTGGGATGAAGCATTATGAAGCAAAAGGTATTACATTCTGCGACACATGTTCTCCATCCTTTGATCATTGGGTCAAGGTCACAGTCATTGAAAATAAAGTTTTGCATTAAGGTTTGGGTTATAAAAAAATGAATTTGATTATAGTTAGTAAACACCCTGATTGTTTTTCTTCATACATTGGATGAATCGTTATGAGGCTACAACAGTTAATTCTGCAACATGGTCATTCTCCCCTTTTGACCTTGGGGTCAAAATAATTTTTTACACCAATGCTTTGATAGTTTGCTCGATAAGCAAGCCCTGAACTTCTTGTTAGCTCACCAGGTCGTAAGGTCAAGTGAGCTTAGCATATTGTCTTGCATCTGTTGTGCATCGGTGAACATTTCTTAAAGAAACTACTAGATCTTTTCTGACCAAATTGGCTGTGAGCATCCTGACATAAAGGGCTTTCAGATTTATACAAATTATCCTGATCCACAGTCAAATATTACCACCATTATTATAAATAGAAAAACTTTCACATGATGACTTCTCAAAACCAGCTCATCAGAACTTGACCAAATTTGACACAAAGCATTCTCGTATATAGATCTTTCAGGTTGTACAGATGCTGCTGATTCGCCATCAAATGTGCGATTAATACAAATAATGGGAAAAAAACATTAAACAACTTTCTCTGAATCCGCCCCACAGTATTTGACCAAATTTGGACAGAAAAAGTATTCTATCCTTAGGGCTTTCAATTTCGTACATATGATGGTGAATGCCATTAAATTTGTCAGTTACTTGAAACAGAAAATCCTGTGAACAGAATTTGATGAAATTTGACCAAAGTATTGTGGCATAAAGTGCTTTTGGTTTAAACAAATGACACTGATTTGCTATCAAATATGATTGATGTTGCTAAAAATATAAAAATCTTTAAATAACTTCACAAAAACCACCCAACAGAATTTGACCAAATTTGACAGTATCCTGGCATGACGAGTTTTCAAATTTATGCAAATGATACCTATTTGCCATCAAATATGGCTGCTGTTTCTAAAAACTAGAAATCTTTAATAACTTGCCAAAAAAACAGCTAGACAGATTTTCATCCAAGTTGACAGAAAGTGTCTTAGCTTGAAAGCCTTTCAGATTTATTCAAGTGATGCCAATATGCCATCAACCCTGGTGCATACTCCTGCATGTTGTAAGAGGCGATCTGATGGAAGCAGGATTTGCAACCAAAAGGGTGCAAGATCAAATGCCTCAAGTCCAGTCAACTACTATGGAGTGTACATGGGCAAGGCACCTTACTACAATTGCCTTGGCACTAAATAACCTACTTGTGTTGACGTGCCATAAACCACCATCAACCAAAAAAAGGTTCTTAAAAATAGAAAAACGTTAACATGACTTTATCTAAAAAAAAAATCGCTAAACAGAATTTGAGAATTTTGACACAAAGTTTCCTGGCATAGATGCCTTTCAATATTGGACAAATGATGTTGATGTGCCATCAAATAAGGATGGAGATACAAAAATTAGAGAAACCTTGAAACTATTATTTTCACAACATGTGCAATCAAAAGCATTGGATGAAATTCCAACAGGAAGAATCCTACTGTCCCAGATTTTTTGGCCAACTGCTTTTGCATTAGGCAGGTGTCGGCCAGGTGAGCAATCTCAGCCTCATTTGGGTCTCTTGTTAGAGAAAGCAATTACTGACTGATTTCTCGGCCAACAGATTTTCTCTTCGACTATTACCCAGATATTGGTTAGGTGAGCAATCTCGTGCCCATTTGGACCTTTTGTTTCTTCCAAACTGTGAACCGTCCAGTAATAGTCACTTCTGACTATTGATGACTAAAAGAAAACATTTGAAGAATATATTCTGTTCATTCAGATAATTTTTGAGGTACCAACAGTAATTCAAATAGGCTCTCAATCAAAGGTAGGAGATTATTGCAGTTTGCTAGACTTGGTTGAATATTTAGTTCCAAACACTTGGTTAAGATCAGTAGCCCTGAAATGTGTACACAAGCGATAGTCTAGCCATTTCAGACTAGCTTGTAGATGACTGTCATCACATGTTAAGGTCAGTTTGAGAGGTGACTAAGGAGAAATTGTACGCTAACTAGGATCAGAAAAAAAGAAGGCCACAGTTCAAGGTAACTATTTTGTGTGCTATGGCTTTTTCTACAAAAGTAGCATACCAGAGTTCTAGCCATGTATTGTATTGGTATGTTTAGAGGTTCACTGGTCAATAGTTGAGATGGTCTTCAATAGAAATGAAGATAGTGACCATAAATTGTGACCTGCATCAGTCAATTTATTGAAACGATGGTTGGTATAAAAGTGTGTGGGGGTGTGCAGATTGGTTTGGTTTTGTGGAGTTTAATGCCGTTTTTCAGCACATGATAGGCTATACATGGCAGCTAGTATATTTGGTGGAGGAAGAACCCAGGAAGTACCACCAACCCATGGAAAGCTACTGGCAAGCCTTCTCACATACCCACATTGGTTGAGCTGAGAATTGAACTCACAGGGATGGAGGTGAGATGTGTGAGTGATCTATAAAGGCGAGCACCTTAGACCACTCTGCCACCCAGGGCCATGGGGGTGGGTGGGTGTAATTGTATGTATGCAGTAGCATTTTACAGCACCTCAGCACAGAATCAGCAATGCTAAAAATAGAGATACATTGTTTTAGATACTTCAAAACTATTAATGATAGATAGCATTGAATGTTTAGAAGGAAAACTATGGGCATGTGGTTTAAACCATGTACAGGACTTTGGCAGACTACCGATAGACATCTATCGGAGTAAACAGAAACTGTTGATGATACACCAGCAGTGAGTGGTAGGATTGGAAACTATGGGTATTTGGTTTAAAGTATGGACAGGACTTTGTCAAACTAGTGATGAACAGATCTGGTTTAGAGTTCATCAAATGGTTCTTTGTAAATGCTGCCAGCATTATGATGATTTTGTTTCAGCCTCCTGTGATGCCACCACAAGAAGCCCAAGCCCCACCCCCAGCCAGTGGGAGGGCATCATACCGTGGAGGCGCCAGGGAACCTCGCCCTGGTATGGCCTCGGGAGAGGGTCCTCGCGTGCCCTTAGAGCAACTGGGTGCCATGACAGTAGGAACAGGAGAAGCATCAGAAGTTGGTAGGAGGAGGAGGGAATTCCGCTATGTTGAGACCCGGACCAGGCCAGCCCATATTGTAGATAAACGAGGTTTGCACTGAATTTATGGTTTTGGATATTTCATTTCCCAATGAATTGATATATGAAGCATTACATAGTTAAAGCTAAATTATGTCAGTTTATGGCAGTATTGTCTTCTGTAGCACTGTCAATTTTTAGTTTGCCCACTTGTAAGGCCAGGTGAGTTTATGGTATGGCCCTGCATCTGTCGTGTGTTGTGCATCCATCAACAATTGCCGTTTTAATCTTCTCAAAAAACTACTAGACCAATTTTGATCCAATTTGGCACAGAACATCCTGACATGAAGTGCTTTCAGATTTATACCAATAATATGAATGTGCCATAAAATATGGCTGCAAATGCTAAAAATAGAAAAACCATTAATAGACTTCACAGAAACCACTGAATAGAATTTGACAACTCTTGATCAAAAACATGCTGGTGTAAGGACCTTTTAAATGTACACTCTTTTTAGTTGTACTATCAGGAGAGCTTTTAGTATGGCCTGTGGGCCACTGTCCATCTGTCTGTTAAGACAAGTTTGTTATTGCTACTCCTCCTAAATTACTTGGAGGACTGCCATGAAACTTTGCACACACATTCATCCCAAGGTCTAATTGGTCCTAAATGAAAATGGTACTGCTCAGACATCCAAGATGGCCACCACAGCAGCCATCTTGAAAATCTTGTTATTATTACTCCTGAGTGGATGGTCATATCAACATGGGGCTTTCACTAAAATACTTCTTGTGAAGTCTAGTTGGACATAAATGAAAATTGTACTGATCTGACATCCTGTTATTGCTTCTCCTCCTGAACAGAAAGTCGTCAGCATGAGTTTTTCACCAGAAGACTCCTTATGATGTCTAGTTGGTCCTAGATGAAACGGTACCAATCTGACATCCAATATGGTCACCACAGCAGTGATCTTGAAAATCTTGTTATTGCTACTCCTTCTGAACGTCATATCAGCATTGGGTTTTTCACCAGAAGACTTCTTATGGTGTCTAGATGGTCTTGAATAAAAATTGTTCTGATGTGGTATCCAATATGGCCACCACAGTGGCCTTCTTGAAAATCTTATTGCTAATCATCCTTCTAGATGGAAAGTCATATCAACATTGGGTTTTCATTAGAAGACTCCTTATGATGTTTAGTTGGTACTAAATGGAAATGGTGCCAATCTGACATCCAGTATGGTCATATTGCTACACCTCCTAAATGGAAAGTCATATCAACATGCTGTTTTCACCAGAAGCCTAATTAGGAAATGTAGTTGGTTTTGCATGAAAATGGTGTGGATCTGACCTCAAATATGGCTGCCACAATGAGCATCTTCTAATGGTGAGTAGTTTGTTCTAAATGAAAATTGTGTCAATCTTACATCTAATGTGGATGCCACTGTGGCTAATTTGAAAATCTTATTTCTCAAGAATATCAGAGATGGTTTCAGCACTTGACAATTAAAAAGAAGAAATGGTCTTGCTTCAAATTCCTGGAAATTCTTTTCAGTGAGCAGAGTGTCAGTCCCTTTGAGGGACTCATATTTGCATTTGGCTGTTAGGCAGATATCAGGTAGATCAGTAATCTTGGGACCACTTGGGCCTCTTGGATTTGACAGTTAGGCAGATGTCAACCAGGTAAGTGATCTCAGGCCCACTTGGGTCTCTTGTTACATAGAGGATATTTTCTTTTCCTGCGAAAATACTGGATATATTTGTGTGGTACAAAAACCGTGATATTTTAATGAGTGGTTAAGCCACAAGTTAAAACATTGTTGTTCCACCAGATGAAATATATCCGATATTTACGTAGGAAAAGAACATTTTCTTTTTATTATATACCACACTTTCTCCTGAATCAAACCTTACAAGATTAAACTCGCTCTTCAGTCCACCCCCCCCCCTCCGTTTCATAACTTCACCTCACTTTCATTGGCTTATCATATAAATAAGAGAACGGTAGGATTGGGATGATCTGATCTTTTGCAGTAAATTACACTTTCTACATTTTCTACTTTATTTTAATCTATCTGACCACAAAGCAAGTCTGATTCAACAATGCATCACAGCTTTTTAGCATTGTTGTCATGGTAGTAAGGGGAAATAACTTGATAGAGACACGAATGGCATCAAGTCAAATTTCTTCAGAAGAAAATAATTTCCATGTCTGAAAGGTAATGTAATTTCCATTTATTTGTTCTAGCTCACAAAGTGCTCGTTTTCCTTTGTGCATATGTAACTTCTGTAGGCACACACAACCAAGCATCACATGGCACGATGGGAAATCTTGTATTTTCACATATGAAAATATAGGAATTACAAAATATGAAAATGATTTCACCAGTAATTTTCTATATTTCACACTTAAATATGTAATTAAAAAAGCATTCTGCTGACACAGATTTCTTGGACAACTATTTTTGCATTTGGCTACCAGACAGATGTCAGCCAGGTAAGCAATCTCTGAGTCACGTTTGACTCTTGTTATATGGATTTTGTCAAAGATGAACAAAGTCACAGTGAACATAAGTTTATTAGCTTTGGGGTGGGGGTACATTCTATTTAAAAGAGTTCAATGCTGTTTAACCCTTTGCTTCCTAGCATCTGTTGCTGTGTAGGCTGTCACTACACATGTACCCAAGCCACTCATTGCAGTGTGCTATAAATAGAACAACTGTTACCTATATGATCCCATACCAATAGGCCAGCCTGAGAAATTGTGACAGTGGAGTATACGCCGAGTTCAACCTAAATTTTGAGTTTTACACTTGTACATATTTGTCACTCATGGAAATGTTTTACAGCAAAATTTGATCTTTATGGCAGTACGATTATTTTTCACAGAAGATTTTTTGATTTGCTTTCAAAACCCATGAGAAAGTCAACTGAGAAGAGCTGTGTGCAACTTTTTTGTTTATCCTTACATTGATTTTTTTTTTCTTCAGCCCTGTATTCTGCATGTTTCTTCCTTCATGTTAACAACTTAATGTACAATATATATAACAAAATGATGTATATATTAGTACTCAAGTTTATCATGTTTCTGGACTTACAGTACAGGAAATATATGAACATAGCAAGGCGCAAGTAAAGTATAAAATAGAGAGAAGAGATGATCTAGTTTTGACAGAAGATGATTTGATGCCAAAGTTTTAATTTGTTACTTATATTTTTATAATTGTTGTATGGTATTTTATTTATTTATTTAAAATTGGCTATTAATGAAGTTACTAGCAATATAATTCATACCGATATGAATGTACCAAGAATACAAATGCCAGCAGATTAGATAAAATTAGATAAACTAAAACAAGAATACAAAGAAAAAAATATAAAGCGTACAGACCATTTGCATGCAGATCTTCCAACAAATTGATGCTGGTAAAGAAGTTATTAAAATAGATGTGATGGTTTTAGCCATGCAGGTTGTCAGTCAGCTTTGTTACTATATTGAAAGCAAGGCCATGCTCAGGGTTGTTATAAACATCAAAGCGTGACAGATATGCAGTCTGGGCATTGCCATATTGGTATTCCTTTGCAGACATGTATTGGCAAAATGAGAGGCATTCAGAGAACTTTATCAACAGATAACTCTAGACAGATTGTAGTAATGATTGAATGCCTCGCTGACATGTTCAAATATTGGCCGAACTTTGTATAGCCTGTCAAAGATTGGGTCATTTCTTGAGGACTTGTTCTCTCTAGCAGACACATGAAAGTACTGGTTCAACTTTTGAAACCTGTTACATGTTAGTAGATTTTGAATGTCTACATTGCCAATCAAATTGTCTGAAGACCAATACATAGTTGTCTCAGGCAAGTAATTGATTCCCATTAAAACATTTGATGCCAATCAAATTGTCTGAAGACCAATACATAGTTGTCTCGGGCAAGTAATTGATTCCCATTAAAACATTTGATGCCAATCAAATTGTCTGAAGACAAATACATAGTTGTCTCAGGCAAGTAATTGATTCCCATTAAATGAAGACCAATACATAGTTGTCTCAGGCAAGTAATTGATTCTCATTAAAACATTTGGTGCCAATCAGATTGTCTGAAGACCAATACATAGTTGTCTCAGGCAAGTAATTGATTCCCATTAAAACATTTGATGCCGAAATAGGCTCTAATTTACTCAAGTGTGGTCTCCACCCACCTCGTGTTATCTGCCCCCTCTTGGCCAATTTTCAAATGTGCATAGTTGATAGTGTGTCGTGAAATATTTGTAAACATGTCTAAACATGTCGGGTGTAAATAAGAAACTGAAATAATCAAAAGCTGATGCTTTATTAACATTGAATTCCTGTGGCAGTTTTGTCTCTGATGCATGAACAAATTCATTCATCGTCGTGTCATTGAAATTGTGTGACCAACCGTGACATCCCTTGACTGCTACATCAAACGGCTGGTTATTTGCGTCAATATCATCCGAATTTGATGAACTGTCAAAATCAACACCATCTACATTGATATCAGAACCTCTATCTGCCTCTCTGAAGCCTTCAGAGTCATAATTTTCATAATCCGAACTCGAGAGAAACTGCCGAACCAAATCCATGGAGTCCATTTTTTACTACGTTGATTCCGACCCAATAACTAGTTTTAAATTGCAGATTACGACATTCTTAGCTCTTTAACTACTAATGCTACTGTAGTGGCTCACTGCTATGCCTAGTTGCTGGGGTCACTACTGCAGCTGATTTGGGGGCTGACTACCAGAGCCTGATGCTGCTGCAGACAAATGATAACTTTTTAGCTGATGATTTGGGGATATGGCCTAATTGTTTTAGTTATTTTCTGTATAATAGACTGATTTATAGACTAAAACCATCCATATATAAAAGCTATAACTACCTTGCATCTGTTTTATTATTTTATCCTGCTGACATCCACAAGATTGGTATAAAATCCATGAATAGAACACAAAACACTATTTGTAAACACTAAAATTTATGTCGGTCTTTTATACAAAGATATTGGTCAAATATATACATGTAATTACTAAAAAATGTTTAACTAGTCACTATGTTCTACTACTTCTTAAGTTCTGCAGGGTATTTATAGAATCAGTTATGCTTTATACACAGACAGACATTGCACTGTTTTTCTATTTCTTTCTTCCCCTCATCTAAACGAAAGTTGGGCCGACACTTTCGGTAAACACTGACTTTTGGAGCACGTGGCTCTTTTGTCTACACTTGGCTGTCTTCTTCATCAGATTCTGTCTCAATTTCAGACTGACTTGATAAAGAAGATAGTTGAATGTCACTACCAACACTTCTTAGTTCAATATTGTCAAGGTCGTCCTTGGAAAAACCTGAAAATTCAGATTCTCGATCGCTAACGTAAGCAAAAGCCATTGTTTCCACTGTCAACTACAAACACATGTATTAACTAACACGTGGTACAAAATTGTAAAAAATCCCTGGATTTAATAAGAACAATCACTTGTTAACTGTATTTTGATTGGTTGAATGTCCTTTTACTTCCAATTATTGACCAATAAGACCGATTGTAACATGAACATACAGTGCGGATCTATCCGTCACCGGGGCACAGGGAACATGAACATACAGTGCGGATCTATCCGTCACCGGGGTACAGGGAACATAACCAGCAAGCGATATATCAGTCACTGGGAGTAGTATTGCTTTGTTTATAAGCGGATTTATCAGTCACTGGGGAGGCAAGGCACATTTATGCAGCGGATATACACGTCAGTCGAAGTTAAAGAGTTAAATAGGAACCATGTGATCTAATGTCATGATAATTTCCCTCAATGCCTGTAGTTTTTTGTAGGGGTTATTCCCCAGAGGTGGCACAAGGAAAACTGTTTACTGTAGGCGTCGAAACATGCTTTCATGTGGATGGTGCACATGCGTCCAAAGGGGCTTGTATGCGAATCAGATGGAGGTATCCAATATTAGAATGTGGTAGAGGCACTTGAAGGGGCTCGTATAGGGTGAAGAGACAAACATTCTATTTAAAAAAAATTGCCACTGATGCTATATATATATAATGTGACTGGATGCGGTCATTTGTCTTAAAATGTTGTAGCAAGTTATCTACACATTAAAGCTTGATGATGTCTTCATGTTGGAACTAGAACGCATTTTTGTGCATTGGCACAATAAAAAGGTCACTGACCCCATTTGAAAAAATTATGCCAGGGTGGCACATAAAAATTGCAAGTGACATACTTCCAATATTTCAATGCCACCACTTGACTTTTTTCTGAACGGTATGATTACCAATATCTGCCTGTGACATGCTTCTCGAAATAGTATGTGACTGAAGCGTAGCGGTATGACTTGAGCAAGTTACCTACTTATGACACTAGTTCTGTGACATGATCATTTGTTTATGCGAGTTAAAAAGGAAAAATGTAACACTCACTTCCCTACTCCCAATCAATACAAGGTAACTAACTGGATAGTTTAAAATCTCACCCCTTGCCGATTCCATGCAAATTTTCTTATACCACTGGCACATTCACCCACTCGTGGCTTATATTACTGCAAAGGAGACAATCCAGATGTTTTTGCAGCATACGATTTAAGTTCCTAAGTGATCATTTAACGAGAAGTTTTACTCGAAGTTTATCAGTTGCTTGCATCTTGCTTACTCGGAGCCAGTTTGGCAGTCAATGCAGTGAATAGCTTGCATTCAATTCTGATTGGTGGTTATTGCTTACCCTGGATGGTAATAGTTGGTAGCAAATAATAACCACCAAAGAAATCATACAAGGGGAACAATTTTGTGGTAATATACGAGTGGCAGAACATCCTGACAGTATAAGAACATCAGCATGGAATTGGCAAGGGGTCAGATTTCGAACCACGCAGTTGGTAAATTTTTTTTTACTGAGAGAAACTGGTACCTGTGGTCTGAAGTCAGCACGATTGTCCAGCAATTTGCCTGATAATACTGATAAAACAGCAGATTCCAAACAGACCCTTGACATAGATGCTGCCAGGGCGCATGAGTGCGTGAATCACGCAAAATTTTCATGAATTCGCACACTTTGAGAACAGTAATGCATGAGAACTCCCGAAAAATTAGTTTAAAGTCATGCATATAAAAATGTACTCGGCACAGTATACAATTTGTATTTAACTGTATACCCTAAAAGTGCTTGTTGCGAAATAAGCTGCACCGCTGGTAGATGTCTCTTAGCGATGGTCTTTTTTTCGGGTAGGCAGCTGATTACACATCTGGGTACTTTGACTTGACATGAATGGTTGTTAAACTAAATTTCATTGGCACATTGGGTCCTGGAACAAGCATTGTCATAGTTTTACAAATGCTTGTTTTAAATACGGGATACCTAGAAAATGGAAAATGACTGACTCTGAACATAGTTCATCTTCAGATGATGATTTTGTTAGGCAAATACTGGCTGATGGCAGTGATTTTTTAAGTTTTGAAGTATATCAGATTATTGGAGTTGAAAAAGTGTTACTGGAAATTCCAGTGAGTGATTTTAAACCAGAAAATGATGTTGAATAAGAGTCCGATGTACATGATGGATGGCCAATAACAGACGGCATGCTGGTCAACCCTCTATTCAGCGGTATTTCAAAATTAAATGTCAAAAAGGCAGAATACCAACCTAATTAAAATACAGGCAATTTAAAAGTAGAGTGCAATTTTCATTTCTTTTCTCAAACAATTCAGCTCTGAGGGATCTTGTGCTACAAAACTATACAGCACTTGGGGGATTAAGATAAGTTGAATAAATAAGAACCTAAAACGAAAATAAAAAGTAAGGATATTTATTTGATCAAAAAACCTGTCTGAACAAGCCGACAATGGCATTGATGAATTTAAGACCCTAATACAGCATAATGGAACAGATAAGAAATCTGGCATAGTTGTCAGCAAAGGACTGATTTAAAAAAGCAGTGATGCACGAGAACTCCTGCAAATTAGTTTAAAGTAGCGCATATAAAAATGTACTCTGCGGAGTATACAATTTTTACTTAACTGTTAACTCTTAAAGTGCTTGTTGCGACAAAAGTCCTGCCGTCAGTAGGGTTCACTTGTCCTGATATTTTTTCAGGTGGGCAATTGTTGACACATCTGAGCACTTTGGCTTTACATGAATGGTTTAACTAAATTAGATTGGCACATTGGGCCCTGGAACACGCATTCTGTCGTGTTTGAACCTTGCATTAGACTAGGAAGTTTTACAAATGCCTGTTTAAAATAAGGGCCATCTAGAAAACCCAAAATGGCTGACTCCCAACATGGTTCATTTTCAGCTGATGATTTCGTTCGTGAAATACTGGCTGATGATAGCGATGATGACAATGATTTTTAAAGTTTTGAAGTATATTAAATTATTTAAGCTCAGAAAAGTGTTACTGGAAATACCAGTGAGTGACTTTTAACCCGAAAATAATGTTGAATACGAGTCCCCTGTACACGCTGGATGGACAAAAACAGACAGCATGCCATTCAGCCCCCAATTCTGCAGTATTTCGAAGTTAAACGTTTAAAAGGCAGAATGCCAAGCCTAATTAAAATACAGGCAATTTGAATGCCAAGCCTAATTAAAATACAGGCAATTTAAAAGTTGAGTGCAATTCTCATTCCTTGAACAATTTAGCCATTCGGGTCATTGTGCTACAAAACTATATGGCACTGTAAGGGTTTACATAAAAATTGAATAAATAAGAATCTAAAAGAAATTAAGAGGTAAGGATATGTATTTGATCAAAATTCCTCTGTCTGAACAAGCAGACTATGGCATTGATGTACTTATACAGCATTATGGAACAGATAAGAAATCTGGCATAGTAGTCAGCAAAGGACTGATTTAAGAAAGTAAAACTCTGGCAGAGCTCCTGTTAGTGAAAAATCTGATTTTGGAGCAGCGATATCCAAGTGACAATACCTATGAACAGAGATATCCAAGTGATAATACCTATGAACAGAGATATCCAAGTGACAATACCTATGAGCAGAGATATCCAAGTGACAATACCTATGAGCTGTTGGAAATTGTACCATAAAGAACAGTTTCCCAACTTGTTCGCATATGTCCCTTCAGAAAGCAGATTGTGAAAGAGAGTTCTGAGCACAGAACAATATTCATACACAGATAAAGAACAGAGTAAGCTTAGAAACACTCGAAAGAGTAATGCTTATACAGCTAGAGGAGACATCTTTTGAGGATTTTTATTTCAATAGAGTTCTAACAGTGGAGCAAGAAGAAAGAAAGAGACTGCTATTTATGTGTTAGATAAATATTGAACTCTGGCCGTTTCCTCCTCCCCTTCTTTTTTTCTTACTCCCCCTTTTTGGGGTGACAAGGGGGGAGCTGCCACTTTTAGATAAAATTCTGGCAGCATCTCTGCACCTTGTTTGTACTTCAATGCAGTTCCTGTAGGGAACCATCTGCCCCTGATCACAAACTACTTCAGAATAGAGTGTGCCCTTACTGCCATATGTATTACAGCTTGTTTGAACTTCACTTCAGGTATGGTAGGGAACCAGCTGACTCTGATCACAAACTACTTCAGAATAGAGTGTGCCCTAGACTGACATATGTATTACAGCTTGTTTGTAATTCACTGCAGGTACGGTAGGGAACCAGCTGCCGCTGATCACAAACTACTTCAGGATGGAGCGTGCCCCTGACTGGCATATGTACCAATACCATGTGGATTTCAACCCAGTTGTGGATTCCAAGAGGATGAGAATGGCTCTCCTGTTACATCATGAAAAACTGCTGGGAAAGACAAGGGCTTTTGATGGAATGGTTCTTTTCTTGCCAATCAAGTTACAGGAGCAGGTATTGTATGATCATTTATAAGATAGTGACCACAAGTCTAGCTACTAGTCTTATCACAGACTTTCTAGTAGCCCTAGTTTATCCAACTTTTTTGTCAGACTCTCTCTTGATCCCAGCTTGTTGTAAAATGGCCCTACTATCCATACCTTTTTTCAGTTTTATTTTGAAAATCAATTATACATTGCATGAACAGCCAAGCAGTGAGATTTCAGATATAGTCTCAGTGTTGTGGAGGTGGGTGTTTAAGAAGATTGAGGTAACCTGGACTAAAGAGACAGCTAGTTGTAAGACCATAGTTTTGTTCAAGTTTACAAAGGTATGTCAAGTCAAGGTTTTATTTTTTTCAGCAATTTACATAAATTTCATACTATATATCTTAATACAATATCCTCTACTTTTTCCCTTATTTTTTTGGCTCAAATGGTCATAGACCAGAAGAGCTTATATGATGGCCTGTTGTCCGTCATCCGTCCATTAACGCAAGTTTGTTATTGCTACTCCTCAACTATTGCCATGAAACTTTACTTACATTCATTCTGTGATCTAGCTGGTGCTGAAGGAAAATGTTGCTGCTTGAACATCCAATATGGCTTGCGAGTGGCCATCTTGTAAAATCATGTTACCAATGCTACTCTTGAATGGATGCTCATATCAACAATGGATTTTTATTGAAAGACTTCTTATGACCTCTAGTTGGTTCTAAATGAAAATGTTGTGCTCTTACATCCAATATGGCCACCATTACAGCCATTTTGAAAATCTTGTCATTACTTCTCCTGAATGGAATCCTAAATTTTTGTGCAGTTCATTTTTACATTTTTCAAACTTTACCTTTTATTGGTACCACATAGACACTTTTGTGCTGAGATGCATTAAAACACCACATACATACATACATACATACATACATACATACATACATACATACATACATACATACATACATACATCAAAGGTTGTATCAACATGGGGTTTTCACTAAAAGATTTCTTATGATGTCTACTTGATCCTGTATGAAATTGGTGTTGATGTTATGTCCAATATGGCAGCCATCTTGAAAATCTTTTTTTAAATATCATTAATACCATACCTGTTGCTATTACATAGCTGTAGAGATGCTGCCAGGGCATGCGAATCGTGCAAAATTTGAACAAATTCGCGCACTTGGAAAAGCAGTGATGTGCGAGATCTCCCTCAAATTAGTTTAAAATTGTGCATATAAAAATGTACTCTCTGCAGTAAACAATTTTTATTTAACTGTTAACTCTTAAAGTGCTTGTCACAGCATAAGTTGTGCCGCCAGTAGAGGTCTCATAGCACTTGTCTCGTCATCAGTCTTTTTTCCGGTAGGCATCTGTTTATACATCTGAGTACTTTGGCTTGACATGAATGGTTGTTAAACTAAATTTTTTGATAGGCACATTGGGCCCTGGAAGAAGCATTGTCAAGGTTGAACCTTGCATTCATGTAAGAAGTTTTATAAATGCGTGTTTTAAAGTAAGGGCTCCTAGAAAACCCAAAATGGCTGACTCCCAACATGGTTCATTTTCAGATGATGATTTTGTTCGGTAGATACTGGCTGATGATAGTGATGATGACAATGATTTCTTAAGTTTTGAAGTATATGAGATTGTTGGAGCCCGGAAAGTGTTACTGGAAATACCAATGAGTAATTTTGAACCCAAAAATGATGTTGAATACGAGTCCGATGTACATGCCGGATGGACAAAAACGGAAGCCATGACGATAAACCCCCTATTAAGCAGTATTTTAATGTCAAAAAGGCAGAATACCAAGCCTAATTAAAATACAGGCAATTTAAAAGTAGAATGCAATTTTCACTCCATCTGGAGATTTTGTCTCCGTGGGGATGAATTTCCGCACAAACAGAGTATTAGTCTGTGTCCCTGAGGACAGAGTAGACAAGATCCTATCCCTGTTAGAGGTGCTGAGAGTAAAGACCACGTTGTCAGCTCATCTTTTTCTCTCTCTGCAGGGAACCTTGAATTTCCAATGTGGACTTGGTTCCCCTAGGAAGACTGCACTTGAGGCTTCTCCAGTTTCTCCTTTAGGTGGTGTTGAAACTGCACAGGGACCCTTTGAATGCTCTGATTTATCTAGGTCGGGATTTCCCCATGCATCCCGCTCTCTCCCCCCCCAACCCCACTCCTACCTGTTGGAGACGCGTTGGATTCAGGGTGGGGTGTTCATCTAGAGTCTGAAGAACTGATTCTTCAGGGTTCATGGTCCCAGGAAGAATCTACCCTCGGCATCAACAATTGGAAATGAGGGTAGTGTTCTTGGCCCTTCAGGGGTGTGTCCACCAAATAAAAGGTCGCTGTATGATGGTCTCCTTTGACACCATGTTGATAGTGGCATACCTCAGGAGACAAGGAGGCATCCATGTACCTTCTTGCTGCCTGGAGGTTTGGAACCTCCTCTGAGTTCGCCACATTTCCGGCAATAAGAATATTTTGGTGGACAGTCTGTCAAGGAAAGGGAAGATAGTCCTCAAGGAAATGGTAGCTCCACCAATCCGTGGCAGACTCCCTGTTCCAGCTTTGGGGGACTTCTTTGGTGGACTTGTTTACCACAAAGCTAAACAACAAGCTCCCCTTTTACATTTCCCCAATCCTGACCAGGGGGCCTGGGCAGTGGACGCTTTCAGCCTCAAGTGGGATCATCTGTTAGCTTACATCTTCCCACTTTTCAGGATGATCCCACAGGTTCTACACAAAGTCAGGCACTCCGCTGCTCAGCTCATTTTGATCAGCCCTCTGTGGCCCCAGCGATCTTCTCGATCGGCTGGTGGACCATCCCAGGACCTTACCTCAGAGGAGGGAACTCCTGTCACAGCTCAGGGGCTCTCTCCTACACAACAGCCCACAGATTATCCACCTTCACACTTGGCTCATCTCAAACGATCTCTCTGCAAAGAAATTTTTTCAATCAAAGCTGCCAAGTGCATCATTCAGTCCAGGAGAAGATCGACATCTAAGGTGTATGATGCCAAATGGAGAATTTTTTTTGATTGGTGTAGTAGAACCTTTGGGTAAAGCTTCCTTAAAGGCCCTATCCTCATGACGATTTATTTGCTCATCTTAGCATCTGTGAGATGAAGGAGCTAGCTTCTTTGCCCTATCTATAGAGCATTGTTGTATCAGGTTCAGTGGGAATTATGAGTTGGTTTCTCTTCTTTGCCAACCAGGTTAATTTTTAGCAAAAAAAACCAGCTTCCATCGATTGCTCCTCTCCCGATTGAGATCCCCAATCTCAGCCGTATCTGTGCTGGGGATGATCAAGATAGACTTTTGTGTTTTGGCTATAACACACTACATTCTCATCCTTTTACCTTAGCTTGTTAGCTCACCAAAGCGAAGGCATTTTTTTCCTTGTGCCCAAACGTCATCGCTCAGAAAGTCGACCATGCGGATTCCATCCCGCAGTAGTTTCCTACTCTGCAATGAGGGTGAGTATTTCCTTTTGTTTGTTTTTATTCACCAGTTGTGGGATCATCTGCTTCCCACCAAACTGACAAATTCAGCTATGCAATAGTAACAGGTATGGTAGGACTGATATTAATATGTGTTTTTTTGTGTGGGGGTAAAACTAATTTTAATGATGTAATACTTAGCTGTTTGTATTGCAAGATTCCCTCCTCCTGTGCTGCACTGATGTACCACTAAGTTAGGCTGCTCCCTAAGAAAAGAATGAAGGGAGTGTGCATGAGCAGCATGTGTGGTGTGTCCCAGGGGCGATCCAGTGTTCTGGAATCTTCTGGTTCAAACTAATGGGCGGACGAATTCTTGTCATACAGCCAGGGTATTTTCCAACTGGAAAAGTACCAGTTATGCAATAGCAACAGGTAAGTATTACATCATTAAAATTAGTTTTTACCCCCATCCCCCCCCCCCTTACCCCCAAACAAAAAAAACCCCATATTCCTGAACAGAAAGCCCTATTGGCATGGGGTTTTCTCCAGAAGACTTCCTATGGTGACTAGTTGGTCCTAAATGAAAATAATGCCGCTCAGACATCCAATATGGTCATATCAACATTCTGGTTTTCACAGACTTTTTATGATTTCTAGTTGATAATAAATAAAAAGGGTGGCGATTTGACATCCAATATGGACACCAATGACAACCATCTTGAAAATTTTGATTTTGCTAATCCTTCTGAATGAAAAGTTGTATCAACATGGAGTTTTCACTGGAAGCCTCATTATGGTTGTCTGGTTGTTCTTATATGAAAATTGTGGAAATCTGATATCCAGTATGGCTGGCATGGCAGCTATCTTAAAAGTGTTGTCGATACTTCTCCTGAATGGAAACTCATAGTGACGGGGTTTTCACCAGGTGGCTTTTTATGATGTCTGGTTTGTCCTCAATGAAAATGTTGCCGCTCGGACATCCAATATGACCGTCACAGTGGCCATCTTGAAAATCTTGTCACAACAACTCCTCAATGGATGGTCATATCAACAGGTGGTTTTCACTGAAAGATTTCTTCTTATATCTAGTTGGTCCTAAATGAAAATGGTAGTGATCTGATATCAAATATGGCCACCATGGCAGCCATCTTGAAAATCTTGTTATTGCTACTCTCCTGAATGGAAAGTCATATCAACATGGGTTTTCACCGGAATCCAGATTATAGTGTCTAGTTGGTCTTAAATGAAAATTGAGTCAATTTGACAGTCACTATGTCCACCACAGCAGTGCCCATCTTGAAAATCTTGTTATATCGCTGGAAAGTCGTATCAACATTGGGTTTTCACCAGAAGACTTCCTGTGATGTCTAGTTGGTTCTGAATGAGAATGGTGCTGATCTAACATCCACTATGGCCACCATAGCAGCCATCTTGAAAATTTTGTTAAAGCTGCGCCTCCTAAATGGAAAATTATATAAATATTGGTTTTCACCAGAAGACTTATTATGGTGTCTAGTTGGTCCGGAATGAAAATGATGCCAATCTGACATCCAATATGGCCACCATGGTGGCCATCTTGAAAATCTTGTTATCTCTACACCTCCAGAATTGATGCCATATTGATATAGGGTTTTTACCAAAAGACTTCTTATGATTCCTATTTGGTCCTAATTGCAAATGGTGCCAATCTTATATCAAATATGGCTGCCATAATGACCATCTTGAAAATCTTATTATCGCTACTCTTTCTGAATGGATGGTCACCAAAAGTCTTTTAATGATGTCTCGTTTGTCATGAAAGAAAAAGGTCCCAATCTTACATTCAAGACTGAATTGTAGTTGACAGGCGTCACAAATATCCTTATTTATTTCTTGTTGATTAAAAAAATTGAATGCACATCATTTATTGATTTCTGTAATAAATATTCACTTTTCCAGCATTATATGCTTTTGAAACAGTCGTTGTAGAGTTAGACTATAGCATTGTTGTCTACAATTTCCCTGTCTGCTAAATTAACCCAGTCCAATGTTCAGGTCATGATTAATTTTATTCTTGGACCCGTTCTCTTCATTCTTTACACTCTGCCCCTTTAAAGTGTTATAAATCGTTTTCTGGTATCTCACCAATTGTATGCTGATGACACTCAAATATACAAGTCTTGTTATTCAACTGAAGTTGATGCTACTATCCAAGGCCTAGAGAGGTGCATTTCCGATGTGAAGTCATGGATGACTTGTAGCAAGCTGCAGATTAATGATGATAAAACTGAAGCCATTCTGATTACCTCACGAAGACTTTCTCATTCCTATACTTTACCTCAAAAACAAGTATTAGCAACACCAACGTTAAATTAGCACAATCAGTATGAAACCTAGGTGTCACTCTCAACAGTTCTCTCATTGTACCGACACGTCATGAACACATGCAAGGCTGCATATCTGGAGCTGAGATGCATCAGCTCCATTCACAATTTTCTTTCAGCTGATGCCACTGAAACACTTGTGTGTTCCTTAGTACTTTCTAGAATTGACCATTGTAATTCTCTTCTGTTTGGTCTGTCTCAATATCTATTACAGAAACTTCAAAAAGTTCAAAACACTGCTGCTCAGATTGTCCTTAGAGTACCAAGAACTGGGCACTCATCCCCCTGCTCTGTACTCTCCACTGGCTTCCCGTTTGCTCCAGAATCAAACACAAAATTTCTTCTCTCTGCTAAATTTCATTGACTGCCTACAGACCTCGCCCATGTGTACACCTCTTCTACATTTCATTGACTGCCTACAGACCTCGCCCACGTGTACACCTCTTCTACATTTCATTGACTGCCTACAGACCTCGCCCACGTGTACACCTCTTCTACATTTCATTGACTGCCTACCGACCTCGCCCACATGTACACATCTTCCACATTTCATTGACTGCCTACAGACCTCGCCCACGTGTACACCTCTTCTACATTTCATTGACTGCCAACAGACCTCACCCATGTGTACACCTCTTCTAGATACTTGCTCTTCTGACACTTGTATTCTCAATATTCCTTCTGTTAAAACCAAGTCCAACTGACAACTTTCTTTTGTATATCAGGGCCAGCTACCTGGAATGAATTGCCTCTTGAATTTAGACGCAATGATCTCGTTCAGGAGCACTCTAAAACCTAACCTCTTTCAGCTGCAAGAAAAGACTTTACAGTATTTCTTTCCCCTAATTATTTTCAGCATGCTTTGTTTGTAATACCACGGTGTGTGTGTGTGTGTATATATATATATATATATATATATATATATATATATATATATATATATATATATATATATGTGTCCTTGTGTGTTAACTAATTGTGTAAAGTGCTTGCAGCTTTGTGAAAATTAAGCACTATACTAAGTTACCATTATCATTATTATTTTAGTTCACAATGAAATCATACCAAACCGTGCTTTATTATGACTCTACAACAGATAATTAAAAGCAAATAATGCTCACAAAGTGAATATTTATTGCATAAATTAAATAATTCATGACCTGAGCGCTTGTGATTGTTATCAGCCTGTCCCATTGCAAAAGCCTTCCATACTTGGATTTGAATCTACATTTTTTCCTTACTATACACTACTTTTGGAAATAAATGTAGCAGTGTTCTTACTGAAAATGTCATCTTTTCTTTTTTACATTCTCTATCAGTGATCATGATTAATGTGCTGTCTATTTTTGCCCTAGCTAATCAAAATCAGTAAGACATTTTTGTCAACCAATTTATGGATTGTCTTGTGCTTCTTTGGTAATGAGTGCTCTCTATTCCGTAAGCTTGGGATACATTTGATTCAGTCTAAAATCAACCATAACTGTCTTTTATCTTCATTGTCTTAGATCTTTATTCTGCATACTATGGTCACCATGGAGAGAACTTGCATGCACCAAAGATGAAAAATAAGGGTCAATGCGCAAGGGCTCAGCCTAAAATGAACTCGGTCAGAAGTTACTAAGGCATTGAATTTTACATACCATTAATTCTTTAACTTCGACTGACATGTATATCCGCTGCATAAATGTGCCTTGCCTCCCCAGTGACTGATAAATCCGCTTGTAAACAGCACTACTACTCCCAGTGACTGATATATCCGCTTGCTGGTTATGCTCCCTGTAGCCTGGTGACGGATAGATCCGCACTCTATGTTCATGTTGCAATCGGTCTTATTGGTCAATAATTGAAAGTAAAAGGACATTCAATCAATCAAAATAGAGTTAACAAATGATTGTTCTTACTAAATCCGGGGATTTTTTACAATTTTGTACCACGTGTTAGTTAATACATGTGTTTGTAGTTGACAGAGGGAACAATGGGTTTTGCTTACGCTAGCGATCGAGAATCCAAATTTTCAGGTTTTTCCAAGGACGAACTTAACAATATTAAATTAAGAAGTGTTGGTAGTGACATTCAACTATCTTCTTTGTCAAGTCGGTCCGAAATTGAGACAGAATCTGATGAAGAAGACAGCCAAGTATGGACAAGAGAGCCACGTGCTCCAAAAGTCAGTGTTTACCGAAAGTGTCGGCCCAACTTTCGTTTAGATGAGGGGAAGAAAGAAATAGAAAAACAGTGCAATGTCTGTCTGTGTATAAAGCATAACTGATTCTATAAATACCTTGCAGAACTTAAGAAGTAGTAGAACATAGTGACTAGTTAAACATTTTTTAGTAATTACATGTATATATTTGACCAATATCTTTGTATAAAAGACCGACATAAATTTTAGTGTTTACAAATAGTGTTTTGTGTTCTATTCATGGATTTTATACCAATCTTGTGGATGTCAGCAGGATAAAATAATAAAACAGATGCAAGGTAGTTATAGCTTTTATATATGGATGGTTTTAGTCTATAAATCAGTCTATTATACAGAAAATAACTAAAACAATTAGGCCATATCCCCAAATCATCAGCTAAAAAGTTATCATTTGTCTGCAGCAGCATCAGGCTCTGGTAGTCAGCCCCCAAATCAGCTGCAGTAGTGACCCCAGCAACTAGGCATAGCAGTGAGCCACTACAGTAGCACCAGAAGTTAAAGAGTTAAAAAAGCATTGTTTCTATAAATCCAATGAAAATATTAGTGAATTCTTCCATGTTGTGTTTCCAGACAGCTGCATAGCTCATGAGTTTCATGTGAAGAAAGAAAAATGTCACATATATGCGTGTTTGGTATTGAGAATACTTTAATACTTTACTTCTGTCCAAAATAAAGGGCCCATTTGTGGTTCTCTGTGATGAATGTCTTGACACCAGACACGTTCATGTGAGATCTTAGGACATTGAAACACAATATTTCATCAACAGAGATGGTGATGTGCAGGGTCTGAAAATTATGGTGGTCGGGGACCGATTTGTTTTAGCTGTGGACCAGTCATGTTGGACTAGCCTGTTGGACTTTTAATATTTCTTACTTGTTCCTTTAAATTGAAGAAAATGTGCTTTTTAATCATCCGAAAAGAATCATAAAAGTGCACTAATGCAAGCGGAAGTTGATCGATAGTCAGAGACTGGTATTGGAAATTGGAAAATTTAATGCAGATCACCAGTCTATGCTTGATCTTCGTCAATCAAACGTTGGTCTGTTCTCAACCATAGCTAAAGCTAAGCATCAACAGTATTGGCTTACTGTATGTTCCATATGGATGACGATGGATTTACAAGCAGGTGGCAAGAATCAATCACATGGAATTCATCTGCAGAAGACATGTTGCACTGCAGGACCTCAAACGCCCCAGGTCCAAAAAGGACACAGAAACTATAAAAAAAAAAAACATATTTGGACTTTCCAGGATCATAGGAAAAAGTCCTGGCCATGCTGGGTTGAGTATGATGAAAAGAGGTTGCTTAAGTTTTGTTCAGCATGCAGGCCATTACCTCCTATTACCGCATTACTACTTAGAAAACTTGCCCCAAAAAAGTTTCAGTATACTCACTTTTTTCCTTTTTATCGTACTGCATCAGTAATCAATGTGAGACATTTATCGAGGTGAATGGTTTTTAATTCCAATCAACTGGTCTGCCAAAGTGCTGGGTATTCTGAGGTGACTGCTGACGGGATGTACTCTAAAGAGAATGTCATATTGCTGCGGCAATTGAGAAATACAGTGACTGTCGATAGTATGGTATCAAAGTCAACACATTTTTTAAAAATTGGGAAATGTTTTTGTAAAGGCAACACATTTAATAACAAATTTCAAACTTAAATTCATAAATTTTATAAAGATCTTTGCATGCCAGAGTAGTAGTAGATTCATTAAATAAATAATATATATGATATTGTTATATTATATTACACGGCATATTTGTAGTTAACCACAATCCCTGTAAACTTAAATTGTATACCCCATGTCTACAAAGCACCTTTTATGAATTTGAAGGGATGACAGAGTTCATTAACTTGCCGTTATACTACGGATCTAAGAATCCACACTGAAACGAAACTCACAAGTTTGACAATACAACCTTTTAATGGGCCACCACAAATTAGATAACAGTTTTTTATTGAATAGCTTTAGTCATGTGACCAATTCAGCTTGTATTGTTTAATTGTGAAGCAGACGACTTGTTGACATTGTGCTCTGCATGATTTCATGAATGAAAAGTATTTTAAGAAAAGGGATTGGAACTGGATATGGTATGAATGGGATTTGATCACTGAACGTTTATAAGTCAACTCGACCACCCCTTTTTAGGGCTGCGAAAAGCTAATTTCTCTTTGACCCTCCTACAGGTCATGGTGTATTTTGCGTGTGAGATCTGTCTGAAGTGGTGACTTGTTGTCAGTGAGTTGCACTTTGGAAAAATAAACAAGCCAAACTGGATGGATATATAGAAAGATAGATAGAAAAAAATAATGAAAAAACCAGTGTCAAATGTAATTTTTTTATTGAGTGGAATATGTCACAAATAAATTGACAACTTGCATTTTATTCACCTTCGTGTCATAAAATCGATAATAATCCATAATGCTTGACATTTTAAATGCATTTATATGATAAATCCATGAATTCTATTATAGGTCACATCCTGGTATAAAAATAGTAGCCCAGAATGATCCAATTCACAATATCATGTAATATTCCACACGTCTTGAAAATAAACAATGAAGTCCACATTTTTGTGATTCACAGTATCCTATAAATGACACCATCTGTTGTCATCTGGTACAAAACCCAATAATTCATCCTCATTGTCTGAGTGACTAAATAAAGTTCTGAAATCCTCCATCGTCATCTAATCATTATAAATATTGTCTGACTACAATTCCTCATCTTTACTGTCATATGTGGGTGCTTATGTGGAGACTGCGGTTGGGCTGTGCAAGTGACACTTTGATCATACAGTCTGTGAAATCTATTAAATGATGCAACTGAACAGGTGTCAATTGTGCACCAAGATCACATGGAGTTCCAATAACCACCCTGTTACTTTGCATGGAACAAGTATCAGATTTGTGGCTTGGTCAAAGGGTTGTCACGTGGGAAAACAACTAGGGTGTGGCCTTTACACGCTAAAGGATTATGGTCAGATGCACACAGGATGTTGTAGAACTTTACTTGGCACCAAGCAAGTATCAAATTCACAGCTCGATCAAAAGGATTGTCAACTTGAAAACAAAATCAGCCCACGTGCACTGGCAGATTACTTGGGAATTACATCTGGCTAATGGAAAAGGAAAAAGAAATTTTAAAAAAACTTTTATTGCATCAAACACCGTGTTTATACAGCAAAGCATAAAATATAATACAAGTACAAGTTGTTCGGACTTGCATGATAATAGGGCATGCTACTGTTGAAGATACAGATATTTCTGGCTGGCAAGTTTGAATCACTTAAATATTTATGAGATGATCCAAATTAGCATGGAATCGACCAGCAGTTTACTGAAGTTTTCTGGCATAATGCAGAGCCAAATTAAACAGGACTTTGGTCACTTAATGATAAATATTGGATCCTGTGGATTTCATATCAGTACATAATGTCTTAATATCAGGTGGAATAACAACGGAATGGGGAATTTCTTCACTCCTGGGCAGTTTGTATTGCTAGTTTAAGGATTCCCCAAGTAGGAAGTGTAGACTACATAAAAGTTGCAGGATCATCTGTGATACAACTAAAAAATTTTGATCAGTGGTGTTTAGAAAATGTCCTAGTGTGTCAACGAGCCCTACTGCTATGTGGTTCTGTGGAGCAGAATTGAAGAACAATAATTCAAAAAAAATAAAACCCACTAACAGATCCTAAACCATTGCAAGTGGAGCAGTGAAAGACAAGCTCATTTGTATAAATTGGATTTTTTTGTTAAATTGCATCAGTATTGTAGCCCTTTTGTCCATTTATCAGACATTTATCAGACTGACAGACCACTGGTTCCATCATTAGCATCTGATTTGTCTGCAGTAATTAAATGCATTATGAGGAAATTTATTAAGCCTGAGGTATTGGATCGGGCAGCTTAAGCTGAAAGCTTGCTTAGCATAGACTTCGAGAAGGAAAATTATGCGAGTTACATGATGGGGCAACTTAAGCCGAAAGCTTGCTTAGCTTAGATGTAGTGGAGAATGAAAATAATGTGAGTTTCACGAAAATTGACATTGGATTGGAAGCAGAATGGAAGCTCAAAAGTGTTATGCCACTGACCAGTGTTATACCTTGAGTGTGGGATCGCTGGTTTTTGCAAGTTTTTGCCCTATGCCCCCAAGTTTTGACCCCTGTATCATGTATGCCCACTGGGCATGTTTGTCATGAGGAAAAAATATAAAATACACCTACTACTTTCCTTTAGTGCACGTTCATCCACATTTATGTTTGGTGCTTGCAATGGTCAGAAGCACTAAAGGCAATTAAAGCTGTAAGGCAGTTAACATCCACATCTATGTTTGGTACTAGCAATGGCCAGAGGCACTAAAGGCAATTAAAGCTGTAAGACAATTAACATCCATTTTGAAACAACATATTTGGCAATCAAAACATTCAAGGTTTGCAGTAGTTTTCCAAATGTAGAATGTCGTTGTCGGCCACTAGTGTAATGTATTTTCGAGGTCGATGTTGCATCTACAGTGATGAAGATTTAAGTTAATTTTAAGTCGATATAATGCCAAATGGGATTAAATTTATGCAAATACACAATTTGCCATTGAATCATATATATTCTTAATTTGAAAATATAAATAATTAAAAAACTATTGAGATATTATAACAAATGCTGGTAGGTAATGATTGAACACTAAAGTTAAATAGAGCAAGATCCGGAATGGAAAATTCCATGGTGCAGCTCATTTCAGGCGGACCAGATATTCAAACATGTTAATGTTTTCATGAGCGAGTTGAGCACTTGATAAAACATTTATTACAATAATGCAAGTGTCCAAGGAAAAGATGATAGTACAGCGCAGATAAAAAAGTCAAGGTGGCAAAACTGTCAAAGCAAATAAGAATACCCAACTCTTTCAGCAGCACTAGCACATTAAGTACTAGCAGCTATTTTCCTTTGTCCCTTTAAAATGTGTGTTACCCAAATTTGGAGGACAAGAAACACATTGTCCCCAGTCCTTGGGATACTAAGTGATACACTGACTGACAAGAGAGTTATGGGGTATAGACTACAATATAAAGCTTCCTGAATGGTTAGAAATCTGGGTATACTAACTCCAAAAGAAATGCTTAGAGATAAGAATCGAGGAAAGACTAAAGAGTTTTGCAGCAAAGAGAGTTGGGGGAAAAAAAAGCTGAACTAATCCTCCAGCAATATGACAAGTTTCTTGATAGTATCCCAGTAAGGGCTGTTCCAGTAAAATATACTTGTGATCCAGGAAAGGCACTTTTAATGTGGAGTAGTCACCCATAGATGCAATTTAGAATTTTGTATTGTTTTCATATGCACTCCTTGAGTAATCAGAGTATACTGGCATTTATTTTGTATTGTTTTCATATGCACTCCTTGAGTAATCAGAGTATACTGGCATTTATTTTGTATTGTTTTCATATGCACTCCTTGAGTAATCAGAGTATACTGGCATTTATTTTGTATTGTTTTCATATGCACTCCTTGAGTAATCAGAGTATACTGGCATTTATTTTGTATTGTTTTCATATGCACTCCTTGAGTAATCAGAGTATACTGGCATTTATTTTGTATTGTTTTCATATGCACTCCTTGAGTAATCAGAGTATACTGGCATTTATTTTGTAAAAAGTCCCTTTGCTTGTACCATATAATGTTCAAACGGAACAGCCTTAATTGGTTATGATCATTTTCAGGTTTTGATCAGTACAATATAATGTTCAAACGGAACAGCCTTAATTGGTTATGATCATTTTCAGGTTTTGATCAGTACAAGGACTTGATGAATTTTGTGTGAAGCGTACGTCAGATCCTAAGTTTGAAAAGTTGCTTCAGACTGCTTAACCCCTGTTAGTACTGTTTCATGGTCAGTTCACAGTTTAGTGGGATTTTTCAGTCTACAAGGAAATAGAATATGAAAATATAAATGTATGTATGTAGTAGTGTTTTATGGCACCTCAGCACAATAGTGGTAAAGTTCGAAAATATGAAAGCGTAAACAGTAACAGCACAGAATTACATGACCATTAATTACAAATCAGCTTTTGGTCAGTGCTGCAGGAGCCAGACAGAAGTATGAGGTTTACTTGAATAAGCAGAGACAAAAGAAAAAGATAGAACACAAAGGAAAAATGAAAATTCATTCTGGATGAGATAGAAGAGCTAAAAAAAAGAGAGAAGAAGCCAGACTGATTGGAATACGAGTTCCTTTCTAAAAATGTAGATCTGTCGGTTAAAATAGAAAACATCAAAGCTTGAAATCCTGGCACAGGCTAATGCCAACATAAAAAGAGCATAAGAGAAACTTGGTAAGCAAGAAGAACTTTTCAAACAACTTGATCAAAAAAGTGGAAAAGCTTAAGTAATAGTTGGCTCGTGTATCATTGGTAGAGTTGGAATACAAGACATAAGAAACCTGTTTGACTTCTGTTTGTACTATACATGTATTACTTAAAAAGGGTTGGGTACAACTGCTGGACTTGTGTTTGTACTGTACATGTATTACTTAAAAAGGGTTAGGTACAACTGATGGACTTCCGTTTGTACTGTACACGTATTACTTAAAAAGGGTTGGGTACAACTGAAGGACTTCTGTTTGTATTGTACACGTATTACTTAAAAAGGGTTGGGTACAACTGCTGGACTTCTGTTTGTACTGTACACGTATTACTTAAAAAGGGTTGGTACAACTGCTGGACTTCTGTTTGTATTGTACACGTATTACTTAAAAAGGGTTAGGTACAACTGTTGGACTTCTGTTTGTATTGTACACGTATTACTTAAAAAGGGTTAGGTACAACTGATGGACTTCTGTTTGTACTGTACACGTATTACTTAAAAAGGGTTAGGTACAACTGTTGGACTTCTGTTTGTATTGTACACGTATTACTTAAAAAGGGTTAGGTACAACTGTGGACTTCTGTTTGTATTGTACACGTATTACTTAAAATGGGTTAGGTACAACTGATGGACTTCTGTTTGTATTGTACACGTATTACTTAAAATGGGTTAGGTACAACTGCTGGACTTCTGTTTGTACTGTACATGTATTACTTTAAAAGGGTTAGGTACAACTGCTGGACTTGTGTTTGTACTGTACATGTATTACTTTAAAAGGGTTAGGTACAACTGTTGGACTTTTGTTTGTATTGTACACGTATTACTTAAAAAGGGTTGGGTACAACTGCTGGACTTCTGTTTGTACTGTACACGTATTACTTAAAAAGGGTTGGTACAACTGCTGGACTTCTGTTTGTATTGTACACGTATTACTTAAAAAGGGTTAGGTACAACTGTTGGACTTCTGTTTGTATTGTACACGTATTACTTAAAAAGGGTTGGGTACAACTGATGGACTTCTGTTTGTACTGTACACGTATTACTTAAAAAGGGTTAGGTACAACTGTTGGACTTCTGTTTGTATTGTACATGTATTACTTAAAAAGGGGTAGGTACAACTGTGGACTTCTGTTTGTATTGTACACGTATTACTTAAAAAGGGTTAGGTACAACTGATGGACTTCTGTTTGTACTGTACACGTATTACTTAAAATGGGTTAGGTACAACTGCTGGACCTCTGTTTGTACTGTACATGTATTACTTTAAAAGGGTTAGGTACAACTGCTGGACTTGTGTTTGTACTGTACATGTATTACTTTAAAAGGGTTGGGTACAACTGCTGGACTTGTGTTTGTACTGTACATGTATTACTTTAAAAGGGTTAGGTACAACTGCTGGACTTGTGTTTGTACTATACATGTATTACTTAAAAAGGGTTACGTACAACTGTTGGACTTGTGTTTGTACTGTACATGTATTACTTAAAAAGGGTTACGTACAACTGTTGGACTTGTGTTTGTACTGTACATGTATTACTTAAAAAGGGTTACGTACAACTGTTGGACTTGTGTTTGTACTGTACATGTATTACTTAAAAAAGGTTAGGTACAACTGTTGGAAAATTGTCTACAGTCCTTGTGGGCATTTTAGACATATATAATAGCGCTTAAAAATTAAAACTTCGCCCTAGAAAAACCCTTATTTTTCTGATGAAATGTTGGTATAAACCATGATGCATCTTGCTGTGTTCTACATCCTTCTGACCTACATTTTTCAGGTTTATAAACTTTGTTGATATTTGGCATTAAAAGTTCATTTATTGGGTGCTGTTCATGTTCCAATCATGAAATTTGATAATTGGATACATTTCTGTTACTACTAAATCCTTAAAATCAAAGAAGGCCACTGTGACTTGTATTTTATGCTTTATAACTTGGTTAAGTATTTGTATTGTAGATCACATAGATTCATCCATGCTAGACCTATACATAACCTAGCTTAGTGAAAAGGCCCTTTTTGACCATTGCGGTTGGAAGTAGGAATAAATATATTTATTCAGTTGAAAACTTTCCATATTAATAACTGTGCATTTGTATATTGAGAGATGTTTCCTTCCGTAGGCTAATTGTGTATTGTGCATGTGAATGAGTATAAAAATCAAATCAGTGGATTGCATGCTGCATGCTTTTCATGTGAGGCCTGGCATTTAGTGGCTAATGAAAGTAATTATTGATGCATGAAGTATGTTTGTGCTGCTGGCTGTCAAGCCAAGGTTACTTGAAGCCTGTGATTTTCACAAGTAAAATCTGGCTTCAAGGTGGACAACATTAGTCTCTAGTTTTTATCAACTCGTTATAAATTATAATACCTCTTGTGATGTCATAGAAAAGAATGCTCTTTTGTATTTTTGTAGGTCTTTTATGCCTTGTCACAGTAGCTACAAAAAAATAGCTGCTATGTAGGTGTGTAGGTAGGTGGATTCATAGTACGTCAGCACAAGAGTTGCTATATAGTACTGATTTAAACTTTAAATTTTAAATTTTAAAATTATTAGAAATTCATATGTAATATAAAATAATGCCAAAAATCTTTAGTTAGAAAAGGGGACATGATCACTTTACTCTGGATTTATTTTCTGCATAACATTTACAATGGCTACTATAAAAGTAGAGGGGAGCTATGTAATCATTGATAAGTGTTCCTGCTAGAAAGAAATAGAGGGGCACCCCGTCCATCTGCCCCCTTAAGTGTTTGCCTCTGCCTCATCTGCCCCCTACAGTGCACCCCTTTGCCTTGTTGAACTGCACAATTAGCATCTTCATAAATGCTGTCATTTTCACTTAACTCGTTAGGTAAATTTGTTGTTTTCATTGTTGTTCAAACTTGAATTACTTGCTTAATTGATTGCCAATCACATTCTACTCAGATTAACTCATTCGGTCCCGATCCCGCCTGTAGGCGTGATCCGGTTTCTGCATTCAATGGCCGATCCCGCCTGTAGTCGTGGTTTGTTTTCTGCATTCAGTGGCCGATCCCGTCTACAGTCGTGGTGAATGTGTGTTAGTAACAATGTCTCTTATTGGTTACAATTGGGGTTTTTCCAAGAACCTGACGATATTAAACCAATCAGAAATGATTTTACTTTCGTTTGTGTAAATTTGAATTATTCATAAGCCAAGGTTACTAATTGAGAGCAGTTTTACTACACGTGTTTCATTAATGAAAAATCGTAAACAATGGCGGACTTAAGAGTGATATTTGATGAGAGCGAAAACGAGGAATTATTCGGGTTTGATCTCGAAAATATTGAACAAGCAGAGAAAAGATATGTTCGGCAGTTGGATATTTTATGAGATTTAGACTCGGACATTGAAGTTTCAGAGATTGAATCGTCAGAAGAAGAGGATGCTGATAGCGACGACGATACAGTTCTTGTGGATCTGTAAACTGGAACGATCATCTTCGGTCTGTCCAAATCGATGATTTTAGTGGACAAATAGCTTAAAAAATACATGACTGTGTAGACAAATTTATTTGGAACAATTGGTGAAAATTTCATGGATTTTTATTGGGTATAAGAAGGGAAATTAAGGTAAGAATGAATACATGTGCATGATGTTTACAAAATTTTCTAAATAGGTAAAAACTCTCTGGGGCACAAGCAGCTAGAAACAGCTTAGTGCTGCTGGGGCATAGCAGCAGTGCTACTGATAACAGTGCTGGGGCTGAATGAGTTAAACACCAAGTTGAGGGTACATGTTAGCCAGAGCATAACTTTAACATCAGAGGTGTTACTGCAAGCAGTGTGATTTAGAAGCATCCATCTTGTTAAAGTTTGCTAACCTCAAAGATGACTTTGTTCTTTCTGACACGTTAAATGATAAGCATCAAAGATGACTTTGTTTGTTTTTTCTGACACGTTAAATGATAAGTACAGTGGTCCCCCTCTTATAAGGCCACCCCTTCTGCAGCAGAAAAGTGGCCTTATAAGAGGGGTGGCCTTTCTAGAGGGGGATCACACAGTTGTGAGTAATAACTACATATAAAGTATGAAAGGTGTAACTAATTTTTATATATTTAATATTTTCGTTTAAAAATCACAGGAATATTAATATCAATGTTATTTTTTTAAAAATATGAATAATCATCAATCGTGACACAAAAACCATCTTGTCTGTAAATTCTGGGTACAAACATTTGGTTGTAACTATCCCTGTACGTCTGGCGATTCAGTCTTCCCACTCACTGCAGTTGAATGTATATTGACATTGTTTATTTGAATCTTTCTGACATCAAATTTCTCAGTAGTGATCAAAGGACCCTCCCTCTTTTCATTTAGTCTAATAGCTTTCACTTATTGGTCTAAACTGAGAATGTCTGATGACATTTTGCGACGACTTATTCCTACGTGGGCAATATGTAGTTATCACACGAGATGCACAGTGTTTACAAAGGAAGTGAGCTTGTCACGTGATCAACATTTTTTTTCTTTTTTCTTTAGTCTGGTACCCGGTTATTTACATTTCATAATCTAAAAGAGGGAAGACCAGAAAGTGACAAAAGCTAACATCTGAGGAACACATGGCAGTAAGGATAATCACATTACTTACCTCTTTGTATGGATTAAAGTTACTTTATTGGCATGTTGGAACAAAATGTCAGTGTGTTGAGTTGAGAAATTAACAAAAATTAACGAGATTTTAATCTGCAAAACAACCATTATGTGACTGCTTGCGAGGGGTAAATTTGGTGGCCGCTGGTCCGGGTGGCCATTCAAGAGGCGGACCACTGTAAAACTAATTTTTATTATGTAATACTGACACATTATTATTTTGCTTCCAATTTCCCTGGTGCTAGTCTCCAGTCCAACTTGAATTCTCTGCTCCAATTAATAACTGGAGTCTTAGCAATGACTCTAATCAAAAGTGTTCCAACCAGAAATTTCTTACGCCAGGAGGGGGGGGGGGGGGTGAGGAGGAGGAGAGGTAAGGGCACTTTTTTTTCTTTTCAGAATGGGACCTTTATCAAGAGTCACACTGTTATAATGATATTTATAATTTCAGAATGAAAATTTACATCGATTTGTTCTTCTCAGATTGTAATAAAACAAGTAGAATTTTTATGTGAAAAAAAGCAAATCAAATCTAACATTGTGGACAGATATGCATTTTTTAATAATCAAGATAAACAAAATGGCAAGTATACAAAGTACATTGTGTACAGTGGACTGATTACTTTGTACACATAATCATTAAATGACAACCTGCCATGATAATCAGGTAGATATTAAAATTGGGTCGGCAATACAACAGTGTTGATTCCCAGAACTGTAGGAAGTCTGCTTCATATAGTTTGTCGTAACTGAAATAAAATAATTAGGTACACATCTAAAAAGATTTGTAATGGATTGATTAACAATAATAATAACTATAAAGTAATTATTAACATTTATTAGGAAATAAAGAAAATAGTCCAGCTCAAATTAATTTTCTACATCCACCAATTTACATGATTACTTGTATACATGGCGACAGTGTATCAGTTCTTGTGGTAATCAATTTAAGATCCTACATGAAGGGTTTATTTACCACTATAAAATTCTTATGAAATATTTAATTTTATTAGTAGATTTCTGCAAGTTTTCTGCTCTGTCAATTGTTCATGTGATATATACGGTAAAGAAGGCTAGCAAGTATTGCTTGTATATTGCAGCTTCCTTCCAACAGTGATAGGACAAAAAAAATAGAAAGTGTCAATACATGGCATGCCTGTGTGTACTGTAAACAGTGTTCTAACCATGTAGTTGTTACATTTGTTACATGTATCAGATGTGCAAGAGGGAGCTTATAAGAATGACAATTTGCCTGAAGTATTTACTCCAAAACTAAATTAAACATGCAAAACTAGTACTACTACATCTTTAAGATCAAAAAAACAAAACAAAGGTAGGATGGATGAGGCACCTTTGTTACCAATGATAAATAAGGAAAAGCTGTACATAAGAGGCTGGTGTCATTGCTTACAATTTACCTATAAATAATTTAGGTACCATATACAGGGTTCATACAGATCAGGAGAGAACTGAAATTCAACGACTTTTTAATGGCCAGTTTTCAAAGACTACTATAAGTATCAAGTATCAAGTGTTCTGCTTCCAGTTACTAATTTAAATACAAGAAACAAAAGCAAAAACGATAAAGATATAAATAAATGTAATCAAATATGAAAGGCAAACTGCTTACCTGGAAGAGCTGTTGCCCAAAAAGGAGGTTATTGAATGGTTGTGCTTTGCAACTTTTGTCTGGTTTTCAAGCTGGAAACTTCAATGTTTTTCACTCGGCATGATTGCACAAAAGGTGTAAATTCCTCGAAACGTTATGAAATGTAGTTGCATTTGGGTTTTTATTTTAAAAAAGAGGCTTATGCTCAGCGTATTTAGGCTTTGATACTTATTATTTAAAGTGTCAGGAAGAACAAAGAAAGTCATCTTTGATACTTATTATTTAACGTGTCGGAAAGAACAAG
This sequence comes from Margaritifera margaritifera, assembly GCA_029931535.1. Taxonomy (NCBI): domain Eukaryota; kingdom Metazoa; phylum Mollusca; class Bivalvia; order Unionida; family Margaritiferidae; genus Margaritifera; species Margaritifera margaritifera. The sequence goes on along the minus strand of JAQPZY010001507.1, from coordinate 1,013,124 downwards.
CAAAGTCATCTTTGATACTCATCATTTAACGTGTCCGAAAGAACAAGCAAAGTCATCTTTGATACTTATCATATAACGTGTCAGAAAGAACAAGCAAAGTCATCTTTGATACTTATCATTTAACGTGTCAGAAAGAAATAGTCACCTTTGATACAGTGGCCCCCCTCTTGAATGCCCCCCCCCCCCCCCAACCAGTAGCCACCTGCTTGATACGGCCACAATCGCTTGGCACCGACAAGTTTGTGTTCAAAAGTACCCTCAAGCATGGCTACCCCTCTAACGTGACCAGCGGCCGGCATTATAGTGCAAAAACGATCAAATTTACCCCTCGCAAGCAGCCACATAATGGTTGTTTACAGATTGAAATCTCACTAATATTTGTTAATTTCTCAACTCAACACATTGACATTTGTTCCAACATGCCGATAAAGTAACTTTAATCCATATAAAGAGGTAAGTAATGCGATTATCCTTACTGCCATGTGTTCCTCAGATGTTAACTTTTGTCACTTTGATAATTACTGGCTATTATTACCACCGACAATTGTCAAGATGACTAAAGCTAACTGCTGCGAAACACAGTATTGTTTAGCTCAAGTCAGCATGACATCCGGTCGCCAGATAGTAAAATGGTATGTTTTACTGGCTTCCCTGTCTTAGATTATGAAATGTACATAACCGGGTAGCAGACTGTAGAGAGGGAAAAAAAAGTCGATCACGTTACAGACTCGCTTCCGTTGTAAACACTGTGCCTCTCGTGTGATTGCCCGCAAAGGAATAAGTTGTCGCAAAATATCGTCAGACATTCTCAGTTTAGAACTAAAAAAGTGAAAGCAATTAGATTAAACGAAAAGAGAGAGAGTCTTTTGATCACTACTGAGAATTTTATGTCAGAAAGATTCAAATAAACATTGTCAATATACATTCAACTGCATTGAGTGGGAAGACGGAATCGACGGATGTACAGGAATAGTTACAACCAAATGTTTGTGCCCAGAATTAACTGACCACGATTCATGATTATTCATATTTGTTTTAAAGTATTAGTTTTAGCACATTAAGTCCTTAACCAGATAATATTCCTGTGATTTTTAAATGAAAATATGAAATATATAAAAATTAGTTACATCTTTTATACTTTATATGTAGTTATTACTCACAACTGTGTGATCCCCCTCTAGAAAGGCCACCCCTCTTATAAGGCCACTTTTCTGCTGCAGAAGGGGTGGCCTTATAAGAGGGGGACCACTGTATCCCCAAACTACATTGTACCCTCAAACTACATTTTAATAACCACTCAGACTCATCTGTAGAACTTGTCTCCATAAGCAAGGGGTCTTTAATATACAGGTAAATGTGCATGGGTAAACAGAAAAGGATTTGTAAAACTTTGCCTTTATGTTGAGGTGTTTGCTTTGTTCAGGTAATCACTATAAACTATAATAGATTTTGACTTTGTAAATACTTCCAATATATCTGTAAATGGTATTTCTATTACAGATCACTGAGGTTTACACCCCACGAAAAACTGATGATGTTAAGATCCGGATTACCATTACCCTGACTAATGAATTGCCACCCAACTCCCCACAGTGCCTTCAGGTGTATAATATTATCTTCAGACGGTAAGTTGATGTTGCAGCATCAGTATTGTGCATTTTATTTACAGTTGTGATGGGAAACATTCACTTGTATGTAATCTCTAGATCACAGGTACTTGTAATCAACCACACAGTAGAAAAATGTGCGTTTGGTTATTCAGTTTCTGCTAGGTAAACAAACGCTCACTTTAATGTAATATTTGGATTAAGACTGACATCATTCACTACAGTTAAATAGATATATCCTGTCTTGGTTTTATTCCTTGGCCATATTCTGTAGAGAGAAGGGGGTGGAATTTGGGGTTACCCATGTCTTCCAAACATGTCTGTTGGTCAAAAATTTTGTTTACACTGAATAACTTTAAAATGACTGAATAGATTGAAACTGAATATGGCTTCATATTGAAAAGATCTAGCTCATATTTAATCAGTTGATCATGAAATGTTTCAAAAAAGTTTTGTATTGGCAGTACTCAGCTTTAAATGTTTGTTAGGTTGCTTGCCTGTTTTCTTTCTCCGTATCCTTTTGATGTTTGCTTCACTTGATCTTTTATCTGGTCATAATTATATAAAAAATATTGTAATCACTGAATAATTAGGAAATGTTTTGCGTTATGTAGGATGAAGAGAATTCATACAATCAAATGGTTGATTTTACCCAGTGAAACGAAATGGAATGTAGTATGATTGCATGCATAATGAAAAAATAAAATGCAGAACATGTGCAAATTAAATGATTACTTCATTTTGAAGAAGACTGAGAAAACACATGAGGTTGAACAATGAATGATAGACAAAAATGGAATAAGGCGATGCATTTCAAATGTATATTTTCAAATGACCTTTAAGTTTCAGCGATATAAAGCCATGAAAATCCAGGATCACATTCTTTACAGACATTTTTTCACCCTTTACAAGCTGTGGCATTGTTCTTGTTGAGGCAGATGTATAATGACCGCCATTGAAATGATAATATTCATCACCAATGGTTGTATCTGTCTTTATTTGAACAGAATAAAATATCAAGATAACATTTTTCCGGCATAATTAAATTTGTACGCTTGTTGCAGTTGTGGTTATATTTTAATTTATCGTGCATGCAGTGATGTCCATTGTATTTTATGCATTGCTGTTTTATTAAAGTACACTTTTAATAAGATGCAAAGATATGGTTCTCTCCCCATTACGGTCTCAACAACAGAAAAACCAACTTTGGTAAATGCATTTCCATTTTATTCCAAAAGAGTGAAAATGAAAGGAAATTATGGTTGAAAGTGATAAATGCAAAATCTTAACGCATTTCTCAGATCATAGATGAAAAACGACAAGTCCAGAAAAGAGTTGTAAAAATGACTGTGGACAAAATGCAATAAGAATGCAAATTAATTGCAGATTTGGTAAAATTACCCATTTTATAGTCCGTTCATAAATCTGAAAGAAACCGTTCTTTGTTTAGGCTGTCCTTTTTTTAATATATATTTATTAGAAGTTCATGTAACATAGCTGTTTTTTTGCAACTCGTTCATAGCATTCTTTGATAATTTGATGCATTTTTATTGTTGCAGAGTTCTGGCTATGGTTGACATGAAACAGATCGGAAGAAATTATTATAATCCATCTCTTGCCATCAGCATCCCACAGCACAAGTAAGTAATACACACTGGATCAATCTCTTGCCATCAGCATCCCACAGCACAAGTAAGTAATACACACTTGATACATCTCTTGCCATCAGCATCCCATAGCACAAGTAAGTAATATACACTGGATCCATCTCTTTTGCTTCAGCATCCCACAATAAAAGTAAGTAATACACACTGGATCCATCTCTTGCCATCAACATCCCACAGCAAAAACACACTGGATCCATCTCTTGCCATCAGCATCCCACAGCACATGTAAGCAATACACACTGGATCCATCTCTTGCCATCAGCATCCCACAGCACAAGTAAGTAATACACACTGGATCCATCTCTTGCCATCAACATCCCACAGCACAAGTAAGTAATACACACTGGATACATCTCTTGCCATCAACATCCCACAGCACAAGTAAGTGATACACACAAAATGTATAATTTTTCATATGCCTTTAGGATTTGGAGCAGAGTGCACAATGTAGAGGTACCTGAAAATGCTACTACATACATAAATATCCTGGGTTTTTTGCAATTCTTTATATTTAATTTTTTTAAAAACTTTATTTATAATTATCGCTTTTTAGGCAGTATTGTGCTGTTAAACCATACAACTACTGTAGTTCATCTCCTTTATGCATTTGAGATTGGTAGTGTTTGGCATTACCTCTGTATCAAGGGTGAAGGTTTGCCAGTCAAAATGATCCATCTCTTGCCATCAGCAGAGATGTTGACGGGGCACGTGAATCACTTAAAATTTTTGTACAAATTCACACACTTGGAGAGCAGTGATACGCAAAGTAGTTTAAAGTTGCACATATTAAAATGTACTCTGCGCAGTATGCAATTTTTATTAAACTGTTAACCCTTAAAGTGCTTGTCATGACATAAGTCACACCGCCGGTAGAGGTCTCGTAGCGCTGTCCTTTTTCAGGTAGGCAACTCATTACACATCTGGGTACTTCGGCTTGACGTGACTGGTTCATAAACTAAATTTGATTGGCACATTGGGCCCTGGAACAAGCATTCTGTTGTAGTTTGAAACTTGCATTCATCAAGGAAGTTGTACAAATGCTTATTTAAAATACGGGCTACCTAGAAAACCCAAAATGGCTGACTCCCAACATGGTTCATCTAAAGATGACGATTTCGTTTGGTAGATACTGGCTGATGATAGTGATGGTGAGACAATACAATATTTTATATAACATGCTATAAAATTCCCAATTTTTAGCTCTACTGTTCATAGACCAGATGAGCTTGTTGGATGGCCTGTTGTCCGACATATGTCCATCCGTTAGCACAAGTTTATTATCACTACTTCTCTTAAACTATTTGGAGGATTGCTATGAAACTTTACACATGCACATTCATCCCAAGGTCTAATTGGTCCTAAATGAAAATAATGCTGATCTGACAACCACAGCAGCCATATTCAAAATTTGTTTAATGCTACTTCTGATGAAAGGAAGGTCATATCAGCATGGGGTTTAATAAGGCCATTGCAGCTGCTATCTTGAAATTCTTTCATTATTCCTCCTGGATGGAAAGTCGTATCAACATAGTGTTTCCACCAGAAGACTTCCTATGATGTCCCGTTGGTACTAAATGAAAATGGCTCCAATCTGACATCCAGTATTGCTATCATGGCAACCATCTTGAAAGTCTTGCTATTGCTACTCGTAATAAATTGAAAGTTGTATTGACCTCGGGTTTTCACCAGAAGACTAATTATGATATCTTGTTGGTCCTGAAAGAAAATGGGGCCGATCTGAGCTCAAATATGACTGACACGATGAACATGCTGAAAATCTTGTCATTAATTCTTCTGATTGGATGGACATATCAACATGGGGTTTTCACAAAAGTTTTCTAATGGTGTCTAGTTTGTCCTACATGAAAATTGTGCTGATCTTACACCTAAAAATTGGTTACTACTGTGGCTAATTTGAAAATCTTGTCGTTCAAGACAGAGATGGTTTCAACACTCCGCAGTTAAAAGAAGAAATGGTTTTATCTTGAATTCCTGAAAATTCTTTATGGATAGCTTGTGTGTCAGTCATTGTAACAGACTCTTGTCTTTACTCTTATCTTTCTTCCATACAATCTGTCATAAATCCCTATAATATCTCTGTATTTTTGTGGGAGAAGCACATTCCAATTTTACAAAAAGAAATTCCCCCGTCCCCCAAAAGAAATGGATATTTTCAATGCAAAGGAGGAAGGAAGTAATAGTAATGGATATGTATGCAGGGGTAGACTTGTCTCAATTTATTTCTGGCCACTAGTGTCAGCTAAAGTTTGAAACTTATCCTTCCAGAAAATTTTGGGCAGTTAGATCTGATTTTCACTGACCTTCCTATAAGGGCAAACTACTGGCCCTCCAGTACATTTTGGCCAGTTCAGTGTGATTTTCACTGTCCTTCCTATAGGCATGTGTGCATAGGTATAGCGTGCAATCAGAGCCTCAGTGGCTATTTGGTTGCATGAATTGTCACAAGTATGGAATGTTGAGCAATGGGATTGAGTCTATCTTTGTTACTGGAGAAATGCTCAGTAAAATGTGCAGATAATGTAAATAGAGATGGATAGACTCCCATAAATTTTAAATTAATGGAACTCTTAAATGTATGACAGTGTTTGTTTTTTGTTTTAGTGTTGCATTTCAGAAGAAACAAAAAAACTTGTTAAGTACAGCAGAAAAAAACAATAATTGGCCAGCTGCATTGGCTGCATGAAATACTAGCTGGCCCAATAAAAAATCACTGTCCACAGGCTAGTAGGTCAGTGGCTAAGTGTATTGTTATTATTGATGTTGGCAAATTGTGTGTTAAAGTATTGTAAAATGTTGATAATATTAGGATGTTTACTCCATTTTTTAAAAATGATTTCCCTATAAAGCCCCATTTTCTTTTTATAAACCAGATACCCTTTAAAATCCCTTCAATTTGAAAAATATGGTGGGTATGCCACTAAAGGTTTTGTGAAAAATAATCCAACTCTACTTTTTAATAATAGAATTTTGTTTTACTTCTAGTTTGTGCAACAATATATGCTTCATTTAGATCTTTAATATTTGATATTTGTAGTGCATGCTTTTTGTAAATGAAAACAATCCATCACTTCCAATCAGTTTAATGCAATCACTGTCAAGGAATAGTGGTAGTTTAGTGGTTAGCATGCAGGATTTATGACCAAAAATGTGTGGGTTTGAATCCCACCATTAGATCAGTGTGGGTAGGCTATTGTGGTGTGTTATGAATTCTGTTCATGCATGGGAATCCTCCAATTGGATCAACACCTTTTACCCTCAGTTACAAAAATGAGTGAGAATGCTATTTCATTTCATCACTTCTTGCAGAAGAATACAAAAACATAAAATTGGAAAGGAAGATCCTTGGACTCTGACATAAGCTTTTGCTGTGCCTTTATCAAAAGTTCTTGCTCGACATGTTCTCGTTTCATCTAATTCAACTTCTGATGTTTGTCTTTTTTTTTGTGTATCATGTGCCTAGCTTCTCATTGAACTAATGTTGTTTTTTTTGTATGTACCCTGTTCCTAACTTATTGAACATTGCCAGTAAACTGCATGTTGTTTGCTTAGGTTGCAGGTGATGCCAGGGTTCGTCACATCCATCCTGCAGTACGAAAATGAGGTTCTGCTGAACTGCGACATCTCCCACAAGATCATCCGATCTGATTCGGTCCTGGACCTGATGTATGACATGTATCAGCGGAATCAAAATACATTCCATGATGATGCCATGCGCTCTCTGGTTGGATCAATTGTCTTGACGAGGTAAAGAACAAGATAACAGAAGGATTATCAAGTCATTGTTAGATCTATAAAACTACAAGACAACCTGTCAATATTGTTTCTTTCATTAATTCAAAATGAAGTTGAAACCACCAGGTGCAAAAACAACAGCAAATAAGATATACCTTCCAGGTAAAAAGTACAGGTTAGTATCCACTTTCATATTTCACTAATGGAACTATCCCCCTTTCATTAGCACACAGTGTTGATAAACTCTGTCATATTCAAGTAAATCACCAACCTGTAGTGATTTCACCGGGATTTTCTTCTTCCTGTTATTCACTCTGTTCCTAGTATAAGTCACCTCCTGATGTAGGGAAGTCAGCAGCTCCCATAAGAGAGGGTTCCATGGCTCTTTCTGGGGTATGGAAATCGCCAGAACTGACACTTCTTGGACAAAGGAAGTCAGCTACCATGAGGGAGGGATCCACAGTACTTACCGATGTAGGGAAGTCAACATTTCCCAGTCTTGCCATCCCATTGCAAGGGAAGTGAAGTCTTCTTTTCACTCAAGTAGACCAGCTTACAGAATGAGGGGTTCTCATTCGTTGGACTTGATTTTTCCAAATGGAGACTTCCCTATCAGTATTAATTGCTTCACCTATCATTGGCTGGTGACCGGGCTGCATCAAGTAATGGTCATAGGGTGTCACTCACTGGGGGCAGGTCATCAGGTAAGACCATAAGTACCAGTCTATTAGTGTCTGCCACTGGTCACCAAGTATTAGGCACCAAGTCATGACGACCAGTCTTCTTCACTATTTAACCTTTCAATCCTGGACTTTTGTGTGTTGATATCTGTCCCAGGAAGGGATTTGGGTCGTTTACTTCCTCTCCCCTCTCTTGCTCTATGTTCCCATTCAAGCCATACAATGCTTGGTGACATCCATAACATTGTGGTGAGTCAGCCATGTCTCCAGTTCCATCCATGACACCATGGATGACTTTCCCATGTCTACACTGGATCATAGACTCTTCCCTTCCCCTCTGGCTTCATTATCAAAAAAGAGAGTGGGCTGCCACTCGTCTCCTCTTTCATAGAGAGGGGATCATCAATTCCTTTCTCTGAGGAGAAAGGAAGAAGGTAATCAATCCTGTCTTCCCACACGCAGTGATCAGAGACAGGCCAATGAACCCACAACCATCAAATCCCCTTCTCGTGGGGGGTGGGGGTGGGGTGGAGAAGGAATAGTCTTGTCTCGAATTTTGGTACACCCGAACTAGTTCCCAGAAGACAGAGTTGCTTCAGGCTCTTCTCTTTTGGGGTCCCAATCTTTATCCCCTATGGTTGGGTGATGGAGGAGGAGGAGACAGTTTGGAATTTTGAAAAGTTGTTTACCAACCCCTTCCCCGAAATCCCTTGGGATCTTTCGACACTAGGATTCCAATTTGGAATCTAAATAGACCTTCTGTTGCTTCCACACTGATTAGGGAGTTAACGCAGAAGTTGTCAAAAGGCCAAGACACAGCCAGACAGCAGAAGGGGCTATCTGTCCCCTTTTCTTTGCTTTGGCCCCTGGTTTCCACCTCTAGTTACAGGGTCCATTCTTTCTGTTCTGTTGCTTCTCAGGTGGGGATATTGGCAGGAACCAAGACCTGTCTCTCCTTCAAGTCCCTTGAGACATTGTAATTCAAGACTTGTATGCTAGTTACTATAGTCTCCTCTGCTGATCTTTGTTTCTGCTGCCTCCAGTCTATTGAAAGAGGAATTGTTGTCTCTGCAGATAAGATTGAGGCCATTGCCAAGACATCAAGATGAGTGCTGTCAATATCCTTGGTACTTTCTGCCAAGCATCTGCACTTTCGTAAGGATGCTGTTTTGGAGACGTTAAAGAACTTTACTGGAGTACAGTAAAAACCTTATGCGGGCCACCCTGATTGATGTGGAGATTTAATATGGTGGGCTAATTCCTAAAGTGGCCTTGCAAGATTTCAGGAATCAGTAGCGCTGGTCACTGGCCCAGCAAAACTGATGAAACGCCTCCATCCTGAAAGGTCAGTAGATCCTCCCAACCAGATGTTTTAAGCGAGGGACCCAGCAGAACTGTCAAACCCATTTTGAAACTACCTACAGTCCATCTTTCACACGACAAGGTGGCCAGAAGGGTCAGGAGAGGAAGTCTTTGGATTCCTTCCCATTCCCAAAGGAGGAAGGCAGTAAGCCTTGGGAGTTGCACCCTCCTGCCAAGTCCCCCACTTCCCAACATACCAGTAGGTGCTTGACTGGGCCTGTTTTCAGAGGCTTGGTCAGACCTCACGGATAATGTGTCTTTTCTGTCCGCAATAAAGGATGGTTATCGGCTTTACTTCTGGGACGGTCAACCTCTTTCAGGGACCTCCATTTGGTTCGACAGGCCCAACTGATTTTTTTTAGGGAATGGGTGTACACCCTTCTAAGGAAAGGCACAGTGGAGAGAGTGACAAACATCCAAAATACAAGTTCACTTTTCCTGGCACTAATCTGCAGTCCAAGGTGAATTCCCTCAAAAAAACTGGAGGTCTATTAAAAAAACATGATCACTGTCTGATGCTGCAGTTACCTTTGTCATTTGGAATACCATCATTCTTGACTTGGACCGAGAATAAAAGGACATTAGAGCTGGGGGTCTGCCAAAATATGAAAAGTACCATTGAGAAGGAGAAAAAGACAGTTCTGATCCTCTCTTTTCCCTTCCAATTTATCCAAATAGAAAGAAAAAGCCCTAACCAGGCAAAGGAGTACATGTTGATCATCCCCAGTTCAGATACGACTGGGACGGGATTTCACTTTACTAGAATATGGAGCATCTTAGGGTAGCTTTTTCTTGGCCAGAAACCTCAAAAATGACATTTCAACAAACTTGTGATGAATAACTTGTAATAAATAAAGGTCTTGCAGTTGTTTATCTTCATGAGCAGAGCAGCGATTGTGTGCATGCTTCACAACTACATGTCAGCCTTGGTGCAACTTTGCAAAGTGCAATTGGTAAAATGCTTTTAATTGGATAATCAATGAAAGCATCTCAGTAAGTGTTTTATTATTGTGGTTGCAGGTAGTCACTTGGTAAGTGTTTAATTATGGTGGTTGATCATTGCTCAATTTCAGGTTGGCTGTTGATCTAAAATTCAAGCAATTAGATGATCAGGTTGAGCTTTGCTAATAATAATGAATATTACGGGTTTTGTTGCATTCACTTCCAATCGACTGTGCATGATTATTTCCTTCTTAATTTTGAGGAGGGATCCTAACTTTAGTTGGGATTCGTGCAATTGCACATCCTTGAGAAAAGAATGAACCTGGCTGTGTTATTCACTTGTATTGTGTAGTGCAAGTGACTGGGAACATGAAGTGTGAGATAATATAAATTTAATAGTTTATTCCCAGATGTACTCATTCAGTCAATAGTAACTCTGGAATATCATTCCATCCAAATTTTAAATTGTCGGGCTAGGGCCATATAGCTTGCAAGAGTGTTAAGTACTGGTTTGAGTTATGTTCCATAATTTTCTGCCTTCTGTGAATTGCTCTGAAATACAGTCATGTCTTTGTTCTATAAATCTTGTTTCTTTGCAGATATAATAACAGGACATACAGAGTGGATGACATAGCATGGGACAAACGACCTAACGAAACATTCAAGCTTCATGATGGCTCAGAAATCACATACAAGGACTATTATAAAAAAGTGAGTTTTACTGCCTTATTTGTAATTAATTACAAACAATAGTGAGTTTTACTGTCTTATTTGTAATTGAATACAAAAAAGTGAGTTTGACTGTCTTATTTGTAATTGATTACAAAAATGCGAGTTTTACTCTCTTATTTGTAATTGATTACAAAAAAGTGAGTTTTACTGTCTTAATTGTAATTGATTTAAAAAAAAGTGAGTTTTACTGTCTTATTTGTAATTGATTACAAAAAATGTGAGTTTTACTGTCTTTGTAATTGATTACAAAAATGTGAGTTTTATTGTCTTATGTGTAATTGATTACAAAAAGTTAGTTTTACTGTCTTATTTGTAATTGATTACAAAAAAGTGAATTTTACTGTCTTATTTGTAATTGATTACAAAAAAGTGAGTTTTACTGCCTTATTTGTAATTGATTTTAAAAAAAAGTGAGTTTTACTGTCTTATTTGTAATTGATAGTGAACAATGTGTAGTACTAAGGCTTTGGTGGTTGGATGTGAAAGTAACTCTGGTTGAGGGAGTATTGATATCTGTCTGTCCATCTGGTGTGCAGGACTCGCGACCAAAAGGGTGTGGGTTAGAATCCTACCATCAGACTAGCCTGGGTCAGCTACCGTGGTGTGTCCTTCAGTAAGGCACTTCACTCCGATTGCCTCGGCACTAAATAGCCTATTTGTGTTGTTGTGCCGTAAAGCACCAAACCAAACTCTCCATCTGGTGTCAACACTGAAGATTAGTGTTTGCATTTACATTATTTTCTCAGACACTTTTGTTTGTATAGTTGCATAATTTTGTATGTAAATGTTTATGGGAAGTACCTCAGCCGTTAGTGAAAACTAGGTCAGTGTGACCTTATATTTAGGGTTCAGTGGTTTGTGCTTAACGTTGCATTCAACTCCATTAATTAGATTTAAATCAGTTTCTCTATCACTATTGCTTGCTGGCCATGCATCTTGGGGAGTACAAAACCCTTTAGTCAAAAACAGGGCAGTGTTATCTGTATTACCCACCACCAGTGACGCGTGTCAACCTTTGTGATCAGCTTATTTTTTTGGACACTGTTACCTGCAGAGACTTTAAACTTTGTACATGGTGGCATGATGATGAGAACTACTTCTTTAGGGCAAAAAGCCATGGGGTGGGTGGGGGGAATGATATGGAGATAATTTTTTTACCTTAACCCTCATGAGAGCTGGAACTGTACAATTCCTGCAAAATGTCATCAGATTGTATGAAATAACCTGCAGAGGGCTTGAACAGTTCTCCCTCAAACTCGTAAACTTAATGTCAATTCTGTAGCTTTTCTGCCTGGAAACAGACAGTCATAATATCATGAAAATCTGTGTTGCCTTGGATGTCATAGAACTTTTATGACAGTTGATCTAGGAAGCTGCATTCAAGGCCAGTTGTGTGTGAAGGTGTACCGGCTTCAGATAAATGAGTTGAACTACAGTGATATTAACAGATGAAAAAAAACTAGCATTTCTTAGCTCATCTGACCATCAAACAAATTAGATAAACCCTTAAATGACTTCATTTCAATTATTGCTTTGCGGAATTTGACCAAATTTAACAAAATACATACTGGCATAAATTGCTTTCACGTTTGAACAGATGATGATGCACGCTCCTCAAATATGGCTACCACTACTAAAAATAGGAAAGCCTTTACACAGCTTGTTCTCAAAACCACATAACAGAATTTGACCAAATTTGACAGCATCCTGGCATACAGGGCTTTCAAGTTTGCACAGATGATGTTGATCTGCCACCATCAAAGAAAACAAAGAAAACCTTATAATGACCACTCAACAGAATAAGACCAAGTTTAACAGAAAGCATTCTGGTATAAAGGCTTCTCAAGTTTCTAAACATTATACTGATTCGGCATCAAATATTACTGTTACATAAATAGGAAAACTTTGAATTCATTGATCTCGTTAACCGCTGAACAGAATTGTCCAAATTTGACAGCATAGTGGGATGAAGGGCTTTTAAATTTATACAGGTGATGCTGATCTGTCTTCAGATATGGCCTGTTGATTTCTCAAAAAATCCCCAACAGAATATTCTTAATATTTGACAGAAAATGAGCTGGCATGTAGGCCTTTGAAATTTGTACAAATGATGATGATTACCATCAAATATGTGCATCTTGGCAAATAAACTTTTCAGTTTTGTATGGTGATGATCAACCATCAAATAGGCCATTGTTTACTAAAAATGGACAAACTTTTAAAGAACGTCATATAAACAGCCCAACATAACTTTACCAAATTTGAATGCAAAAAAATCATCCTGGCATAAAGCGCAGCAAAACTGTTAGCAGATATGGCCACCATTACTTAAAACAGAAAAACCTTTAAATGATTTCTCAAAAAATCATTCAACAGAATTTGACTAAATTATTTCGAGTATCCTGGCATGAAGGACTTGCAAAGTTCCTTCCAGTGATGCTAATCTCCCATCAGATATGGTCAGCGTTACTAAAACTAGAAGAAACAACCACAGCTTTATCAAAAACAAAATCTGCTCAGCAGATTCTGACCAAGTTTTCAAAGCATCTTGGCATAAAGGCCTTTCAGTATTGGACAAATGATGATGTGCCTTTAGATATGGATGAAGATGGTTAAATCTGAAACCTTGGAATAATTATTTTTCACAACCTATGCAATCAACAGCATTGGAAGAAATCTCTTTAATAAGTACCCTATGACCCAGATTTCTTGGCCAACTGCTCTTGCATTTAGCTATTAGGCAGATGTCAGCCAGGTGGGTGATTTCGGGTCCAATTCAGCCTCTTGTTTTCGTCCCCTGTCAAACGAAGTTGGTGGGGTATATAGATGGGTTCCAGTTGGTGGGGTATATAGATGGGTTCCAAAAGAAGAGGTTCCATCAGTCTGTCCATCTGTCACATTTTAATTTCCAGAGAACAACTTCAAAACTATTGAAGCTATCTCTATCAAATGTGATGCACACATTAGACTTAAGATCCAGATGTACCTTTTGCTATCCAGAATTCATTCATTTGAATATTTTTAATGTTTCTGTCCATTTGTCCATCAATCCATTCATTATCCACTTTTCATTTTTTGGAGCAAAATTCCAAAGTTTTTTTATCTAGATATTTCTTTTGGCTCTTCATATCTTCAGGTTCATTGATTTCTCCATCGAATATATTCCCTGATGACAGTAACATTAGGAAATAAACTCCAATACCTCCCAAATCCAGCAATCCCTGAAAGATGAAAAAACTTACTTGTTACCTCCCCTTGCCACTAGGTGCTGCGGTTGTTTACCCAGTTTTAACTTTTGCTTGGTACAATCCACATCATACCATCACACTTTCCATAATCCAAGATTATCTTTGTCATTATCAATCATCCATCAACAGAGTTGGTATATAGTATAAAGAAAAAATGCCTTTGCTACATGTTACAATAATAATTTTGTGAATTTTTATGATTTACCGTATTTTGGTGTGTATAATGCGCACCGATGTATAACGCGCACCCCGATTTTCGACCCAAAATGAATGGAAAAAATGTAGTTCTGCCATATAACGCGCATGTGATATAATACATTTTAAAATCGTGACTACCGGTATTTCGCTCCGTTTTCATAGTGCAACAACAGTCGGTCATTTTGGATACTGAAAGAATAAGTGGCAATATTGAAATTGTATCTTTCCGATTTTATGGTTGGCCCTTAAAAGGGCCCTTTAAAGGTTCGTCTAGTTGATGGAGTTCAATCTATTGCATCAAATCCCTCAAATTCCTCTTCGTCGTCATCACTCTCGAAAGTCGCTGTATGTCCTCGTCTGACACTCTCTATGTCTGGATACTTTGCACTTGTCCCTCTGTCTGCCTATTTTGTTCTCGGCAGTTTCTTCAGTCTTTCTTTCATTCTTCTCTACTCCCTAACAGAAGACTCTCCTACATTAAACTCCCTCCCAGCGGCTCTTTTACCATGTGCTTCTGCATAGGCAATGATGGTTAGCTTGTCTTTCGCATTGTACGAATTTCTTATACGACCCATGTTGATACTTTGACTATATTCGTTTAGATTCAAGATCGAACACAATATGCTATGTGAAAGTTTAGGTCCAGTATTTATAGTTATTTGGACTAATATGACACCTTTAAAATATATCCCCATGTTCAAGCTAGAATTTACCAAGACAATGCATTGTAATTATGTTTGGCCCATCAAAGCTTTAGCCGGTGCTGATTAGCTTTAAAAAACCCACGCTGAGTCAATTAAACACTGCTCACTGTATTGTAACAAAGAAGTACCGTATCAAATACTGTTGTTTAAAATGAGAAATAAAACAAAGAAACAAGTTTATTTTCTGAAGAAAAGTAAATACATTGCAAATTTACCTAGACAAAGCAATGTGACTATGTTTAGCACATCAAAGCTTTAGTCGGTGCCGAGTACCTTGAAAAGACCACACTGAGTCAATGAAGCACTGATCACCGTTAAAAACACCGCGCTGAATCAATTAAATACTGCTCACCGAGACAAAGCATTGTAACCATGTTGAGCGCATCAAAGCTTACCTGGCGCCGATTACCGTGAAAAGACCACACTGAGTCAATGAAGCATTGATCACTGTATAGTCGCAAAGATATCTCAAATACTATGATTTAAGATGAGAAATAAAACTAAGAAACAAGTTTATTTTCCAAAGTAAAACAAAAATGTTTTCGGACTTCATACATTAACGCCGTGTCAGTGTTACCATAACAGGCTAACCGTAGTCACGCAAAAAATGAGAACATTAACACTGCTTGAATTCTAAATATTATATTTCAATTCAGACACGAATAAATGAAGACAAAATTAATTAGATCCACAGTTATCGAATATTGAACATTTGAAAAATATTTTCTGACTTCATACATTAATTGATTACTTTGTTTCACAATGTGTCAGTGTTACCATAACAAAGAAACCGTAGTCGCAAAAAATGTCACCTAAAGGTGCCTCTGATGAGAACATTAACACAGCTTGAATTCTACACATTTTATATTTCAATTCAACCAAGAATAAATGAAGAACAAATGTATTAGATCAACAGTTATGGAATACTGAACATTTACGGAACAGGTACGGTAATCCTCACAGTGGTATTTGTTCTGCTCCAATGCGGCACTTTGCACAGCTTTTGAGCAAGTTACCAGTCGTTATGTACATGTATTTCCAGTCGAGGCACAGAACAAAACGCTACACAGAGATGTGAAATGAAACCAGTTTATTAACATAAGCAATCAAAGAACAAGACTATCAAGGTTTGTAAGCATTATTTATTTCTTTAATAAGGCTATTACCGGTAAACAATTTAGTTACAATGCAATGTGCAACGGATTTAATATTTCACAAGGAGTGAATGTGACACGTAGGCGGCTATAGTGACTTCATCCTCTCAGATCGACATGGAAAAAATCTTTTTTTTTAGTTCTTGTATAAAACGCGCACCCCCGACTTAAGATACTAAAATTAGGTGAAAAAACTGCGCGTTATACACACCAAAATACGGTATTTGTGAATTATTTCATGTTTGTGGACTTGAATATTTTGACCTAGTACTACAGTATGGTATAATGGTGCTCGTTGTTTGTTGTTTATTCACATTGTATGTATTTTCTCTTGTTTTAAGTGACAAGTGATTATATTTAAACACTTTGAGGTTGTTATTTTCCAATATATTTTCACCCTTGCCAGTTCACAGCTGGCTCTTGTTGGGAGAGTCTTGTGAAAGAAATTTCAATTGTCAGTTGTGGAGAGAAGCTCACAGCTAGAAGGCCCTTCTCTCTGAAGGCTTACAAGCTAAAGTAGCACAGTTTGAGGGACTGGTGCAAGGTCAACAGTTTCATCCCATGGAGGGCCTCAATCCCACAGTTTGCAAGCTTTTTGAGGAGAAAAGCTAGCCCCAATGCCAATCAGAGCCTTTAGCCAGAACCTCAATGAAGCTGCTGTTGTACAATACATGCTTTCTGATAGAACTAGCTTTGGCATGCAGGGGGAGCGAGTTGCATGTCCTTTAAGTGGACCCAAACTCGCTCCAGTTCAGATCAGATGGTTCTATGGTCCTTACGACGTAAACAGGCATTGTAGCTAAGGAGAGGTTTTCATCAGAGGGCAATCAAAGAGTAGTCTTCCGTTCCCTGTCTTAAATGGAAACGTCGAGAGAGAGGCAATGAAACAAGACCCTGTATGTGCTCATCAGCACTGCTTTAAGCACATGGAGAAGAGTCCTGGGACCCAACATCTCTTTCTTCTGGTGAAGATCGAGAAAGAGAATATCACTCCTCAAGTCCTTACATCTTGGTTTAAGTGGGTGATACACTCAGCATAGTTCAAACTGGGTAAACAACTGTTACCAATTAATGGTAAGGGGAGATAACAAGTAAAGGTTTTCTTCCCTTCATCTGTGTTATATAGATGTGAAAGATGGAATTTCATCTTTATGGGGTTACTGGATTTGGGAGGTAGTGCAGTTTATATTACTAACATTAATGTGATTGGGTAAGTATTCTTGGAGAAACATTTTTTCCTAAGATATTTACTTTTATTGTTTTTGTCTGTTCATCCATTAATCCATTATTTACACTTTCATTTGCAGGGCAAAACTCCCAAAACTGTTGAAGATTTTTACTAATGGTTTAGATGTGCCTATTGCTATTCACAATTCTTCAGTTTCAGTCTTTGTAATGTTTTCATCCATTTATCGATTCATCTATCAACCATTCATACTTTCGTTTCTGGAGGAAATTTGTGATGCCTAACACTTCTTGTATACTTTGTAAATACAACTTTGATAGATACTTCTGTCTCCTAGCAGACATTTTGGCAGGACAGTAATACAGATGCCTTTTTTTGTTGTTGTTGCCATATCCATATTATTTTGTGCCCAGTTACACTGGTGGCAGATCATTCATTGTTCATATCCATCCTTGTGTATGTGCATCCATACATGACACCTTTGTTAAGTTCTGCAAGTAGATTAGTTTCAAGGTTTGTGGTGGGACATTCCTGTTCTTTAAGCATAGTTTTAGTTTCTCCAAAGCAAACTGACGAACAGTGCAAGATATTTATGGAAGCCACTTGGCAACTTCACATGGTTTGTTCATCCTTGAAAAGTTCTTTAATTTTTAGGGGTTACCTTGAAAACTGATTGAATCCTTTAAAAAAAAAGTTTTTTTTTTATCTTTGCAAAGTCCTTGGATTTGTTGAAAAGTTCTTTGAATGTATATGAGGGAATACAAAATGATAAAACTGCATAAAATGTATCTTTTTAAAGTCAAAATTTGTTTGCATATTTTCCAAAAATATTGAATAAATATTTTTTCAAATGAAATAAAATTTCGTGGTTCAGATGAGACACAATAATGGTAGTAAGGAATATGACCCAGCTAGGAATGAGCTGTGTTTACAATTCAGATGGGGAATGTGACCCACTTAACACATTATTGCGGTTGGGTAAAAGCATTCAAATGGGACAGATTATTAACATTTCCAGCATTGTAGGAAAGTGCATATCCAAAATGAAAAGCACAAGAGACTCGCATTGATAAATTAAAAAATATCACCTTGGACTCGTTTTCAGAGTATTGACAACTTTCAAGAATGTCAAAGTTTGTATTATTGTTTGTTTGTTAGTTTTTTTGTGTTTTTTTTTCTTTTTTCCTTTTTCTGCTTTTGTATGAATTTATGCAGTTATCAGCAAAGTAACATATGGTGAAAGTTTGATTTCTGTTAGAAAATTACTCCTTGAAAACTTTGGAAAGTCATTAAAAACTCCTTGTCAGGTCTGAGAGCAAAAAAGCCTGCCCAGGTCTGTATGAATCATGCTTCAGAGTCATTCACTCGTACAACTTCTAGTCCTATATGATCATTGAAATTGAGGCTATCAACATTCCACTGTGATAATGACATCTAAAATTATCGAGCTGGACAGCCTGAGCAGTTTGGAACTGGACCTTATGATCAAGCTGATCGATATTATTTACAAAGTTACGTACATGAAAATGTCTCAGCAGTTAAGTTGTAATATCTCTTCTTGCAGAACTATGAAATTGATGTGCAAGATGTTGACCAGCCCCTGCTGGTCAGCAAACCAAAAAAAAAGGATATTAGACGTGGGCAGAAGGATAACATCTATCTACTGCCAGAGCTCTGCAAGATGACTGGTGAGTTTGCAAAACAAAAACATCTTGAAACAAATCTGGTTTCTTACAGCAGTAGCTTGTTGGGGCATGGAAAGTTGAATAAATAAAAGGCATCTCTAACTTTTTAGTAGCCAGAGCATGCTTCTGGGTATTTCTCTTTAACCCATCCCCCATGTGTAACTCTGTAGTTCGGGTATTTCTCTTTAACCCATACCTTATCTGTAACCCTGTAGTTCGGGTATTCTCTTTAACCCATCCCCCTTGTGTAACCCTGTAGTTAGGGTATTTCTCTTTAACACATCCCCCTTGTGTAACCCTGTAGTTAGGGTATTTCTCTTCAACTTGTCCTCCTTGTGTAACCCTGTAGGAGTTTTGACAATTTGTTCTCGTGGGGCAGCATGATGCCAGATAATTGACTGACATTTACATTTTTTTAAAAATTGTCTACTATGTTTCTCTGGAGGAAAGCTGTAAAACGTAATTGTAAGAAAGACTTTATTTGCATAGAAAGTGTTATCTATACTTGTTAAGAAGTACAATATTCAAAAGAAAAAAAGATTTTACTTAAGAAATAATAAAAAATTAACGAGATCAGTATGAAAAGGGGGAGGGGGAAGCTCTCACAGAATTCTTCACTAAAACCATTTCTTTACAATTGTCCTTGTTTTGCAGGCTTGACGGACGAGGCCAGGTCAGACTTCAATGTGATGAAGGATGTTGGTGCACACACTCGTGTGGCCCCTACCGGCAGAACTCAGACACTCACATCATTTGTAAAACAAATCAACAGGTCCTTTTATCTTTTTACTGTTGCTTCTAGTTAATAAAATACTGGTTTGTATGCACCCACCATATCTTCAGAGGGGCCACATAGTTACCCATGTCCATCTTGTCACATCACGTTGGTTGCAAATTTCTTTTTTGCTCAAATTTTGAAAGACTCTATTCATTGAATTTGGCATGTGGCTTTAGATTACGAACACATAGGTCAAGTTTGAATTTCCTCTTTTCCACTAAAATTTTGTGGAGTTTGCGCAGCTGTTTGAACTTTGCCCTTCAGTTGTATCATCTATGTGCATGGGCACATTTATAATTTTTTGACAGGCATCTAGAGAAGGACCTGAGTCACAATTTCTTTTCTCTATCGCTTGCATCAAATATGATTTAAAAAGTTCAATCAAGTAATCATGCTGAGATTGTGCCATTTGTCCTTTATCTAGTTTGGAAATCTTAGTGATTGAACCCAAATGAGCAAGATCCATGCATAATAATGAGGTGATTTTTGCACCTGATTGACTAACCTTGTTACCACTCTGGAGGTTTGATTGTGATCAAACTCGCATATTAATGAGATAATCTTGCATCTGATTGGTTGAGCTTGTTACCACTCTTGAGGCCATATTTCTGATCCTGTTTTTGATCAAGTTTGGAATATATGCTTATATCATCAAGAGCTTGGATGGATTTGATAATGAGTGAGATCCATGCATATTCATAAGATGATCTTGCATCTGTTTGGCTGAACTTGTGATTCTGGAGGCCATATTTCTTATACGATTTTGAGCACACTTTGAATATATGCTTATATTGTCAAGATCTTGTACAAGTTTGATAATCAGTGAGATGCACACATATTAACGAGTCTGCATCTGATTGGCTGAGCTTGTTGCCACTCTGGAAGCCACATTTATGATCGATATTTGATCAGACTTGAAATATTGGCTTATAGCATCAAGATCTTGGATGAGTTTGATAATTAGCAAGATCCATGGACATAAATGATGTAATCTTGCATCTGATTGGCTAAACTTGTTACCACTCTGAGAGCAATATTTGTGCTTTGAATTTTATCAAACTTGGAATAAATGCTTCTATTGTCTGGATCTTGGACTGTTTCAATAATGAGCAAGATCGATGCATATTTGTGGGGTGATCATGCATCTCATTTACTGAATTTTATACCACTCTTGAAGCCATATTTTTGATAGGTTTATTATCAGCAAGATCTTGGATGACATTGATTATGAGCAAGAGACTGTGCATATTAATTATGTCTTTAGAAAGAATTTTTATCAGGATATAGTACAATAGGTAAAATTAACATGATATATAGTTTGGGAGATAGTTAACATAGGATCTGTTGTTGCACACCACTGAAGCCTGCTCAGTGAAATAGTTAACCATTAAGTTATGTAAGGTGAGCAATATCATACCCACTTAGTCCTCTTTTTTTATCATATGAAACTTCATTTTAATAATTTCTGAAATGTTTCACATAAGAATTCTGCTTGTTTGGAATTCTTTGATTAAAGATGCCATAAATTAAAAAAGTTTTGAGATGGCAAAAAATAATAAAATGGGACCAAGTTATTTTGAAAATGACATTTCATTATTAAACTGTAAAGTAGCTCATTAAACTATATGCATGTATTTCAGCTGTCATTAATCCTTGTCTGTGGGAAACTTGCATACAGACAATGTGATATAATGATCATTTTCAATAGATTCTCCTCCGCTCACAAGTCTATAGAGGGAGACGCTCAGAGTTATCATAATCTGATACCAATGAGCAGTGTATGCAAGTAAGCCTGGATGTTTATGACAGATTTTAACTGCCCACTATCCTACAGCCAGTGACTTTGCTGCTTGGCAGGCTACTTTGTGAAGCCCAGCTAATGGTATGTATGGCCATGGATCCATCATCTGTCCATTGACAATTGTTGGTTGCTGCTCTGGAAGTTTACATTTCTGATCCGATTTTGATTAGGCTTGGAATATAGACTTCTATCATCAAAATCTCCGATGACTTTGACAATGATCTTGCATTCGATGGCATAAGATTGTTACCACTCTCGAGACCAAATTTCTGATGTGATTTTAATCAATCTTGGAATATGAGCATATATCATCAATATCTTGGATGAATTGAATAAGGAGTGAGATGCACACACATAAATGAGGTGATCTTGCATCTGATTGACTGAGCTTGTTAACTCTTTCAAAGCTATATTTCTGATCAGATTTGTTTAGATTAGGATTACGAGTTGTTTCACTGCTGTGATTTCACCGAAGTTTCTAAGGAATATTTGACAACAAAATAGGTTTTTCTGTTTAGGTGCTTGAGAATGTTATACTACACTCAATCAAGCATCTGTAAGCCATTACATATGAATACTGCTTATTTGATGTTTTGCTGAACTGTTGACAAAATAAAGCAATCCAATTTTTGATCATTCTCAGTAAACAAAGGAAATGGTTTTAATAGAGATGAAGGTATGCATGAAGAATTCTGCTTGCAACAGACAATTGATACAAAATACTTTGTGTATAGAAAGAAGGGTAGTGTCACCTAATTAGAGGATCAGTTACACAAGAAAAGCTAATGCATTCTTTCTAGGTTTCTTCAAAACTTGGTAGTAAAAAACTTTCATTGTTTGGCAAAATACGGACAGGTGGCTAAAATAACTGATTGGACATGTGGGTTTATATTATCAAGATCTCATAAAAGTTGGATAATAACTGAGATGCATGCATATTAATGATGTGATCTTGTATCGGCTTTGTTGAGCTTGTTTTCACTGTACAAGTTGTAAACTTAAATAGGCTTTAGTCTTTAAGATCTTGGATTTGTACAGTTATGAGCAAGATCCATGCATAGTGGTGATTGAGCATTAGCAACTCCATTTCTGATCGCTTGTTTATCAGACTTGGTGAATAGGTTTACATCAACCAGATATCCATTGAATTTTGTTATAGGAAAGATCTATGCATATTAATGAGGTGATCTTGCATCTTACTGCCTGTGCTTCTTACCGCTCAAGAAATGGTATTTCTGTCAAAATTTCAATAAAACTGTAAATAGGCTAATAATTGTGAAGGTGTTGGATGATTTTTTTACTAAGGGCAAAATGTATGCATATTTAAGAGGTGAACTTTCATTGGAGTAGCCGAGTTTTTATTACCACTCTAGAGGTTGAAATTTTTAACTTTGTAAATGGCCTTATATTAAAACCTCATTTGGAGTATGATTATGAGTGAGATCCAGTCATATTAATATGATTATGAGTGAGATCCAGTCATATTAATATGATTATGAGTGAGATCCAGTCATATTAATATGATTATGAGTGAGATCCAGTCATATTAATATGATTATGAGTGAGATCCAGTCATATTAATATGATTATGAGTGAGATCCAGTCATATTAATATGATTATGAGTGAGATCCAGTCATATTAATATGATTATGAGTGAGATCCAGTCATATTAATATGATTATGAGTGAGATCCAGTCATATTAATATGATTATGAGTGAGATCCAGTCATATTAATATGATTATGAGTGAGATCCAGTCATATTAATATGATTGGCAGAGCTTTTCAACGACCAAGCAACTGTATTTCTGGTAAGAGTCTGATTAATTAGTCTTCTTATGGAGGTAGATGAGCTTGATTATGAGAAAGATCTATGCATATTAATGAGGTAATCTTGTATCTGATTGAACTTGATATCACTCTGGAAATGGAATTTTGACTTGGCTCCAACCTGGGTAATAAGCTTATATTATCATTGTCTTAAACAGGTTTTAAAATAAGTGAGATCTGTGCATATTAATGAGATGATCTTGCATCTGATTGGCTGACCTTGTTACCTCTCTAGATTTAGACACTATATTTCTCATCTTCCTCATGTTCTGGCTTTGTGATGTAGAATAGACACAATCCACCCTCCTGTATTTCATAAGAGGTAACAAAAGGAGGCAGCCTTTTTGCCCTGGGATGATTTGCACATACGGTAATAAAGAAACCTATATATTTTGTGGTCTGCCAGTGATAGGTCATGGGCATGGTATGTCTAATATGAAAATAATGGTTTCTGCATAGTAAGTTTAGTTCAAGACCACATACCTTGATTGAAGGTCAAGGTTATCGAGACCAATTGGTCAAAAATCTCGTCAGACATACCCTACTAGTAAAACACAGGGCAGGCATATGATGTAGTTTTTATAGTACTCTTTGTTTGGCTTTGCAGCTGGGATTGTGGTGAAGTGCCATTAAACCCTATACATACATACACACACGTGCACACGCACACATACCAGGTGTCCAGAAAAGTTATGAACTGCTGTCAGACATTACACCTGTCAGAGGCATGACCCCACCCACTCCACCCTTCCACCCTCATCTTACCTTGCCAAGTTAACTCCAGTATATATATATATATATATATATATATATATATATATATATATATATAAATCTTATATTCAAGTTTCCAAGTCATTATTAAGCTTTGGAATTGTGATTATTATTGTTCTTTTTTTTCTTCTTCTGAAAACGCAGACCTCAGCTTTGAGCACTTGGATTTGCATATGCCATTGAACACTACTGCTAAAAGATAGTTCTGTCATATCATGTCGTCTAGCTAGCTAGTTACTAACTTTGGAACATAATTATTTATGTTGCAGGGATGGAATTGTTTGCATTTTGGAAGCAAACTTTATACTCTAGTGTTTGCTGTACATTACATACAGAGTCTTAGTTATCAGCCTAGATTATAATAACTAGGGATTACTTCATTTTTTTTTTCCATGATCTCTTTGAAAATGACATAACTGTTTATTGGGAATCCTGCTCTACCCTATGAAATCTAATGGTCTAGTCCCAGACTGTAGAAGTTGGATTGTACCCTTACAAAACCCCAATGTCAGACCATCTGCACTAGCTAAGGGTCGACCATCCAATGCATTCTATATCAACCATTGGCATTAGTAGCTAATCAAACCAGTATATGCCACTCTGCTGTCTAATTGGATGCAGATGAAAGAAGCCGATCCAGTCAGAATGCTCGTTACATTTATCTAGTAAGATTGTTGGGAATAATCAAAGCAGCCTCAATAGACCGTGACACGAGTCGCATGTACATTTCTCCAATTTAAACCATTCATAAATGTTTTTTTTCTTTCGAGTACAGACCTGGGGACATCATGTTAGTCATCATATTGAAAACCTAACCGATCAAGTAGAGAGTTCTCTGATTGGTCGGTTGATTATGCTTGCTATGGACCGTAACTCTAAGCTGTAAGAGAGCACTTGTTCAAAACATTGTTTTGGCTAGCTACATGTGCCAAGGGTTGATACGGAACAAAGTCGATCAACAAAGCATGGCTAGCTTCATATGCCAAGGGTCGATACAGAACAAAGTGGATCAACAACGCTTGGCTAGCTTAATATGCCAAGGGTCGATACAGAACAAAGTGGATCAACAACGCTTGGCTAGCTTAATATGCCAAGGGTCGATACAGAACAAAGTGGATCAACAATGCTTGGCTAGTGAATATAGTTGCTTACCTGTTGCAATGATATTTATTGTTACAACAATGCTGACGAAGTAAAGTGAAGATTCTGTTTGATATTGGACAGTATTTCACTGTTGAAGTTCTAAAAAAAGTAGCAAAACTCGGATAAGTGATTTCTTTGCTTGATTGATCATTTCTTTCCTATTGTTCTCTGCATCATTACTTTTATTTGAAACAAAGCCGATATGTTAGACGGTGCTTCACAGAATGCATATCAATATAGATGGGATCACTCAGGCATGGCAGTCTATACCTTAATCTGCTTTGTTAGTGAAAATATGAAGCAAGGATTAGGGAGCAATTGTGACCGATGCTCAAAGCAGTTTAACACTTGTACGAAGATTTGCCATCGTGGGCACAATTTGTCAGATAATGGGTTTGAAATTATTTGAATTTAAAGTTGTGAAGTTAAATGTAAGAAAAGAAGATTTACGTTCATAAGTACAAATCTCCAACCTGAGTATTTTGCAAGTGTTTCCGGAGGCTTGATAAATATATTTATCATCCAATTTTTAAAAAATATGGTAAATAGGCTTATATTATCAAGATCTTTGAAGACTTCCATTATGAGTAAGAAATTATTTATTTTAACCATGTCTTTAGTTTTGGAAAGAATTTTTGATCAGGTTATAGTAAAATAGGCAAAATCAACATACAAAGTTTGGGTGATAGGTTACATACACCACTCCCTCGATAACTTGCGCCTGGATAATTCGTGAATAATGCGGAGTCACGTGTGGATCCCATTTTTTTAACTACAAAATACCCCAAAAATTGACCCCTATTTGTTGAACATGGAAAAAATCGCAATCAAAATCGGTAAATGTAACCTTGATATATCGCTTGTTTTATCATCAAAAACAGTGGTTAGTACCCGGAAATTTGAATAAACGTCATGAAATTCTCAGCTTTTAATAAGTCATATATTTTGCTCAATTTTCTTTCCAAACAACATTCTCGGTACACTGTAAATAAAAATATTTGATGAAATTTCGATCAATGAAAATGTCACTAAAGCCTACTGGTGGTAACACTTTAAAAAATAAATACCAATTAATAAGTTTTGTCAAGTGAAATTTGTGTTTTAGTTCTATCTTTTAATTCGGTTTCAGTGTAATCATCATAAATGAAATATGCCCTCTTGTATTCAAACATGAAAAATATAATTCAACTCTCACAGTTATGTCTGCAAGTGTTTCTGTGAGAACCTAATTAAGAGTTGACTTTTTTTTATCTCCGACTTCCAGAAGTATTTGTTGTGTTCGTACACTCGATTAAAAGCAGACCTGCTTGGTATTGTCATGAAAAAAAAGAAAAGTTAAAAGGCGTGCAAATCCTACTTGTGTAAGAGCATGCGGTCATGGCCGTGTGTCAGGTCAACTCATTTCAACTGATCAATCAGACACAGTTATAAATATAATTTATGTAAGTATTATAATATTTCTACCTTAAATTATTCAACTCATTCACAAATGTGATCATAGATAATGAGGCAACCAAGCAAAATAAGTACTTGGTGAATAAAAAGCTTAGTTTCACAGATATGGTTCATTACGGAGAAGCGAGTTCCAGATTTTGTAATGAACTTAAAATTTCTAAATTGCCACTCAGCAATTTCCTCAAGGATAAAAAGAAGTTTCACTATTACTTGCAATGAAATCACGGCATCCATATTTTTATTAATAGAACAAGAAATAGATCGAGTTTCGACGTTTTGTGTTTTTTCACAAAACCAATGTGCCTAGTTTTTGTATCTTGAAAATAAAGGTAATTTATACAGAAAAGTGAACAACTACATTAGAAAAAAGCTCTTTATTGACAAGTATTTCCAATGCAATTATAAAACGAGTATTCAGCCACTAAATAGCCCTGTCCCATCCCCCCCCCGCTTCTTAATTATTTTTGAGGTCCATCTGTAATTCGCACCCTCACTTATAGTGCGGTCTATGTGTTTGGACCCCGTTGTGCGCGAGTTATCGAGGGAGAGGTGTAAGATGTATTCTTATAATTCTGGATAAACCTGCTTAGTGAATACATCTACTGTTCACTATGTAAACTAGGTGAGTGGTATCAGGCCTACATCTGCATCTTTTTGAGCAAAAGTCTGCTCATAAAGATTCAACACTTTATTTTCTGGTGTGTATATGTTGTGATTTTTGTGCTCATCTGTGACCTCACATCTTGGGCTATTTCTGAAAGAGCAATGAGATGGGTCATTAGAATCTAAAATGAACCACCAATCAGATGGCATTTTCAGAAGTTCTGTTTGGAATTCCTGCTCATTAGTCTGTAAGATGATTACCATGGATCTATCAGTATTTAGCAAGTTCAGTTCAATATAATTTAAGCATGGTAAAGTCCCGATATTTTATCTGCAACAAAATTGAAAATCTTTGAAAGCAAGAACAAAACTTTAATGAGCTTGTAGTTTTACATACCTCAGATGTTCAAGCATGTATGATGTACTAAAGTGTTATAAATTGAAACACAATAAATGCTTCATTCTTTAGTAAAAATGCTTTAGTTTTAGGCATATTTCAGTACATCAGTCTATTGACATAGGGGAGAGTTAATAAGTTACTGGCCCGCCTATCAAAATTTCACAAATTATTTTGAACACTGGATTTTTTAACTCCTATTTATGTTATCCTTCAGTAATGAGAACGTGAGGAAAGAGATGGGAGGCTGGGGACTGAAATTCGCTCAAGAGCTTCTTAACTTGAATGGAAGGATACTGCCCCAGGAGAAAATATTCCAGCAGGGAGGAGAGGTATAAAGAATGAACTGATTATTCTTCTGCATTTTCATTCTCTTGTACTTCTTTTCACATCCTTTATAGGTACATAACAGACAAAAACACAAGTCTGTTGGTTGTAGTAGGATGTTAAGATTTCTGTCGACTTGATCATTGCATCATAATATTGCCTTGTTTTCCAATGCTAAT
Source organism: Margaritifera margaritifera (assembly GCA_029931535.1). Lineage (NCBI taxonomy): Eukaryota > Metazoa > Mollusca > Bivalvia > Unionida > Margaritiferidae > Margaritifera > Margaritifera margaritifera. The sequence continues at coordinate 984,919 of JAQPZY010001507.1, read as the reverse complement.
TTTGTAGATGAGAGAAAATTTGATAAGTTATTTTTAAATAGTATAGTCAGCATGCTCAAATAATTCAGCTTGAGCATTTTGTGTTATAGGTTCAGTGTGTTCAGTGTTCGAGGTTTTAATGTGATGAGCTTGCAGAAGGAAGAGCATTTATCAACTTTGTTCCAAAACTACATTTTGTCCATCAACATGAGGTACTGGAAAGATCTGCATACCAAAAAGTACTGGCAGTAGCGAGTTTTTTTGCTAAAAAATAAATGAATCTATTTTCCGTATTTTAGCTGAGTTACAAGCAGGAGGAGGCTGACTGGTCACGTGACATGAGAGGAAAGCAGCTAATCACAGCAGTAGGGCTGGAGAATTGGGTGATCATCTTCACCCGCAAGAACAGTGGTCAGGCTCAAGATTTTGTACAGACTCTCAGCAGAGTGGGGCCTCCTATGGGGATGAGGATCGCTCAACCCACGCCGTAAGTATTTAAAGCACTTTGGAAGAACTGGATTTGATCAAGATTTGTGGTGAACAGTCATACTGCTTCAAGATAGATGAGGATACAAGTAAATTGATAAACTCGTCATATTATTGTTTGTTTGTTTGTTTTTTTTTTCATTTTAAAAAACTGAACATTTAGCTACACAAGTCTAAATTGGAGAAACAATAAGTACTTCATACAGGATATTTATCCTCCGGGGCAAAATAGAAATGGATTCTGTATGTCCATCATTCTATGGTTTCTGGAGCATAACACCAGAACTGTGTAAGGTATCTCAATGAAACTTGGTATACATAATTAGACTAGTGCTCTTGATGTGCCTTTTGTTATTTAAAATTTTATAGTTTCAGTATTTTAAACGTTTCTGTCCTTTGGTCTTCTGCATCCATCCATCCTTTGTCCACATGTTCATTACTGGAACAAAACTCCAAAAACTGTAAAAGACCTCTCTTTGAAAATTGGTACACAATATTAGTCTTGTGGTGTAGATGTGCCTTTTGCTATTCACAATTCTTCAGTTCCAATATTTTCATTAATTTGTTCATCCATTCATCATTCACACGTATATTTCTGGAGCATAACCAAAAAAAAAAGGTTAAAATATTGGGCACTTTATACCCATATTGGACTGTAGATCTAGATGTGCATTTTGCTATTCAAAAATCTTCTCTTTCAATATTTTGAATGCTTCTTTCTGTCTGTCTATCCATCCATCCATCCCATTATTGAGAATTTCATTTCCATGACAAAGCTCCAACACCATAAAGATATCTCTGAAATTTGGTAAACATATTGAACTGTTGGGACCAGATGTGCCTTTTGCTCGTCACAATTCTTTAGTTTATATTTTTTTTTTTTTTTTTCCATCTGTCTGTATCTTGTCCACACTTTCGTTTCCAAGGCAAAACTCGACAACCATTGAAGAATTCTGTGAAATTTGGAACACGTATTTGATGTTCATTTTGTTATTGACATCTTTGTATGCCTGCCATAAGACAAAGTATATTGTTATGATGATGTCAATCCATCCATCCATCTGTCTGTTACCAATTTCATTTCTGCACAATAATTTTTCACACATGTACAGTTACCAGACTGTGTGGATGACTTTCACTTGCACTAAGTTGGAAGGGTATTGATTTTGAGATCAGAAGTCAAGGTCACTGTGATTGAAAGAAGAAAAATGGTTTCTGCACAATAACATTATTTCTACAACACAGACCTGGACAAAATTTTGTGTATCACTTGCATTAAAGAAGAAGTCTGTTGGTTTGGGGGTCAAAAGGTCAAGGTCACTGACTGAAAGAAGATGTTTTCTTAAGAACAAAATTCTGTTATCTACATAGAGAACTATTAAGTTCAAGCATATAATGTGCCATTTGTGGTACTCTAAAGTTTTGTTTCTACCGAGATCTTGTGTTTATTTCTTTGTTTCTTTCGTTATGTTGTTGATGAAAGCATTCTTTTTGTAATAAATTCTGTAGAATGTCTCAAAGTGCAACTATTGTGTCAGAGTTTGTTTAGGTTCACATGCGATCTTTCCTAATCAATTATTGTTTTTTTCTCACATTAAGTAATTTCCTTTTAAAGAACAGTTGAGGAACAGTAATGATGTAACTTTATTCTTCATTATGTGCATTTGTTTCCAATGGTAGGTAAGGAAAATATTAATTATATTTTGATGATTATTTTTCTTTTGTATTGACAAAATGCATTGACTAAGTAATAAGAATGTATCATGTAGCAACTGTTTTTATTTGCTAATGACAAATTGCATTGAATCGGTAATTATCTATCATCTGGCAACTGTTTTTCATTGGCATTGACAAATTGCATTGAATCAGTAATAAGACTGTAACATGTGGCAGCTTTTTCTTTGGCAATGACAAAATGCATCAAATCAGTAACAAGAATGTATCATGTGGCAACTGTTTTTCTTTGGCATTGATAAATTGCATTGAATCAGTAATAAGAATGTAACATGTGGCAGCTTTTTCTTTGACAATGCCAAAATGCATCAAATCAGTAACAAGAATGTATCATGTGGCAACTGTTTTTCTTTGGCATTGACAAATAGCATTGAATCAGTAATAAGAACGTAACATGTGGCAGCTTTTTCTTTGGCAATGACAAAATGCATCAAATCAGTAACAAGAATGTATCATGTGGTAACTGTTTTCCTTTTCCATTGACAAATTGCATTGAATCAGTAATAAGAATGTAACATGTTGCAACTGTTTTTCTTTGATATTGACAAGATGCATTGAATCAATAAATTAGATTTCTTTGGTGTTGACAAAGTGCATTGAATCAGTAATATGAATCGGTAATAAGAATGTATCATGTGGCAACTGTTTTATGTGCAGAAATAGTATCAGTCTTTCTGTGCTTCTATATTTTATTTTACTTGTCTTTGTAGTAAACAGAATATTCATCCATTTCAGCATAACCATGTCACGTGATCATTTGTATAATACTTTTCACCGAGTATGTTTAATTGTTCAGACCTTTTCAAAATTCTAATTCTATATATAAAGACATGAAGTCTACACTTGCTCATAAACATAAAACAAACCTGTAATGTAAATCACTTATTGTCTGCTACAACAATAATTCAGGAAGAGAAACTCCAAAATATCTATAGCTTACATGCACATCTATTCATGCCAAATATGAAAACGTTTCTTTTTTCATTTAAGTGAAAATTTTACAAACATACAGCAGCTTGTTATTGTAGGGATTTTAATTTAGAGGTAATTCACCTGGAGAAATCTACTCTTTATTTAGTGGTAATTTGCCTGGGGAAATCTACTATTGTATTTAGTGGTAATTCACCTGGGGAAATCTACTCTTTATTTAGAGGTAGTTGCCTGGGGAAATCAACTCTTTATTTAGAGGTAGTTGCCTGGGGAAATCAACTCTTTATTTAGAGGTAGTTGCCTGGGGAAATCAACTCTTTATTTAGAGGTAGTTGCCTGGGGAATCAACTCTTTATTTAGAGGTAATTCGCCTGGGGAAATCTACTCTTTATTTAGTGGTAATTCGCCTGGGGAAATCAACTCTTTATTTAGAGGTAGTTGCCTGGGGAATCAACTCTTTATTTAGAGGTAGTTGCCTGGGGAATCAACTCTTTATTTAGAGGTAGTTGCCTGGGGAATCAACTCTTTATTTAATGGTAATTCGCCCGGGGAAATCTACTCTTTATTTAGTGGTAATTCGCCTGGGGAAATCAACTCTTTATTTAGTGGTAATTCACCTGGGGAAATCAACTCTTTATTTAGTGGTAATTCGCCTGGGGAAATCAACTCTTTATTTAGTGGTAATTTGCCTGGGGAAATCAACTCTTTATTTAGTGGTAATTCGCCTGGGGAAATCTACTCTTTATTTAGAGGTAGTTGCCTGGGGAATCAACTCTTTATTTAGTGGTAATTCGCCTGGGGAAATCAACTCTTTATTTAGTGGTAATTCGCCTGGGAAAATCAACTCTTTATTTAGAGGTAATTCGCCTGGGGAAATCAACTCTTTATTTAGTGGTAATTCGCCTGGGGAAATCAACTCTTTATTTAGTGGTAATTCGCCTGGGGAAATCTACTCTTTATTTAGAGGTAGTTGCCTGGGGAATCAACTCTTTATTTAGTGGTAATTCGCCTGGGGAAATCAACTCTTTATTTAGTGGTAATTCGCCTGGGGAAATTAACTCTTTATTTAGTGGTAATTCGCCTGGGGAAATCAACTCTTTATTTAGTGGTAATTCGCCTGGGGAAATCAACTCTTTATAAAAACAAAGCTCTTTACACTCTTTTATTTTGGCTGGTCAAAGATGCCACTAAGCAGTGCCTGAGCTGAAAGCAGTTATTTTAAATAAGTAGTTTTCTGGGTTTTTTTCCAAATCTGGCCAATGTTACACAGTTGAGTCTCATTTAAACCTCCAAATGGAATGTGTCTCTTCCAAACCGAGTGTGTTTAGTTATGTCATATTATTATCATTGTAATTATTATTATTATTATCTCAGCCGGTCATAAACCAGAGTAGATTATGCTATGGCCATTCGTCCTTCATATGTTGTTTGGCATCATTTATGAAAATCTTGTCTTGCCTCCTCCTAAATGCATTGTCATATTCACATGGGATTCTCACTAAAAGACTTCTTACAAAGTCTAGTTGGACCTAAATGAAAATAGTGCCAATCCAAGATGCCCTCAAACATCCAATCTTGAAAATCTCTGTTTCCATTATTCTTTCTGGATGGATGGTCTTATTGACATAGGGTTTTCACAAAAGACTTCATATGATGTCTAGTTGGTCGTAAATTAAAAAAGTACCAATCTGACCTCCAACACTGCTACCATGAAGGCCATCTTGAAAATCTTGTTATCACTTGTCCTTCTGAATGGAGGGTCGCATCTACACAAAAAGATTAATGATGTATACCTGGTACTAAATGAAAATGGTGACAATCAGACCTCCAACACGGTCGTCAAATCTCTATATGGCTACTCCTCGTGATGATTTCGTTCAGCAAATACTGGCCGATGATAATGATGATGACAATGATTTTTAAAGTTTTTAAGTATATGAGGTTATTGGAACCTGGAAAGTGTTACCGGAAATACCAGTGAGTAATTTTGAACCCAAAAATAGTGTTGAACACGAGTCTGATGTAAATGCTGGATGGACAAAAACATACAGTATGCTGGTCAACCCCCTATTAAGTGCCATTTCGAAATTATATGTCAAAAAGGCAGAATACTAAGCCTAATTAAAATACAGGCAATTTAAAGTAGGGTGTAATTTTCATTTTTTTTCTCAAACAATTCTGCCATGACAGATCTTGTGGTACAAAACTATATAGCAATCTAAGACGCAAGATAAATTGAATAAATAAGAATCTGAAAAAAAGATTAAAAAGTAAGGATATTTATTTTTGATTAAAATACCCCTCTCTGAACATTATAAATAAAACATTGTGGAACAGATAAGAAATCTGGCATAGTAGTCAGCAAACTACTGATTCAAGAAAGTGAAACTTTGGCAGAGCGCTTTGGCGTAATCATTTCGTTTTTTTTCACCTAATTACATCTTGTGCTCGACTTTATGGATTACGCTTTTTTGGTACATTAAAAACAATAAAAAATAAAGCAATAAATAGCTGTGCTTGTAATTTTTATTATCATCTCTTAAATATTACACATATAAATTTGACAATATTAAAAAAAAAAAGAAGACTGCTGCTTAAGAATTGCGTGAAAGTACATTTATCCATCACAGACCTACATGTACTTTCCTTATTTTCTATTTATAACAGCTTTGTATGTGACAATTCCAAGAAAACCGATAGGTTTCTTCAGTTTGAAAACTTGCCTCACAGATTCATTACATTTTGATAACATTTTTAGTTGGCAGACCAGTCCCTTGTTTAAAAAAAGGTGCCAGATGTTGAGTGAAATGGACTTGATTGATGTTACTCGTGGATTTTATATGACTTAAACGTGTTGGAGAAGAGGGTCTTTTTAAATTTCATAACATGTCAGATTATAAAAAGGACAAATCAATAGCGCTTTACAAATTTACAAAGAAAAATATGAGAGTGATGTGATACAACACTCAGATTGAGCACATCGTCATGCTCATTGCAGAATTTGTGGACTTGGTTTTACTATCATTCAGCGAAATTTAGACATGTACACTAGTTAAAGTGAGTGTTGTATATAAATAATTTGTCAATATGTTTTGTGTTTGTATTCTGGTACTAATCCACATGGATTTTGCCGATATTTGACAAGAATTTTAACCAGCTGCAGATCCAGGTTAGTAGCAAAAATAAATGTACATTTTTCATACAGTTTCTTGTAATTATGGCATGCAATATATAGATTACACTTTTTATACTCTGATTATGCTTTTTTGCCACTTATATTAGTAGTAATTACGCTTATACCTCTCTAAGGGTTGGCATGTATGCATGGATGCCCAGGCATTGGCCTCATAGGAGTATTGATGTTGTGGGTCATGGACCCACATTGTCTGTTTGTGTGAAGTCAAAGAGAAAGGAGGGGAAACGGTTTTCCTCCCCTAGATGCTCAGGGAAGATTAGTAGCAAAATCTGCTACTATAGGCAGTCCCATCACTCCCAGTTTGGAGTTGCAGGACAAGGATACCCATACCCCCAGGTCTCCCCCTCAACAGAGAGATGTAGGGTTGGAAAGTCCTGCTTCTCAGAAGTTTTCCCTTCTTTCTCCGGATTTGTGTCCCAAGTCCTTGGGTTCAGAGGACAAGAAAATTCATGTTTGGAGAAACTCTCATGGGCTGCCTTGCACCCAGATCTCCTTTTATTCCCCCATTAGGCTATGGTTAGGGAGCTCTCTCTCTCTTTCTATCTCTCTATCTCTCTCTCTCTCTCTTTTGAGGGGCCATGAGTTCACACACACAGTGAAACCGCTGGTCTCAGCAACCAGCTGCAGAGTGCAATCCCATGCATGACTCCTCAAGCCCCCCTCCTCTTTAATGCTGATGCATTGAAAGTGGGGATTTTTTTACAGGGATCTGGGCTCGCCTTCCAGATAAGATGCTGGAAGCGCTGGAACTTGAGGCTAGGTCACTCGTCACCATAGCCTTGTATGCCGATCTTTTTTCATCTGAAAGAGGTATCGCTATCACCAGCTGCGCTACAGACATGCCATGTCTATTTCCATGGTGCTGTCAGCAGAGCTGCTCCTCCTCCACATGGATGTTGCCCAAGACACTTCAAAGGTCTTAATGGAACACCGTGAGAATCTTCTTAGGGCTGCTCCCATGGAGGGAGAGAAGCTGTTCAGAGGTCTCCTTTCTTCTGTGGCATCCCAGGACCTGAGGGACCAATAACACTGGTCCCATCTTCACATCCCAACTTTCCCTCCTAACAGGAAATGCCTCCGGTTTTGCATGTATGTGGAGATTTTCCACATTTGAGCCCTGCCGTTTGGCCTAGATCCACTCCCACGGCTTTAACCAGGGTGATGGGAGTAGTTGCCGCTCATTTCAGGGCTCTGGGATCCCCATCTTCCAGTATTTTGAAGACTGGTTATTTCACAAGAGCCTCAACGAGTCCCTCTTGCAAGATTTGTCCCACTGCTGGTCCATGCTGACCTCACTAGAACTTGCTCCAAAACTTGAGACATTGGAGCTGATCCCTTGTAAAGATTTTGCCGATGTGGGGATGAACTTCCTTACCAATTTAGGGCGAATTCATATTCCACTGGGGAAAGAGAATGTTCTCAATCCACTATTTAGGACTATAGGGCAGCTTTTTCTTATGTTCCCAAGTTCGCGAAGAATTGCACCATTTTGTCGAACCCTCGCCTTTCGGATCCCATCAGATATTTTGAGCTTCCGAGACCGGTATCTCATTAATGCTTAGATGAATATTTCTTGTGTTCTTTAGGCATTGTCAAAACTCTCTTATGAACCTTAAGGGTAAGGACAGTAGTTTGCTGTACAAGATTTATTGAAGCCATCAGCTGCCCTCCTCGATGGTAAAGTCAGTAATGCAATAGTAGCAGATAATGTATTATGCTATTAAAATGTAGTTTGTGCAGGGTAAAACTAATTTTAATCATGTAATCCTTACCTGCTACTATTGCAATGATTCCCTCATCCCACCCTGATCTTACATACAAGTCAAAAGATGGTATTCTGTATGTTGGTTGTCACTAATGATTCAGGCTGGGATCATGTTCTTTTCAATTCTGGCCCTCCAGTACTGATTGGAGGAGGGAATAATTATCTTGTTTAGGATTAAGAGTGCCAGAAAAGGAAAGCCATGCAATAGTAGCAGGTGAGTATTACATAATTAAATTTAGTTTTACCCGTCCCCCCCCCCCTCAACCTCATTTCTTCCTCGCAGAAGTACTGCTGATATCTTCGCAGCCACCATTTCAAGGTAAATTAGTTTGACTATTAAAGAGCTTATCAATCTCTCGCTTAGGGAGATCTTTACTTAATGAGAATCAAAGCCCATTAGGTCTCGTTATTGCCGCATCTTGGGTCGTTATTAATTATTTCTCTCTGGATGATATGAAGCAAGAATATATGAAGAGTTCAAGTCCAGGTTTGACTTTCATAAACATTTTAACCTTGGGTAAAAAGTCCACATTTGCATGCTGGTAATTTCTAATGTAGAACAGAATAAATATATTACACCTACAGTTTAAAAAGAGCCATAGAATTTTAGATTTAGCATTGTGATACTGACCTTAAACTTGACTGACTACAATTTTAAAGTGGAACAAAAATAGAGCTGTGGATGTTCTCAGGTGAAAGCAGAACCTATACCACATTGTGAAATCCTGAAAAGATGAAATTAAATGGGGAGGCGGTTTTCTTCATTTTCCAGGAGCTAAGAGTACTGTTTTAAAGGACTTTTATTTTCTTTCTTCAGTTGTGAGCTTAGTGATGATCGTAACGACTCGTACCTGACTGCCCTGCGGAATTCAATCACCCCACAGACCCAGCTGGTGATGTGTGTCTTACCCACAAACAAGAAAGACAGATATGATGCAATCAAAAAGTTCACCTGTGTTGACAGACCAGGTAGGTTTTTAATGGACAAGTGTTTGATAGCTTCATAGTTTTGTTTGAAAATAGTGCATGTTGCATGAGTCCGGGAAGAATGAGAGTAGAGAGATTTTGCAGATTACAATCATTATTTCAAAAGTAACAGACTGCTCAGGTATGTGTGACAATATATACATACTATGATAGGAAAGATAATGTTTAGACTTTGGTTTGTTTTAGACCAATCTTCTGCAAAATCAAGGCTTTAAATTTATTTGTCAACCTTTACGCTCCTAGAAGAAATGCTGTCATATTTATCATCAACTTGAAATAAAGAACTTGACAAGAATTTTAATTTGTAAGAGAAATAGCACTCCCAAGTTGTGAATAAAATGGTTGCATTTGCAACTAAAATTTGTCATTTGCAAATGAAAATTGTGAACTCGTCAACAGGAATCGTTATGCAGCTTCAAATGAGAAGTATATGCAACTTCTTACATTATAAACCTCATGTGCCTTTTAATTTACAGCATAATTAATTTAATTTTCATTAGTGAGTGGAGTCGCAGTGGCTCAGTGGTTAGCAACCCTTACAATTTGACTGTAAGTGTTACTTTAATGACCCTGAAATTATGGACTAGAGGAAAAATGTCAGAAAATATGAAAACAAAACTTTTGCAGTGAGATCTTGATGTTGGCTTGGGTTTTTCATAATTGATTGAGCAGAGTTGGTCAGGGAACCAGACTAACTTTACAGGAGTACCTCAGATGCTTTCATCTGCCTATGTTTTTAATGAAAAACCTCTGCATGATGAAGCTTTTGCTTTTACGTTGCAGCATTATCTTGAAATGTCATCCAACAAATGAAAACAAGTTGAAGGTGAAAAGGAGAGTCAGCCTTTAAAAAAGTTCAAACAGTCAACACAGAAGTATTAAAAGGAATATTCAGTATTCAGATTTTTGGTTGTGATTGTGGAAAAAAAGTAAGATAATTGCTACCACCAGTTGAAATTTTAAAAAAATAACAAAAAAAACCCATTACGTCAACTTGAGAGATCTAGCAAGAAACCATTGACCTCTATAGGGTGTGGAACTGCAGTTTCTGAAACTGAACTGGAGTTCATTAAGGTCTGTGTACTTTATTAACTTTTAAGTTGAACATAATGTTGCCTTCATTGCACCGGATCACACTTCTCAACTTTTAGAATAAATATTTTCTAAGTTAACAATAGCAGTACATGATATTCCAATAAACCTTAGGGGCCAACCCTTTAATTTTCATGGGGGGGTGGGGGGGTGGGGGTGGGCAGGGATTTATAGAAACATGTAACCTATCATATCCATTATATTAGTTTAAAAAACTAAAAAAAGTTTCTTGAGGTAAAAGGGGAGAAAAAAAGTTCAGCCCCCCCCCCCCAAGCTTATTGAAACAATTTCTCAAGCTTATTGAAAAATATTGACAGGCTTACTGAGAAAGTCTGTTAGGGGTTGGCAGGTCTGATGCTGGTCGTGACCAGAAGTGTGTAGGTTTGAATCCTGCCCATACAAGGCCTGGATCGATAGCTGAGGTGTGTCTCTGGGCAAGGCACTTTCCTGCAATTGCCTGGGCATGTTGTAATAACTTCATGCTTGTGTACTCTAAAAAAATAACCAATGAATTGATTGTGAGTCTGCCGGTTCCTACATTAAATCATCATCTTTAGATGCGACAGATGTGGCTCACAACCTGTAAGTGACCAGTCTAACACGTAACCTGTGCATTCAACTTCTATTGATTGTACATATCCAGAAAAAATGCAGAAATTGAAACATACTGAAGAATTAGTTGACAATAAATAAACACGTATGGGTAAGGTTTTATTAATATAAGCTAAATGTATTGTCAGAAGAAAATGAAGATCAAGGCCTTTACTAGTGAATTTTAGGTCAGGCAATATGTACAGAGATGCTGCCAGGCCGCGGGATCGCGGGTTTCTCGCAAAAGTGATAGAGAGTCACGCAACTTTTAAAAGCCAATAGGGGAAAGATCGTGCAAGTTGTCTGTGCTTCCCGCGTTTTCTCGAACCCAATGCGCGACTTTTTTATTTTTTGTTTTTAAATTAGGTTGATCAGATCGTCTTTTTTGACTTTTCTCCATGATCTCAATTAATCCTATATCTATGGAGAATATTGTTTGAATATAAGCACCTTTATGATGGAGATCTGTTGGAGTATTGCAGAAACTATGGAGGTATTCCGATTGAATTGTTTCCTGGTGCTGTGTAGTAAATTGATCCATCGATCGAAATGTCTAAAGCGTGACAGTTGTGTGTTGTGTTGAAACAAAATATAACAGATTTCTTTAGGAAACTCATTGAGATGAAAAGATCATCTGTTAAGGACGAAACTAGGGAGGATGAAATATCTGACGGTTTGTTGCCAACTGAACATAGCGCAGAAAGCTGTGATACAGAAATAACCAGCATGATGTCGTTTACTACGGTTTAGGCCATGCAGAAATTCTGATACATCGACAGAAATATCCAAGGAACAACATGCCTGAATTGTGGAAAATTGTGTTTTGGATACCTGAAAACCAGTTCCCAAAAATATTCAGACTGGTCATAATTGCAGCAGTTCTTGCCTTTACGAAAAACTGATTGTGAAAGGTGATTCAGTTCTCAAAGCAAAATTCACACTACTCTGCGAAATAGGGTAACCACAGACCTTTAAAACTCTATCACTGTAGTAAGAAAATGTCAGAATATCTCAGAACAAAACAAAATAAAATCCTATAAAGATATATAATTCGGATTAAGTATATTTTTCCCCATTTTTTTGTCTCTAAGATATTCTGACATTTTCCTACTACAGTGATAGAGTTTCAAAGGCCATTGGGCTAACATCTGAAACAATAAATAAACTGATGACTATACAGATGTGTGTGGTCCAGTAAATTATTTTCAGTTTGCAAAGCCATATTTGAAGGGCAGTGATAAGAAACAAAGAAGAATATTTATCAGCTGAGCAACAATTGGGTATGCAGCTACCTTATACATTTATTGTCAAAAAAGTGATACAAAATCATTAAATGCTTGTTTTAAATTAGGTGTTTCTACACCTTATAATAATTTTGTCACCCATCTTCTACCATTCAGCTTAGTTTACCCTTGCCTCCCTCCCCCGATGATTCCCCCCACCCCTCTGAGGGTAGGTGTGGGGGACCTCCCCCTCTTAAGAAAATTTCTGGCAGCATCTCTGTATGTAGAGAGATGGTTAAAAAAAACTTCAAATGATGAGTTTTAGTCATGGTCTGAGGTTGAAGTGGATGATGACCATTGACAGTTCTGCCAGACATATCTAGATAGGATGTTTAAAATAACTTCATGCGTTTTATGTGACTGCCATAAGGTGGAGTGAATTATGTCATAATGTCTATTCGTTCGTCTGTTACCAGACTTTGTGGATGGCTTGCACTTGGGTTAAGACAATCATTGTGATTTCAGGGTAAAAGGTCAAGGTCTCTGACTGAAACAGGAAAAATGATTTTTGCACAAGAACATTAGCTCTTGCATATGTGAATCAAATTTTGTGGACAGTTTGCACTTCGGGTAAGGAAAAGGCCTTTCAATTTTGGGCTTGAAAGGTCAAAGATCAAGGTCACTGTGACTTAAAGAAAAACAATGGTTTCTGCACAAAAATTTCAATTCTTGACCTTGAAGCTTCACCAGAATTTTTTTAGATGACATACACTTCGGGTATGGAAGAAGCCTGTTGATATGAGGATCAAAAGGTCAAGATCAACGACTGAAAGGCGACAAATGGTGTATGTATAGTAACTTTACTTGTACACCATGTACATTGACCAAATGTGTAGAGTTTGTACTTCAGGTAAGGAAGAGGGTCAAAAGGTCAAAGGTCATTGTGGCACAAAGAATAATTAGTTTTGCAGTATAACTTTTATTAGAGTTGTTTCCTTGATCAAACCTTGAGGATGACTTACATTTAGGACGTTAAAGAAACCTATAGATTCTGGGGTCTAAAAGTCAGAGGTCATGGTCATGCCAAGTCTAATAAGAAATGGTTTGTGTGCAGCAAGTTTAGTTCAAGACCAAAGGTCATGGTCATTGAAACCCTTTGGTCAGTAATCTCTAAAGTGAGTCGTGCCCTTGTAGTGCTTCCATAGTGGGCTATTAAACATTTTGTTGGCATATGATGTGCCATTTATGGTACATGGCCATGCTCAACAAAGCCTGCAAGCTATATAGTAATAAGAATATTTGTCTGGTTTTTTTTGTGGGTTTTTTTTTTATTTTTTATTTTTTTTTCCATAAAAAATTGGTATTAGCTACAGAACTTTACTGGAACTTGTTGGATTTTAACTCCTTTGAGTCTGCAGTTTTATATTGACTTGACCTTGAATAATTTTCAGCCTTCCATGTCATCATCTGTGGTCCATGATTTTCTGTCCTCATAACTTGACCTTGAATAATTTTCAGCCTTCTATGTCATCATCTGTGGTCCATGATTTCCTGTCCTCATAACTTGACCTTGAATAATTTTCAGCCTTCCATGTCATCATCTGTGGTCCATGATTTCCTGTCCTCATAACTTGACCTTGAATAATTTTCAGCCTTCTATGTCATCATCTGTGGTCCATGATTTCCTGTCCTCATAACTTTTGTTTCTACAGCTTAACTTGACCAAGGATTGCTGGATTTCAATGAAACCTTGAATGAGTTCGATTTTCAGCATTAATATATCGTTTAGAAGAGTTGTGACCCCAGATTGCCCATCAACCTAAATTTGGTTTCTCCAGCATAGCTTTACCAAAGAATTGTTAGATTTCAGTCAAAATTAGAATGCGCCTTTATTGAATGAACAGTAGAAGAGTTTGAATTCTAGTGTTCCACAATATATATGTACAGAAGTTGTGGCCCCTGATTGTCCGTCTTCCTGACTTTCATTTCTGCAGTTTAACATTACCTAGACTTGTTGGATTTAATCTTCATTGACAGTAATTTTCTTCCCTGATTGCTCAGCCTCCAGACTTTGGTTTCTGCAGCAAATTTTTAGCAGGTTGGATTTGAACCAAATTTGGCATAGAGCTTTAGAGTGATGAGACAGAATGACTAATTTCCAGCATACCACAATAATTTAAGGACTTCTCTTCCTTTAATGCCCATTTTATCCACACTTGGGTTTTATGACACAGATTCCTCTTTTTAAGGCCCTGCTGATTGAATTAGGATGAGCAGGGCGGTGCACCCACTGCTAATAGCTCTAGCTACACATTTTGTACTCTACCATTTATTCCCCACTCAATTTCTGTTCTCTGTGTCTTTGGCAACCAGATTACCAGATTGTGAGGGTTTTGTGACCTAAGGTCACCATACGGTTTGGCAAGTTCATTTGCCTTAACAAAAGCCTTTACTTTATTGGGGGTTAACCTGCAATTTATTACCCACACAACTGATTTCTGTTCACAATGTCTTTCGTGACTGGGTTATTAGGGTTTTGTGACCTGAGGTCACACTATAGTTTGATAAGAACTTGCAGAGCTGGAAGTATATATTGGTAAAGCTAGACCTCTTTTTAAATTAATTCTATTCACATTAAGGTCACATTTGAAAAATTAGATGGAGCCCTTTAGTAATCACATCATTCTGTCCATCAGTCCATCTGTGTCAGTAATTTGGTTTGTTCAAGACAGTTTTAATGGGAATTGTTGCATTTTAACCTAATTTAGTGTGCAGTTTTATTTTGATGAGACCTCGAAAAGATTTTGAATTTTCTGTGTCATTTACACTGTTTTTGTCCGAGTGATGAACATCAAAAGGGTGCCGACAAGTCCATCAACACTAAGCTAATTGGTTACTATGTGTATGATCTGCTACTTAAAACACTGTCCATACATTTGCACCTCTCACATGAAAATGTTTGAAAGATCAGACCTAATTATCCATGGCTTTGAGAAAGCTGGACTTGTTTAATTAAAAAATTTCAGGATTATTTACCTGATAAACATATGCTTGTACCAGCAGACTTGATTGACATGATGTTGATTCAGTAGTTTTGTCCAAAAATCACAAGTGCAAGATTTAATACTCTGCTGTAATTAGTATATATGTATATTGTTTCATTAGTGATTGTGCAACAAGCAGTACTAGTATTTTAATAGCAGTAGTACCTTCGCTGCTGCTGTTGCGTTGCTTTCCTTTTCTGGGAGGCTAAGTTCCCAGCAAAAGGTATTCCCTTCTCCATTTAGTAATTGGAGGTCCAGAATTGAAAAGAACATAATCCCAGTCTGACTCCATAGTCATAGCCACCATATGGAATACTCTTCCTCTTTTTCCTTGGACCAGTGTTGCACATAGGAGCCCAAGGGCAGGGTACAGTGTCCCCCATCCTCCAAATTTGGGGGACACAGCATTTTAGAGGGACATAGGAAAATAATAGTACATGTACATAATGCACTAGTATTTATATAAAAATGAGATAATCTTGCTTGCTTCAACTGTTTTGCCACCTTAACTTTGTGGTCAGCACAGTACTATCATATTTTTGTCAGACACTAACATGAACATAAATACTGCATCTGCATTGAATGGTTATATCTCCTGACAGATGAACATGTTATAATATCCAGAACTCATCTTGGAGAAATTTTTTAACTTATCTGACATGACCAAAGTGTCTAAGAGGAATCTCTATAACTCCTCTGAGAAGAATCTTTTAAATTCATCTTAGAAGAATACATATAACTACAGAGGGTCTGTCCTACGAAGCCACCCACAGATTCTCCACCTTCACACTTTTCTTAACTCAAACAGTTGATTTTCCAAGTCCAGTTTTCTGCAAGTTTGCTGACTGCATCACTTGGGCAGGGAGGCAATCAACTTTCAAGGTTTAGAATGCCAAGTTGAGGATCTTTTGTAATTTGTTCAGTAGGAACAGGTTGATCTTAGCTGTCCCCCTTTAAATGCAGTTGCAGACTTTATTTTTCCTTTTCAAGGAAAGAGAATGTTCTGTTTGTACTATTAAGGGCTATAGGGCATCAGGTATTTGGAACTTCAGAGACTGGTGTCCTGCTCATTAATGCATAGATGGAATCTTTTGTGAGTTCCTACGGCATTATTGAAACCTCCTTATGAATCTTGAGTGAAGCTTCCTTCGAGAACCTTAACCTTAAGACCGTCTTCATGTTCTCCTTAATATTGGCAAGGAGAAGGAGTGAGATTCATGCTTTGTCAGTGGAAAAGAGTTGTTTACAGTTAAGTGGGAATTATGATTGGTTTCTCTTCTTTACCAACCTGGGTTTATGGTGAAGAATTATCTACCTTGATTAGCTCAATTCCTATTGAGATTCCCAATCTAAGTCGTATCTGTGCTGGGGATGATCAAGATATGCTCCTGTGCCCAGTTCGGGCCTTATGGTTTTATTTGGCTTCTTTGAAGGTAGAAGTAAAGTCGGAATTGTCTCTATCTAGACAGCTTATCAGTCTCTCACCAAGAGGGACCTTCTTTCATGAGAATAAGGCCCTTGAGGTTAGGACTATTTCTGCATCTTGTGAATCACTCCTCACTAGATGACATGTGAGTGGCCTTTGGACACTTTCACACTACCTTTTCATCATTTTACCATTGCTTTTAATTCACCAGAGCAAAGGTATGTATTTGTTGGGTCATATTGCAGCAGCACAACATGTGGCTGGAAGACATCTACCAGCTGACAGTAGTCAGCATGGTAGTTAGAGATTCATGTGGCAAGAAGACATCTACCAGCTAACAGTAGTCAGCAAGGTAGTCACAGATTCATGTGGCAAGAAGACGTCTACCAGCTGACAGTAGTCAGCATGGTAGTCAGAGATTCTGCTGACCTTTTATTTTTTTCCAGCAGCCTGGAGAAAGTCAGATTCATCAAGCAGAAAACAGAAGTCCAGTGTTGCACAATGAGCATGGGCTCGTGGGTTTCACACAATTTTTTGTCCTATGTCCCCCAGATCTTGACCTTGTGTGCCTCCCTGTGTGCGCTTTTTTGGTGAGAATAAAATCGAAAAATACACCTACAACTTTTAATTATTGGATGTCCATCCATGTCTCTGTTGGCGCTAGCAATGGCCAAAGTCGCGAAAGGTAATAAACCAACTTGAACCACTAGACTTGACAATAAATAAGGTTTACAAAGAAGAATTAAAATCACACTTCCACAACTGGTATGCTAAACAGGTCATGGAGACTGTCTGGGAAAAGGAAGATGTCACTGGTGAAGATCAGTGAAAATGTTTGAAAAATCAGACCTAATTATCCGCGGCTTTGAAAATGCTAAACTTGTTTAATTCAACAATTTCAGGATTATTTATCTGGTAAACATGCATGTAACAGCAGACTTGATTGACATGATGTTGATTCAGTGGTTTTGTCCAAAAATCACTGAAGGGTGAGATTTAATACTCTGCTGTAATTAGTATATATGTATATTGTTTCATTAGTGATTGTGCAACAAGCAATAGTTCTGGTATTTTAATAGCAGTAGTACATTAGCTGTTGCTGTTGCATGTTACCTCGTGTCAAAACAACACATTAAAGCTGAATTTCTAGAACTAATTTTGGAGGAATTTTCCAACTAATCTGACATGACCAGGAATCTTTGAAACTCATTTGATATGAACACTTGTGTTAAATGAACAAATCCAACTCATCTCCAAAGAATCTGCTAACCTCATCTCAGAAGAATTTTTGTACCTCATGTCAAAAGAATGTTGAAAACTCACCTCAGAAAATCTCTGAATTCATCTTAGATAAACACATTTACCTCATGTTATATGAATCTGTACAACTCGTCTCAGATGAACCCTCATCTTACATGAATATAAATACTGCATCTGCATTGAATGTTTGTCTCTTGTCAGATGAACACATGCTACCTCGTATCAAAAGAACACGTTAAACTCGTTTTAGCTCAATGTCTAACACTCGTTGAGGAATTTTAGAACTCATCTGCACTACTGTTAGCTTCTTTCTTTTTAAGCAGGGCGTAAATCTGCATCTCGGCAAGCTTTTAGTCCTATATTGGTGTTTTGCATTTAATTTATATTTCAATTTTAACCTATAATTTTTAGTAACCTCTTGAGGGGGGGGGGAGGCATCCTTTAAATCCTTTAAATCCTCATAACCTGTGGTTTTTAAGAACTGCCATTTTAAAATGCTTTGCTTGCTTATATTTTAAGTTATGCCTTACTTAAAAAGAAAGGAGCTAACAGTAGGACAGACGAGTTCTAACATGTCCAGTAATGCACACTGAGCGTGTTCACGTGTGTTTCATGCAAATTATTTTAGGTCCCATTTCTCCCAAATCTGGACCTTGAGCAACCAACTGGGCGTGCTTTTTTCCGTCGGCATACAATCAAAAAATAGCCTACAACTTTTCATTAATGGATGTCCATCGATGTCTCTGTTGGTGCTAGCAATGGTCAAAGTCGCGAAAGGTAATAAAAACTAAGATGGCGATGAATATCTATTTTAAACAATGTACATGTATCTGGCAATAAAAACAATCAAGGTGTATGGTATTTGGTCAAGTTGGAATGTAAAGTGTTTAACGTCCGTTAGTGTAACATGTTTTTGAGGTTAAAGTCACCCCTACAGTGAGGAAGATTGAATTTATTTTCAGTTTGAAATAATGACAAAAGAGACTAAATTTAAGCAAATATACAAGTTGTCATTTAATTAATGATTTGTTAGTTTAGAAAGAAAAGTAATTCAGAAAAAATAGGTATTTATTATAATAAATGCTGGTACAGAATGAGTGAACACTAAAGTTAAATCAGAGCAAGATCTGGAATGAAAAATTCCATGATGCAGCTCATTTCAGGTTAACCATGATATTCAAGCAAGTCGATTTTTTCACGAGTTATTTGGGCAGATGATAAAATATTTATTGCAATAACGTAAGTGTCCAAGGAAAATATGATAGAACAGTGAAACCCCGCTATAACGCGAATTCGGATATAACGCGATTGTGGCGTGGCTCCCAAAATTTCATATATTCATTCGCACATGAACATTTTTATTTTGCAAAGTACGAGAAATAGTGTATAAAATGTGTATATTACAGTATCATTTTGGGGAAGAGATCGCGTATGAATTCGAGTATAATACGTTTGTGGCGTGGTTCCTGAAATTTTATATACATGTACATGTATTTTTCTCGTACACGGAAAAAAAATAATTTTTTTTAAGTACGAGAAATAGTGTATAAAAAGTTTATTATCATTTTGGGGAAGAGATCACGTATGAATTCGATCGTGGCGTGGCTTCTGAAATTTTACAATTTCACCAATTTCTTGAAGTGTTATGCCAAAATAAACATTATCGGAAATGTTACTTATTACTGATCCACGAATAAAGCCAATAAGTCTTCTCTGTGTTTGTCTTCAATTCATTATGTATACAATCATTGCTCAAACAATAGCCGACATGTTTTTCTTCTTTAACTGCATACACAACAAAGCATCAGACAACATGGTGGTTGATAAAAGATTCTCACGATTTAATAAACATAAAAAAACGTAAGCCGCCAACACGTGCGCTGGACTTCAATTCATCCTTTATACAATCATTGCGCAAACAATAGCCGACTTATGTTTCTTCTTTAACTGCATACACAAGCAAGCACCAGACAATGCGGTGGTTGATCAAAGATTGTCATATGTGGGTGCTTATGTAGAGACTGAGCTTGGGCGGCAAGATCAAAGATTGTCATATGTGGGTGCTTATGTAGAGACTGAGCTTGGGCGGCAAGATCACAGGGAGTTCAAATAACCACTCTCTGTTACTTAGCACTGAACAAGTACAGCTGTATCAAACTCGTGGCTCAAGCAAAGGGTTGTCATGTGGGAAAACAAAGACGGATCGATATCAGATAGTAAACGGTGTTGATACCCTATTCATGCTATACATTAGACGTGTATACGTTGTTCTCTGAAAAAAGTAAAATATAGTAAAACCCCGCAATAACGCGACCCTGCTTTTTCCGCGATCGAATTTTATGGACCCCAAATATCGCATTATAGCGGGGTTTCACTGTACAGTGCAGTTCACAAAGTTAAGGTGGCAAAACCGTCGAAGCAAAAAGATGTCCCTCTAAAATGTTGTGTCTCCCAAATTTGGAGGGTGGGGGACACAGTGTCACCCACTCTTGGGTTCTTATGTGCAAAACTGCATGTCAATGCAGTAGTCACATGATACCAACAAAAACATTGTTGACACATGCTCTCTGCTTGAAGAATCTGGCTTTATCCAGGTTTCTGCGACAGTGACATCTTTGTGGTCGTTCTCAGAAAAAATATATTGAGAATTATGTGTTCTTGGGGGGTGGGGGTTTACAGACATTACATGACTTTCATTGAATATTTGAAAAATATTTTGTTCAACAATGTTAGAAAGGTTTTTTTGTTGTTGTTGATATCATGTCACTATTAGACCTTTGATGTCGTGGACATGTAGGTTGCGAGATTTGGGTAGTCATGTGACCTGTAATGCAAATGGCGAGTACCAGATCAAATTTCAGCAATGCTGTGGTTTCATCTCGTCTGTCAGCATATTAAAGACATGACAAATGTTATACATGCAAATTTTGCGAAAAAAATCTTTCTACAGATTTCATGCATGTATGGCTCGATGTAAGGTCATTTAAGTTTGCTAGGCCAACTAGTAAGCGGCTACCTTATGTTACCACCACACAGTTGCGGTGAATTCCAACTTTTTGATAGGCAATGGGCTCTGACCCCACACACCAACATAAATGTCAAAATATTTCAAATGGGGTGGGAAGGGTAAGAGTAAACTTGGACTACCAACACACCTACTGTAAGGTAAGTGCTTGACTACCAACACACTTACTGTAAGGTAAGTGAATTTATCATACCAGTTTTTGTTGAGGCCATCAGCCTTCCTCCTAACAGGTAAATTCAGCAATGCAGTAGTAGCAGGTAATATATTACTGCTATTAAATTGAGGTGGGGGGGGGGGGCACGGTAAAACAAAATTTAATTGTTTAATACTTACCTGCTACTATTGCAAAGATTCTCTCCTCCCACTTTGCTTTGTTGTCCTGTAGTCTTTGTCGAAGTCAAAAGAGGAATGATATTCTGTATGGTGGCTATGACTAACACTAACGAGTCCAACTGAATCCTGTTGTTTAAAATTTTGAGCCTCCATAAATTTTGAGCCTCCAGTTACTAATTGGAGGAGGGAATATTAGCTAGGACTGGGCACTTGGCATCTTGAAAGAGAAAAGCAATGTGTAGCTGATAAGTATTGAACAACTAACCCTTTTCATTCTGAAGCCCAATCAGCCAGGCAGTTGTGTAGAACTGGAAATTTGTTCAGTTATTGGTGTATTAGAGAATGCAGTAGTCTTAGTCAATCTGGCTTTACTGGGCAAGTTTTTCAAATAATGTTTCAAAGTTGTGTACCATTTTAAAAAGCATAAAATTTTCTTGCAAGTCATATATATTTTTATTGAAAATTTTAAGATATTTCAGTTGAAATTAAAGTTGAGTAAACTAAAAAAAAACAAACATGCTTTACATTTTTTTAAATAACTTACTTTCAATGCAATTTTTCTATCTGCAATATTCATTTTACCTCCTATATGTGTTACGACTCGAGGTCATAAAATAATGTAACAGATAGAAAGTGAAACCAACAATGCAAGTAAAATCAACAAGCAATTTATTTCTAGACAATTAAAGTTAAAATTCAAAAGACACTTACAGTAATGTGAATTAAAATCCAAATAATCCAATAATCCTAAGTGTCCTAATTACAAAGTCCTAAATATAGAATGTTCTGAAATAATTCCATTAGCCTCGAATGTCCTAATGTGTTAGTAGTATTGAATGTTCTGATATGCCTGAATGATGTAATCCATAATATCTTTGAATGAATTCACATAAATCTCAAAGTCAAGTATTAATTCAAAATGAGAATGAGCACTTTTGGTAATTGGAATGAATATTTCAAATAAATAATTCTTCTCTCTGAATTTGTTCTTATTTTCACAACTGTAACATCTGATTACTAAAATAAATTCCTTAATAGACTGATCTTAATATGAAGTTTAGTATAGGAATGGAATCTTGTTTACCAAATGCTGTATAAGACAAGTCACATGACAGAATATTCTAGAATATGAGTAACTCTAAATGGAATTTTACTGGTGTACCAGACTTTTCTCATGTCAAGCAAGGAAAATTTCAATCAAAGCACTAAAAGCTATGTAAACAAGACTAACTTTGAACTCAAATCCAATAAACATGTTATTTACAAAATAACTAAAGTACAACTTACTTCATGAACACATATTATAAATTCCATATACATAACATATGTAAGTGTATGAAATGTGAGGAATTTTATGTTGTTTAAGATGGTGACGAAATAATAAAAATCCATCAAGAATGTCAACAGTTGTTTTCTTTCAATTTTATTAAAATTACTTGCATGACAGTTGGAGAGCAATCAGAACAGATCCTTATTGGAAAGTCAACAAAACTGTTAGTCTTGTTTCAGTATTTTTATTCCATAATAAATTCTAATGTAAAAATATCCGAGTTTTGTTGACATTTTTTTTGTTGTTGTCCCTTTCCAGGAATGCGTAAAATTTCATAATATTATGCACACATCCATCCTCGGTATATGGGTGAACTTTATGAGCAGTGAAGTTCGCAATATGTCCAGTTTAGCTTGAAAACCATCAAAATCTTTATCATTGTCAATATCCGAGTAAAAAAATGCTAATGAACTAGTTATCATCTGCTCAGTTCATTTTAATGTAGTTAAGATGACGATCCCCACTGCCTAAAATATCACTTTCCCGCACAAAATCGTCTATATTTTCATGAAAATTGGCATCCACATCACTGCCATCACATCTCTTCATTACTGATTGCCATTTTGATCTCCGCAGCTTAAAACTCAATGTTTAAATTGAAATTTTATCAGTTTTGGGAATTTTTTAAACTCGTCCTGTCGCTGCCTTTGTGTACCTCTTACCTTTGTTTCCTTTTCAAAAGAGTACACATAAACTAATGACGCATTACACGGTTAAATGCACACTTCTGTGAAGTGGTTGACGGAATGTAGTGAACATACAACCGGAATCATATCCCATCTGAAAAGGTAAAGTACTACTGGAATCATATCCTGTCTGAAATGGGTTAAGTTCTCTTCAGCCAGTTTCAGCTTGCTTTATTATAATCCTTTTACCAAAGCAAGAATTCAGTTGATCTTGGGAGTTGGTAGCTTGGTCGCCATTACTGAAAATAGATTTCACCCTGCATTTCAATTCTGGAAAAGAACTAAACTTTTCTATAACCAATTTCAGGGAAACTCGGTGCATATATTTCTCTTCAAAAGAAAAAATAACCCCATGAAATTCGAAGAAGGTAGCTTGAAGGTCAAGGTCATTTATTAAAATGAGATTTGATCCTTGTATTTAATTTCTGAACAAGAACTGTTCATGCATCCCCCTTATGTTGTCTGGATATCCTGTGCTGTTCGTGGTACTCTGTAGATTATAAAATCTATCGAGTTGTTGCATGAAGCATGCATAGCAGCATCTAGTTCTTGAGTAAAATGACAACATTTTTGTTCATAATTTTATTTAATTTGTACTGAACATTATTTTGAATTTATCCAGCCATGCACAATAGAAATAGTCACAACTTGTTTAGTATTGTATTCATGTTCTTCTTTATTCTAGTGCCAAGTCAGGTGATTGTGTCCCGCACACTGTCCAAGAAACAGATGATGATGTCAGTAGCTACAAAAGTGGCGATACAGTTAAACTGCAAGTTAGGGGGAGAAGTCTGGGCCCTTGAGATTCCAGTAAGTGGCAAATTTGAACACAAGTTCATAGAATAAACAAATTGTCAAAAGTTTCAGTACTTAAACATTTTCATTAGAACTCTATTAAATATAAGGGCTGTAAATCAACAAAATAAAGAAGAGCTATTGTACTACCTGCAAATATCGGCCATGCCTCAACAAAAATAAAGGAGGGCTATTGTACTACCCGCAAACATCGGCCATGCCTCAACAAAATAAAGGATAGCATATGCACATATAAAAACATATACATGGAGCTCTAGATTGGAATTTAACAAATGGAGTATTTTACTCCCCAGTTTGGAACTAAATTCTTAGCTCACCTGGATGTGAGGCCAAGTGAACTGTGCTATGGCACTGAATCCGTTGAGTGTCCATCTATCAACTTGTTACCACTCTGGTATATAACATTGATTTCTGGTTTTCATCAACTCGTTACCTCATCATGAATATCATACATAATATTGGTTGTCCATCCAATAGCACAAGTTTGTTGTCATTGCATCTCCTAAACTACTTGGAGGATTGCCGTGAAACTTTACACACACATTGATACCAAGGTCTTGTTGGGTTTTAATAAAAACAATGCCGCCCAGATATTTATTTTGGACCAGCATCCAGCTTAAAAACTTTGTCTGCTGAACAGATGGTCATATCAGTCTGGTTTTTTTTATTAAAAGACTTTTTATGATGTCAAATACGTCCAACATGAAATAGTGCCAATCGGATATTCAGTATGGCCACCATGGCAGCCATCTTGAAACTCTTGCTGTCACTAAGTCATATCAAGATGGTGTTTTCACCAGAAGACTTCTTGTGATGTCTACTTGTACCTAAATGAAATGATGCAAATCCGACATCCAATATGGCCATCTTGAAAATCTTGTCACTAATGCTGAAAGAATAGTCATAATGACTTCGGGTTTTCACAGAAAGACTACTTGTGATGCCTAGTTGGTTGTAAATGAGAATGGTGCTAATCTTGCATCCAATATGGCCACCACTGCAGCAATTTTGAAAATGTTGTTATTGCCACTCATTGTAAACGAATAATCATATTGATGTCAAATTTTCACCCAAAAGAATAATGTAGAGTTTGTCATAAATGAAAATTGTGCTGATCAGAGATCCAAATGTCTGCCATAGTGGCCATCTTGACAGTCTTAAATGGATGGTCTTATTGATGTGTTTTCACTAAAACACTTTGCCTGATTTGTTATTGGTCCCAAATAAAGATGGTGCAGCTTCGATATAAAATATTGGTGGTCATTTTGAAAATCTTGTTATAACTTCTGAGCAGATGGTCATATCGTCAAAACCAAGTTTAATTTCAAGAGTTATTATCAATTTTTAAGAGATATTGCCACTGATTGGCATTTTTCTGTTATAGCTTGCCACAGTATAACTTTGTGGAAAAAATATTGCATTTCAACCAAAGTTATAATGCACGTTTATTTTGATGAGTTATTGAAAGAGTTTGTTATATGTCATTGCATTGTCTATAATATCAATACTATAGAATATTATCCGCCTGGCTTTCTTGTTTTGAAATATGTCACAAATTCTTCAACGGAGTATTTGCCAGATTTTTAGCTTCGTTTCAAATGATGGGTAACCTGAATGATGGGTAACCTGCAGGGATAAGTGTGAATGGGACTGAAGACAATATCCAAGTACTTAGAATGTTTTCACATATAGAAAATGGAATTCTAAATTGTATATTGAGGTTGTGGACTAGGATTGTAAACCATGATTAAGGAGAGTTGCTTTTGGTCATCATCTTACAGCAAATTACAGACTGATGTATTGATTTAGACTTGAACAGTTTTGTTTTTGAGTTGCTGCCAGTGGGTAATGGCTTACGAGTCAAATATCCAGGGCCTGTGCTGGAGTCACTCTAATTTCTAAAAGTTCATGATAGAGAAATCAACCAAATGTGCAATATTTGTGTGCAAATACCACACATTATATTTGCAAGTCCTACTTTAATTTCTTCATTAAAACCCTCCTATATTCAGAAAATGCCATCTTTTTTCCAATTGGAGTGGTGAATTCAGACACACATGCAGATGTGCACATAAGATTTTCAGTTCTAGAATAGACCCTGAATATCAGCAGAACTTTGCTTCCTCCAGCGCTTTTGGAGCCAGAGTTGATCTGTGGTCGGCATGCTGGACTCGCAACCTGAAGAGTGTGAATCCTACCCAGACCATTTGACTTCCATTACCTTAGTGTGATATAGCCTTTCGTTGATGTGCAGTCAAATACCAATCATTCAATTCTCTGCCTGAAAGGCATGGTTACTACAAAGTGTTCAACCTGAAATAGTCTTGAAAACATTGAACAGGCTGTCCAGAAATTGTCATTTGTAGAAAATGAAGACAACATTTTCAAACCATCTCAGAAAATACATTTTTTAGTTTTACACTGATTTGCTAAATGGAATTTGTCTTAAAAATATTTATACATTTTGCTATGCAAATACGAGCACAAAGTGTTGTTTGATTCTTTACATATAATACAGTGTGATTTCTCTTTAACACCTGATGCTTTCATGAAGTGAACTTCTTTGTACCTCACTTTACTTACCCATACTAGATTTACTTGTGTTTCAGGGCTGTCATATACTGAATTCATCTCATAATTTGTAGCAATCTTTAGATTTTATATAAATGTCTATAAAATTTCATTTTAATAGCAGTGATACAATATATTATGATCGTTTTGCCATCACTTTTTCTGGCACTAGTCCTCAGTCCAAGGTGAATTCCCTCCAGTTGCTACTAATTGGAGGCCTTACAGCAGAAATATACATAGTCCCATTTCTTTTGCTATTGCACTTGCGATAGTCCAGGAGCATACACAGAAGTTTTCCAGATGACAAGAGTTCACCAGGCAGCAGAAGGGTTGGTCTGCCCGCTCTTTTACACTTCAGTCACTGGTTTCTGCCTCCAGTTAACGGGTCTATTCACCAGCTTGGCCTCTTAAACCCCCTCCCCTTAGATTCTGGGGAGTCACAAGTAGGAATATCAGCTGGGGCATGGGGACGTCTCATGGATAAAACCCTGGAAGTCTTGGAGCTTGAGGCCCGTACTCTCTCGGCCTCCTTCGCTATCTTGAAGGAGGAATCATTGTCTCCAGCTGTGCTTCAGCATTTGCTGGAGGCTCTAGCAAAGACGTCACGTCGTGCACTCTCCATGTCTATGGCACTCCTTGCTGAGCTGCTTCTCCGCAAAGATGCCACCTTGGAGATCTTGAAGGTCTTGCTGGAACACAGCAAGAGCCATTTAAGGTTGGCACCTATTGAGGTGGAGATGCTCTTCGGAGACCTCATCCCCTTTGTGGCATCACAGAATTTGAGGGATCAACAACACGGGTCCCTGGCAGCAGCTTTTGGCCCTTTGAAACTGTTCAAGAAGCACATGCACTCTGACCGATCAATTGCATACCTGCCAACCATTATGCTTTTGGTGTAATCATTCCGCTTTTTTCACCTATTACGTCTTACACTTGCCTGTGCATGGATTATGCTTTTTTGGTACATTTAAATTTTTTTTAAATAAAGCGATAAAATGTTGTGTTTGTCATTTTTATTATCATCTCTTTCATCCCACACATATAAATCTGAGAATATTCTAAAAAAGAAGACTGCTGGATAAGAACAGCATAAGTGTACATTTGTCATAGACCTCATTGTACTTTCCTGATTTTCTATTTATAGCAGCTGTATATTACACATTTCCAAGAAAACAGATGGATTTCTTCAATTTGAAAACTTGTCTCACAGATTCATTTTATTAATGCACAGAATTTGTTAGCGGACCAGTCTATACTTTAAAAAATGGCGGCAGATGTTAAGTGAAACAGGCTTTATTGATGTGACTCTTGGATGTTATATGACTGAAAAATGTTAGAGAAGAGGGATCTTTTTAAACTTTAAAACATGTCAGATCAGAAAGAGACAAATCAGTAGTTCTTTACAAATTTGGAAAGAAGAACATGAGAGGGGTAATACAGCAATCAGGTTGAGCACATGGTAATGATCATTGCAGAATTTGTGGAGATGACTTTATGATCTTTAAGTGAAAGTTAGACATGTAGACTAGTTAAAGTGAGTGTTGTGTATATATATATAATTTGTCAATATGTTTTGTGGTTTGTATTCTGGTACTAATCCACATGGATTTTGCCCATTTGTGGCAAGAACTTTAACCAGCTGCAGATCCAGGTTAGTAGCAAAACTAAATGTACATTTTTCATAGTGTTTTATAATTATGGCATGTAATCTATAGATTACACTTTTTATGCTCAGATTACGCTTTTTTGCCACTTAGGTTACGCTTATACCTCTGTAGGGGTTGGTTACGCTTATACCTCTGTAGGGGTTGGCAGGTATGCAGTTCTTCAAGCAGGCACAGCCTCAGTAGTCTTGGAAGCAGCCTCAGTAGTCTTGGAAGCAGCCTTAGTAGTCTTGGAAACAGCCTCAGTAGTCTTGGAAGCAGCCTTAGTAGTCTTGGAAGCAGCCTCAGTAGTCTTGGAAGCAGCCTTAGTAGTCTTGGAAGCAGCCTTAGTAGTCTTGGAAGCAGCCTCAGTAGTCTTGGAAGCAGCCTTAGTAGTCTTGGAAGCAGCCTTAGTAGTCTTGGAAGCAGCCTTAGTAGTCTTGGAAGCAGCCTCAGTAGTCTTGGAAGCAGCCTTAGTAGTCTTGGAAGCAGCCTTAGTAGTCTTGGAAGCAGCCTTAGTAGTCTTGGAAGCAGCCTCAGTAGTCTTGGAAGCAGCCTTAGTAGTCTTGGAAGCAGCCTCAGTAGTCTTGGAAGCAGCCTTAGTAGTCTTGGAAACAGCCTCAGTAGTCTTGGAAGCAGCCTCAGTAGTCTTGGAAACAGCCTCAGTAGTCTTGGAAGCAGCCTTAGTTCAAAGCTCCTTCATACCCATTGTTTGCTAGCTGAGGCCAAGGGAGAAAGTCTTCAGTCTTCTCCACTTTCATTTTGGGGAACATCATCCCCTATCATGACCCCAATCTTTCACCAGTTCAAACTGGCTCAATTAAGGGAAGAGGTATACACCTTTCAGTGGAAGGGTGCAGTCGAGAGGGTGGAAAATTACCAGACTCCGACTTTCTATTCCTTGATTTTCTTGTATCAAAAAAGGCAGAAAGTTTCCTCTCTTAATCGACCTTTCCACCTTAAAGAGATTTCTTTGAGAAGAACGCTTCAAGATGGAGACTACTGCCTCAGTCTGAAATGCTACATGTCCATATGGGCAGTCTTAATGGATCTTTGAATGCATATGTTCACATCCCCATCTTTGCTTTACACAGGAAATATCTCCCTTGGATTTTGTCTCAACCAGGAGATTTTTCAATTTAGAGGTCTTCTGTTAATCCTCACCTTCGCCCCCAGAGCCTTTACCAGGGTGATGGGGATAGCAGCAGCCCACTAGAGGTCATTATGGATTCCCATCTTTATGTATTTTGATGACTGGTTGATGTACAACATCCTCACATATGCTCTTATGAAGGACCTGTCCTTATGTTGGTCGATGGTGACCCATCTTGGTCTTACCCCAAACCGAGAGAAGTCGGATCTCATCCCTTATGATTTTGTATTATGTGCGGATGAATTTTCTCAACAGCTTAGGTAGGGCTCCTGTTCTTCGGGACAGGATCAACTAAATCTTATCCCTCGTAATGGCTGTTCTGGCTAAGACATTGTCATCTCGGCTCACCTTTATCTCACTCTCCAGGGGACCCTGAACTTGGCTGCAGACTTTGTTCCCCCTAGGGAGACTTTACTTGTACCCTCTCCAGTTACTGTTTCTACCAAAATGGAGACTGCACAAGGACCTTATATAAGCTGGGATCCGATTTTCACCACCACCTGCATTGGTGGCTAAATTAGGACTGGTTTCTTGCTGGAGTCCCAATTCACATCCCCAAACCCCCCTCCTTTCTGTACTTGCTGGAGTCCCAATTCACATCGCCAAACCCCACTCCTTTCTGTACACATCAGATTCAGGATGGGGTGCTCACCTGGAGCTAGAGGGTGTAGTTTTAAGGGATTTTGGTCCCAGGAAGAAGTAACTTTTATATAAACAACTTGGAAATGTGGGCAGTGCTCCTAGCTTTACAGGACTCTGTCAGCCTCGTAAGGCATCAGAGCATTGTGGTCATTTCAGACAACAGATCAGTAGTAGCATACCTCATGCATTAGGGAGGTACGCGTGCTTCTTCTCACTGTGTGGAAGTCTGGAATCTACTCTGCTGGGTAGACTAATCGGAGATCACTCTCCAAGGCCGCCATATTCCAGACAAGAGGAATAGCCTGGCGGAGAGTCTGTACATAGGGGGTTGTGTGGTCCTTACAGAATAGTTTCTGCACTGGTCGGTAGCAAAGTCACTTTTCCAACTGCGGGGGAAACCCTTGGTGCACTTGTTCACTATGAGACTGAACAACAAGCTCCCCTTTTATGTCTCACCAGTACCAGATCAGAGGGCTGGGCAGTGGACACCTTCAGTATAAAGTAGGATTGTCAGTATGAGTACACCTTCCCATCTATCAAAATAAATCCGCATGTGTTCTACAAATCAGGATCTCCACTGCTCAGCTCATCCTTTTTGCCCCCTTGTGGCCCCAACTGTCATGGTTCAGTGACCTACTTGACCTGTTAGTAGAAAAGCCCAGGAGATTACCATAGAGGAGGGACCTGGTTTGGAAGCACAGTAGGTCTCTCCTCCACAACAGCCCATAGATTCTCCACCTTCATGCTTGGCTCATCTCAAGTGATCAATCTGCCAGAACCAGTTCGAGCAAAGTTGCCAATGGCATTGTCCAGGCTAAGAGTCAATCTACTTCCAGGGTTTATGATGCAAAGTGGAGAATCTTTTGTGATTGCGCAGTAGGAAATTTGTTGATCCTAGCTGTCCGCCTTTGAGCTCAAATGCAGATTTTCCTATCTTCCTTTTTTTCCACTTTTAAGGGCTATAGCGCAGCCCTTTCTAAGACACTCAAATTCTCTAGGGGTTCCGCCATTGGTCAGACCCACACCTTTTTGATCTCGTCAAGTATTTTGAGCTTCAGAGAGCGGTATCTTGCTCACTAATGCCTGGAATCTTTTGTGTGTTCTTTGGGCGTTTTTAGAACCTTTTGAGTGAAGTTTCCTTGGAGAACCTTACCCTCAAGACTGTTGTCCTGCTGTTCTTAGCGTCATTGAGGAGAAGGGGTGAGCTTCATGCCTTGTCAATGGAAAAGTGTTGTTAACGGTTTAGCAGTAATTATGATTCAGTTTCTCTTCTTTGCCAACCTGGGTTTCCGGCTGAGATTCGTCTACCTTCAGTAGCTCCAGTTCCTATTGAGATCCCCAATCTCAGTTGTATCTGTACTGGGGGTGATCAAGATAGGCTCCTTTGCCCAGTTAGCGCCTTGAGGTTTTATTTGGCTTCTTCTAACGGGAGAAGGAAGGGTCAGAAGCATCTCCTCCTACCTCTTAAGGGTTCCTCTGATATTTCAGTGGCCACTATTTCTATCGAGAAAGCTTATCAGTCCCTTACTCAGAGAATTAAAGCCCATGAAGTTCGGGCTATTGCTACATCTTGGGCCTATTTGAATCACTCCTTCGGATGATGTTATGGGAGCTACCTTCTGGCTGTCTCACACTACCTTCTCCTTTCATGTTCTGTCTTGGGCGCATCAGAGCAAAGTCATATTTTCATTGGTTCCTATATTGACGGCACAACATGTGACCCAACTTTCTACCAGCTTGCAGTAGTGAATACTACCGTACGAGATTTGTGGTTTTTGGTATTTTTAGCACATGTAATAGGCCATACATGGCGACCAGTATATTTGGTGGAGGATGAAATTGGGAAGAACCACTGACCTTCAGGAAGCTACTGGCAAGCCTTCTCACATAACCACATGGTCGAACCAAGACTCAAACTCATGCAGACAGAAATGAAATGTGAGTGATCTGTAAACGTGAGTGCTTTAGACCACTCTGTCACCCGGGGCCCCCTACCATAAGTTTAGTTGAATAGCTTTCTATACCAGATTTGTCAAGGTCATCTGCCTCTGTCCTGACTGGTAAATTCAGCAATGCAATAGTAGCAGATATTGTATTACTGCTGTTGAAATGTATTTTTTTGCACGGTAAAAACTAATTGTAATCATGTAATGCCTGCTAATATTGCAAAGAGGCCCTCCTCCCACCCTGCTCTGATGTCCTGTACTTGAGGTCCAAGTCAAAAGATGATGGTATTCTGTATGCTGGCTGTGATTAAGGAGTCCGACTGATGTTGTGTTCTTTTCAATTCTGGCCCTCCAATACATGTTTGAGGAGGGAATAATTAGCTTGGACTGGGACTACAATCCCTGGAAAGGAAAGCAATGCAATAGTAGCAGTTAAGTATTACATAATTAAAATTAGTTTTACCACCACCACATAACAAAAAAAGACAACTACATCTTGATAACATGTGCAATCAGCAATATTGGAAGAAATGAACAGAAAGCACCTTCTTGTGCAGATTTCTTTGCCAACTGCTCTTTGCATTTGGCTATTAGGCACATCTTAGCCGGTTGAGCAATCAGAGACACACTAGTGTCTCTTGTCTTAGAAAATTTAGCGTTAGGTTTGTAGCTGTAGGTACACCAATGGACGAAGATATTTTGGATTGCAGAAAGTGAAGGCCCCATCTCCCCCAAAAAACAACCTGATGGTTTTATATCAGGAGAGAAGATGTGCAGTAGCTTCAACATTTTTAACCCAGTATGCTTTATCAGAAGTCCTTAACTAGGGGAAGTGTGCCACTCCTTCTGTTGCCCATTAGCATGGTACTGCACTCCTTTACCTATCAAACAATGTGGTATGTGAAATATCAGACCCTTTTTGTGATGGTGTGGAGCAGAGATGCTGCCAGGTTGGGGGTTCACAGGTTTCTTGCAAAAATGATCGAGTCACGCAACTTTTAAAACACAATGGGGGGAAAGATCACACAACTTTCCTGTGGTTCCAACAATTTGTCGTACCCAATGTGTGATTTGTAAATTTTTTGTTTTTCAATTAGGTTGATCAGATCGTCTTTTTTACCTTTTCTCCATGATCTCAATTCATCTTATATCTATGTAGAATATTGTTTGAATACAAGCACCTTTATGACGGAGATCTGTTAGCGTATTGCAGAAACTATGGAGGTATTCCGATTGAATTGTTTCCTTGAGCGGTGTTGTAAATTGATTCATCGATCAGCCATTACCGAAATAACTAAAGCGCAACAGCAGTGTGTTGTGTTGAAACAAAAGATAACTGATTTATTTAGGATGGAAAGATCACCTGTTAAGAATGAAACTAGGGAGGATAAAATATCTGTTGGTTTGCTGCTAACCGAACATAGCGCAGAAATCGGTGATACAGAAATAAATGGGATGATGTCGTTTTCTTACGCCTACGGGTTAGTCCTTGCAGAAAATCTGATACATCGACGGAAATATCCAAGGAACAACATGCGTGAATTGTGGAAAATTGTGTTTTGGATATATATCTGAAAATCAGTTCCCGAATCTATTCAGACTGGCCATAATTGCAGCGGTTCTGCCTTTATAAAAAGCTGATTGTGAAAAGGATTCAGTTCTCGAAGCAAAATTCACACTACTCTGAGGAATGGGCTAACCACATACCCTTGAAACTCTATCACTGTAGTAAGAAATTGCCAGAATATCTAAGAAAAAATCTAAACTAAATCCTTTACAGATAAATATATATAAAGGAATTTTTTTTTTTTTTTTAATTTCTTAAGATATTCTGACATTTTCTTACTACTGTGATAGAGTTTCAAAGGTCTGTGGGCTAACATCTGAAACAATAAATAAACTGATGACTATACATGTGTGTGGTTCAATAAATGATTTTCAGTTTGCAAAAGCTTTCTTGAAGGGAAGTGATAAGAAACAAAGAAGAATATTTACCATCTGAGCAACAATTAGGTATGCAGATACCATATACATTTATTGTCAAAGATGTGATACAAAATCATTAAATGCTTGTATTAAATTGGGTGTGTCTACACCTAATAATAATGTTCTCACCCATCAGCTACCATTCGGCATAGTTTACCTCCCCCCCCCCCCCCCCTTCTGTTGGTTGATGTGGGAGACTTCCCCATCATAAGAAAATTTCTGGCAGCATCTCTGGTGTGGAGAAAGAACTTGTACTAGAAATAGATGTAATATGAGCATGGTGGATACTTAGAAAACTTTTCTTCCTTGGATTAGTGAAAGCAATGATTTGTTTCCCATGATGCACTTGACAACTCAGGAGAGCAAGTGGTAATACTCCTGTATATCTATTTCTAGTTGCAACTACCTAGCTAGGTAGACCTTATCTAGTGGCCGAGGTTATCACTCCACAAGTACAATGCTTCAGGTGACTGTTTAGGTACACTTCCCCTTGTAATGGACTACCCAGCTAGGCAGACCTTTCCTATTGGCTGAGCTTGTTGATTGGAGAGTGACTGTATCAGCTCAATTCCCCCTTGTAATGGACTTCTGACTTTCTTTATCTATTTATCTATTTACAGTGTGGTCACTACAGCTATCAGCACTTCGTTTTATGAACTGTCATCATTATCATCACAGCTATCAGCACTTCATTTTATGACCTGTCATCGTCATCATCAACAAAGTCATTACCATGCATTTGCAGCTTTCCGTTTCTTTTTATCATGTCCTATATTTCATTGTCTGTTCGAATATGTTCTTGTTGTAACTTGATTTGCAGTGAAAACTGGTCCATTAAAGGATTGAATTGTCAACTGTTGATCTTTATCTCTAAAAACTAATTAACCCTGATGGGTAACTTTTTTTTGTGTTGACTTGTTTTCATTTGATTCCTAAGGAAATTTTAAATATTCTGGACAGCACAAATTGATTTTTCTTTGGCAGTTAATGGCTCATTACTGCATGGGCTAGTGTTGATACTTGACTTGAGACAACTCCGCTGTTAAAATGAAGTCAACTAAATTGCACTGAAAAGGAAGTAAACTAAATTGCACTGAAAATGTCAACTAAATTGCACTGAAAATGAAGTCAACTAAATTTGACTGAAAATGTAGTCAGCTAAATTGCATTGAAATAAAAAATACATGTTTGACATAAAAATTGCTACATAGAAAACATTATGCAACTTGGCATAATAATTCTGGCTGGACTAGCAACATGGGAGTTGAAAATACCAACTTTGACCAATCCACCTTAACACGCAATAGAAAAGTAATGTTAAATCCACCTAAACGCAATAGAAAATAGACCGATCTACATAAACACACAATAGAAAAGTAATATTAAATCTATTTAAACAAACGCAATAGAAAAGTAATGTTAAATTGCTTCCATTAAAATCAAATGTAATAGCCAGAAGTGCAAGAAGTTATGCTACTAATGTGTTTTCTGCTTGTTTTCAGATTGTACAAGTTAACAATTACACTGTCAGAAAAAGTAAGAAAAATATGTAATTTAGTGAACAAACCAAAAAATCTAAGCACAATCAACCAGACCTGAAGTCGTACAGCAACGTAATCACACTTTAGGTGTACAATATAAACGAAAACTGACACTACTTGCCTAGTTTTATCCAATTTATTTCAGTCCACAGGAAGCAAAATAATCTACCATGTTTTAATCACTTACCATCATCTACCACTGATGAAGACCAGCATAAGTATAACTCAGTTTGGTTGTGGAGTGTGTCATTAAAAATAGATGCGATAGGCGGAGTGTGTCATTAAAAATAGATGCGATAGGGAGAGTGTGTCATTAAAAATAGATACGATAGGCAGAGTGTGTCATTAAAAATAGATACGATAGGGTGGAGTGTGTCATTAAAAATAGATACGATAGGGTGGAGTGTGTCATTAAAAATAGATGCGATAGGCGGAGTGTGTCATTAAAAATAGATACGATAGGCGGAGTGTGTCATTAAAAATAGATACGATAGGCAGAGTGTGTCATTAAAAATAGATACGATAGGGTGGAGTGTGTCATTAAAAATAGATACGATAGGGTGGAGTGTGTCATTAAAAATAGATACGATAGGGTGAATCTTGATTGTAATTTTCCAGATATTAAAGTAATAGTATATTTTGGTAATGGCTGGGTGAGTTGAATGTTGCTTCTAAATATTGCTAATAGAACCACTGAACCGAACCCAGTTTGTGTGGTCTGCAATCAAAACTTGTACAAGACAAATAGGAAACTAAATTACATTTCAATACTTTTCAATAATTTGGTTGTTTTGTGCTAGGGTATTTTTAGCTCTACTGGTCATAGAGCCATCTGTTAGCACAAGTTTGTTATCGCTACTCCTTCTAAACTACATGGAGGCTTGCCATGAAACTTAACAGACACACACACACATTCATCCCAAGATCTAGTTGGTCCTAAATGAAATTGGCCCTGCTCTGACATCCAATATGGCTGCCACAGCAGCCATCCAGAAAATCTTGCTATTGCTACTCCTGAATGGATGGTCATGTCGGCATGGGTTTTTCACTAAAAGACTTCTTATGATATCTAGTTGGTCCTAAATGAAAATAGTGCCAATTTGATGCCCAATATGAGCACCATGGCAGTCATCTTGAAAATCTTGTTATCGCTAATCCTCCTGAATAGAAAGTCGTATTGACATGGATTTTCACCAAGAGACTAATTATGATGCCTAGTTGGTTCTAAATGAAAATCGTGCTGTTCGGACATCCAGTATGACCTTTGTTGTTATCGCTACTCCTTGTGAATGGATGGTCATATCAACATAGAGTTTTTAGTAAAAGATTTATTGTAATGTATAGTTGGTCTTCAATAAAAATGCTTCCAATCTGATGTCCAATATGGCTACCATGGCATCTTCTTGAATTCTTGTTGTTGCTACTCCTGAACAGAAAGTCATTTGGGCATGGGATTTTCACCAGAAGACTTTTTATGATGTATAGTTGTTTCTAAATTAAAATGGTGCCACCAGGTCATCTTGAAAATTGCTTCCATGAAAATCAAATCTTGTTATTGCTACTTCTGAATGTGTAGTCATATCATCATGGGGTTTTCACTGAAAGACTTCTTATGTCTAGTTGGTCCTAAATGAACATGGTGTTGATCTGACATTAACATGGCCACCATGGTAGCCATCTTGAAATTTTTGTTATTGCTATCCCTCTTGAACAGAAAGTCATGTTAACATAGGTTTTCACCAGAAGACTAATTATGAGATCTAGTTGGTCCTAAATGAAAATGGTGCCAATCTGACATCCAAATATGGCCACCATGACAGCCATCTTGAAAATGCTATTGCAACTCCTCCTAAATAGAAAGTCATATTGATATGGCTTTTCACCAGAAGACTTCTTATGGTGTCTAGTTGTTCCTGAAAATGATGGCAATCTGACATCCAGCATGGCCACCAAGGCTGCAATTGTGAAAATCTTATCTCTACTCTTCCAGTTGGTCCTAAATGCAAATGGTCCGAATCTTTTATCATATATGACTGCCACATCAGCCATTTTGAAAATCTTGTTATCACTGCTTGTCCAGAATTGATGGTCATATTGTAATAGGGTTTCACCAGAAGACTTCTTATAATATATAGTTGGTCCTAAATGCAATCGGTGCTAATATTTTATCAAATATGGCTGCCATAATATTGAAATTAAATATTAACATATTGAAATTCTGTTGTCAATAATTCCCCCGAAATAGATGGTCATATTGGCATTGGGTTTTCACCAAAAGTCTTCTGATCTTACGTCTAATATAGCTGCCACAGCAGCTAATTTGAAAATATCTTGCTCAGAGATGGTTTCAACACTCGGCAGTTAAAAAGAAGAAATGGTGTTACCTTGAATACCTGGAGATTCTTTTCAGACAGTAGAGCTCTTTCCCCTTTGAGAGACCTTTGTTTAAAATGCTGCAGGTTTTAGTTTTATTCAGGATGGAGGTGTTGAACAAAATTTTCAAGATGATGACTTTGACTTTGATGGTTTTCTCTTTTGATAAAGGATGTCATATTCTTCCAACGTTGTTACAATTGAATTCTTTTTTTCTCATCATGTGAGTAATATAGTTGTTATTCACTATATCAGTGGCAGCGAGTGAATGAATAGTGA
Organism: Margaritifera margaritifera; assembly: GCA_029931535.1. NCBI lineage: Eukaryota > Metazoa > Mollusca > Bivalvia > Unionida > Margaritiferidae > Margaritifera > Margaritifera margaritifera. Next base: position 946,882 of record JAQPZY010001507.1, on the reverse strand, counting down.
AACTTGTTTCTTTTAATTTTTAGCTCTACTGGTCATAGACTACAGGAGCTTATGGGATTGCCTGTTGTCTGCCAGCCATCTGTCTGTTAGCACAAGTTTGTTCTCACTACTCCTACTAAACTACTTGGGGGATTGCCACAAAACTTGCACATTCATCCCAAGGTCGGATTGGTGCTAAGTGAAAATGGTGCCGCTCTGACATCCAATATAGCCACAACAGCAGCCATCTTGAAACTATTCTCACTACTTCTGAACAAAAAGTTGTATTCTTATATATCTAATTGGTCCCAAATGCAAATGGTGCCAATCTAATATCCAATATGGCTGTCGTTTTCTTTGAAAATGATATCACATATCATCCTAAGCTGAAAGTCATATCAACATGGGGTGTTCACCAGAATACTTCTTAGGGTGTCTTGTTGTCCTAAATGAAAATGGTGCCGATCTGACATCCAATATGGCCAACATCATTAAAATCTTCTCGGTATTCCTCCTGAATGGATGCTTATATTGACATAAGGTTTTTCACCAAAAGACTTCTTTGATATCTAGTTGGTCCAACATGAAAATGGTGCCATTCTTCACCACGATGGCCATCTTGAAAATCTTATTGCTATTCCTCCTGATTGGATGGTCATGTCAATGTGAGGTTTTCATCAAAAGACTTTTTATGATGTCTAGTTGGTCCTAAATAAAAAATCGAGCTGACCTTAAATCCAATATGGCCACCACAGTGGCCATCTGAAAAATCTTATCTTTAAAAAAAATATCAGAGATGGGTTCAACATGCAGCAGTTAAAAAGAAGAAGCACTCTCATCTTGGATGTCTGGAAATTCTTTTTCAGCAGTTGAGCGTCAGTCCCTTTGATAGACTTTTGTTTTTACAATTTGAATTGTATATGTAATCTGTTGAAGCTATATCTGAATTATAAGCAAGCCATTCCTTTTCATTGCAGAACTGGTTGTTTCCAAAATATCAGTGCATAAATAACTTCTTTAACAAATTGTGTCTGAAGATATGCAGATAAAACATTATATATTGTAAAAGTGGCTGCAGTAAGGCCAGTCAATATAAATATGAATCGGATACAGCGAGCAAAAAAAAGTCGAGAACTCTTGTACGTAGTCTTGCAGTCCAGAATATTGAAATCCTTCGTATCCTGAATGCTTAAAAAAAACCAAACACTCCTCATCCTTTAGCTGAAGAACCTCATGGTAGTTGGCATAGACTGTTATCATGACTCAGCCAAGAAGGGGCGCTCTGTTGGTGGAGTGATTGCCAGCATGAATGGGACGCTGACTCGCTACTATTCCCGCTGCACTTTCCAGCACACCATGCAGGAGCTGATGGACAGCCTCAAAGTCTGCATGAAAGGTTAGCCCCATGGGACCTCCTGCCTATTTGTTTGTCACCACCAGGGCTGTTTTGCCATCATGTATCAAACTTGTAGGACCAGGCATCATAGCATCAAAATTTTGTTCATTTAAGTTCATTGTTCTCTTGTTTTTGTTTTCGGTGAATATGCATGCTCATTTTCATCACACATTGCCATGGCTGGATTACATTTGTTGCCAGTTGCCTTGTTGCATGCATTGCTGCCAGTTGCTTTGTGTTTTGTGTTGCTGTTTTCTTTAAACGTGATGTTTGTGCATTTTACCATTACTAACATTTCCTTTAACAGCTTCAGTTTTGCTCACTTCACCTACTTCCACTCACCCACCGTCTGTTGTTTTTTTTTTTTCCCCCAACAGGCTTCAGGCTGCAGAACATGAAATACTCATCTTTATTATGACTATTAACTGCTTTTTCTAATTGAGGAATAATCCATTAATTAACTAGACAATGTGTTTCACAGGTAAAGCTCCTCCAGATGTCCTTGTAATGGCAAAGTAGACTCTAGGGAAGGAAATGGACCATTTAACAGTCTGCACTACATATGCCTGAAATTATGAGAGATGAATGCCACCCTTTTATACCTACATAATCCTGCTTTTGGAAATAAGGTGGTGTTAACTGGCGACTAAATAATGGGGGGGAGGGGATAATGCAAATTAAGATTGACTCGGGCACTTCAGTGTTTAAAAATTTCTAGAACAATAATTAACTATCAAGACGCCCTCATATGATGTACATGTCTCCTCAAAAAATGATTGCACAATTCTGGCATTCCCAGTGTTAAAAAATTTCTAGAACAATAATTAACTATCAAGACGCCCTCTTAATGTAAATGTCTGTTCAAAATAATGGTTATACAGTTTTTCTACTATAAAAAAGGTGCAATAATTGATAAATTTCTAGTGTCGGCTGACTAAACAACAACCATTGCAGCAATTTTGCAAAGTTGTGCATTGTCTAAAAAATAAAAAAAGGAAGATGTTTAAGTTACTTCTGTAAAGAAACGGTAGAAATAATCTGCGACCAAAGTTATGTGCCAAAGATTCTCCATTTCTTCCAATATGGGACCTCGATTTGAAGGGAAAATAGCAAATAGTGGTTGTATGTTCTCACAAGAGAAACTATCATGCATACTTTGAATATTCATGTTATGTTTGATATAACTCTTAAGTTGGTTACACAGCCACGAGTCCCATAATTCTTAAAGGTCTCATTTGTATTCCATAATTATTAAAGGTCTCATTTGTATCCCATATACATCTTGCTTTGCAAAAGAGAACACGTCTACACATTGAAATTTTAAAATTCAGAAAAAGTAAAGAAAGAAAATACATGTACTGGACTGAAGCAATGAATGCTCCTAAAATGTGATCGGGGGGGGGGGCTGTCTTTGTCATGCATGATCTTATGCAGTGTAAATTGTTTTCATTTTTCAGGTTCTTTCAGCATTGCTTCAGTCACAGCATAACATTTTGATTAATAACTACTGTCCTAATTTTGTATTTAAAAACTGCTCCCCTCCTAATTTTGACAGCTGCGGAGTTTGATGGTAATTGGTGTGGATGTGTACCACGACTCTGCTAAAAAGGGCAGGTCTGTAGCGGGAATCGTGGCAAGTATGAACACTAAGCTGACTAGGTATTACTCCAGAGTAACATTCCAACACCAGCACCAGGAACTGGTAGATGGTTTAGCCACACCAATTATAGGTAAGGCTGTTGTCACCCATTGTTAAAATGAGGAAAAGATGCCTGCTCAGTTCTAAAGATTTTAATTTATGCTAGTGGTTTTATCTTCTGGAGTCTCTTCTCTCTTCTACACATTATATAGCCAAGAACAACTCTTATACATATTATATAGACATGAACAACTCTTGTAAACATTATATAGACATGGACATCTCTTGTACACATTATATAGACATGAACATCTCTTGTACACATTATATAGATATATACATCTCTTGTACACATTATATAGACATGGACATCTCTTGTACACATTATATAGACATGGACATCTCTTGTACACATTATATAGACATGAACATCTCGTACACATTATATAGACATGGACATCTCTTGTACACATTATATAGACATGAAAAACTATTGTACACGTTATATAGACATGAACATCTCATACAAATAGAGACATGGACATCTCTTGTACACATTATATTGACATGGACATCTCTTGTACACATTATACAGACATGAAAAACTATTGTACACATTGTATAGACATGGACATCTCTTGTACACATTATATAGACATGAACATCTCTTGTACACATATAGACATGGACAACTCTTATACACATTATATAGACAAGGACATATCTTGTACACATTATATAGACATGAACATCTCGTACACATTATATAGACATCAACATCTCTTGTACACGTTATATAGACATGGACATCTCTTGTACATGTTATATAGACATGAACATCTTGTACACTTTGTATAGACATGAAAAACTATTGTATACATTATATAGACATGAACATCTCTTGTACACATTATTTAGACATGAACATCTCGTACACATTATATAGACATGAACATCTCTTGTACATATTATATAGACATGGACATCTTGTACACATTATATAAACATGGACATCTCTTGTACACATAGAGACATGGACATCTCTTGTACACGTTATATAGACATGAACATCTCTTGTACACATTATATAGACATGGACATCTCTTGTACACGTTATATAGACATGGACATCTCTTGTACACATTATATAGACATGAACATCTCTTGTACACATTATATAGACATGAACATCTCTTGTACACATTATATAGACATGAACATCTCGCACACATTATATAGACATGAAAAACTATTGTACACGTTAGATTGATAAAAAAAACTTGTACATGTTATATAGACATGAAAAACTCTTGTACACGTTATATAGACGAGAACAATAGGTGCATCATATATTTGGATTGTGAAGAGTCTGCAATAGACCAATTTATTTTCCTCGTGAAGCAAGAAGTATTACACATCAGTCAGTCACACCAAGAAGTATTACACATCAGTCAGTCACACCAAGAGGATATCTTGGGTCTCCCTGGAATATATACAAGGTTCTAGATTGGTTCCTCTGATGCCAAAATTTCCCATTTTAATTTTAAGGTCACATCCATGTACAAGGTTCTAGATTGATTCATCTGATATCAAATCTTCCTATTTGAATTTTAAGATCACATCCACTGTGGAATAAAAGTATTTTTTTTGTCTCTTATTTCAGGTTTTAAAAACAATGTGACACAACTGAAGTTTTATCAGCATCAACTCAGTGTTAAATCTTTTGTGCAAGTCAATAATAATAATATTCTTTAGTTATCCAAGGTGTCGTATTTGACTGGAAGCTAGTTTACATTATGGCCCTGTAATTAAAACGTGTGATTACTAAAATGCTACAAGGTCAACATCAGCTGCATAACAAAAATAAATGTAACAGAAGTTAATATAAATTATACAAGGTTAACATACTGTTATCACATCAATATATCAGTGCTACCGCATACAAATGTTTTGCAGTCATAAAATCAGGATTGCTCATTGGAATACTTGCAGAGGTACAATTTCTGAAAGGTGAAAACAGTTGCTTGTTAGCTCTACTGATCATAGACCAGAAGAGCTTGTGGGATGGCCTATTGTCCGATGACCATTAGCATAAGTTTGTAATCACTACTCCTAAACTACTTAGAGGATTGCCATGAAACTTTACACACACATTCATCCCAATATGTAGTGTGTCCCAAATGAAAATGACCATCTTGAAAATCTTGTTATCGCTACTCCTCCTGAATGGATGGTCATATCAATATGGGGTTTCACCAAAAGTCTTCTTACATTGTCAAGTTGGTACTAAATGAAAATGGTACCCTTCTGATGCCCAATATGGCCACCACAGCAGCCATCTTAGAAATGTTCTGGCTACTCCTTTTGAACAAAAAGTCATATTGATGTGGTGTTTTCACCACAAGACATGATGTCTAGTTTGTCCTAAATGAGAATGGTGCTGCTTCGATATCCAGTATGGCCACCACTGAAGCCATCTTGAAAATCTTATCGCTAGTTCTCCTTGAAGTTTTTGTTTTGAGGGGCTTAGTGCCATTTTTCAGCACGATACATGGCGGCAAGTATATTTGGTGGAGGAAGAATCGCCGACTCGTGGGAAGCTACTGGCAAGCTTCTCACGTACCCACGTTAGTTGATCTGTAACTCAAACCCATGCTATCGGAGGTGAGATGTGAGTGATCTGTAAAGGTGAGGGCTTAAGACTACCTGGCCATCCGGGGCCCCTACTTCTCCTGGAGAGAAAGTCATATTGCCTTTTGGGTTTTCGCCAGAAGACTTCTTATTACGTCTAGTTGGTCCTAAAAGAAAACGGTGTCCATCTGACACCCAATATGGCAGCCATCTTCAAAATCTTGTTATCACTTCTCCTAAATGGAAAGTCATTTCGATCTGGGGTTTTCAACAGAAGACCAATTACGATATCTGTTTGGTCCTAAATGAAAACTGTGCCAATCTGACCTCGAATATGGCAGTCATAATGAAATCGTTATATCATTACTCCTCAATGGAAAATTGTATCAACTTTGGGGTTTTCACCAGAAGATTTATGATGTCTAGTTGGTCCTGAATGAAAATGATACCGATCTGACATACAATATGGCCACCATGGTGGTGACCATCCTGAAAATCTTGTTATCACTGTTTCAGAATCGATGGTCATATAGACATAAAGTTTTCACCTTGAGACTTGTGATATCTGGTTGGTCTTAAATGCAAATGGTACCAATCTTGTATCAAATATGGTGGCCATCTTGAAAATCTTGTCTCTACTCCTCCAGAATTGATGGTTCTATTCACCAAGAGACCACTTACAATATCTGGTTGGACCTAAATGAAAATGGTGCTCCACAGGCATCCAATATGGCTGGAACAATGCACATATTGAAACTCTTGTTGTCACTAATTCTTCTTAATGGATTGTCTTATTGGCATGGGATTTTCACCAAAAGTCTTTTATTGGTGTCTATTTTGTTCTCAATGAAAATGGTGCAATATGACTGCCACAGTGGCTAATTTGAAAATCTTGTTGCTCAAGAATATCAGAGATAGTGTCAACACCAGGCAGTTAATAAGAAGAAATGGTATTCTCTTAAATTACTGGACATTCTGTTTGGACAGTGTCAGTCCCTAATTCAAAATGGTCGGTACTGCAGTGTTTCTCATTACAGCAATGCGTCAATTCACAGTAATGCACATGTGAATTCTTGGTTTTATTATTTGCATATGGTTGTGTCTTCCAATGGAATTGCCAGAAATGAAACTAATTTTGCTCCGAGTAGTGTTTACTTTTCATTATTTAACCTTGATAGTGCTGCTTTGCTTTTGCATGACCTTGTTACTGATGCGGATTTGTTTCTATCTGTCTGATGCATGCATGCTGAGTTTTTTCAGAACACTATCTTATCACTTAAGAATAAAGAATATCAGAGATGGTCTCGACACCAGACAGTTAATAAGAAGAAATTGTATTATCTCAAATTCCTGGACATTCTTTTCGGACAGTAAAAAGTGTCGGTCCCTTATTCAAAATTGTTGGTGCTGCAGTATTTCTCATTACATAAATGCGACATGTTGCACAGCATGAGCCAAATACATATAACTGCTTCAAAACTAGTATTTATATTCACATTGGGGTGAAGTTGTACAAAATGATGCATATATGCATGCAGATTGCTAACACCAAAAATGTCACTGAAATTGATGCATGTTTATGGTTACCATGGCAACCAAATAGGGAAAAAGGGTGAAGTATTTGTAGAAAGAAGGAAAAACTTTTATACTTTTCCATCATATAATTATTCAAAATGTGTATATGAACAGTTCAATTTTTGTCTACATATTGTATCCTTAGTTCATTACTTCAAGGTTTAAGCTGGATAATTCAAGTTTTACTTTCTAACATGTCCATACATTTTGGTATGTTGTAATATTTAGATGATGTAATATTTTTGTATTGTTCAATGAATCAAAATTGTCTTCATATGAAATATAACTCTTAAATTATTTATAGTTCAGTGATAAGGAACCAATACTAACCATACAGAAAATGATAAATAATTCTAGAATTTACTTTGGTTGCCATGGTGACTAAAAATAATGTTACAATGGTTGATAGGATTAAATAGGCTTTTTTAAAAAAATTGTTGGCAGAATCTTGTATCCAAACAAAAAAACATTCATTTTTGAAAGAACTCTATGTGATCAACCTGTTTAAATTATGAAAGTAAAAAACTAATTACTGCACATTCAGAACAATTATATTGTTTTTGTGGGAAGAGAATACTGTTACGCTTTGAAGTCAAAGTAAGGGGGAATAACAGAAAATTAATTTGCTCATTTGAATATTCTTGAAAGGCACTTCTCAGATTTTTATGTAAACACATCTATATGCAATTACTACTGCTAGCAAGAATAAATCTGACAAATACAAATAACTATAGATTTGACAGATGTAATAACTGACTCATAATCAACTGCAGAAGACTCAATTTTGTATTTGTAAAAATTTATCTCATGTAGAAATGAAACAAAAATCAATTTCTCTTTCAAAATATAAAAAAAAATTTCAAAAGTTGGGATTTTATTAATGGATTTAAAGACTTCTCAGGTGATCTCATACTAAATAAAATTTGCAAACTCCACCACTGAATCTTCTGTACGTCTTAACTTTTCTTTTTATGCTATTAATATGCAAACTGAATGCGTATCACTAGTATTGGATACATTATGTTGGTGTTTACTTTAAAAGATGCATAATTAATGCATTCTTTAATCTAGGACCAAACATGTATATTTAGAATAACTTTCTTCACAACTCGAGGTGTTTTAAGATGTTATTTTTAATATAACTTTTAATATTAAACTAGTTTGACTCTAGGTGTTTTAAGATGTTATTTTTAATATATCTTTTAATATTAAAGTAGTTTGACTCTAGGTGTTTTAAGATGTTATTTTTAATATTTTTAATATATCTTTTAATATTAAACTAGTTTGACTTCAGGTGTTTTAAGATGTTATTTTTAATATATCTTTTAGTATTAAACTAGTTTGACTCTAGGTGTTTTAAGATGTTATTTTTAATATATCTTTTAATATTAAACTAGTTTGACTCCAGGTGTTTTAAGATGTTATTTTTAATATATCTTTTAATATTAAACTAGTTTGACTCCAGGTGTTTTAAGATGTTATTTTTAATATATCTTTTAATATTAAACTAGTTTGACTCCAGGTGTTTTAAGATGTTATTTTTAATATATCTTTTAATATTAAACTAGTTTGACTCCAGGTGTTTTAAGATGTTATTTTTAATATATCTTTTAATATTAAACTAGTTTGACTCGAGGTGTTTTAAGATGTTATTTTTAATATATCTTTTAATATTAAACTAGTTTGACTTCAGGTGTTTTAAGATGTTATTTTTAATATATCTTTTAGTATTAAACTAGTTTGACTCGAGGTGTTTTAAGATGTTATTTTTAATATATCTTTTAATATTAAACTAGTTTGACTCGAGGTGTTTTAAGATGTTATTTTTAATATATCTTTTAATATTAAACTAGTTTGACTCGAGGTGTTTTAAGATGTTATTTTTAGAGTCTTTGTAGTGGAGCTGCAGTAGATATACTGGCATTCACATAATTCTCTGTCATTGATTATGAATCAGAGATTAAGATTAGTGAGGTTTCAGTGATGATCATTACTTACATCTGCCAGCAAATAGTTGAAAGAAAATAGACCTGTCTGCAACAATCCTAACAGATTATGATTGTGACCTGGTCAAACTACAAAATAAATATTGTTAATGAGATTTTGCTGGTGGGCAGAGCAACCTTTGGATTCATCTATATTTTATTTAAATATATTTAGGGTGAAGTTAGAGCTAGATTTTTCAAGGTGATAAACAGTGAAAATCACAAAAGAATAACTTTATATGTGAACCTTACTGAACTGCAGATAGTTATTTTTCATAGATATAGACCATAATATTAACTTGTGTGCATATCAAAGTTTGGCTCTTTTTTTTTAAGTGCCTTCTGTGGAATTTGAGGAATTTGTGTACATGCAAACTTCTAAAATTGCACGAGTCTGAAATTTAAACAATTGGTGATTAACTTTGGTAATAATTTTGTTTTGTTTACAAAGCATTTGCTTATATGTCAGAAGACTGATCAGCTGGTTTTTAAACAAAATGCACTTAAGACTGTTCCAGTAAAACTTACTTGGGACCTAGGGACGGCACTTTCAATCTGGAGTAGTCGCTCATAGATGCAATTTTGAAATTTGTATCATTTTCATATGAACTCTTCAAGTAATCAAAAAATGTGCCTTCCCTGGGTTCCATGTATTTTTTAATGGAACAGTCCTTAGTAACAGATTCGAAAATGTACTTTTCCAAGATTTTCCAAATTAAGAAGGGAGACAATTTTCAGAAGAAAAACAAATATTGAAATATGTCATGGATTATAGGACATGAGACAGACTTGAAAATTTGTGCTTGAACTCTGCTGAATCTACACAGTCATTTTTCTAACGCAAATTAACAAAAAAAGCAACTTCAGTTCTGAAGAATTCTTTGTTGTGATGTGGCTACCTTGTACACCACTTCCTGGATAACTTCCGTTCGGATAACTTGTGAACCCACTTATAACGCAGGGTCATGCTTGGATCCCATTATTTTAAACTAGAAAATAACAAACAAATTGGCCCCTATTTGTTGAACGTGAAGAAAATCACAATCAAAATTAGTATGTATCGCTCGTTTTATCGTCGAAAACGGTGGTTATTACCCGGAAATTTGAATCAACCTCATGAAATTCTCAACTTTTAATAAGAAGTCGTATATTTTGTAAAATTGTCTTTCCAAACAACATTCTCAGTACACTGTAAATAACAATATTCTATGAAATTTTGATTATGAAAATGTCACTAATGCCTACTGGTTCAACACCTTAATAAATAAATACCAGTTAAGTTTAGTCAAGTGAAATGCATGTTTTTAGTTCCATCTTTTAATTCAGTTTCAGTGTAATCATCATAAATGCAATATGCCCTTTTGTATCCAAACGTGAAAAATGCCATTCTACCGTCACAGCTATGTCCATGAGCGTTTCTGTGAGAAACTATTTAAGTGCCAACCATGTTTTGATCTCTGACTTCCAGAAGTATTTGTTGTATTGTTACACAATTAAAAGCAGACCTGCATTGTATTATCACATTAATTACATCTTTTGCATCAAATCAAATGAAGGGGGTGGAATAAAAGAAAAGTTAAAAAGCATGCAAATCCTACCTGCATAAGAGCTAGCAGTCATGGTCGTGCATCAGGTCAACTCATTTCAATTGATCAATTGAAAATGGTTATAAATATTATTATGCAAACAATTCAATTAAACTACCTTAAGTTAGCTTACTAAGTCACAGATTTGATCAAATATGGCAATGCAATAAGCAAAATGAGTACTTAGTGAATAAAAAGCTTTGTTTCACAGATACGGTTCATGATGGAGAAGAGACTTCCAGAGTTTGTAGTGAACTTAAAATTCATGAATTGGCACTCGGAGATTTCCTCAAGGATAAGAAGAAATTCCACTATAACTTGCAATGAAATCACGGCATCAGTATTTTACCAATAGAACAATTTTTAAAAAATTGAGTTTCGATGTTGACAGTTGTTTCACTAAATAAATGCTCCTAGTTTTTGAAAAAAAGAATCTTGTTTTGTTGTGAATCAACAACAGCAAAAAGCAATGATGTAATACACGTTAATTTCACATACACGTGATGGCTGTTGAAACCTCTTGGAGTAATGTTATTAACAATCTTTCAGAGGTTAGGTATCTTTGAAAATAAAGGTAGTTTAAAGCAAACAACTTCATTAGAAAAATCTCTTTATTGACAATTATTCCCAATGAGATTTTAATTGTAGTGCAGTCTTTGGACCCTGTAGTGCAAGGGTTATTGAGGGAGAGGTGTATATTAATACACAATGTCGATGCCTTGTATATTGATTGCACATGATGTAGGTGCCTTACATATTAAATATACAGGATGTAGGTGCCTTGCATATTTAATATACATGATATAGATGCCTTGGATATTAAATATACAGGATGTAGGTGCCTTGCATATTAAATATACACGATGTAGATGCCTTGCATGTTAAATATACAGGATGTAGGTGCGTTGCATATTAAATATACAGGATGTAGGTACCTTGCATATTAATTATACAGGATGTAGGTGCCTGGCATATTAATTATACAGGATGTAGGTGCCTTGCATGTTAAATATACAGGATGTGGGTGCCTTGCATGTTAAATATACAGGATGTAGGTACCTTGCATGTTAAATATACAGGATGTAGGTGCATTGCATATTAAATATACAGGATGTAGGTGCCTTGCATATTAAATATACAGGATGTAGGTGCCTTGCATGTTAAATATACAGTATGTAGGTGCCTTACATGTTAAATATACAGGATGTAGGTGCCTTGCATATTAAATATACAGGATGTAGGTGCCTTGCATATTAAATATACAGGATGTAGATGCCTTGTCTATTAAATATACCGGATGTAGATGATTTGCATATTAAATATACATGATGTAGGTGCCTTGCATATTAAATATACAGGATGTAGGTGCCTTGCATATTAAATATACAGGATGTAGATGCCTTGCATATTAAATATACAGGATGTAGGTGCCTTGCATATTAAATATACAGGATGTAGATGCCTTGCATATTAAATGTACAGGATGTAGGTGCCTTGCATATTAAATATACAGGATGTAGGTACCTTGCATATTAAATATTCAGGATGTAGGTGCCTTGCATATTAAATATACAGGATGTAGATGCCTTGTCTATTGAATATACAGGATGTAGATGCCTTGTCTATTGAATATACAGGATGTAGGTGCCTTGCATATTAAATATACAGGATGTAGATGCCTTGTCTATTAAATATACAGGATGTAGGTGCCTTGCATATTAAATATACAGTATGTAGGTGCCTTGCATATTAAATATACATGATGTAGATGCCTTGCTTATTAAATATACAGGATGTAGGTGCCTTGCATATTAAACATACAGGATGTAGGTGCCTTGTCTATTGAATATACATAATTAGTTTTTAGGGTACAGTTATGCCGTTCTTGACCAGTCTGTTTTGTGTGTGGTGTAGGTGCCTTGCAAAAGTACCATGAAGTCAATGGCAGCCTGCCAGAGCGTATCATAGTATTCCGTGATGGTGTTGGTGATGGTCAACTGCCAGCAGTTTCAGAACACGAAGTGCCCCAGATGCTGGACAGCTTCAAGAGGGCTGGAGGACAGGATTACAAGTAGGTTTACTCGATGAGCTTTTGGTAAAACTTTGGTATGGATTGGAGAAGTTTAAATACTGTTGGTAATACTTTGGTATGGATTGGAGGAATGTTAAATACTGTTGGTAATACTTTGGTATGGATTGGAGAAATGTTAAATACTGTTGGTAAAACTTTTGTATAGATTGGAGAAATGTTAAATACTGTTGGTAAAACTTTTGTATGGATTGGAGAAATGTTAAATACTGTTGGTAAAACTTTGGTATGGATTGGAGAAATGTTAAATACTGCTGGTAATACTTTGGTATAGATTGGAGAAATGTTAAATACTGCTGGTAATACTTTGGTATAGATTGGAGAAATGTTAAATACAATTGGTAAAACTTTGGTATGTATTGGAAAAATGTTAAATACTGTTGGTAATACTTTGGTATGGATTGGAGGAATGTTAAATACTGTTGGTAATACTTTGGTATGTATTGGAGAAATGTTAAATACTGCTGGTAATACTTTGGTATAGATTGGAGAAATGTTAAATACAGTTGGTAAAACTTTGGTATGTATTGGAAAAATGTTAAATACTGTTGGTAAAACTTTGGTATGGATTGGAGAAATGTTAAATACTGTTTTCAGTATTTACCCACAATAAGCCAAGCTATTAAATTTCCTCTCTCTCTGTCATCTTCAATCTTCAAGTTTAGTAACAAGCTGTATACATGGGAAGTTTCATGACATGCAGTTTTGCGAAGAAATATTTATTTTGTCTAGAACACTTGTAATGTAAATATTCAGTGAATTTTGTGTTATGTATGATGTTTATATAATATTATATATATTTTAGGAAATTATAAATGTTTCTTCACTTTAATATTTGCTTAAATTTTTATGTTTATTAGGAAAAACATGTATAACTAGTGTCCTTGAATTAGGTTGTTTTGATCAATATGTTTTCTCAATTTGAAGGTCAAGGTTGATTTTTGTTTACAAGTAAAAATTCCATTAAGATGACACACATTCTAGAACATTCTGTCATGTGACCAATCTAGAACATTCTGTCATGTGACCAATCTTTATATATATCATGTTTGGTGGACATTTTTTCAGTTTTGACATTACCATCAGTCTTGTAAAGAGCTATTACAGTTGTGAGAATTCATTCCAAATTCTAAGAGAGGAATTATTTAAATATTCATTGGATTATAACAGTGCTCATAAACTTTTGGATTTTGGATTTTTAATTGATGATTTTGGAATTTAAGTGAACTTATTCAGATATTTTGGAATACTTCATTTTGACATCAGCACATCAAGATTTCTAGTACATCAGGATTTTGGAGACCATTAGCACATCATATCATTCAAGGACACAGCCGTGAATTCGGAACATTCTATATTTAGGACTTGTGATTAGAACAATCATTCTTATTGGATTATTAGGATTTCAAAACACATTACTGTAAGTGACTTTTTGATTTTTCATTTTAATTATCTAGTAATAAATTGCTTGTTGATTTTTTACTTGATTTGTTGGTTTCACTTTCTTTCTGTTACATTTTTCTTAGACCATAGAGTCGTAACAGAAATTGGGGGCTCGTCGTCCGGGATCTGAATTTCTTTAAAGCATATTAGAGATATTAAATTTATCTTTGAAATTCATATTGATTTTGTCTCTGAATTTTTTTTGTCTTTGGCAAAGATTTTTAAATAGAGAAATTTTTGTGTGTGAAACCAACAAGCATTTACAATGGCATCTAATGTTCAGAATTTCATTTCAAAACCTACCCAGGAGGGATTAGAGTGCATGAGAAAGGATGAGTTGCTCGAGCTTGCCAGAAAATACAGTCTATCTGAGGCAAAAGTATCATTGACAAAACAGGAGATAAAGATTATTTTGATTCAGTATTTAGTAGGAAAGGGAATTTTTGATAGCAGTGCTTTAGGTTTGAAGAGAAAGCCTGTATCTGGTTCTGACAGGAAATTAAGGGAATTAGAGTTAAAGAACCAGATTGATTTAGAATTGGCAAAGCTTCAGATTCAGAGAGAGAGAGAGAGAAGGAAGAGAGGCAGATACAAATGCAGAAAGAAGAGAGGCAGATCCAAATGCAGAAAGAAGAGAGGCAGATCCAAATGCAGAAAGAAGAGAGGCAGATCCAAATGCAGAAGGAAGAGAGGCAGATACAAATGCAGATGGAGAGAGAGAAACAGGAGAGGGAGATGCAGAGAGAGAGAGAAAGAGAAGAAAGGGAAATGCAATTTAAATTAAGAGAATTAGAACTGGCAAACAGAGCACACTCCACTCCTTCAAAAACAAGTTCAGGTTTTGATGTTACTAGATATATTAGGTTAGTACCCCCTTTTCAGGAAAAAGAAGTAGATAAATACTTTCTTCATTTTGAGAAAATAGCTGAAAACTTGAAATGGCCCAGAGAGCATTGCACTTTGTTATTACAAAGTGTACTTATTGGCAAAGCTCGTGAAGTCTACACTTCACTGTCAGTACAACAAAGCACTGATTATGATGTAGTTAAGGAGTACATCTTGAAAGCTTATGAGTTGGTACCAGAGGCATATCGACAAAGGTTTAGGAATTGTAGAAAAGAAACTGGACAAACTCATGTCGAATTTGCAAGGGATAAAGAACAACTATTTGATAGGTGGTGCTCAGCCAAGAAAGTTGATCAAGGTTATGATAACCTCAGACAGCTCATATTAATTGAAGAGTTCAAAAAGTGCATCCATAGTGATGTTAAAACCGATCTTGACGAGCAGAATGTGGAAACTTTGGAAAATGCTGCTCGTATGGCTGATGATTATTCCTTGACTCACAAAATTTCATTTGGCAATAAGTTGTCCTCTCAGCAGTTTTTTGTTATAAAACCATTTCAATCTCATTCGAGTACTTCCAAATTTCACAACAGCACAACTGTTAGGAATCAAACATCTGATAAGACTGATCAGAAATCCTTATCTCTTCCTACGTGCACTTATTGTAAAACGAAAGGGCACGTTATTTCTGATTGCTTCAAGTTGAAAAATAAGCAACAGAGTAAAGACAGAGCTTTTCCAAATGCTCTTATTTCTACGAGGTCAAGGTCACGGTCTTGTATTGAAAGCAATACATTTGTTGGGTCAAACAAACCCCAGTCTGATTCTATTTTGGAGGCTTATGAACCATTCATGTCAGAAGGTTCTATATCACTTATTGGTGATTCTGCCAAACCTATCCCAATTAAAATATTAAGGGACACTGGAGCTTCTCAGAGTCTTTTATTATCAGGTACTTTGCCTTTGTCTGAGGAGTCTTCTTCAAGTGAAAGTGTTCTTGTTCAGGGAGTAGAGTGCGGCTTTGTAAATGTTCCTCTTCATTGTGTAAATTTGGCATCAGACTTAGTTTCTGGACCTGTGACTGTTGGGGCAGTGACTTCTTTACCCATAGAGGGTGTTCATTTATTACTAGGCAATGACCTAGCTGGAGATAAGGTTGTGGTTAATCCACTTGTAACTGACAAGCCTTGTTTGGATCAGAAAGTTGATCCTGTCGAAACTGAAATCCCTGATTTGTACCCTGCTTGTGCAGTTACTAGAGCTATGGCAAAAAGAGCTCTTGAGAGTGATGTTGATCAGGATATTATTCCTTTAGCTGATACATGTATTGGTCAGTCTTTTGATGAGGTCACTTTTTCCTCAGGTATTGATCAATCAAATGGTATTGATCACAGTGATCCTCTTTTTGCAACTCATTCTCTTTGTTCTAATCAGGATGACAAACGACAATCCCTTGTCGTTGAACAGGAGCAAGATCCCGAGATATCTTGTTTGTTTCAGAGGGCTATTAGTGAAACTGAAGCCACACAAGTTCCAGTGTGTTACTTTGTGAAAAATGGGGTCCTTATGAGGAAATGGAGACCACCTGATGTACCCGCTGGTGACGAGTGGTCAGTGAGCTATCAAATTGTTGTTCCTAAGTCATATCGACAGGAAATTCTTAATTTAGCCCATGAAACTCCTTTGGCTGGTCATTTAGGAGTCGGTAAGACTTATCACAAGATCTTGAATCATTTTTATAGGCCGAAACTCAAAAGTGATGTTTCTAAATACTGCAGATCTTGTCACACTTGTCAAATGGTAGGAAAACCCAATCAGAAGATACCTAAGGCTCATCTGCAACCTATTCCTGCATTTGATGAACCATTTAGTAGAATAATAGTAGACTGTGTTGGTCCTTTACCTAAAACCAAGTCAGGCAACCAATACTTGTTGACCATCATGTGTGCATCTACAAGATTTCCAGAAGCAATTCCTCTGAGAAATATAAAAACTAAAACTATTGTGAAAGCTTTGGTGAAGTTTTTTACACTTGTTGGCCTTCCCAAATCTGTCCAGTCAGATCAAGGGTCAAATTTTATGTCTGGAATTTTCCAGCAAGTTATGCATGAACTAGGCATCCAACAGTTTAAATCTTCTGCCTATCACCCTGAAAGTCAAGGTGCTTTGGAAAGATTTCATCAAACTTTGAAGAATATGATTCGATCATATTGCTTTGATACAGAAAAGGATTGGGATGAGGGTGTTCATTTGTTGTTGTTTGCTGTTAGGGAATCAGTTCAAGAGTCGTTGGGTTTTAGTCCCTTTGAACTAGTTTTTGGTCATACTGTCTGTGGACCATTGAAATTATTGAAAGAGAAACTTCTTTCAAATGAAGATTCAAAGATTAATCTTCTTGATTATGTTTCTGATTTCAAATACAAGTTGTCAAAGGCCTGTGAAGTAGCAAGAACTAATCTTCACACTACCCAGTCAAAAATGAAATTAAGGTATGACAAAAATTCACAGGAAAGGAGTTATAAACCTGGTGACAAAGTTCTGGCTCTCTTTCCCATACCTCAGAATCCTCTTCAGGCTAAATTTTATGGTCCTTATACCGTTGAAAAGAAAGTAAATGACTTAAATTATATCATTAACACTCCTGGGAGACGGAAACAAAAACAACTTTGTCATATAAATATGTTAAAGGAATATTTTGACAGAGATAGCTCAGCTAATTATTTAGATAATTTAGTTGTACCTGTCCCACACAGTGAAGATATCAACGATGGAATACAATCAGACTATAATGACTCTGGTATAATCAATCTTCGGAATTCAGAAATCTTGAACAACCTAGACCAGAAACTTTCACATATACAACAACAGGAAAGAAATGAACTAAAACAGCTATTACATGACTATGAGCACTTGTTTCCGGATGTTCCAACACGAACAAGTAAAATTTATCATGACGTTGACATTGTAGATTCTGCGCCTGTGAAACAGCATCCTTATAGGATGAATCGTCTCAAACAGAACTATCTGAAGAAAGAAATTCAGTATCTACTGGAGAATGATTTCATAGAACCAAATAAAAGTAACTGGAGTTCACCATGTATTCTTGTTCCCAAGCCAGATAATACATTCCGTATGTGTACTGACTATAGAAAAGTCAACAGTGTCACCAAAACTGATTCATTTCCAATCCCAAGAATGGACGATTGCGTTGATAAAATTGGAAATGCGGAATATGTCACCAAGTTTGACCTTTTAAAAGGATTCTGGCAAATTTCACTGACGGAAAGGGCAAAAGAAATTTCAACATTTGTAACTCCAGATGGACTTTATCAATATAAAGTCATGCCGTTTGGAATGAAAAATTTGCCTGCAACGTTTCAACGTCTGATGAACATGATAACATTTGGTCTTGATAATTGTGACGCTTATATCGATGACGTCATTATCTACAACAACACCTGGGAAGATCATTTGGAAACCATTCGAAAATTCTTTGATCGACTCAGCGATACGAATCTGACAATTAATTTGAGCAAAAGTGAGTTTTGCCATGCTTGTGTCACATTTTTAGGACATATTGAGGGACAAGGTCAAGTTAAACCTATAGAAGCTAAGGTCAAAGCTATCTCTGAATTTCAAGTTCCAATTTGTAAAAAGCAACTGATGCGATTTCTAGGTATGGCTGGATCATATCGGAAATTTTGTTCCAATTTTTCCAAAATTGCTGAACCTTTGACAAGTTTATTGAGTAAGAAAACCAAATTTCATTGGTCTGACAAGTGTCAGGAATCTTTTGACAAGTTAAAGGCCATGCTTAAGAATGCACCAGTTCTTTCTGCACCAAATTTTAGCCAATCATTTAAATTATCTGTTGATGCAAGTGATGTAGGGGTTGGTGGAGTATTGATTCAGGAAGACAAAAGTGGTGTGGATCACCCTGTGTGTTATTTTTCTAAAAAACTAAACAAGCACCAGAAAAATTATTCCACAATTGAGAAGGAATGTTTGGCTTTGATATTGGCTTTACAGCATTTTGAAGTGTATGTTACCTCAGCTCTTTCTCCAATTATTGTGTACAGTGATCACAATCCCCTTACTTTCATCAACAAAATGAAAGATAAAAATCAGAGATTGTTGAGATGGAGTTTGATATTGCAGGAATATAACATTGACATCAAACACATCAGGGGAAAAGACAATGTGATTGCAGATGCACTCTCACGTGCATAGAAATCTAATATTGCTTGATGTAATTAAGTCCAGTATCATAAAACATGTTCTTATGTAATTTTGGTTATTGTAGTATTAGATGTATATTCAAAAGAAAGCTTTATTACATAAATCTTTCTTTTTCTTTATGAGGGGAGGTGTTATGTATGATGTTTATATAATATTATATATATTTTAGGAAATTATAAATGTTTCTTCACTTTAATATTTGCTTAAATCTTAAAGTTTATTAGGAAAAACATGTATAACTAGTGTCCTTGAATTAGGTTGTTTTGATCAATATGTTTTCTCAATTTGAAGGTCAAGGTTGATTTTTGTTTACAAGTAAAAATTCCATTAAGATGACACACATTCTAGAACATTCTGTCATGTGACCAATCTAGAACATTCTGTCATGTGACCAATCTTTATATATATCATGTTTGGTGGACATTTTTTCAGTTTTGACATTACCATCAGTCTTGTAAAGAGCTATTACAGTTGTGAGAATTCATTCCAAATTCTAAGAGAGGAATTATTTTAAATATTCATTGGATTATAACAGTGCTCATAAACTTTTGGATTTTGGATTTTTAATTGATGATTTTGGAATTTAAGTGAACTTATTCAGATATTTTGGAATACTTCATTTTGACATCAGCACATCAAGATTTCTAGTACATCAGGACTTTGGAGACCATTAGCACATCATATCATTCAAGGACACAGCCGTGAATTCGGAACATTCTATATTTAGGACTTGTGATTAGAACAATCATTCTTATTGGATTATTAGGATTTCAAAACACATTACTGTAAGTGACTTTTTGATTTTTCATTTTAATTATCTAGTAATAAATTGCTTGTTGATTTTTTACTTGATTTGTTGGTTTCACTTTCTTTCTGTTACATTTTTCTTAGACCATAGAGTCGTAACATTTGTAATAGAAAAAGGAGAAGGTTGTGCATGGAAAAGAATTTTGCCAGCAGCAGGAAATTAAATAATGTCGGGATCTCAGTGTCTATGATTCATGATTCACAGTGTGCATGATTTGATTGGGTCAGCTTAAAAACTTTATTTTCCAGATCTGTTCACTGCTATGTTTTCACCGTTTATATAGAAAATACCACAAAGGATGGGCTGCCATTCAAAGTATCATTTTTACAGACAATGTCATTTTCCACAAATATGCAGCTTGCCAGAGTTCTTTTTGTTTCTTTTACTCATCAGCTGTATCATGTATCACTGAAGCACTTGAAGCTCTGTTGCACTAATTCAATCATCTGTATGTTTGCAAGTAAAGGCATCACATGTAAATCTCTGGAGACTGATGATGTGATGAACAGTTGCCACATGAAATAAAATGATGCGATTTATGAAGAGTATTAGATGACATTGTCCTAATAGAAATGAAGTTATGCACCAAAATTTCTGATCTTTTGTCAGCCAGTTCATGGCATCAAGGGTTGTATGGAATGGGGTTGAGGTTATCAGCTGATTAGAGGATCAGTTACATTAGTAATAGCCTTATTCTTATTTATCAGGCTCTTTAAAACTGTTGTTGTTAGATTAGCTATCGAGTGAAAAAATATAGATGGCTAAAATTGGGGGCAGGACTGCAGAGATGCTGCCAGGGTGCGCGAGTGTGTGAATAGCACAAAATTTTTATGAATTCGCGCATTTGGAGAGCAGTGATGCACAAGAGCTCCTGCAAATTAGTTTAAACTCTGTGTAGTATACAATTTTTATTTAACTGTTATCCCTAAAAGTGCTTGTTGTGACATAACTCGCGCTGCTGGTAGAGGTCTCGTAGTGCTTGTCACGATATAGCTTTTTTCAGGCCCCCAACTGTTTACACATCTGGGTACTTTTGCTTGATGGTTGTTCAACTAAATTCAGTTGGCACAATGGGCCCTGGAACAAGCATTGTCATAGTTTGAACCTTGCATTCATCTAGGAAGTTTTACAAATGCTTGTTTAAGATACAGGCTATCTAGAAAACCCAAAATGGCTGGCTCCCAACATGGTTCATCTTCAGATGACGATTTCGTTCAGCAAGCACTGGCTGATGATAGCGATGATGACAATGATTTTTAAAGTTTTGAAGTATATCAGATTATTGGAGCTGGGAAAGTGTTACTGGAAATGCCAGTGAGTGATTTTGAACCCGAAAATGATTTTGAATACAAGTCTGATGTACATGCTGGATGGACAAAAACAGATGGCATGCCAGTCAACCCCCTAAATAGCGGTATTCCTAAATTAAATGTAAAAAAAAAAGGCAGAATACCAAATCTAATTAAAATACAGGCAATTTAAAAGTAGAGTGCAATTTTCATTTCTTTTCTCAAACAATTCAGCCCTAGGGATCCTGTACTACAAAACTATATAGCATTCAAAGGGTTAAGATAAACTGAATAAACAAGAATCTAAAAAGAAATGAAAAAGTAAGGATATTTATTTGATCAAAATACCTTTGTCTAAACAAGCAGACTATGGCATTGATGGACCCTAAAACAGCTTTATGGAATAGTTAAGAAATCTGGCATAGTAGTCAGCAAAGCAATCATTCAGGAAAGTGAAGCTTTGGCAGAGCTCCTGTCAGTGAAAAATCTTATTTTGGAGCAGAGATATCCAAGTGACAATACCTATGAGCTGTGGAAAATTGTACATAACAACCATAAAGAACAATTTCCCATCTTGTTCAAGCTGGCTAAGCCAGCTGTGCATATGCCCCTTCAGATGACCAACTATGAAAGGGGTTCTCAGCACAAAACTATATTCATACACAGATAAGTAACAGATTAAGCTCAGAAACAGTCAACAGATTAATGCTTATACAACTAGAGGAGACATCTTTTGATGATTTTGATTTCAATATAGCTCAAACGGAGTGGAGCCGGAAGAAAGAGTTACTGATATTTAAGTGTTAGGTAAATATTGAACTATGGCCATTTCCTCCTATCCCCCGGAATTTTGTAAATTCCCCTCTTATTTTGGTGACAAGTGGGGGAGATCCCCCCTTTAGATAAAATCCAGGCATCTCTGGGACTGGCAAGCTACCGATTATGGACAGATGGCTAAAATTGGGGGAAGGGTTTGGTACACTACTGATAGACATCTGTCAGCGTAAGCAGGTGTGTATTTTTACTTGATAAAATTGTTTATTCCATTCATAGTTGCAAAATAAAATGCCATTGTAACTATTTACCTGGCATGTGCAGAGACTAAGAGTTTAAGCTTGAAGCATATGCAGTATCTTTACAGGGATTGCAGTTACATGAGAGGGGATTAAGGCTTTCTTGCCTCTCTGTCACAGAATTCTGTATGTCTTAAAAGCATTTAGTAGATTTTCATCTTTATTTATTATTCAGTCCCAAGGTTGGGGTTGTCGTTGTGAAAAAGAGGATCAACAGTAGATTCTTTGCAAAGGCTGGACAACAGCTGGCCAATCCACCACCAGGCACAGTCATAGATGTAGAGGTCACAAAACCAGAATGGTAAGTAAAGGATGCAGGAAATGGAAAATTTGTTTGGCCTGCAGACTTGAACAGGTTGAAAATTGGACTGGTCAGGTAAAATTGCCTGTCACCTTTTTTAAAGGTAGTTCTAGTTTAAAAGGGGTGGTTCATTTTGTATAAAATGACAAAATGTCTTGATTTTATCACTAAAATGTGTACTATTTAAAGTGCAGTCAGATTAAAATCGAGATCTCTGACAAAATAGATCTGATGGGCTCCAATAAAAGTTCAAGTTCTGGTGATCTCGGGAATTCCTGGTCCACTTCTTGTTAGTGACCTGTCAGACAAGTTGATGCATTTAATATTTGGGAGGAGTTTCTCACTTTAAGAAATACAAAAGCAGTAATTGCATCTGCCTGCAACTGCTACAGTGGTCCCCCTCTTATAAGGCCACCCCTTCTGCAGCAGGAAAGTGGCTTTATAAGAGGGGTGGCCTTTCTAGAGGGGGATCACACAGTTGTGAGTAATAACTACATACAAAGTATCAAAGGTGTAACTAATTTTTATATATTTAATATTTTCATTTTAAAATGTATGTCCGTCGATTCCGTCTTCCCATTCACTGCAGTTGAATGTATATTGACGATGTTTATTTGAATCGTTCTGACATCAGATTTCTCAGTAGTAATCAAAGGACTCCCCCTCTTTTCGTTTAGTCTATTTGATTTCACTTTTCGTTCTAAACTGAGAATGTCTGACGATATTTTGTGAAAACTTGTTCCTTCGTGGGCAGTATGTAGTTATCACACGAGATGCAGTATTTACAAAGTAAGTGAGCTTGTCACATGATTGACTTTTTTTTTTCCCTCCAGTTTGGTACCCGGTTAAGTACATTTCATAATCTATGAGAGGTAAGCCAGAAAGGTTAACATACCATTTTACTATCTGGCGACCGGATGTCATGCTGACTTTAGCTGAACAATACTGTGCTTCTCAGCAGTTAGCTTTTGTCATCTTGATAATTATCGGTGGTAATAATAGCCAGTAATTATCAAAGTGACAAAAGCTAACATCTAAGGAACACATGGCAGTAAGGATAATCGGATTACTTACCTCTTTGTATGGATTAAAGTTACTTTATCGGCATGTTGGAACAAATGTCAATGTGTTGAGTTGAGAAATTAACAAATATTAGCGAGATTTTAATCTGTAAACAACCATTATGTGGCCACTGGTCGCGTTACTGGAATGGCTGTCCTTAAGGGATACTATTGAACACAAACTCGTCGGTGCCAAGGGATTGTGGCCGTATAAAGTGGGTGGTCGCTGGTCAAGGGGGTCGTTCAAGAGGGGGACCACTGTATCTTCAACTTTTTCTCAAAAGCAACAAAACCAACTGAACATGGCAAATAACATCATGGCATGAAGGTCTTGAAAGCTACAAATGATGTAAATCCACGATCAAATTTGGCTGCTGTTACAAAAAATAGAATGACCTTTCAACAACAACTCTAAAAACTGCAGAACAAAATTTGACCAAACTTGGCAGAAAGGATCCTGGCATTAAAGCTTTCAAATTTGTACAAATTGTGCTGATTTGGCATCAAATAGGGTTGCTGTTGCTAAAGTAAATAAACTTTCAACAAAAATCTGACCCAATCTGACAAAAAGATTTTAGCTTGAAGGCCTTTCAAATTCATTCAAAATAATGCCAACCTGGTATCAAATATGGCTGCCATTACTAAAATTAGAAAAACTTCAGCAACTTCATATGTTGAAAAAAAAACTAACTACACTCAATAGAATAGACAAACTTTGGCAGAAATGATCATAGCATAATAGCCTTTAAAATAGTGGACAAATGAATCCTATGTGCCATCAAACATGAATGATGATACCAAAAAAACATAATGGAAAACCTTGAATGCTCTTATGCCATCAAATATGGACAAAGATAGGAATAAAAAGATAAACCGCTCAATGATTGTTTTAATAGCAAGAATAATTTACCTGCTACTGTTGCATTGTTTTCCTATTTTGGGATGCTAAGTTACCAGTCCAAGCTAAATTTTCTCCAATTAGTAACTGGTGGTCCAGAATTGAAAGGAACATGATCCCAGTCTGTTTCCTTAGTCATTTAACCATCATTGCTGTATTTGACCATTTTTTCTTTTTGGCCAAACATATCCTTTTTTATGCTCAGTTGTTTTATCCCCATCGTGATTTTGTGTTCCTTTATGCTAATTTGAAGGGTTTTTGCACCTTGCATCATGAAGTGGTGGTGCTTTAATTGTTTACCCATTTCAGTGCCATGTCAGTGTAAGTATCACCTATTCTTTTGGGTTCCTAGTTATATTGTTTTTGTCAGTTGATCTCTTTCAGCACATTAATATGTCACGAGGTTGGTGGAAGTGTTGACACAAGAAGACCCTTGGGTCACTCACCCCACCCATTTTTCATGTACAAATTGTACATGCATGGAAGGATTGTCCTGTTTGTTGCTCATAGACTCCTGCAGTGTGGGACTCCGTAGAAAGTTGCAACACTTGCCAAGATAGGAAGAAAAGCAGAGATTCTGTCATGGTCTCAAGTGCATGAATCGTGCAAAATTTGCACAATTTTGCATTAGTTAAAGTCATGCATATAAAAATGTACTATGCACAGTATACAATTCTTATTTAAATGTTAAAGTCATGCATATAAAAATGTACTATGCACAGTATACAATTTTTATTTAAATGTACTATGCACAGTATACAATTCTTATTTAAATGTTAACCTTTAAAGTGCTTGTTGCTACACAAGTTACGGCGTCGGTATAGGTCTCGTAGCGCTCGTCACAACATGTATTTTTTTCAGGTCGGCAACTGTTTACACTTCTGGGTACTTCGGCTTGACATGAACAGATGTTAAAGTAAATTTGATTGGCATATTAGGACCTGGAACAAGCATTCTGTCATAGTTTAAACATTGCATTCATCAAGGAAGTTGTACAGATGCTTGTTTAAATACAAGCTACCTACAAAACCCAAAATGGCTGACTCCCAACATGGTTCATTTTCAGATGATGATTTAATTTGGCAAATACTGGCTGTTGATAGTGATGATGACAATGATTTTTAAAGTTTTGAAGTATATCAGAATATTGGAGATGGGAAAGTGTTACTGGAAATGCCAGTGAGTGATTTTGAACCCGAAAAATTATGTTGAATATGAGTCTGATGTACATGCTGGATGGACAAAAACAGACGGCATTCGGCGGTATTTTGAAATTAATGTAGAAAAGGCAGAATACCAAGCCTAATTAAAAAACCATAAAAAACAATTTCCCAACTTGTTCAAGCTGGCTAAGCTAGCTATGCATATGCCACTGAAGACAGCAAACTGTGAAAGGGAGTTCTCAGCACAGAACAATATTCATACACAGATAAGAAACAGATTAAGCTCAGAAACAGTCAACCGATTAATGCTGATACAACTAGAGGAGACATCTTTTGAGGATTTTGATTTCAACAGAGCTCTAACAGATTGGAGCAGAAAGAAAGACTGATATTTAAGTGTTAGGTAAATATTGAACTATGGCCATTTCCTCCTCCTACTCTCCCCCCTCCCCTTTTTTCTACTCCCCCGTTGTTTTGGTGACAAGTGGGGGAACTACTCCTTTCAGATAAAATCCAGGCAACATCATTTGAAAATTTTCCTTTCCTCATTTCAGGACGAACCTCGCCGTTATCAGGAGGGGTCTGAATCACTTCTGTTCTTAAGAAAGTCTACACCCTTAGTGAGGAAGGAACCAAGAGTGATTTCCATGGTTCAGAGATCACCAAAAGCCTCCGATCTCTGACACTCGTTTTGATGTTGTCAGTGCCTGCTAGGGATAGATCCTTGGTCCCGCCCAAAGCAGGAAAAATGCCAATACCTGAGAGCAAGTTGCACCTTTCTGGCAGGAATCAGCAGCCCCCTCTCAAGGGAGGTAAACTGCCGGTGACCAATAAGAGCAATTCACACCTTCCCAACGACAAGGAAGAGCAGCATTCTTGCTCTTCTAGAGATGATGCAGACTCTGGTTCTATGAACAGGTTTTGTCTGTCACCAGTCACTTCACAACACTCAAACTATATGCAGTTAAATTCTGACAGCACTGTTGTACTAATGAAGCAACGTGGTTTCATGTCTAAAAACAGGTTACCATTGAGAGGCAATCAACAAACAACTATCTGCTCTCTCCTCAATCGACCAGTCAATAGAGGTGAAGCTGCAGGACCCAGTATGTGCCCTTGGATACTATCTGTGGCTCACGGAGAATGTCTGCAGCGGCGATTAATAGTTCTTTGTACCAATTAGGCAGGAAAGCAAGACATAACCCCACAAGGGCTGGCCGCTTGACTAAAGGGGGTTATTAGATCAGTGTACTTTGAACAGGATCAGGTACGACTCGTGAAGATTTCGGTTCATGAAATACAAGTTATTTACACAAGCCTGACCTTCGAATGTAATGTCTCAATGTGAGACATAGTGGAGTCAGTTGGCTGGCACACACAGGGTGATGTGGGTAAAGGTTGGATGCTTAAGTGATTCCTCCTCCTTTTACCTATTCTGCTAATGTTAATGTGTTTGGGTAATGTATTTGTCGGAGAAGGGTCCCAGGTGGCAGGGTTGTCTAAGGTACTTACCTTTACAGATCACTCACATCTCACCTCTGTCCGCGTGGGTTCGAGACTCGGCTCGACCAATGTGGGTATGTGAGAAAGCTTGTCAGTAACTTCCTGTGGGTCAGTGGTTATTCCTGGGGCCTTCGCAGGTTCTTCCTCCACAAATATATACTGGCTGCCAGGTATAGCCTATAATGTGCTGAAAAAGGGCATTAAAGCCCACAAATTTTTTTAAAAAATTTAAAAAATAAAAAATTGATGGAGAAAGGAAATTTTGTAGTAAATTTATGTTTCTCCAAAAATACTTGCCCAATCACTTTACTATCCAAGCCTCCCACCCTTCCCCGCAGATGCAAGCATCCTGTTATAGGTTTTGCTGAAGCGTAAACTGGCAAATATTCAGGATATGGGTGGCCACTAGCGGGAGCAAGGGAAGTTTATCTGTAAGAGTTCCTTCCCTTTGTCTGTATGATATATAGATGGAAAGATGGGAGGGGGTGTTCATCTTTCAGGGAAGGCTGGATTTTGGGGGTAGCAGAGAGTAATTTCCTAATGTTAATGTGATCGTGCAAGTATTTTCAGGAAAACAATTTACTAAACAAATTTCATTTCTTATTTGATTTTGATAAAATTTGCAATATGGGCTTGTATCATCAAGATCTTGGATGGATTTGCTAATGAGTGAGATCAACGCATATTAATGAGGTAATCTTGCATCTGATTGGCTGACCTTGCTACCATTGGAGACCAAAAATGGCAGTTTGCATATTAAAGCAAGGGAAGTAACCATTGATGTATTGAGAATCACAGGTTTTGGGTGGGTAAGAGAGTTCTCCCCAATGGAAAAACTTGAAAACAAAAATAATTTTAGAATAAAGGCTTCATGAATTTCAATACAGGTAATATAAATTAGCAAAATAAGACGGGGATTAAATTGAATAATCTAATTTAAAGTTGAAGAAAATTGATAAAATAAAAATATAACATGAAAATAACAAAGGACAAGCTTTTCAGTATGTAAAATATTTTATATATGTTTGGAATGAATTTGTTGTGCTGTGCTTAAAAGCCACATAGGTATGGTTTGTGTGTTTCTGATGCAGACCAGTAACCTCATTGCCTAGCAAAAAAAATTTTAAAAGCCAATAGTTGAACTACCTTAAAGTGGGTTTGGTCTAACCTTGTATTGTTTGTGCATTTCTGATGCACACTAGTAACCAGTAACCTCATTGCTTAACAAAACCTACAAGCCACTAAACACAATGAAATGGTATTGCTATATTAAAATGCCTGAAATAATTGTTTTTATGTTGTTACATGTATATGCATTATTTTACGGCATTTCATATATTAAATTATATGTTGTATATGTGTCTCTTTATTTTTGTATGGAAGACATCAATGATTTTAAAACAAAAATACATTTATATTTTAATTTAGATGTCTAGAGTAGAGCATGTAGTCTCAAATAAAGAATTCTTATTTTCTTATCTTATTAGTCGCACATTATTTTAGATTTGTTTGATATTTTTGGCCTTGAATACAAATAAAAAAAATAACTCGACACGTTTTTTTTCCTGAACCTTTTCCAAATTGAAATATGATCATTGAATATATAAATATACAGACCCTCAAATCTTCCAAATGCCGACCCAAGAAATTTTCTGACCTGTAACAATAAAAATATTTTTTAAAAACTGACAAATTCCAGATTCTGTGATTGTTATGACCAGACCACATTTCATTTCATTCATACTAACAGCATTAGACATTATACTCATTTAGACATTTACAATTTCTCCCAATATTTATTAGCACCTACTGGACATAGACTAGAAAACATAATTCAATAATGACTACCCTTGCATACTGTTTGCTAATTGTGGTTGGTTGAAATTTACAAAAAGTTATATCGGACAAATGCAAATTATGTAAGTAATTATATAGAGTATGTATCTATGTAAATATCGTGTTGTTGAGCAAACCCGACAAGGTCTTGTTTTTTTTCTTCAAAAAATTAGGTCATGCAACCTTAGCTCGCTTTTTGCTAAATAGAGGGGGAAATGAGTTTTAAAAAATATTTTGATCAACCAGTCCATTTTTAAACATGAAACTGGAAACGCTCATATTTTGTTAGGGATATTGGACAATGTGGAAACTAAGTGCTCAGATCTCCTTGAATTTCAAAAATTGTTTTATCCTTTAAAGTACATGAATTTGTCAAAGAAATTCTTGAGTTTAAATAAGGAAATACAAAATATTTAAACTAAATACAATATATCGCCTCTTAAAACCCAGAATGTTGGGTGGGTATTTTAATGTATTTTCCCAAAATGATGAATAATTGGATGGCTCAAATGTCACATGACACTGGGAGTTACCAGATGGAGTAGCAGCCCATTGTTGTAGTGGCATGACGCTTATTATTAGAAAATGGGTAACTGTTTGATGAAGAAATATGACCTCACTAGGAATGAACTGTGTTTACAATTGAAAATAGAAGCATGACCCACTTTACAGTTGGGTGAAAATGTTTAAGGGTGACAAACATAAAGCAAATTACAAGATTTGTACCAAAGTAATTGATGTTCCCAGCATGGGATGATGTGCATTAATGTTGTATGTGAAAAGTACAAGAGAATTGATCGCTAAATTGGTCACCTATTTCCTTGAACTTGTTTTTTTTTTTTTTTTTTTTCATTGACAAATTGCTCTACCTATTTATGTGGTGATAAACAAAAAGTAATATATGGAGAAAGTTAATTTTGCATAAGAAAAAATAATTATTGAAAAACCTCCAGCACTGTACAAACCCATGGATGATCGAAAGGGATTCATCATAGGGAGGATGCGCTGATTAGAACTGGCACACTTATTTGACATCGGACCTCAAGTTGTTGAAATCCCTGCATCAAATATCCACCATTACTATAAATAGAAAATCTTTTAAACGATGACTTCTCAGAAACCTCAACAGAATGTGGCCAAATTTGATACCAATCATTCCAGCATGAAAGGCTTTTATGGTTATACAAATGATACCTATCCATCTTTAAAGATGGCTTTAATAATTTTCTCAAAAACCACTCGACGGAATTGGACCAACTTTGACAGAAAGTGTCCTAGCTTTAAGGCCTTTCAAATTCATACAAATAATGCCAATCTGCCATCAAATATGGATGAAGATGCCAAAATGGAGAAACCTTGAAATGGTTGTTTTCATCACATATGCAGTCTACAACACTGGAAAAATTTCTACAGAAAGTATCTTGCTGACGTAGATTTCTTGACCAATTTCTGTTGTATATGACAATTAAGCAGATGTCAACAAGGTGAGGGATCTTGGGCCTTCTTGTTGCATTTATGCTCCATTTCTCTGACACTTTTGTATGTAAAGTAATGAAATCTGTTGGGTTGAATTCATCTTGGGTCTTGTTGCATTTAGTTCCATTTCTCTGACACTCTTGTATGTAAAGTAATGAAATCTGATGGGTTGAATTCATCTTGGGTCTTGTTGCATTTAGTTCCATTTCTCTGACAATATTGTATGTAAAGTAATGAAATCTGATGGGTTGAATTCATCTTGGGGGTTACTACGCTTCATGGGAAAAAGTGGGTATCCGCGATTTACTTTCACACTCCTGTGATTATGTGAAGTTTTTGCATTTAGTTTAGTTTTGCTGACACTGTATATATAATCATAAAACTTAATGGGTCTAACCATCATGGAAGGTACTATTCACCACAGGTAAATGTAAGTCACATTGACCAACATTTCATGCACCAGTGATTACATTGAGATTTTGCATTTAGTTGAGTTTTTCTGACACTGTTGTATGTACAATCCTGAAATTTGATGGGTGTGTTCATTTTGGAGAAGGTACTACACACGATGGGAAAAAGTAAGTTACAATGAGCTTCTTTTCACTCTAACGACTTTTCAAGGCCTTTGGATTATCCCATGGCAGAGCAGATGAGATTGCATTCACCAAAAACAATTTAAAACATTTTCCGGGGAACATTTATGCAGTTATGGTCCCAGTTTTACTTCAAACTTTGCACCGGAACTTTTGCTTATTAACTTTTGAAGGATTTCATGGATTGAAATTGAATTTAGCATGATGCTTTACAGTAACAATGTTTCAGCCAGGACACACTGTGGATTAATTTGTGCAAAATAGACACAAAGTTCCACACACCCCCCAAAAAATATTAAAAGCGCCAAAAGTGTTGCAAAACAAATTAACAAGGCACAGTTTTTTTGCCTTAAATCTGATTCAGATGTGCCAATCAGTGATTAAATGTCTGAATTGCTCAATGGTTTTTATGAAAATGAACAAAATCCATCAAGCGATCTATTTCAGTTGCACTGGTTGCTATGCTCAGACTATTCGTTTGCCCCGATTCTCCTGATCCCACATATGGCAAGGCTTGGAATTGTTCGGAAATAGTCGTATACTTGATAGATTCCATAATATTTCTTGGCTGCGAGGTTGAAAATAAGATCAGGATGCGACCGAATTGCAATAGTCTCTGTGAAAGAAATATTAAACAAATTCATTTAATGTATTGAGGTAACTTCCACTCATGTTTTATTAACATTTTTAACTAAAAGAAAAATTACTATTCTTGGCGATTATCATAAGCACATGCTTCAAGTGACGATATTTAGCACCATTTATCATTTATAAACTCTAATAAGTTTCACTACGAGGTAGACATGGAATGACGAAAATAGTTTATCCTTTTATCGTGCTAAAATCATGAAAGTGATAAAAATGACCAAAGATATGATGACTCTAGTGAACAAGCTGGTAAATCCAAAAAATCCAAGATGAAAGTCAAACAAAAAGTGAAACTTCAATGAAAGATTAATTCCACAATTGCAGAAAAATGTCACACAATCAAGAAATCACTTGAAAGCTGAAACTTTGCAAAAACTGATGACTAATGTTGGAGGTGCATAAAATTTGTGACTTTAACTTCTCATGCACTGGTAGAGTATGGATGGAGGCTTCAAAGAGGAGAATCCTACAATAAAGATGGTTATTTATTTGGTTTTCATGCAAATAACAAGTAAAACAGACTGCAATCTATACTCGCGTATAAGCCGGTTCCAAATGCAAACAATATAGACCCTGATCTGCTGTCGCATAATGCGCCAGCAGATCAGGGCATATGTTTGTTCTACTGATTAGTCCTTAAAAACGGCATAGACCAAGATCTGCCGGTTCATTATGCGACGGCAGATCAGGGTCTATGCGGTTTGCAGTTGGTATCAGCTTATATGCGAGTATATACGGTATGTAAAAGATATCTCATTTTTATCACAAGGTTGGCCCATTTATCAATTGAAGGGTGCCTAGTGGCCCCTATTTTTGTCAAACTTGGCTGTATCAAATGAAGGGTGCCTAGTGGCCCCTATTTTTGTCAAACTTGGCTGTATCAATTGAAGGGTGCCTAGTGGCCCCTATTTTTGTCAAACTTGGCTGTATCAATTGAAGGGTGCCTAGTGGCCCCTATTTTTGTCAAACCTGGCTGAAATGCTGCATTAAGAAGACGTAGGTTAAGTTTGGTTTTCACAGTTCTGCAGCATAATCTAATGGAGTTGTTGCCCTTTAGTTTCTACCAAAGTTTTGTTTCATTTTAATATGTTTTTTTCCAGTAAAATTTAACAGTTGTGGCCCCTGCTTGAGGATTTACATTAAGAAGACATAAGTCTTGTTTGAATTAAATCATTATTGGGCAAAGTTTAACAGTTATGGGCCCTGTTTGATTTAAATTATTTTCAGGCAAAGTTTAACAGTTATTGGCCCTGTTTGATTAAGAACTTTTAACTTCATTTGCTTTGTAATGGCAAGTTTGTCATATTGACATGTTTCTATAATTTTATGCCATCTTGAAAATCTTGCTATTGAAAGGGTGGCCATATCTACATGGGGTAGTCACTAAAACATTTCTTGCTATATGTGTCTTGAATGAAAATAATCCAATTGTGATCTCCCAAAATTACAAAAATCTCATCACAGCTATTTCTCCTTAACAGATAGGCATACCAGCTTTGAAAAGAAAAAGAAATAAAAACTCACTACTTTCATGCAATACATAATTGTTCCTATATTAAAATTATGCTGATCAAATTTCCAAATGGTTGCCTTGATTGCCATCCTGAGAATCTTCTGAATGGATTGCAATATCAAAACAGTGATTTCCCCCTCCAGCATGGCACCATAGTGGCTATCTAAAAACTTTCAACATTGTCTGAGCTATGTTCAGTGGCCTTCTATCCATGATACCAGGTTCAATGTCTAAAGCCATGACAAAGAATTTTCTACTACACTTAAAGGTATCTTGTAAACGTATTAACTTCAACATGCAAGAAAATAATTTTGGTACTAAACTTGGTTATGTTGGAGTTTCTCAAGAAGATCAGAGATGGTTTCAGTACTCGGCAGTTAAAAAGAATAGTTCAGAATGATTGGATTTGTCATGGATTCCTGGAAAAGCCTTTTCAGACAGTAGAGGATCATTTCCTTCGAGGGACTCTTGTTTTAGTAAAAGGTTTTGGAAACTGATGGGAATAATGTAATTTTAAAACTATTATATCTTAAACTGGCTGTATAAATTATTGTTGAGATGTATTGCCTCAAATCATTTGAGACTGCATTTTTTGTTTTAAAAAATGCAGTACCACACACGAAGGTTTAATTTCATGTACATTCTTTTCACTCTAGTCTAATCTATCCTTGTTTCAGGTATGATTTCTTCCTAGTCTCACAATCTGTTAGGCAGGGAACGGTGTCTCCCACCCACTACAATGTAATCTGGGATACCACAGGACTCAAACCTGACCACATGCAGAGGCTCACTTACAAACTTTGCCACCTATACTACAACTGGCCGGTAAGTTCATTGAGTAATAGGCTGGTATCTGAACTACAACTGACTGGTAAGTTACATTCAGTCTTGTTCCTGTACTACAATTACATTGAAATTTTGGACTCAGTCTTGGGTTAGAAAATGTCCACAAGTCAGTAGAAGTACTGGATTGTACTGGATGGAAACTTGACACTGAAGCATGCCAAGATGCTCGTCTTTTGGCAGTGTTTTAATTGGTTTCTTTGTTTCAATTTTCATATCTTTTTAGTGAACTTTACTCCTTAGAATTGAGGTTAGCTAATGGTACTATGTGGAACACTGTTAGCTAGGGGTACTATGTGGGGACACTGTTAGCTAATGGTACTATGTGGGGACACTGTTAGCTAATGGTACTATGTGGGGACACTGTTAGCTAATGGTACTATGTGGGGACACTGTTAGCTGGGGGTACTATGTGGGGACACTGTTAGCTAATGGTACTATGTGGAGACACTGTTAGCTAATGGTACTATGTGGGGACACTGTTAGATAGGGGTATGAGTAAGTCACCAAGAATAACCCCGAATATGGCACAAGAGTTGAAGGTATATTGTGTCTGAAACTGGCATTGTCCATGATGCAGCATTATATAGGTGTAATGAAATTGACATTGTCCATGATGCAGCATTATGCAGGTGTAATGGTCCAGTGTAATGCTTGACATTATTTAGCTCCAGGGATTATTTAGCATGAAGTTGACAGTGCTATAATTGAGTTTTTAAAAACATCTTGTTAATAAATTGATATTAAAAATTGGAATTGACCTTGTACTTTAAACTTGATGTCTGTATATTTTCTGAGATATATTTGCTGTGAATCGTAATGTCTGTATATTTTCTGAGATGTTTTTGCTGTGAATCTTGCAACTGCACTGGCTAGTAACATTATTGTTGCCACTGTGCATGTAATAGAGAGTTGAAACAGTGATTGTATTTTTAGTTTTGTAAAAAAAAAAGGTGCAATTTGTTGAAAATTTTCATAGAAACTGATGGATATCTTTGCTGGCCCACTCACAAGTTGAAGATTCAGTCCAACAATTGTAATTACATTAATAGTTAACAATATCCTCTTGTGTTGAAATGTTACTTGAGGACAAATCTGCACATATAATAAACTTTCTTGTTTTTAAAGTGACTATTGCAATCAGGGATTTGGAGCAGCAAAATATTTTAACTGCTCCGCTCTGATTAGCTTGTTGCTGCTCCAGCTCTGCTCTGGGCTCCAACTCAAATTAAATAATTAATTGTATAATAATTATTTGAAAAAAGGGGATAACACAGATGTGCGAAAAATGGATAATTTTTATTTCAATAGTTTACTTGGAACTAAATGTCCACATATCATCACCACACTCTCACCACTAGAAATCATACAAAATATAAAATATCAGGTCCGAATTGGAAATAAGTGGTGCTAGAACTAGGCAAATCGAAAAATCAGTTATTATACTAAAATTTACCAAACTGAATATGTTGCGCGTTATTTGATTGATTGCTAGTCAGTACAAAAGTTGGTGTGCGGAGCAGGCAAAATTTGCCTAGCTCCAGTTCCCGGCAAAAACCTGCTGCTCTGCACTCCAGCTCCGCTCTGCGCTCCAGGCCCTGATTACAGTTAGCAAATGTCATTTATTTCCTTTTTCAGGGAACAATCAGAGTTCCAGCTCCCTGCCAATATGCACACAAACTGGCCTTCCTTGTCGGACAGAGTATCCACAAAGATCCCTCACTTGATCTGGCAGATAGACTCTATTTCCTGTAGACCCAGGTGTTGATCTTTGGGGCAAAGAACAGGAAAATGATGTTCATTCATTTATTCAGTTCTCATGGCTGCTAACATCATGCTATCAATATGATGTTACATCATGCTATCAATATGATGTTACATCGTGCTATCAATATGATGATAAAATGATCAGGCAGCTTCATTTGTTTACTTTACAAAGGATGTTTGGAAAGCATAGAGAGACAACTCTGTGCTTACAAGTTCCGTACATGATTACATTCGATCTGCCAATTTAAATTTGTGCCTCATACCTAAGCAGAGGTTCTTTCTTTTAGTAGATTTGTTTTTAGAAGCCAAAGATGGCAAATTTGTTTTCTTTGTCTGTTTTTATTTTTTTAACTTTCACTGTTGGATATTATATTCTGTTTGATCTGCATTAAGTTGACATTTTTATTGTAGTGGATACAATTTTCACATTTTTCTTTAGTTGATAGTGGGTAAAACTACAGTTTGCTATTGAAAGAAGGAAATGCATTAACAGTCCAGATTCATCAAGAGACTTGTACAATGGGGGCATTAGTATATCTTGACAAGTTGCTAATTGCATTGTACACATTTCATGATAAAGTCTACCTTGCAAATAGGATCAAAACCATAAACAGCAAATTGCTTCTTGCGGTTGTAGTATGCATTCTTGATATTATTCGTAAATACATTGAACAATTCTTAAAGCATATTTGTAATTTTGTTTTCACTAGATACAAATGTTATTCTGGTAAGGAAATTCATTTAATTTTTTGGAGACCATAGGATGGTTGACTAAGATTGACTTGTAACCAACAATATTTTCTCTTTGTGAGTCTTGTATTTACTTACAAAATTAGTTGGATGGTGCTTCAAAATAGTTAATGTATAAAAAGAAATGGGTAGATAGTATAGAAAAATAGTATATTAGGGTAAATAGATTGCGAAGAAAAAAAGTTGGAGGTGAGGTATTGTCATGGCTGTGTAAGAATGAGATTTGTTGAAGAAAATAGTATATTTAGGGGAGAGAAATTATAGGTGTGTAGAACGAGTACATTACCTTAGAAAATAGAATTTTAGGGGAAAGAAAGCTGGATGAGTGTGTAATCGCACATAGGACTTGATTGCTTACAAAATCATTTGTATGTATAAACTTTTCCAATATGGCAATAAAAAAGATTAAAAAATCATTTGTACTATACAACTAAGTAATTTTAGACTTGATTTGTGTTGGTTTGGTACTTGTTCAGCTTTACCAGTAGTTACCTATACCACTACACACTATTAAACTTGACTTGTTTTGGTTTGGTACTTGCTTAGTTATAGCATTAGTTACCTCTACTACTACACATTTCAAGACTTGACTGTGTCTGTTCAAGGACGCGATTAGTTACCTGTAATACTTCACACTTTTAGATATACCACTTTGTTCAGGGTTTTTAAATTGTATATTTGTGTTTTTAGTAAATTGTCTATTTGGAGAGAAGCCAATTTAACAGTCATTGCTTAATTTGCCATGGTACATGTTTAGCAGTCTGATTCAATACTAGATGCAAATATATTTTTGTATTTTTATAGCATTTGTATTGATGAATTCAGAGATATTCCCAAGAGTGGCAGATATGCATAGCATCACATGTCATGTCTAGGAAGGCAGTTTTGATTATCTTGGAATGACCTATTGATTGATTGAAAAATACGACGAATACATTTATAGCTCACTGCTACAGAGTCAGTGTTGACATTAGAGTCAGCACAGATAAAGGCATATACATATGTACACTCTTAAGGGGTTTTGCTAGGCCAGAATTGCATTAGGACATTGGTCCTAATCATGCTTCTGTGTGCAGACATTTTGCGACTTAGATCAGTCAATTCGGGGAGGGGGGGGGGGGAGGTAACAATACTTTAGACATGGCTTGAAACAAAAAAAAATTCAAAATTTGCATCATAAAGTTTTAATTCCTCCTGTCATTGTTATGAAAGTACAAGAAAATATTATGGAATTAATTTGGACAAATTGTCTTGTATGATCAAATCTTACTCAGACATCTGGAAAATTGACTGGACTATGTCCTATGTCTGGCTTCAGACAAAAATCCCTGCCCTCAATGAATGTCCCGAGTTCATTCTTCCTAGGTCCATGACAACAGTTTGGAGTGAATTTCGTAGCACTTACTCTTATGGAAGGGACTGATGGGGGCTGACTTTGTACATGTTCATTAGTTGTACATTCTTTGTCAAGCTTTTGCATTTCGCTCAGGGTTTTTGCACAATGTATAAATACAGTTATACATAGAATTATGAAATTTTGTGAGGGAATGCATCTTGATGAGAGTACCATATCCTCATGAAAGTAAGTCACTATGACCCATATTTCACGTGTAACTGATTATACTTAAATTCTCCAAGATCTTTTCTCGAACTCCACTGAAGCTTGATGATTGTAAGCATCTCTGTCATTACCATACTCTTAACACAAAAGACGGACAATTTGACCTACATTTCACATTTTCCTCTCTTAGATTAAGTTTTTGTGGTTAGCTCGTGACTGAATGGGTCTTTTGGACCCTGTATACATACTATTATAACTTGGATCATGAAACTTTGTGAGGGGATGCATCTTGATGAGTACAACAACCTCATCACAAAAGTAGGTTACTGCAGCTCATATTTCCTGCTTCACTGACTTAGGTTCAATCTCGAGCACATCATGCCAGAACCCTCAAACTGGATGATTGTATGCATCTCTGTACCGCACCTTGCAACAAAGGAAGGTAACTGTGACCTACATTTTACTTGCTTGTGATCAGGTTTAGCTCACGACCACATTGTTTTTTATCTTGTATATAATAATAATCTTCTGGAATCATGAAACTTGGCAAGAGGATGCATCTCGAGTGCTACACCCACATCTTAAAAGTAGGTCAATGTAACCATATTCCACACTTAACCGACTTGGGTTAAATTGTGTTTTTTACTGTAAATGTTTGAATCTGTAAACTAGATGATTTTAATCGTCTCTTTGAGTACTACACCCATGCAATAAGGGTCACTGTGACCTTCATTTCACATTTTACTGGCTTTGGTTACATTTTTGCATTTAACTCGTGACAGGTTTTTGGCATGCAATCTAGGATCATAAAACTTGATCAGAGGGTGCATCTTGACAAGAACTACTCCTTGCAGAAGTAGGCATTTATGGTCCATATTTTATGCTTCACTGACTTGGCTAAAATTTGGGCTTGATCTTCATTTTAATGACACTGTTCATGCTAGAATCATGAAACTGATGATGATATGCATCTCTGTTACTACCACACCCTTACAACAAAAGAAGTTCATCATGACTTGTATCTTTTATGTTGATTTTTTTGCATTTGGCTCATGACCTCACGAGTTTTGGGCATGTTATATGCATACTCTCCTACCTAGAATTACCAGATTTGGTGAGTGAATGCATCTTGATAAGTTCTACATTTTTATTGCAAAACGAGGTCTCTGTGACCTATATTCCATGTTTCAATGACTTAGTTGGGGCTAACATTTTGTTTTCAGGATCACTCTAGTCTCAACTTTTTTTCTGTATGATAATGAATGTTTAAAATGGATACTAAGGACTACTAAAAGCTTGATAGAGACCAGCTTTTTAATCGTTGATTACACTCGGGTTAATTACATTTCTTAAGCAAAATCCAGATATTTTGACTTGTAAATTGTGAGGGAGTGACATTATCATAATCAAGTGGTTATAGTACTAGTTATTTCATAGAGAGCTGTGAGAGTGAGATTATACACGTCATTAGAGTAGTTTTAATTCTAGTTATTTCATACACACGTGATCGTGAGATTATACATGTATCATCAGAGTATTTGTAATACAAGTTATTTCATATACACCTGTGAGTGAGATTATACATGTGTCATCACATTAGTTCTAGTACAAGTTATTCCATACACACATGTGAGAGTTACATACACAAGTAATTGAGTAGTTCTAATACTAGTTATTTCATACAAACCATTTTGTATTTACTGCACAATGTGAAAAGATGTTTCATAATAAATGTGTTTTGAAACATAGCCACTGCTTTTTCATCTGTTCACATTAAACACTAAACATTTCTACAGGGTCTTGGGTCACATAAGGTTATCAAACCATCTCCACCCACCCACCCCCACCCCCAATAATAATTGATCTTTACCAGTTAAAAAAATATTCAACAAATCTTTTCAGGTTGTGTGGAATCTAGTTGGGTCAAGCTGCTTTCATTTCATAGGAGCTTATAGTATTTGCTTTGTATACTATGCCTCGGACATTCATTAGCAGTCATTTATGACCTTCCATAAAGCTGCATTTCTGAAAAGTTTCTGATAAAATTAGGGCGATAGTTTTTCATCACGAAGATCTTCGAGAAAATTCTATTCTTAGCAACATCTGTGCATCGTGGGTAGGATATGGCATCTGATTGTTGTGACATTTTACCACTCTCCCATTTTACTACAGATTTTGATAAATCTTGTACAATGGTCTAAATCACATTTTTTCAGTTATACTGAAAGAGGTGATGTGACATGTTAGATTTGTATTGGGTTGTTGCCACTTTAGAAGCCGAAGTCTAGAAATGATTTGAATGTAAACTATCTTTCCAGCCACATATTAGATACCTCAAGGGGAAAAATTAGAGAAGCTTTAGATTTAATACGAGTTGTGGGAAAGTGTGATAAGGGAGCAGACTGAAAGGTCTTGCTTTTAGTAAGATATAAACTTGATTTTGGCTTGATTGTGTATGGATCAAGCTTGTCAATCTTGCTCGTGGCTTGATTGTGTATGGCCCAAGCTTGATTGTATATGGATCAAGCTTGTACTTGATTTTGACTTGATTGTATATGGATCAAGTTTATACTTTATTTTGGTTTGATTGTATATGGATCAAGCTTGTACTTGATTTTGGCTTGATTGTATATGGATCAAGTTTATACTTGATTTTAACTTGATTGTATATGGATCAAGCTTGTACTAGATTTTGGCTTGATTGTATATGGATCAAGTTTATGCTTGATTTTGGCTTGATTGTATATGGATCAAGTTTATACTTGATTTTGGCTTGATTGTGTATGGATCAAGCTTGTCAATCTTGCCCGTGGCTTGTACTTGATTTTGGCTTGATTGTATATGGATCAAGTTTATACTTGATTTTGGCTTGATTGTGTATGGATCAAGCTTGTCAATCTTGCCCATGGCTTGATTGTATATGGATCAAGCTTTTACTTGATTTTAGCTTGATTGTTTATGGATCAAGCTTGTACTTGATTTTGCTTTGATTGTGTATGGATCAAGCTTGTCAATCTTGCCAGTGGCTTGATTGTGTATGGCCCAAGCTTGATTGTATATGGATCAAGTTTATACTTGATTTTGGCTTGATTGTATATGGATCCAGCTTGTACTTGATTTTGGCTTGATTGTATATGGATCAAGCTTGTACTTGATTTTGGCTTGATTGTATATGGATCAAGCTTGTCAATCTTAGCAACGGATAAACAATGAGGGCCTTGGACTTTTTCTTGGAGCATTAGAACTTCCACTTAGAAAGCCTCTTTGTAGAGGCAAATGAGCCGTCATTTTATCTCAAAACTGGCTCTTCAGTATACTACCAAACTATCCTCTAATCCATTTCATACTGTATATGATGCAGTCTTCATACTGTATATGATGCAGTCTTCATACTGTATATGATGCAGTCTTTAGGCCCAAACACTAAACCTTTTATGCTTAGAAACTAAATTTCATTCCACCTTTTGGCATACAAATTCATCCTCACCTGGAAGCAGCAAATATCAATATTGCAAACTCTGTCTTCCCAAATCACCTCCTTGGTTATCAACCAAAACATTCCCAATAATAATTGATCTTTGCTAATTTAAAAAGTCCTGAACAAAAAATCCTCTTTTCAAAGTAAATTCATTGAAATCGGAGCTTCCTATCATGGTCATGCATCTCTGTATGGGCTTTTCGCAAAACATGCTTACATCCCCTTAATTCATATAGGTGGCACTATTCCAGGTAGTAAGCATCCAGCATGGCAGATGGAGGGAAAGGAAACAACCACTTCCCATCAGATTACGAATTAAGTACACATTGTGACAGCAGAGATATTGATGCATTTGCATAATAATAAATAATAACAAAAAAAATTAAAAACAAAAATTCAGAAGTTATGTATATGCATATGTCTCTGCCAAAAGCATTGGGCACAAGGTTTAGAGCTGTATCTTGATGAATTGTAAAATAAACATGGGTGAGACGTAGGTAGCAATATTTTCTCAAATGGCAAATAAGACTTGGTTGGACAGGAAAAAAACTTTATTGTGGAGAGGAGAAAGTATAAATTAAAATATTGCTACATGCATTAAGGTTTTATTAGCTCCATCTTGAAAATCTTGTTATTGCTACCCCAGCATGGATGGTCATATCAACATGGGGTTTTCACTGACGACTTTTTATGATGTCTAGCTGGTCCTAAATAGAAATGGTACAGGTCTGACGTCCAATATAGCCACCATGGCAGCCATCTTAAAAATATTATCACAAATCTACTTGAACAGAAAGTCATATTGAAGTGGGATTTTCACAGGAATACTCCTATGATGCCCAGTTGGTCTTTAATGAAAATG
Organism: Margaritifera margaritifera; assembly: GCA_029931535.1. Classification (NCBI taxonomy): domain Eukaryota; kingdom Metazoa; phylum Mollusca; class Bivalvia; order Unionida; family Margaritiferidae; genus Margaritifera; species Margaritifera margaritifera. The sequence continues at coordinate 904,051 of JAQPZY010001507.1, read as the reverse complement.
GTGCCAATCTTGTGTCTAATACGGCCACCACAGCAGCCATCTTGAAAATCCTGTTATTGCTACTCCTGAATGGAAAGTCGTATCTTGAAAATATTGTTATCTCTACTGTCCAAATGGATGGCTGCATCAACATGGGGTTTTCACCAATAGACTTTGTATGATACTTAGTTGGGCCTAAATAAAAAGGGTACCAGTCATACATCTAGTATGGCTGCCATGACTGTCTTGAAAATCTTGTTGTCACTACTCCCTCTGAATGGATGATCATTATGACCTGGGGTTTTCACCAAATCCTAAATGAAAATGGTGATGGTCGTATATCAGATATGGCTGCCACAACGACTGCCTTAAAATTGTCACTACTACTCCTGAATGGATGATCATTATGACATGGTGTTTTTTTTTTTTTTACCAAAAGACTTATAATGATGTCTACTTTGTCCTAAATGAAAATGGTGCCATGCTGACATCCCATATGTGTACCACAGCAGGTAGCAGTTAATTTGAAAATCTTGTTATCACTTGAGAATATCGGAGATGGTTTCAACACTCAACAGTTAAAAGGAAGAAATGGTCTTATCTTGAATTCCTGGAAATTCTTTTCGCACAGTAGAGCGCCAGTCCCTTCGATGGACTCTTGTTTATTTTTTTCTGAAATATTTAAACTTGTGTTGCCATTAATGATCTAATCTACAAGATGAGAGAAAAAAAGGAGAATTGCAAAATATACGAGTGCAAAAACAAATGAAAATAAGGGAGTGAAATTCAGTTTTTACATGTAAATTACCAGGGGTCAAGCAAGACCTAAATTTTAGGGAGAAGTGACTTCTCCTTTCTGACAGAATAGGGAGAAGTGAGAGCAAAATGGGGAGAAGTGGTAGCGATGCAAGAAACGCAATGTATATATATATATATATATATATATATATATATATATATATATATATATATATATATATATATATATATATATGTGTGTGTGTGTGTGTGTGTGTGTTATGTGCTATGGTTCTCATATTTGAACTGTGTCCCGTATTTCTCATTATGCATATTTGCATTTAACATTGGTATCTTCAAGTAGAAAATTCTTGGTGTTGCTGTGTTGTATGTATATTATAAACACATTTTGCAAGTGTATGAATGTATCATATTTATATATAGTGTATTCATACTTGAAAGTGTGTATGTTTAGATGGAGAGAAATATGCAATGTATTTTGGCCATATGACTTCAAAAAAGCATAGCAGAAACTATTCATTGTAATTAATTTTAACTGACAGGGGTACCTAGATTACAGTATTATAGTTACAGATAGGTAAAAATAGTTAAGCAACTGCCTCTTCGAGGACAAATTTAATCTTTTTTAGTTACTTCACTAGAAAATGGCAGTCAAATATATTTTCAAATAAGTTTGAAACAACCCCTATATTAGGCTATAACACGCACTGAGAGCATATGTACATGTATCTTCAACATCATAGTGTTCGTCCATTCAAACCAGTGATCACTGATGAGTAATCTCAACTTTACAACTGCACTTTGAGGGAGTTGATTCTAAATTAAATGTGAATCTTTTGACTGTCATTTTTGTTATTGTTTTTAAAAGCAGATGCATCTATCTTTAGAAACAGGGATTTTCTTCATATGACCACTCACTTTCTAGCTTCGTTGCAACAGTCGCTATATATGATTGAAAATGTATGGTTTTAATATTTGTCTACCTGTGCATAATAACGTCGTGTACTGGTTGGATATTTTTTTCTTTGCTACATTTTCTCGCATTTGCACAAAAATGTGTGCTGTAAGCTAACAATCTTGACCTTAAGTCACAGCACTTATCAATTCCATAACATATAATTGTCCCATTCGTTTCTGACCAACACATTTTTATTTCTAGGCTAAATATTTTATCACATAATAGTTACATGTTGCTTTCTAGGAATTGTATAATTTCCTTAATGTTTGTGCCCAATGAATTACAAAAACAGGCAGTCTAATAAAGACGTACTTCCAAGACACAGCGATGTCCGCCATTATTACCCCTCAGCAGGTTCACTTATGGTTTCAAACTGACTTTGTGAATAAAATAATGCAAGCACGGCAGTTAAAATCTTCAAACGATATATTTAGAAAGTGCTTTCACCGATTCTATCCATAAAACACAAATTGTTATTTATTTATAGATGATATAGTTTCAAAACACACCTTATTAAGTTTTCATCATCAAATAACTTGTGGAAATCAGGCAGCGATATCTTGCGGGGCAAAAGAATTAATTGGTCAGTCAGCTATTAAAACACATGCCTGTGAATGTGCAAGTGTTTGTTTTGTCGGCACAATTGATATGAACACGTGCTAATGCAACACGCAAGCCACTTCGACTGCGGTTTAACACTACTTGGCTTGGTTGAGGGAGCATCTCAAAAGCTATAAACTACAGGCACTCGGTGTAGATCTAAAATGACAGGGCGAAGTCGTTTTCGCTTTTATAGAATGGTATTTTGCAATGGTGTGTTTAGAAAAAAAGTTAAAATAAATTAAACTTTAAATTTTCTTGAATTTTGGACAGTCAGCTCTTTTGATCTTACCTGTTTTTCTAAATCAGCGATGTCACAGAGAAGCCTGTAACTATCTAATTCATTTAAACTTTGCAGGAATATTTCAGACTCATTTGTTTTCTCATAGATAAAAAGTCCTTTCTATTCAAATGAAAATTTGTCACAGAAAGAGCTTTTCTTGCACTGAATACGCTGTTAGTTTCATTTGACATTTTTCATGTTTGAATACAAGAGGACATGTCACATTTACGATGATTACACTGAAACCGAATTAGAAGATAACATTAAAACACAAATTCCACATGACAAGACTAATTTTAATTGGCATATATTTCTTAAAGTGTTGTCACCAGTAGGTATAACTAACATTTTAATTGATTGATATTTCGTTGTATAATTTTTATAGTATACTGCGAATTTTTGTATTAAAAAAAATTAACAAAATAAATCACTTGTTATAAAATGATGTGAATTTCATGATGTCGATTCAAATTTCCAGGAACAAACCACCATTTTCAATGATAAAATGAGCAATTTATCCAGTTTCATTTACCAATTTTGAAATAGCGGCCTATTTTGTGCATTTTTTAAAAGAAAAGTATGGGATCCACTTCTGCCCCAGTATTGTAAGTGGGTTTGTGAGATCCGGGCGTGCTAAAACGAGCAGTGTATTGCAAAATTAGTCCGTAACTAATTTTAGAGTGTTTTTTAACATAAAACTTACTTAAATTTGATCACTCAATAAAGTGCCGTACGGGAAATGTCGAAACATGTCAAAAGGAAAATTTGCCCTCATTTGTTACAAAATCTGTAAACTGTTTAATATTTTGTTCACTTTTTCACCACCATCCTTTCTTGGAAATACCTCTGTGTTAAACGCTTCATATTCAAATTTAGCTAATGTCTATATTGTTTTCTTATTACTAGAAGTTAACAATTAAATGCACTTATACATAGATGATTTGTACTTTTGAATTAACTTTACACACAACTTAGTTACATATACTGGACACACTAAAAGAAAATGATATTAATCTTCAATATCAAGGTTGTCACATAGCATAAAAATATTTTCACTTTTATCAATTCTGTTGTTTCGAAATCTCCCAGTTTCAGTTCTTATGAGAAGATGCTCCAAGTTGTCAAAGTTGGTCTATGTTTATGATCTTTGAGGCCAAACTCAGTTTTGATATGTAGAGACAGTTCATCAGAATTTTTAAATTTATTGCCCCAGTCGGATAGAAAAGCATCTGTTGCTAAAAAAATTGGAATCAACTTAGAGCAATTTACATGATCGAGAAACAACAGTACCGGTATTGTTGATTTGAGTGCATGGCAAATAGTGTGAGATTAATATGCCCATAAATCATGATGTTATAATCAGTTTAACACGCTACAGTCAGTACTACCAGGAAGTTGGGTCTCTTGTGTTGCGCATGCACCTTGTCTGAAGAGCTCCCAATAAGCGGGAGACAATATACCTTTCGGAAAGGGCTGCACAGATGGTTTGAAAGATGAGGTCAAGGTTGGAGTTGCTGTTGCAACCCCCCATGGCACCATCTCTAGCCAGTTACATGATAAAATCTCCATTTTTACCATAAAAATTACAACCGTATTAAAATCTATTAACTACATTGAAACCCCTCAAAAACAATTTCATCATCTTTTTTTATTCTGTTTCCACACTGAAAACCTTGCAAAACCTAAAATTTGACAACCTGTTAATATTCCAAATGTTACAGAAACATGATTTGCTCATACAATCAGGAAAAAGTATCGTGTACTATTGGTGGCTTGGTCGTATTTTATTAAGAATAATGAAAGAGCAGAGAAAAGCTGTGCTGCAGTCACCCATTTCCGAATGGAAGATTCCAGATATTGACTTCAAATATTATATAAATCGGCATGTTCTATGTACTTGGCAAATACATCAAATGAAAACTCTAAAGCAAGCTTTGCAACATGAAACCCATCATTAGAAAGTGGCATTCCTCATACAGAATAAATCGCAGAGACGAGATGGTTTTGTGCTGATTGCATATGGGAACACATACCTGACTCGTGCATATGTCTTGAAGGATGAACTACAACCAGAACACATACCTGACTCGTGCATATGTCATGAAGGATGAACTACAACCAGAACACGTACCTGACTCGTGCATATGTCATGAAGGATGAACTACAACCAGAACACATACCTGACTCCTGCATATGTCTTGAAGGATGAACTACAACCAGAATACATACCTGACTCGTGCATATGTCTTGAAGGATGAACTACAACCAGAATACATACCTGACTCATGCATATGTCTTGAAGGATGAACTACAACCAGAATACATACCTGACTCCTGCATATGTATTGAAGGATGAACTACAACCAGAATACATACCTGACTCATGCATATGTCTTGAAGGATGAACTACAACCAGAATACATACCTGACTCCTGCATATGTCTTGAAGGATGAACTACAACCAGAATACATACCTGACTCGTGCATATGTCTTGAAGGATGAACTACAACCAGAATACATACCCGACTCATGCATATGTCTTGAAGGATGAACTACAACCAGAATACATACCTGACTCGTGCATATGTCATGATGGATGAACTACAACCAGAATACATACCTGACTCGTGCATATGTCTTGAAGGATGAACTACAACCAGAATGCATATAAAACACATTCTTGACGAGTTATCGACTTCCACCCTGTGAGATGGATGTTTTTTATGTGAGGTACCATCATAGAAAATCTCTTTTTTCTTTCTTTCTGGAATGTGTTTTATATAACAAATCTGAACCATATCCGTTAAAGATTTTACATATTTTACCTTATATTTTATTTTATGTACATTTTAAAGAATTTAAACATCTTTAAGTATTACTGGGATTGAAATGTTTCATTTATTTATAAAAGTCAGTTTGTCCCAGGTCAAGAGGGCAAACTAACTGGAAAATTGAAATTGCACTCGAGCGATTTGAGCTTGCCCCAAAATATGAAAACGTAATATCACCACGAAAGTTTAAAAATTAGGTACAGTAAAATGTTTTTTTGAAGTCGTGCTATATTTATTTTACAAATAAAGAACTTTTGTTTTCTTTTGATCTTTGTTTTCACATTAAAACTATATGCCAATATTTAAAGTTATCAAAAAAGAGATATGTAATGGTACCTGTAGATAAGGAAAAAGGGTTACAGAGCATGTATTGTTGGAAGCGCAAAGAGAGACATAGAGATCGATTGAATAGAGGTATAACGGTTTTGGTAACAGATTTTTAAGATAGAGAGAGAGAGAGAGAGAGAGAGATTAGGCAAAAGTTCTTGAATTGAAAATTGCAAATAACCCAAACAAAACTCTGTTTACTTAATTGCAATGTTTTAATATATATATATATATATATATATATATATATATTCTCTTTTTTTTATTTTTATCTCGTTATTCTAGTAGTCTCATCTCTCTACATCAATAACACCGAAAACAAGATTCAAGTAATGTTTTATTTGTACTCACACCTGAATGATTTGAGACCATGCAAACTTAAAATTGCCTGAGCCAAACTTAAGTTGATCCCAGGTGTCGGGCAAGTGGATTTGTCATGCCCTGTTATATCTTTTATCTTGTAGTACCTCATGTTTACAGCTATTTGTTATTTTTATAAAATTTTTGATCAATGACGTCATTCTGTTAAACATGAATACATGCCAGAAAAGATTTTGATCAAAATTAATATCACCCCCACAGAGTGTCGTCCATCTGCAATTGCTTGTTACCACTGTGTAGACAATATTTCTGATCCGATTTTGATCAGACTTCGAATATGGGATTATATCATCAAGATGTTGAATGAGTTCGATACTTAGCGAGATCCACACATACTAATGAGGACATATATCTAATCAGGCTCTGATCAAACTTTGAAGATGAAATTGTAGTATCAAGATCTCGGACGAGTTTCATAATGATCGGGATCTATACATATTAATGATGTGATCTTGCATCGGATTGACTGATCTTGTTATCAACTAGAGACTATATTCTTTATCTGATTTTAGTCAAACTTGGAATTTAGGCTTGTATGATCAAAATCTCGGACAAGTTCGATAATGATAGATCCATGGATACTAATGAGGTGATCTTACGTCTGATTAGCTGAGTTTTACAATTTTGGAGACCATATTTCAGATTCGATTTTGATCAAACTTGGAAATGGACATATTCATCAAAATCTCTGCTGAGTTTGATAACGACCGAGATCTACACACATTTGTAAGGTAAACTTGCATCTGACTGGCTGAGCTTGTTATCACTATGGAAACTCCGATTTTGATCAAACTTGGAACGTAAGCTTATATGATCCAGATATCACAAGAGTTCGATAATGATTGAGATCCACGCATATTAATCAGGTGATCTTGCATCAGATTTGCAGATCTTGTTACCACTCTGGAAACTGTATTTCTGGTCCGATTTTTATCAAACTTGATAAATGTATTGAAATCATAAAGATATCAGATGGGTACAATTATGAGCGAGATCCGCCAATATTAATGAGGTTATCTTGCATCTGATTGGCCGAGCTCGTCAATACTCTGGTGTGTCTATTTTTGATAAGATTTTTTATTACATTTGGCAAATATGCTTATATCACCAAGATACCCATTGAGTTTTATTATTAGCTAGATCTACCCATACTATTGAAGTGATCTTGCATCTGATTGGCCGAGCTTCCTGCCACTCGAAAGACAGTCTTTATGACCCAATTTTAATAACACTTGGTAACTATCATCACCATTGGATGAGTTTTTATGAGCGAGACCTCTGCATATTTATGCGGTGATCTTGCATATGACTTTTACTAGTGACTGTAATATTTGATAGAATTTTGGTCAAGTTAATAAATAGCCTTATTTTATCAAGATTTGGAATGAATATGATTATGAGCAAGATCCACACGTTAATGGTGTGATATTGCATCGGATTGACTGAGTCTTTCAACACTCTATCAAATTTATTTCTAATCAGATATGATTAAACTTGCCAAATGGTCTTATATCATCACGACGTTGGATGAGTTTGACCAGGAGTAAGAGTGAGAGTCACGCATATTTACGATGCCATCTTGTATCTAGTTGGCTGAGCTTGTTACCACCATGAAGACCGAATTTTGATTGGACTTTGCTCAAGCTTGGTAAATAGACGAAATATCACCATTTTCTTAGGTTCTGTAATGAGACAGCTTGCATATTAATGATCTGATCTGACATCTGGTTGTCTGAGCTTGATCTAGAGACTATATTTCTGTACAATTTTGATAAAACTTGGTAAATAGGTTTATCCCATGAAGATCTTGGATTAGTTTGATTATGAACAAGGGGCTATGCATATTAATTATTCATATATCTTTGGAAATAATTTGTGTCAGACTATAATAAAATAAATATAATTGACATGATATAAAGTCTGGCATATAGATTACAGAGGGTTGTGCTCTTACAACACTGCATAAGGCTACTTAGTGAACGCTAGGACACACTATGCAGGGACTTGTCTCTGCTTTATACCTGTACCAAATAAAACTGGGACACACTATGCACGGATTGGTCTATGCTTCATACCTGTACCAAATAACAATGGTTTTGACAATGATATGACCTTATTTATTTATCAGATTTTACAGAAAATACAGGTCAAAGACTAGAGCTGTGGATCGCCTGCTTGGTCGCGATACGACACATATCACAATACTTGGGTCGCTATGCAATACATACCACGATATGTGTCATACAGCTAGAAGGCGATACAATACTTATTGCGATACATGAGTGACGATACAATACGTATCTTGATACAGACTCGTACCTTGTTCCTTTGTCTTTGCATGTAATGTCTATGTCGCTTTGTTGGCATTATAAGCGTGCTCAAAGGTTATAAGCATTACTTAAATATATCATTACTGTTTTGCGATTAGGCATATGGTTTGATTACTAACTGTACAATACTTTATATGTATTTGTCCCTTGAAACAGGAAACCTTAAATACAGCTGAAGCCAGGGTTTACGTTTAAGATTTCGTCCGCTATTATTGGTCTTATTAAAGCATTAAGGGATGTTTTTTTCCTGGTTGACGTTAAATCTTCAAATTATGTTTTATACCTGACTCTGTAAATAAAACTAGAAATGGTCAAGATATGATTTATTTATCATTTTACATAACCATATCCCACTAAAAGATGTTTCTGACGTTTCGTCACTGAGATTGGTTGTTTCTTTTGCTGAGTAGGGGAGCCAGACTAATAACTAATACCTAATCTCTTCAGGCATTTCAACTCGGGGTTATTTTTTTTATTGAATTTTATTGTTCACCCTCGTCAAAATACCTTTGGTGATTCTTAAGAGGGTTTTGGGGAAACTTGCGTTGTGGTTTCATCCGTTTAACATTGGTACTAATTTCAACGTTGGTATGAAAGTCTGCACAAGAAAACTGAAATATATGATTAGATGAGACATTTGTCTCAGAAATTCTTTCAGTTTTCGAAATAGTTCTTGCAGTCTTAGCAGCTAAATTCCAAACTGAAACAGATGCAGACTGTCATACTGAAACAGATGCAGACTGTCAAACTGAAACAGATGCAGACTGTCAAACTGAAACAGATGCAGACTGTCATACTGAAACAGATGCAGACTGTCATACTGAAACAGATCCAGACTGTCAAACTGAAACAGATGCAGACTGTCATACTGAAACAGATGCAGACTGTCAAACTGAAACAAATGCAGACTGTCATACCAACGTTGAAATTAGTTCAAATGCTAAACGAGTCAAGAGTAAACAAGTCTAAAAACAAGAAACAGCAAGCCGATTCGAAATGCATGATTTGATGAACTAATGTCAAGCAGATGAATAATAAAGCACAAAAGAACAGTGCCGATATTGTTAATACTGTTATTGAAGAGACAAAAGAATAGTGCCGATATCGTTAATACTGTTATTGAAGAAACAAAAGAACAGTGCCGATATCGTTAATACTGTTATTGAAGAAACAAAAGAACAGTGCCGATATCGTTAATACTGTTATTGAAGAAACAAAAGAATAGTGCCGATATCTTTAATACTTTTATTGAAGAGACATAAAGTTGTTTAATTTTCTTTCCTTTCTCAGTTTTAATTCGAGTATATCACGATACATCGCCTTTAAGTGCTACTGCGTTGATATCTTTGATATCTTGTCAAACGCACGACGCAGTATGTATCTCTAGCAGGAATATGAATACTCTGACAGTAGTACAAACTGATGTTGATGTAGTATATCGTTGCATAAAGTATAGAGCTGCCGATACGTATCGATGAATCATTACATTTGCAAACCTCTTTATTTGTTTTCATTATTATTTACCTCTACATAAAGAACATAAAGAACAGCATTACGTGGTTCCTTGAGTCTCTGTAGACAGCATTACGTGGTTCCTTGAGTTTTTGTAGACAGCATTACGTGGTTCCTCGAGTCTCTGTAGACAGCATTATGTGGTTCCTTGAGTCTCTCTAGACAGGTTTCAGTGTTAAAATATTCTGCATTGTAGTCACACAATATTGTGTGCAAATCTAGTAATGGTGGATACTCTGTAAACATAGGAGCCTCCACACTCGTTCTCTGTAACAGAACTCATCGAGCTTCTTATGTTTTATGGCGGCCTTACTACAGGACGTGCCTTACTAAGCTCCGCCGCCTGCGTTAACAGTGGCACAAGTCTCTGAAACGAGTGTCCGGAATTTTTATACGAGTTTTACAACGGGGAACAACCCTTGTGATATCTCCAGTTGGCCATCAGAACATCGCTCAGCCATTTCCGTCAAGTCTGAGAAATAACATCGGAAGTAGTTATAGGAATGAATATGCATTTGATGGGTTTGGTGATTCACCTCTGGATGAGTGCACCACAAATGTTGTGTTACGGCTAAAGGTCTTAAAATAATGTAACAGAAAGAAAGTGAAACCAACAATGTAAGTAAAATCAACAAACAAATTATTTCCAAACAATTAAAGTGAAAATTCAGAATTCAAAAGACACTTACAGTAACGTGAATAAAAATCCAAATAATCCAATAATCCTAAGTGTGCTAATCACAAGTCCTAATTATAGAATGTTCCGAATGAATTCCAGTAGTCATGAATGTTCTGATGTGTCAGTAGTCTTGAATGTTCTGATATGCCTGAATGATGAAATCCAGAATATCTTTGAATAAATTCACATAAATCCAAAAGTCAAGTAATAATCCAATATGAGAATGAGCACTTTTACTATTCCAATGAATATTTCAAATAAATAACTCCTCTTTCTGAATTTGCTCTGATTTTCACAACTGTAACATCTGATTACTAAAATAATTTCCGTAATAGACTGATCTTAATAATATGAAGTTTAGAAAAGGAATAAAATCTTGTTTACCAAACCTGTATACATATAAGGATAAGTCACCTGACAGAATAGTCTAGATTATGAGTAACTCTAATGGAAATTTCCTCTGTGTGCCTGACTTTTCTCATATCAAGAAATGGAAAATTCCAATCTAATTGTTAATTGCTATGTAAACAAGACTGACCTTGAATGAAAATGCAGTAAATAAGTTTACAAAAAGACTAAACTACAACCTACCTCATGGACACCTTATAAATTCAATATACATAACAGTTGCGACAGAAAAGGCCCACATAAACTTAAAGCAAACCTACCAGGAGGGAAAAAAATCCATGAACTACACAGGGAGTTAGAACTAATCACTACCCAAGCGGAAATAATACAACACCCGGACACCGCACCATGGACCTGTAAGGCCCCCAAAATCAATGTCGAAGCATTAAACTATGGGGACAAACAACATAACCCGTTAGAAATCAGGGCAAAAATCTTAACTGATCTTGCGAATAGATATGAGGGATACACACAAATATATACCGATTGGTCAAAATCACTGGAACCCATGCGTACGGCAGCCGCAGTCGTAATCCCGGGGGAGAATATCACACTGGGGGCAAGGCTGCCTGATCACTGCTCCATTTATACAGTCGAGTTTTGGGCAATTAAGGAAGCTATAAAATGGATTGAAGAGACCCACACAGCCAAAACAGTGATAATCAGCGACTCCCTCAGTGTGCTACGAACCCTGGAAACAAATAACTCGTCCAGCAGGGAAAACATGCTACGGGAAATATATTTAAAGCTAAAAACCCTGGACCAACAAAAATATACTGTGGAATTCATGTGGGTACCCTCCCACATCGATATTCCAGGGAATGAAAGGGCAGATCAAGAAGCTAAAAGAAAGCTTAAAGAATCGGAAATACACCAAATGGATTATAGCGTACTGGAAATTTACAGTATCATAAGGCAGAAAATAGATACTAAATGGCAAAGGGAATGGGATAACTCAGCAAAAGGGAGAAAACTCTATCAACTGCAAAAGCAAGTTAGCAGGAATATATCAACCCCTAAATTGGTAAACCCATACGACTCCAAAGTCATAACACGACTCAAAACTGGCAAAACCCTTTTAGCCAGCAGTTTTGGAAGGTTTATACCAGAGATAAGAGCAGCAGGCATAAATTGCCCTCACTGCCCCGTCCCGGAAACATTAGATCATATCTTTAATACCTGCCCCAAATACACACCAGAAAGGACAGATCTCCAGGAAAAACAAACCAAAATAAACGCGCCAGCCCAGTATCCGACGTTTTTTAACACCAAAACGAACAACATCAACTCGATGTATGCAAACATCTTGGGGTTCATATCTGCCATAGGGAAAAGGGGAAAATTATAACCAATAAAAACACCCCCCCCCACACACACACACATATACACATAAAGTTCCGATCTCCTCACAAAAATCTAAAATAAACTTAAAATTTAAAATAAAATTAAAAGGTCAGATCACAACGCAGGGAGGAACCAGGTAAATCCACAGCCCTTACGGTTGGAGGGTACGTCTCAACGAACTTGGGCCCTCGCACTGCAAGTATTTGAACCTCAAATCATTAGGACAGCCAGGAAAAAAAATTAGACACAAAATCTAAACTAAACTTAAAATTTAAAATAAAATTAAAAGGTCAGATCACAACGCAGGGAGGAACCAGGTAAATCCACAGCCCTTACGGTTGGAGGGTACGTCTCAACGAACTTGGGCCCTCGCACTGCAAGTATTTGAACCTCAAAATCATTAGGACAGCCAGGAAAAAAAAAAAAAAAAAAAAAAAAAAAATTAGACACAAAATTTAAAATAAACTTAAAATTTAAAAAAAAATTAAAAGGTCAGATCACAACGCAGGGAGGAACCAGGTAAATCCACAGCCCTTACGGTTGGAGGGTACGTCTCAACGAACTTGGGCCCTTGCACTGCAAGTATTTGAACCTCAAATCATTAGGACAGCCAGGAAAAATTAGACACAAAATCTAAACTAAACTTAATTAATCACAAGCAAAGTATGATTTGTTTTTTACCCCATGCATGACTACTAACGAAAGGAAGGAAAAGAATGGATGAATTGATGAATGAATGTTTTTCTTTTTATTATTAGAGGAAAAAAAAAAAAAAAAATAATAATAATAATAACAACAACAACAACAACAAAAAAAAAAAAAAAAAAAGTTGTTTCTGTTTTAATTAATACATGCATGACTATATACTCTGCTTTCTCTACGCTCTTTCTAAACACCCACACTGGTACCGATATTCGGAAAAAACAGTCCAAGGAGTATCAGAACAACGCACCAATGAATCAATAATAGGACCCTTACAATGGCCCCAATCGAACCTAAGAGTATAAGGTGGTCACAAGTCCAAACCATCAGGGGCCGACTGCACAATGCGGTATATAGTTCATGCTTTATCCCAGATCCACTGAAACTATCCAATAGGACCCTCTCAATGGCCCAAATCGAACCTAAGAATATAAGGTGGTCACAAGTCCAAACCATCAGGGGCCCACTGCACAAAGCGGTATATAATCTACAACTTAAACCCAGTTTCCAAACAAAAAGGCAGCAAATTCAATTGCTAACAAGAAACTTAAAAACTTTGACCCAAAATCCATAGACAATATAAGGTGGCTTAAAAACCAAAAGCCATCAGGCCCAGCCGCACAAAGTGGCAACGATTAATTCAACATGCATAGAATCAAGTATAGGGCAAAGCTCCTTGGACTTAACCCAACTTCAACACGGTACCAGTCAGCCAATCATATAGAGTTCATTAAAATTAAAAAATTTTTAAAAAAGAATAGCGACACGTGCAAGACGACATTAATATTTAGGCAAAATCACACCCTGGACCACAGACACCACCTTGTGACGCAAAAGCTCCTCCCTGGCCGTCCCTGACTCCGCCTTTTCCGCGCCCGGACATTGCATCGCAACAGACAGTGTGCTGGGCACACAATTAAATGGCGTGAGGGCGATTCGCACCCCCACGCCGATTAATTAAATAGCATGCGGTGCATGCAGTAAAGCGCAAGCGGTTTTTACAGCTCTGTTTAAACCGCTTGACGAACCCCAAACTGATGCTACAACAACAGTTTGGGGGCAAATTAAATAGTGCGCTGTGCGCATATTAATCAGACGTACATGACGAGATTCGTCGCACACGTCTATAATTCAAATTCAGTCAGTCAGAAAAGGCCCACAATGTTCCGATTGTGACTTTGTCTCCTTCCGTCGATATATTGTGCCATGTGGACAAAGCAGATTCAATTGTAGTTCTCAACGGCGGCGAATTACATCCGAGGTTTCTTTCTCGATTTGACGGAAAAGGCATTTTCCGATTGCTCCGTTTGGGTATGAAGGGTGAAAAATAACATCTTAAATTGAGGCGGTACGGGAATGAGAGAATCTGTGTTCAAGTTGGCACCAAGGCAACATATACCAGCATATTTTTTTCTTCTGATAAAAGATGATTGCGGATTACAATACATATAATAATGTATGTACCCTTCACAATTAAGGATTTCTCAGTCTAAGCGCCAAAATGCACAATAACTTGAGTTCTAGATCACAGACGTAGACTAAACTTTGTGGATGGCTTGTGCTTGCAGTAAAGAATAAGCCTGTTGATTTGGGGGGTCAAAAAGTCAAAGATCAATGCCACTGTGACTGGAAGAAGGAAACTTGCATGTGGACAATAACTTTAGGCCTAAAACCACGAACCGTGACCGAAGTTTGTGGAGGGCTTGCGCTTCGAATATGGAAAAGGTCTATTGATTTGGGGTCAGAGGTCAAGATCGATGTGGCTAAAAATGGGTTTAGCAGAAGAAATTGTTTCTAGAGTAAGTTTATTATTGAAGGTTACTTTTCTGATCGACAAAACCCTACACTGTTTGATTGGTAGCTTGTTGTAATCAGGGTTACAATTAGGAACTGAGAAATCAGCAAATAACAACTTTTTTTTAAAATAGTAAATTAGCATAATATTTACATATGACTGACTTTTATCACGTTAAAGTTTACATCTTTGCGTAACTAATTTACATGCACATGAATTTAATTCACATCAATAAATAAAGTAAGTTTGAACATTAAACCTTACATTGACAAATACAACACTCCTGTGATGTATTTCAAACACAGAATTACCATCAATTCAACATCTGGGAGAATTACCGTCATTACAAAATAATGCAAACCATTTGATGATTTTTGACATTTTACATTCGATGAAAGAGAACGACGAAGCTTAATGCAAGTATTTATAGAAACTCTCAGCTTTAGTTCAAATTTTACAGGAGAGAACACGTTAATTCAAAACTATATTCTAGCAATCTACACGACAGAACACGTAAATTCAAAACTATTTTATAGCAGTCTACACGGCAGAACACGTAAATTCAAAAAGATTTTATAGCAGTCTACACGACAGAACACGTAAATTCAAAACGATTTCATAGCAGTCTACACGACACACGTAAATTCAAAACGATTTCATAGCAGTCTACACGACAGAACACGTAAATTCAAAACGATTTTATAGCAGTCTACAAGACAGAACACGTGTAAATTCAAAACATTTTTATAGCAGTCTACACGACAAAACACGTGTAAATTCAAAACTATTTTATAGCAGTCTACACGACAGAACACGTGTAAATTCAAAACTATTTTATAGCAGTCTACACGACAAAACACGTGTAAATTCAAAACTATTTTCTAGCAGTCTACACGACAGAACACGAACATTCAAAACTACTAGTATTTTCTAGCGGTCAACACAACCAGGTAAGTTGAAAGAATAAAGGTAGTATTTTAAAACTCTGTCAAATGCTGTTGATTATTCTGTATTTTCACACAAAATCTATATATACAAATTTTGGTTTTCCAAACAAAATTATCATTTAAAACGTTTGGCACTGATATGAATTACTAGATCTATGATTCAGAACTCAAATTAAATTAATAAAATGCGTTGTCAAAGAAAGATACAAAAATCGCCATGTAGGAAATCATCGTGGAAGAAAATGAATTAGGTATAAGGATTGCATCTACTTGCTCTCAAATCCATTACGTATAATAGCTTTACAACAGCCTTAGAACAAAATTAAATTCATTTAAATCCATTACGTACAACAGCCCTAGTACAAAATTAAACTCATTCAAATCCATTACGTACAACAGCCCTAGTACAAAATTAAACTCATTCAAATCCATTACGTACAACAGCCCTAGTACAAAATTAAACTCATTCAAATCCATTACGTACAACAGCCCTAGTACAAAATTAAACTCATTCAAATCCATTACGTACAACAGCCCTAGTACAAAATTAAATTCAAATCCATTACGTACAACAACCCTAGTACAAAATTAAATTCAAATCCATTACGTACAACAGCCCTAGTACAAAATTAAATTCATTCAAATCCATTACGTACAACAGCCCTAGTACAAAATTAAACTCATTCAAATCCATTACGTACAACAGCCTTAGTACAAAATTAAATTCAAATCCAATACGTACAACAGCCTTAGTACAAAATTAAACTCATTCAAATCCATTACGCACAACAGCCTTGGTACAAAATTAAACTCATTCAAATCCATTACGTACAACAGCCTTAGTACAAAATTAAACTCATTCAAATCCATTACGCACAACAGCCTTAGCACAAAATTTAACTCATTCAAATCCAGTACGTACAACAGCCTTAGTACAAAATAAAACTCATTTAAATTCATTCTCCATTATCGAAGTACAGTGGTTATTCAAAAGTATCAATCATAAGTTTATAATTTTCATTTAATGTATTGCACCTAACGTCACTGAGTGAGTAATATGGAACATACGGCATTTATTCACCAAGTTGGTTTACTCTACAGTGAATTCATACTTTCAAGTTACACATATAATTATGCAGTTATTTGCTGCAGGGATTAGATATACAAAAGATTGCTACAGGGATTAGATATACAAAAGATTGCTACAGGGATTAGATATACAAAATATTGCTACAGGGATTAGATATACAAAAGATTGCTGTGAAGAAATGTGAATAGTTATATTTGGCAACGTAGGGTCAAAAATGGTACCTGGGGGTCATACGGGCAATTAACATGGAGATGGCACCTGGGGGTCATACGGAAAATAAACATTGAGATGGCACTTGGGGGTCAAAAGTGTTTGAGGATCAAAAGAGTTTATAGGTCAAATGGTAACATTGTTAGAAGTGGCTGACCTCAGTTGGAGTTACATGGTAACATTGTTAGATTTGACCTCAATATGCGCCACTATAGGTACGTACGGCGCCCATATACTTACATTACTATAGCTATGGCGGGCCAGATTTGATATAAATAATAATAAATAATAATAATGAATAATGAGTTTGGCGGTCCGCGTGCCGCACGCTTGACACCCCTGGACTATAGGTTTAACATGGGAATCGGTTTATAGGGTCAAAAGTGTTTATAGGGTCAAAAGTGTATATAGGATCATACGCGAAATCCTATGTTAAAATGGTTTCATAGGTTTAACATGGGCATGGTATTTATGGGGTCAAATGTGTTAATGGGTCATACGGGAACGGTAATGTTAAAATTGTTAAGGGAAAAAGTGTCGAAAATTTATGGGGACAAAAGAAAATGGTAATGTTAAAATTGCTAAGGGAAAAAAGGTCGAAAAGTTTATAGGGACAAAAGGGAATGGTAATGTTAATACTATCCAACCCCCAACCCCCTACAATCCAGCACCCTTTTTTTTTATTACAATCCAAACACACAACCCCATAATAACTCCAACAAAAAGGGTAGGAGTGTTTACGCACACGCTATACCCTCACACAAACACGCTATACCCTCACACAAACATACTACACAATCTCACACAGGTAGGCAGGGGTAGCAGTGTTTTATACACACTCTGTACTTACATACCATCACATAAGAGTAGTTAGTGTTTATACACACTCTGTACTTACATACCATCACATAAGAGTAGTTAGTGTTTATACACACTCTGTACTTACATACCATCACATAAGGGTAGCAGTGTTTTATACACACTCTGTACTTACATACCATCACATAAGGGTAGCAGTATTTATACACACTCTGTACTTACATACCATCACATAAGGGTAGCAGTGTTTATACACACTCTGTACTTACATACCATCACATAAGGGTAGCAGTGTTTTATACACACTCTGTACATACATACCATCACATAAGGGTAGTGAGTGTTTATACACACTCTGTACTTACATACCATCACATAGGGGTAGAGAGTGTTTATACACACTCTGTACTTACATACCATCACATAAGGGTAGCAGTGTTTTATACACATTCTGTACTTACATACCATCACATAAGGGTAGCAGTGTTTATACACACTCTGTACTTACATACCATCACATAAGGGTAGTGAGTGTTTATACACACTCTGTACTTACATACCATCACATAAGGGTAGCAGTGTTTTATACACACTCTGTACTTACATACCATCACATAAGGGTAGTGAGTGTTTATACACACTCTGTACTTACATACCATCACATAAGGGTAGTGAGTGTTTTATACACACTCTGTACTTACATACCATCACATAAGGGTAGCAGTGTTTATACACACTCTGTACTTACATACCATCACATAAGGGTAGTGAGTGTTTTATACACACTCTGTACTTACATACCATCACATAAGGGTAGTGAGTGTTTTATACACACTCTGTGCTTACATACCATCACATAAGGGTAGTGAGTGTTTTATACACACTCTGTACTTACATACCATCACATAAGGGTAGTGAGTGTTTTATACACACTCTGTACTTACATACCATCACATAAGGGTAGTGAGTGTTTTATACACACTCTGTACTTACATACCATCACATAAGGGTATTGAGTGTTTTATACACACTCTGTACTTACATACCATCACATAAGGGTAGCAGTGTTTATACACACTCTGTACTTACATACCATCACATAAGGGTAGTGAGTGTTTATACACACTCTGTACTTACATACCATCACATAAGGGTAGTGAGTGTTTTATACACACTCTGTACTTACATACCATCACATAAGGGTAGCAGTGTTTTATACACACTCTGTACTTACATACCATCACATAAGGGTAGTGAGTGTTTTATACACACTCTGTACTTACATACCATCACATAAGGGTATTGAGTGTTTTATACACACTCTGTACTTACATACCATCACATAAGGGTAGTGGGTCTTTTATACACACTCTGTACTTACATACCATCACATAAGGGTAGCAGTGTTTCATACACACTCTGTACTTACATACCATCACATAAGGGTAGTGAGTTTTATACACACGCTATACCCTCACACAAACATACTATACAATCTCACACGGGTAGCAATCTTTATAGACACACTACTATAGCCTTACCTACAATCATACTATCACAAAAGAAGGGGTTTTAAGTTTTAGGTTTTTTTTTCTGAAAGACATGCACAAACACATACACAAACATACCGAAATTGGCAATGATTCAAGGTTGAAAACGTTTGTAACGTAAGACTAGAGCTTCGATCATTTAGTACAGCGTCATTTTTGCCATCGATGCACACTACGTTTCTGAGCTTAAGAAATTAGATAACCATAATGTTCACAAAACCACTTTTCTATTGACATTTATCCTGACTCGTGGACTATTTTGACCTTCTACTGCTAGCATAATGTACTGAAAGTAGCATCACTTGAACATTTTTTCACAATAATAAAGATAAACATTAATTTCAACACATTTACGTACTAAAAGCTAGTAGTAGCTAAAGTTTACTGCCCTACAAAAACACCGTTTCGTACTGATTGACGTAGCCACGCGAATAGCATCTTTAGCTACTGTGAGCTAAATGAAATATTGTCAAATGAACGCAGTAATTATTTTCCAAAACGTATGGTTTGCCTCAAACAGAGAGAAGGTTACCCTTTTTATGAGTTTCTGAAGACAAGGGTAAATTCTATGATAGAAATGTTCATTGGCAATTTTTTTTTTTTTCATTCATCAGTTTCAAAATAGTAGTGTTATATTTCTTGTCGAATGACTGCAGTAATGTTTGCTGTATGCCCCCAAATTTAAGATATGTCATGTTTTGCTGCACAAGCCTTGAGACTACAAAACAATGTTACAATATTCCCTAAACCGTATACGGGAGAACAGCATGAAATGGACTGACTGAAAATAGGACATACATTGTTACATTTTTACTTAACGCATGTATTGGCTCTAGAATGAGAGCGCAGAATAAGACGGGTCATACTCTAATCATTCTTACGCTGTAAAGCTATGTGCTTGTTTGTTTGTTTTTTCCTTCGGAAAATGGTGGATTTAATGATAGAAATTTTTCTCGTGATACATTGCAGTGCCAAAATAGGACTACCCATACATAAAGCTAAGATATCTGACATGCACAAGCACAACTAAACTCAAGATTTTATATAATCCATGAAATTTACCCATTGAAGAAAAATCGTTCTACAATTTTTGGTGGTGCAAGTTTTTGATTTTTTTTTTTTACAAAACTATTACCATCATGTTTGGAGAGGTATCTAAAACGGGAACAGATACCATTATGATTTCAATCTAAATCATTTTATTAGAAACTTAAATATGTGTGTGTGTGTGTGTGTGAAACAGAGAGAACTGGCATTACTAGAGAGAGAGAGAGAGAGAAAATATCAAGGCACTTAACGTTTTTTTATGGTATATTTTCCTTAATAAATTTCAAAAACACATCCTATTTAAAAAAAATCACATCGATTGGAAAAATTCACCTTTTTCGGGGGTAACATATCACAAGATTGAATTGGAGACATAGTCTACTAAAATCCTTCTTTCGAAAAGTAGATGTAAAGTTCTCACAACATATTACATCCAAACATTCCGTGATGTATTTTGATCTAAGACTGACACAGTTTCCATTGATCACACATTGTACGATTGGGTTGTGCGTTAGCTTTTTTTGTAAAGCGACGAACAGTCAGGCACAGAAATAACACGTCTAACTTTTTCACAGTATCCATAGTAACTGAAGGCGATTCAAAGCGAACGCGGTAAGAAAATAGTTTTAGCCAATGAAATTACGTATACTGAGTGACGAATTGTTTTGCTCTAGGTAGTGTGGCCAAATAATGCCTATGATCTGGCTTTTTTACGATTGCAGTGCAGGCAGACTAGAGTGAATATGCAATCATGTTAAGAATTCGTGTCCTGTTACATTTATTCTCACCACACTAAATATTGAACTGTAACATTTATCGGCTCACGTTTTGAAACTGAAAAGAAAGAAAAAAAAAAAAACTTTTGACATACACGCACATAGGCATAGAGAGGGCTACAATATTTAGTGGCCGTTTTTTTTTTCAAAAATAGTGAATTTGGGGGCTTGTATGAAGTTAAGATTTCTGGTCATGTTATGTATGATGTTTATATAATATTATAAATATTTTAGGAAATTATAAATGTTTCTTCACTTTAATATTTGCTTAAATCTTAATGTTATCAGAAAAACATGTTTAACTAGTGTCCTTGAATTAGGTTGTTTTGATCAATATGTTTTCTCAATTTGAAGGTCAAGGTTGATTTTTGTTTACAAGTAAAAATTCCATTAAGATGACTCATGTTCTAGAACATTCTGTCATGTGACCAATCTTTATATATGCCATGTTTGGTGGACATTTATTCAGTTTTGACATTACCATCAGTCTTGTAAAGAGCTATTACAGTTGTGAAAATTCATTCCAAATTCTAAGAGAGGAATTATTTTAAATATTCATTGGATTATAACAGTGCTCACAAACTTTTGGATTTTGGATTTTTAATTGATGATTTTGGAATTTAAGTGAACTTATTCAGATATTTTGGAATACTTCATTTTGACATCAGCACATCAAGATTTCTAGTACATCAGGACTTTGGAGACCATTAGCACATCATAACATTCAAGGACACAGCCGTGAATTCGGAACATTCTATATTTAGGACTTGTGATTAGAACAATCATTCTTATTGGATTATTAGGATTTCAAAACACATTACTGTAAGTGACTTTTTGATTTTTCATTTTAATTATCTAGTAATAAATTGCTTGTTGATTTTTTACTTGATTTGTTGGTTTCACTTTCTTTCTGTTACATTTTTCTTAGACCATAGAGTCGTAACAGAAATTGGGGGCCATTCCGGGATTGAATTTCTTTAAAGCATATTAGAGATATTAAATTTATCTTTGAAATTCATATTGATTTTGTCTTGGAATTTTTTTTTTTGTTTTTGTCTTTGGCAAAGATTTTATATAGAGAAATTTTTTTTGTGTGAAACCAACAAGCATTTACTATGGCATCTAATGTTCAGAATTTCATTTCAAAACCTACCCAGGAGGGGTTAGAGTGCATGAGAAAGGATGAGTTGCTCGAGCTTGCCAGAAAATATAGTCTATCTGAGGCAAAAGTATCATTGACAAAACAGGAAATAAAGATTAGGAATTTTTGAAAATAGTGCTTTAAATTTGAAGAGAAAGCCTGTATCTGGTTCTGACAGGAAATTAAGGGAATTAGAGTTAAAGAACCAGATGGATTTAGAATTGGCAAAGCTTCAGATTCAGAGAGAGAGAGAGAAAGAAGAGAGGCAGATGGAGAGAGAGAAAGAAGAGAGGCAGTTACAAATGCAGAAGGAAGAGAGGCAAATACAAATGCAGATGCAAAGAGAAGAAAGGGAAATGCAATTTAAATTAAGAGAATTAGAACTGGCAAACAGAGCACACTCCACTCCTTTAAGCACAAGTTCAGGTTTTGATGTTACTAGGTATATTAGGTTAGTACCCCCTTTTCAGGAAAAAGAAGTAGATAAATACTTTCTTCATTTCGAGAAAATAGCTGAAAACTTGAAATGGCCCAGAGAGCATTGCACTTTGTTATTACAAAGTGTACTTATTGGCAAAGCTCGTGAAGTCTACACTTCACTGTCAGTACAACAAAGCACTGATTATGATGTAGTTAAGGAGTACATCTTGAAAGCTTACGAGTTGGTACCAGAGGCATATCGACAAAGGTTTAGGAATTGTAGAAAAGAAACTGGACAAACTCATGTCGAATTTGCAAGGGATAAAGAACAACTATTTGATAGGTGGTGCTCAGCCAAGAAAGTTGATCAAGGTTATGATAACCTCCGACAGCTCGTATTAATTGAAGAGTTCAAGAGGTGTATCCATAGTGATGTTAAAACCTATCTTGACGAGCAGAATGTGGAAACTTTGGAAAATGCTGCTCGTATGGCTGATGATTATTCCTTGACTCACAAAATTTCATTTGGCAATAAGTCGTCCTCTCAGCAGTTTTCTGGTAAAAAACCATTTCAATCTCATTCGAGTACTTCCAAATTTCACAACAGCACAACTGTTAGGAATCAAACATCTGATAAGACTGATCAGAAATCCTTATCTCTTCCTACGTGCACTTATTGTAAAACGAAAGGGCACGTTATTTCTGATTGCTTCAAGTTGAAAAATAAGCAACAGAGAAAAGACAGAGCTTTTCCAAATGCTCTTATTTCTACGAGGTCAAGGTCACGGTCTTGTATTGAAAGCAATACATTTGTTGGGTCAAACAAACCCCAGTCTGATTCTATTTTGGATGCTTATGAACCATTCATGTCAGAAGGTTCTATATCACTTATTGGTGATTCTGCCAAACCTATCCCAATTAAAATATTAAGGGACACTGGAGCTTCTCAGAGTCTTTTATTGTCAGGTGCTTTGCCTTTGTCTGAGGAGTCTTCTTCAAGTGAAAGTGTTCTTGTTCAGGGAGTAGAGTGCGGCTTTGTAAATGTTCCTCTCCATTGTGTAAATTTGGCATCAGACTTAGTTTCTGGACCTGTGACTGTTGGGGCAGTGACTTCTTTACCCATAGAGGGTGTTCATTTATTACTAGGCAATGACCTAGCTGGAGATAAGGTTGTGGTTAATCCACTTGTAACTGACAAGCCTTGTTTGGATCAGAAAGTTGATCCTGTCGAAACTGAAATCCCTGATTTGTACCCTGCTTGTGCAGTTACTAGAGCTATGGCAAAAAGAGCTCTTGAGATTGATGTTGATCAGGATATTATTCCTTTAGCTGACACATGTATTGGTCAGTCTTTTGATGAGGTCGCCTTTTCCTCAGGTATTGATCAATCAAATGGTATTGATCACAGTGATCCTCTTTTGGCAACTCATTCTCTTTGTTCTACTCAGGGTGACAAACGACAATCTCTTGTCGTTGAACAGGAGAAAGATTCCGAGATATCTTGTTTGTTTCAGAGGGCTATTAGTGAAACTGAAGCCACACAAGTTCCAGTGTGTTACTTTGTGAAAAATGGGGTCCTTATGAGGAAACGGAGACCACCTGATGTACCCGCTGGTGACGAGTGGTCAGTGAGCTATCAAATTGTTGTTCCTAAGTCATATCGACAGGAAATTCTTAATTTAGCCTATGAAACTCCTTTGGCTGGTCATTTAGGAGTCCGTAAGACTTATCACAAGATCTTGAATCATTTTTATTGGCCGAAACTCAAAAGTGATGTTTCTAAATACTGCAGATCTTGTCACACTTGTCAAATGGTAGGAAAACCCAATCAGAAGATACCTAAGGCTCATCTGCAACCTATTCCTGCATTTGATGAACCATTTAGTAGAATAATAGTAGACTGTGTTGGTCCTTTACCTAAAACCAAGTCAGGCAACCAATACTTGTTGACCATCATGTGTGCATCTACAAGATTTCCAGAGGCAATTCCTCTGAGAAATATAAAAACTAAAACTATTGTGAAAGCTTTGGTGAAGTTTTTTACACTTGTTGGCCTTCCCAAATCTGTCCAGTCAGATCAAGGGTCAAATTTTATGTCTGGAATTTTCCAACAAGTTATGCATGAATTAAGCATCCAACAGTTTAAATCTTCTGCCTATCACCCTGAAAGTCAAGGTGCTTTGGAAAGATTTCATCAAACTTTGAAGAATATGATTCGATCATATTGCTTTGATACAGAAAAGGATTGGGATGAGGGTGTTCATTTGTTGTTGTTTGCTGTTAGGGAATCAGTTCAAGAGTCGTTGGGTTTTAGTCCCTTTGAACTAGTTTTTGGTCATACTGTCCGTGGACCATTGAAATTATTGAAAGAGAAACTTCTTTCAAATGAAGATTCAAAGATTAATCTTCTTGATTATGTCTCTGATTTCAAATACAAGTTGTCAAAGGCCTGTGAAGTAGCAAGAACTAATCTTCACACTACCCAGTCAAAAATGAAATTAAGGTATGACAGAAATTCACAGGAAAGGAGTTTTAAACCTGGTGACAAAGTTCTGGCTCTCTTTCCCATACCTCAGAATCCTCTTCAGGCTAAATTTTATGGTCCTTATACCGTTGCAAAGAAAGTAAATGACTTAAATTATATCATTAACACTCCTGGGAGACGGAAACAAAAACAACTTTGTCATATAAATATGTTAAAGGAATATTTTGACAGAGATAGCTCAGCGAATTATTTAGTTAATTTAGTTGTACCTGTCCCACACAGTGAAGATATCAACGATGGAATACAATCAGACTATAGTGACTCTGGTATAATCAATCTTCGGAATTCAGAAATCTTGAACAACCTAGACCAGAAACTTTCACATCTACAACAACAGGAAAGAAATGAACTAAAACAGCTATTACATGACTATGAGCACTTGTTTCCTGATGTTCCAACAAGAACAAATAAAATTTATCATGACGTTGACATTGTAGATTCTGCGCCTGTGAAACAGCATCCTTATAGGATGAATCCTCTCAAACAGAACTATCTGAAGAAAGAAATTCAGTATTTACTGGAGAATGATTTCATAGAACCAAGTAAAAGTAACTGGAGTTCACCATGTATTCTTGTTCCCAAGCCAGATAATACATTCCGTATGTGTACTGACTATAGAAAAGTCAACAGTGTCACCAAAACTGATTCATTTCCAATCCCAAGAATGGACGATTGCATTGATAAAATTGGAAATGCGGAATATGTCACCAAGTTTGACCTTTTAAAAGGATTCTGGCAAATTCCACTGACGGAAAGGGCAAAAGAAATTTCAACATTTGTAACTCCAGATGGACTTTATCAATATAAAGTCATGCCGTTTGGAATGAAAAATTCGCCTGCAATGTTTCAACGTCTGATGAACATGATAACATTTGGTCTTGATAATTGTGACGCTTATATCGATGACGTCATTATCTACAACAACACCTGGGAAGATCATTTGGAAACCATTCGAAAATTCTTTGATCGACTCAGCGATACGAATCTGACAATTAATTTGAGCAAAAGTGAGTTTTGCCATGCTTGTGTCACATTTTTAGGACTTATTGTGGGACAAGGTCAAGTTAAACCTATAGAAGCTAAGGTCAAAGCTATCTCTGAATTTCAAGTTCCAATTTGTAAAAAGCAACTGATGCGATTTCTAGGTATGGCTGGATATTATCGGAAATTTTGTTCCAATTTTTCCAAAATTGCTGAACCTTTGACAAGTTTATTGAGTAAGAAAACCAAATTTCATTGGTCTGACAAGTGTCAGGAATCTTTTGACAAGTTAAAGGCCATGCTTAAGAATGCACCAGTTCTTTCTGCACCAAATTTTAGCCAATCATTTAAATTATCTGTTGATGCAAGTGATGTAGGGGTTGGTGGAGTATTGATTCAGAAAGACAAAAGTGGTGTGGATCACCCAGTATGTTATTTTTCTAAAAAACTAAACAAGCACCAGAAAAATTATTCCACAATTGAGAAGGAATGTTTCGCTTTGATATTGGCTTTACAGCATTTTGAAGTGTATGTTACCTCAGCTCTTTCTCCAATTATTGTGTACAGTGATCACAATCCCCTTACTTTCATCAACAAAATGAAAGATAAAAATCGGAGATTGTTGAGATGGAGTTTGATATTGCAAGAATATAACATTGACATTAAACACATCAGGGGAAAAGACAATGTGATTGCAGATGCACTCTCACGTATATAGAAATCCAATATTGCTTGATGTAATTAAGTCCAGTATCATAAAACATGTTCTTATGTAATTTTGGTTATTATAGTATTAGATGTATATTCAAAAGAAAGCTTTATTATATAAATCTTTCTTTTTCTTTATGAGGGGAGGTGTTATGTATGATGTTTATATAATATTATAAATATTTTAGGAAATTATAAATGTTTCTTCACTTTAATATTTGCTTAAATCTTAATGTTATCAGGAAAAACATGTTTAACTAGTGTCCTTGAATTAGGTTGTTTTGATCAATATGTTTTCTCAATTTGAAGGTCAAGGTTGATTTTTGTTTACAAGTAAAAATTCCATTAAGATGACTCATGTTCTAGAACATTCTGTCATGTGACCAATCTTTATATATGCCATGTTTGGTGGACATTTATTCAGTTTTGACATTACCATCAGTCTTGTAAAGAGCTATTACAGTTGTGAAAATTCATTCCAAATTCTAAGAGAGGAATTATTTTAAATATTCATTGGATTATAACAGTGCTCACAAACTTTTGGATTTTGGATTTTTAATTGATGATTTTGGAATTTAAGTGAACTTATTCAGATATTTTGGAATACTTCATTTTGACATCAGCACATCAAGATTTCTAGTACATCAGGACTTTGGAGACCATTAGCACATCATATCATTCAAGGACACAGCCGTGAATTCGGAACATTCTATATTTAGGACTTGTGATTAGAACAATCATTCTTATTGGATTATTAGGATTTCAAAACACATTACTGTAAGTGACTTTTTGATTTTTCATTTTAATTATCTAGTAATAAATTGCTTGTTGATTTTTTACTTGATTTGTTGGTTTCACTTTCTTTCTGTTACATTTTTCTTAGACCATAGAGTCGTAACAGTCAAGTTGCAAGTGTGTGTTTTACAAAACGACAAACATCGGATACACATTTTTGTCTTGACATATGTAAAGTTGAGAGTCTGTGCAAGTTTCAAAACTAAAGTCACATAGCTTTCTATTGCTCGTAGACATTTCGACTTTAGCAAGTTTTAAGTATAACAAGCCATTATCACAAACATAGGTAGAGACATGGGTATATATAGAGAGAACTAACGAAGTTCAATCATATCTGAATCAACAATCAAGATGAAACGATCCTAATTTATTGAGAAGAAACCAGAAGAAGAAACTAAGAGGCAACGACGACGACTTTCCGTACCGCCTCATACGCCGCTAGCTGAAGTGTTAGTCCAAGTGCATGCCAGTGATTTTGAAGAGGACATGAGTGAGCCTGAAACAACACCCTCTACCTCCACAATACCAAGAGAGTCTAGTGCGCCCCCCCCAAAAAAAAAAAAAAAAAGAAAAAAAGAGTCGTTCCGTAGCTCCCGAAAATTACTGTCACATTCGAGAGACGTAAAAAGTGACTTCTAGAAAATTTAGAACCACGGCTTACACCTACACGGTCAACTTTAAAGAGTTCAAGTCTGAAGTGCCCCCCGAGAAAGCCGCAGGTTTCATTACCGATTTGTGGGATTCCTTGTAAGAAACATTGAAACGACAATGCCAAGGGAAAAAGGACGATAGGATGAGACTTTACATCCATCACGACAGTTTGAAGTCTCCTGTCCGGATTGAGTTTGATACCCGGCAGAATTAACACCGTCTAAAGTCATGGACAAAATTGAACACGTTCAACAATCCAATGATGAATTTACCATCACCGATGGAAAAGCCACTCTTCACATGACCAACGTTTCACCTAGAGGTAGCGGACGACGCAAAGTGTTATTGGTGGATGACATTCGCAGTACCAAAGCTAGTATCGTCTAAATTGACAATTCCCAAGACCAGATGTGCTTAGCCCGTACCATTGTCGTGGGGCGAATATATGCCGACAAGAACGAGACCACAGAATGGAAAAAAGCATGGGAGAGCATTCAACAATCGGAGAGAGCCAAACAAAGAAAAGAAGCAGAACTCTTGTTACAACAGGCAGGCATATCTAAAGAGACCGTGTGTGGCATTCCTGAACTGCAAAAACTTCAAGACATCTTGGCTCCTCATTATACCTTGAAAGTATACCCTCAAGTGGGTCGCGGAGCTCTGGTGTTTCGAGGACCCGATTTCCCTGATGGTCTATCATCATCAAGAGCATTTCGATGCCATCACCAGTATCAAAGGATTTCTTGGATACTCTTACTAGTGCGAGAAATGTGACCAAGGATTTTGCAATCGGGAGCAACACATTCATTGCGGAGAGAGATGTCGGGGTTCTTTAGCCTCCAAACCATGCATTCCTGAAGAACACATTCATTGCTCTTCTTGCCGGCGAACCTTTGTCAGTCCCTCTTGTTACGAACAACATCGCATGACACAAGTTCACCAGCAGAAATGTGCTTGTGACTTATTCAGATTGTGCTCCACTCGTGGACAGCTGATTCGAACCAATAACTCCAAGGCACACGTTTGTCCCGGAAAGAAAGATGCCGTTTTTGTGACCAAATCGTAGACTTTGAACATTAATGTTACATTAAAAAATATGACAATGAACTGGAGAAATAATTAAAGGGTGATCAGCACAAGAAGAACAAGACAGAAGTTGATTTTATCTTTTTTAACTTTGAATGTACGCAATAGACGGGTATTCACATCCCTCATTTCTGCGTCGCTCATCGGGCTTGTGAGAAGTACATACAAGAACCTATCTGTTTTCACTCTCCGCATTGTAGTAGGATTCCAGGAGGACGTGAAAAAATCTTTCGAGGATCCCGCACTCTTGCCGATTTTGCCGCATGGATTTTAGACCCTACCGACGACTCTTGGAGCGAAGAGGACATTCAACGTTACGGGCACTGTCATCGATATGCTACAGTCATGGTTCACAGTTTCTCGGGTTACGATGTATAATTTCTGTTGAAATACTATTTAGAACAAGGCAGCGAATGCCCAGCGGTCACCATGAACGGAGCCAAACTCATTTACATCAAAGTGAGAAAAGTACAATTCAAAGATTCCATGAGATATTTAGCCATGCCTTTGAGTCGAATGCCTAAAACGTTTTGAATTACAGAAAGGGATAAGGGGTATTTTCCCCACTTTTTCAATACCGAAGCGAATCAACATACTGTGCTCCCTCATTTGCCTAACGTTGACTATTACGACCCCGATGGGATGCACACCGAACACCGAGAAGCCTTCTACGTTTGGTACCACACTCACGCTTTAGCACCAATGACACAATACACTACAAAGAATTGGCCCAAAAAGACGATTTGATTTTTAGGGACACGTTATCCACACCACACCCACCCACAGAGGTTGTTTTTGTAATTCTTGAAGAGAGGAACTTTGAGAAGGAGAGGTAGCTACTGTGTTTAGCGGCCTGATGGTTACTTCTTCTTTTTATAGTCGATGACTTGTGACTGTACTCCAATGGTAACAATCCCTGTGTAAAGTATTCACCTGGTCCCCAGAAATCCCACGGAAAAATATCTCTGTCCCACCACGTGATGGTAGGTCGCCACGGCGACTCAGTGCAAACACAAGACTATGACCACAAATCAATAACTGCATCTTCAAAGAATCAATATCGAATGAACTCCAACAGCAGCAATAACAACTTTATAACCAAACCAAACTAACTCCCAATTGTAAACAAGATAACAAACACATCGCTCAATCAGTGCCGGATTAAGCTAGTGTGGGGCCTGTAGCATATGTTATAAAGGGGCCCTAAATTAAAAAAAGACAACAAAAAACAAATAAATATTAAAACACTTGAAAGTGCGGGGCCCATAGCATATGCTACTTTTGCTACTAGGATAATCCGGCACTGCGCTCAATGACCTCATACTACAACGATTCCTAACCTGATATAGAACAACACCCAAATTCTGATATAGTTTTCAATGACGTCCGCGCAAAAACTGCTTTCAATCCCACATGAAGCACTAAGCTATAGACAGAAGCATTCCACCTAAATTTCGATATATTTTGCAATCACGTCCGCGCAAAAACTAATTTCAATCCCTTTCCAAACAACAAATTAAGCATACAACACAAAACCCGATTATCGATATAGTTTTCAATTACGTCCGCTGAATCACAATTTTCAATCCATTCTAAAATTTATTTTCAACCTTTATAGAAATAAACATAACTCGACATAGACAGAGAAAGAGAGAATATAGCACACACACACACACAGACACGCATTTAGACACCTTATTGTATTTTCTCTATAATTATATTATTTATCCTTTTACTTTGGGTTTTGTATAGCTCAAAAGCAATGCTGAATTTGACATCGATAAACCCATCCCTCACAATAAAACTCGTTACAATACAATACAACACAACACACACACAAAATAGCACAACACAAGGGAAAAGTCAAGCATCCAACTACACCTCAAGGGCAGAGGTACCTAAAGACGAACAACTATAATAACACAAAGGGGAAAGGCATGGAAACTCGACCGACAGGTCTCATATATCTGAAGGGAGGGTAGTAAGAGCCAAAGTTCTTAACCATAAAACTCCAAATTCCCTTATGAATTTATTATTCTTCATACACGAATACAAAAAAGGAAGGACAATGGAAAAGATACACAAAACAAACCACTAATATTTATAAAACACGTGGTGACAACTCCAGGCCCTAACCAGCTATGTATGCTGGGATGGGGCTAGGGGGTTCCAACATAATATGACTTGTGAAGCTGCAATCCAAGAATCAAAACTAGGTGGATATCCTTTCCAACGCACTTTCACTTCTTGAAGTTGACGTTTACCCACTTTACATGTTCTTCGATCGAGAATGCTTTCGATATCGTACACGTCGTCTTCTTTTTGGGTCACCCGTTGTAACTGAGGCAAGTAAAATGTTCCTTTCAACACTTCTCCGTTCATATCTTCCAATTTATAGTTTTGTTTTACCAATGCGAACCAAATCTCCTGTGGGGGTTTTTTATTTTATTTTTTTCCTTCAGTGATTGCCTCAGACATTCAAACAATCGCATTACTTACACAAGATATACCCACAAACATACTATCACACTAGATGGTCAATTATAATGGAGGGATTTTGTTCAAGTTTCAATTAGCAATTGTTTGAGTAGTATCTCTCTTCCAAGTGATCGAAGAGGCTGTTGAAAGGGTTATATATGTCTATGTCTTTTACAAAATACTTAACCTTAAAACATATGTATGCTTGAAGGTATAGTGTGGGTAAGCACTACTACCCTTCGCATTGTTACCAATAGACAGAAAATTATTTTCTTAATAAGTACCAACACTCCATGTGCGATGCATAACTTCCTTTCTCTCCATCCTGTTTCATGTCTATAGAAGACTATGACACTAAAGTTTTACCGTTTTCAATCTTGAACAGAAAATTTTAGTTTCTCTTTGTCAGTCTTTGGTTTGGCACAACAAAAAATGTATATCCAAAGCAACATCACCACCAAAAAATTTAAAATAAAAATTGAAAATGAAAATTAAGATAAATTGAAAACTGAGAAAATTAAATTTGAAAAACTAAATTTGAAAATGAAAATTTAAACATAAAAATTTAAAAGCGAAGCTTGAAAATGAGAATTAAAAATGAAAGTTTGGAAAATGAAATTGAAAATGAAAATTGAAAAAGAATTTTTAATAAGTAGATCTGGAAATGAAAATTAAAAAATGTTAAATTGAAAAATGAACATTAAAAAATATGAAAATTAAAAAAACAAATTTGAAAATGAGAATTGAAAATGAAAATTTGAAAATTAATATTGAGTAAAAAGGGAAAGAATAATGACACTACCTAAAGTGTCACTTCCACCAGGTTTAAAAATGATTTGTTTTTTAGTTTGTGTATCGATTCTTGGATCTGCCAGTTGTGACAACGCAACTTTACTTTGTTAAAAAAGCGTTGGGTTTTATGGGGTATGTGAATGATGCCTTGAAGTAATTGACGTGCAGTCAAAGTAAACCATCGTAAAACGTCTTTGAGAGCGGTTTCTAACAAATGGGCACGGATTTGTGCATTTTTTCGCGACTGATAGCATACAGTGCAAGAACAAATTTGGCAGGAGGATGAGATTGAAAGGAAGCCATGTTGAATACTGTTGGAAAGAAAAAAAAGTGTAGGAAAGAAAAAAAAGTGTAGGATGTTTTATAGTTTTTTCAGATGGACGACAAAGGTGACGTGTAAATGACAGGACCTCCTTCTTGGCACCAATGGTGAAACAAACTGGTACGAAATCTCAAATAATCGGGAGTGGTAGGTTTTAAATCGATGAGTAAATACGCATTAGGTTTTTTGAGTGGGACCGTCTTACACATAATTCAGCCAAGGAGTTCCTAACTGCTTGGCTAACACTTGCACTTGTTATTGTACCTGGGACTTTTAAATAACGTCACATAAATAACGCCCCATAATGAGCATTGAGACTGATGGTACGATGGGCTTTACTTTGTTGAAATAAATTTTGAGTAATGTAAATAATACTGGCATTACGATGATGTCCTTTTCGTGTAAACCAAAGTTAAATTTCTTCTTCGTCTTCTCCTAACATGTCATCGAATATGACCAGATGTGTTTGACTCGAGTCAGACACGATCCCATCGTCTTCGCGAGGAATGTCTGCTACAAACGAAATGGATTCTTCTTGACTTTTTTGGAGTAAGGTGTGAGACGATTGCTACTCTAGGTTGAGGTGAACGATCAAACAAATGGGATTTGTGTTTGATCAAACGTTTGACAAATTCGGTTTTGCCTGAACCACTGGGTCCAGCAATCAACATGGTACAACGATGGCGAATATACAAAGCTTTCCAACTTTGACAATATAACCTTTCGTCAATCAATTTGAGAACAGAAGAGGAGAAAGAGGAAGAGGAGGAAGATGCAGCCATGACTATGGTATTGAGAATTTTGAGAGGATCACGAAAGACACAAGACATTTTATATATTTGATACACGTTTAATGTTTTTTTTCAAAAAGTGTCACCACAACAAAACATATTTACATGTCATGAAACACAGCTCATATTTTCTTTCTTTCATGCTACAACCAATTCATATTTCAAAAAATACAGTTTATGATGCAAGATATTGTCATGTCATAAAAACAAACGTTCATGTACAACATTTTCATATTTCACAGTTCATTGTACGAGAAATGTACATTTTAAAAATTAAAAGTTCATGCTATCACCATTAACCTTTGGGAAAAAAAAAACACTATTCATGTACAACATATTCACATTTCATAAAAACAAAATCATGTTTTTTCTTTCATGGTGCAATCAATGACCATTAAAAAAAATTCACAAAGTTCATGTTTTTCTTTCTTTGTCTTTCTTTCATCCGTCACACGCGATGTTTTTGGCCTGGCCAGCTACCTCTTGTGTCCAAGAGTCGAATCCAAGACTTTCCCAGTCACGTACATCCTTCCAGTCCTAAATCTGTTGGTGTATCCAACATGCTATACACACTTATAGGTCGGTAAGCATGAAGAGTAGATCAAGTGCAACGGTTGTCTTCTTCACCTGGATGTGAAACGTGTGTCATGTGAATAGTCGCTTTTCCATCGGTGATGTCAAATTCTTCTCTCATTGGTTGAGCATCTTGAATTTTGTCCAAGAGTTTGGAAGAAGTTAATTCTGCCGGTGTACTAAACCCAAGCCACACAGGAGATTTCAAACTGCTGTGAGATATCGATAGACTCAAACGATCCTGATTTTTGACTTGACACTGTCCTATTAGTTCCTCTAACAATGAGTCAAATAAGTCTGTAATAAAACATGCTGCTTTCTCTGCGAGACGTGACGTCTTTAAATTTCACTGTGTACGTATCTAAATTGTCTGAAAGTCACTTTGTTTGTCTCTCGAATGTGATAATAATCTTTAGGGACTACTAAATCATTTTCCTTCTTGAACGAACTTTGCTCTGACGGTATTGTGGAGGAATAGGTAGATGGTATTAGATATGGGCCATTTTTTCTGTGTTTTTCTGTGTGAAATTCATCTTTTTAGGTCGACGGCTGTATTTGCAATGAAGTGTTGATCTTGAAACTTGCCCCTTTTTATACTGAAGCTCAGCGTGTCCTTACGGTAAAGTGTTCTGGTCTGGAAGTCGCACTCGTTTCTGATAGACAATTTGATAGACTTTTTCTAAAGGTCGACCGACGATTTGGTGGTTAGGCAAACGTACAATTTTGTGGGGCTCTAATGTTTTCACTCGAAAGTCTTAATCTTGTCCGGACTGAAAAGCTTTTTTCAAGACATCAAGGTTGACTCGTTGACTCGCTTGATAATTCAGTGTCAATCCTCTGACTTTGCATTTGGTATAAAGTTGGCCTTGTCGGTCTCTGTATTGGTAACCGTAATTTTTAGGGCCACCGCTGGCAAAACTGATAATCGTCTCTTGTGGGTGCTCGTCCTTCCATGCCCCTAAACGATCCCCTTCGATGGTTGGGTGTTGGCTACC
This sequence comes from Margaritifera margaritifera, assembly GCA_029931535.1. Lineage (NCBI taxonomy): Eukaryota > Metazoa > Mollusca > Bivalvia > Unionida > Margaritiferidae > Margaritifera > Margaritifera margaritifera. Next base: position 868,445 of record JAQPZY010001507.1, on the reverse strand, counting down.
AAGGCGATGGATGTACATACAACTGTCGGTGTCAAAGTACAGGATTCGATCTCCCAAAAGTGTCAAGGCCTCATACAATTTTAAGCGAGCATTGGCTATCACGTAGGCTGCAATGACGACATTGCTAAAGTCGTCTGGGGGTAAAAACGTTGGCTCTTCTACGTAATTGACCATGATCAAATTTTCACGGGCGATTTCCACGTGTTTCATCAGTTTTCCTTTTGTCGTCAGCCAGTTGAAAGTAGCGACTTGGATCTGCCAAGTATTTCGAGTTGGGCAAACTCGGACGTAGTGCCACCTTTCCCCACAAACAATTCAACATGACTTTGGCAAACGATCTTCTTCCTTCGTTCCTCTCTATGTCTTCCAAAGTGATGTCTTCGATACAACGGCACTGTTCTTTGAATTTGTCTTGGTATTCTGATGTCTGACACAAAGAGGGATAGCCACTCGCTTCTTGTTTCAGTTTCAGAAATTCGTTGACGTAGCCTGAGAAAATTCCTGGATTCGAGGCGTCGTCCTTTTGGTATTGTTCGGTGGTAAGAAAGGCCAAATTTCGTATACTTTTAACAAGCGGTATCGCCGATCCAGAGCCCGAAACAATTTGACTCTCACGCACGTTTCTGTCAAAGCGCGCTCTTCTTCCGTGTGGTTGCAAGGGTAGTCTTGATTACATGTTTTAGCACACGTACGGCATACAGAAAACATCAGTTTTCCTTGCCTATGATGGGGTAAGACAGGATGGTACAAGTGGGTCGGGGGTAAGACTTTGCATTTGATCAATCCTTCGTATTGACGAATGTGTTCCACGTCAATGTGTTCTGTCAGGATTTCAGGGTGACCAGTAGCGAATAGAGCATATTTGCACACTGAAGGATACAACGAACACACATAGATGTATTTGATTTCTTCTCCTTGAAATTCTTCTACGTCGTACAGCAAGCGTGTGGCATTGGTTCGTCTTCCAAACAAACTGTTGAGTGGGTCCAAAGGTTCGATGTCTACCACGTCGTAACTTTCGGCAATGCGTCTAAACTCTGGATCGATTTTAAAACGTCGATCGTACTCGTGCTCCCACATTTCTACCACTTGGTATCCTTGACTTTCTAACTTCAGGCGGCGTTGGTATGTGTGTTCGTACAACTCTTCCATGGTGACCCCCTGTTAAAGGATTTTTTTTGGGTCTGGTTGAGGAGAACAGGTGGGCATCCGTGAAATAAACATCCCTGAAATTCGTACACCGTCTGGGGGCTTTATAATTCTCAACCATCGACAGAAAGGCTTCCAATTTTCTTTTCTCCTCCGTTTCTCGCATGTTGTATCCATTTGTCTTCCATTTCACACAAGTAATGGAGCCAACGCAATGCTTTGGCAGAGTACTGACGGCTGACCGAGATATAAGTGTATAAGGGATATTATGCTTTGCTGGTTCTTGGGCATGAACTTTTTTCGGTACACTAATCCACACGCTTTGGCTAGGGTACACGCTTCCTTCAAAGATTCGATACCTCCGTGATCTAGAAATAATTGTCGAAACTTTAAACAGCAACAACATAAAATGTCAACATCGGATCGACAATACTTTAGCATTTCTTCTTGAAAGTAAAACGGGTCTAAAGCGTGAGTGTGAGTGTGGTACCAAACGTAGAAGGCTTGTCGGTGTTCGGTGTGCATCCCATCGGGGTCGTAATAGTCAACGTTAGGCAAATGAGGGAGCACAGTATGTTGATTCGCTTCGGTATTGAAAAAGTGGGGAAAATACCCCTTACCCCTTTCTGTAATTCAAAACGTTTTAGGCATTCGACTCAAAGGCATGGCTAAATATCTCATGGAATCTTTGAATTGTACTTTTCTCACTTTGATGTAAATGAGTTTGGCTCCGTTCATGGTGACCGTGGTGCATTCGGTGCCTTGTTCTGAATAATATTTCAACAGAAATTATACATCGTAACCCGAGAAACTGTGAACCATGACTGTAGCATATCGATGACAGTGCCCGTAACGTTGAATGTCCTCTTCGCTCCAAGTGTCGTCGGTAGGGTCTAAAATCCATGCGGCAAAATCGGCAAGAGTGCGGGATCCTCGAAAGATTTTTTCACGTCCTCCTGGAATCCTACTACAATGCGGAGAGTGAAAACAGATAGGTTCTTGTATGTACTTCTCACAAGCCCGATGAGCGACGCAGAAATGAGGGATGTGAATACCCGTCTATTGCATGCATTCAAAGTTAAAAAAGATAAAATCAACTTCTGTCTTGTTCTTCTTGTGCTGATCACCCTTTAATTATTTCTCCAGTTCATTGTCATATTTTTTAATGTAACATTGATGTTCAAAGTCTACGATTTGGTCACAAAAACGGCATCTTTCTTTCCGGGACAAACGTGTGCCTTGAGTTATTGGTTCCAATCAGCTGTCCACGAGTGGAGCACAATCTGAATAAGTCACAAGCACATTTCTGCTGGTGAACTTGTGTCATGCGATGTTGTTCGTAACAAGAGGGACTGACAAAGGTTCGCCGGCAAGAAGAGCAATGAATGTGTTCTTCAGGAATGCATGGTTTGGAGGCTAAAGAACCCCGACATCTCTCTCCGCAATGAATGTGTTGCTCCCGATTGCAAAATCCTTGGTCACATTTCTCGCACTAGTAAGAGTATCCAAGAAATCCTTTGATACTAGTGATGGCATCGAAATGCTCTTGATGATGATAGACCATCGGGGAAATCGGGTCCTCGAAACACCAGAGCTCCGCGACCCACTTGAGGGTATACTTTCAAGGTATAATGAGGAGCCAAGATGTCTTGAAGTTTTTGCAGTTCAGGAATGCCACACACGGTCTCTTTAGATATGCCTGCCTGTTGTAACAAGAGTTCTGCTTCTTTTCTTTGTTTGGCTCTCTCCGATTGTTGAATGCTCTTTCATGCTTTTTTCCATTCTGTGGTCTCGTTCTTGTCGGCATATATTCGCCCCACGACAATGGTACGGGCTAAGCACATCTGGTCTTGGGAATTGTCAATTTAGACGATACTAGCTTTGGTACTGCGAATGTCATCCACCAATAACACTTTGCGTCGTCCGCTACCTCTAGGTGAAACGTTGGTCATGTGAAGAGTGGCTTTTTCATCGGTGATGGTAAATTCATCATTGGATTGTTGAACGTGTTCAATTTTGTCCATGACTTTAGACGGTGTTAATTCTGCCGGGTACTAAACTCAATCCGGACAGGAGACTTCAAACTGTCGTGATGGATGTAAAGTCTCATCCTATCGTCCTTTTTCCCTTGGCATTGTCGTTTCAATGTTTCTTACAAGGAATCCCACAAATCGGTAATGAAACCTGCGGCTTTCTCGGGGGGCACTTCAGACTTGAACTCTTTAAAGTTGACCGTGTAGGTGTAAGCCGTGGTTCTAAATTTTCTAGAAGTCACTTTTTACGTCTCTCGAATGTGACAGTAATTTTCGGGAGCTACGGAACGACTCTTTTTTTTTGGGGGGGGGGGGCGCACTAGACTCTCTTGGTATTGTGGAGGTAGAGGGTGTTGTTTCAGGCTCACTCATGTCCTCTTCAAAATCACTGGCATGCACTTGGACTAACACTTCAGCTAGCGGCGTATGAGGCGGTACGGAAAGTCGTCGTCGTTGCCTCTTAGTTTCTTCTTCTGGTTTCTTCTCAATAGATTATGATCGTTTCATCTTGATTGTTGATTCAGATATGATTGAACTTCGTTAGTTCTCTCTATATATACCCATGTCTCTACCTATGTTTGTGATAATGGCTTGTTATACTTAAAATTTGCTAAAGTCGAAATGCCTACGAGCAATAGAAAGCTATGTGACTTTAGTTTTGAAACTTGCACAGACTCTCAACTTTACATATGTCAAGACAAAAATGTGTATCCGATGTTTGTCGTTTTGTAAAACACACACTTGCAACTTGACCAGAAATCTTAACTTCATACAAGCCCCCAAATTCACTATTTTTGAAAAAAAAAACGGCCACTAAATATTGTAGCCCTCTCTATGCCTATGTGCGTGTATGTCAAAAGTTTTTTTTTTTTTTTTCTTTTCTTTTCAGTTTTAAAACGTGAGCCGATAAATGTTACAGTTCAATATTTAGTGTGGTGAGAATAAATGTAACAGGACACGAATTCTTAACATGATTGCAAATTTATTCTAGTCTGCGCTGCAATCGTAAAAAAGCCAGATCATAGGCATTATTTGGCCACACTACCTAGAGCTAAACAATTCGTCACTCAGTATACGTAATTTCATTGGCTAAAACTATTTTCTTACCGCGTTCGCTTTGAATCGCCTTCAGTTACTATTGACACTGTGAAAAAGTTTGACGTGTTATTCTGTGCCTGACCGTTAGTCGCTTTACAAAAAAAGCTAACGCACAACAAAATCGTTCAATGTGTGATCAATGGAAACTGTGTCAGTCTTAGATAAAAAAATACATCGCGGAATGTTTGGATGTAATATGTTGTGAGAACTTTACATCTACTTTTTCGAAAGAAGGATTTTAGTAGACTATGTCTTCAATTCAATCTTGTGATATGTTACCCCCGAAAAAGGTGGATTTTTCCAATCGATGTGATTTTTTTTAAATAGGATGTGTTTTTGAAATTTATTAAGGAAAATATACCATAAAAAAAGTAACTGCCTTGATATTTTTAAAAGTTGGAATAAAATATTCTCTCTCTCATAATGCCAGTTCTCTGTTTCACACACACACACACACATTTAAGTTTCTAATAAAATGATTTAGATTGAAATCATAATGGGATTTGTTCCCGTATTAAGATACCTCTCCAAAAATGTCGGTAGTAGTCACAATGATGACATGAAATGTTACTTTAGTTTTGTAATTTTTTCAAAAACTTGCACCCCTAAAAATTGTAGAACGATTTTTCTTCAGTAGGTAAATTTCATGGACTATATAAAATCTTGAGTTTAGTTGTGCTTGTGCATGTCAGATATCTTAGCTTCGTGCATAGGTAGTCCTATTTTGGCTCTGCAAGATGTCACGAGAACAATTTCTAACATTAAATCTACCATTTTCCGAAGACGAAAAAAAAACAAAAAAAAACAAGCACACAGCTTTACAGTGTAACAATGACTAGAGTATGTACCCGTCTTATTCTGCGCTCTCATTCCAGAGCCATAACATACCTTCAGTTAAAAATGTAACAATGTATTCCCTATTTTCAGTCAGTCCATTTCAGCTGGTCGATAGAACAAGACATGTATTTACTGTTCTCTCGTCTACGGTTTAGGGAATGTTGTAATATTGGTTGTAGTCTGAAGGCGAGTGCAGCAAAACATGACGTATCTAAAATTGGGGGGGGGGGGATACAGCAAATGTTACATCATTCATTCGACAAGATATATAACACTACCTTTTTGAAACTGATGAATGAAAAAACAATTGCCAATGGACACTTCTATCATAGAATTTACCCTTGTCTTCAGAAACTCATAAAAAGGGTAACCTTCTTTCTGTTTGAGGCAAACCATAGATTTTGAAAAATAATTACTGCGCTCATTTGACAATATTTCATTCTGTGCACTATGATTACGGTAGCTAAAGATGCTATTCGTGTGGCTAGGTCAATCAGTATGAAACGGCGTGTTTGCAGGGCAGTAAACTTTAGCTACTACTAGCTTTTAGTACGTAAATGTTTTGAAATTAATGTTTATCTTTATTATTGTGAAAGAATGTTCAAGTGATGCTACTTTAGGTGCACAATGCTAGCAATAGAAGGTCAAAAAATTCCACGAGTCAGGATAAATGTCAATAGAAAAGTGGTTTTGTGAACATTATGGTTATCTAATTTCTTTAGCTCAGAAACGTAGTGTCCATCGATGGCAAATATGACACTGTACTAAATGATTGGAGCTCTTGTCTTACGTTACAAACGTTTTCAACCTTGAATCATTGCCAATTTCGGTATGTTTGTTTATGTGTTTGTGCATGTCTTTCAGAAGAAAACCTAAAACTTAAAACCCCTTCTTTTGTGATAGTATGATTGTAGGTAAGGCTATAGTAGTGTGTCTATAAACACTGATAACCGTGCCTACCTATGTGAGATTGTATAGTATGTTTGTGTGAGGGTATAGCGTGTGTATAAACACTCCTACCCTTTTTGTTGGAATGTAGTAGTGTGTGTTTGGATTGTAATCAAAAAGAGGGTGCTGGTGTGTAAGGGTGTGTGTTTGGATAGTATTAACATTACCATTCCCTTAACAATTTTAACATTACCGTTCCCGTATGACCCATAAACACTTTTGACCCTATAATACCAACCCCATGTTAAACCTATGAAACCATATTAACATAAGATTTCGCGTATGACCCTATAAACAGTTTTGACTCTATAAACCCATTCCCATATTAAGCTATGGCCACTATAATTATCATTTGACCCCATATCGCCATAGTAATGTAAGTCTATGGGCGTGGTACATATATATAGTGGCGCTTATTGAGGTCATATCTAACAATGTTACTATGTAACTCCAATTGAGGCAGCCACTTCTAACAATGTTAACGTTTGACCTTATAAACTCATTCAGGGCCTGAAAATAGCGGTGGTCCGAGGTCGGGACCTGCAGATTTTCCCGTCGAACCCAAGAGTTAAACTTGTCAGGAGTCCATCGGACCTTCCACTTTTCCCAAAAAATGGAAATTAAAAGAATTCCTCTGCAGTCTCAAAGTTGTTTCTTTAAAAAAAAGCGTAAAATGTCAAAAAATATATATGTAAAATTACGTACGATCAATGTCGCTCGAAGCCTACTTAAAACTATTTGCTGTGTACATGACAGTCAGACTTGCAACATCGTGAGTAAAAAAGTGTACCAGCCATTGCTATTCTTCCGCTGAATTCGAGTACCCTTTCACATAAGTATCACAGCCGCAAGACCTCAAGTCAAATCTCGTTCAACGGGACTTCACCATCTTACTTGGAAAGAGAAAATTCCAAAGGCACCCACCTGAAGCCTCGTTCAACGAGACTCGAGATGCCTGATGCAATGGCTGACTGAAAAATGTGCTGACGCATATTGCATGACTGGTCCTCTAACCTGAGGTTTAATTAGCCGCGAACTACAATTCTAAAATGCGAACCGACCTGTATGAGGCGCCTTAGGGGACAAAAGCTAGTCCAATTAAAAAGTTCCAGTTGTAATTTTAATGTCACATGTCGAGAATTCAAATTTCACATGTTGAATCAAATTGTTGGTGTTGAAAGTTCCATTTCATATTTCGAGTTTTGCAACTTTATCTGTTGAATTAAAGAGCGGTGGTTGAAAGTTCCATTTTCTATGTCGAGTTTTTAGATTTTATCTGTTGAATTACACAGCGGTGGTTGAAATTTCCATGTTGTATGTCGAGAATTCCAGTTTCACATGTTGAATCAAGTTGTTTGCGTTGAAAGTTCCATTTCATATGTCGAGTTTTTAAATTGTATCTGTTGAATTACACAACGGTGGTTGAAAATTTAATTTCGTATGTAGAGTTTTTAGATTTTCTCCGTTGAATTACACAGCGTTGGTTGAAAGTTTCATTTCCTGTGACAAGTATGTAAGACAGTGTTTCATGTTTACTCCTGTATTTACTCTTGCACCTTTTTTATTCTGTGTTACGTTTATTACATTACATGTGTTTTGTAATGGTGTCATGGGATAACAATCTGATCCATGATCGGGCGAAATGACTGGAACCCCAAACCCCTGCCTAAACAAGGTCTCAGATGAATTTTATTATGTTTACAATTTTTTTTTTTAAATGTCATACATGAAATTCTTATAATGAGAGGCTGCTTTCAGTTTAGTTTTTTTGTTTAGGTCAGTTCCTTTAGCATTGTTAGTCCCAGAGCAATGCAACTTTGTATGTAGATGCATCTAGGTGAGTACCACAAATATCAACTAAAGTAGGTCAATGTAATCTTATTTTTACTCTTCAGTACTTCACTCAATTTTTATTTTCGAGCCCATGTTAGTCGGAAGCGAGGCTCAGCAGACACTTTTCCGACGGCGGCATTTGCGTTGTCAACAGTTAAGTTTTTGTTTTTATTACAATGTTTAATTTGCGTACATTTCCTAAACCCCTTTTTAGATTCTCATCATACTTGGCATGACTAATTATGACTCTATGACAAGTCATTCTATTACAATACTCACTAGCCACTTTTACCTTGGGTTCAAGGTCACAGCAAATTTGTGTTAATGTTTTGGTTAGTTTTTTCATTTCCTAATATTTTCTAAACTCCTTAAAAACATTTTCATCATTCTTGGTATTCATCATTAAGACCATTCATTCTGCGACATGCTTGCTCACCCCTATGGCTTTGGAGATATGGTCATAGTCGTATAAAGTGTACAATAAGGTTTTGGTTAAAGTGTTTTTATTTGGTTATACTTCCTAAACTCCTTGATGAATTTCTTCTTACTTGGAATGAGTCACAACGAAGCTAAGACAATTCATTTGTTGACATGCACACTTGCCCTTTGACCTTAGGGTCATGGTCACAATCATACAAAATTTGCGTTGAGGGTTTTTGTTAAATTTTTTGTTTCTTTTTTTTTTTTTTTTTGTTTGGGGGGGGGGGGTTCTCATTTGATTATATTTCCTGAACCACTGGATGGGTTATCTTCATACTTGGAGTGAATCATTATGAAGCTAATACCATTTGATCTTTGGGTCACAGTCATATAGAAAATTTGCATTAAGGTTTTAGTTAAAGTCTTTTTTTTCATTCGCTTATTTTTCCTCAACAACTAGATGAATTTTGTTCATACATTGGATCATTATGAAGGTAAGACAATTAATACTGCAACATGCTCGCTCCACCTTTGGGCACTGGGGTCAAGGTCACACGTTTTACATCACTGATTGTGGTCTCAACATGCAGGCCCAGACCTTCTTGTGTTTAGTTTCTCAATGATTATATGTATCACAATATCATCCTTCATGGTGTTGAGATATGTCTTGGTGAGTGCAACACACTATTACCAAATATGACCTTGTAATGAACTGCTGTAGCAAAGTTGTGACAAATAAATCAGTGCACTACAATTGTGCATAACAAAAGTGCACGGGAGTGTGCCATGAGCGGCACATCTCTGTCTTCCTTGAGTAACATCCTCTCTCCCCACCACCCTCTCCGACCCAGCCATTTTAGAATGTCGCTGCGGCAGGCTTTTATGCCCTTTTCTTTTTACCTGCGTCACACCGTTTTTTTACATTGTGCCAGGCGTCCCTCCCACACACACACACACACACACACACACACACATACACACCAAAAAAAAAAGTGCTATCTACAGTTAGATGGCTAAAATTCGGCCCTGGAAAAGCTTTAAATGCAGAAGCTTCCCCTAAACTATATTTATGAATCCGCCCCTGCAATTCATGATAAAATGAGGTGCCCTTTTGATCGTGAGATACACGTTAAAAGTGCCCTTTTGGGAGGATAATTACCATGCACTTATTAGATCCTTAAAAGTGCCCTTTTGGGAGGATAATTGCCATGCACTTATTAGATCCTGGGGGAAATACTTTTGAGGCACACAAGTTTTTCTTGATAGAAGTGTGCGACAAAGTAAAAATGTTTACCATAAGCATGTCAGAAAATGACTTCGATACCTTTTTTCAACATTATGCTACAATTAATACACAGCCAGGGAAGCCTTTAATTTTAATGTAATACAAATACAGAACTTATGCAATAATTTAAAAAAACAAACATTGGTTCTTGATTTTTTGGTGACCAAACTTAACTCTGAATGAATTTTAAAGAGGAAACGTAAAAGCTATGGCAGGTTGAAAGTGGAAACGAATGGAATAAATTTTCTTGCTGAAATACTTGAGGAAGATGGTAGTAATTAAGTGTGCTTAAATCTTGTAATATTTACTTATGTTCTGATTATAACCAATATTTGGAATATCATGATTTATAAAATACATGCAGATCTTGTCTTATTTTCACATTAATGGACAAAAAGAATAATGTGCCCTTGAACAACATATGCAGTGAAATGCATGGATGACAGACAATATCGACACACACAATTTGATTTAACGTGGGAAATTGGAATTCTCGACAAAAGAAATGGAACTGTAAACACACACAATTTGATTTAACGTGTGAAATTGGAATTCTCGACAAAAGAAATGGAACTTTCAACATAAACAATATGATTTAACATGTGAAATTGGAATTCTCGACCTATAACATTGAAATATCAACCACCGCTCTGCAATTCAAAAGTTAAAATCTAAAAACTCGACATACGAAATGGAATTTTCAACCACCGCTGTGTAATTCAACAACTAAATTTCAAAAATCGACATATGGAATGGAACTTTCTACCCCAACAATTTGATTCAACGTGTGAAACTGGAATTCTTGATATACAACTTTGAAATTTCAACCATCGCTGTGCAATTCAACAGATAAAATCTAAAAACTCGACATAGAAAATGAAACCTTCAACCACCGATATGTAATTCAACAGATAAAATTGAAAAACTCGACATATGAAATAAAACTTTCAACCCCAACAATTTTATTCAACATGTGAAATTGGAATTCTCGACATGTGAGATTTAAATTTCAACTGCTACTTTCTCATTGGACCAACTTTTGTCCATTACGGCGCCTCATAGACCTGTCCACGTGGTTCCGCTTCAACGAACGCGACAGACGATCAATTCGAGTCGTGAGTTTATTTAACTTTGGTTTATCGTCCAGCGGCAAATATGAAAAGCCGCATGAACCCAAAAATGAAGAAAATGGACCCCAGTAAAAACGAGGAGCTGAAATCCATGTTGACTGGTTATTTCTGAAACTGCATGTAAGACCACTGAGAGACAGTCAACTCCTGGCAGTGTACAGTCATCTCCTTAAAGGAGACATGTTTAGGGAATCTGCTATAGCAAAATTGCTAGAGTATTTGTTCACCATTTCACCCTCTAGCAGTGCATGTGAGAGGGGATTTTCAACTGCTAACTGTATTAAAACCAGTCTGAGGCAAGACAATTTCTATCACCAACTAATGATCATGTCAGAGGGCCTAGATATTGGAGACTTTAATGCAGATATGGCAATAACAAAATGGTTGCTTTCTTCACAGAGAGCAAGACACTTGACCCACTTCTGCATTGGACCAAGGCAGAATAAGATCACTGATAAGGACAGATTGGTAGAATCTGGGAAGTGATTCTGAATAGCCATACTTTGAGACCATGGTATATGATGTGTAAATGTGTTTCATTTTTAATCATGATTTTAAGCATTTTGATTTGACTTCAGTTTGATTTATCTAGAGTCCTGTGACATTAAAAACAAAGACCATTTTACACTACTGGAAAGTGTATTCAGATAAGTAAAGAATGGAAACTGCATTGTTTAAAAATAATTACTTTATTCATTTATTAAAGCTCATATGTGTAACTATCCTTCTGTATTGAATTTGATGTTCCTCACAACAGCTCAGCAAACTCGGACCTGTAAATATGGTTGTCGGACCTGGCTCCCTCAGTGGGTGAAAGGTCCTGGACCTGCCACTCATCGACACTATTTTCAAGCCCTGCGGGCCATTTGACCCTATAAACACTTTCGACCCCCAAGTGCCATCTCCGTGTTAATTTCGCGTATGACCCCAAAGTGCCATTTTTGACCGTACGGTGCCACATATAACTACTAATGTGTTGTAATCCGAATAAAGTATTTCACATACACTTTGAATTGAATATCAAAAATTATTTCAAATCGTGCGAACCTCTACACTGAACGATACGGTATTTCAACTTCATCTGACCGGATCGATTACAAAAATTTATTACAGAAACTTTTGTCGGACATTTATTTTCAGAGTAGTTCAGGTAAAAGTAGTTCAGGTAAATGTTTGGTGCAAATAAGAACAATGTCATTTTAGTTTCAAGCCACAAAAATAGTAAAAACCATTTCATCATTACACTTCTTAAAATGGTGAGAAAAATATTTACAGTTTTCATAGGTCATGAACCTAGCTATTCCTGCAGCTAATTCTAGATTGTAAAAATTTTGATTTACATTGAAGTTCCAAATTTCACAAATTTCAGGCCTAAAATGAGTTGGTCTCTAATAAAAGGGTGATAATTCGCTTGGCAGCGACTTAATACTGTAAATTAACTAAAATCACTGACCTGAAACCTGTGTGCAAAAGTTGACCTCGCGGGCGATTCAAACAACATCTCTATGCAGTGTTTACGTTGATGATACAATATTTCATCTTTGTAATAAATCTCTCACATGGCAGCGAATTATCTTGAAGCAAAAAGTTTATTGCTCCAAGGGAGAGTCGCTATGTAGCAACATAGCCTATTTTAATTCAGAATTTATGCAGTGTTTCCACCTAGCCAGTCCATAATTAATCAATGCTATTCAACATTTCGACTATCATAAAATAATTGATGCTATGGAACAACGTAGCCTATTATAAAGTGATGTATGCTGGTCAGCATTTCGACTAGAGTATACTTAATAAATGCCTTGCATCATTTTTGCCTGACCTACCTTAATTTAAAAATTGTGTGTTCACTATGCAGTCAATCTCGGAAATATAATTAAATATTTGCCATGCAGTCTGGAAAATTTGAATTCGTCTCGAACTATTCAAGTGTTGGTATTGGAAAAATATTTGCAAAATCAAACGTAAAGTTCATTCACAAGTAATCAAATGTTACCCAAATAACGTAAAGTTCATTCACAAGTAATCAATGTTACCCAGATAAAATTCCAAATGTACTTTCACTATTTCTTATAGCTAGTGGCAGTAAATGTATCCCTTGAATATATGATAATATGATTTTTTTTCTTGCCCAAGTAAAATGAAATTCAGCAGTGAAAATACTTTAAAGGCTGCTATCCAGCAGTGAAAATACTTTAAAGGATGCTTTTCAGCAGCTAAGTTAGCTATACAGAATTCTGGACAGTGTCTACTGAAGAAACGCCATTTTGAAAGCAATTAATTTTATTCATTATTCAGTTAATTAAAAAATCTGCTCATTTTTCATTAAAATCGAACGTGAAAATAATAACAATACTGGAGTGAATAAATTAAAATGAAAACGAGTGGCTTCAGTACGAAATAATTCATAATTCGGACCTAAATTCATTCTGGATGATTTTATTTTGCCTAAAACTGCGCGAAATTTTATACCCAAAGACTCCAAAATATTTACATTCAAATTTTTTACCGAAAAATTCCTACATTATTTTAGAAATTAAATTCTATCTAATAATGAGGAACAGTTTGTTCCTCTACTAACTCTACCATCTGATATTGCTCTAGGCAGCCATCTCAAACCACCCCACCCCCACAAATATCTTAATTTGAAAACCCTACTGACATCTTACCTTCACAGAGCACAGGTGAGTAGAGGGTAGCGTTCATCAGTTTGAATAGTAGCGTTTTGTAAACAAAAGAGGGTAGCGTTCATCAGTTTGAATAGTAGCGTTTTGTAAACAAAATAGCCGCTAATTATGTACTGACAAAAATTCAGTATTCTAATGTATGAAAAATGCATGTCCTATTCCCAGAAGAAAGACACAAATATCTTTATTTTACATAATACAATCTCTCACATCGTAAAATATATTATTCTCAGACTTTATTTCAATCAAATGAAAGGAGAAAATTTATATACGATATTATTTTGTCTACAAGCAAAATACGTAGGCTCAAACTTCTCACGTCACATGACTTAGGTCACATATTATTGGCCAATCAAAAAAGAGAGTAGTATACACTTAGAGACAGCATAATGGACATTTTTTACAATGGGAGTTGAGTCGATTTACTATCGGCGTCATCATCACTAATTCGGTACGTTTGTCACGGAGAATGCATGCAGGTAAAATATATATTTTTATGTTAGATTAAATCCCGAGAAATAAAAAATATGTATTGTCTTTAACCATGAAGAATGTGGACCGTATCTGCAGTTGTCAGTCGTGTTTCCAAGTTGACTGTTGCACTGATATTAAAACCCGTTGTGTATCCAAGGTGACTGTAGCACTAATGTAAAAAACGTGTTGTGTATCCAATGTTAATGTAGCACTAATGTAAAAAACGTGTTGTGTATCCAATGTTACTGTAGCACTAATGTAAAAAACGTGTTGTGTATCCAATGTTACTGTAGCACTAATGTAAAAAACGTGTTGTGTATCCAATGTTACTGTAGCACTAATGTAAAAATACGTTGTGTTTCAGATGTAGCTGTAGCATTATTGTTCAAACACGTTGCGTTTCCAATGTTACTGTAGCACTATACATTGTGTTTCCCGTACTAATGTTAAAATGCGTTGTAACTCTGCAAGGTGTGAACTAATAAGACAAAATGGTGTAACAACCGCTGGCATCCAAATTTTACCTGCAAAAATAAACGAGGCATATAACCACAATTAAAACGTCTTTTCCAGGAGCAAAACGTACCATTTATGATGTAGATGTCACTGATTACATGGTTTTGTCACGTGTACTTAATTTTTTATATTGAATAATTACATATTTAAAGGATACTTCAGTCTATTAATTCTTTTTTGGCCAGATAATTTTTTTAATGCCTTGGTAAAAAAGCAGCATTAGTTACAAGGACTCTAAGTTTTAGCCATTTCTAAAATGTTCAAAGGCACCAGACATTTAAGAAAATGTCTAGTTGTCTTAGGCAATTTACGAAATGCCTAAATTTAAATATTGCTTGTAACGTATATATAGTGGTTCACACTGTGCACAATCTAATTCCCATAAATGGTTGACCTAAATTTGGTGTTTTAAGCTGTCAATTGAATTAAAAAGTATAGAGGTTTGAACATGATAATAGTCTAGAGGGATAGTCTTGTTCAACCAGACTTCTCGCGTGGCTCCGCGAGAGCTCGGCCATAAAAGGGTTATTACGAACTTCTGAGAGAATGACAGGTGTAAGGTGAAGTTGCTTGCATTTGCAACATGCACAATAGAGAGAATGTTGGCATACCTCTATGCTACTTTTATGTACTGTGTCTGAAATTTCTTTATATATTGTACTTGTGGAAATTGTACATGATCTAAGCACACAGCTGACCAAAATGGCTGCTCCCATGTGCTCGAAAAATCAGTCTGAATTAGTCCAAAGTACACTATGTTTAGCAGTTATTAAAATAAGGAAAACGAATTTTGCCAGAGTAGGCAATACCATCTTCTTAAATTGCAATGAATGAATTACAAAATATATAAAAGGTAAAAAAAAAAGTTATCGGCTCGTTTTTTTACAATTTACATTTGAAGTCCATGAAGTGAAAATGACCAAGCGGAGCTAGCAGTTTTTGATTGGTGCGCATCTGATGTAAGGTCAAGCTGTATACTCCATAACCCAAATTACACCCATCAATCATACACCAAAATAAAGAGAATTAAAAGCTCTTTCAACAATACCTAAGATATACAAGGTCTTTTTTAAATAGCTAGGATAATCAGTGAGGAAAACCTGGGAAATTCGTTTTCTTTTAAAATCGAACCCTATGCAAAATACGAAACTGCAAAGCGCCACCTAAAGGTCTATACAAACGACTAACGCTGACAACGAGGCTTAGCAAACATCTGGTAAAAACGCTGATTGGTTTACAGGATAGCCAGTGTTCTTAATAAAATCTTGGATGACATAAATGCACAATTTTCCGATTTTTTTTTTAAGACTCGCCACATCAGTCATGTATAGGTAATACAGGTTTTCGCTTTCAAATTGTCAGATTGTGAATTAACTCAGTACAAAAAGGGGACACGATTTGCCAGCTTTGCACTCAATCTGATTTAAATCGAGATCTACTTATAATATGTTGATCTGACTGGTACCGATAAAGGGTTAGTATTCGGATTGTAATAGGATTCAAGCAGAGTTGGATTGGATCTAGTGAAAACACTAAACTTAATTACGTGAATGAGATGTTTATTTATAATGTATATGAATGATGATTGAATCTGACACCGTACTCATGCACATAATGTTCAACAGTCGATCTACCAAAATAATTCGCACAAAGTTCAACAATGGATATAAGAAAATAATATCGTTCCTAAAATGGACCCAATCAAAGGATGGAATTTCAACAAATAAACACAAATGGTCCTGTATATGAACGGATATGATCAACGTATGAAACTATACCCAGATATGATTAATATCTGGAATTATACACAAGTGTGGTTGAAATGTGGATGTATCGACACGATATGATCAATGTATGCAAGTCATAAACAAGTATGATTGATATATGGTTTATCAACAAGTTTGATGGATGTACGATTGGTTCATCAACACGTATAATGGGTGCATGATTGATTTTCACAAATGTAGTGACTGTTGATTTTCACCCATATAGTGATATTGGATTAAATTGTCACACATAGTGATATTGAATTAAATTTTCACACAAATGGTGATATTGAATTAAATTTTCACACATAGTGATATTGGATTAAATTTTCACACATATAGTGATATTGAATTAATCTGATTCAAAAGTGCAACGTATGATGTTATTTATCTCGTGGATTTCAGTCCACGATCACGAGATATTTCCGATTTCACAGCTCCCATCCAATCGTGAAACAAGGGTCTCGCGTGGTCCGCTCTTCCCAGCCTGCAGAAGGATCCCTCGAGAGACTCCTTATCCCGCAGACCTAGAGACTCCTTATCCCGCAGACCTGTTGGTCATAAACCTTTGGCCCCTCACGCTGAGTAGACCAGACCCGTCCGAAGAACAAGCGTCATCATCGACAGCAGCATCCGGGTTACACAAAACCACCATAGTTCAATGGCTCCCCGTGAACAGCTAAAAATACAAAGACTGAATCGTGCAATACATGAGACACCGTTTAGTACGGATACAATTATATTCATTACGCATGCGCGCACATGAATTGACTTCGTTACACATTAAATTATCTCGTAAGCAAGACTGAACGAGATTATTACTATAATAACCACGTTCGTACATGAATCTGTCTCACGGTAAGAATAATCGCACTGGATTATAAGAACTCGAACACTACTCATCATTTACTTCATGCAACATATAACTGAATTCAACTTTTCTGTTCAGCTATAAAAGTAACTTGAAACAGACTATAGTCTATCTAATTGCATGGCGTTATTGTAACATAGATATGACTCGATAAAATTTAGAATAAATTCCAAAACATCCAATATATAAAACAATTCTATCACACATAACGGATATCAAGTAAGAATACATTTTTATTTTTACATACCTCTACATCTGAAGATTGCTTCCCTAAAGTGGACAGTTTCCTGACAAAACTCATCTGTATTGTGACTATACAGAGAGAATATTGTGCTGTAAGTACCCTTTTTACGGTCAAATCCACAGTCACAGAACTCGAGGTAACAAGGGTTTATCACCGTGGTACTTTCTATGTGCATCAGTGAATAAATCGAACTCAGTACTTTAAAATAGCTAAGGCTGAAACTATACGCCCCCGGGTAACGCTGTACGTGGCACCGAAACCCACGTACATTATATTTTATACAATGGTATTTTAGTACGCACAGTTTCGTGAAACTGATGACCTCTGGATTTCGTGGCCCACTTACTCTTAGCAAGTAAACTATCAGATAGACCGTTGTATTTCGTGTTGGAAAGAGTTAACTTTCCGAATGACATTTCTTATTTTGATAAATGTGATGGTTGTAAATTGATTGGTGAATCGAAAGCCAATACACTCTACCACCTTTAAAGTATATTGTAAATATGATTACATTTATCGCGTATATACAAATAGTACTAATGGACTTTTTTTCTATATAGACGGTGTATTTATTCGGACAGAAAAAAGGAAATGAAAAGAAATGAGCAATACCTATCGGTAACAATCAATTGTACAGACCTTTACCACAATCTCGGTCGGCGTAGATCTCTCGGAGTCGCGCGAGAGTCTGTTTGAAGGATACTAGAGTGCCTTAACTCAAGGCTTACTGGTAGGGACTCACGGTACTAATTCAGCCCTCACTGTAAACCTATGGAAACACCATGATATTAAAAATTCAATAACTTTAAACTTGTAAATGCTCATGATCAAACATTTATTTCTCAGTATAGATCCATCCTTTATGCAAGCTTCCAAGTGGAGAAAGCCATATGTCCCGCGTCATTTTTTATTTTTTTTTATCTACATGGTTTCAAACACGTGTTTTCAATTCCGCACCAACAAAATCAGGTGCTATTTTCATGATTGTTCTAAAGTAAAGTCTGTTAAAGGACTGAAATTCCATCAATGAAATATTGTCTTAAATTTTTTAAAGTTACAAATATGATAACCTCTCAAAAGATTTTTTTTTTCGAAAATGTTACTTTTCATTATCAACCAATCGTGTCCCTTCAAACTCATATATACTCTATTTTAGGTTCACCCATTTCCAGACTGCTTTCCATTTCTCCATAAATAGTACCGTGAATCCTTAGACAACATGTGTGTCTTGAAGTCTCTGACAGTAGCAAACAGTCGGGTTGTTTGCAGGGCACTCTGAGAAACTGCTCAACTAGTTCAAACCATATCCTATCCTTCGGTTGGTCCTGTTGATAAACACACTGCGGGGATCGTTGTTGTTGGCCGGGGGTGATGGGGGGGGGGGGAGGGGGGGTTGAGGGGACGGACAGCATGATGGTAAGACAAGCAAGGTGAACGCAATGCAAGGTCCGTATTTTGAAACAGTGGTTATTTAAACTGCTCTAAGTGCTTGAGTACTGGCAATTTTTGTATCAGTACAGTAAAGATGCTAAAACCCCACAGCCACCAGCCTTTCATGCCCCGCAAAGTGTTACGACGAGAAAACCCACAGCCACCAGCCTTTCATGCCCCGCAACATGTTACGACGAGAAAACCCGCAGCCCCCAGTCTCTCATGCACCTTAAAATGTTACGACACGAAAACCCATAGCCCCCAACCTTTCGCGCACCGCAAAATGTTACGACCAGAAAACCCACAGCCACCAGCCTTTCACGCACTGCTAAATGTCACGACGTGAAAACCTACAGCCTCCAGCCTTTCGCGCACCGCAAAATATTACGACGAGAAAACTAATAGCCACCAGCCTTTCGTGCCCCGCAAAATGTTACGACGAGAAAACTAATAGCCACCAGCCTTTCGTGCCCCGCAAAATGTTACGACGAGAAAACCCACAGCCACCAGCCCTTTCACCCACCGCAAAATGTTACGACAAGAAAACTCATAGCCACCAGCCTTTCGTGCCCCGCAAAATGTTTTGACGAGAAAACCAACAGCCCCCCAGCCTTTCACGCACCGCAAAATGTTACGACGAGAAAACTCACAGCCACCAGCCCTTTCACGCCCCACAAAATGTTATGACGAGAAAACCGTTAAATGAATCTTTCAGTTATGCGCGAGTGCAATTCTTAGTATGCGCGAGTGTCATTCTTAAACTGATTCCCTCATTTTTCTTATGCATATAATTTATTTATTTCGTGAAAGTTTATGTTCACATTGAAGGGTTGTGCTAATTAGTTCCAGTTTCCTCTGTCCTTTCCCACCCCGTGTTACATATTTGGACAATTATCTCACTCCAACATAACTGTCTATATTTAGGTATCACGGTACCAATTGTTTTTCCATAGACCTTAATGTTAACATTTGGTGAAATAAATATACCTTCTTTCCAACTTTAGCATGCATGTCACACACTGTCATAGAGAGCAATGTTAGATTGTCAATTTGACAGTGATAGTACCAGGTACTCCATTACATTTAAGAGAGATAAATCACATTTTTTTTAAATCATAAAAAATACAAAACATGATCTACATATGAATTAACATAATCTCACATGTTGCTAAGAGACTCAACTTTTTTTTAAGCCAGACGGAAACTACAACTGTTACATAATACACCAATCACAACTAGTTTTGTTGTTTATTTCTGAATACAATGTTCCTACACCTTAAGCTCCGCCCCCTGGGCTTGCGCAATTGGTACCGTGATACCTAAACTAGCACAGGGTGAGAAGAGTCAGTGGAAATTCGGATTAGTTCTTAATATGCACTGTCCCTCGAAAATATGTTCCCCTTTTTCTTTCCATATATCTAATAAAGTCACGTTGGTAAAAATTATATTGACTACTTTTGCATGACTCAAAGATTTGGACAGCACCGATTACACTGAAATATAACCTCGAAAATATGGTTGAAATCTGAGAGAGAGAGAGAGAGAGATTTACATTTTTCTTCCATGAAATTAAAAAAAAAAAAAAATTGCTTCTTTAAGTGGCAGTTGACTAAATATTTTACCTATTTGTAATTATAATACTGTTATCTAGGATCTAGGTACTCCTATCAGTTAAAAATAATTACAATGTATATTTTCCGCTGTGCCCATTTGAAGTCGTATGACCAAAATACATGGCATAATGACCAAAAAGGGCACATAAACCTTAAACATGGTATATAGTCACACTGTGTTGAACCACCTCCTTTACACCCCCACTGTTACTGATAGCAGGGCAGTGGAGCTATCACGGCAAGGTAGACCGGACTCATTTCATGACGTTGTAGGTCGGCGATTTCTAGCTTCTTGTGAGAAATGAGAGCAATGCTACGGACGATAATATCCACAGGACGTCGGATGATTCTGACCCAGAGTCATCGCTACCTGAGAGAAGATACGCACCCCACTGCTGTCAGGGGTAAGCTACTTGCGAGATAACGCATTCACGTACACGTGCAAAAAAGCACTAAATACCTACATTACTAGGCCAACAATGGGGGGGGGGGGGGGGGGGGAGGGGGGACGGGAATGATGGGCTCGGTATAGACTTTTGAAGGAAATGAGACGCAAAAAAACATTTCAAGGAAGAGATTGTTTACATTTTCATGACAAAAACTTACCCAGTGTACGTGTTTTAGTCTCGCGTCAGCTGATTTCTTTCACACGGTATAATCAAATGGTAGTCCGTAAATTAGCGCCCTAAATATGTGTTGATACCAGGCCCGCCGACAGAAATTCAGGGCCCCTCAGCAGAGCGGTCATGGACGCCAAAACTAGTTTAATTTTTTTGTATAATCAAACCTGTGTACAGTTTTGCATATAAAACCTGTAGTAATCTACCATAACTTAGACTCTTGTAAGAAAGAAATTTTAATATTTACTGCAAAGATTAATTTATTTTTTATAACTAAGTTGACGACGGCCCCATAGAAAGCGCTAGGCCCCTGGGCAATTGCCCCCCTACCTTTTTTTTCCTATCCTGCTTGATACTGATGGACTATTTGTGACCACTAATAGTCCATCAGTATCAACACAGATTTTTTGGGTGGTGGGTGGGGTGGTGGATTTATTGGACTAATCAACTGGCAGCGAAGTAGGCGTGGTGGTTTTGGAGAGAGAGAGAGAGAGAGAGAGAGAGAGAGAGAGAACAATATATAGCTGCTGTCGTTGTTATTTTGAAATATTTGATGACCAAAAGTATTGATCGCAGAAATCACCGGGCATTCCGTCAAATTTACGTCATTCGTTGTTCTTATGTGATTTGTCCAGTAATGAAAAGGTAAAATGGGGGGATGTTTTTATCACATGATACATTTTGGAACCAAAACCTTTGACAAATATCGACAGAGGTGATTACACATATTTAACTCCTGCTTTAAGCGAGCTTTTATACTATTGTTATAGTCCTTAATGTCCGCATGATTAGAACACACTCACACACACAGATAATTACACATATTTAGCTCATATTTTAAGCTAGTCCGATAACTCAACCACCCCCACCCCACTCCAGCCTGTGATGATACTTATGGACTGTGCACTAGTATCAGCACAGGTTTGGGGGGGGGGGGGCGAGGGACGGGAGATGATTTATTGGACTAACTTTAAGCGAGATGATGGGTCGATGACATACTATTGTTATAGTCCTTAATGTGCCGTATTAGAATACATACACATAATTACACATATTTAGCTCATACTTTAAGTGAGGTTATGGGTCAGTGCTACACTGTTGTTGTTATAGTCCTTATGTGCCGTGTCGGACGTGTACGCATGATTAGAACACACACACACACAATCGTCCAAGTAAATGGATGCAGAGATGGTAACAAGGTCGCTGTAAGATACAAATTATAGCCTCTCTCACATGCGGAACTGATACCCCTGCTTCCATTATACTGTAAGTAATTGATAAATAGGAGGTAGAGATGCTCCGAATCAATGAACATTAAGCGGTAACATTTAACAGTTAACAGCTCACGTACGCACGAGTTGATCAAGTTCTCAGGCAGCGGATGATTTATTATGGGAATTTTTTTTCCAAACTTTTGAATTCTACACTTTTATCTTCATCGTTTAGTTATAAATAAAAATCTCTGTTATTTTGCATCTGATGTATGTTGACAGGAGATGTAACAGCTACATGACGCGATCATTTCTATATCATTATACATGAACCGGAAGTGAGTATTGTGAATAGAAAACTAATTTGTTTAACCACATTAAGAGTTTCATCTGGCGATAAAAGAACAAATGAGATAAAAATAAACAATCCTTTTTCTCTTTGCTGTAATTGGTATAACTATCCATATTTGTACTTTTTTCTCGAAATTTGTTACGGCCGTGACATCGCAACGGCCTTGATTTGATAAGATGAACTACGTATAACTGGAGTCAGAAACTAACCGGCATTCTTTAATTTCGATGAACATAAACACATATTTGCTTAGATATCTATCCCCCTTTTGTAAACTTAAACTTGAACAGGCATATCAAAAGTGTAAAAAAAAGCTTATTTTTGGGGTATATATTATACTTTGGGACTTTGACTGTCGACTTGGGGATATTCGTAGCTTGGTTCTGACTGCCTGACCGGCTTGGTTGATTGCTAGAAAATATACAGTATAGGATAATTTGGACCGCGATTGGACATTTCTGAAAACTGTACATTGTGCTGAGTATAGGATAATTTGAACCGCGATTGGACATTTCTGAAAACTGTACATTGTGTTGAGTATAGGATAATTTGGACCGCGATTGGAAATCTCTGAAAACTGTACATTGTGTTGAGTATAGAATAATTTGGACCGCGATTGGACATCTCTAAAAACTGTACATTGTGTTGAGTATAGGATAATTGGACCGCGATTGACATCTCTGAAAACTGTACATTGTGTTGAGTATAGGATAATTTGGACCGCGATTGGACATCTCTAAAAACTGTACATTGTGTTGAGCATAGGATAATTTGGACCGCGATTGACATCTCTAAAAACTGTACATTGTGTTGATTATAGGATAATTTGGACCGCGATTGACATCTTTAAAAACTGTACATTATGTTGAGTATAGGATAATTTGGACCGCGATTGACATCTCTAAAAACTGTACATTGTGTTGAGTATAGGATAATTTGGACCGCGATTGGACATCTCTGAAAACTGTACATTGTGTTGAGTATAGGATAATTTGGACCGCGATTGGACATCTCTGAAAACTTCGCATTGTACTGAGTATAGGATAATTTTGACCGCGATTGGGCATCTCTGAAAATTGTACATTTGAGCAAATTTTATTTTCATAAAATCCTGCGTATTTAGTTTTTGGAGTTTGTTGAGATTTAATCAATTGCGACAACTATCATTTGCAGGGTGGTATATATTACATGAATATGTAGAGAGCGTGTGTCTTAACTCAAGCAACAGGCTGGTAAGTATATCTTCTTGAGATATTATCATATTTGTAAAGAATATGACAAGCTGGTTCTTGAAAAAAAAAGATTTGTTTTTATTTTGTTCTAAGGAAATATATTTCGTTTACAAGAAATATTATTTCGATATTTCAAAATATTATTTCCATTGAACCAAATATTTTTTTAATGTAATTTTGAATAAACGAAACAGTATTTTTAGAATTTTTTAAAATTTCGTTTAGACCATATAGTTTTGCGCTATTTCGAAATAATATTTCCTTTTGCCGATAAACTTTGTCTTATTTCTGTAATCTTATTGAATGTTTTCGAAATAATATTTCGTTTTGTATTTAACACGTGCATTTAGATATACAAGAAAATGACAACACACAGTGCAGAACTAGTGTAAACTATCCTAAGCACTTTTAGGTCCTAATGACCCCTTTCTCAAAGGCATACTCACTTTTGGGTCCTAATGACCCCTTTCTCAAAGGCATACACAAAAGACAAAACAAACAATTAACACAGACAGAAATAAATTAAAAATTCACAACTCAACACGATATTTGTATGCCATATACTTATTATGTAAAACTTGTAGAAAACAAACTCCACACGAACATCTATTCCGAACAAACTGATAAACATCAAGATCTTCTCCCATTCAGCTGTCATCATAAATACTGCATTCAGAACATCCCATCCAGCTGTCATTCTAAACAGTGGATTGACAATATCCTATTCAACTGTCATCCTAAACACTGCATTGAGAACATCCCATCCAGCTGTCATCCTTTTCAAAATGTACCGTTAATCTGTCATCCAAAACACTGCAATAAGAACATCCCATCCAGCTGTCATCATAAACACTGCATTCAGAACATCCAATCTAGCTGTCATCCTAAACACTGCATTCCGAATATCATATTCAGCTGTCTGACATCCTAAATACTGCATTCAGAACATCACATGCAGCTGGCAGCCTTTTCAGAACATCACATGAAACTGTCATCCTAAAAACTAAATTTAGAATATTCCATCCAGCTGTCATCCTAAACACTGAATTGAGAATATCATATTTAGTTGTCATCCTAAACACTGCATTTAGAACATCCCGTCCAGCTGTCATCCTAAACATTGCATTGAGAATATCCTATTCAGCGGTCATCCTAAACACTGCATTGAGAACTTCACATCCAGCTGTCATCCTAAACACTGTATTAAGAATATCTAATTGAGCTGTCATTCTGAACACTGAATTCAGAACATCCCACACCGCCAGGCATTAAGAATATTTGCGTGATTATAACAAGTCTTATGTAGAGAGGCAATATAAAGGTTGAACAGTAAGACTGCGATGACCTCCTGAAATATAAAGGTTGAACAGTAAGACTGCGATGACCTCCCGAAATATAAAGGTTGAATAGTAAGACTGGGATGACCTCCCGAAATATAAAGGTTGAATAGTAAGACTGCGATGACCTCCCGAAATATAAAGGTTGAATAGTAAAACTGGGATGACCTGCCGAAATATAAAGGTTGAATAGTAAGACTGCGATGACCTCCCGAAATATAAAGGTTGAAAAGTAAGACCGCGATGACCTTATGAAATACAAAGGTTGAACAGTAAGACCGCGATGACCTCCTGAACTACAGAGGTTGAATAGTAAGACTGCGATGACCTCCTGAACTACAAAGGTTGAATAGTAAGACCGCGATGACCTCCTGAACTACAAAGGTTGAACAGTAAGACCGCGATGACCTCCTGAACTACAAAGGTTGAATAGTAAGACCGCGATGACCTCCTGAACTACAAAGGTTGAATAGTAAGACCGCGATGACGTTCTGAAATACAAAGGTTGAACAGTAAGACTGCGATGACCTCTTGAAATACAAAGGTTAAACAATAAGACCGCGATGACCTCTTGATATACAAAGGTTAAACAATAAGACCGCGATGACGTCTTGAAATACAAAGGTTAAACAATAAGACCGCGATGACCTCTTGAAATAGAAAAGGTTAAACAATAAGACCGCGATGACCTACTGAAATACACAAGTTAAACAATAAGACCGCGATGACCTACTGAAATACAAAAGTTAAACAATAAAGCCGCGATGACCTACTGAAATACAAAGGTTAAACAATAAGACCGCGATGACCTACTGAAATACAAAGGTTAAACAATAAAGCCGCGATGACCTACTGAAATACAAAGGTCAAACAATAAGACCGCGATGACCTACTGAAATACAAAGGTTAAACAATAAGACCGCGATGACATCTTGAAATACAAGGAAAAAGGAAAGGTTGATCGAGTACACTTATAGTTCAGACTTCCCCCTAAGTAGGTCCAATCATTTAGAACATTAGCCCACTGTGAATCGCGTGACACTTTCAAATCAATGCTTCCAAACGGGCCAAAACTTATAGATAATATGCATCAAAAGATTAACGTAGGGCTATTTCTTTGTATATTTTGAAATAAAGTCAAAAAAATAAAATAAAAAAGACCACCTCTCTCAGAAAAAAGCAACCCCCCCCCCCCAAAAAATAAAATAAATTATTTTTAAAAAAAAAAAAAACCTAACTGCGCATAGGCATGTTCACTGATTACAAAGTTACGCACGTTAAAGTATTTCACATGGTGCGTTTTTTCCCGCACATATACTGAAATATCCTAAGTAAATAGCGTACTTATCGTCAAAATCTCATTTACACTCACCACAAACCAAACCCATATTGACACATCCAATATGGATCTGGTTCTTGTTTTGTTTTAAATATATTGTAATAAACCTAGGGTATATACTATCTGAATTTACGTCTCCATGTATAACTTTGTTATATATGAGTGATTATTTGTATGATTAAGGGGAGTGGGTGTTGGGAAGATATTTCTCAACCCGAGTAAATAACCAATTCTAGGAGCAGACTCATAATGTACGATATTCACGAGAATTTATGACAGCATGGATTAGTCTCGTAAAATGGACCCTCCATAATTTCTTAACATAGAGAATTCTCTGGATATATTTAGGTATACGTGTTTAGTAATTTGAGATAGGAATAATACTTTGTATTAGGTGTTTGGGTCGTGTTTTGTATTGCAAGGCGTGAAGTACAAATGTTAGGCTCGGAAAGGCTTTGAGGAATCATACAAATGTGAAACAAAAAAAAAAAAATGCAAGTGTGAAATTAGAGTTTAATGATGTGTGGTCATTAGATTATTTGTAGTATTCGGGCTTTTAAGAACCTTTCAGTTGACAACGACTGTTGGCTTGATATCTTTGGAAATAGGGGAAAACAGTCGGCCTCAAGCCAGGCTCACGTAGGTGTTTGATTTGCTTGGTATGAGGTCCCTTGCGAGTACATCCGAAAAATAATGTAAACAGTTTCGTATATTAAAAGACATGAAACATTTCAAAGGAAAAGAGAATAAAATATAGGTATGTAGTTAAATAAATAAGCAATTAAAGAGAGAGAGAGAGAAAAGACATTGCACTGATTACAGTCACTTTCGTCCATTTCGTTTATTTCATAATAAAGTTTCATTTAAACACCGTCTAGACGTGATATGTATCTTTTTAAAGTTTCATTTAAACACCGTCTAGACATGATATGTATCTTGGTAAAGTTTCATTTAAACACCGTCTAGACGTGATATGTATCTTGGTAAAGTTTCATTTAAACGACGTCTAGACGTGACATGTACCTTGGTAAAGTTTCATTTAAATCTCTTTAAGACTTGCAAAGTTATGGGCCGGACAAGCAAATGTTTCCTGACGGACGGACGGACAGACGGACTGCGCATAAACATAGCAAGACTGTTATATAAAAATCATAAGGAATTAATATTTTAAAGTAACGAATTTATAACTTGTGTAATTGGAAAAGTATTCCGAACTAATGGTTGGTTGTTATGGGTTTAACGCCATTTTTCAGCACATGATACATGGCGGCCAGTATATCTGGTGGAGGAAGAACCCGAGAAAACCCCAGGAAGAACCACCGACCCACTGGAAGCTACTGGCAAGCTTTCTCACATACTCACGTTGGTCGAGACCGAAACTCGAACCCACGCAGACAGAGGTGAGATGTCAGTGATCTGTAAAGGCGAGCGCCTTAGACCACTCAGCCCCCCGGAGCCCCCCGAACTAATGAGAAAGATATTAGTGTAACCTGAATATTATTTCGAAATAATGAAATAATATTTCGTTTAAACAAAATAATATTTAGAATTAGTTCGATTATATTTCTATATTAGACAATATTTTAATTTCGTTTAAACGAAATAATATTTTGATATAGCAAATTGAATTTTCGAAAAAAAACCCAAAAAACAACAACAACAACAACAACAACAAAAAAAAGAGAAGAAAAAAAAAGAAAAGAAAATAAAACAACAACAACAACGCAATAATATATGAAATAACGAATGATTAATATTTGGAAATAACGAAATACTATTTCATCTAAACAAATTATCATTTCGAAATAAGGATTTAAATTTTGAAACAATGAAATAAAACTAAGAAGGAACGAACTAATATTTCTTTTTTTTAAAATGTGTTTCATTGTAACGAAATAAACAATGTTTATATGCGCGTCACTTGAGGGGCTCCGTAAGTGTGGGTCATTTAAGGGGCTCCGTAAGTGTGGGTCATTTAAGGGGCTCCGGAAGTGTGGGTCTGTGACTGACCGTTAGTGCCAAACGGTCGAATGAAGGGTGGAAAATTATCGATGAATGATCGATTTACAGATTACGGCTGCACACAAAACATTTTAAGTAACGAACGAAGATGGTATACATTCATTTATTCCGTTGTTGTGTGCGGTTATACACCAAATAAAGGTTTATTTAAGAGCTGGAAAACATGGTATTCACACGCACCACGAACCAAACCCAACCACTTTATGCATTTCATTCTTATTCACACGCACCACGAACCAAACCCAACCACTTTATGCATTTAATTCTAATTCACACGCACCACGAACCGAACCCAACCACTTTATGCATTTAATTCTTATTCACATGCACCACGAACCAAATCCAACCACTTTATGCATTTAATTCTTATTCACACGCACCACGAACCAAACCCAACCACTTTATGCATTTAATTCTTATTCACACGCACCACGAACCAAACCCAACCACTTTATGCATTTAATTCGTCAAATTTAACCAAAAAGCCAATATCAAATAAAAATAAGAGACATAAATGTAAACCACAAAATTTGGGTCTCATAGGCACACAAAACCACAAGACTTTGCGTCTCATAGGCACACAAAACCACAAGACTTTGCGTCTCATAGGCACACGAAACCTATTCCTACTGTATTTATTAGTGATTTATATGATGTTTAAGATAATCAACTATGAGAAAGCAATAATAGGTCATCATCTGTATTTTCATAATTTAAAAAAAATATCGATTAAATCCATTTATCCGTACATTCCTTCATTGGTGAATGTGTAGTTGAATCTGTCCCACGAATACCTGTATGCAGTGACCAGAGGAAAATCTGTCCCACGAATACCTGTATGCAGTGACCAGAGGAAAATAACAATGCACGAATTTCGAAGGAAACGTTGGCAAATAAGATTGATTTGTAGGACAAAACTAAACTTCAGAATCTATCAAAGATAGAACATCAATTTGTTTGCTTGTAAATTACAAGAACGGTTTTGTATCATGTACATATACGGCACTGTCAGTTAAAAGTTTTTTAAAAAAAAGTCAGCATAGCGTGTCACAGTATAAAGATAGTGTCACTGTGGGAGTATTAAGGGTGTGTAATAGAGAACGGTGGTAACGTTTTGTCTGAGAATTAACCGGTATTCAGTCTGCTTTTAATTATGCTAGAATAGTTTTGTGGAGGAAATGTGTGTTCCGGCAAACGAAACCTGAAAACATTACCTCTCGTGATATGTGTGTACCAAATTTGTGCGAGCATACACAATTAAAGGTGAAAGTTCTAATATTTGTATAAAAATTACAGACTTTACCGTTCTTCATTATCTCTCTTGACAGCTCTTCAAAATAAGGTTGCCTTGGTGACGGGATCAACTTCCGGTATAGGTTTAGAGGTAGCGACAGTGTTGGCGAGGAGTGGGGCGAACGTCCTGTTGAACGGGTTCTGTGACCCCACAGAGATAGAGAACATCCAAAACCGACTAAAAAGGTCAAGGACATTTAATGTTTCTATGGATACTGTTCAGTTATCAGTATTGTCATTGCGAAAATTTAAAATGTTCAGTATAAAGACTGCACAATTTAATCTTCACAAGGCTAACAATGGCAATGACTCTCCTTAGGTAATTGTGAGGGAGGTGTGAAAGAACATATTTATGTTGTCTATTAATGTATCCCGGGTATTAAAAATCTAGAATATTCAGCTCACTATAAACCCTCAGAAATTAGCCAGGAGACAAAGACCCCCCGACACACACACACACACACACACACACACACACACACACACACACACACACACACACACACACACACACACACTTCTCATGTTATTGTTTTTGAACCCCATACGGAAGTACATTAACTGAATTTAAAAAGAGTTTGATATTTGGAACATGCGTAACATAAGTGCATTGTAAAGCTATCTAAAACTATTGTAGTAGATGAGATAAATCACAGACTTTGGTAAGCAAAACGTGAATATGGCATAATTGCAGCCTACAAATACAATAGAATTAAGTATGAATGAGATTCGAAATTTAGTCATGGATCTTTCGCGAAGTCACATAAAAGTGTTTGATTTCTAGATAGTCCTGCGTTCGTCGTCCAACCGTCGTCTGTTAACCAGCGTCCGTTGTTTATTATCGCTACTCCTTCTAAACTTCGTCGAGAAGAGGCATGAAACTTGACACAGTTTTATCGTGAGATGAAGTTGGTTCTCCATGAAAATGATCTTCCTCAGACATCCAGAATGGCCGCCACGGCGGCATCTTGAAAATATTGTTATCACTGCACCTTCTGATCGGATGGTCATATTAACGTGGGTTTTTTACTACAACATTTCTTGCGAGTTGTGGTTGGTTCTAAGCGAAAAAGTGCCGATTTGATCTCCAACATAGCCACTATTCAGGCCATCTTCCAAATTGTATGGTATCTAATTTTCCTCAGCATATGGCCGTATTGATATGGGTTTATACGAAAATACTTCCTACGATTATTAGCTGGTCCTATATGACAATGGGTCTAATATGACCTCCAACATTGCAGCAATAGTGATCATCTTGAAAATCTTGTTATCACTTCTCCTTCTAAACGGATGGTGGTGTTGACATTGCTTTTGACTTGTAATCTTCTTACAGTATGTATTTTGGATCCAATATGAAAATAGTGCTGATCTTACTTTCAAATGTCCTCCAAGCCGGCCATCTTGAAATCTTTTATCACTATTGTTCTAAACGGATGATTGTGTGGATCTTGAGTTTCGGCTAAAAGACTTCTTATTACATTTGGTTGGTCCTAAATGAAAATAGCACATATCTAAACTCCAATAGGGTCCATGCAGTGGCATCTTGAATGGATAGTCTTATTGACATTTAATTTCCACCCAACACTTCCTGAAATATATAGTTTGTATTAATTAAAAATAGTGCTGATATGACCTTAAAAATGGAAACCCTTGAAAATCTTATTATTGCTAGTCCTTATATATATTGTTATGTATGATGTTTATATAATATTATAAATATTTTAGGAAATTATAAATGTTTCTTGGATTTAATATTTGTTCAAACCTTAATGTTATGTATAAGGTTTACATGTTTAGCTGTTGTTCTTGAAATAGGATATTTACTAAGTATTTGAGTTCAAGGACGTTTTTGGTAAACAAGTTGGTTATTTAACTTGAGGTCAGGGTTGATTTTGTTTACAAATAAAACTAGAATTTCCTTTAGAGTTGTGTGTTAAAAGTCACATACACCATATCATTTTCTAGAACATTCTGTCATGTGACCTATCTTTATATATGCTATGTTTAGTGGACAGTTTTCGGTTTCAACCTTACCATCAGTCTGTAAAGAGTCATTACAGCTGTGAAAAAATCATTCCAAATTCAGAGAGAGGAATTATTTAAAATATTCATTGGATTATAAAAGTACTCCTAGACTTTTGGATTTTGGATTATGAATTGATGATTTTGGGATTTATGTGAACTTATTCAAAGATATTCTGGAGTACTTTATTTTGGCACATCAGCACATACAAGATTACTGGCACATCAGGATATTCCAGACTATTGGCACATCAGCACATTCAAAGATACAGTAGTTCACTCGGAACATTCTATATTTAGGACTTGTGATTAGGACACTTAGGATTATTGGATTATTTGGATTTTAATTCACATTACTGTAAGCGTCTTTTGAATTTTCACTTTAATCGTCAAGAAATAAATTGCATGTTGATTTATATATATATATATATATATATATATATATATATATATATATATATCTGGTACAAATGAAATGGTGCTGATCAGGCCTAGAAATGACTGTTATAGTGGCTATCTTAAAGTGTTTCTATAGCTATTCATCCTCAACAGATAATTATATTGACGGGGGTGGGGGGTGAAGTGGTGGTAGTGGTGGTAACTTAAACACTTCTTACAGTATGTATTAAGGCTTAAGTAAAGGTGGTGCCAATATGATCTCCAAAATGGTGGCCGCAGTGGCCGTCTTGAATAATGTTATTGCTACTCCTCTTGAATAGATGGTGGTACTGACTTTTGATTTTAACTAAAAAGTCTCTTTCAATGTGTAGCTGGTTTGAGGTGAAAATGGTGCAGATCTGACCTCCATTATGAGCACAATTATTGTGTACATTTTGAAGATCTTATTATTGATACTCATTCTCAATAGGTTGATATATCGTCATGGAATTTTTCCACTCAAATACTTCATATAAAATTAAGTTGGTCCTAAACAGAAATGGTGAAGATCTTATCTCCAAGATGGTCAACCACAGTGGCCATTTAAATCTTATTGTCACTCCTCCCTAATGAATATTTGTTATTGTCATTCCTCCTGGATTAATGGTTGTATTGACATGAGAGTTGTTATTGTCACTTCTCCAGAAGGAATGGTTGTTATTAACACGAGAGTTGTTTTTGTCACTGCTCTAGAAGGAATGGTTTATTGAGATGAGAGTTGTTATTTTCACTTCTCCAGATGGAATGGTTGTATTGAGATGGAGTTGTTATTTTCACTTCTCCAGATGGAATGGTTGTATTGACACGAAAGTTGTTATTGTCACTGCTCTAGAAGGAATGGTTGTATTCAGATGAGATTCATTATTGTCACTCCTCCAGAAGGAATGGTTGTATTGACACGAGAGTTGTTATTGTCACTCCTCCAGAAGGAATGTTTGTATTGACACGAGAATTGTTATTGTCACTGCTCCAGAAGGAATGGTTGTACTGAGATGAAATTTGTTATGGTCCTTCTCTGGATGGAACGGTTGTATTGACATGAGAGTTGTTGTTGTCACTGCTTTAGAAGGAATGGTTGTATTGACATGAAAGTTGTTATTGTCACTCCTTCTGGAAGAATGGTTGTATTGACATGAGATTCGTTATTGTCCTTCTCCAGAAGGAATGGTTGTATTGACACGAGAGCTGCTATTGTCACTCCTCCTGAAGGAATGGTTGTATTGACATGAGATTCGTTATTGTCCTTCTCCAGAAGGAATGGTTGTATTAGCATGAGAGTTGTTATTGTCACTCCATTTTGTATGAACATGAGAGTTGTTATTGTCACTCCATTTTGTATGAACATGAGAGTTGTTATTGTCACTCCTTCTGAAGGAATGGTTGTATTGACATGAGAATTGTTATTGTCACTCCATTTTTGAGTGAATGGTTAGATTGACATGAGATTTGTTATTGTTACTCCTCATGAAGGAGTGGTTGTATTGACATGATATTTTTTGCTAAAACATTTCTGATACCATGTAGTTGCACACGTGGTTTTCACTGAAGGATTTTCAGTGACTTGTAGTTGGTCCAAATTAATCTGTAATGACTAGTTAACACTATACAATTTAAAAGTACAAATAGATTTGATCAAATGTTGTGCATGTGTCAGTTTGATAACTGTCTTTACTTGGCATTAGATCAAGGTCAGTAGTTACTTCATATTTTTTTTGTTGTTTGTACTTCACTGAGCTAATGAACATAGTCACTTGTACATGTACAAGTAGATTTTGGTCTGACTTTGTGTATTTAGTTGCATTTCAACAAATAAGTTGATAGTCAGCACTTACAATAATTTGAAAATGTAAGGTCGTGACTCGGGGTTTTATATGTAATGGCTCGCAAGCATGATAACACAAAGAAATATGAATTCATTTTTCTTTTATAAAAGCTTGTAGTAATTAGCTTCCATCCTGTGACAGCATTTACTGTCACATGTTGACGGTCTTGTCACGTTTGTGACAAAACTGCCGAAATTTTGGCTTAAATAAAATTCTCTTACAGAGAGTGGTAAGTCCATACGCATGAGCTGCACTGTTGTATACACACAGAATGTTCTAGTGTTTGACGTGGGTGCATCAACCGGATGTTTGCTTCTTACCTATGTATGAAGGAATATTTGCTCACATATATTACTTGCTAGCAGTGAGAGTAGTAGTAGTAAAGTGTTAGCAAGGTCTAGCCCCTTTGAGCCCAATACAGACTGTGGAGACATTAAATAATTAGTTGATTTACAATAACAATTTAGAGGTGCCATAGTATAACCATTAGCTAAAATGTGCACTGGCGGTTTTCTTATTGACATGCTTTTGGCAACTTTGACTGTAGCAGCCTTGGTTGTTTTTGGGTTTGGTATCTATGCATCAAAGTCAGCCTGTTGGAACAAAAATGTTAACAGTGGCTTTGGTGGTTCATGACTTTCTACTGCAAAAATACAGGCCATATTGAATAAGGGTGATAGCGCATGAGGTGACTACACTTTTTTCAAAGGTTCTAAAAAAGCAGGTGCAAAAATAAGCCGCTTTGACATAACATTTTTCCAATTATTAAACGACAGCAGCATATGGCGGAGCAGCACTGGGACTAGGCCTCGAGTCAAAGCTGTTCTTCCAATGGTTCTGTCATTTTTGCTGTTCCTGCGGTTTCTGTCATTTTAACGGACACCTCACAGCTTATTATAAATTTTCAGCAAGACTTTTTATAATCTCCTCCTGAGCTTCCAATTTTCTACAGGATATTAATTCGTTTTTTGACACTTCATTAATTACAACCAAAGTATATGCCTTGTGGGCTTTAGACCATATTTCATTTTTTATGGCGATATATTTGTTAACTTTATTGAGAATGAGCTTGAACCCTTCCTTGGAGATGGCATTGTCGCAGAGCGCCTTAGATATGTGGTCCGAGATTGTGTTGAACTTTGTTTCAGCCAAGACAGATTTCATCATGTTTTTTGGCTTTCATGAATAGTCACTAGCTGATAAAATGTCCTGCAATGGAAATAAGACCATGGTTCAAAGCAGTGAGCTTAAGGGCAGTCGCAATGGGGGCTGCAATAATTGATGTCAAGATTCCAATCCCAGCCACACTGGTGCCCAGAGACATAGCTATCAGTGTAGTGTCAACACCATGAATAGTGTTTACTGCACACTTGTACTTTTTGTAGAGGATGCACTGCTCTTCAGCCACAGTCTGTGAGGAGGTTTCAGCCTCACAGATTTTTTCAGGCGAATATCTTGTGCGTCTTGGAGCTTTGGGTAATGTGACGTTATAATTCCTCTATGAGGAGCATGATATGAAAGATGATCTGGAGAGGTGGGGTGATGGGGGTTAGCTGTCCTGTGGACATGCACCTCTAACCTGTTGCTGTGGTGTTCTGGCAAGATGGTGATGTGAAAGAAAATGTCAGTTTCATTAATATCTTTAGATCTGGAAATGGCATAGTCTTCAAGATGTCCACCAACACACTTGCCGAAAGTCACAACCAGCATGTCTTTTGTTTTCAGGTTTTGTGATTAAATATTTATCTGACCAATCACTGTAATGCAGCAGAACATTTTTTTAAAAAAAAATTCTCTTTTTTCTGCTGATGAGTCGAGTGATAGAGGGTGTTACCTGCCACCGAAGGAAAGGTTATTGCCGAGGTTGTTTCACCAAATACCACATTGTCATTATAGTAGCAATCGTGCTCATGATCTCCCAAGGGCCATACTTTTGGGTTTTGTCTCCTCAGTGAAAGTGCAGTTATCCCAAGCTGACTGCAGGTTGGCTTAGGTTGCTCTGGGTGGTCCCAGTGCTCAGTATCTATCTGCTTTGCATCCTCGTTCCTTCCCAGTTTGAACTGGGGTGTGTCAATCCCAAGTTAGCACAGATACTCTTCCACCAGTGGTTTTCCTTCTTGATATCAACTTGTTTTGAGAGCTGATACAATACTCCATTGCCGAGATCATGATTGTTAGGTGGCACCAACGATTCATAATCTTTGTCAATGGTTGTTCCCTCATGGCTTGCCAAGGCTATTGTTCTAAGCTATGTGAGTTCTTATTGCAAAGGCCAAAGATGGTTAGGGGAGTTGAGAATCCCATTGACTGTGCATTGATGTTGAGGCCCTTGCACCTAATGGTGTCTCTGGCAACAAACATAGATGCAAAGCTTGTTGTCAGGCTTTCATATGAGGCATTAGCCATAATGGCAGTACTGCCATTATGTGCCATTAAGGCTCCATTTACATGGATTGCAAGTGATGCCCACATTCCGTCACCATGACTCCCATGGTGGTTAATGAAGCAAAAAAGATGCTGGAGTATTTCTGGTCAGTTCTGAGGGCCATGATCTGGATGCCCTGCTTTGTACATTCGCTAAAAAGAGTGAGGAAACCACTACTCTATTTCTGCTTGACAATTGTGCCTTTCAATTCTGGCATCCGGCATAAGGAAATGACCATCACTAAGCTTACCTATGTCAGCTGCCATGTCAGCATCAGCGTGTGGGTCCCATTAGCAGACCTCATGGCTTGCTGCAAAGATGAAGACGAAGGACCAGTTTTGAGACCGTAACCCTAGCGTCACCAAGGACAGCTATATCTCCGGCCCCAAGGCAGCTATCGAGACAGCTCGATATTTTCCTGGTACAACTGAGTCCGCTGTAAGTCTGGACAGCCAGCATGAGTCCCTGGCTGGCTTGGTACGGCCGTTGCAGGCCGTTGCAATGAGCAGGCGTCGAGACGTTAAGGAAGGCAATGTCCGAATTCTTTATTTCAGTTTGCATGGTCCATACATCTAAATTAAATTATAAAATATAGAAGTATTTTAAGCATAAAAGTTCATAGATGTCTTATGTACAAATATACAGACCCATCTACAACAACAGAATGTGTCTGTCATTGTTAAGAACAAAATTATATAAGACATTTAAAGAGTAATTTGTTCAATCTATCTATAATCGGAGAGTTAAAACGAATATCATAGTTCCACAACGATTTCAAGACACAATTCTTACTATTAGATATTCGTGTCATCATTGAAAACACATACTTTCTCATTAATTCTTCAAAACTGAATACATTATAGTTTACAAACATTGTAGAGGCACTATTCCATCTTGGAAGGCTTAATAGTAAACAAAGACTATTATTATGGCCAATAACTAGTTTTTTTTCATACATTCACTAAAGTTTGTCCACAGAGAAGTG
Source organism: Margaritifera margaritifera (assembly GCA_029931535.1). NCBI lineage: Eukaryota > Metazoa > Mollusca > Bivalvia > Unionida > Margaritiferidae > Margaritifera > Margaritifera margaritifera. Next base: position 831,011 of record JAQPZY010001507.1, on the reverse strand, counting down.
CAGTACATCGTGCAGCAATATGATTTAAATAATCTAATTTTGATATTCAAAGAACAATTTCAAAATTTATGTAAAAGCATGTTTGTTCGAGTACACAAAAATCTGTAATGTCTCATCATATCTTCATCATCTGACCGCTTGGATTTTAAAATATGACCCAAATATGTATAACTGTTGACATATGCAAGAGCATGGCCGTTAAGAAGTACAGAGGGAGGAGATGGTAATTTGAAAGAAGTTGACTGAAAGACCATGCATACCGATTCTTGTGAATTATATATAATATCCTTCTCAACTGCATAATGTTCATATATCTTTAATAATTTCCTTAAACCTGCGATAGAAAGACTTATCAATGACATATCATCAGCAAAACTAAAATTGTTAAGAAATGATGCATTTAGTGTCAAATGTATCCCCATGTGACACTGTCCCAGCTCACGATTTAAATCATCTATGTATATATTAAATAACAAAGGCGAAATAACACCTCCATGCCTCACCCCATTGGTTACATGGAATGAATTGGATACTGCACTTCCCCAACGCACATAGTACAACTGTTTGCCATACCAGTTAACTAGAGTCTGAACTACATAGACAGGTATTTGATTGTCTAGCAACTTTTTTAACAGTGTGCAATGACTGACCCTATCAAATACCTTACTAGCTTCTAAAAAAAAAAGGGACATGCTGAGAGGTAATAATATCATTGAGGCCTTGAGCAAAGGCCTTGTGTGATGAGCAAAGGCCTTGTGTGATGAGCAAAGGCCTATGAGTTTCTTAAAATGGAGAGTATTGGTAAGCTCCTTCTGTGCACATATCAGTCATTGCCCTACCAGTATGTTTCTGCCTGCTAGTGAGCGTGCGATGGTGTGGGATGTGGTGACTTTATATTGTGTGCATTGCTAAAGGTGATGAGCGATGAAGAGGTTGTAAAACCCATGCCATTATGAGGTTAAACTGGGAGCCAGAATGACTGCCTCACTGGGGTCATCTCTGCTTGGCCTGTACACGGCAGTTGTTAGCCACTTTCTGTCCATAGACAGTCACAAGCACCTTGCAAGGGATTTAAAAGATGATCCACTCATCCAGGCCTCTTTGATCCACTCATCCAGGCCTCTTTGACGAGCAGCCACCTCTACTTATGGTATGGCCTGATTCTAGTGCCAGTTGCAGCTGGCATGATAAAAAATTGCAGCTGGCATGATAACAAATTGCAGCTGGCATGATAACATACAGGCATGTTGAAATAATGCAGAGTAAAATAATGACAAGATGTGTGTGACAGCGTAACTGTCAGCACAACCGAATACAGAACCATCAGCAGAACTGAAGTTAGAACCTTCAGCAGTACCAAAGTCAGAACCATCAGTAGTACCATCTCAGGAAGTGATGCAGGTCACTAAGGTTAAAAGTCAAGGTAGATTTGCTGCTGGTAAAAGGCTTGATGCTATGACGAAACAACGATGGACTGAGAAAAATACTGACACTCATGCCATACCAGTACAGGCAAGTGCAGCCGCTCCAGTACAGGTAAGTGAAGCACGAGTGCAAGATAGCTTGATGGCATCTTAAGTTCCCTGGGTCGGCCTAACTTTAGCGACAGGCCTCACTATGCCTTATTTCTTTCCGTGTAAAGGCCGCCACAGCACGGGCAGAACTGATGTTTGGCACCAACACCAACCCTGCATTTTCAGCATGGCCTGATCACACATCCCCCCTGATCTGTGTCACAGGAACGTCACAGTAGACATCCACACAGTTTTTACCACACACCTTTGTACTCCCTAGTTTTAGCCAAGCACCACAACTTTGTACTCCCTAGTTTAAGCCAAGTACAATGGTTTTTGCCTCAAAACACTGTGTCTAGTTCAAGCTGTATACCAGATACACATATTCCTTCAAAATAAAAACAACTGTTTAGTTTCCTAAAAGTTTGGACCAGACAGTTATTTCACTACTACTGGATTTATGTTTTTCCATCTGATCTTATGTTAATAAATATCACTCCAACCCTCCATGTCATCAATATTTTCAATACTTGGATCTTTCTATGTAATTCAGTATGTTGGAGTTTCTCATATGGTTTCAGTACTCAGAAGTTAGAAAGAACAGAAGGAAAGAAAAATGGATTTATCATAGATTTTAAAAAATTCTTTTCAGCCAGTAGAGTGTCAGTCCCCAATAGTGACTTTTGTTTAATAAAGGGCGGATTTTATAAATTGTTAATTTAGTTGAATATTGTAGCAGGAATTATTATGCATACTTACATATTTTAATAAAAGGAGTGCCATGATAAATGTAAAACAGCACTTTCACTTGTACATACACTAGATGGGAGTAGGGGTAAACTTCGCTGATGCCTTTAAAAAAGAAGCATTTGCAAATATAACTTTTCGAGACATTTGCATGATTTTCATGGCACCTTTTCAAAAGTTGAAAAACTAGTACTCTTCATAAGAGTAGATAATCTGTTACAATGACCTGCTTCAAATACCTTCATAATCTTAGATCTTTGTTAATTTTGTAATGAAATAACTTGCTCCTTCATGTTCCAAGTTGTGTCGGATCCTGCTTCAAATGCCTCTTCATAATCGTAGATCTATGTTAATTTTGTAATGAAATAACTCGCCCCTTCATGTCCCAAGTTGTTGTATCAGATCCTGCTTCCAATACTCTTCATAATCTTAATTCTTTGATAAATGTGTAATAAAATAACTCACCCCATCATGTCCGAAATCATTGTGTCAGACCCTGCTTTGATTGCCCTTCATAATCTTAAATCTTTGTTAATTTTTAATGAATAACTCACCCCTTTATGTACCAAGTCATCATGTCAGATCCTGTTTCGAACATCCTTCATAATATTAAATCAGTTTTAATTTTGCAGTGAAATAACTCACCTCTTCATGTCCCAAGTCATTGTATCATTATTGTACCCATGTTGTATCATTTATAGTGTCAAGTTTTGCTTAAAATCAAGGATAGAATTGAGTACTGAAAAGGCTCCAGTCTGAAAGGAAAAGATTCATCAAATGAAATGTCTTTTATATGATCTGTTTATATATTATTTTCATCATCATATGAGACCATGCATATATAATTAGTTATATATTTTTATCAAAATGGGCAATGAAAGAACATTTTGTAATAGAAATATTCCATATAATATCTAATTGAACAAGTAATCAAAGGCATCAAAGTTAAGTGAGATATTTTATTTCTTCTTTTCATCTCCAACTTGTATGATCTAGACTGACAACAAGGACCAGGGACAGTTGTAATTTTCATCTCCAACTTGTATAATCTAGACTGACAACATGGACCAGTGACAGTTGTAATTTTGATCTCCAACTTGTATGATCTAGACTGACAACATGGACCAGGGACATATGTAATTTTGATCTCCAACTTGTATGATCTAGACTGACAACATGGACCAGGGACATTTGTACTTTTCATCTCCAACTTCTATAATCTTGACTGACAACATGGACCAGGGACATTTGTAATTTTGATCTCCAACTTGTATGATCTAGACTGACAACATGGACCAGGGATATTTGTACTTTTCATCTCCAACTTTTATAATCTTGACTGACAACATGGACCAGGGAAATTTGTAATTTTGATCTCCAACTTGTATGATCTAGACTGACAACATGGAACAGGGACATATGTAATTTTGATCTCCAACTTGTATGATCTAGTCTGACAACATTGACCAGGGACATTTGTACTTTTCATCTCCAACTTGTATAATCTAGACTGACAACATGGATCAGGGACATTTGTACTTTTTATCTCCATCTTGTATAATCTAGACTGACAACATGGACCAGGGACATTTGTACTTTTTATCTCCAACTTGTATAATCTAGACTGACAACATGGACCAGGGACAGTTGTTATTTTGATCTCCAACTTGTATGATCTCGACTGACAACATGGACAGGGACATTTGTAATTTTGATCTCCAACTTGTATGATCTAGACTGACAACATCGACCAGGGACATTTGTACTTTTCATCTCCAGCTTCTATAATCTTGACGGACAACATGGACCAGGGACATTTGTAATTTTGATCTCCAACTTGTATGATCTTGACTGACAACATGGACCAGGGACATTTCTAATTTTGATCTCCAGCTTGTATGAACTTGACTGACAACATTGACCAGGGACATTTGAAATTTTGATCTCCAACTTGTATGATCTAGTCTGACAACATGGACCAGGGACATTTGTAATTTTCATCTCCAACTTGTATAATCTTGACTGACAACATGGACCAGGGACATTTGTAATTTTGATCTCCATCTTTTATGATCTAGACTGACAACATGCAACATGGACCAGGGACAGTTGTAATTTTGATCTCCAACTTGTATAATCTAGACTGACAAAATGGACCAGGGACAGTTGTAATTTTCATCTCCAGCTTGTATGATCTAGACTGTCAACATGGACCAGGGACAGTTGTAATTTTGATCTCCAACTTGTATGATCTAGACTGACAACATGGACCAGGGACATTTGTAATTTTGATCTCCAACTTGTATGATCTAGACTGACAACATGGACCAGGGACAGTTGTAATTTTGATCTCCAACTTGTATGATCTAGACTGACAACATGGACCAGGGACATTTGTACTTTTCATCTCCAACTTGTATGATCTAGACTGACAACATGGACCTGGGACAGTTGTAATTTTCATCTCAAACTTGTATAATCTAAACTGACAACATGGACCAGGGACATTTGTAATTTTGATCTCCAACTTGTATGATCTAGACTGACAACATGGACCAGGGACATATGTAATTTTGATCTCCAACTTGTATGATCTAGACTGTCAATATGGACCAGGGACATTTGTAATTTTGATCTCCAACTTGTATGATCTAGACTGACAACATGGACCAGGGACATTTGTACTTTTCATCTCCAACTTGTATGATCTAGACTGACAACATGGACCAGGGACAGTTGTAATTTTCATCTCAAACTTGTATAATCTAAACTGACAACATGGACCAGGGACATTTGTAATTTTGATCTCCAACTTGTATGATCTAGACTGACAACATGGACCAGGGACATATGTAATTTTGATCTCCAACTTGTATGATCTAGACTGTCAATATGGACCAGGGACATTTGTAATTTTGATCTCCAACTTGTATGATCTAGACAGTCAGCATGGATCAGGGACAGTTGTACTTTGTTCTATGGAAAATTTGTTTTTTCATTCAATCCAATAGGATCAGAGTTCAGAGATTTTGTCTATTTCTAGAATACATAAAAATAATGAAATATTACATTCCACTATTTTCACTCCCAGATGTTATTAATGTATGCATTTAAATCACAACATAATGCATGATAACAAAATCACAAGACCGGTTGTCTTGGGCCTGTCTCACATCTCAAATTGCAACATAATGCATGATAAAAAAATCACAAGACTGGTTACCTTGGGCCTGTCTCACATCTCAAAAATTGTGCAAAAACTTTATGACAGCATCATAATATGTCACATGTCAATGATACACCATTTGCTAAGCCCTTATAATTCATCAGTAATGAAGGACAAAAAAGGTGTAAGGAAAAAAAGCTGTTATAGACTATTGAGGATTCAAGATTATTTTTGTATCGTTCATGAGGTGATAAAAATTGCAGCTAGCGTGCAATTTGCACATGAGCTACTGAGTTTGTCACATTAATATGCAGAAAATAATCTTCAGTTATTATATTTATATTTGTTCCTTTCAACACTTTAAAAATGAGAAATGGTTTTTACATTGTGTGTATGTTTCATAAGTTTAGCCAAACTCTTGAAGTGGAATAAAATTGAGAGCAGACAAAATCGCATCATATGTCTAGTGCAAGACAAAATGAATTCATGAGGAAATTAATTGCAGTTTAGCTTTCAGTATTATGTAAGGGAAATTGCAGTAAATAGAAATATTATGGGTCATTTTGTAAGACATGGTTTGGAATACAATTTAAATCTTTCAACTTAAATTTGACTTGCATTGGAAAAGTGGCACATGATGAGATAATAAATATATCAGATATCCATATTTACTCCAGTTCTAGAAAAACTGTTGACACATATATATTTATGACAGTTCTAGAAAAACTGTTGAAACATACATATTTATGACAGTTCTAGAAAAACTGTTGACACATACATATTTATGACAGTTCTAGAAAAACTGTTGACACATACATATTTATGACAGTTCTAGAAAAACTTTTGACACGTACGTATTTATGACAGTTCTAGAAAAACTGTTGACACGTACATATTTATGACATGAAAATGGATTCTAGAATACTTTCCCCCACCCCTTAGTGTATTTGTAAATTTGTAAAAATTAGACTAAAAAAAAAAATAATGGTCAAAGTAGGAAACATTCTATTGATTTTTACATTGAAAGTCCTGGAGATATTTTTATATGAAAATCCTCGAGATCTTTTAGCATTGTCAAAGTTAAAAGCAAGTATAAATTGACAAATACTGTATTTCTTGTGTTTTATCTCCTTCATTTGCTTATCTTTATGAATTTGTAACTTTTATATGGTTACAAAAATATTATTTGATTAGTTCCTTGATCAAAAGACAAATTAAGTATTTGAAGAACATACAATTCTAAGACAATTCATATTTCAAGGTAGCCATCAAATTTTGAGACAATTCATATTTCAAGGTGGCCATTTGAAGCACATTAAATTCTAAGACAATTCATATTTCAAGGTAGCCATCAAATTTTGAGACAATTCATATTTCAATGTGGCCATTTGAAGCACATTAAATTCTAAGATAATTCATATTTCAAGGTGGATATTTGAAGCACATTAGATTCTAAGACAATTCATATTTCAAGGTAGCCATCAAATTTGAGACAATTCACATTTCAAGGTAGCCATTAAATTCTAAGACAATTCACATTTCAAGGTAGCCATCAAATTTGAGACAATTCACATTTCAAGGTAGCCATTAAAAATTCTAAGACAATTCATATTTCAAGGTAGCCATTAAATTCTAAGACAATTCATATTTCAAGGTAGCCATTAAATTCTAAGACAATTCACATTTCAAGGTAGCCATCAAATTTGAGACAATTCATATTTCAAGGTAGCCATTAAATTCTAAGACAATTCATATTTCAAGGTAGCCATTACATTCTAAGACAATTCACATTTCAAGGTAGCCATTAAATTCTAAGACAATTCACATTTCAAGGTAGCCATTAAACTCTAAGACAATTCACATTTCAAGGTAGCCATTACATTCTAAGACAATTCAGATTTCAAGGTAGCCATTAAATTTTGAGACAATTCATATTTCAAGATGGCCATTTGAAGCACATTAAATTCTAAGAAAATTCATATTTCAATGTGGCCATTTGAAGCACATTAAATTCTAAGACAATTCATATTTCAAGGTGGATATTTGAAGCACATTAGATTCTAAGACAATTCATATTTCAAGGTAGCCATCAAATTTGAGACAATCCATTTCAAGGTAGCCATTAAATTCTAAGACAATTCACATTTCAAGGTAGCCATCAAATTTGAGACAATTCACATTTCAAGGTAGCCATTAAATTCTAAGACAATTCACATTTCAAGGTAGCCATCAAATTTGAGACAATTCATATTTCAAGGTAGCCATTAAATTCTAAGACAATTCATATTTCAAGGTAGCCATTAAATTCTAAGACAATTCATATTTCAAGGTAGCCATTAAATTCTAAGACAATTCACATTTCAAGGTAGCCATTACATTCTAAGACAATTCATTTTTCAAGGTAGCCATAAACTCTAAGACAATTCACATTTCAAGGTAGCCATTAAACTCTAAGACAATTCACATTTCAAGGTAGCCATTAAATTCTAAGACAATTCATATTTCAAGGTAGCCATTACATTCTAAGACAATTCATATTTCAAGGTAGCCATTTAATTCTAAGACAATTCATTTTTCAAGGTAGCCATAAACTCTAAGACAATTCACATTTCAAGGTAGCCATTAAACTCTAAGACAATTCACATTTCAAGGTAGCCATTAAATTCTAAGACAATTCATATTTCAAGGTAGCCATTAAATTCTAAGACAATTCATATTTCAAGGTAGCCATTACATTCTAAGACAATTCACATTTCAAGGTAGCCATTAAATTCTAAGACAATTCATATTTCAAGGTAGCCATTAAACTCTAAGACAATTCACATTTCAAGGTAGCCATTAAATTCTAAGACAATTCAGATTTCAAGGTAGCCATCAAATTTGAGACAATTCACATTTCAAGGTAGCCATTAAATTCTAAGACAATTCATATTTCAAGGTGGATATTTGAAGCACATTAGATTCTAAGACAATTCATATTTCAAGGTAGCCATCAAATTTGAGACAATTCACATTTCAAGGTAGCCATTAAATTCTAAGACAATTCACATTTCAAGGTAGCCATCAAATTTGAGACAATTCACATTTCAAGGTAGCCATTAAATTCTAAGACAATTCACATTTCAAGGTAGCCATCAAATTTGAGACAATTCACATTTCAAGGTAGCCATTAAATTCTAAGACAATTCATATTTCAAGGTAGCCATTAAATTCTAAGACAATTCATATTTCAAGGTAGCCATTAAATTCTAAGACAATTCACATTTCAAGGTAGCCATCAAATTTGAGACAATTCATATTTCAAGGTAGCCATTAAATTCTAAGACAATTCATATTTCAAGGTAGCCATTACATTCTAAGACAATTCATATTTCAAGGTAGCCATTACATTCTAAGACAATTCATATTTCAAGGTAGCCATAAACTCTAAGACAATTCACATTTCAAGGTAGCCATTAAACTCTAAGACAATTCACATTTCAAGGTAGCCATTAAATTCTAAGACAATTCATATTTCAAGGTAGCCATTAAATTCTAAGACAATTCATATTTCAAGGTAGCCATTACATTCTAAGACAATTCACATTTCAAGGTAGCCATTAAATTCTAAGACAATTCATATTTCAAGGTAGCCATTACATTCTAAGACAATTCATATTTCAAGGTAGCCATTAAACTCTAAGACAATTCACATTTCAAGGTAGCCATTAAATTCTAAGACAATTCAGATTTCAAGGTAGCCATCAAATTCTAAGACAATTCACATTTCAAGGTAGCCATTAAATTCTAAGACAATTAATATTTCAAGGTAGCCATTAAATTCTAAGACAATTCATATTTCAAGGTAGCCATTAAACTCTAAGACAATTCATATTTCAAGGTAGCCATTAAATTCTAAGACAATTCATATTTCAAGGTAGCCATTAAATTCTAAGACAATTCACATTTCAAGGTAGCCATTAAACTCTAAGACAATTCATATTTCAAGGTAGCCATTAAACTCTAAGACAATTCACATTTTAAGGTAGCCATTAAATTCTAAGACAATTCACATTTCAAGGTAGCCATTAAATTCTAAGACAATTCACATTTCAAGGTAGCCATTAAACTCTAAGACAATTCATATTTCAAGGTAGCCATTAAATTCTAAGACAATTCATATTTCAAGGTAGCCATCAAATTCTAAGACAATTCATATTTCAAGGTAGCCATTAAATTCTAAGACAATTCACATTTCAAGGTAGCCATTAAACTCTAAGACAATTCACATTTCAAGGTAGCCATTACATTCTAAGACAATTCACATTTCAAGGTAGCCATTAAATTCTAAGACAATTCATATTTCAAGGTAGCCATTAAATTCTAAGACAATTCATATTTCAAGGTAGCCATTAAATTCTAAGACAATTCATATTTCAAGGTAGCCATTAAACTCTAAGACAATTCACATTTCAAGGTAGCCATTAAATTCTAAGACAATTCATATTTCAAGGTAGCCATTAAATTCTAAGACAATTCACATTTCAAGGTCAATTCATATTTCAAGGTAGCCATTACATTCTAAGACAATTCACATTTCAAGGTAGCCATTAAATTCTAAGACAATTCACATTTCAACGTAGCCATCAAATTTGAGACAATTCACATTTCAAGGTAGCCATTAAATTCTAAGACAATTCATATTTCAAGGTAGCCATTACATTCTAAGACAATTCATATTTCAAGGTAGCCATCAAATTCTAAGACAATTCATATTTCAAGGTAGCCATTAAATTCTAAGACAATTCACATTTCAAGGTAGCCATTAAACTCTAAGACAATTCATATTTCAAGGTAGCCATTAAATTCTAAGACAATTCACATTTCAAGGTAGCCATTAAATTCTAAGACAATTCATATTTCAAGGTTGCCATTAAACTCTAAGACAATTCACATTTCAAGGTAGCCATTAAATTCTAAGACAATTCATATTTCAAGGTAGCCATTAAACTCTAAGACAATTCACATTTCAAGGTAGCCATTAAATTCTAAGACAATTCATATTTCAAGGTAGCCATTAAACTCTAAGACAATTCATATTTCAAGGTAGCCATTAAATTCTAAGACAATTCATATTTCAAGGTAGCCATTAAATTCTAAGACAATTCATATTTCAAGGTAGCCATTAAATTCTAAGACAATTCATATTTCAAGGTAGCCATTACATTCTAAGACAAGTCATATTTCAAGGTAGCCATCAAATTTTGAGACAATTCATATTTCAAGGTAGCCATTTGGCTGCAATTTCTTTTGAGATTTCAAAGCATTGAGTTTCAAATAGCTTAGCATTAAGGCAATCAAACACTTTTAAAAGGATTTGAATTGAAAAACAAATCACATCCAAAGAATCAGACATCATTAATATACAATTTGCAGTAAATAAAGACCTGTTGCAGTTTGTTTCAAATGTTGAGATACATTGTTGATAAGACAATAAAAAAATAAAAATAAACACAAAAATAAAAAATAAAAAAATATAGAAATAAATGATGTATCATCAATAACCTGGTTAGAATCAAGATGAAGAGAGATAAGTTAATTAGTATATTGATACATTAAAATGGATGACACATGCAAACTATTTGTTTTACAGGAAGTATGAGGTTGAAATTCAGTATGTTGGTGGGAATCTAACTAAGAGGAATGACGTGGAGATGATGTGCCGGAAAGTGGACAGCCTATACAATGGTGGAGTGGATATACTCATAAATAATGCAGGTAAGAGGAATGACATGGAGATGCTGTGCTGGAAAGTGGACAGCCTATACCCATCATGGAGTGGATATACTGTTATGGAATTATATATCATTTTTCTTTTAATAATGTTATAGTTTATTAGTTTATGATCTCTGTTCTTAGTCTAAACAGCTGTTGTCTTGTGAGTATACATACGGTAGGCTTGATCGATATTTCGAAACCTTAGTCATATCACGTGGTTTTAGCGCGCATGAGGGACATGAACTTCTGACCTAGATTCTATGAGTAAATACATTATTTACTGTTTATAAACATTGGTACATTGGTACTAATGAGATGTCATGCATAACCTAATTTCTGATTGGTTCGGAGAGGGTTGCAATGTTTCGAAATGTCCTGTTGTTTATCAAAGACGCAGTGGGTTTTATTTTGTTTTTGCGCAGTGGAAGACTATCTTATAGGAAATAATCCTGTGTTTAGGCATTCTTCATAGTTACATTGGATAGAGAGGTCATAAAAGAAATTGGTTCAGTTTGTGTGTGGGATATTCTTCTTTGGAGATCTGTTTATTATAAATACAGTGCATTCTGGATTAGTACTGTTTCTTGAACCTGAATAATTATACAGCTCTGTGGAATTATCGGAAACCTTTCTAGAACTTGTGATATTCCATATTTAAAGGATTACTTGGATATAACTCATTCTTATTAGCACATTAGTACAGTGAAGGTTACTTCATTGGGAACATATTACATTCGGAATATTTGGATTGACTTCCGGATCAGTGAACTTTAAAACAATTTAGGACTATTAAGGATATTCTATACTGTAAGTTATTTTAATTCTTTCACTTTGATTCTTTGTTGAAATATTTTAATATTTTAGGAAATTAAAGATTTGTATTTTAAATCTTGAAAGCTTGTTTGAGTCTTTTCTTTTGTTACATTACCCCTAGTCGTAACAATACTCATAAATAATGCAGGTACCAGTTAACATTTAATCTTTCTGACCAGAAAAGGCAAGTTTACCCCTCCCCACCTCGGTCAGAATATGTATCTATTCATATTCTGAGATAGATATCAAGTCATGAAGTTAATGACTTAAGATGCATTAAAGAGAGAACTTAGTACTGCTGCTTCAATTTGTATGTACGTATTGCATGTAATAACACCCTATAATGTCACAAATGATACCATCACATTGTGCAAGGAAAAGGCGTAACGACTGAGGCATCTGAATGTATTTTAAAGTCATTTCAATCTTGTGTTCACCAAGGTTTACAAAAGATGCAAATTATTCAACTCATTTCATAAATTTCATTTCAAATGAGTACTCATGTAGGATCTTCTATATCTCATTAGTTGAAATGAGCACTCATATATGATCATCTATATGTCATTAGTTGAAATGAGTACTCATGTAAGATCCTCTATGTCATTAGTTGAAATGAGTACTCATATAAGATCCTCTATATGTCATTAGTTGAAATGAGTACTCATGTAAGATCCTCTACATGCTACTACCATTTGAAATGAGTACTCATGTAAGATCCTCTGTGTTGCTACCATTTGAAATGAGTATTCATGCAAGATCCTCTATATGTTACTACCATCTGAAATGAGTACTCATGTAAGATTCTCTACATGTCATTAGTTGAAATGAGTACTCATGTAAGATCATCTGTGTTGCTACCATTTGAAATGAGTACTCATGTAAGATCCTGTATATGTTACTACCATTTGAAATGAGTACTCATGTAAGATCCTCTACATGTCATTAGTTGAAATGAGTACTCATGTAAGATTCTCTACATGTCATTAGTTCATCCCACGTTTAGACAGTAAAATGAATTTTTACATTCGTGATATAATAGATGGCAAAGTTTTTTATTGGATGGCACATCATCATGTGACATGTAATATTTCTTATTTTTGCAAGGCCATAATGTGATTGACTCTTATGTGACATTATAAATTTATATTCTTAGTGTTATACAGTTCAAATTACATTCATATGATTTCAAAGCAAATTAAATTGCAATTTAGATAATGTAATAAAGCAATTATTAGCCATTGGTTTAACAGGTGGACACAGTGACATTCTTCTATGACCTACTTTATGACCCAGTAAACCTATGCTTTGCACTTATCAATACATGTTTAAGGTTCACTGGTTCATAACCTATGCTTTGCACTCATCAATACATGTTTAAGGTTCACTGGTTCATAACCTATGCTTTTCACTTATCAATACATGTTTAAGGTTCACTGGTTCATAAACTATGCTTTGCTCTTATCAATACATATTTAAGGTTCACTGGTTCATAACCTATGCTTTGCACTTATCAATACATTTTTAAGGTTCACTGGTTCATAACCTATGCTTTGCATTCATCAATACATGTTTAAGGTTCACTGGTTCATAACCTATGTTTTGCACTCATCAATACATGTTTAAGGTTCACTGGTTCATAACCTATGCTTTGCACTCATCAATACATGTATAAGGTTCACTGGTTCATAAACTTCACATTTACCACAGCATGTATAATATATAATAACATATTTTACATATTCATGATCATACTGAACAGATTCATGATCATACTTTACATATTCATGATCATACTGTACATATTCATGATCATACTTTACATATTCATGATCATACTGTACATATTCATGATCATACTGTACATATTCATGATCATACTGAAGTTACCGAGGTTATTTTTTGCAACCATTTATTATTCAAAGCAAAATTACAATTTTGTCCATGCAAAATTTGTTTTATGCTTTAAACAGTATTCTTTTTTAGTTCAAGCATAATTCATTTAAGTTTTGCCTACAATACAATTATGCTTTAGCATAAATGCATAATGTGACACATAAATGCTGCACTCAGAAGGTGGGAAAATAATGACCCTAATGATTTTTTTTTAACATTTACATGTGATTTGATGTCCTTGCAATCCAAATGAATAGTAATTATGCATGGTATTGCTATGGGCCAGGTGGTGGGGGAATGCTCATTGCAATCCAAATGAATAGTAATTATGCATGGTATTGCTATGGGACAGGTTATGGGGGAATGCTGATTGCAGAAGCTTATATATCACTATTCTATGAAAGCCATATAGGATATGTTGGGGACAGTGACCTGCACATTTATTGGGCCAAATTAACGGTGACACCATGATTCAATGTAACTTTTGTTAGTCATATTTGTGTAAACAGGATAGCTTATTCGTCTAATTGTTGTGTTTGCATGTCTGTGTCTCCACATCTCTATGGCTTTTACCTGCATCCCACGAGTGTTGTCGGCATTAGATATGTCACTTTCCAAGTGTAGGGCATGTTGAGGACATGCCATTCAAACACTTTGATTTTCTTAGATATCTCCTATTCATTCAGTCATCTACAGATGTTTTGCTTTTGTCACAGTGCAGTTTGCATGTCATTTGTAAAGTTTAGAGAAGTCCCAATTTTATCGCAGTGCTTTGAATTTTGTCAGGTTTCCAGCATGTAAGCAGGATTGAAGATTTTCCTTTGGAAAAATGGGATGAGCTTCTTGCCATACTGCTGACAGCTCCATTTCTGTTAACTCGATACTTCATCTCACGGCTCAAGGAGAAAGGTAATGTCACAGAAAGGCACTTTAGAATACAATTAATTAATTTTGTTTCATGGTTTTCTTCCCCCACCACCACCCCCACCCCCACCCCACCCCCAACCCCCAAAAAGATTTTCGTCGGTATTCAGAATTATAGTTTTAATATATGCAGTCAAATTTTCCATGGATCTTCGTTCATTTGGTTTTTAAATTTGTGTTTTATAGCAACAGTGAATAGCACAAAAAGTTCGTACCCCGCAAATAATAGTTAATTCACAGTACTATATTATAGAAATTTCAGAATGATTGAATTATGAAGCCAGTCTGTATCATCATAATTGAAATGTGAAACCAATCTGTATCATCATAATTAAAATGTGAAACCAGTCGATCTCAGCATGATTAAAACATGAAACCAGTTTTTCTCAGCTTGTAAGGGTTTGAAAAGAGCAGTCTCTCAGATCTCATGGTACAATACTTTGGTAGTGGAAATTATTGCGAGTGGAACTTATTGTAAGTGGAAATTATTGTAAGTGGAAATTATTGCGAGTGGAACTTATTGTAAGTGGAAATTATTGTAAGAGGAACTTATTGCAAGTGGAAATTATTGTGAGTGGAACTTATTGTAAGTGGAAGTTCTTGTGAGTGGAACTTATTGTAAGTGGAAGTTCTTGTGAGTGGAACTTATTGTAAGTGGACATTATTGTGAGTGGAACTTATTGTAAGTGGAAATTATTGTAAGAGGAACTTATTGCAAGTGGAAATTATTGTGAGTGGAACTTATTGTAAGTGGAAATTATTTTGATTGGAACTTATTGTAAGTGGAAATTATTGTGAGTGGAACTTATTGTAAGTGGAAATTATTGTGAGTGGAACTTATTGTAAGTAGAAATTATTGTGAGTGAAACTTATTGTAAGTGGAAATTATTGCGAGTGAAACTAATTGTAAGTGGAAATTATTGTGAGTGGAACTTATTGTAAGTGGAAATCATACTTGCCATATTCCCAGACAGTGTTGGGGTCTTTTTGAGACTCAAAAAGTGTGTTTTGAGGTCCCAAGGTGGGGTCAGTGCGTATGACCCCCAAAAGTGACCTTATCCAAATGAGAATAAGCTATCTTTTCAAATCAGCCTATAGCAGATGACTGGAAATTCAAATCTGAATAAAAGAAAATACCATCTGTTTTCTCTGAAGCATTTAATATACTTACAAACAAAAAAAATGGTTGACTTAGCATTGTCAAATAACATCATCACACACACACATATGTACACATGGTCACAACCTTACAGACATTACCTACAAAAATACACCAAGTTACTGTCTTTAAAATTCATTCGACAGTGGAATGTAGTTTTAATTACATGCACTCTTTGCTGCTTTCAATAGGTCAGTAGCTGGTTTGAAGGTAATGCAAGTGTCATTTGTGTTTATCCTTGCACTCGTTTGAGATTGAATGGCGCTATTGTTCAACCTTTCCCAGGAAATCTTGTTGAATTTTTCTAAGCATAGAAAATGATCTTTCTGCATCTGCAATGCTGTGAGGGAGTGTCAAACATGCAATGGCCACTTGAATCAGATTATCACTTTTCCAACCACAGAAATCAATTGATTGATTTGGGGATTAATGACGTGTCCGGCCATTCGGCCATGTACGTCGGTACTACCAAAATAATTATGTTTTGCATTTTATATATGGAGTAAATATCCAACTCCAAAGAAACGTTGCCGCTGATCACAAACTTTGATAAAGATGGCTTCAACATTCTCATTCAATGCAGTCAGTGATGTGTAATAACATTTGTTCATCAACACGTATCTCTTTGATGTACTTAACTTCAGACAAATTGGGTTGTTCCATTTAGTGTACTTTACCTATGCAAATTAGCCTAATGGGCTCTCCCTCAGCAGTGCTCAAAGGATTTGACACAACACATCACCCTAGTTATTGTGAGCCAATTAAGTAAATCTCTGAAAGGTGGCTGTTTATCTCTGACCGCCTTACCTTTAATTGCCTCTAAAACAGCTGTATAAACTGCCCCCAGGATAGTTTTCCTTGAGCTCTGAGCAGGACTGTTTATTGTTGATATATATCATGATGTCAAGAAACATACGGGGTTTGTTTTTTTTTGGGGGGGGGGGATTTTTTTTCCCGCTTTCTATGATTGCTGATAATCGTGTTTTTCGAAACAAGACCGTAAGTGGAAATTATTGTAAGTGGAAACTATTGTAAGTGGAAATTATTGTAAGTGGAAATTATTGTGAGTGGAACTTATGGTAAGTGGAAATTATTGTAAGTGGAAATTATTGTGAGTGGAATTCATTGTAAGTGGAAATTATTGTGAGTGGAACTTCTTGTGAGTGGAACTTATTGTAAGTGGAAATTATTGTAAATGATACTTAGTGTAAGTGGAAATTATTTGATAAAAGACCTTTTATTTACTTCTTTTAAAGTGCATTTATATGCTCTGTTCTGTCTTCAGCAAAATTTTAACTAATCAGTTTAATGATACACCTCAGTTGGATCTTCTGAAGTGTTGTAAACATCTAATAAAATGAAGTCATTATTTTCGTTCTGTGACTTTCATATAAGTGATTTGAATCTTTGGATTCAGCAATTTAAAAAGTTAGTACTGAACATTTACCATGCTAACCATGTATTGGAGAATATTATTTTGTTAAAAATGAAGCAACAGTGTGTTGAATCATTAGTCAGTATAATAATTCATCGCTTCTTTGTGTTTACAAAATTAATTATACATGCATTAATATTTCATCATCAATTTCCAGAACATTCATAGAATATAGTCTGCAATTTTAATTCAGTTTTATAAAAAGCAAAGAAACAAGAAGAAAGATCAATGGAAAGCAGTTTTCTGACAGGACTGTCCATAGTCTCAGATAGAGTCGTTTTCTGATAGGACTGTACCTTAGTCGTAGATCAAGTCATTTTCTGATAGGACTGTACCTTAGTCTCAGATAGAGTCATTTTCTGATAGGACTGTACCTTAGTATGAGATAGAGTCATTTTCTGATAGAACTGTACCTTAGTCTCAGATAGAGTCGTTTTCTGATAGGACTGTACCTTAGTCTCAGATAGAGTCATTTTCTGATAGGACTGTACCTTAGTCTCAGATAGAGTTGTTTTCTGATAGGACTGTACCTTAGTCTCAGATAGAGTCATTTTCTGATAGGACTGTACCTTAGTCTGAGATAGAGTCATTTTCTGATAGGACTGTACCTTTGTCTCAGATAGAGTGTTTTGCTGATGAGACTGCACCTTAGTCCCAGTTAGTGAGGTTTTTTTTTATGGGACTTTACCATAGTCCGAGATAGAGTGGTTTTCTGATGGGACGTTATATTTTTGGCCTATCAGAATAGACAAATACCAATTGACAATACCTGCCCACACCTTAGTCCTGGATACAATGGTTTTATGTTGACACTAAAAGAAAAATCTACTTTGGGACAATCAGAAGAGACAAATACCAATTGACAATACCCGTCTGTACCTTTGTTCCAGATAGAGTGGTTTTCTTATGAGACTGTACCTTAGTCCTGATGGGACCTTCTTTTTTTGACAATCAGAATAGACAAATACCAGCTAAGTATTTAAAACTAGCATCTAAATGTGGATAATGTCTCCGCATTTGAGATATTGTACAATCCTTCACTCCAAATTATATATGGTAATAGACAGCATTTGAGATATTGTACAATCCTTCACTCCAAATTATATATGGTAATAGACAGCATTTGAGATATTGTACAATCCTTCACTCCAAATTATATATGGTAATAGACAGCATTTGAGATATTGTACAATCCTTCACTCCAAATTATATATGGTAATAGACAGCATTTGAGATATTGTACAATCCTTGACTCCAAATTATATATGGTAACCTGTAATGTGATAGACAGCATTTGAGATATTGTACAATCCTTCACTCCAAATTATATATGGTAAACTGTAATGTGATAGACAGCATTTGAAATATTGTACAATCCTTCACTCCAAATTATATATGGTAAACTGTAATGTGATAGACAGCATTTGAAATATTGTACAATCCTTCACTTCAAATTATAAATGGTAAACTGTAATGTGATAGACAGCATTTGAGATATTGTACAATCCTTCACTCCAAATTATATATGGTAAACTGTAATGTGATAGACAGCATTTGAGATATTGTACAATCCTTCACTTCAAATTATAAATGGTAAACTGTAATGTGATAGACAGCATTTGAGATATTGTACAATCCTTCACTCCAAATTATATATGGTAAACTGTAATGTGATAGACAGCATTTGAAATATTGTACAAGCCTCCATTCCAAATTGTATCAAATTATATATGGTAAACTGTAATGTGATAGACAGCAGCAATTGCCACTAATGTTACAATAAGCTTTTCATTTGAAATATATGCCTGACAATTCTTTTTCTTTTTCATGTTCAGGTTGGGGTCGAGTCATCAACATCGCATCTATGCATGGACTGCGTGCTTCTCCAAACAAGGCTGCTTATGTATCTGCTAAACATGGCGTCCTGGGACTTACAAAGGTCAAGTACCTACAATTTTATCTGCTAAACATGGCATCCTAGGACTTACAAAGGTCAAGTACCTACAATTGTATCTGCTAAACATGGCGTCCTAGGACTAACAAAGGTCAAGTAGCTACAATTGTATCTGCTAAACTTGGCGTCCTAGGACTAACAAAGGTCAAGTACCTACAATTGTATCTGCTAAACATGGCATCCTAGGACTAACAAAGGTCTGGTACCTACAATTTTATCTGCTAAACATGGCGTCCTAGGACTAACAAAGGTCAGGTACCTACAATTTTATCTGGTAAACATGGCATCCTGGAACTTACAAACGTCAAGTACCTACAATGGTATCTGCTAAACATGGCATCCTGGGATTTACAAAGGTCAAGTACCTACAATTTTATCTGGTAAACATGGCATCCTGGGACTTACAGAGGTCATATAAGTACAATTTTATCTGCGTAACATGGCGTCCTGAAACTTACAAAGGTCAAGTACCTACAATTGTATCTGCTAAACATGGCGTCCTGGAACTTACAAAGGTCAAGTATCTACAATTGTATCTGCTAAACATGGCATCCTGGGACTTACAAAGGTCATGTAAGTACAATTATATCTGCTAAACATGGCGTCCTAGGACTTACAAAGGTCAGGTACCTACAATTGTATCTGCTAAACATGGCATCCTGGGACTTACAAAGGTCAAGTACCTACAATGGTATCTGCATCAGACATATTAATAAGGTCTTTAAGTTTTTGTTTAAGTTATCATTATATCTGACATTCACATATTCGAGAGTCACTGTATTAATACTTTTTGTTTCTTTCAAATGTAGGTCATTGCCCTAGAGACGGCTGGTTCTGGTGTCACATGCAATGCTATTTGTCCCGGATATGTTGACACTCCCAGTAAGTGCATGGCTCTTGCAAAAATTTAACATTTTTTTGGGTTCCTCAAAAAGAAAAATATTTACAAAACATTTGTCATAAGTCTTTCCCATATGGAATGGGTGAGAATGATAACAGAGTTAATTTGGTCTGACTATTACAGGGTGAGAATGATAACAGAGTTAATTTAGTCCGACTATTGCAGGGTGAGAATGATAATAGAGTTAATTTGGTCTGACTATTGCAGGGTGAGAATGATAATAGAGTTAATTTGGTCTGACTATTGCAGGGTGAGAATGATAACAGAGTTAATTTGGTCTGACTATTACAGGGTGAGAATGATAACAGAGTTAATTTAGTCTGACTATTGCAGGGTGAGAATGATAACAGAGTTAATTTAGTCTGACTATTACAGGGTGAGAATGATAACAGAGTTAATTTGGTCTGACTATTGCAGGGTGAGAATGATAACAGAGTTAATTTAGTCTGACTATTGCAGGGTGAGAATGATAACAGAGTTAATTTAGTCTGACTATTGCAGGGTGAGAATGATAACAGAGTTAATTTAGTCTGACTATTGCAGGGTGAGAATGATAACAGAGTTAATTTGGTCTGACTATTGCAGGGTGAGAATGATAATAGAGTTAATTTGGTCTGACTATTACAGGGTGAGAATGATAACAGAGTTAATTTGGTCTGACTATTACAGGGTGAGAATGATAACAGAGTTAATTTAGTCTGACTATTGCAGGGTGAGAATGATAATAGAGTTAATTTGGTCTGACTATTGCAGGGTGAGAATGATAATAGAGTTAATTTAGTCTGACTATTGCAGGGTGAGAATGATAACAGAGTTAATTTGGTCTGACTATTGCAGGGTGAGAATGATAACAGAGTTAATTTGGTCTGACTATTGCAGGGTGAGAATGATAACAGAGTTAATTTGGTCTGACTATTGCAGGGTGAGAATGATAATAGAGTTAATTTGGTCTGACTATTGCAGGGTGAGAATGATAACAGAGTTAATTTGGTCTGACTATTGCAGGGTGAGAATGATAACAGAGTTAATTTGGTCTGACTATTGCAGGGTGAGAATGATAACAGTTAATTTGGTCTGACTATTGCAGGGTGAGAATGATAACAGAGTTAATTTGGTCTGACTATTGCAGGGTGAGAATGATAACAGAGTTAATTTAGTCTGACTATTGCAGGGTGAGAATGATAACAGAGTTAATTTGGTCTGACTATTGCAGGGTGAGAATGATAACAGAGTTAATTTAGTCTGACTATTGCAGGGTGAGAATGATAACAGAGTTAATTTGGTCTGACTATTGCAGGGTGAGAATGATAATAGAGTTAATTTGGTCTGACTATTGCAGGGTGAGAATGATAACAGAGTTAATTTGGTCTGACTATTGCAGGGTGAGAATGATAACAGAGTTAATTTAGTCTGACTATTGCAGGGTGAGAATGATAACAGAGTTAATTTAGTCTGACTATTGCAGGGTGAGAATGATAACAGAGTTAATTTGGTCTGACTATTGCAGGGTGAGAATGATAACAGAGTTAATTTGGTCTGACTATTGCAGGGTGAGAATGATAACAGAGTTAATTTAGTCTGACTATTGCAGGGTGAGAATGATAACAGAGTTAATTTGGTCTGACTATTGCAGGGTGAGAATGATAACAGAGTTAATTTGGTCTGACTATTGCAGGGTGAGAATGATAACAGAGTTAATTTGGTCTGACTATTGCAGGGTGAGAATGATAACAGAGTTAATTTGGTCTGACTATTGCAGGGTGAGAATGATAACAGAGTTAATTTGGTCTGACTATTGCAGGGTGAGAATGATAACAGAGTTAATTTGGTCTGACTATTGCAGGGTGAGAATGATAACAGAGTTAATTTGGTCTGACTATTGCAGGGTGAGAATGATAACAGAGTTAATTTGGTCTGACTATTGCAGGGTGAGAATGATAACAGAGTTAATTTGGTCTGACTATTGCAGGGTGAGAATGATAACAGAGTTAATTTAGTCTGACTATTGCAGGGTGAGAATGATAACAGAGTTAATTTGGTCTGACTATTGCAGGGTGAGAATGATAACAGAGTTAATTTAGTCTGACTATTGCAGGGTGAGAATGATAACAGAGTTAATTTGGTCTGACTATTGCAGGGTGAGAATGATAACAGAGTTAATTTGGTCTGACTATTGCAGGGTGAGAATGATAACAGAGTTAATTTGGTCTGACTATTGCAGGGTGAGAATGATAATAGAGTTAATTTAGTCTGACTATTGCAGGGTGAGAATGATAACAGAGTTAATTTGGTCTGACTATTGCAGGGTGAGAATGATAACAGAGTTAATTTGGTCTGACTATTGCAGGGTGAGAATGATAATAGAGTTAATTTAGTCTGACTATTGCAGGGTGAGAATGATAACAGAGTTAATTTAGTCTGACTATTGCAGGGTGAGAATGATAACAGAGTTAATTTGGTCTGACTATTGCAGGGTGAGAATGATAATAGAGTTAATTTGGTCTGACTATTGCAGGGTGAGAATGATAATAGAGTTAATTTAGTCTGACTATTGCAGGGTGAGAATGATAATAGAGTTAATTTGGTCCGACTATTGCAGGGTGAGAATGATAACAGAGTTAATTTGGTCCGACTATTGCAGGGTGAGAATGATAACAGAGTTAATTTAGTCTGACTATTGCAGGGTGAGAATGATAACAGAGTTATTTTGGTCTGACTATTGCAGGGTGAGAATGATAACAGAGTTAATTTGGTCTGACTATTGCAGGGTGAGAATGATAACAGAGTTAATTTAGTCTGACTATTGCAGGGTGAGAATGATAATAGAGTTAATTTGGTCTGACTATTGCAGGGTGAGAATGATAACAGAGTTAATTTGGTCTGACTATTGCAGGGTGAGAATGATAACAGAGTTAATTTAGTCTGACTATTGCAGGGTGAGAATGATAACAGAGTTAATTTAGTCTGACTATTGCAGGGTGAGAATGATAATAGAGTTAATTTAGTCTGACTATTGCAGGGTGAGAATGATAACAGAGTTAATTTGGTCTGACTATTGCAGGGTGAGAATGATAACAGAGTTAATTTAGTCTGACTATTGCAGGGTGAGAATGATAACAGAGTTAATTTAGTCTGACTATTGCAGGGTGAGAATGATAACAGAGTTAATTTAGTCTGACTATTGCAGGGTGAGAATGATAATAGAGTTAATTTGGTCTGACTATTGCAGGGTGAGAATGATAACAGAGTTAATTTGGTCTGACTATTGCAGGGTGAGAATGATAACAGAGTTAATTTGGTCTGACTATTGCAGGGTGAGAATGATAACAGAGTTAATTTGGTCTGACTATTGCAGGGTGAGAATGATAACAGAGTTAATTTGGTCTGACTATTGCAGGGTGAGAATGATAACAGAGTTAATTTGGTCTGACTATTGCAGGGTCTCTAAAGATTTAGGTATTTTCAAAAGCAGGATTAATTGGGGATGTTTAGATCTAAAGAAGCTTTTTATGACAGGTAGCAGTTTATATTCTGAGTTAATTTTGTTATTGATACTTTAGCATTTTTACTATTTGTAAAATTTAGATAAAAGTCTTACAAATGACCACTATTTCAGTATAAATTTCAAGAATCATTCATGCACAAAAGTAGTTGCACATATGATGATACAATGTTACATTTTAAACCTTAGAATTCATCAATTCATCAGTTCAGTTGAGGGACATGAGACCTACAAACAATAATATAATGTTACATTTTTAACCTTAGAATTCATCAAATTCATCAATTCTGTTGATGAACATGAGCCTTTCAAAAGCTTTCATTTTTTTATAGTTATGATTTCTTTTTCATGAAGTTTACAGAAAACAGTTGGAAAGAAAAGCACTTGATGAAGGATGTGATCTAGAAACTGCCAAGGTATAACTACTATATATATCCTGCAAATATACGTACATACATACATGAGCAATTCATGGATATATGCATCAAAAGAGCGCCAATAATTTATTTCTATCCTTTATTACCACAGCTACTGGTTATCAGAAGTAATACATTCTTAACTCTTCACCACTGATCCTGCTTTCCCAAGATAAAAGTTGTGTAACAGCCAATGACATACATAATAACATTTGATTAATAACGTTTGATTAATAACGTTTTTAGAAGCAGAAAGCTACAGATACTGTTCCCAGCCAGAGCTTGTCAATTCCAAATAAAGCTGAAATCCACAGCTTTCTTTTTGTTTGAAGATGATATGTCAGAAATTCAGCTGCTGTAAACCATTAGCGCTTTGTACTTTTGTTTCATTAAGAAATGTGTGAGACGTTTGTATGCAGAAAGGTACTGAAGCATGAGCCAACAGAACATTTAGACCATAACATTTAATCCTAATATTCCTTTCTAGCTTAGGAACTAAATTATAGCTGTTTATTAAAGTAAATAATATATTCACATCGTTAACAATCAGTCATTGAGAGACAAATGTGGCACATGACATGTCAAGCATCTTACAGAAAAATGTGGCACATGTCACATCTAGCTTCTTAGAGACACATATAGCACATGACATATCTTGCATCTGATAGACAAATGTGGAACATCACATATTTAGCTTCTTATGGAACAATGTGGCACATGTCACATAGCTTTTTAGAGACATGTTGCTCATGACATATCTGGCTGCTTATAGACAAATGTGGCACATGACATCTAGCTTTTGTAGTGACAAATGTGGCACATGACATCCAGCTTTTGTAGTGACAAATGTGGCACATGACATCTAGCTTTTGTAGTGACAAATGTGGCACATGACATATCTAGCTTCTTGCATTTCATGTTCCATAAAACAATATTTTAGTTGATGAAGTTGTGTTGAATAATTGTAGAAATGTCCTTATACTGTACTAGTAAATAAGCAATTTTCTTGTTAGGTTAGATATAGAATTCAGATTTCCACATTCATCTCTGACAATACGTATTTGATGTCTATATATAGAATTCAGATTTCCACATTCATCTCTGACAATACGTATTTGATGTCTATATTATAATTCTGCTTTCCACATGCATCTCTGAGAATACATATTTCATATCTATATTAATAATTCAGCTTTCCACCTTCATCTCTGAGGATACATATTTGATGTCTATATATATAATTCAGCTTTCCACCTTCATCTCTGAGGATACAAATTTGATGTCTATATTATAATTCAGCTTTCTGCCTTCATCTCTGAGGATACATATTTGATGTCTATATTATAATTCAGCTTTCCACCTTCATCTCTGAGGATATATATTTGATGTCTATATATATAATTCAGCTTTCCACCTTCATTTCTGAGGATACATATTTGATATCTACTGGAAGTTTTTCTATGGACGTCTTGCTTACCTTCTGTTTAATTCTCATTATTCACAAAATCTGTTCATGTTGGAATACTTGGCATTTTAAAATCTGATATACAGTGACCCTTAGGCAAGTAAACTGTCCAGAATGGAATTTGAAAACCTCATGTTTTGATTTGTTTTATTTCAGAGAAAGTTTCTTCAGCCTGTTCATCCTACCTTGGAAGTTATTACGTCAGAGCAGGTAAAATGATTTTTATATATTTGGAAGTTTTTGAAATAAAAATAATGTACACATATTTTGAATCTCTTACAGCATACAACTTTCAAGAAGGGAGAGAGAATCATTAGCTTGTTTGTAGTGTCTTCAAGTTTTTTTAGTTTGGCATGTACTTAGTGTACTAAAAGCTTTTGATTGTGTCAAATTTCGATTATTCTTAAAATGGATGACTTACATTTTTAATTGTCTTCCAAAACCTTGAATTTTCAAGAATATTGGACCCGAGAAAAATGTTCCAAGGAAATCTTTTTCAAAAGTTATGAAAAACAGATAGAATTGTACGTATTTTTATGGTTTTGCAAAACTTAAAACAGTAAGAGATTAAACAAAGTCCTCCTTTTTGTGTGAATTTGAATTTAAATTCATATACGCAACATTATATTACTGAGTTTTTTCATAATATGCCTCATTTTGGTCTTCTTAAGAATACTATCAGAATAATAATATTTTAACTTAATGATAATACTAAAATAAATGTGGTATGTTTCTTGTGATAATACCAAATCTAATTATTCTTGTGATAATACTAATTCTAAATATTCTTGTGTTAATACTAATTCTAATTATTCTTGTGATACTACTAATTTTAATTATTGTGATAATACTAATTTTAATCATTCATACGATACTACTAATTCTAATTATTCTTGTGATAATACTAATTCTAATTATTCAAAGTGATAATACTTATTCTAATCGTTCTTGTGATAATACTAATTCTAATTATGTGATAATACTGATTCTAATTATTCTTGTGATAATACTAATTCAAATTATTCTTGTGATAATACTAATCTAATTATTCTTGTGATATTACCAATTCTAATTATTCAGTGACAATACTAATTCTAATTATTCACAGTGATAATAATAATTATAAATATTCTTGTGATAATACTAATTCTGATTATTCACAGTGTTTAAATAATGCATTGCTCAGTTGATGAACTTATGAATATATTCCAACACAACTGACCGATTATAGAGATGTAAGGATTATGTAGAATTCTTTTTCTATGTTGATTGTTTGTGCATAATTTCATTGGGCATTTTTATAATAAAGAAATGTTTAAAGCTGTTTGAAAGATACAAAATCTTACTACAGCATTAAAATGTGATCGTGTAATATATACACATTTGAATTTTCAAGCTACCTATATACTGTGTTTGGCTACTTTATAGGTAATGTAACATAAAAGAAAAGGTTCCTTTAAATATCAAATCTGCAAACGCTGAAGATTGCAATAAACATTCACTCTCAGAGAACTAGAAGACTCTTGATCAATCCCAGGAGACTTCAGCAGGACCTGATTATATCCATTGTCAGCTTCTGAAACACTTACCTGATGCAGCTCTAAATACACTACTAAACAGTTTCAATAAAAGTTTGGAAACGTGACTTTCCACCATTATGGTGAGAAGCATCAGTGATACCAGTGCCTAAACCTTGAAAAGGAACAGACCGACCATTCCATCTGATGTCATTCGACCAACAAGCTGTATTTGCCAAACCATGGAAAGAATGATAAATGACAGACTCCTCTGGTATCGTGAGTCCAACAAAGTTCTATTAGATCTTTAGAGTGGATTCAGATGCTAGAGAAGCACACTAGACCATTTAGTCATCCTTCAGGAAGCTTCTATGACACCATATGGAAGTACAGCACAATGAATAACCTATTCAAACTAGGTCTAAGGGGTCATCTACTGATCCAGTTTTTTGAAAGATTGAAATTTCAGTGTTAAGGTAGATACCACCCTTTCTAAAAGTTATCCTAAGAATATGGGTGTACTTCAGTAGAATATTATCAGCCACACCTATTCAACAGAATTGACAGCAAAGGGATATAGCGTAATCCAGGAACTGACTGCTTGTTCTGTGTTGACAACTTTTGATCTGTTTTAGATCACAGTGAGTATGCATACTATTGTTTTAGATCACAGTGAGTATGCATACTATTGTTTTAGATCACAATGAGTATGCTTACTATTGTTTTAGATCACAGTGAGTATGCATACTATTGTTTGAGATCACAGTGAGTGTGCATACTATTGTTTTAGATCACAGTGAGTATGCATACTATTGTTTTAGATCACAGTGAGTATGCATACTATTGTTTTAGATCACAGTGAGTATGCATACTATTGTTTTAGATCACAGTGAGTATGCATACTACTGAACGTCAGCTACATATATGCTTAAATAGAGTTCCGAAATGGGCAGAAGAAAACAGGTTCACATTTTCGAAATTTAAAACTGCTTGCATGCACTTCAGCTGATTATATCCAATTCATGATGGCTGAAAACTCTAGCTTGATGCTGCCCTAATATCTTGTTTTTACCATAAACAAACTTCCTTCCATGTGTTAGGTACTTCAGGCACCGGTGTCAAAAGCTCTGAATTTAATATGAGTTGTAGCAAGCACAGATTGCGTAGCAGATTGGAAGGTCTTTCTGTGGTTATACAGATCTTTAGTGAGATCTGAACTTGACTATGACTCGATTGTGAATGGATCAGCTTGTAATCTTACTTGCAGATGTTTGATCCGCTACACAAGCAGGTACTTTGACTTTGCCTTGGAGCATTTAGAACTTTGCCAGCAGAAGACCTCTATGTTGAGGCAAATCAACTATCACTTTATCCGAGATGAACAAAATTGGCTCTTCAGTATTCTACCAAACTATCTTCTAATCCATCTAATCTCACATATGATGCAGCCTTTAGGATCAAATACCAAACTATCTTCTAATCCATTTAATCCCACATTTGATGCAGTCTTTAGGGTCAAATACCAAACTATCTTCTAATCCAACTAACCCCACATATGATGCAGTCTTTATGATCAAATACTAAACCTTACACCCTCAGAAACCAAATTTAATTGTGCATTTTGGCATATAAATTCATCCTCACCAAGAAATAGCAAAAATCACTGTTGGAAATACTGCAAAATTCTGTGTTCCCAAGTCAACACCTTGGTTATCAACTCCCCCACCACCTCCCCCACTCCCAATAATACTTGATCTTTGCTAATTCAAAACTTTCTCAATGAATCCTCTCATTTCTTCTTCAAATACATTACCCGATCATAATACCTTAGGAATACAACCACTACCTCGCAAATCCAGCCCTCCCAAGCTAACTTTTAGCTATAAAAATGCCCAATGTTTTCTGCCCACATAGGTCTGTATCAGACTAGAGTGATCTCCCCTTGGATATAGGGAATGGTGTCAAATCCTATCCATACTTAACATTAATAGGTTGTCCACTGGGTCCGTGAACACCATCCCAAGGCCACCATATGATCAAACATTTATAGGTTGTCCACTGGGTCCGTGAACACCATCCCAAGGCCACCTTATGATCAAACATTAATAGGTTGTCCACTGGGTCCGTGAACACCATCCCAAGGCCACCTTATGATCAAACATTTATTGTTATCAGATAATCTAGGGATAATAAATATGATGTACATAAAAATGAAAGGAAAGAACACATACACATAGCAGGCAATCTCTTTAGGTACACAATTCAAATACACAAGTATAAATATACAGTGTCATTGTGATATAGACTATTGTCATATTTGTTTATCATCAAATCAGACCCATATAAAAATAACCAATTGCAAGAAGAAAAAGTATTCTTAGAAAAGTTATATATTCATGATTGATGCCTATTTTTGTAGGAGTCGGTCCTCTATTTTATTTAATTTAGTGTAGTTTTCAATATTTTTATGCATTTAAAATATTTGTTTAAAAGCATAAATGGAAGGATCATGCACATTGAATCTGCAAGTGTAAAAATAATGTTTAGCCAAAATAAGCAAAAAATTACACAAAATGTCCAATTGTACACTTCCTAAAAATATTTATTTTTTTGACAAAGATACAATATTTGGGCAACAAGATGCAAAATGTTTAATAAAACAGTACCAAAAAATTTGAAGTAATATCGCAGTCTCAGAAGAGATGTACAATACTTTCATTCTCACTCTTACAGAAAGTACATTTGTCATCCTCAAATATGTTTATTCTTTTCAAAAGAATTTATAGCAATAAGTTTTAAAATGAAAAGAGATCAACTTGGCATCTTTAGTACAAATATTTGCCTGATTCAAAATCTCAGACCACCCCTCGCCACTTATATTTGTACTTAATACTTGCACCCAAGTTTCTTGCTAAGCAGTATGTTGCCTTTTTACCTTTTTTAAAAGATGTGTGTAAACAAATTTCAGTGAATTTTGTTTTTGCACATTCATTATTTTATCCTCCTGCTTATTAAAATTATTTTGCATTAAATGGTTTTTGATAACAACTTTACAATCTTTTAACATTGGTGATTATGTTTGTAAGTGGTTTTGTAATAACTCTAAAAGTTGTGTTACAAATAATGGACATATGTCATCATTTTTTAGACTTGAAAGAGGATGTTGTCAAGGAGATCCCCTTTTGCCTTATATGTGTATCATCACTGGTGAGATATTTGCAATAAACAATTTCTCAGAACAAGTGGTGGACAGAATCATTTGGGTGAGAAGGCCCACCACTCTGAAAGCATACATGGGTAAGTGCAGAGTTTTCTCACATTGGTGCAAGTGGGAACACAACATGCCGCTTAAAGCATCGTTACCCCAGTTAGCTAACTTTTTCATGTGGCTTTTCAAGGTAAAGAAGTTAGCACCTGTCACTAAAATTGGTTACCTTTCCACAATCTCAGACACATTTCAGCATCATGAAAGGGAGGATATAGACAAAACAAAGACCTCTCCGACTTTTTGGCAAACTTTGACCAATCATGACCAAAGGCCTTGGCTTTGTGCCCCAAATGGAATCGACCATAGGTTTTGACATTGTTGAATAAGGCACCATTTAAACCACTATCTAAAGCATCATTGGCTCATCTCTCTTATAAAATCTGCTTCCTAGATGCTCTAGCTACAGCAGGCAGAATCACTGGAATACATGCCTTGTCGGTTGATCTGAACTATCTTGAGTTCAGTCATGATGGTTTGATTTCATTCATGATGGCCCCTACTTTCATTGCAAAAAACAGGCTCCTGTTCATATGCAATGAGTCATTTGTGGTGAAACCTCTGTTATCATTATACCCTTTGCCTCAGGGTATCTACAGGACCTTGTGAGGGCTTTGAAGTGGTATCTGAAATGAACTGAGCCACTGCGAAAAGGGGGATATCGATAATTATTGATACCTTTGAAAGAGGGAAAAGTCCATATTATAGCTCAGGCTTTATCGTCATGGATACAATGGGTTATTTACTCTGCGTGTAGAGAACTAATCCAAGATCAAATGAAGTTATTACACATTTTAGCTCATGAGGTTAGGGCTGTTGCCACGAGGATAGCATTTGAGCACAACTATTCCTTAACAGACATTATACAAGCTGTGAGATGGAGGGCAGAAAAGACTTTCTTTAGGTTTCACTTAAGAGATCTTTCATCCCAAAAGGGTCAGTATGACCAGGTGGAACCTACAGCAGCAGAACAACAGGTTATCTTTCCAGGTTGTAAAACAGCTGATGTGGCGTATCAACTTCTGCTTGATTTGTGAAGGAACATTTTTTCTGGTCCGCTGTGTCTTTGCATATGGAGTCGCTACTTCACCGTGTATATTTCTCTTGAGTTGGAAGCTGCCTTACATACCTTTGAATACCTGAGATGGGCCTTATCTGGGATAAGGGGATGCAACTCCATCCACCTCTTACCTATTCTCCTAAGGTATTATGATCGGGAAATATATTTGAAGAAGAAACAAATTTTTGGAGTAAAATATGTTTCTTCGATAATACTTGTGCGATTATAATATGAATACACACTCCCAGCCTCCCAGTTACGTCCTACTGACGGAGTATGTATTCCACTCTTGTAGTAACTGAAGCATCGATGGGATTTGTTGCCAGTCCCTACATCCAGGGGAGATCTCTCTAGTCAGTCTAACTTCCACCTATGTGGGCAGACAACTTTTGGCTTTTTTATAGCTAAAAGTTAAATTGGGAGGGCTGGATTGTGAGGTAGTGGTCATACTAATAAGGTATTATGATCGGGTAAGTATTATAGATGAAAGATATTGTACTGCAACTTTTTTTTTTTTCTTTGAATAAATTCAATGAAATCCTAGCCTCCTAATATAACCATATGTCCAGTTATATAGGTGGTTGAAATATGAATACAATACTGGTTGGCTTACTGTTGCAACACACCATGGCCCAATCTCAAGCTGGTTATTGGATAAAGCCCCAGTTTTTACTGCAGAAATTACATCCATACTAAAGTCTTTTAATCATGTTGAAACCTCACAACAAATGGAGAAACAAAACACAAACCCTTTCCACACTTAAAGCCATGTGAAACCTTCAAGTTTGACAAATAATTTATATCCCAGATCCTACAGAATAATGATTTTCTCATGTAATCTGGACAACATGTTCTGTTGGCTGCCTAGTCACTTTGGTATCAAGGGTAATGGAAAGGGTAGATAAAGCTGTCTTAGTTGCTCTTCAGTCTGAATGGAAGATTACTTATACAGTAATTATTTGCATCAGCATATTAGACTTGTAAAAATATGTGGAATGAAAACTCCACAAATTAACTTCATATTATCAAACCCATCATTAGAGAGTGGCATCCCTTACATAGAACAGCTCGAAAAGATGAGGTGGTGTTGTGCTAATTGTATATAGGACTTGTGCACCTGTTTACGCATACCTCCTGAAGGGTGAACCTAGACCATAGTGCATACCTCGAATAGAGTGCATACCCTGTTTGTTCCCACTGACAATGCAGCACATTCTTGTTGAGTGTATCAACTCCACCTTGTGAGACAGAATCTTTTCTAACTCAGTTAAGGAAGTTTATGATAATGTGCCATTACAGAAAATGTTGGACATTTTGAAGGAATGTGGTTTAAGGAACAAATTATGACCCTATCTTTTAAGGATTTTGTACTTTTTACCTTTATCTTTTATTTTGATATACCTTTTACAGAATTTAAGCATGTTTGCCTGGTATCTTCTGTCATGAAGTACTTCATGTTTACGTTATTTGGAAGGGCTTATCTTCCAAAAGATATTTCTGCAATTCTTTATATTTACATTTTTAGAACTTTACCTTTAATCGGCACCATACAGCCATTATTGTACTGATGTGCCATTAAGCCCAAAAAATATATACATGCATATAATTTAAGATACACGAGAAGCTATTAAATAGAGAGAGGGTGTTTCATATACATATAATATAAGATACACGAGAAGCTATTAAATAGAGAGAGTGCGTTTAATATACATATAATATAAGATACACGAGAAGCTATTAAATAGAGAGAGGGCGTTTAATATACATATAATATAAGATACAAGAGAAGCTATTAAATAGAGAGAGGGCATTTAATATACATATAATATAAGATACACGAGAAGCTATTAAATAGAGAGAGGGCGTTTAATATACATATAATATAAGATACAAGAGAAGCTATTAAATAGAGAGAGGGCATTTAATATACATATAATATAAGATACACGAGAAGCTATTAAATAGAGAGAGGGCATTTAATATACATATAATATAAGATACATGAGAAGCTATTAAATAGAGAGAGGGCATTTAATATACATATAATATAAGATACATGAGAAGCTATTAAATAGAGAGAGGGCATTTAATATACATGTCAACAAAGCATATAATTCTAATTGTTTGGTTTACAGAAAGTTTCAGAGAGTGTTTGTAGAACATACAAAGGCCTTTGCCATTGTTTACATTTCTCATCACTACCTTCGTGAGGAGAACAAGAATGAGAATGTTATGAAAATTCCATATGAACTGATTGTTTGAGCAATCATCATGATGTGACAAAATAATGAGTGTTTCGTTTAATGTAGTTGAGTATTTGACTTTTTTACCCATAAAATACTTTTTTTCAGGTTGCAGAGCTTGTCCTGTTTGTTTGCTCTCATGCAGCTGATCAGATGACAGGTTCAGTTTTGACTATGGATGGAGGATGGTCTGCAAGATGAACATTTCTGCGATCCTTACTGTTCTCTCTTGACATAGTCAGTGTGAATTTGCTGTATTCCAGTAAATTCATACAAATATATGGATACATCTTTAGGAACTATTTGGACAAGTTCACAGAAAAATTGTTTTGACAGCATCTATCTCCATTTACTGTATTCCTGCTGAGTATATATCAAAATTATGTATATATGTCATCTGGAATGATTTTGATTGGTTGGATAAAAATAATTTTGATTGGTTGGATAAAAATTATTTTGATTGGTTGGATAAAATAGGTTTTCCCTTGTTAGTATATATGTGTAGTTACTATAATTTCTAGCAAATTCAAACAAACATTATATTTTGATAGATACATATTGATTTATTTTGATTGTTGAGATGAATTTACAGTTTCTTATTAAAAAAAAAAGAAAACATTTGTGTATATTTACTCTATTCCTGGTGAATTCATACCAGTGTTACATTTCAAAGATATATCTTGTCTAATTAATTGGATGCATTAGACGAGTCGCTCAGTAATAGTTTATTTTTGTGACAACATATGTTTTTTAAAACTATTTTCAAGGCAAATTAATCCAGATCAAATTTTATCGATATATCTGATAAATTGGCATGTGTGGTAATAGTGTGGCATGTGTGGTATTAGTGTCAGTGTGTGGTATTAGTGTGGCATGTGTGGTATTAGTGTCAGTGTGTGGTATTAGTGTGGCATGTGTGGTATTAGTGTCAGTGTGTGGTATTAGTGTCAGTGTGTAACTGAAGAGTTGGGTATGATTTTATCAAAAGCATACCTCAGACTCGTGTATTTTTGGTCGTACTTCCCTTGGCAATGTAATGTATCTGTAACTGAATTCTACTTATACATGTCTCGAAATCTGAAGTATATATTGGCTTGGACCCTTGAGCTCTGCCATAGCCTTCATTGGGTAAAGATGCCTAGCGTGCCTTTTTGTTTATAAAATACATTTATTGAGCACTGTCCTTCAAGATAATGCAACAGAACATTACAATCAATAATCCCATAATTTCAATTTTTCATTAAATGTTTTTTTTATGTACATTTGTTCTGTCAAGTATTTTGTCATATATATTGCTTGATATATATATATTTGAAATGTCAATAAATATTCTTGTTTTATAAATGTTCCTGGTACATTATAATTTTTGTGTGGTAAATTTGTTATAATTTAATGCATTTTGAACCCATATATGTATGTTGTTTTTGGTGGGTACGCATGGTAATTTAATGCATTTTGAACCCATATATGTATGTTGTTTTTGGTGGGTACGCATGGCTATAAAATAGGTTCAGGGAGCCACATAGATTTAGAGTGTTTAAAATCTCGTAGCAGTCTCTTTATAACCATATCACATAGATTTAGAGTGTTTAAAATCTCGTAGCAGTCTCTTTATAACCATATCACATAGATTTAGAGTGTTTCAAATCTCGTAGCAGTCTCTTTATAACCATATCACATAGATTTAGAGTGTTTAAAATCTCGTAGCAGTCTCTTTATAACCATATCACATAGATTTAGAGTGTTTAAAATCTCGTAGCAGTCTCTTTATAACCATATCACAAGGGTTTAGAGTGTTTAAAATCTCGTAGCAGTCTCTTTATAACCATATCACATAGATTTAGAGTGTTTAAAATCTCGTAGCAGTCTCTTTATAACCATATCACAAGGGTTTAGAGTGTTTAAAATCTCGTAGCAGTCTCTTTATAACCATATCACATAGATTTAGAGTGTTTAAAATCTCGTAGCAGTCTCTTTATAACCATATCACATAGATTTAGAGTGTTTCAAATCTCGTAGCAGTCTCTTTATAACCATATCACAAGGGTTTAGAGTGTTTAAAATCTCGTAGCAGTCTCTTTATAACCATATCACATAGATTTAGAGTGTTTAAAATCTCGTAGCAGTCTCTTTATAACCATATCACAAGGGTTTAGAGTGTTTAAAATCTCGTAGCAGTCTCTTTATAACCATATCACATAGATTTAGAGTGTTTAAAATCTCGTAGCAGTCTCTTTATAACCATATCACATAGATTTAGAGTGTTTCAAATCTCGTAGCAGTCTCTTTATAACCATATCACATAGATTTAGAGTGTTTAAAATCTCGTAGCAGTCTCTTTATAACCATATCACATAGATTTAGAGTGTTTAAAATCTCGTAGCAGTCTCTTTATAACCATATCACATAGATTTAGAGTGTTTAAAATCTCGTAGCAGTCTCTTTATAACCATATCACAAGGGTTTATAAGTAGTGATATTTGACCACAAATTAATAAAAATTATTTTTTCTATCACTCCTATGTGATAAAACTTTATTTTAGATTCCGACAATATGAATGACATTATTTTGCAAGGCATAGACCCTCATAAAAAAATACTAACAGCATGAGAAAGTCACTAGAGCATTAACCCATGGATAAGAGTTATAAAAATGAAATCCAATGAGGTGGTCTTGATGATACATTGATGTATCTTTATGATATGGGAACTATAAGATTGCATTCTGCTGATTTTTTTTTCATTGAGTGTTCCTTTTGCAGATTAAACAGAGAGGAGGAATGGAACCCAAATAAACCCCATTTTTAAAAATAAAATCTTTGAAAACAAAATCTAGACTGTAGACGACATTTGGCTGGACATTGAACATCCTAATGGGTACAATTTACAATCTTATGATTTTCTATGACATCCTTATGAAATAACCCAAAGAAAACAGCATAAAACAAATGGAAAATCTGAAGAAAACATTGATATTCAACTTCTTGTATGAATAAGGAATATATAAACAGTAATTTAACACAGAGCAAATTTAGATTCATTGCTATGAAAGAAGATACACAGCACATGCAAACAAAATTAAGAGTGACAATATTAAACACCTTGACATAGTCATGAAAAGTGATTTTCTATGGATTAAAATGATTTAATAGATCCAAAGCTTTCTACTTGACTTAAAATTGGGAGAAGATATTGCTTTTGGAAGTAATAGATTGACACATAAACATAAATCACATGTACAACAGAGAGTAAACTTTTAAAGTTTGGAAACAGCATGTACCCAGAATCCATTTTGCAATCTGAAAAATATGGAAATGATTCATAACATATGCAGAACTGAAATATATGGAAATGATTCATAACATATATGCAGAACTGAAAAATATGGAAATGATTCATAACATGTATGCAGAACTGACAAATATGGAAATGATTCATAACATGTATGCAGAACTGACAAATATGGAAATGATTCATAACATGTATGCAGAACTGAAAAATATGGAAATGATTCATAACATGTATGCAGAACTGAAAAATATTGAAATGATTCATAACATGTATGCAGAACTGAAAAATATTGAAATGATTCATAACATATATGCAGAACTGAAAAATATTGAAATGATTCATAACATATATGCAGAACTGAAAAATATCGAAATGATTCATAGCATGTATGCAGAACTGAAAAATATTGAAATGATTCATAACATATATGCAGAACTGAAAAATATCGAAATGATTCATAGCATGTATGCAGAACTGAACAAAAAAACAAATTGATATTATTGATAAGACTACCCTATCATTGCCTGTCTTAAAACAAAAGTTAGTTGCATCT
The DNA here is from genome assembly GCA_029931535.1 of Margaritifera margaritifera. Lineage (NCBI taxonomy): Eukaryota > Metazoa > Mollusca > Bivalvia > Unionida > Margaritiferidae > Margaritifera > Margaritifera margaritifera. The sequence continues at coordinate 793,436 of JAQPZY010001507.1, read as the reverse complement.
CGCCCTTAAGTCAAAATAAGACTACCCTATCATTGCCTATCTTTAAACAAAAGCTAGTTGCATCTCACCTTTAAGTCGAAATAAGACTATATCATTGCCTGTTTTAAAACAAAAGCTAGTTGCATCTCACCCTTAAGTCGAAATAAGATTACCCTATCATTTTCTGTCTTAAAACAAAAGCTAGTCGCATCTCACCCCTAGAATTGTAAGATTTTGCATAGCAATGGTTGTGACTTTTTTTTTACTTTTCATTAAACTTTGGATAGAATCTTTTGTGTCAAACAAAAGACTGACAGAGGGAAAGAAAAATATTCTGTTCAAGTTTGAAAAGAGCAAAACAAAATGCATCATACATGGAGTGTCTGTGCTTGTTAAGAATAAAAGCTTTTAACCTGTTGGATCTCTCTCATGGTGAGCAGCAGCGGCAACTGTTACTGAAATCTAGAGTGGCAATATGTACATTTGTAACAAACTGAAGAACCAAATCTGCCCCATAAAGCATTCGCATTGCAACACACTTTCTGCCACAATGACAATAGGTACACTTTAATTGAGAGAATTAAATCTAGAAGGGCAAATTCGAAAAAACATATTACAAAGTCTAAACCCCACTTGGGTCAATACAGAATTTACAATGGATATGGTTTTTGAAAATACTTTGTGGATTATAAAAGTAAGCTAATACCTGCCCTTAAGTGTGTTTGTTCTTCTATCCATCCTGTGGAATCTCTATAGAAGGCTATATTTGTGCATGTCTGTATGAACTCATATTCTTTTCTTTTCTTACACTCCATGTATGATAGTGTATAAGTATGTTTATGTGTGTGTATATTCCTACTATATTTTCTTCTTTCACTCCATCCATGATAGTGTATAAGTATGTTTGTCTATGTGTGTGTATATTTCTACTCTATTTTCTTCTTTCACTCCATGTATGATAGTGTATAAGTATGTTTGTCTATGTGTGTGTATATTTCTACTCTATTTTCTTCTTTCACTCCATGTATGATAGTGTATAAGTATGTTTGTCTATGTGTGTGTATATTTCTACTCTTTTCTTCTTTCACTCCATGCATGAGTGTATAAGTATGTTTGTCTATGTGTGTGTATATTTCTACTCTATTTTCTTCTTTTGCTCCATGTATGATAGTGTATAAGTATGTTTGTCTATGTGTGTGTATATTTCTACTCTATTTTCTTCTTTCACTCCATGCATGATAGTGTATAAGTATGTTTGTCTATGTGTGTGTATATTTCTACTCTATTTTCTTCTTTCACTCCATGTATGATAGTGTATAAGTATGTCTATGTGTGTATATTCCTACTCTACTTTCTTCTTTCACTCCATATATGATAGTGTATAAGTATGTCTATGTGTGTATATTCCTACACTACTTTCTTCTTTCACTCCATGTATGATAGTGTATAAGTATGTTTGTCTATGTGTGTGTATATTCCTACTCTACTTTCTTCTTTCACTCCATGCATGATAGTGTATGAGTATGTTTGTCTATGTGTGTGTATATTCCTACTCTACTTTCTTCTTTTCACTCCATGCATGATAGTGTATAAGTATGTTTGTCTATGTGTGTGTATATTCCTACTCTACTTTCTTCTTTCACTCCATGCATGATAGTGTATAAGTATGTTTGTCTGTGTGTGTATATTCCTACTCTACTTTCTTCTTTCACTCCATGCATGATAGTGTATAAGTATGTTTGTCTGTGTGTGTATATTCCTACTCTACTTTCTTCTTTCACTCCATGCATGATAGTGTATAAGTATGTTTGTCTGTGTGTGTATATTCCTACTCTACTTTCTTCTTTCACTCCATGTATGATAGTGTATAAGTATGTTTGTCTATGTGTGTGTATATTCCTACTCTACTTTCTTCTTTCACTCCATGTATGATAGTGTATAAGTATGTTTGTCTATGTGTGTGTATATTCCTACTCTACTTTCTTCTTTCACTCCATGCATGATAGTGTATAAGTATGTTTGTCTATGTGTGTGTATATTCCTACTCTACTTTTTTCTTTCACTCCATGCATGATAGTGTATAAGTATGTTTGTCTGTGTGTGTATATTTCTACTCTATTTTCTTCTTTCACTCCATGCATGATAGTGTATAAGTATGTTTGTCTATGTGTGTGTATATTTCTACTCTATTTTCTTCTTTCACTCAATGCATGATACTGTATAAGTATGTTTGTCTGTGTGTGTATATTTCTACTCTATTTTCTTCTTTCACTCCATGTATGATAGTGTATAAGTATGTCTGTGTGTGTGTATATTCCTACTATATTTTCTTCTTTCACTCCATGCATGATAGTGTATAAGTATGTTTGTGTGTGTATATTCCTACTATATTTTCTTCTCTCACTCCATGTATGATAGTGTATAAGTATGTCTATGTGTGTGTATATTCCGACTCTATTTTCTTCTTTCACTCCATGCATGATAGTGTATAAGTATTTCTATGTGTGTGTATATTCCTACTATATTTTCTTCTTTCACTCCATGTATGATAGTGTATAAGTATGTCTATGTGTGTATATTCCTACTCTATTTTCTTCTTTCACTCCATGTATGATAGTGTAATAATATGTTTGTCCATGTGTGTGTATATTCATGCTCTTTTTTTCTCTCCTTGTACGCTTGAACAGAAAATGTCGCAACCTAACAGTAAACCTTTTTATCTTCACGGCAAAGTCTGACCTCGTTTGATAATGCTGCAAATTTAACTCTTGACACTCTTTATAGGTCACAGTTCATTCATCGTAGAAAAGAAAGAAAAAATATGTAACAAAATCAACTGACGTTGGATAAGGTCAGTCAAGTGTACTAAATCCAGGGTGACAAAATGTAAATTTGTAACAAACTAAGGAACTAAATCTACCTCATAAAGCAATGGCATTGCAACACATTTTCTGCTGTTAAATATGATGTTTGTATACTTAACCTTTGTCTGTGATTGTAAGTTGTATGGTTATTTGAAAATGCATACTTAACTTTTGTCCATGCTTGTAAGTTGTGACATGTGTCAGGTAAGCCAGTATTTTCATAGGCATTTTGCAATTAGACTTTTGTGACATATTTCATTTAGGCCAGTATTTTTCCATTAGAATTACTCATATTCTGATGTGACATAGGTCATGTAGGCATGTGTATTTATATACAGATTTTGGTAAACAAATTCATTCTTGTTCTTGAATTCCAGTTCTAAAGATTAGTCTGTGAGGAATCTATTTGAGTAATTACAGTTGTGTTGTTGAAATTAGATATAATTTGAGAGGAATTATTTATTTAAAATATTAATTGGAATTACTAATGTGCTCATTGACTTTTGGATTAATACATCACATGATTTTGAGATTTATGTGAACTCATTCAAATACATTCTGGATTACATCTTTGTGGTATATCAGGACATTCAAGGCTATTGGAATTCATTCTGAACATTCTGTTATTTTGGACTTGTGATTAGGACATTTAGGATTATTTGGAATTTAACTCACAAATTGTAACTGTCTTTTGACTTTTCACTTTAGTTGCCTGGAAATAAATTGCTTGTTGATTTTACTTGATTTTGTTGGTTTCACTTTCTTTCTCATATTTTAAGACCTAGAGTCGTAACACTGCCACAGTATTTATCAAGTGGCAATAGCTAGCCTTTTAGTGAAGTGATTATATCTAGGATGGCAAAATAAAAATAAGAAAAACAACACAAAAATAGTATTACTTGGAACCATACATGATTTACAACAGATATGTTTTAACACACATTTTGGATTGTAAAAATAAGCCAATACTTATTCTTAAATGTGTGTTTGTTCTTCTCTACATCCTGTTGAATGTCTATAGAAGGCTATATTTGTGCCTGTGTGTAAGAACTCCTACTCTATTTTCTTCTTTCACTCCATGTATAATAGTGTATAAGTATGTTTGTCTATGTGTGTGTATATTTCTACTCTATTTTCTTCTTTCACTCCATGTATGATAGTGTATAAGTATGTTTGTCTGTGTGTGTATATTTCTACTCTATTTTCTTCTTTCACTCCATGTATGATAGTGTATAAGTATGTTTGTCTATGTGTGTGCATATTCCTACTCTACTTTCTTCTTTCACTCCATGCATGATAGTGTATAAGTATGTTTGTCTATGTGTGTGTATATTTCTACTCTATTTTCTTCTTTCACTCCATGTATAATAGTGTATAAGTATGTTTGTCTATGTGTCTGTATATTCCTACTCTATTTTCTTCTTTCACTCCATGTATAATAGTGTATAAGTATGTTTGTCTATGAGTGTTTATATTCCTACTATATTTTCTTCTTTCACTCCATGTATGATACTGTATAAGTATGTTTGTCTATGTGTGTGTAAATGCCTACTCCTTTTTCTTTCCTTGCACACTTGAACAGAAAATGGCACAACCTTACAGTAAACCCATAACTTCATGCCATATTCTGACATAGTTTGACAATGTGGCAAAACCTTACAGTAAACCCATAACTTCATGACATATTCTGACATAGTTTGACAATGTGGCACAACCTTACAGTAAACCCATAGCTTCATGCCATACTCTGACATAGTTTGACAATGTTACAAATTTAACTCTGGCCTCTCTTCACAGGTCACATTTCATTCATCGTGCTATAAAATAAATAAGTAAATAAATAAATAATAATAATACAAAAACATTTGTATCAAATTGAAATGACACTGGATAAGGTTAATCAAGTGTACTAAATCCAGGGTGGCAAAATTTAAATTTGTAAGAAAGCAAGGAACCAACTCTGCCTCATAAAGCAATGCAGCGCAACACATTTTCTGCAAGAATGTTTATCAAGCGACAATAGGTGGTCTTTTTGTAAGAGGATTGTGTAATGGGGGCAATTCTTCATGGCACTTATTTTTAGGGCTTTCTTTGGTTCATACACCTCAATAAGCAGTTAATATTATTGATTCAAGGGGGAGGGGTGCTGAATCACGCCAGTAGTTGGAGTTGAGCCTTCAGATAATCCCCACGTATTTCAGCTGTTCTTATATTACAAAGGATATTCGGTGATCAAATTTAGATAATAGAAAAATATGAGGAAAGACAGTAAGGTGTAAAAGTAGAACGAGAGAGAGAGAGAGGATGGCTCATTTCCTTAAAGTGAAGTGGCAGCTTAATGAAAATAAGAGGCAAAGATTTAATTCCAGTAAAAAATAAGGTTTATTTACAGCAAATAATTAGCTAAATAAACAGTTATAATGAATGGTCAGGTTTTGATGGATGGAGACAAAACTTCACTAGGGAAATTAGAAAACTATCATGAAATAATCTGATAAATCCTGGAATAAATGAGACCGCGCTGGATTGGTTGCCATCTTAGACACCACACAATGGCGACAGTACGTGAGAGCAGCACCAACAGCAAAACAGCAATCCCGCTTAACCAGCGCTGGAGCGGTCGAAAAGTATATATATATACATGAAATGGTAACTGCTTCGATGTTCCGAAGGTTCATGCTGGTGTTAAAAGGCCACCATATGCACCAAACGGCCCATCCAACCATGTATAGATACCCCCCCCCTTCCACAAAAGTATTTAAAGTGTGGTTTCTCGTGGGTAAAATTTCCTTCTTTCAGAGCGATCCCCTCTCCGCCCCCCCCCCCCAAAAAAAAACAAAAAAAAAAACAACAACAACAAACAAACAATCAACCACTTACACCTAGGCTATTTAGGGGGGCCCAAAAACTGATCACGTCGTTTTACATGAATAAAATATAGTTCGTGCATGATATTAAAACTATATTTGTTAGCGAACGGATACATTCCACAACTTCGGCCATGTTTAAGTCGTTTTATTATAGTATTAAAAACTTTATTTTCATGTTGCAAATGTGAAATCAATAAATATCACTTCACATCCATACTTAAAAAATATGTTATCTTCATGAAAAAGTTTGTTTATTTTAGTTATGGAGTTCTAGTTTGACCTTATTTTAATTTGTAGAGTTTCAATTCGAGAATAAACTATCCTTCAACAACACTCGATGAGAAACATACAGATTTTGTGTGATAAAAAGCTTATTTGGGATAGAAAGAGAATGAGACAAACACAGATAGATATATAGACAGTTTCATTTAAAAAAAACAACACACCACTCAATTTTTTTTCTTCACGCGCTTGCTGCTAAATATGACACGAGGATCGAGGCCGAAATGACATATATAGCTAAACGTTCAAAACGAAAGTGCATTGTCGGAAACTTATATCTCAAATATACATCAGTTAACTGAAAGTTTAACAGTTTTCATTAGCATACAAGTTTTTCTATCTGTTTCAAAAATTTCCATGAATGTCGTTCAAATAAGAAATAACAAGATTTTCCCAATTGTATCTAAATTTATTCTCTACCTGGTCTAGCCTTGATTGTACGCATAAAACAAGCGTGTTATTAAATGTCTATCATTATTGCATTAAATCTCGATTGCTGTATTAATCTTTGACAATTTCATTCTTGTACCATGGAATGAAATATTCCCAGTATGTGGTCAAACGTACGTTATATGAAGTATTCCCAGCAGGTGGTCAAACGTACGTTATATGAATCAAACTACTTTATGTGCTTAGTATCAGAACAACAACGCACCAGTCATTGTGCCCCTAGCTTTTATCGTAATGAGAGATGAGATATCAGGTTACTTATATTGAAGATTTATGTATTTAGATACTAGAGTGTCGTCTCCACTCGTAAGATATACCTGAGAATAGAAGTTTTATAGTTGAGACAAAAATAGATTTGTGTCTGAGATTACCGAATGCAGAACCAATATCAATAAATGACCTTGACCTCTTTCGTTCAGTAAACACACACGCACACACACACATGCACGTATTCAGGATTAAAGATTTAATTTGGAGCTTCTATCCAGCATTTATTATTATTATTATTATTATTATTATTATTATTATTATTATTATTTGAATTTAATAACACTTTAATAAATATTCTATTTTGGCGGAAGATATATGATCGATAGTAAACCGCAAATCCCCACCCCTACCCCTGGAAATAATCCGCAACGCTATACATGTGGAAAGAAAGAGAGGTAGAAAGATAAAATATATCATCTTAACCCGAAATTAGGCTACCGCGAAAACAGCCTAGTATACAAATATCACAGTACATATTTATAAGTTTATCACCGCGAAAACAGCCTAGTATACATATATCACAGTACGTATTTATAAACAGCCTAGTATACATATATCACAGTACGTATTTATAAGTTTATCACCGCGAAAACAGCCTAGTATACATATATCACAGTACGTATTTATAAACGGCCTAGTATACATACATCACAGTACGTATTTATAAACAGCCTAGTATACATATATCACAGTACGTATTTATAAACAGCCTAGTATACATATATCACAGTACGTATTTATAAACAGCCTAGTATACATATATCACAGTACGTATTTATAAATAGCCTAGTATACATATATCACAGTACGTATTTATAAACAGCCTAGTATACAAATATCACAGTACGTATTTATTTATCACAATCTATGGAAGCACAATATAAAGTAGTCAAAAGAACTTAGTTTTAGAGGAAAATTTAGTGTCGATGTGGTAAAGCACTTGTTTGTTGTGTTTGTGTTCCTGGGTTTCATTCCCTGTGTCGGTATTTGCAAGATTCAGTAGTCTGTCACATTGTATAGATTGTCTCCTCTCTGTACTGAAGTTTTTTCTCCTTAAAGACTACCTGGCACCTTGTATAGATGGTCTCCTCTCTGTACTGAACTTTCTTCTCCTTAAAGACTACCTGGGACCTTGTATAGATGGACTCGTCTCTGTACTGAACTTTCTTCTCCTTAAAGATAACTTACTACAACAATAAGACACTAAAGAGTCTCTGACATACAAAGATAAATAGTGACAAAGGATTTATTATAAATAAATGTTGATACAAGTTGTGTTGTCTTTAAAATAAGCGACATAATTTTGCACTGCGGTTTTTGCATTAATTTATTCATTTTATGGTTTAAATTATTACTGTGATTTCAATTTATTTCTTTGATACAGATTTCGCTCCATTTCATGGTTGCAAAAAATCCATAAACGAAACAAGCAAACAAGACAGGTATGATCTATACGAAAATAAGGATACTTCTTCCCACAGTGGCATTTTCACGTACATTTATAACGTGGGTATACCGTGGGTAAAGAAGGCATTTTCTGGTAAAGCAAAGAACTGTTTGTCACATAAAAATAATTGAACATGCAATAGTTGCTGCAAAACAAGCATTTACTGACCCCCTCCCCTCCTCCCCCCCCCCCCCCACGGAAGTAATTTTTTTGGCGAAACTAAGAACTGTTTGTCCCACGAAATTTAATGAATCTGCCATCTGCCACGATTGGTACAACCCGAGATGTAGTGACCAAACAAACAATATATATATATATATATATATATATATATATATATATATATATATATATATATATATATATATATATATATATATATATATATATATATATGAAAAGGAATGATTTACAAAGAAAAAGGACACTTCCTCTCACAGTGGTATACTCAAGAATAAAGTGTGGGATGAAGTTATTTTTCTGGCAAAATGAAAAACTGTGAATTTACAGTAGTCTGTATCATAATAGGTAAGAAGGAGTTGAATATCAAAATTTGAACTATATTATATTGGTTTGTGTTAAGCGTACATTACCACATTTTGAACAATTATGTATCAATCAGAACTAGGTTTCTTCACTATCTTAGAACGAATAATCTTACTTTTGACAATACATGTCAATGATTTCGTCCTTGGCTATTTCTATAGCTATTTATGTAACTAGCTGCAACAATTTATCACAAACGCGCAGGCAGATATTACTTTCGATAAAATATATTTTCTAGCATGTCTAGGGTAAATGCAATAATGTTCAATTTATATTTAGTAAGAATGTAAGAAAATAAAGAAAGAATAAGTGAATAAGTAAGTAAACATTTAAGTAAGATGTACTAATTATGCATGTATGTATGTATGTATGTATGTATGTATGTATGTATGTATGTATGTATGTATGTATGTATGTATGTATGTATGTCACAATCCATATATTAATCTTTTTATCAATCATGCTTTCTTTTTAATTTTCTTTCTTACCTTCGTAGTAGATAGTAATTGCGAGCTTTGGCGCACATGTAAATGAAAAAAAAGTATGATCTAGCACAAGAAACAAAATTGAAAAATGACCCAAAGATAAATTCAAAATTAAAAAATGACCCAAAGATAAATTCAAAATTTAAGAACCTGCACTTTCTATTTACTCTGTATCATCGTATGTTATAATGATACGAACATATTTATTTTCTGGCGCACAGGTAAATTTTAAAATAGTGCGTTACCATCTAGTATAGGGTTACAAGAAAATGTCTAGCACAGTCAATATTACGCATGCGCAATATATAAAACAACGGCGACAAAGTTAACAACTGCACTATAGTTAACAACTGAGCTTGTGATGTTCTCGCCAACGACGTGCACCGAAGGTGCAATGAGGTCGCCCCCAAAGTGGCGACTCTTGCCGCAGAGCGGCAAAATAGAAAATGTTTTTTACTCTTGCACTGTTGGTGAGCTAGCACAACGAAAGGCGTTGTCCCTCTGGGACAAGCCTTGTCTCTCCGCGACAATGCAACATAATGTCATACTATGTATGTTTGTCTGTATGTATACGTTTCTCCTCTACCTATGTATCTATATCTTCCTTCATTCATTCTTCTTTACTTTCTGAAATTAAGTCATTGTAGAACCAACAAAAACAAATGTGTCATACGGATTTTTGTTAACTACAGAGAATGCAAATTCCGATGCAAGAACAGTTGACTCACATACCAGAGAGACTGATTTGGGCTGTGTGCGTCAAAGTGACATTGGCCCAATTATAGTGAAACCTGTATATAAATGACACTCAAGAGACAAGACAAAGCTGCCTCTATAGGCAGTTGTCTTTTATATACAGGGCCAGTAGACTTGGTACTTTACAGCTCGTTCATTTAGGACTCTGAGTGTTGCATAACATGCAAAAAAGTATAAGTTCTTAATAGGATTTCTTCTGAGCAAATATTAAGAATGAAAATCCAGCACTTAAAATGTCAACATTCAGTAGTAGTGAAACTAAACAATCGTTCATTGGTATGCAAGGACTTTAACTGAGAACACCATTAACATTATACTAAATTTGAGCCATATTTACTCACTTTTAAACCGTTCAATTTACAAAATATTCCATTTGTTGTATCAGTAGGGTGCCCATCACCGTAACTTAGCCCTTCTAGATCTGATTGAAGCAAGATCATATAGGTTATGAATTCAATGCTAGGGGAACTTATGATGTTATCAGACCTTGTGGAAAATGGCCATTGTCCACTGTGTCGCTAACTGTCAAAACAAGATGGGCTTCGCTAATCTGTGTGGATTTGATAGCGCCTACGGCGAGATGCATACCAGCAAACCCGCACATGTGTTAGGTCACGATGTCTGCTATACACAACTTTGTTGACCAAAAAAAGACAAAACAAAAAAATCACTGTCCGCCGTCAGCTTTGGACAGGTGCTCCACTATAAGAAGGGTTTTCCTTGGGGATCCTCAAAAGTGTCCGTTATTAACGGGTATCCGCTATATGGACGTGTCCGCTGAGGCAGGTTACAGTGTGTACATTCAAGATAATGATAAATGAGAAACGATGTCTTTTTTGGAAAGAACCACTGACAAAGCCCTCTTGTAAAGACAAAAATGTTCCCATGTAGTTATCCTTTAGTCAGGTCTTTTCAGGATAAAAAGAACAATGCATTGGATCCCAATAGTGTCAGTTTAAATTGTAGAAGAATCATGCACTTCATTGTCTATGTTTATTTAAGGAAAAGACTGGATATGTGATATAAGGAGATTGTATTATCTGCGTCAAATATTAACGTAGTAATTAACCAGAGGGTTGAGGTAGAGATTATTGGTTTTCTGGTTTGATCAGCTTTGGTTTAACCCTTTGATTGCAGATACGATATCTATGCAAGCGCTCCATATTTTGTGTTTGTTTTCAGTACAGTACTGAAGTAAGCTCTAAAAAGTTTCATCTAAATTATCAAATTATTTCTAGTTTGAAAATAGCGAGCACTTTTTTGCCTTGATAAGAATTTAAACATGGAAACATCTGAAGTGAGACAGCTGAGATACAAAACCTGCATGATTTGGTGAATTTTGAAAGGGTTACACTTTCTCTTGGGGATGCAAGTACTTAACTCGACGAGATTACGGGACGACATCCATAAACATGAGGTCACATCGTTCATATATGTTTGACAATAAAGATGTAGAAAGCAGAGATTCATCCTCGGTGACACAAAACGAATCCATTATCATTTTGATCTGCAAGCATATTATATGATTCACCTATGAAACAATAACAATCAGAATAAAATCGTTCTTTTCCACTAAACAAAACTGTTTTTAGTCAAAAATAAAATAGTCTAATATATTATTTTCTTATGCTGTATATTTTTTAAATTTTATTCATTTTATAAACGGATTTATATGCTTCATTGCAATGCCGAGTCAAGAATACTTATCAATAATTTAATAATTTACTTCACGATCTGACCGGAAATATATTTTCATTTTGACATTTTTTGTAAAAAAAATTTGGCACATCAGCACATGCATATTATATCGTGCCGAGGCAATGGGAGCAAAGTATCTTGCCCAAGACAGCAGAACCTGCCTGGTGTGGGTTGGTATCGTGCCCTATAATTAAAAGTCAAACACGTAAAAAAAACTGTAAACTGAACTACCGAGAGAGAGAGAGAGAGAGAGAGAGAGAGAGAGAGAGAGAGAGAGAGAGCATTATATTATATGATATATTTCGTACGTTTTGGATATACTCTTTCTCTCTCTCTCTCTCTTGTGTAGATAAAAACGGAATAAGAGAGAGAGAGAAGGAGAAGGAGATTTGCATTAGTGATTTTAATACTATCTCGTACATTTTAAGCATAAGCTCTGTGCGTGTGTATGTGTGTATGGGGAACTCAATAACAACAAGTAAAGGTTCTGATTTAAATGTATGGAAAGATTTTTTTTTTTATTTCCAGAACTTTAAACTGAGACGGTTTGTGCTTGAGAGAGAGAGAGAGATAGAGAGAGAATGTGTGTGTGTGTGTGTTTTTACACATCAACATTGTGAGGTCTGACCGTGTGACTTGTGTACATACCAACGTTGAGATGACCGTAGTAAATGGGTGTATATCCTCTCATTTATAAAGTAATTATCGTAAAATCTTAGAAAAATAAGAAATGCATAACGTCAGATATAATCCTAATGTTGATATGTAAACATCAGGTTTTCCTTGTAATGTCGGTTATGTATACACAAGTTAATCAATAAGACCTCAAAGTTGATGTGTAAATAAGTCACGTGATAGGACCTCTCAATGTTGATGGGTACTTATGTCATCCAAGACCTTTTGATGCTTTTGCGTCAGCAAGCTAGATTTTATATAATTGCGCAAAGGATAAAAAAAATCAGTGCTATTGAGATATATCTTTTGATAAAGCATGTATGATTTCATTTTAAGACGGTTTGAAAACATATGATGATTTCTGTTTTTGAACTTTTAACTATTAGGTTAATGATCAAAGGGAACTTAAGTAATAAAACATGTGATTTCCCTAATATTTGCCCAGAAATTACAATAATGTCTACAAAATCAGCATCTCAAAGATATATACTATTTTTGGGGTATCAAATACCTTTTAAAAACAAGCGTGAAGTTACGTTTTTGAACATCGTAAGTTCATATTTTAATATTGCATATAGTGTTTAAAATAAGTTCAGAAATCCTCATAAATGTTTCAGAACTGTATTGACCTATGTAACGTCGACTGAAATAATTTAGGTGTAAACTATTGGGAGTTGTGTAACATGAGAAGACAAATTTACCAAGTATGGCGTTTAATGTGCCTAACCATGTTCAACGAAGTTACGTAATATTTTCTATTTATGTAAACATAAGAGCTAGGGTTCTTTTGACATTTCGCTACATAGCTTGTATTCAAATTTTACCTTTCTCCATGCATTATCAAGTTTTGATCAAAATATGCAATTACTAGCTGCACCAAATTAAAGGTCTTATTTATAATTGAATCTGAACATAGTCTAGCATGCTAGTAATCGGAAAGAAATGCGACATTTAGTTTTTTTATAATACAATAATTTATTTAAGTAGTAACATCAGTAAAATAAATAATGAAACAGAGAATCTGTATATTAACAATTAAATATGTGTACTGTATATAAGGACCATCTTCATATAAGGGCAAAGGTCTTTAGGCCTCATTTATACATAAATCAAAACATGTACATAAAGACAACCAACTTGTAAAGACAACTTTCAGATTGTCTTCAGAGTAGTCTTTGCAGAGAGGTTTGACTATACCTAGTTAAAGATCTATATTTTGCTATGGATGTTCAATAATTAAATCTGATTTCTTTTGAGAAAATCGATATAATATGATTTACAAACAAAATCTCGATTGCTTGGTCGACCTTGACAACTCCACGTTATAGACTGGCGGTCTGCCAGTAAATTCAAGTTAACCAATGTATCACTGGGACCGCCAAGATTTGATTCGGTAGATGGCTTGAGTCATCTTCGCGTATACCATCTGTTCCTTAGACATCTCTTGTATAGTCCTGACTGCTGAGAACAGCGATTGCCAATTTCCATGTGATTTAAGACTTCCAATGTTTAGTTGTCCCCAAATAGTCAATGTGGAGTGCCAAACATTGTAGGAAATATTTCACATGAATACATTAATTGAGCACGCACAATGAATATTGAATATCAATCAAAAACAGTAAAATAGATTGAATATTAATGACAGTTATTTCATATAGATACCGGGCTACAAAAAATAAATGGAAATCATTGAATACAAACTGAATATTTATTTCATATTACTGATTTTCTTTTCTTCCTTTTTGAAGAGAGACAATTCTCGGTTTCTACTATCAAGGGTCAATATTTTTTAGTTTTCCTTAATACTTTGTTTTCCATTATTAATTAACATTAGAGCCATTTGAGATTAATCGATGTAACTTGGTATATTTCTTGTCTACAATATTGGGGTCCTAACTTCAAAGTCAAGACCACATGCCAATAATTTAAGTTTCTGTCAGTAACATTTTCCCTTTCAATCCATACATTATGAGCTATTTAAGAAAAATGAATAGAATAACTCAAGGGAAAGACTACATCGGAAAACCATCACGCGGGTTTGAACTTATAAACTGCGTACAATCGCTATTCAAATTAATAAGTAACTGTAAATTATTATGAAACATGCACTGAATCGGCAAGTGCGATTCTTTTTAAGTACAGCTGACGTCATCAAACATGCTAAAACAGGCCTGATGGTCATTTTCTATTGTTTGTTATTAAGATATCAACAAAATTTTATTTTGCACAGATAAGGCTCATGATAATTAATGGAAGGTGAAAGAAATAAACCTTCCAGGTCAAGGTCGCATCTCAGTTTTTCCTTGTACTTTCCTTGTAGCACTATAAAATTCAAGGCATTTGAGATTAATTTCAATTTTTCCTAGTACTTTCCTTGTAGTACTATAAAATTCAAGGCATTTGAGATTAATCTCAGTTTTTCCTTGTACTTTCCTTGTAGCACTATAAAATTCAAGGCATTTGAGATTAATCTCAGTTTTTCATTGTACTTTCCTTGTAGCACTATAAAATTCAAGGCATTTGAGATTAATCTCAGTTTTTCATTGTACTTTCCTTGTAGCACTATAAAATTCAAGTTTTTCCTTGTACTTTCCATGTAGCACTATAAAATTCAAGGCATTCCGATTTTAAGATTTTCCTTGTACTTTCCTTGTAGCACTATAAAATTCAAGGCATTTGAGATTAAGGGTTGAAACTTGATATACTTGTACATCATTAGAAGGTGTGTCACAAATCATATTGGACATCCTATCTTCAAGATCAAGGTCATTCTTAATATTTTATGTTTTCCATAACATTTTCAATACCAGTTATAACATCAGAGCTTATATTCAAGGTCATGGGTCAATAGTTGAAGTTTTCCATCATACTTTCCTTTGTTCTCTAAAACCTATAGCCATTTGAGACTAAGAGATGAAACTGAATATTTTTTCATCATCATTAGCAGATGTATTGCATACCACATTGGGGGTGGGTGTCCTGTATTCAATGTCAAGTGTAAATATTCTTTAGTTTTCCATCAGAATTTGCTTCCATTATTATTTAACATTAGAGTTATTTGAGATTAATCGATGTAACTTGGTATATTTGTCGTGTACCACATTGGGGTCATAACTTCAAAGTCAAGACAACATACCAATAATATAAGTTTCAGTCAGTAAAACTTTCCCTTCCAATCCATATATTATGAGCTGCTTAAGAAAAATGAATGCAATTTGGTATAGTTTTATACTGTCACTAGATGTGCTGCATTCAATATTTATTGTCCCGTCTTCAATGTCAGGGTCATATGTACATTTTTTGTGGTTGCTTGTGTTTCTTATTTATATCTCAAAAGTTATTTGAGGTTCTGGGATGAACCATGGTACACTTCTGTTTCTATATTTAATGACATCTCATGTATCACAGCAGGCGTCAGTAAATCATACACATGCAGACCTCAGTAAATCATATACATGCAGACCTGACGGAAGTCATATCATGGGCAGACATTTACTAAATTATACACATGCAGACCTCAGTAAATCATACACATGCAGACCTGACGGAAGTCATATCACATGCAGACCTCAGTAAATCACATTTCAGACCTCACAATCTTGCACACTGTCCTCGTATATACGTAAAATTTCTTTTGATACCTGCCGAGTTTGCTATTAAGATCGCAAAACAAAAAAAAAAAATTAAAAAAATGCACAGATAAAGTACATGATAATTAAGGGAAGGTGATAGAAATTAACCTTATATTCCATCTCCTAAGTGTGGTCCTCATGTATTAGTGAAATTTTATGGTCCTCTTATTACGGCTTCTGCCTGCCTCTGTGTGTGTGTGTGTGTGTGTGTATGTGTGTGTGTGTGTGTGTGTTACAGCACAACCGCCATTACGCTAACAGTTCATTGTCACCGGGTAGTCATTATGGCGACGTAGTATTAGGTTTACAAAATTTGTGTCACCCTAATGTTTGCTATTATTCTGTACATTACCTTGCTGACTGACTGACATACATAATTTGATCCAAGTATTATAATACGACTGATAACTAGTATTTACAAATACTGATGCAAGATATGCATGTGTTTATTAAATAGTGTTATGCAAAAAGTTGCAACATGTGTTAAGGTTATGTTTACCCCACCGTCAGTGAATAACCATTAAGGTGACATTGTCAAAAATGCTTTTAATTTTTCCAAAATTAATTAATACTTTCAGGAAACACATTTAATTGATTTAAAATAAAAAGGCACACTTTTTATAGGTTTTCTCTCAGATCAAATTCGTTGTCAACACAGAACCGACGCAACTTTTCGAAACTGAGTAGAAGAAACCTCCCTTTTTTTAAAAACAATATTCAATGTTATCTTAAAGTAGGATTTTCTCAATAATAATTAAACGAAACGAATTTATTACATTGATTGATAAATTAAACATTACAAATAAGACCTTAATGAAGTGTATACCACACTTTGATATATCTATGTGCTAACATATAATACATTTTATAAATGTTTAACACATGACAAACTTGTTTAGTTTATTTTTCTATTTTTAATAACCCATCACACTCTTTTCGTAAATGTTCTATTCGTTTAACACTGTGACCTAGAAAGTATGAAGGACTTTTATGACAGAGAACACCGGTTATGGCATCACGGTACCAATTGTTTTTCCATAGACCTCAATGCTACTGTTTGGTGAAATAAATATAATTTCAATCCTACTTCAGCATGCGTGTCACACACTGTCAAAGAGAATTATGTTAGATTGTCAATTTGACAAGAACCCAACCAGGTACTCCATTGCATTTAAGAGAGATAACTCTGCTGGAACCAAACAGGGGTAAGAGTTATCCAGTCACAACAGAGGCATTTACAATTAAGTGTATCACATTTTTAAAAAATCATAAAAAATACAAAATATGATCTAGATATGAATTAACATAATCTCACATGTTGCCAAGAGATTCAACTTTTTTTGTAAGCCTCACAGAAACTACAAGTCTTACATAATGCACCAATCACAGCTAGTTTTGTTGTTTATTTCTGAAGACAATGTTCCCTACACCTTTTGCTCCGCTCCCTGTGCTTGCGCTATTGGTACCGTTATATCTCATTGTAAGTACTGTTATATAGATTTTATCTTATTTGTTTAAGAAATAACTTTGTCCATGGTGTATTTTATTCAAGAGATCGTTGACATGCAAGAATTGCTCTTGAAATTCGGTGTCTTTTTACCATAAAATAATTATATCCCTAAGTCAGATATTGTAGATAACGGAAATTCATTTTGCGCCTTCGGGGAACATACATAAAGAGCTATAAATTACGGCATTATTTAAAAAAAAAAAAAAAATGAATAAAAAAAATAAAATAAAAAAGCAACATGAAATTGCGAAAAGCAAATTAAGGCTGAGATAGACTATTACTTGTGTGGAGATTAAAACAGCGATGTAGTGACGACAAAATATCAAACAGTAATCTGGTAATGCCGAGAATTTTAAGTCTATGGCAAACCATTTGGGGCCATAAAGTAGAAACTCTTAACGATCTCGACGCTCGAGAAAGCCAATCAGCAGATATTTGTCTCATTTTTAATAGGATGCACAATAACTTATACATGTTGTACAAAAATCAACGGTGATGAATTTGACAGTGCTGATATGCATTACAGTTGTTTATCGTTTTGAGAAAATATAATATTCACATGACAGTCATTGACTCAGTTTTTTAAATAAGTCCCGAAAAGGTTATATAACCTCTTTTTGAAATCTTAAAAATAAACTTTTTTCAATGAAAAAGAAGTAAGGGTCATACTAAGCTATACTGTTTTTATTGTGGCTCATGTCTTGATTTTATTGTGGCTCATGTCTTGATTTTATTGTGGCTCATGTCTTGTTTTTATTGTGGCTCATGTCTTGATTTTATTTTCAGGTTTCCATGAACACAAGCTGCTGGGTCTTGGTCGTGACTCTGCAGTGCATCATCAGGATATAGGAGAATAACCCATGGAACCACCTGTGGCTGTCAAAGGACAGGAGGAAGTGAGTAAAACAAGATTATCCCTAGCTGCACTTCGCTACAGGCTAGAGTGGGGGGTGGGGGTGGCGCCTTTTCTAAAAGCTGCAATTTTCTGGGAATGTGCACTTTTGGAACTAAAGTATTTGTGTGAACCACTGACTTACTGCAGATAATAAAAATCAGATTATAACATACATCCACATGTAATGTGTTGTCTGATTGTTTAAAAAATTGTTAGAAAAGCTTGGATTTTTTTGGGTACAGTTTGACAATGGGGCCCAGGGTTCATGGAGTTCTGAATTTATACCATTAAAATGATTATATTTGGAAATTTAGGGGAACACATCTTAACAGAATAATATTGAAAAATGTATAATAATAATTATTAAATACCCAGCGAGTACTTGAAATATAGGATACCCTACATCAGGCACATCCCATATTCTAAGTGAGTTGCCAATTGGACTTGTTCAAAAAAGTTTTATTTAATTTTCCTGATAAAACCTTGATAAGGCAGACGAAATGCTCTAATTTCATTTTAAAGTTCTTGAAAAACACTGTTAAATTATTCATATTCAGACACCTGCTGGGGCTCCATTTGTAGCTCTCCCCCCACTCCCCAAACACACACACCTTATGAAGATTGTCTGCATAAATTGGATCAAAAGCTATAAACTTTGTGCACCAGGTGAAGAACGTGACTTATGAATGGGGAACAGTAATATTTCTGTTCTCCGTATTTCGTTGGCTACCTATAATTAGCACTGACTTATCTTTCATTAATAATGGGCCGTCTCTTGTTCGTGTGTATAGGTATTGCTTCAATGGTTAAATAACTCGAGCATTACTTATGCAGTTGTTTGACAATTAATCTATGCTATGGGATTAGCCAGGGCTCGAATTTGACACTAGCAAGCTTGCATTTTGCTAGCTACAATTCTAAAATGCTAGTAAATTGCAGAACATTTTTAGTGGAAAAGTTCATATCAAAACCCTGTTAGCAATTTATAAAAGGATCTAGGACAATGCTTTTCAAAGTAAAGAAATAGGTGTTATTACACTGGTTTGTAACCCATTTAGTTAAAAGAGCTAGTAGTCACTCAATCTATTGATATACAGAATGGGTATTTTTTGCAATTGTGATGCATCCACTGACTCACTGTACTGTAACATGACCTAATTATGAAACTTCAAGCTTGAAGCTATTGTTTCAACTGATTTAAATAAAACGATGATCCATGACTCTCTGACTGCCTTTTTTTCAACTTCAGTAAAGCAACATGTGGAGATTTATGCAGCATTCAGAAAATGAAAATACTTCAAGCCAATAATACTCTTTTCTATAGATAATGATGAAATACACAGACATACATTAACCTGAAGGCAAAGTTGAATAAACACAAACAATCATAGATCCCAAGAGCAGAGGTGCAAGCAACAATTATTAAACATTTCACGTGTAAATATGCAGAAATTGTGAAATTGTTGTAAATTGTGTTAGTTGTTAATCCCTCTGTAGCAGAATGTGAATGAGAGTTCAGTCTCATGAACAATATCAACATTATACAGCCAAGAGAAACTGTGTAAACCAGGGCAGACTTAAAATGCTTATAGTCAATAATGAGGGCATTGATAGAGGAATAAACTGTTTTGTTGAGCTGTAACACTTACCTTGATAACCATTGACAGGTCGAGTATTAGCAGTAACCGGTTGCAAAACTTGGTAACTAGTTAACCTCCCTTCCTACCCTATCCCCCCTTGCCTAGCAACACCAAGCATACTTAGTCAGCTGAACAAATGTATGTGCAAATTGAAAATGTTAATAAAATGTCTCACTCCCAGCCTTTTCTTCAAAACAAGTATTAAACATGAATTGAAACATTATAATACTTTGGCCCTCGGTTGCAGCACTATGGTATACATGTATCTAAGATATACAGAATAATATTAATACCATCTTCACTCATCACTGCTCATACTGTATGAAAACACATACACACCTGCACACATTCGCAAACACACAAATCCGTTTTCTTTCTTTGACATTTCAGACGTTTTACAGTTTCTAGTCTAAACCATTTTAACTATAGTGATACAAATGTGATTCTGCCAAGCGGCCTGATTGGTTCTGACGACTGCATGAAATGGAGGAAAATATTTTAAAAAAAAAAAAAAAATTTAAAGGTGGAACGTATACCTATCTTATAGCTCGTGTAAAAGCAAGCGGGAAATATATTTGTGTCAGCAAGTGCAACATGTAAGTTTCACTAGATTTTAAAACGGGAAGCTTTGATTATGCTATAATTCACTCTCAGTACAAGACCTGTTTTCGACTGCGATTAACCAGTTATAGTTCGGTTAATGTATTATGAGTAACCAGTTATGGAATTTACTATTTCAGCTCTACTGTTTTGCTATTGAATACTGGTTGACATCACAACTTGAAAAAAATGCTACTTTTAATTAAAGCAAATCAAATCAGAAATTTAGAAAAGGTAACATATTTTATTTGTTCTTAAGTACACTATTTCAGAGGCGGATAACAACAGAAAAAAGAGTCAATTTAAAGCATTTTTATGTTTAATTTTTTATAAAGCATAGCAGTGTAAATGCTGTATCAGAATAATAGCAAGAGTATGTGGCCCTTTTTGGCAAGTGGAATTTGAGTTAGGGCAAGTGATTTATGTGAGGTTATTCAGTAAATTTCTTACTTATTGGACATTATCAAGCATTTATTAGCTTCTGATGAGCACACGTATGACCCAGTAAGTTTGTTGCTACACGACGTCACAGCAGGTCTATCATATATAATAGTATGTAAAATCAGGTCACAATGTGCTAAGTATTTATGTGTCATACAGTCATGAAAATAATTAAAACAAGAATTATATTTAAACATAAGTGTATTCGCTTGAATTTGGTGAAAATCAATTTAAATATAATTAGCTGTTGCAGGTCTTACAATTATGATTTCTTTCCCACTGATCCACAGGATCAGCATAGTAACATTTTTACTGATCCGGCCTAAATATCCTAGATCGGCTCACTTTCGTATTTCTCTGAATACTCACTGAAGAAAGCGCATAAGATCAAATCCTTTTCTAGGTCATAGTTTAGCCATTCATATTAGTTTTTCCAAGATTTCTGGTACTTTCAGACTTTTTTTTAAATCTTGGTCATATTTTCATCACGCTCTTTCTTCTTATCATACAATTTCCGACATTTTGGTAGCGTATGCACACCTTGCAATAACTTCCACAGATTTCCAGTTGTCACAACACAATGCATTTAATGTTTATCAACAAGAAAATAAAAATAAAACCTGGACATCCAGTATGGTCACCAGAGTGGCCATCTTGAATATATTTTTATTGCTGCTCCTCCTAGATTGATGATCATATTGGAATGTGGTTTTCACCAAAAGACTTCTCATGCAGTTTAATTGGTCCCAAATAAAAATGGTGCTGATCTGACATCTAATATGGCCACCATGTCTACCATCTTGAAGTCTTGTTATCGCTGTTCTTTCAACATGGATCGTTATATACACGTTGGGTTTTCACCAAAAAGACTTATAATGATGTCTGATTGGTCTTAAATGAAAATGGTGCCGATCTTGCCTCTAATATAGCTGCCAAAGCGGTTAATTTGAAACCCTTCTTTTTGCTTTGAAATATTATGGATGGTTTCAAACACTCAGTAGTTAAAAGGAAAACTCTTGTCTTGAATTCCTTGAAATTCTTTTCAGACAGTAGAGTGTCAGTCTCTTCAGGTTATCGTTATAGATATATATATATATATATATATATATATATATATATATATATATATATATATATATATATATATTTATAGAGAGAGCAATAGATCTGTTTAACCAGGTAGAAAAAGATCATGTATCTTCTTCCCTCTCTCTCTCCTTCCTCCTCTCCCTCTCTCTCTCTAATATATATATATATATATATATATATATATATATATATATATATATATATATATATATATGAGTATAATGATCTTTAAAAAAGAGATCATACTTAAAATTGTATAAAAGATATCTTATAAGGTACAAAGAAAATTTACATATCATGGATTTCAGGCTTTTCTTCTTGGAGAGTAGAGCGTCAGTCTCTTCAAGTGGCTCTTGTTTACTTGATGCATGGATTTCAGGCTTTTCTTCTTGGACAGTAGAGCATCAGTCTCTTCAAGTGGCTCTTGTTTACTTGATGCATGGATTTCAGGCTTTTCTTCTTGGACAGTAGAGCGTCAGTCTCTTCAAGTGGCTCTTGTTTACTTGATGCATGGATTTCAGACTTTTCTTCTTGGACAATAGAGCGTCAGTCTCTTCAAGTGGCTCTTGTTTACTTGATGTGTTAAGAAAACTGGCCATTTCTGCCACACGCATTCATTGTGCTTGATGTACTGATCTAGGATTAGCAGATTAGTGTTAATTTTGAGCCCTGCTCTTAAGCAAATGGGGATATATAATAAATATATTATAGTGTTTCTACTGTTTGATATTGTATCTTGCCCACAAGCTAATCCCATTGTATTTGGCCTGACCGACAATATCCAGCAATACAATATAATCTATATGTTTCCAGTAGTACAATATAATATATATGTTTCCAGTAGTACAATATAATCTATATGTTTCCAGTAATACAATAAAATCTATATGTTTCCAGTAGTACAATATAATCTATATGTTTCCAGTAATACAATATAATCTATATGTTTCCAGTAGTACAATATAATCTATATGTTTCCAGTAGTACAATATAATCTATATGTTTCCAGTAATATAATATAATATATATGTTTCCAGTAGTACAATATAATCTATATGTTTCCAGTAGTACAATATAATCTATATGTTTCCAGTCGTACAATATAATCTATATGTTTCCAGTAGTACAATATAATCTATATGTTTCCAGTAATACAATATAATCTATATGTTTCCACTGATAATTAACTTAGTCTTCTGATTGGAAATGAAAGAATTGATCTCTAGACATTTTTTAATTTTTTTTTTATAGATTTCATCTTTAAAATTTCCCAGACTTTTTGAGGAAGATGGGGCCATGAAACGTCTTGATAGATGTAATTTTTTTTAAAATGGTAAATTAATAATGCCCCCCCCCCCCAATTATCAATGTCCTTTCAAAAATTGGTTGGAGGGATTCTGTGTTCCCTAAACATTCTTACTTAGGCACAGCCTGAATACAAACTATAATCTATTATTATTATTATTATTATTATTATTATTATTATTATTATTATTATTATTATTATTTCCACAGCTCAGTCTGTATGATGGCTACTAACAAGTATGATATCATTGACTGGGTGACTCAGAAGAAGGATCCACCTGGATTCAGAATTCGAGATTCTGATTCATCATGAGGTTATTTGTAATTTTTTCATCTTGTTATAATGTTGGGTATATTTAGGTAATTTCACATACATTTATTCTGCACGTTAGCCTACATTATTTCAGCTCTTTCGTTACTGAAAATTCTAAGAAAATAATTCGTATTTATTAAAACATGCAGGCTTTACATCTGTACATGCTCTTTTTCACTGACCTGTACTTGTGGATTTTGAAACACTGTTAGTAATTGCAGTAGAGAAACATAATACATGAACATTAAATTTAGAAGACTTTGCATGGAATAATAATCTAATTAAAATGAAATGACAAGAGAGGCATTTAATTTAGTACTTATATTATGTAAGTAGTCTGTATTATGTATTTACTTTATTTTCTCTATATATTTTTGGCATCATTGCAAGCTTAACATTTAACCAGTAACACGAAAAATGTTGCTTGTTCGACTGGACTTCGACTTGGAGTCACTTCATATATCTTGATCAATGTTTATATCAATGTAGATTTGGTGAAGTTTAATTTGTAACAAGAATGAAATAAATTCATACATTATTTATATTTAAGACTAATACATGTAATCAGTTACATTTCTTGGAAACAGATTACAATAATCCATTATTTGTGATGCTTGTTAGTGTACAAATTTTGATTAAACTCTAATAAGTTTCTTGCATTTTTATTAGCCATAAGGTCACTTCAAGACATGGTATGGACCATATTTGTCCAACTGAGCATTAAATTTCTCCAATTGTTTCCTCAAATTGAGATTTCAATGTATCTTCATTATCACAGCTGGAAACCGGAAAGGTGCTTGTGGCACTCCCCTACCCCCGAAAAAAAGATCACAAAATTCTTGTGAAAGGGCACATAGCACATGAAATTCTTGGAAAAGGTCATTAATCTTAGAAACCAAATAAAGGCAGTATGAACATAAGGGGCATGAAAAAGGGCAGTATGAACATTAGGGGCATAAAAAGGGCAGTATGCCATGCCCCTCTTTACATGCTTAGCTGGGACACATATCTTGCTTACACTACTTTTGACAATGCAAAGATTTTGTTCAGTACTAAAGATGATTTAGAGGATGAAGAAAAAAGTTGTGAACTTGTGCATCGGGTTGTGGTGGTGGTTGTGGTGGTTTTTTTCATGTATAAGAGGTGAAGAATTCAACCATTTTATGAAATCATTAAATTTTCACCAGAGCCTCCCAAAAGATTCATTTTAGGTCAATTAAGGTTATTTAGTCTGAATTTGTATTGTCATTATCTGCTAAATTGTCAGTTAAAAATCGACTGTTGTTGACCACTTACTAAGATATATTTTTTAAAAGGTTTTATTTTCACAGAGGACATTTTGAATGAATAATTAAAATAGGGCATAGTAAATGGGAAAAATGAACTCACTTACTTATGAAGTTGTAGAATATTTAACAGCCTTGTCTAGACAGGAATATATTTTGAAAATATTGTGAAAAGAGGTTTGCTAAGTCATTGGTGGAGTAAATTCATTACATGGTTTGTTGATGCCTGGTAATTTCTCTACTGACCCACTATCATTCTGTACCCTATCACTAACACACCAATTGACATTATGTGACTCAAAATACTTGTTCACTGGAGTTTTGATTATGCTTTCACTTCTCTCTTATTGTTTCACAAGTCCAGATCGATTTTTTATTAAAATGTTTAATATTACCGCAGCAATATCAGGCACAGATGGCACAACTAAAAACTTGTCTTAACTCAATTTTTATAGAGCTCTTTGTAGATGTTTTAAGCTGGATGACTTTCATTCTCTTAACCTGCTTATTATCTGTGATATAAGATTACTTTTATAATTCACTTTATATTTAATGTACTTAAAATGAGTCGTATTTACATATTTGTCTTTATTACAGAAGAGGCATGTTGTATATAAATACTAATACAGTGTTCCAGATTGCCTGCACAAGAAACACAGTGCACAGTTTACTGAATGGCTATTTCTATTTTTCAGTCACATTAGTCAAATGTATACTGCTTATTGTTGTTTTAAATATCAGTTACAATCATTCTTCCTTGATAACAGGTGTTGATTGAAGAAAAGCTGATGCAGTCCCATCCATAGAAATGTCAGATGAAGAAAAGCTGATGCAGTCCCATCCATAGAAATGTCAGATGAAGAAAAGCTGATGCAGTCCCATCCATAGAAATGTCAGATGAAGAAAAGCTGATGCAGTCCCATCCATAGAAATGTCAGATGAAGAAAAGCTGATGCAGTCCCATCCATAGAAATGTCAGATGAAGAAAAGCTGATGCAGTCCCATCCATAGAAATGTCAGATGAAGAAAAGCTGATGCAGTCCCATCCATAGAAATGTCAGATGAAGAAAAGCTGATGCAGTCCCATCCATAGAAATGTCAGATGAAGAAAAGCTGATGCAGTCCCATCCATAGAAATGTCAGATGAAGAAAAGCTGATGCAGTCCCATCCATAGCAATATCAGATAAGTATTATGATCAACATTTTTATAATTTACTCCATCAATATCTCAAATATAAATGTTTATTTTGGAAGGGATGGATTCTATTCAGAATTGTACAATGACTTACTTTCTCCAAATGAATGGAATAAATATAGAAAAGCTTTACATTTTAATTTTTTAAAAGTTTGTCATCTACCTCCACTTCCTTTGTAATAGTGACTCAAGAACTCTATTTTATCATCATTATTACAGTTTTTTAAAAAATTATTATTTGAATATATTATCATAACTTTATTTACATCCATATATGCTACTTTAATAGTGATACTGAAACTATAATAGTTATATATTATTTTTGAAGATGAGTATAATAAAAAATGTTTATTTTTTTTCTGACGTGATGCTTTGTTTTCAGATTGTGCGCTGTAAGCAATGATTATGCAAGTAGATTGTTTATAAAGCATGTCTATGATGTCATTAAGTGCATGTTGCAAGCTCATCGGCTCACACTTATAATTTACTGCTTACTGCACTAATGCTTTTAAAGGACAGGGTCCCCAATATTTTAACATCAGATATTACATTAAGAGGCTAAATGAAAAGATAGGTAAGGTTGAAAAAGTCTTGACAGTTGAACTTAAGTATATCATCATATAATCCACCTATGATGATTGCTGTCAGTGTGTCAGTTTTGTTCATAATATAAAGAAATTAAAAAAATGTACTCTACATTAACTGCAAAGCATAAATTTGAGCTATTAAAACGAAAGAATACAGCTTCAGTTGGGAATTTTAGTTTTCTACAGAGTGAAATATTTAATGGGGGAGCTTTTTGCTAAAATTCTTCGAAAGTCCACAAGTCCCGCATAATACTGACACCGTCAATTAAAGAAGCAGATATTTTGCACCCTAAAGCTTTATATTATCATCTATCATATTTTTCATTGCATATCAGCACATTTATATTGCTTGCTTACCAGAACCACGTTTAACGCTTATTTTCTCTGCGATCTGCATTCGTAACATGCTTATTTTCTCTGCATATCTGCACCCTGAACATGCTTATTTTGTCTATATATGCACCCTGAACATGCTTATTTTGTCTATATCTGCACCCTGAACATGCTTATTTTATTTTGTCAATATCCAGTGGCGTACTAAGGGTAAATAGCGTCCGGGGCGACGATGATGGCTTAAACGGCCAGAATACGAGGCCCGAATTTTTTTCAGCTGTTTTGGCGCCCCAAGACCTCTGGCGCTAGGGGCCCCGTCAGCTCCCCTTACCCCCCCCCCCCCGTTAGTACGGTACAGTCTATGTTTGCACCCTGAACATGCTTATTTTGTCTATATCTGCACTCATAACATGCTTATTTTGTCTATATCTGCACTCATAACATGCTTATTTTGTCTATATCTGCACTCATAACATGCTTATTTTGTCTATATCTGCACTCATAACATGCTTATTTTGTCTATATCTGCACTCATAACATGCTTATTTTGTCTATAT
Source organism: Margaritifera margaritifera (assembly GCA_029931535.1). Taxonomy (NCBI): domain Eukaryota; kingdom Metazoa; phylum Mollusca; class Bivalvia; order Unionida; family Margaritiferidae; genus Margaritifera; species Margaritifera margaritifera. The sequence goes on along the minus strand of JAQPZY010001507.1, from coordinate 765,730 downwards.
CTGCACTCATAACATGCTTATTTTGTCTATATCTGCACTCATAACATGCTTATTTTGTCTATATCTGCACTCATAACATGCTTATTTTTCGTTGCATATCAGCACTCTTAGCATGCATATTTCATAGAAAAGGGATGGATGGACATTAAATGTGACATTTCCTTCTTTCTTCACATTTATCTATCCCACGTTTGTGTTTCCACGCAATAACTCCCTAATTGGATTTCAAACAAATTTGGTATGCATCTAGAATTTATATGACCTTGTCTGAGTTTGATTGTGAGCATTGTATATCATCCTCACAATTTACAGACTTTTTGTTTTTTTAAACTGAGCAAAATTTCAGAATGTGAGATAAACCTAATTAATATAGCTACATGTCAATTTGAGATAAACCTAATTAATATAGCTACATGTCAACTTTGAGATAAATCGAATCAATACATATGCAGTCATCAAATGTCAAAGTTACTAATATATTATCTACATTTTAGCAATGAGTATCCCAAAAGTACCTGTAGTTGTTAACATCTGTGGCCTTTCATTACCTGTCTATTGGTTGTTGGTAGATAAAGGAGGTGCTAAATAAGATTGACTGACATAGTGTAACTTTGAATTCTATTAAAAATACTTTAAATATTATAAATCACAAATTTCATACTAAGATTGAATGGATTAGCTTGTACATTTTTAATTTGGTATGGCGATCTTGTATTTATTAATTTGACAATGTTCATGGTTTTGCATGCAGAGTTTTTATTGATATGAAGCAGGTAAGATAGTAATGCAGAATTTCATTGGCATACTCAAATCATCAAATACAAGATCGTAACTCCAAACCTAATGCATTTTGAAATCTTATATCAATATTTCATTTGGAAAATCTCATTTGCTTTACCTTCATTTTTTAATTATAATCAAATCATGTAAATTTGGCATAAGTCCATCCAACACTTCTAGTTTCTATATTTTACTTTTTTCATACACATGAATATATATGATTAAATGAAGGAGTGATAGTATTTTGTACTTTAAATCTACAAGCTTATGGTACCAATGCAACCATACAAAAGGTCAACATCTGTTCATTCCAAGTTTAAACGGTTTTTGTTTTTGTCATAAGTTTCAACAACTTATGTTTTATTTATTATGCGCTTCGGAGGAGACATTGTTTTGTCTCAAATTTATTCAGCTCAAGATCTTCATTTTGCCACTGTTCCTTGAATTATGGCATGCATTTAATCACCCAAGTATACAACTATAATCCATCATTTACAATTGTGACATGCATTTAATCACCCAAGTATACAACTATAATCCATCATTTACAATTATGTCATGCATTTAATCACCCAAGTATACAACTATAATCCATCATTTACGAATATGACATGCATTTAATCACCCAAGTATACAACTATAATCCATCATTTACAATTATGACATGCATTTAATCACCCAAGTATACAACTATAATCCATCATTTACAATTATGACATGCATTTAATCACCCAAGTATACAACTATAATCCATCATTTACAAATATGACATGCATTTAATCACCCAAGTATACAACTATAATCCATAATTTACAATTATGACATGCATTTATTCACCCAAGTATACAACTATAATCCATCATTTACAATTATGACATGCATTTTATCACCCACGTATACAACTATAATCCATCATTTACAAATATTGTATGAACATATTAGATATAATATATAAACATTCTGGGATCAAATTTGATATGTGAGTGTGATTGCAACAATATGATGGACAAGCTTGTTGTCTGCCCTTATACCTGCTTTAGAAAATTTTATGGAACAAGCTTGTTGTCTGCCTTATACCAGCTTTAGAAAATTCAATGGAACAGGCTTGTTGTCTTCCTTTATACCTGCTTTAGAAAATTCTATGGAACAAGCTTGTTGTCTTCCCTTATACCTGCTTTAGAAATTTCTATGGAACAGACTTGTTATGGTATTAAATATAAACTTTTGTCACAAGCCTGGTCCCTGTATATATCTTTTGATGAAATTTCTTAAGGGGCTGAATAAGTTTTCGTTAATCCCTGGCTTTTTAATCTAATGTTAAGATTGGTTCATTGATTGGACACCTGGTTCCAATCTTTAACTAAAGTCAGACCAATCATATAATATACATGTATGTTATAACACTTTATACAGTACATGGTAAATGTTCTTTAATGTTAGATTCCCACTGTTCCATTTGTTATCTCCATCTACATTTACAGTATAGTGTATACAAGGGTTAATACAGTTCATATAATACTGTGATTTAAACTTTGCTAGAATTTTTAAAGGAAAATTAGAAGGGTCATAATGTCAATATTTTGGGTTCTAGATCTTAGGCTTAAGGAATTTGCAGGCCCTGCTCATGTGGTTCAAGGTCAGTGGTCATCATGATTTGTTATTGAACTTAAATGGCTTGTGAATGAAAACAGAAATAACAATGTAAAAGAATATTAAGCAAATTAGGAAAGTGATATATGAAGTCAATGATTCAACACCCATGGCCTCATATTCAAAGTCAAAGGTAAAAACAATGAATTTTATCATCTAATCTCAAATTATGAACTTGCAAAATCAAATAATTGATTTTGATCAAAAATAGTGTGTTACGATATCCAAGATGCCCTTAAGATTCAGTAGTTGAATAGTGTTACTCTGAAAATGACCAGGTGTAATTTGTATTTGTAGACTTCGGATTGTATTATTTACATTTATTATGTTATATAAGCTGTAGTGGTCCACTTAATCTTTGTAAATTTAACTCATCTACCACTGGAGAAAAATGAAATTACTTTTCAAATGGGTAACAAAAACAAATAAAAAGTATAATTTCTGTGAAGTAGAATTTAAAAACTGAAAATAAAACCATTAAATACATAGAGGTCTTAATACTATTCAATGTACCAGACCATATTGTTATGTATATTGAATTTATAATATGTGTCCATGATTGTAAGTTGTACTTAAGTCAGATTATGGTCATTTTGAAAATAACATGTTTACATAGCATTTGAGTTCAATGCAGGTTTTATTAGCAGCTGGACTGTTATTTCCATGTCTTGTTGTGACAAAAGTCAGGTACACAAAGTAATTTTCCATTAGAATTAATCATATTACAATGTGACATAGGTCATGTAGGCATGTGTATTTATATACAGATTTTGTTAAACAAATTCATTCCAATTGTAGAATTTCGAGTCCAAAAGAGCAGTCTCTAAGGAATCTATTTTAGTTGTGTTGTTGAAATCAGATATTATTTGAGAGGAATTATTTATTTACAATATTCATTGGAAATACTAAAGTGCTCACTCATTTTTGGATTTATACAGTATTTTGGGGGTTTATGTGAATTCATTCAAATACAATCTGGATTACATCATTGTGGTACATCAGGACATTCAAGACTTGTGGTACATCAGGACATTCAAGGCTATCGGAATTCCTTCGGAACATTATATATTTTGGACTTGTGATTAGGACACTTAGGATTATTTGGACTTTAATTCACGTTATTGTAAGTGTCTTTTGAATTATCACTTTAATTGTCTAGAAATAAATTGCTTGCTGATTTTACTTGATTTTGTTGGTTTCACTTTCTTTCTGTTACATATTTTTAGGCCATATAGTCATAACAATATGCTTTGCTTTACACAAATCGTAATATAAATATTTACAATATTTTTAACATATTTAGTTTTGATGGCATGCGTTGCAATTAAGAAATGTCTCTCTTTGACTATTAGATATAAAAAGTACAAGACTTATTTGTGATTTTCTTTATCATTCAGACAGGTTAGATGCAGAAATATTCCAAATGTAAATTTATTGTATTATTTTCAAAATTCGTTATTGTAGGGTAAATATTCTATAAAGGAAATATGTTTTGAATTCCTCCAGTTAAATCAAATTTACCTTCTACATTATACTGTATTTAGCAGATAAAAGCCCTTCATTTCTATGTTCTCTATCTGATAACAAATATATATGTGCATCATGTAAATGAATTCAAGATATGCAGGTGTACTTAAGCATTAACCTGACATGCTGAAGTATGGTCTTTTGTGAAATAATGACCAATTAATGACCAATTAATGTATTTCCATGTTCCATATTCACTTTTTGTACTTTGTTATTTTGCTTTGTATTAAATTGCAAATCATACAAATTTTATTTAAATAAAAAAGGCTAATCTTTATTGTCACTTACATCACACAAGTTTAGTCCCGCAACTTCTAAGTTTGTCTTAACATTTCAACTAAATCCTCTTGGATTAAACCAAATTTCAAATAAGAATTTGAATTGCCTAGAACTTGGAAAATTTGAATGTTACTAATATTTCACATATGTATTTCCCTTAATTACTTCAAAAATTGATATATCTTATTATGGCAGGAATCATCTGTTTATTCTGGATAAATTTCTACATGTTTTGTTTTTCCTTCTTTCTCTTTTTTTAAGTTATGTGTTTGTATTATTACAAGAAATGTACAACAGGTATGTGCTTGTATTATTACAAGAAATGTACACCAGGTATGTGTTTGTATTATTACAAGAAATGTACACCAGGTATGTGTTTGTATTATTACAAGAAATGTACACCAGGTATGTGTTTGTATTATTACAAGACGTCTTTTAAAGATTGATATGTATTAGTAGTAGTATTCAGTAAAAAAGTTAAGTTAACACTCATTACCCAATGAAGCTAAACTGAATAAAGTCAAATTAAGTATTATAATTCAGGGCAAAGGATACAGTTCGATAAGGGTGGATTTTGACCCCCAAATTAGCGATAAATTAAAGTTTCTGTAAGAGTACTTGTTATGGTTATGGCACATGTAACATATGTATACATGATATACTGAAACAGTGTGAAATTAACACTTAATTGTGTTAATAAATACATTTCTGTTACTCAAAAACTAGCATCGCAGTCGAGAACACGTTTGATTTTTTGACAGAAGACATTTTTTGTAACCATATAACACATATGCCAGTTTTATATATTTTATCATTTGCACCTATGCCTAACATACAGAAAAATGAAGACAAGATGTGTATTTTTAGATCACCCGTTATATGTCTGTCGTCATATAGACTTACTTTACAATATCATCAAAATGGCATTTTATGTTTCTTGAAACGAAGTTGACGTTCAAATATCGATTGCAATTTGACTGGGAGATTGTATTCTTTTCTTCTGTTGCTGATCGCGTTTTGTGGCATTACGTAGTGCAAATCATAATCAATTGTAATATTTGGATGAGAGTAGTAGTCAAATATTGAAGAGGCGCATGAAGGAATGAAATCCACGACAAGAAGCAGTCGATTATGCCATTTTTGACTAAAATGGTCTGAAAAAAAGAATGATGGTAAGAAATAAAAATCAACGTGTATTTTTTCATTACTTTGATCATTTTAAGTTGTATTTATTCTCTCTCTCTCTCTCTCTCTCTCTCTATATATATATATATATATATATATATATATATATATATATATATATATTGGAACTCAGGCAAACAAGATCAGTATATGAATAATAATGTGAATCACACCCATACATTAAAGTTATGAAATCAGCACTGACTCCAGTAAAAATGCAATATTTGTAAAGCACCATTGTTCATTTGTTTCAATTTCAATAATTATTTTAATACACAACTTCAAATTATCGTCTGTAGACTAGATCTATAGACCTACTCAGTAGGCTGCTGGCACAGTATAACACGGACTAACAACATTGATTACAGCAGTTTTCGAAGAAATATTTATTGAAGAAGGGGCTTATATTGTTCAATTATAGTCCTCTTTTATGTATAAACTCTTTTTTTTTTCTGTATAAAAAACACAAAAACAAAACAACCCTGAATAATTGCAGGTTGTTTTTTTGTTGTTGGTGTTAATATATTCATTGCTGTCCTAAGGAATCTCACCAGGCCACATGTTATCTATCTATAGTAAATTGTCAAACTCTTAAATACGCAGTCCCTATGGTGTAATGGTAAAACTGTTCACCACTTAGTCACAACTAAAAGTAAGAGCAACGGTTTGAGCCTTCCCTGAATCTTATTTATTTATTTATTATTATTAATACTTTCCTTTCTTGTCCCAGTTGACAATACAACGTTGCAGCAATGTTGTTTCATAGCTATGTCTTTTTCAACCTTGTGGCAACATGATTTGGTGAATTTGCTGGAATGTTGCTTCAACGTTGTTGTTAAACGTCATGATATAACATTGCTACAACCTCCTGAAAATGTTCTCATACTATTGAAAACAGTGAATAATGAAAGCTACTTTGTGTTTGTAAAACACATATGCCCCTCCACTATCAAATATGTCCAAATTAACAATTAAACATTACAAAAATAAATGAGCAAACTATGTATAACGTCAACTCACACAAACCTTTGTCCAAATGGTTCTAAAACAAATAAAAGTTTGAAAAAGTGTTATTATAGCTTGTAAAATAACACAGTTCCTTATAGAAATGCATACCAGCATGCCTACTAAGTTTAAATGGTCTACCTCGAGTGGTTTGTGCATAGCTCTACTGAACAAAATGTCTTCAAAAAAGTTCGGTTTCAAAAGTTACCAAATTAGTAATCGATTGGTTTGTTTTACAGGAAACTCGATCCTAAAAATCTCTACGTATAGTCTTCCATATTCAAATTTTTTGTCACAATTTTACTACAGATTCAAGATTCTTCTTGTACCTGAGCAATTCTTTTGTTTTATTAATTTGGGGGTTTTCTAAAGAGTTAAAAGTCCGGAGGGGATGTGAACTGTTGCTTAGTCACGATATCGTGTTTTTAAAAAAGTACGTAGATTTTAGGCTGATTTTGATGCCTTGGGCCTTCCGTAATCAATTAAACAGATTATGATAAGGAAATTAGAAATCAGTTTGATTTTATATAATAAAATTGATAATTATTTACAGCTTGATAAGGACAGCACACGCATCGTGGATTACAGAAAATCCATTTTCCCACGGTGGAACTTAATCCGTCCCCGCTGTTTCCGTCACGAATCGAATATAGTGGTCGTCGTGGATTGTCCGCGTCGTGGCTCCTAGTATACGGATTAAGTTTTATTGCCCCAATTACAAAGTCGTAGCAATATAATTATCTAATAGTGGACGTCCATTACATCAAGTGGAACTTACCGGTCGGCTGAGCTGCAGTACACAGTGCATAAAGCTCTTTTCAAGTTGTACATAATGACGTTTAATATTCAATGACTCACCCACTAAAACCGATTCACATACGTGTATTGCAAGAGATGAAAGATATATTTCTGAGCATAGAATCATGAGACTATTTAGGTGCTTCACAAAATATACAAAGTTTAATGATAATAATTTTAATGAGAGAGAGAGAGACAGAGAGATTGATTCTGCTTTTAAACAAACAAAAGGAAACAATAATCACACATAAGTATTAGCTGGTTTCATGCCGTTATTAAAATAAAAACTGCGAGAAATGCTGTGATTTATTTTTTAAATTTCCCCACCAAAATATAATCTCCACTAGTCCGGACTCTGTTTAGTACTTGCGACCCGAATATACATATACATGCGACACATTTTCTCAGGAACTAGGCACGTTTTTACTTTTACCGTAAACCTATTTTTTATGCATAGACTCTACGAAGCACGTGATGCTGCATTATATAACAAACAGCTTAAAAATATACTTAAGATGGCTGGTTTGGTCATCTGGGGAGTTTAATATTAACAAATGGACCGGTGGAGGTGATGAAAAAGTGTAATCACTTAAGTATTTTTGGTAGGAAATAAACTTGTATGTATTATTTTCAGTTAATGCAGGTAGAGTTTATTTGGTACAGTACATTCTTACACTTCACGTGACAAATACTGCAAAACTGTTCCTGAATGTCATGTTTGTACAGGGGTTAGCAATTAGGTCAACAATGTGAAATTACTGGAATTATGTCCATAATCTTTTTAATGGCACTGAATCTTTGGGAACCAAAACAAAACTTAAAGTCACATGACCAAACTTTGGACTCCGAAGTTGAATAAAAAGCAATAATAATCCAAGGTTAAATGTCTGAAGTCGTACAGAAACACAGCATAGAAAAAGGGTGGGGCCGTTTAGTAAGTGCTTATTTTTTAAAAACAAATTCTCCATATTGCAGTAGCAGTTAATTTCTCCTCTACATCCATCATATCATTATCGTCTTTTCCAATTGAACCGAAATGCCTGCTATTATCCAATCATGGTTGTGAAATAAGTATACGATTGTATTTACTGTACAATAAATAGCCTCAAGTTTTGTACGTAGGTTTAGTTTTAGCTTTATATAAGTGTAATTTCTTCTTATTCATAGTTTTTTTCTTTATTTAACTGGTACTGTATTACGCATAAGCTGAACACATCATATCTATCAATAATGCCTTGTATATCGCCCGAAATGGCTAAGTCACGTGTTTGCCAAGGCTATGAAATCTATCTCTAATTGCATTGATTGCTATTAATACGTGGCTTCATATTTTTAATGGCTTTAAACAGGTATCCCTGGTAGAACTTCTTTATCTATAATGGCTTTAAACAGGTATCCCTGGTAGTACTTCATTTACTACTCCGAATTTGAGGTGGAAGACGTTTTGGTTTCAAAGGTTGTAAATGCCAATTATTTCCTGTCCATTGTGAACCTTTTGTATTAATTCTAAAGTCATCCTGAATATTGTCACTATTCAGTTTGGTTATTGCAGTAATGCTGGCTCATTCAGCTTTAAGTTCGTATATGTTAATTATGCCCAAATTCGACTATAGAACCAAAATAGAATAATAAGAAAATAAGAAAAGAACACTTATAGCAGGTTAATAACCCAATTAATTATATATTTTTTAAAAAAAATACAAAATGAATTGCAAAGCAGCAATTTACTTATTTACTTATTCTGAATAAAGAGCGGTAGCTAAATTTTATTTCTAAAGTTTTTCAGTAGACGAATTCCAAAATGAAGAGAATTGCAACACATTTCAGAAATGCATACTCTCTAATGATCAATGCCTATTTATGAGTTAGCGATAAAAACTACGTATAACGTCGACGGAAAGTTACGGTTCACTCTCTCTCGTTTTTTTTTTATACATATAATAAACACATTTTATACACTGAAACATGATTTAAAAACTAAAAAAGACAGCCTGTAGTTTAATAGAGCTTTCGTAAACATGTTATAGTTATGTGCTCCTGCGATAGACTTATATTATATGCGCTGCGTCGAAAGATTAATGGGGATAATAAAAATGTTATATGGTTTGTTTTATATACCGCTAAATACCAATTTTACGCGAAAATATCACAACTTAACCTGATTGCATTTCTCAGTCCATATTTAAAGTCCACAATTTAAGTAACTTAACGTCTACTCTGTGCGCTACTGGGGGTGGGGCTGTGATAGGATTTATCTTTATTTAAATACACTTGTTGCGATTTTTATAAAATAAAATATTAATAACTTTTGAATTGAATCAGGACCATTACAACTTGTTACATTTAAATGCTTGGTCCCTGATCGGTAAAATAAAAATGTTTGCTTTATATACCGCTAGAAACCAGTTTTATGTGATAATATCTGATTGAAATCACTTTGTTCATGGCATGAATGGTCACCCATAGAGCGCAAAAGTCAATACAGTGTACACAATTCCGCGCATTTAAAAGAGTGTCATACTCTCTGATAAACAATGTTATTTTCAAAGTTTAAGGGTAAAACTACAGAAGAACTTTTTTTGTGTAGCATAGCTCGCATATCTTTTTTATTTTAATATACGATGTCCCGTTATTCTCGTAGAATAAACTTTGGAAAGAATTATGACATACATGTCATAATGTTCCAGTGTTCTTGATCGTACATGCATAATATAGATAGTACGTCGTTCGTTTGTAATCTGATTTCGAGTTTTATTTGTATTACTGTTTTCAATAATTTCTTCAAAGTGGGTCTTGAAAATAGAATGGAAAAAATAAGGGAAACTATGACAAAATAATAACCAGTACACGAAGCACTTTTATGAAATATCATTTATTGAGAAAGAACATCATTGTTACCGCTTGATTTAGAATAGAATGTAAATTTCCACATATGTATATGCTAACATCAACAGGGATGTATGTTGCAACTAGGCAATGGTTCTGATGTCCGCTCTGTCAAGGATAGGGGTGGGAAGATATCCAAGAAATTTTAAATCACGTATTTTTTCTATGGTACGTCCGTTCGTCTGTATGTATCCTTAGCTAGGCCACTGATAAATACCATTAGAAACGTTACCACTGTATACATGTAGTTTGTATAGGTAAAGGTATGAAATTGACACATGCCATGGTCGGGTTTACGGCATCAGAGTTTTTCCCATCTGTTTGTTGAGTGCGTTGACTCGCGGAGCGAATACAATAAACTCAGCGAGGGGTGCCATAAAACCCACTACGGCTGCAATAAAATCCGTGACGGAGTTCCACTAGATTAAGTGGATTTTCACTGCACTTAAAGCAAATTCACCAAACTGAATAGATATCCACTACTCGTAGTGGACACTAAATCCCTTACCCCTGTGTCCACGTCCACCGGATTGAGTGGGCAATACGTAATCCATGATTCGTTTACTGTAGTCTCTCCTGTATCTTGGGGCAGAATTAAGTGTCCTTACACAAGTTCAAGGTATTCCTAGTCACCTTTGGGAAGGATCCAAAAAAAAAAAATTAAAAAAAATATGACAACAAGTGGCTGACATAAAGAAAATTTAGATTTAGCAGGGTCTAATCAATCGAAATATATCTCATTTCTTATTTGAACATCTGATATGATTTGAGAATGTATTAGACAAAACATTTTAGATCGGTATGCCGACAGGAATATTTATTGGCATTTCAGTGACGTGGGCATAATGGCAGGGGCCATTTGCCCCGTTGGAATACTGATCTAAGTTATTTTGTTTTGTACATTCTTGAATCGTATCAGATGTAACAAAATATGATATATTGGGGTAGATTTGAACCTGCCGAACCTAAATGTTCTTCCTTTTGGCCAGTTTTAGCAATATTTATTTTCCGTCTGCTTCCCGACGGTTCACGTCGGTGATTTTTGGAATACCGTTCTTCCATGTTTTGTAAGTAGGAGGGAAGACTTGCACTAATATAAGAAACTCTATTTTACGTTTGATAATTTTAACAATAAAAAATAACTTATTCTGCTAAATAGGCAACTAAAACAGGTCAATGAACAGGTCTGTCATTTTAAAATCAGAAACTGAATATATATATATATATATATATATATATATATATATATATATATATATATATATATATATATATATATATATATATATATATATATATATATACGACAGCACATAGCACATAAAAGACATTGGAACATTAGGGACCAACCAATTCATTTCTGGGGCAGTGGGCGGAGGGTGGAGACGGGGAGGCCTGTGATTTGTTTGAAATACAGAAATCACTGTGGTGTATATCTTGATATTCATAATGGATCAACTTTAATTTCCTAGACATTAAATATAAAATTAAATAAAATTAATATAAAGTTAAGAAAATCGTGGAAATAATTGTATTAAATACGGCATTAATTTCTCCAAAACCAAAATCTAGCACCATTTAATGATTATACTGACCATTGAATATAGAGGAGCTTTAGAGATAAATGCCCTCTGTTCTTTGCAAAACGATATAATGGTGACTACTAATTGTTTTAGTACAGTAATGACGTCAATAAAGTTATGGCGGAATGAGGGGAAGTGCTCACTGGAGCAAGTACGTTTGTAATAAGATGTTAACTGTTTTAGTTCTATTTTGCTTCCCTTTATTCTGGAGAACAACTTGATATAAAATAAGAAAGGATAAAAACGATAAATATGTCAAAAAGTGGCTGACAGGAAGAAAATTTAGGTTTAGCATGGTCTAATCTAGCGAAATATATATTTCTTTTTGAGCATTTGATACGATTTGAGAATAGTCCAAATATCTTAGATCGGTATGCTCACAGGAAAATTGATTGGTATTTCAGTGACGTGGGCATAATGGCGGAAGCCATTTTCCGATTGGCATACCTATCTAAGATATTTTGTTTTGTACATTATTGAATCGTATCAGATGTAACAAAATGTGATATATTAAGGTAGATTTGAATCTGCCAAACCTAAATTTTCTTCCTGTTGACCACTTTAGCAATATTATTTTCCGACTGCTTCCCGACGGTTCCCGTCAGTGACTTGGTATACCGCTCTACCATGTTGTGTGTGTAGGAGGTAGAAGGGGAGACTTTTACCAATATAAGAAACTCTGTTTTACGTTTGATAATTTGAACAATAAAAAATAATATTCTGCCAAATAGGCAACTGAAACAGGACAATGAACAGGTTAGTCATTTTAAAATCAGAAACTGAATATATATATATATATATATATATATATATATATATATATATATATATATATATATATATATATATATATATATATATATATATATATATACGACAGCACATCGCACATAAAAGACATTGGAACATTAGGGACCAACCATTCCATTTTTGGGGCGGGGGTGGGGTGGGGGCTGAGGGTGGAAGAGGGAGAAAGCCTGGGATTTGTTTGAAATATATCACTATGGTGTATATCTTGATATTCATAATGGAACAACTTTAATTTCCTAGACATTAAATAAAATAATATAAAAATAAGAAAATCGTGCAAAAAAATGTATTAAATAAGGCAATAATTTCTCCAAAACCAAAATCTAGCACCATTTGATGATTATACTGACCGATGGATATCGAGGAGCTTTAGGGACAAATGCTCTCTATTCTTTGCAAAATGATATAATGATGACTACTAATTGGTTTAGTACAGTAATGACGTCGATAAAGTTATGGTGGATTGAGTGAAAGTGCTCACTGAAACAAATACATTTGTATTAATATGTCCACTGTTTTAGTTCTATTTTGCTTCCCTTTATTCTGGAGAACAACTTGATATAAAATAAGAAAGGATCCAAACGATAAATATGTCAAAAAGTGGCTGACAGGAAGAAACTAGGTTTAGCATGGTCTAATCTACCGAAATATAGCTCATTTCTTTTTGAGCATTTGATACGATTTGAGAATAGACAAAATATCTTAGATCGGTATGCCAACAGGAAAATTGATTAGTATTTCAGTGACGTGGGCATAATGGCGGAAGCCATTTTCCGATTGGCATACCTATCTAAGATATTTTGTTTTGTACATTCTTGAATCGTATCAGATGTAACAAAATGTGATATATTAGGGTAGATTTGAATCTGTCGAACCTAAATTCTAAATTTTCTTCCTGTTGGCCAGTTTTAGCAATATTTATTTTCCCGTCTGTGATATGCAATACATTCCTACCATGTTGTGTGTGTGTGTAGGAGGTGTGTGTGTGTGGAGTGGGGGGAGGGATTGCACTAAATATAAGAAACTCTATTTTACGTTTGAATATTTGAACAATAAAAACACAACAACTTATTCTGACAAATAGACAACGAAAACAGGACAATCAACAGGCTAGTCGTTTTAAAAACAGAAACTGCATATATATTAGAGACCATTCCATTTTTGGGGAGGGGTGGGATGAGGTGGAGGTGGGGGGAAGACCTGGGATTTTTTTGAAATAGATAAATCACTATATATATGTCTTGTTATTGATAATGGATCGACTTTAATTTGCTAGACATTAAATATAAAACCATAACCCCAATAAAATCGTGTAAATAAATGTATTAAATACGGCAATAATTTCTCAAAAAACACCAAAATCTAGCACCATTCGATGCTTATATTGAATTGGTAACAAAATAAGGTATAATGTAAGCTTCCCCCGCCAATATATACACAAAACCGCTTTGGTCGCAGATGTTCTGACCGCTTGGTTTTTATTCTTAATTATACACTGTAGCAACATCAAGCTATTACTAACGTACAAAATGTCGGCACGGCTTTTGTGTAATTATTAGTGATTAAGAAATACATACATTGTTATTTTATGGCGATTCTGGCAAGTCAGTCTTAAACATAAACATAAGTTAGCGTTTTAAATGAAAAAAAAAAAAAAAAAAAAAATAGGTGTCAGAGGTAATCAACCACGTAAATATACTCATCATTTAAACAATATTGCAAAACAAAAAGCCAGATTTATACATAATAGCATTGACTATTACGCATATTGTGTGTAAATGCATAATTTTAGATGTATCATTTTTGTCAGTCAGCTTGAATCGGACCTATTAGTCATAATGTCTATAATCCACAAAATTAGGGTCCATAACGGAGGAGAAAACCACTGGCTTTTTAATGGTAGCTTTTCTTTATTAAAAGAATTAAATACATATTTAAGGCTGAGAGGGGCTACTTTTATCTGTATGAGGTTCATCTGAATCCGACTCGGGGCCAAGATCGGCCCTTATCGAATCTTGTTCTTTAGCATAATTTAACACACACAGATTTTAAAATATCAATATTTTCATTGCTTCTACTTTTTGTGCTCTTAAACACGTCAAAGGTATACAAAAGTGGAATGCAAGGATAGACTGAAGGACAGACGAATACATGGAAAGGCCCAATTTAATATCCCATGTTTTCTTTGAAAAAGTGGGAGACAAAACATTAGGGTCTATAGGTTGTACTAACTCTTTGCATTGTATTTTTTTTTTACATTATGACCATGGCAAACCATGATCATCTTGACAAGTTTCCATTGTTTATCATGACTGAATGCTTAAATATAAATGAAAAGCTGTTTATAACTCCAACAAAGTAATAAATTGTATCAATCTATACAATTCTCCAATTTTTAGGTGCATCATTGAATAAAATAGTAATAGCTGAGTGTTGACATAATAAAATTAGCAACTGGAATTACACATATATCTTTATTTATCATAATTGTGTTACAGCCAAGAAAGTACTGTGGAAGTCCGAAGATGAATTTAAAGTAATGGATTACTTCCACACATACCTTGTAACAGATGTTGTAACTAGTAAGTAATACATACTTTACTGTCAAGTGTCATTCTAGAAAAATTAAATATATATGTTGGACTAATAGAACTTTAATATAGCAATCACATTAAATCTAAAAAAGAATACAACCTTTTGTTTCTATTAAAATACACATCACGTTCTAGAGATCCCGATGGTATAAAACTGGTTATAACAGATGGCATATAAGTAGTACTGCATTATAATTGGTGGTTTTAAAATTAAACTTAACAAAGTCACTATACCATTATGCACTGTTCACAAAGTGAAAAAGATTTAACATATTTAGTATTTTTCTATATATAGAGAGAATTTTGCACCACCCCCATATATATATATATATATATATATATATATATATATATATATATATATATATATATATATATATAGTTAACAGAAGCCCCACTTGGGCCTCATGTTTGGATAAGAGCTTTAGCAGTTTTAATATAAATTTAATTACAAAAGTGTTGATTTGTTCACTAATTTTATATTTCAGACAAAAATCAAGTAGATGCATTCTTTACTTCGAATCAGCAATCCATTGTTTGTTGCAATGTGCTGACCTGACTGTAATTATGTAACACTCACAATTAGCCAGCAATACCAGTGGTCAGCAATCCATTGTTAGTTGTAGTGTGCTAACCTGATCATAATTAGTTAATTTCTGTCGTCCATTTTTTTCTTATTTTTTAAATTTTTTTTTATATTTTTGTTAATGAGATCTCTTCTAATGACTATTTCACATGTGGCAAATTATATGTAGATGAGACCAGAAGGAAATTTTTGGATACACCAATAATACACTCCACAATTCAGATGGGGATCATCATCTATGTTTAAACGTGAGTCCAGGCATTTTATATTACATTTATGGTTATATTTTCACAAATGCAAATGTTGACAACTGTTATAAAATTTTACTTCAAAAATTGCCTGCAATAAAATATATATTTATGCCCACCAATTAAAAAATAATCAAGAATTAGGCCTACAGCTGCTAATTGCATTTTACCTGCATGTATGTAGTGTATAATATTAGTACAAAAATATGGACTCAACTAGTTATGTTTCTTAAAGCAGATTTATCTCACGTGAGTTACAATTCATTCATAAATTGAATATGGTATTAAATAAGCCATAGGTAATATGAAATTTGTACCAATTATCATATGGCAAATCTGTACTAATGAATAAAGTACATATTTCTAACAAACTTTCTATTTCCTTTTATTTGCAATCAAATCAAAAATTCAATTACTAGTAGTTGGTATAAATGATTTGCCTATCCATCATATTATCTACGTGTGCTTGTCAATCATAACAAAAATGTATGCATTTGATTATGGAAATTGACAATGAACAGAAAATTACAGTTTTGTTTTCAAAATCATTATCATTCCCTTAGTTGTACTTCATCAACTGAAACTATGTTCATGGATTTTTTGTATGCACTCAGAGAAGTAGCAATGAGTATAATGCTGTACTGATGTCCATCTGTACGCCCATAACAAATCTGTTGGAGCACAATAGCAGAAAAAATAATAAACATATAGACATGAAATTTTGAAGCATATTATTTTGTGTATATAGATGGTCTGATTAGACTTCATGTCATTATAGCATATTATTTTGTGTATATAGATGGTCTGATTAGACTTCATGTCATTATAGCATATTATTTTGTGTATATAGATGGTCTGATTAGACTTTCATGTCTGCTGTAGCAAAGTTGTGACAAATAAATCAGTGCACTACAATTGTGCATAACAAAAGTGCACGGGAGTGTGCCATGAGCGGCACATCTCTGTCTTCCTTGAGTAACATCCTCTCTCCCCACCACCCTCTCCGACCCAGCCATTTTAGAATGTCGCTGCGGCAGGCTTTTATGCCCTTTTCTTTTTACCTGCGTCACACCGTTTTTTTACATTGTGCCATGCGTCCCTCCCACACACACACACACACACACATACACACCCCAAAAAAAGTGCTATCTACAGTTAGATGGCTAAAATTCGGCCCTGGAAAAGCTTTAAATGCAGAAGCTTCCCCTAAACTATATTTATGAATCCGCCCCTGCAATTCATGATAAAATGAGGTGCCCTTTTGATCGTGAGATACACGTTAAAAGTGCCCTTTTGGGAGGATAATTACCATGCACTTATTAGATCCTTAAAAGTGCCCTTTTGGGAGGATAATTACCATGCACTTATTAGATCCTGGGGGAAATACTTTTGAGGCACACAAGTTTTTCTTCATAGAAGTGTGCGACAAAGTAAAAATGTTTACCATAAGCATGTCAGAAAATGACTTCGATACCTTTTTTCAACATTATGCTACAATTAATACACAGCCAGGGAAGCCTTTAATTTTAATGTAATACAAATACAGAACTTATGCAATAATTTAAAAAAACAAACATTGGTTCTTGATTTTTTGGTGACCAAACTTAACTCTGAATGAATTTTAAAGAGGAAACGTAAAAACTATGGCAGGTTGAAAGTGGAAACGAATGGAATAAATTTTCTTGCTGAAATACTTGAGGAAGATGGTAGTAATTAAGTGTGCTTAAATCTTGTAATATTTACTTATGTTCTGATTATAACCAATATTTGGAATATCATGATTTATAAAATACATGCAGATCTTGTCTTATTTTCACATTAATGGACAAAAAGAATAATGTGCCCTTGAACAACATATGCAGTGAAATGCATGGATGACAGACAATATCGACACACACAATTTGATTTAACGTGGGAAATTGGAATTCTCGACAAAAGAAATGGAACTGTAAACACACACAATTTGATTTAACGTGTGAAATTGGAATTCTCGACAAAAGAAATGGAACTTTCAACATAAACAATATGATTTAACATGTGAAATTGGAATTCTCGACCTATAACATTGAAATATCAACCACCGCTCTGCAATTCAAAAGTTAAAATCTAAAAACTCGACATACGAAATGTAATTTTCAACCACCGCTGTGTAATTCAACAACTAAATTTCAAAAATCGACATATGGAATGGAACTTTCTACCCCAACAATTTGATTCAACGTGTGAAACTGGAATTCTTGATATACAACTTTGAAATTTCAACCATCACTGTGCAATTCAACAGATAAAATCTAAAAACTCGACATAGAAAATGGAACCTTCAACCACCGATATGTAATTCAACAGATAAAATTGAAAAACTCGACATATGAAATAGAACTTTCAACCCCAACAATTTTATTCAACATGTGAAATTGGAATTCTCGACATGTGAGATTTAAATTTCAACTGCTACTTTCTCATTGGACCAACTTTTGTCCATTACGGCACCTCATACTTTGTCACTTAACAAAGCATGGACATGATCAGGAAACCTACTGCTTTTGATCACGTTTATGTCTAGTTTGAATGTTTTTTCGTTGTATACGCCGACTATGGAATGGTTTGTACACAATCATGCTCGAAAGTTTTTTTCTTTATTTTTGTGCAATCATGCTTACAGCGAAATGGACATGACCAAATCTAGATGTCCCCACTGTAATATGTGTGAGGACATGACCAAATCTAGATGTCCCCACTGTAATATGTGTGTGAGGGTCTTAAAAGTCCCAAAAGTTAAAAATGTGAATAAAATGGAATATTGCTATAATGGCATGAAAGTCTAATCAGACCATATACACAAAATAATATGCTATAATGGCATGAAAGTCTAATCAGACCATCTATATACACAAAATAATATGCTATAATGACATGAAAGTCCAATCAGACCATTCTATATACACAAAATAATATGCTATAAATTTTCAACCACCGCTGTGTAATTCAACAAATACAATTTAAAAACTCGACATATGAAATGGAACTTTCAACGCAAACAACTTGATTCAACATGTGAAACTGGAATTCTCGACATACAACATGGAAATTTCAACCACCGCTGTGTAATTCAACAGATACAATCTAAAAACTCGACATAGAAAATGGAACTTTCACATAGAAAATGGAACTTTCAACCACCGCTCTTTAATTCAACAGATAAAGTTGCAAAACTCGAAATATGAAATGGAACTTTCAACACCAACAATTTGATTCAACATGTGAAATTTGAATTCTCGACATGTGACATTAAAATTACAACTGGAACTTTTTAATTGGACCAGCTTTTGTCCCCTAAGGCGTCTCATAACAAAGCAGTGTTTAATGTCGACCGAAAATGACTGTACTATGTAGTAGCTATCTTGTTATACGTAGCATCGTATGATTGAATGCAACGTCTGCTACTAATTTAAAGGGGGAGGGAGATGGAGAGAGAGAGAGAGAGAGAGAGAGAGAGAGAGAGAGAGAGAGAGAGAGAGAGAGAGAGAACACACTGAAAAAGCTGACTCTCATGTAAGAGAAAACTTGGATAAAATAAAATTAAAACCTAAATGTCAGGCAGTGCTTGTGGAAATACTGGTTGCTTAAATTTAATTCATCAGATTAAACGTTTGAAACTTTTTCTCATGATACAGAATGATAGTGTAAAATATTATCAGTTGAAATATAATAAATATAAAATAGTGTTATTATGAAGCATTTTCATCTTACGATCTAGGAGAAAGTTTTTACATTTGTTCTTTCTTTGCATGTGACCCACTGATAACCCCCAAATGTACATTTCAAGATTAAACTTGTGAGAAAAATGTTTAGATCATATTTATCCTATTCTTAAGTGTTAACATCTCTCGGTAGAAGTATGAATAGCAGAAAGCAAATAATATTAGAACCTTTTGAAAAGGCATGTGTCTGATGGATAACATTAGAACCTTTTGAAAAGGCATGTGTCTGATGGATAACATTAGAACCTTTTGAAAAGGCATGTGTCTGATGGATAACATTAGAACCTTTTGAAAAGGCATGTGTCTGATGGATAACACTAGAACCTTTTGAAAAGGCATGTGTTTGATGGATAACATTAGAACCTTTTGAAAAGGCATGTGTCTGATGGATAACATTAGAACCTTTTGAAAAGGCATGTGTCTGATGGATAACATTTATCCAGCAAACAGAGGAGGCAATGACGCATGCAAGGATTTCGTTTATTTTAATATATACGACACTGCCTACAAGCGATAGTTCCTTGCACGTACAATCCCCGGTTTCATTGTGATACATCCGGTTCACATTGCATTTCCCCAGGCACACAGAAATGGCTATTTTCATCAGCCGTCTGCTTCCATTGCATTTCCTCAGCACACAGAAATATCTATTTTCATCGGCTGTCTGGTTCCATTGCATATCCTCAGCTCACAGAAATAGCTATTTTCATCAGCTGTCTGCTTCCATTGCATTTCCCCAGCACACAGAAATAGCTATTTTCATCAGCTGTCTGCTTCCATTGCATTTCCCCAGCACACAGAACTAGTTATTTTCATCAGCTGTCGTATTCAGACAGCACATATTTTTCCTATTAGTGATCAGCACTAAATGTCAATTCATGAAGGCGAAAGACATACAAGTGTATGTTAACTAGACATAGAAGTGTATGTTAACTTTCTCTGCATTTTGAGAATTGCAGAGCAAACAACATTGCCTCGCGCCTTTCCCACTTTCAACAGTGCTCCTAAAACTTCGGAGCGAAACTAAAAATGTTTTGTTGAAAACCCCACATCAGTGCAACCATTGATCTCGTTCTTCCAGACCTCTCGTGTCGCTCCGTGGGATCAACGCCATGCGCGTGTCTGGTAAAGGTTTCACTCTCTGGCATGTATGTTGTCTGCCTGAGGTTCAGTATTTGCGGCCAAAAATGCTAAAAACACTAACTTTTTTAGCACATACAATCTAAATGAAATTAGCTATCAGTGGAACTGTTGATTTTATCGTATTATTTAAAACAGTCGTGTGCTTCATTCGTTTAAATCCAGCTTGTGAACTAGCAAAAATGCTTCACAATTTGTCGAAATTCGGCAATTTTGCCCTGTCTCTGACAACCGATTTTTCCTATACTACACTCGTAATGAGATTTAAGAACTTTAATTTGCCTTTCTTTAAACGAAATTAAAAAAATCAGACCGGCTAAACATTTTTAATTTCATTATAAAATTTTGTACACACGTTTACTTTCTACAACTGGGAGTTCTTTCAAAGCGCATGGTGTTGCATTCCAGTCCTGTTATAAGCATACTAAGCTAGATACCAGCAACGTCTGGAACATTTTGAAGCAGACGCATGTCTGTCTGAAGCACATGCATGTCTGTCTGAAGCAAGCACATGCATGTCTGTCTGAAAAGCACATGCATGTCTGTCTGAAGCACATGCATGTCTGTCTGAAAAGCACATGCATGTCTGCCTGAAAAGCACTGAAAAGCACATGCATGTCTGTCTGAAGCAGACGCATTTATATCAAAGTCCTATTATTGGCAAAGATGTTCTTTGGTACACGTATATTAATATATTTACACAGATAAAATTTAAAAAAAAATAAAATAAATAAATAAATAAAAAATAAATAAATAAATAAACCGTAGATTTAAGTCAAAAAATGGAGAGAGATAGTAGGTTGTGAGCAGTCGCTGAAAAATGCACTAAAGGATACCGAGTTACATATAAACGTGAATTTCATTATTTTAAATTAACCATGATTGGGGAAAGATGTAAAATTAAACTGCGAGAATAATAAAGAAAGGGGCGGGGGGACAAATAGCGAAAGAGAAAGATTAAAGTAGAGGGCTAAACGAGTGAGTGCGTGCAGTCTCAACATGACAAAAATAGAATATTCGAAGCTATCGACTTTATTACCAGGCAAAAGTCAGCTGAGAGAGAGAGAGAGAGAGAGAGAGAGAGAGAGAGAGAGAGAGAGAGAGAGAGAGAGAGAGAGAGGGGGGGGGGACGGTATACATAATTGCCGATGATGTACAGACGACTACATCAACAGATACATTCAAGGCAGGGTGGAACTGGCATTCTAGTGCCCCCTTCCTGGAAATCGCTATTTTCCCACATTATTATTCCTTTGAACAATAAATCTAACTCAGTATTTATGGAAAATTCTCAGTCAATTATCAAACTTACGCTGTTAATTGCTGTGCTGCAATTGGACTTTTAAATACGACGCTCTGAGTCAGATGGTTTCCTGTAATATAACGATACATTTCCCAAACGAAATCTGAAATTAGCAATTATCCATTGTCCAATGATCAAACTTCTGCTCTTAATTAATTGCTGGGCTACAATTAAATACTACGGTCCATGCTATATGGCTTCGTGTAATATAAATGACACCTAAACACACATGTATTGAATATACAAGACTCTTTTAACAATTTTTTTTTTTTCTTATTGTCTAAATATATAATCGAAAAAAGACGACTGACTCTTTATTTGATATCCGGCTATTATTATTGTACAAAAGGTTTGCACGTCTTTTTTGTGAAGAAATGATCAAGAAAAACATACAGTGTCCTTTTTGTGGCAATTCTGGCAAAGATTTTGACACACAAGTCAGCGCTAAACATAAACATAAGCGAAACTTTTTAATGAAAGTGAAAAAGATGTCAGAGGTAGTCAATCGTACTTAATGGAAATATACACAATATTTAAACAATGTTGCAAAAACGAAAGCAAGTTTTATTGGTACTATGCATACTGTGCACAGTTCCTCCACCGACGTCACAAGCTCGTGCGTGCATATCTGGCTGTTTACAAAAAGTAGCTAGGCCGTTTCCGTGGAGCTCGCATTTTGATGACAATTAAATAGCTTTGTTTCATAATTCAGTGAATGGATGAGTATCAAGTCTTCGTAGTGCACATGAAATGTCTAACAAATTAAGATTCCCGATTGTAATATATAGTATTCAGGTCTGTCTTTAAATAACATACTGTCCCATAGGTCATTTGTCGGGACTCACCTTTTCTTTACAAATAAGAAACCGTGGAGTAAAACCAAAGACCTATACAACTGAGAGTTACGCCCAAAATCAGGAACACCCCAGAATCTTGTAAAGATACTGACTGGTGAATAGAGACACACCTTCTTGTTACAGTAAATTACCAAAGATGTGGCCATAATAATGCATAAATTGTATGCGTATGTTTGGGATCAAGCATATATTTTCTGTGCAAGTATAGGCCAAGATTTTTCTTTCTTCAAGTTTTATCAGAATGCATTTGTCTTAGCAAACCTTATAAATGCTCAAAGCCATTGCTATTGGCATACGTAACTAGCCAAGAAGTTTGGGATTTTTCCATCATTTATTTAAAAAGTATTTTTCTATCTTATCTATATTTTGCATAGCAATTCGTTCACTCTATCTACGTAGGTCATTTCCACTTCTCTCTACAACAAACTCTGACCTCATATTAGCGTTTGTGCCATTATTAGTTGGTAGGTAAGCACATATTGCATCTGCAAGGCCTGTTCATGATTTGGTTAGCTTGTCCTCAATGCAGGTCAGTTCCAGGTGACGATTAGTAAACAATAGTATATGTAAACACCTGTATACAGTTATATTTAGCTGTGTTAGGAAATGCACTCATCCCACGTGTACAGGGAGCACTTTTTGCCAATAAAGATATAGATACCAAAGAATTATAAAAAGTAATGCATGCAAATTTTAAAAATTTCTAATTATCTATTCGCTTTAGACTACCTTTTGTGCTATTTGTAACTTGCTACAGTTAGTGAATTTTGAGTAAATGTGAAAAGACTGAGCTAGGAATCAGATTACGAAACAAGCACGAAAATTCTACACGCTTGCCATGAATCATCGTTAACAGAAGAGAACAGAACAGAATATTTATTGAGTACTTTAGGCCTCCGGCCCATAATACAAAACATATCAAACAGTTTAATATACAGTGCGTCACAAACAGTATTGTAAAATACACTTGTTTAGTAGGTGTTGATATTGATACTTTTTAACAGCTGATCTCTTAGTTTAAAAGCAAAATAAAAAAAAAATTGGAAACACTTATAATTGGACATTTTTCTGACTGGACATTAGATTTGTAAATTTATCCATTGAAGGGTTGATATAAATACATCACGTCCAGATATGTCCGTCTTAAATTGGTACAAGAAGCAACATACAAAATGGTAATCATATTCTACAAATTTGATATTTCTTTAGGACATAGTTTGCAAACTCTTTGAATTTTTCAATTTTAGTGTGTCTTCCTCTTTCAATCATTAAATAATGTTTAGAACATTGAAAATATGCGAGTGTTTTTTTTCTTCTGAAAATGAAAAGTAGATCTAATGTTAAATATTTCTCAATTTCCAATAACGACTTGTACCGACAATAATATACCATACTTTTGTAGATGCATTTCTTTCTTGTGTTGGAATATCGAAGGACTTAAAAAATATAAATATAGCTTTGAATTTGCCTTCTATTGTATGGATTTCGACATAGCAGGTTTTTGCGAAACATTGGGATTTGTCAGACGAAGATGTTCATAATTTCTTTGAGGGATATAAAGCTTTTAGCAGAAACCACTATTCTTTCAGTCACAGTGACCTTGACCTTTGATCTTTTGACTCCATAATCAACAGGATACTTTCTTAGCCCAAATGCAAGCCATCCACAAAGTTGAGTATGTGATGTAGAACTGATGTTATTATGCAGAACACCATTTTTATTCTCAGTCAGAGTGACTAGACCTTTGACCTTTTGACTCCAAAATAAATATGCTTCTTCCTCCCCCACGTGCAAGCCATCCACAACATTTGGCCCAGATGTGGGCTTCAGAACTAATAGTACTGTGAGGACACCATTTTTCTTCTTTCAGTCACAATGAACTTGATCTTTGATCTTTTGGCGCAAAATATATAGGCTTCTTCCTAACCACAAGTGTAAGCCATCCACAAAGCTTCATAACTGTAAATGGTACAGAACTCGCATTATTGTGCTGACACCAATTTCCTTCTTTCAGTCACAGTGACCACGACCTTTGAGTTTTTTACCCCCAAATTAGTAGTGTTCTTCCTTACCACAAGTCAGTGCAAGCCACTCACAAAGTTTGCTAACACATGGTGGACAACTTGAGTTATTGCGTGGAAACAAAATTGGTAACAGACAGACAGACATAACTACATCATAACATAATACGCTCTGCCTTACGACTGGCGCATACAACGGTAGTAATATCAAGCAATATCATCAATACATGGAAAATTCATGAAACTAATCAACTTCTCACACAATCACGCACTTAATCCATATCCTCACATTAAAACACATTTATTTTTAGGGGTATCAATTTTCATCTTTGTGCGAAAAGCGGCAATTTCATTGGTAATTTGTGAACTGAACAAGAGGTCTTATGTTTTCCACTGAAATAGCGATTGTTCATTTGGTCTCTAAATTTGTGGATTATAGCAACCACCAAATCCACGAAAATTGGTATCCCACGAAAAATAGTGAATTTCACAGTGCAGCAGTACAAGGTGGCCCAACTTACCACACATGGGACTTCTGTAACCTGTAAACAGTGTTATAAATAGGAAGCAATGTACAAAGATTTGCATGATCAAGTAAAGAAACGTTACAACTTTTTCAGTGTTGTTCATGTTATCTAATTCTACTCTTGATTATGATTTTAGTGTTGTTCATGTTATCTAATTCTACTCTTGATTATGATTTTAGTGTTGTTCATGTTATCTAATTCTACTCTTGATTATGATTTTAGTGTTGTTCATGTTATCTAATTCTACTCTTGATTATGATTTTAGTGTTGTTCATGTTATCTAATTCTACTCTTGGTTATAATTTTAGTGTTGTTCATGTTATCTAATTCCACTCTTGATTATGATTTTAGTGTTGTTCATGTTATCTAATTCTACTCTTGGTTATGATTTTAGTGTTGTTCATGTTATCTAATTCTACTTGTTATCTAATTCTACTCTTGGTTATAATTTTAGTGTTGTTCATGTTATCTAATTCTACTCTTGGTTATAATTTTAGTGTTGTTCATGTTATCTAATTCTACTCTTGGTTATAATTTTAGTGTTGTTCTTGTTATCTAATTCTACTCTTGGGTATAATTTTAGTGTTATTCATGTTATCTAATTCTACTCTTGGTTATGATTTTAGTGTTGTTCATGTTATCTAATTCTACTCTTGATTATGATTTTAGGTTCTTGTTACTCGTTACTTTTGTGGTTTACTGATTTTTAGATCACTTGTTAAATGTATTTAACATTTTGAAAACTGTATATATTTTTACATAGTTATGGGTCCAAGCAATTCAAAATTATTTTTACATAGTTATGGGTCCAAGCAATCCAAAATTATTTTTACATAGTTATGGGTCCAAGCAATCCAAAATTATTTTTACATAGTTATGGGTCCAAGCAATCCAAAATTATTTTTACATAGTTATGGGTCCAAGCAATCCAAAATTATTTTTACATAGTTATGGGTCCAAGCAATCCAAAATTATTTTTACATAGTTATGGGTCCAAGCAATCCAAAATTATTTTTACATAGTTATGGGTCCAAGCAATCCAAAATTATTTTTACATAGTTATGGGTCCAAGCAATCCAAAATTATTTTTACATAGTTATGGGTCCAAGCAATCCAAAATTATTTTTACATAGTTATGGGTCCAAGCAATCCAAAATTATTTTTACATAGTTATGGGTCCAAGCAATCCAAAATTATTTTTACATAGTTATGGGTCCAAGCAATCCAAAATTATTTTTACATAGTTATGGGTCCAAGCAATCCAAAATTATTTTTACATAGTTATGGGTCCAAGCAATCCAAAATTATTTTTACATAGTTATGGGTCCAAGCAATCCAAAATTATTTTTACATAGTTATGGGTCCAAGCAATCCAAAATTATTTTTACATAGTTATGGGTCCAAGCAATCCAAAATTATTTTTACATAGTTATGGGTCCAAGCAATCCAAAATTATTTAAATAAATTATAAGCTGGTGTGCATTTTCTTGCACTTCTTTTAATTCAATATATATTCTCAAGTAAGTGTCATTACAGAGAAAAGTACAGGAAAATTAACCTGTTCCAAAAAATAATTACTGAATGACTATTCAACCAATTTGCACAGGTTGAAGATCACAGACTCCTCTTATCAAATACACAAAATGGAAATGGGTATATTGGTGAGTGAATTGTTTTCAGTATGACACAATTATTGAGATCATATCAGTTCCTATATGACTGAAAACCTACTGTACATGGCTGATTTAAAGCAGGTTGTAATTCATGCAAGATTTCCCCAGGTCTGGTACACTTCTAGCTGAGTAATTTTCTTTCGCAGGAGCATTACTGCGCATTTTTCTTTTTCATTATTTAATAAGAGACAAAAGTCACAATCAGGTCAATTTACATCCAATATCTCCCTAAGTTCATAGCGCTGTAATATACCAAAGTAAAGTGACGTCATACTGATGACATCATAAAGTAATCATCATGTCATTTCAAGCTGTGCTGATTACCATAACTCCTTTTGTCTCCACATAATGTATCTTTATCTCTCTCTCTATAATAAGTTTCTTACCTCCTCTGAATTTCTTGTAACTTACATGACTTTCTATTTTGATATACTTACTACTCAGACTAAACCATAACTATTAGTAAAGTATTAGTGCATATCATTATGCATTCCCCGAAATTAAATATCATAAAAATTCAAACGTTGTTGCTGCTCCCAAGTTGGCACCAGTGTTGCGTCCAGGTTCTCAAGGGCAGGGACACTGTACTGTGTCCGTCCTCCAAATCTGGGGAACACCCATTACATTGTAAAGGAACAAGGTAAAGTAGTAGACAGTACTTGATCCACTAGTAGTGCTAAAAGATTAGATATTCTTGTTTGCTTCCACATTTTTGACACCTTATCTTTGTTGCGTGCACTGTGTTATCATCTTTTCCTTGGAAACATTATTGTATATAAACTTTATATCGAGTGCTCAAGTAACCTATGAAAACATTATTGTATATAAACGTTATATCGAGTGCTCAAGTAACCCATGAAAACATTATTGTATATAAACGTTATATCGAGTGCTCAAGTAACCCATGAAAACATTATTGTATATAAACGTTATATCGAGTGCTTAAGTAACCCATGAAAATATTATTGTGTATAAACATTATATCGAGCGCTCAAGTAACCCATGAAAACATTATTGTATATAAACGTTATATCGAGTTCTCATGTAACCCATGAAAACATTGTTGTTTATAAACGTTATATCGAGTGCTCAAGTAACCCATGAAAACATTATTGTGTATAAACGTTATATCGAGTGCTGAAGTAACCCATGAAAACATTAACATGTCGGAGTATCTTGTTAATTTGAAATGAGCTGCTATATGGAATTTTCCATTCTTTTTTTTAATTTTAATATTCACTCAGTATCTACCACCATTGCTTATAATAATTCCATTTTTTTATCTTAATCTTCTTTTTAAATTAGGAATTTATTGATTAAATGACAAAGTGTGAATTTGCACAAATGTAGACCCTGTTGTCATGTATTCAACCTCAAATTAAATTAAATCTTTGACACCGCAGATGTGCCTTCAACTTGGAAAACACGCTACACTAGCGGCAGACAAGCACTTTACACTGCGACTTGGCAGAGTACCACAAATCTTTAATGTTTTTATTGCCAAATACGTTGTTTTCAACACAAATCTTTAATGTTTTTATTGCCAAATACGTTGTTTTCAACACAAATCTTTAATGTTTTTATTGCCAAATACGTTGTTTTCAACACAAATCTTTAGTGTTTTTATTCCCAAATACGTTGTTTTCAACACAAATCTTTAATGTTTTTATTCCCAAATGCGTAGTTTTCAACACAAATCTTTAATGTTTTTATTGCCAAATACGTTGTTTTAAAATGTATGTTAATTGCGATCTTACAGCTTTTATTGCCTTTGCTGATTCTGGCCATTGCTAACCCTAACCCTAACTCCATGTTAGTCCCTAGCAATGGTCAGAGTTGGATGGACGTGCATTAAAGAAAAGTAGTAGGTGTATTTTTCGATATTTTTCCTGACGGAATAGTGTGCCCAGTGGGCGCATATGGGTCATAATTTGGGGGACAAAGGACAAAAAGTTGCAAAAAAGCCACGATCCAGCACTCGAAGTGCAACACTATGGCACATTTCTGTTTGAACTTCTCACTCCCAAATATATATATTTTGTAATAAATAAAGGTGAGGCCCCCTTTTTGTCGAGCAGTGTTTTAAATTATTAAGCTAGAAAAGACATTTATAAAAACTTCAGCATTGATGTTAATCTAGGATGTGAACAAACGAATGAATGGAATGTTACAGTGTATGCCAAGCCCCTAGCAAGGTGGGTTAAAAAAAAATTTGTTTGAAAAATGTACAGAGTGATCTATTTTCGTATCTCTGCCTCGTAGGATCATTTATTACGATTTTTTTTCTGTTAATACAGGGTCCATTCTAGGCTGTGTCCTTGCGCCAATAATCCTTATTTTCAATCTTTGGCACACAAAAATTCCCTTTGTGGCACCCATAGGGTGCATAAAAAAGACAGAAGAAAAAAAGATAAAGGATTGTTAAAGTTGACTTTAGACTGAATAGCGCACATCACAAGTTTACTGAACAGAGTGTGAACATTGCCATAAAATTATGAGACAAACAGTTTGATAGGCTGATATAAATTTCTTACTAATTTCGATTAGCTTGGGCACCAATCAAGAGCACTTAGTATGTCAATGGTAGAAAAAGAAAAGAGAAGATTAACTCTTCAACAAAAACAGTGCTGTATTTATTTACAAAGTAGTGTACAGGAAGGAAATAATGTAGACTCCAATGCCCAAAATAAATTTAAAAGGGGAATGGTCGCTCGAGCATGAGGAATTCAAATCCCAGTATGAAAGGCTCATGGCAGGAGATTGAGGATGATCACAGGTGCTTGGGTCATGGATTTATAAATTTCTGCAATAAATATTAACTTTTCCAGCATTATATTCTTTGGATTAGTCATTGTAGAGTCAGGCTAAAGCATGGTTTGCTACAGTTTCCTTGTCAACCAAAATAACCGTGTATATTTCTCTTATATTTATCTTATATTTAAAAGTAATGAAATATGAATACAGAAGCAATCTGTTTGCTACTTTATCCAGTAACTGACCTGCTTAACACAGGACTGACTTCTTTGTCCTTCAAACAAAGCTGAGATACATGTAATCTGTTGCCCAAGTTATCAAATAGTTAGTGAAGTACTGGTTATTATTTTTTGCTTTTTGTTCGTTTTAACACCACTTTTAATGCATTTATTCTCTATAACATGCTGAGAAAAATAGAAGCCAAGTACTGGTAGAAACTGTCACAATACTGTGGTGACTGGTAACACTGATGACATTATATTGATTACATTGAACGGGAGCAGTAAGCCGATGGAGAAAAGGAAACTCCAAAATCAGCATCTGAACTTTGCTTTTCTATGCTAGTATGAACCAAGTATTAATTTGCATACTTGTATAGTTATCATTTTTTGTGCTTTAAAAATGGCACTCATTGATCACTTTCAAGTTGAAACTTCTAAAGATGGTACCCCAAAATTGAAACATTGTAAAATCTGCCTTTTACAAGTCATCTCCAAATTGAAATGGCCTGAAAAACATGCCTGAATTAGATTTTGTTTTACATTATATCAGTAATGATCAAGATGCACAATGCTTATGCAAAGATTATTTTCAATGATTTATCTATTTTTATTCCGCTGATGAACAAAAAAACATAACACACTTTTTCCTAAGATTATTTCATTTTCATTTTTGTGATTTGTAATATATGCACGTGTTTACTTTATCTCAAAATATTTTAATTGCCAAAACAAAAACTAACATTTGTGTATTTTATTTGTCCTTTAATAGCCTCAATCATAAACGAATTACATCTTTCCAAACATTTTAACAAGTAAACAAAAAAAGCATCAACAAGAGTCCAATAGATAACTGGAATTTTTGGGCAGAAACCATGTTTCTTCTTTCAGTGACCTTGACATTTGACCTTTTGACCCCAAATCAATAGGTTTCTTTCTTACCCTAAGTATGTATGTTGTATGTTTTTCACTATCTCTACTGCATCCTTCCATAGATGGGTGAACACCTTATTCCGCAGAGATACTAGTTTGGTCTGGTGAAACAAAATGGGGATCCTTGAAAGCAATGAATGATCCATGAAGTGAAGTCGTTAGCCCTCTTTTTATCGTGGAAAGGACACACGTTTCGTCCTAGAGGTCTAAACCAGCCTTTGCACAAAGGCTTGATCTGGCACCTACTGGGATTAGGGGGACATGTCAGGAGAGGGTATGACTTCCTAGAGATGACTGCCTCGCTCCTTAGGGAATGCAGAGGGGTCTGTAGACTGGTCACCTCGTCATGAGACAAACAAGCAGAAAATAATTTTAAACTGGGACCAATTTTGGTCCTGATGGTTTCTCTCTTTAAAAACGTTTAGGAGGGGTAGCCATGGACCTTTTGGGATATGGGCGTTTCTTCGCTGGTTCGGCCAGGCCTGGTACCATGGCCAGATGTTGCTGATCCCTCAAATCCTGTGAGGTCAATTTAGGGATTAGTCCTCTGAAGAATGTCTCCGCATCACGAGGGGCAGCCCACAAATGGCTTTTGCTGTGCTCCAGAAAAATCTTTGACATCTCCAAGGCAGCATCCCTATGGAAGTGAATGAGTTCTGCAGAGAGCACCATTGACAATGAGAGAGCACCATGGACAATGAGAGTGCACCTCTCCATGTCATGTCAATGGCCTCTAACAGATGGATGGAGGCGAGGCAGCGGAAAAAAGATCGACATGCGAGGCTAGTATAACTAGTGTCCACACCTTCAGTTCCAAAGGCTCGAGAGAGTTAACAGGCAGACGGGACTAGGTCCCTGCCAAAATCGCGGGAAGCAGAGGCACCTGAGTCAAAGGAGATGGGAGTCTGCATTAAACAACTTACTTGTGTTGCTGTGCCATAAAACACAAAACCAAAGACAAACAAGGTGGAGGGCGTAAGGGGCCAAGCAGACAAATGGACCCTGTAGCATAGAAGAGGAACAGCCCACCTCTTCTGCTGTCTGGCTGCCTCATGGCCTTCTGCAGTAAGGCTGCAACATTTACATGCGTAAACGGCTTATTTTAGTTTACTGCATGTAAATGTTTACAAAATCGGTAAATGTGTAAACAAACATGCATGTCAGCAACACAGGAAGTACCCATTCTAGTTGAATTATATATTTCTACATCGTTGCTTAAGAGGATTGTTTAGTAGAATTTTATGCTAATTCTTTTCTTAAAGTATGTATGATGCTCACATCGAATGTGGCATCGCTACGAAAAAGCAGAAGTTGAAGAGAATTGGTTATACATCACGTTGATTTACTGATAATATTGATAAAAGTTCTTTAAAGTAAATTATTTACCTTTGAAGAACCTGTTTGTTAACAGAACCTTTGGTTAGCAACATTTTATTTTAAAGAAACACTGTTTCAAGTTTGTATGTCGCCAAATTGTTTCTTAGTCAATGTAGTTCCTTCAAAAGCATCCCATGCGCATGTCCAGGCAGTACGCTTGGTTGCTTTATCCATTTTGTCATCATGTACCTATGCATATCAGTAAGAAACAACATCACAATGATCCTAAGGATATTGTTGTGAAATTGTCCGATATATTCAACAAAGACATGTTATACAAAACGAATCCTGTAATAATAAGAGGTAAAATACATACAGCAAATGAAACAATCACAACTTGAGTGAGGTACAGCATGCATATTTTAACAGCTGTCTGTTGTTCAGTAAGCCTAATGGGTAGATAGGTATAAAGGTTGAGTTTCTAATCATTTAAATTAAACAGCATCATTTCAGCTCTTGTAAAACATGTACATGCTTCAATATTTTGGTCAACGTTACTCTGGAGAGCCTCTCCAAACTGAACGAGAACATGAAGAAGGGAGGGGTGTCACCGAATCCCTTCCCCTCGACCAGTTTTCAAAACTTGAAGCCCATTCTCTATAGGAACTGAATGGAAACATAGAGAAATGGAAGTCATTAAATCAATCCCTTCCCTATGACTGGTTGTTAAAACTCGGTACCCAATCCAAAGACCGGTGTCTGATGCTTGGTTTACATAGCTCAGTGCTTGGTTCCCTGCGCTCGCTAACAGATTTTCAATGTCTGTCACCTGACACATTACCCGGTGACTGGTAACCAGAAAATGATCAGTCAGATGATATAGACCTTACTGGGGGTGGGGGTGGGGTGGGGTCTCTGTTCAGGAAACTCGACTCCAATGAACAAGATTTCCTTGATTTAATTTGAGTGTTACTCGCTTGCCGACTTAAAGTAGTTAATGTATCTAATTCCGATAAAGAAAATAGAATGACCAAGAGACTGAGATTTGTGTATGAATTATGGAATCGGCAGAGTTCATTCCAAAAATGGAAAAAATGGGCCCTAAAGGCTCCTACCAGATCAAAAAGTGGGATCATTTGGAAAAAAAACCCACAAAAAAAAACAGAGGTTGCAAATACCCTTACATGCATCTTGTTTATTGAAGAAATTTAAAACACATATCATTATCAGAAGCACTCGCGTCATGAATTTAGTAATTTCTGCAATAAATATTCACTTTTTAAGCATTATATCCTTCAAATCAGTCGGTGCAGAGTCAAACTAGAGCACGGTTTTCTACAGTTTCTTTGTCCTCTGAAATAACCATGTCCACTGTTCAGGTCATGGTTATTTACGGGAACAACAATGAACTTTTTTTTCGGAGGAGGTGGGGGTAGGGGTGGGGGTTTACCCTGGGATTTTATTTCGAGCCAGGATATTTTTGTTTCTCTTTTACCTCAAGATAATAGGTTCTTTTTTTCACTATAAATCGGAGCAAGAATATTTTTTTTCAACCTATTTGAGGGCCGAAAATGTTTTTTTTTAAAAATCCCATCCCCCCTCGGTCCCTTAGCTGACAAAGAAGCCCTAGTGTGAATCAACAACTACTGATTCAAAATATATAATGCTGGAAAAGTGAATATTTTATTGCAGAAATTAGTAAATCCGTGATCCGAGTGCCTGTGATCATTATCAGCCTTTCTTGTCAAGAGCCTTCTGTACTGGTACTTGAATTATCATGTTCAAGTAACCATTTCCCTCTAGAATTTATTTTGAACATTTGAGTCTACATTTTTCCCTTCCTGTGCACCACTATGGAAATAAATGTAGCAATGTTTTCATTAGAGATTTCATCTTTTCTTCTTTACATTTTCTATCAGTGATCATGATGCATGTGCTCTTTCTGCCAAAGCTAATCAAAATGAGTAAGTAATTTCTGTCAGCCAATGAAATTGAGCACCATATGCCGCTTTTTCAGTGAGCACATTCTATTCAGTAAGCTTGGGATGTGCTCAATTCAGTCAACAGTGAGCACACTCCTGAGTATGTTTGGGATACCCTTAATTCAGTAGGCAGCCAACACACTCTATTCAGTAAGCTTGGGATGTGCTCAATTCAGTAGGTAGGGAGCACACTCTATTAACCTTGGGATGTGTTCAACTCAGTCTAAAATCAACTATTTATCTTAATTTTTGGGGGTTGGTTGGTTGGTTGGTTATGCGCCCTACAAGAACCATGCTGGGAACTTTCTTGCGCCAAAGATGAAAAATGAGGTAATTGAGGGTACAACCTAGAATTAACCCTGAATCGGACATTTCCCATGGGCCACAAAATAAAAAGATTAGGATATTATTAGCTGTATGTACATGGTGTCACGACTGTGGAAGGAAACATTCAATGGCAACCCATGGAACACCGAACTTGCAAAACTCAGGATTCACAAGGCAAGAGGTCTCAAAGGATCATTTATTTGCTGTTTCGAACCTAAGCCTGCAGTGGAATTAAAGTTTGTTTATGAAAAAAGTGAACAGAGCATATTGCATTCCACAAAGACGAAATGAAGAAAGTGAATGGAATATTGTAATTTGTTTATTTACCCCAGTCACTCATATACTCGTAAGGGTAAATTCCTTTACGAGTTAGTAACTTGAACGTTTCAGATTAACACTCACTATATCGACGAGTAATTTTAAAACGGTCGTCGCCATTCGCTGCAAGACTGGTCATGAGTTTGTCCAGGTGTGCCCAGGCTAGAATTGAGGAACTGTAGCGAGTCAATGAACTACAGTTGTCCCAGCCGAAACGTCAAGTATTTTCTATATTGTTGTCGATTACGCTTATTGGTGCATTCGATGCCGTTGCGATTGCTTGCATTATTAGGTGACCATCATACCCGCGCAGGTTATGAAGCACAACAGGGGTTCTTATTTTGTTATGGTAAATTCGTAACTGTAGATTGCATGTGCTCTGTGCGACTACTCTGTACGTGCCAGTGATATGACAGTGATGGTCAGCTTTTTTTATTGGTGGAGCTGAATGCTCCTTCACAGATCAACCAATGAGTGACCGCAGAAAACTCACGTGTGTCATCATTGGTCAGAATCATGTCTGCGAGCGAGGACAGCTGTTGTCGGAACCATTTCACTGATACCTCGAGCGAGTTAATAAACACCATTACCGAGTCCTGAACACGATACGACATTGGTTGCTCAGTCGCTCTGTCGCATCTGACGACAACCAAAACAAAACCTGCATGGAATTTGTTCAGCAACTTGCGTTGGCGTCTACTGAATCTCGGTTGCGGAAGCAGAGCCTTCCACGGGAATGTTTAAGCATTCAAAGTCCGCGGAAATCATATGCGGGACTTTCGTTTCCGTTGCACCGCAGTAAATTTTAAAATATTCTTGCCGGGTTTTGGCATAATATTGCAAGGCGGCTTTTCACTAAAAGTAGCTGTTGCGTGCTAAATAAATGCAGGCAACGTCGACACGGAAACATTTTACCATGTTGTTTACTCTGTCGGTTAAGCAACCGGAAAAGATTCTTTATCCACACGTAATAAGATAGAGACTCTGAACCATTCATGACGCTCAGCAACAGCAGATCAACCTGAGTCCGCCCATGCGAAGTTTTGCTTTGTACATGTGGTTATAGTGCAAGGGCAGAAAAAAACACCTTTGTTCTAAGCGTATACGTTTGCGGCAATACTAGGGCTGAGTTCTCCAAACTTTCTGAGTATTGCATTAGTAACCTGTACATGAAATTGTATTACCAAACTTGAGTTCAGGCAGGTATTGTTGGTATTGTCGCGGCTGGTCTGTGTTGTTGCTCTCGGCATGTAACGGGGACGCGAGCGCCAATTCAAAACACCGATTGTCATAATTGTTCACATTTATCA
Source organism: Margaritifera margaritifera (assembly GCA_029931535.1). Classification (NCBI taxonomy): domain Eukaryota; kingdom Metazoa; phylum Mollusca; class Bivalvia; order Unionida; family Margaritiferidae; genus Margaritifera; species Margaritifera margaritifera. The sequence goes on along the minus strand of JAQPZY010001507.1, from coordinate 729,358 downwards.
CAGATCGCGGTGGAACATACTTTGGCGTTGGAATATAATTAGGCCCTTGGAATGTAATGTTTGGGGAAGCATGCAGTTGAACTTCCATGCATTTGTCAAGAGTTCATCCTGACCCTGCGTTGGTAATTTTTTCAAAACCTTTGTCGAGTTTGCCATTGATGGCCTCTGCGTCTTTACGGTTCAAGATTGTACGAGCACCGCTGTGAATCCACGGGATTGCAATTATTTTAACCCATCCTTGTCTGATGACTTACGATTATGCGGCATACTCAAATGTACACTGAGAACAATGTCCACCTTAACCCTAGAGGTGCCGGAGCGCAGCAACGTTGATACTATTTCCGGACGCATCTTTCATACAATTTTCTAGGGTCTTTGCTTGGGCTCGTTCGCGAACATACTCGACTGCCTCAGCGGCTATAGTGGCTGAGATTCATCGGCGGATTAATTCATCTTCGACTATGTGTGCAATTTCCGCCCGCTTGGCTCATGGAGGAATTTTGTTATTTAATAGTGCCTCTTTTGCACAAAACTCTCTTACAGTCAGACGCGGTTCGACTGTGAGACCTAATAACGCAAGAAAATTTGCTTTTCTTGCGCCTCTTGGTATTTTTATTCCACGTTCTCGCGCGGATTGTTTCAATTGATTTACAGTTGGTGTAACTGGCCGTAGTTCATCCGGAGGAAGTTGTTGCACAACCAGCCGTGGTTCATTCTGAAGTATGCCACCTTTTCGCATACCGCTTGGTATTCGTATCACACGCGCTCGTGCGAGTTAGTTGAATCACAGTCGGCATGCTGGTATATAAGGGAACAGCAATTGTCTAATTACCAATTTTGTGAATAAATTTTGTAAACATTTTTACTTTCCCAGGATCAGAAACTGCAATCGCTTCAATCCTGGCTACGAAATATATCGTACAGAAATATAGCCACAATCAATATAAAATATTCTCACACAAAGAAAACATTCTCCGTGAAATATTTTCTGCTAGCTATATATTCACACAGAGAAAACAATCTCCGCATAATATATTTTATACAATATAGTTTTGATTTATAATAACAGTGGTCAGTAGCTACAGCAGTGTATTGAGGCACCTAATGGTAACTTCGCTTGGGGGCTCCCCGGGGAGATTAACGCCAGCAGATTTTGCTTTGCAAAATCTTTCAGCCTACCAAAGGGTAAAATCATTTATGCTAGCAGATTTTGCGAAGCAAAATCGTTTACGTTTCCGAAGAGTTTGCACAATGACACCTCATATACAAAGACGGAATTGTCTGCACCCGTTGTTGCAGCGTTTTGACGGTATCGCCGTGTATTTCCAAAGAATTAGTAATTGTATAATTATAAAGAAATTAATAATTGTATTTCCCCAAAATTTGTAATGGCTAAATCGTTTTACGCTCGCAAATTTTGCTACGCAAAATCGTTCACGCTAGCGTTAGAATTATTTTTTACTGCCTACATTTTAGCCACACCACATACACTCGCGTTTGACGCGCGGGTAATTTTTTTTTAAGTCGTTGGGTACAGAATACATTGACCTAGATCTGCTACCAAAATCTAAAATGCCCATTGTGATACTACTAAGACAGTTAATCTAAACTGCCCATTGTGATACTACTAAGACAGAAGCGATACATGATTTAGTACATCAAATGCTGTCATGTGACGTCATATAACGTATTCGCAAGCAAATAGTGCACGCTGGAACAAACATAATTCTCGTAGTCACGTATGTTATCCCTTAGTCAAAGGGGAAATTAATATTATCCTTAAAATGATCAATGTGGTCAGCAAGTAGGACCTGGAGATTTCATTATGTTATCTACTAAAATTGGGGGGTGGGGGTGGGGGCTGCAAACCTGGAAGATCTATATATTTTGAAGAAGTTTTCCAATCTTCAGAGACGGTAGGATAAAGCGTAAATGCTGCTGATTACTATGCAGATTTGCTCCATAGTTATGTAGAATGAACTTTCATGGGAAGTTACTTATAAATAGAACAACCACGGGTTTAAAAGCTATGTAAGGCTCTGTTGAAAAATGTCCATTGTGTAATTTATGAAAACAATTATGCAGTTATATAGTTATATATATATATATATATATATATATATATATATATATATATATATATATATATATATATATATATATATATATATATATATATATATATAGAGAGAGAGAGAGAGAGAGAGAGAGAGAGAGAGAGAGAGAATTTAAGTTTCATCGGAGTCTTCTGCAATCTTGATATAAATATTATAACAGGTAAACATGCGAATGAAATGACGCATAGGTGACATACAGCAGGCTATTTTTGTAAGGAAATTAACCTATAATAGTTTACATAATCAAGGTGAAATAATTGCTAGATATTTCTAATTAGTACAAGCAAAACTAACATGCTTGAAACTATGTAAAGTTGTGAAATTTAAATAAAATATTTATTAAAGTATTAATGTTTATACAGTGTTGATGGTGTCAATTTTTTCATAAGTTATAATTTTATTGTAATAATCTAAGTAAGCATTTGTACCAGAGTTATTGTGCTTCAAACATTATAATGATGTGAATGATGTGAAAGTTGTAACTGTGCTAAACACATAATGATGTAAATGAAGTGAAAGTTGTAACTGTGCTAAAAACATTAAAATGATGTGATCGATATGAAAGTTGTAACTGTGCTAAACACATTATAATGATGTAAATGATGTGAAAGTTGTAACTGTGCTAAAAATATTATAATGTTGTAAACGATGTGAAAGTTGTAACTGTGCTAAAAACTATTATAATGATGTGAAAGTTGTAACTGTGCTAAACACATCATAATGATGTGAACGATGGGAAAGTTGTAACTGTGCTAAACACATTATAATGATGAGAACGATGGGAAAGTTGTAACTGTGCTAAACACATTGTAATGATGTGAGCGATGGGAAAGTTGTAACTGTGCTAAAACAAAATATAACGATGTGAACGATGGGAAAGTTGTAACTGTGCTAAACAAATTATAATGATGTGAGCGATGGGAAAGTTGTAACTGTGCTAAAACAAAATATAATGATGTGAACGATGGAAAAGTTGTAACTGTGCTAAAACAAAATATAATGATGTGAACGATCGGAAAGTTGTAACTGTGCTAAACAAATTATAATGATGTGAACGATGGGAAAGTTGTAACTGTGCTAAAACATTACAATGATGTGAACGATGGGAAAATTGTAACTGTGCTAAAACAAAATATAATGATGTGAACGATGGGAAAGTTGTAACTGTGCTAAACAAATTATAATGATGCGAACGATGGGAAAATTGTAACTGTGCTAAAACATTACAATGATGTGAACGATGGGAAAGTTGTAACTGTGCTAAAAACATTATAATAATGTGAACGATGGGAAAGTTGTAACTGTGCTAAAACATTATAATGATGTGAACGATTGGAAAGTTGTAACTGTGCTAAACACATTGTAATGATGTGAACGATGTGAAAGTTGTAACTGTGCTAAACACATTGTAATGATGTGAGCGATGGGAAAGTAGTAACTGTGCTAAAACAAAATATAATGATGTGAACGATGGGAAAGTTGTAACTGTGCTAAACAAATTATAATGATGTGAGCGATGGGAAAGTTGTAACTGTGCTAAAACAAAATATAATGATGTGAACGATGGAAAAGTTGTAACTGTGCTAAAACAAAATATAATGATGTGAACGATCGGAAAGTTGTAACTGTGCTAAACAAATTATAATGATGTGAACGATGGGAAAGTTGTAACTGTGCTAAAAACATTATAATGATGTGAACGATGGGAAAATTGTAACTGTGCTAAAACAAAATATAATGATGTGAACGATGGGAAAGTTGTAACTGTGCTAAACAAATTATAATGATGCGAACGATGGGAAAGTTGTAACTGTGCTAAAACATTACAATGATGTGAACGATGGGAAAGTTGTAACTGTGCTAAAAACATTATAATAATGTGAACGATGGGAAAGTTGTAACTGTGCTAAAACATTATAATGATGTGAACGATTGGAAAGTTGTAACTGTGCTAAAACATTATAATGATGTGAACGATTGGAAAGTTGTAACTGTGCTAAAACATTATAATGATGTGAACGATGGGAAAGTTGTAACTGTGCTAAAACATTATAATGATGTGAACGATGGGAAAGTTGTAACTGTGCTAAAACATTATAATGATGTGAACGATTGGAAAGTTGTAACTGTGCTAAAACATTATAATGATGTGAACGATTGGAAAGTTGTAACTGTGCTAAAACATTATAATGATGTGAACGATGTGAAAGTTGTAACTGTGCTAAAACATTATAATGATGTGAACGATTGGAAAGTTGTAACTGTGCTAAAACATTATAATGATGTGAACGATGGGAAAGTTGTAACTGTGCTAAAACATTATAATGATGTGAACGATGGGAAAGTTGTAACTGTGCTAAAACATTATAATGATGTGAACGATGGGAAAGTTGTAACTGTGCTAAAACATTATAATGATGTGAACGATGGGAAAGTTGTAACTGTGCTAAAACATTATAATGATGTGAACGATGTGAAAGTTGTAACTGTGCTAAAACATTATAATGATGTGAACGATTGGAAAGTTGTAACTGCCAATATGGAATAATAACAATCCTCTTTAAGCAACCTTAATTCAGGCCCTGTATCCTGTCAATGTTTTCAGCAGGAAACTAAACTTCCTCAACCTCAAACAATCTATGATTTTAATTTAAAAGAGTTCGAGTTATAGAACTGTCAGAATTTTATTTACTATCCATGACTGCTTAATTTTAAAACTGAGTTGTAACCGGTTGTATGTTTCAGAACTTTCCATTTCCTTACTACTCATATTTGCTTTCAGGGACTTTTAGTTTCAGTTGTGTACTCTAAACGTTTATTGATACAATCAAAGGTCTTCCCTAACAAATTAACATCTGCTCTATTTTAGTCCTACTTTTTCAAGACCAAGAGTGACCGCATTATCATGTTCATGACTACATTGGGCAGAAACTCGCAACTATTCTCTACATCTAAACACATTATCAGTATTTATTCATAAAACAAATAAGCATTACGACAAAATAAGAAATAAATATATAGTACTCCGTACAGTAGCACACAGAGTGAAATCTCTAATTATTAAAATCCAGGTCGCAGGAATCGTATACAAATTCTCTCTCTAGAATATCGAGGTTATTACTAGACTCCTCTGTCTCTACAATCACGTGATATGGACTTGATGCTATTTTCTGAAGGTCGTCAACATTAACATTGGAACCGAACCCCACTGTGATTATTTTGACTCTTTGTTCAAGAACAGTTGTTCGCTCTAGCTCGAATTCAGCATCAAGATTGTACCCACCATTTGTAAAAATCACAAGGAATTTCCTCGCCTCGCCGCGTCCAGCATTTGCTACATTGAAACCATGCCTATTACTATAGTGAAGAGCTGCAGACATGTTGCTGGTGACATTCTCTTTGTGTGTTATATTGGAAATGGTCAGAAGAAGCGCCGATCTTGAGAGATGATCTGAAAAATTAACGTACGTACGAACAGTGTTAGAGAATGAGGTCAGGCTAATGTGAGTGTCATTGTTATCGCTCCCGAGAGTGTCCATGAGTCGCATCAGTTTTGAGGCAGAGTCCCGGTGTCCTGAGAAGCCCTTGATGGATTCTGCATTGGATGTATTCACAGAGTCATCAATCATCAGAATTACATCTGACACGGCTGAGTGAGAGCATTCTGGTTAAAAGACAAAACAGAGCATATTAAAAGTATATACTTATATATAGTACAGTACGACACGTAGTTTCAGATTAGCCTAAGCGCTTTCGGGACCTACGGTTTACAAGGCAAAAGACACGTATAAAACAAACAAACAATGAACATAAACAACATGAATATTATTATGTGCATTATGGCTTACCCAACCGATAAGGCATATAATGAAATCTAAAATACGTGTACGTAATATGAAAGTCGAAATAGTAATATTGTATGTTTGTGTAACCCAAACGTAATGTCTTTGTGCTACATACATATATATTACTATAAGGGGAAATACGTTTACGTGCTTTGTTGTGACATCAATTGAGTGACGAATACATTACAACGCGCAAATTGCGTTCACACGTTTGTGTTCACACGTTTCATCTTCTGTAATGTTTTTGCAGAGAAAAGGATGCAAAACATTCTTCCGTACGTATGTGGACAGGATAGACAGGAAGTTTGTATCATCGACTAAACACGTCTCATCCATAATACAAGTTGTATCTCCTCGGATTATATTTCCCATCCAACCAGGGATTTAGACCTTATCTGAAGGCATTTAGAACTGGCCATCAGAAGACTTCTATGTTGAGGCAAACGAACTATCACTTTATCTCTGACGAAAGAAATTGGTTGTTCAGTATATAACAGTAGTTATAGGTGGGTACTGGGGGTCTAGGGGGTCTCCTATGTTAAACAGGGTCAAAGATTTATAGGGTCTAGGGGAATTTAACATGGGAAAGTGTTGACCCTATAAATCTTTGGGTCAAGCGGGGGCGCTATGGGGTCAATGGGACTTAACATTATGTCCCTGTAGAGTCCCCAAAGGTAGCGGACGGGAATTTAACATGGCGGGGGGCACTATAGGTATCTACGGGAATTTAACATAGGGGGTGGCACTCTGGGTACCAACGGAAATTTAACACGCCGTGTGTAGTGACGAATACAACGTTATCTACCATCCAAACACCCCACACTATACCATCAACACGCCGTGTGTAGTGACGAATACAACGTTATCTACCATCCAAACACCCCACACTATACCATCAACACGCCGTGTGTAGTGACGAATACAACGTCATCTACTATCCAAACACCCCACACTACACTATCCAACACGCCGTGTGTAGTGACCTTCTGCCTAGTGGCTATATCTATATAGCCTAGAGTTATATATAAAGCATTACCTATACCTCAGATCATGTTGGAGGTGTCAGTAAATTTGCATATATTGTACCTATGTTATAAATAGCTTTTATCAAGGGAACTAACTCATATTAACACTAAAATGGACGTGACTAAAAGTTGTATTAAACTTCGGGAACCGTCACGGACTTTAGCGTTGACTAGAAAAAATCCGGAACATTAGATTATAATGGCCTAGACTAAAAGTAACACAAAATTCCGAAATTGTACCGGACGTTAGCGGAGACTGAAAATAATCCGGAAAAAAAATGGAAAAAATTGGCTGAGACTAAAAGTAACACTAAACTTCCGAAATTGTACCGGACGTTAGGGGAGACTGAAAATAATCCTGAAAAAAAATGGAAAAAATTGACTGAGATAAAAAATAGTACTAAAATTTAGTAACTCATTTTAATTTTTTTTTGTTATTTTATATTTTTTTATATACAAACTCAAATAAACCCAAAACCCAAACCCAAACCTAACACACTATCCCAAATGCCTTGTGTGCTGCCTAAAAACCCCAAAAACCTGCTATCAGACGAAAGGGTATGACAAAGGGATGAAATCACGCCAACATATTATCCAACATATATACCATCCATTTTTTTATTTTTTAAATTTTTTTTATATCAAAACACACACCACCCTATCCATTTTTTTTACTTTTTAATTTTTTTTTATATCAAACACAAACTTACACACACCACATTGTTTTTATTTTTTTAAATTTATTTATATAAAAACACACACAACCATTGTTTTTACTTTTTAAATTTTTTTAAATATCAAAACACACACCACACTATCCATTTTTTTACTTTTTAATTTTTTTTTTATATCAAACACAAAACTTACACACACCACAAATATACAATCCATTTTTTAAAATTTTTTTTTTATATCAAACACAAAACTTACACACACCACACAACCATTTTTTAAAACTTTTTAAAAATATTTTTATATATCAAATTCAAACTTACACACACCACACAAATCATTTTTTTAACTTTTTCAATTTTTTTTTATATCAAACACAAAACTTACACACACCACAAATATACAATCCATTTTTTTTAAATGTTCTTTCCCGAAGTATTTCTTCTCTCAGTACCTCTTCTACTAGATCATGCGCCATTTGAATGAACGTCATCGTCTTTCTCTCCGGGTGGGTCTCCATCAAATGATTCTTCACCCTCTGAATGTTTACCATAGCTTCATTCAGCTTTGTAATCTTGGTTGCTGCCATCTTCTTTTGAACTGTTGAGATCTTGACGAGTCAACGAGAATGACTACACTGGCCAACGCACCGCTTTATATGCTTAACGCGCGGACGCGATGGAAACATGGTAGGGTTTCAGATCGACAGTGAGATAATAGATAGAGAGGGGTTACTTTTTAGATCGATAGAAAGAGAGAGATAGAACATAATTATTATTTTTTGTTAAAAAAAACAAACCACACAACAGCATTTTTTCCAACAAAAATATTTTTTTTTAATTAACAATAACAAGAATAAACTTTTTTTCTAACATAAAAAACTAACAAACAACAAGAGATTAAAATGGAACGTATTTACAAGGTTGACAACGTTGGGAAGGTAAACTAAACTTCCACCTTTCTACATCAACATCATTCTGATTGACATTACAAGAACTGTTTCCATTGAATTTTGGACGCTATGCAGTGTGTGTCTTAGTGACTACCTTTCTTGGATTTCGTTTTCCAGGACATTCGTTGTGGAGTATTTTTGAGGACAAATGTTTGCCTTGAATTATTTTGGAGGACCCGTGGTTGTTTTGGACTATTTTGATAAACCATCAAAACAAAAAAAAAAACAAAAAAACAACAACATGAGCATTCATGCTTTATCGGTACACGAAAGACAAATTATACTCAAAGTGTTGAGAGTGGTGATGAACATCACAAGTGGGGTACCTCCGTGTGAAGAAGACATTAGTCAAAATTTATCTTGCCTTGACACGTTTGAAGAAGTGTGCCTTGTTAGTTGGATGCACCAACAACTTACCGGTTGGAAAGATTTACGTGACTGGAAAAGTGTTGGTTTCGATGTTTGGCTACAAGAAGTACCACAGTTTGCCAAAGATCTGGCCCGTCACCACTAAGTGTCCAAAAGTGAAATGGGAACCTAAGTCACACAAAAAAATGACCTTAGAAACCATCCTGGAAGAAGAACCTGACACAGCAGAGAAAGACCACACCGTCGTCGTCGTCCAAATACAACCCTCTGAGGAACACACCCCCTCCTTACCGTCAGAGACATTTCATTCTTCTACCACCACCACAGAGACCAGAAGAATACTACCACCAGTGCCTGGGCCTTCCATTCCTAGCATACCAGAATGTTGTACATTGACTTGTTTATACAGAACTTTCATTCTTTTAGTGGTAGCCTTAATCTTGTACCTGACCATTTTTTCGGTCTGCATTTTTGTCCTTCATGACTTGTAAAAAAAAATGTTTTTGTTTGTTGAGTTGGTTTGTTTTTTAAAAAAAAATAAATAAACGTGTATGAAACGTATAAAATGTCTTGAGTCTTTTGTCTTCTTCTCAAAAATCTTCCTACCTCAGTCATGGCTACATCATCTTCTGCCTCGTCTGCCTCTTCTGCTTCTGTAGTCAAAGTGATTGACGAAAAGTTAGATCGTCAAAGTTGGAACGCTTTGTATCTGTGCCATCCTTTTAACATGTTGATTGCTGGACCTAGTGGTTCAGGCAAAACCGAATTTGTCAAACGTTTGATCGAACAAAAATCTCATTTGTTCGATCGTCCACCTCAACGTATCGTGTGGTGTTACAAAGAGTGGCAACCGTCTTACACCTTATTGAAAGAAAGTCAAGGAGAAACCATTTCATTTGTAGAAGGCATCCCTCGCGAAGACGATGGGATCGTGTCTGACGTGAGTCAAACACATCTGGTCATCTTTGACGACATGTTAGGAGAAGACGAAGAAGAAATTAAACTTTGGTTTACACGAAAAGGACACCATCGTAATGCTAGTATTGTATACATTACTCAAAATTTATTTCAACAAAGTAAAGCCCATCGGACCATCAGTCTGAACGCTCATTACGTGGTCTTGTTTAAAAGCCCCAGAGACAAATCTCAAGTACAAGTGTTAGCCAAACAGTTAGGTGCTCCTTGGCTCAATTATGCGTACGACGATGCCACTTAAACCCCTCACGAGTATTTACTCATCGACTTAAAACCCACCACTCCTGACTATTTGAGATTTCGTGCCCAATTGTTTCACCCTTGGGGTCAAGAAGGAGGTCCTGTCATTTACACGTCCCCTTCAGCCAATTTTTGAAAGAAAAAAAACTACAAAAACAGTCACTACGTCATTTCTGTCTCACACTCTTTCGAGATGACTTCCTTTCAAGCTCATCCTTCGGCTAAATTGATTCGTGCCTTGTATGGTATCAGTCGCGAAAAAAATGCACAAGTCCGTGCTCATTTGTTAGAAGCGAGTCTTAAAGAAGTGTTACCATGGTTTACTTTGACAGCACGTCAATTACTACAAGGCATCATTCACATCCCTCATAAAATTCAACGTTTTTTTCAAAAACATAAAGAGGCATTGTCACAACTAGCCGATCCTAGAATCGATTCACGGACTAAAAAACAAATCATTTTAACCCCTGGTGGAAGCGGTTCTTTAGGAGGGGTCATGATTCGTTCCCTTTTGAAATGGGATCCTAATGCCCAAGCCAAAAAACCCAAAGCACCCAAAAAGAAGAAAAGTCCAAAGAAAAAGAAAACTACCCACCAGAAAAAGAAAAGTTCTGCCAAGAAGAAGAAAACACCTACCACCACCACTGCAAGGAGCCGCAAGAGAGGTACTGCGGCCAGGACGCAAACGTACACCCGCAAGACACCACGACAAACAACCGTGACGAGGTCTCCTTCTCCTTAGACCCCATCATCTTTGTCTTCTTCACCACCCTTCACGATGATGCCTGCCAAACCGGACTTAAGACAAGTGTTTCCTAATTTGATGCAAAAATGGAAACCTATTTCGAAAGTCACCACTTCGGGACCCTCGACGACATCGGCTGATTTGACTATGGCAGCGGCCGCCAACAAAGTACCATCCCCTAAAACCAAAGTTCAAGAAAGAACCGGCGTGTTACAAAGTTTGTTGGATTTATCCAAAGAAGAATTGAGACGATTTAATCCCTTGAAAAAACCTCAACGTCGAGTGATGCCTGTCGTGAAGTTGGTACGTCGTGCAGACAATCAGTGGAGACGTGTTCCAGTATAAAATAGAAGGGTACCCTGCCAGAGACTTCAAACTTACTCCTCACCTCTAAGATGGGTCCCAAACGTGCACACCACAACCACCTCCACCAAAAAAAGAAGAAAAGTAAAACCACCAAAAAAGGACGACTTCCACCTCGTCTGGCGAAACATTGGGACGTCTTGTCTGTCCTGACCAAATCCAATCCTCCCATGCGAAAACAACTCATTCAAACAGCCCCCAAAGAAATCATCGATACCGTGTGTGAATGTTGTTTGAACGTTTTGAAAGGAACGGTACCTTTGTCCAAGATACAGAAACAAAAATTAGGGAAACATCGGAACGTTCTTCGTCAAATGGTGAAAAAGAAAATACCTCTTCAACAAAAGAAAAAAATGTTGGTGCAACGAGGAGGATTTCTACCTATGCTGTTAGGACCGTTGCTAAAAATAGCGGGTCCTTTGTTAGGAACGATTGCTGGACCACTTTTAGGAGGTGTCATGCGATAACAAAAAAAGAAGATAAAAAGGACCACCCTTCTCTGAAAAGACCACACCTTTTTGGTACCTTTGGATGAAATGGAAGGACGAAAACTGACTTTAGTACCTTACAAACGATGGATGGAATTTCATCGTTGGAACGAACAACGGATACCTCATTTACCACCCAATTCTAATCTCAACGAGTTGTCCCAGCTACAACAAGAATTACAAACCCTGATGGAACGAAGCGATTTGTCAGAAACAGAAAAATCGCAACGGTACGGTCAACTTTTACAACGTCTACAACTCTTTCACCAAAAAGCTGTAGACGAAACAGCTCCACCTACTCTGAGAGATTTTAAGACGATGATGAAAAGCGAACCTAAAGTCACCACCACTAAAACAGACACCGGTACAGGGATGACCGTAAAAGAAGAAAAAGAAGAAGAAGAATAGTTACAAACTCCACCTCTTAAAAAGAAAAAGCTAGCCACACCAAGTTGGATGAAAAAGATGTTGTCTACCCCATTACCCTCAGAAAAGAAAAAGGAAGAAGTGAAGACAGAAGTCAAAACAGAACCGATGACCCCTGTTCAAACAACATCTTCTTTTACACCAGTGGCTCGTCGGACACGTAAACAATCCAAAAAGATACCCCACGAAGAAAAGAGCATTGGTACTTGGTTGACTTATTCTTGAGGAATCATGGAGAAACTGTTAGCTACCATTTATTACAATCCTGGCCATGCTGCTGGTTACGGAGGAGTTCAAAAATTATATCGAGCTGCCAAAAGTAAATTGAAAAGTGTACGTTTGCCAGAAGTACGACAATGGTTACAAGAACAATCGACGTAGACGTTACACAAACCCATTCGATACAAATTTTCTAGAAGTCCAACCCAAGTGGAAGGCATCGATCATCAATGGCAAGCCTATTTAGCCGACGTCTCTCATTTGGCAACCTACAATCGTGGTCACAAATATTTGTTTTGTGTCATCGACGTGTTTTCCAAATTTGCTTGGGTCGTACCTTTGACCTCTTCAAGCAGTACCGAATTGGTACGGGCCTTAAAATTGGTCTTGAAACAAAGTGGACGCCAACCTTTACGATGGCAAACTGACAAAGGCACCGAATTTCTAAATCAAGCTTTTCAAAAAGAATTGAAACAAAGACAGATTCATTTTTTTACTACCGAAAATCCTGAAACCAAAGCCAGTATCGTGGAACGTTTTCAAAGAACTTTGAAAGAACGCATGTGGAAATATTTTACACATCAACATACTCTCAAGTACATTGACGTGTTACCTCGTTTGGTCAAAGCGTACAATCAATCGTACCATCGTAGCATCGGATGTGCCCCCGAAGAGGTCAGCCCTGAAAACGAAGTGACCGTGTTTGATAAATTGTTTGGTACCTCAAAAAGGAAACCACCTCAGAAGAAGAAACCCTTGCTGGAGTTAAAGACGGGTGATTGGGTTCGCATCGGAAAAACCAAACGTACTTTTGACAAAGGTTATTTACCTAACTGGACCACCGAATTGCTTCGTGTCACTACCCCCGTGTGTGGACGTGATCCTCCCGTCTATAAATTGGAAGACATGCACGGTGAAGTGCTCATAGGAACATTTTACTTGCCTGAGTTACAACGAGTGACCAAAAGAGAAGACGACTTGTACGACATCGAAAGCATTCTCGAACAAAGAACACGTAAAGTAGGCAAACGTCGAGTAGAAGAAGTCAAAGTACGTTGGAAAGGATATCCTCCTAGTTTTGATTCTTGGATTGCTGCTTCTCAAGTCGTCGACTATAAAAAGAAAAAGAAGTAACCCAACAACATGCCATTCAACACAGCAACCACGACTTCAACGACTCCTTCACAGAGTTCTTCTCTTCAAGAATAACAAAAACAACCGCTCTGGGTGTGGTGCGGAGAACGTGTGCCTAAAAATCAAATCGTCTTTTTCTGCCAAATTTTTGTAGTGTATTGTGTCATCGGAGCAGCTATTGCCAATTTGAGTTTGCAACAAGGAGACAAACAATTGTGGACCATTTTACTTAGCAGTTGCATCGGTTGTCTTTTACCCAGTCCCTCTTTGAAATTTACGACGACGACGGACAACAGTCACCACCACGGGAGTACGAGCAACGCCAGTCCACCTTCTTCTTCCAGTCACCACAATACCAGTCCTCTTTTGGAACCCTTTGAACATCATTCTTCTGTCCACTTGAGTGACTCCTCGGACACCAGAACCACCTTAGAACTATGAATGACCAATTTTATTTAACGTTACCCAGTGACAGTTCCATGGATGTGTTTCCAAACAACAAATTATGTTGTTTCACGGCCAAATTACCTCAGGCCTTCCAATTGGATCACGACGCTCATTGGGAAGTGGCTTTGGTAGAAATCATTCATCCTACGCAAATCAAGAATGTGTCTGGAAATCAAACCATTTTTGACGTAGCAATCTATAACGAAAAAGTGCAAAAAGAGTTGGACGCTCATGATCCTGAAATTAGGAAAAAAATGAGTTCAAAAACTGACAATACTCCCTACTCGACCTATCGCATGAGAATTCCTGAAGGGTATAATTTTAGTGCTAAACATTTGGTGGAGACGATTGCGGCCGTCTTCGAAGCCCAATTTGGCAAAGCCTTGGAAAAAAACCAAAATTGGGTAGAGATCAAATACCATCCTGTGGCACGCCGTTTCCTCTTGCAATTTTTGAAAGGGCATGAGGGAAAGTCATTCGACGAGAAAGAAGACAAACACTTACCCGCGCACGAAAGAAAATTCATGACCATCGGTTTTTCTGCTGGGTTGTTTGATATTTTGGGTGGAAATAAAAAGTATCATGGTGAACGAACAATCCACACCAACACAGATTTCGGAGAGGCTTTTCGCACCCCTATCGAATTGAACGTTGGACTGAATTTAATGTTTGTGTACTCCGATGTGGTGGAGTACAACGTGGTGGGCCACACAGCTGCTCCCTTACTGAGAGTCATTCCTTTCAAAGTGGATACTGCTGCTGGTGCGTACGAAGAAGGTGGAAACGCGTTTCACGTTCACCGTGAATTTGTACATCCTCATTATCTTCCAGTCAGTAAATCGTATTTTGACAGTGTCAACATTAGTATAAAAGGAGATTTGGGACAAGATGTCCCATTCATTGACAAAGGAAAAGTCACGGTGAAACTACATTTTCGAAAAAAACAAGTTCTCTAACGAATTGTAACTGACCCAAACAAAAAAATGTATCCAGTGTACCAAGGAGTGACTCGACAACGAGGACATGGTTTAGGAGATATGTTAAAATCGGCATTTCGGACGGTAGCTCCTATTTTGAAACCGATGGTGACTCGAGGATTTCATGCCTTAAAAGATGCCGCTTTGACACAAGGAAAAGAATTTTTGCAAAATGTCCTCACCGACAAACAAAATCCTAAAGAAGCCTTTATGAGAGCAGGCAAAAATGTGTTGATGAACACTGGCAAAGATCTTTTAGGTCTCCGAGAGAATCCTATAAATACGCTTCACGCTTCAGGCTCTGGCATTACTTCTTCCTCCACTTCACAGCAAGGACAAGGTAGAAAGTGAAGACGACATCGAAATCCCTTCAAAGTTCATAAAAGAACACACGGCAGTTCAAAAAAGAATAAGAAAAGAAGAAGAACCGTCATAGAATTAGACGTGTTTGATTATTAACTGTGAAAAAAAAATGATGCACCGAGATTCTTGCGAATGTACCAAGCCAGAACTGGATATGTTTTCTATGCCTCCTACCATGATGACGATGCAAGAATCCCAATGGGTGGAATTTCATCCTGTATCGTCTTTGACGGAATCAGCTCCTATCGAATTTGAAATCAAAGGACAAACCGAAGATTACATCGATCTGAATAACAGTTACTTGTACCTGAAACTTCAAGTACAAAAAAATGACAACAACCTTCCTGGGGAAGCTGCCAGAGTGGCACCCGTCAATAATTTCATGCATTCCTTGTTCAGCGGAGTAGATTTGTACTTGAATAACAAACTGGTCAGCAGCAGTTTGGATACTTACCCTTACCGTGCTTACTTGGAAAATCTCTTGACGTACGGAAAAGAAGCCAAGAACACTCATCTGGATGCTTCGGTGGTCTGGAAACCTGACACCTCGGAAAAGTTCAACGACACAGAGCAGTCAGTACCGGCGAAGACTTCTGCTAATGATGGTGATCCTATAATTCCAGCAGTCCCTCACAATGTGGGATTTAACGACCGTCGAAAGAAAATCAGACGAAGTTTAGAACTGATGGATCGTTTGCATTTGGACATGTGGTTGCAAGACAAGTATTTGTTGAACGGAGTGGATGTATGCCTGAGACTGAATCGCAGTAGTGCCGCCTTCCATTTGATGGCTCATGCTAACGAGTGGAAAACCATCATCCAAGAAGCCAAACTTTACGTACGACGTGTAGAAGTCTTACCAAAAGAAGCCAACGACATCAGTCAAACGTTGAGTAGAACCACTGCCAAGTATCCTGTGCGACGAGTGGAAGTGAAAACCTTTACCATTGCCGCTGGACTCCGATCCAAAGTCGAAGATCACGTCTTCCAAGGACAGCTCCCCAAACGTTTGCTGATTGGCATCGTCAGTAATGCAGCCCTCAACGGAGTCCACGATCAGAATCCGTTCAACTTTCAACACTACAACGTCTCCAAGATAGAAGTCAGTCGAGATGGCAAGCAATTGTGTACTAGACCTTTTGAACCTAACTTTAGCTACGGCCATAAAAATTACTTGCGATCTTACCTGAGCTTGTTTGAAGCCACAGGACAGTTAGGCACCAACACCAGCCACGGCGATTATGCAGGAGGGTATGCCTTGTGGGGATTTGATTTCACTCCTGACCAAGGCAGCGACGAAGGACATTTCCACCCTATAAAATCAGGCCCACTTCGTGTGGAACTTCAGTTTGCAGATCCTCTACCCGAGACAGTGAACGTCGTCTTGTATGCAGAATTTGATAACACTCTAGAAATCAACAGTTTGAGAGAAGTGATTCTAGACTATTAGAATAAGAAAAAAAAGATGCAACACGTAGAAGAAGAACCTATGGAAATAGATGAGGGATTTTGTGAAGTTCAACAGTCACAAACTACCACAAATGATGATGATGACGAAGTCATTCATTCAGAACCTAAAACCGAGTTTACTGGATTTATTTCTCGATGGCCAGAACAAGAAAAACAGTTAGTCTCCTGTTATGCTCAGGAATTGAAAGAAATAATTAACAGTCTAGTCCGAGAACAATGTCATGGATGTCAAAACGATCATCCCAGTCAGATACAACACGACCAATGTATGATGATGACGGGCGAAGAACAATTGGACGAATATTTGGAAACGGCCTGGTCCCAGAACTCGGACGAAAAAGTGTTGAGAAAATGGTATAAAGACTTGCAGACTACTTCTTCTCCTCCACTTGATTATCTGGAGATCAGACGCATCGAAGGACTCATTCAACAGAGTGCAGAAGCTATCCGACGTGAATATTCGTGGAATTACAAGACAGATCAATTCAAGTTTAAAGTCAGGTGTGAATTGGTGTTACGACTCTATGGTCTAAGAAAAATGTAACAGAAAGAAAGTGAAACCAACAAATCAAGTAAAAAATCAACAAGCAATTTATTACTAGATAATTAAAATGAAAAATCAAAAAGTCACTTATAGTAATGTGTTTTGAAATTCTAATAATCCAATAAGAATGATTGTTCTAATCACAAGTCATAAATATAGAATGTTCCGAATTCACGGCTGTGTCCTTGAATGTTATGATGTGCCAATGGTCTCCAAAGTCCTGATGTACTAGAAATCTTGATGTGCTGATGTCAAAATGAAGTATTCCAAAATCTTTGAATAAGTTCACATAAATTCCAAAATCATCAATTAAAAATCCAAAATCCAAAAGTTTGTGAGCACTGTTATAATCCAATGAATATTTAAAATAATTCCTCTCTTAGAATTTGGAATGAATTTTCACAACTGTAATAGCTCTTTACAAGACTGATGGTAATGTCAAAACTGAAAAAATGTCCACCAAACATGGTATATATAAAGATTGGTCACATGACAGAATGTTCTAGAACATGAGTCATCTTAATGGAATTTTTACTTGTAAACAAAAATCAACCTTGACCTTCAAATTGAGAAAACATATTGATCAAAACAACCTAATTCAAGGACACTAGTTAAACATGTTTTTCCTGATAACATTAAGATTTAAGCAAATATTAAAGTGAAGAAACATTTATAATTTCCTAAAATATTTATAATATTATATAAACATCATACATAACACCTCCCCTCATAAAGAAAAAGAAAGATTTATATAATAAAGCTTTCTTTTGAATATACATCGAATACTACAATAACCCAAATTACATAAGAACATGTTTTATGATACTGGACTTAATTACATCAAGCAATATTACATTTCTAGGCACGTGAGAGTGCATCTGCAATCACATTGTCTTTTCCCCTGATGTGTTTGATGTCAATGTTATATTCTTGCAATATCAAACTCCATCTCAACAATCTCCGATTTTTATCTTTCATTTTGTTGATGAAAGTAAGGGGATTGTGATCACTGTACACAATAATTGGAGAAAGAGCTGAAGTAACATACACTTCAAAATGCTGTAAAGCCAATATCAAAGCCAAACATTCCTTCTCAATTGTGGAATAATTTTTCTGGTGCTTGTTTAGTTTTTTAGGAAAATAACACACAGGGTGATCCACACCACTTTTGTCTTCCTGAATCAAAACTCCACCAACCCCTACATCACTTGCATCAACAGATAATTTAAATGATTGGCTGAAATTTGGTGCAGAAAGAACTGGTGCATTCTTAAACATGGCCTTTAACTTGTCAAAAGATTCCTGACACTTGTCAGACCAATGAAATTTGGTTTTCTTACTCAATAAACTTGTCAAAGGTTCAGCAATTTTGGAAAATTTGGAACAAAATTTCCGATAATATCCAGCCATACCTAGAAATCGCATCAGTTGTTTTTTACAAATTGGAACTTGAAATTCAGAGATAGCTTTGACCTTAGCTTCTATAGGTTTAACTTGACCTTGTCCCACAATATGTCCTAAAAATGTGACA
This sequence comes from Margaritifera margaritifera, assembly GCA_029931535.1. Classification (NCBI taxonomy): domain Eukaryota; kingdom Metazoa; phylum Mollusca; class Bivalvia; order Unionida; family Margaritiferidae; genus Margaritifera; species Margaritifera margaritifera. Next base: position 710,456 of record JAQPZY010001507.1, on the reverse strand, counting down.
CAAGCATGGCAAAACTCACTTTTGCTCAAATTAATTGTCAGATTCGCATCACTGAGTCGATCGAAGAATTTTCGAATGGTTTCCAAATGATCTTCCCAGGTGTTGTTGTAGATAATGACGTCATCGATATAAGCGTCACAATTATCAAGACCAAATGTTATCATGTTCATCAGACGTTGAAACGTTGCAGGCGAATTTTTCATTCCAAACGGCATGACTTTATATTGATAAAGTCCATCTGGAGTTACAAATGCTGAAATTTCTTTTGCCCTTTCCGTCAGTGGAATTTGCCAGAATCCTTTTAAAAGGTCAAACTTGGTGACATATTCCGCATTTCCAATTTTATCAATGCAAGCGTCCATTCTTGGGATTGGAAATGAATCAGTTTTGGTGACACTGTTGACTTTTCTATAGTCAGTACACATACGGAATGTATTATCTGGCTTGGGAACAAGAATACATGGTGAACTCCAGTTACTTTTACTTGGTTCTATGAAATCATTCTCCAGTAGATACTGAATTTCTTTCTTCAGATAGTTCTGTTTGAGAGGATTCATCCTATAAGGATGCTGTTTCACAGGCGCAGAATCTACAATGTCAGCGTCATGATAAATTTTACTTGTTCGTGTTGGAACATCAGGAAACAAGTGCTCATAGTCATGTAATAGCTGTTTTAGTTCATTTCTTTCCTGTTGTTGTAGATGTGAAAGTTTCTGGTCTAGGTTGTTCAATATTTCTGAATTCCAAAGATTGGTTATACCAGAGTCACTATAGTCTGATCGTATTCCATCGTTGATATCTTCACTGTGTGGGACAGGTACAACTAAATTAACTGAATAATTAGCTGGGCTATCTCTGTTAAAATATTCCTTTAACATATTTATATGACAAAGTTGTTTCTGTTTCCGTCTCCCAGGAGTGTTAATGATATAATTTAAGTCATTTACTTTCTTTTCAACGGTATAAGGACCATAAAATTTAGCCTGAAGAGGATTTTGAGGTATGGGAAAGAGAGCCGGAACTTTGTCACCAGGTTTAAAACTCATTTCCTGTGAATTTCTGTCATACCTTAATTTCATTTTTGACTGGGTAGTGTGAAGATTAGTTCTTGCTACTTCACAGGCCTTTGACAACTTGTATTTGAAATCAGAGACATAATCAAGAAGATTAATCTCTGAATCTTCATTTGAAAGAAGATTCTCTTTCAATAATTTCAATGGTCCACAGACAGTATGACCAAAAACTAGTTCAAAGGGACTAAAACCCAACGACTCTTGAACTGATTCCCTAACAGCAAACAACAACAAATGAACACCCTCATCCCAATCCTTTTCTGTATCAAAGCAATATGATCGAATCATATTCTTCAAAGTTTGATGAAATCTTTCCAAAGCACCTTGACTTTCAGGGTGATAGGCAGAAGATTTAAACTGTTGGATGCCTAATTCATGCATAACTTGTTGGAAAATTCCAGACATAAAATTTGACCCTTGATCTGACTCGACAGATTTGGGAAGGCCAACAAGTGTAAAAAACTTCACCAAAGCTTTCACAATAGTTTTAGTTTTTATATTTCTCAGAGGAATTGCCTCTGGAAATCTTGTAGATGCACACATGATGGTCAACAAGTATTGGTTGCCTAACTTGGTTTTAGGTAAAGGACCAACACAGTCTACTATTATTCTACTAAATGGTTCATCAAATGCAGGAATAGGTTTCAGATGAGCCTTAGGTATCTTCTGATTGGGTTTTCCTACCATTTGACAAGTGTGACAAGATCTGCAGTATTTAGAAACATCACTTTTGAGTTTCGGCCAATAAAAATGATTCAAGATCTTGTGATAAGTCTTACGGACTCCTAAATGAACAGCCAAAGGAGTTTCATGGGCTAAATTAAGAATTTCCTGTCGATATGACTTAGGAACAACAATTTGATAGCTCACTGACCACTCGTCACCAGCGGGTACATCAGGTGGTCTCCATTTTCTCATAAAGACCCCATTTTTCACAAAGTAACACACTGGAACTTGTGTGGCTTCAGTTTCACTAATAGCCCTCTGAAACAAACAAGATATCTCGGGATCTTGCTCCTGTTCAACGACAAGGGATTGTCGTTTGTCACCCTGAGTAGGACAAATAGAATGAGTTGCCAAAAGAGGATCACTGTGATCAATACCATTTGATTGATCAATACCTGAGAAAAAAGTGACCTCATCAAAAAACTGACCAATACATGTGTCAGCTAAAGGAATAATATCCTGATCAACATCAATCTCAAGAGCTCTTTTTGCCATAGCTCTAGTAACTGCACAAGCAGGGTACAAATCAGGGATTTCAGTTTCGACAGGATCAACTTTCTTGGCTGAGCACCACCTATCAAATAGTTGTTCTTTATCCCTTGCAAATTCGACATGAGTTTGTCCAGTTTCTTTTCTACAATTCCTAAACCTTTGTCGATATGCCTCTGGTACCAACTCATAAGCTTTCAAGATGTACTCGTTAACCACATCATAATCAGTGCTTTGTTGTACTGACAGTGAAGTGTAGACTTCACGAGCTTTGCCAATAAGTACACTTTGTAATAACAAAGTCCAATGCTCTCTGGGCCATTTCAAGTTTTCAGCTATTTTCTCGAAATGAAGAAAGTATTTATCTACTTCTTTTTCCTGAAAAGGGGGTACTAACCTAATATATCTAGTAACATCAAAACCTGAACTTGTGTTTAAAGGAGTGGAGTGTGCTCTGTTTGCCAGTTCTAATTCTCTTAACTTAAATTGCATTTCCCTTTCTTCTCTTTGCATCTGCATTTGTATTTGTCTCTCTTCTTTCTGCATTTGTATCCGCCTCTCTTCTTTCTCTCTCTCCATCTGTATTTGCCTCTCTTCTTTCTCTCTCTCCATCTGTATCTGCCTCTCTTCTTTCTCTCTCTCTCTCTCTGAATCTGAAGCTTTGCCAACTCTAAATCCATCTGGTTCTTTAACTCTAATTCCCTTAATTTCCTGTCAGAACCAGATACAGGCTTTCTCTTCAAACTTAAAGCACTATTTTCAAAAATTCCCTTTCCTACTAAATACTGAATTAAAATAATCTTTATTTCCTGTTTTGTCAATGATACTTTTGCCTCAGATAGACTGTATTTTCTGGCAAGCTCGAGCAACTCATCCTTTCTCATACACTCTAACCCCTCCTGGGTAGGTTTTGAAATGAAATTCTGAACATTAGATGCCATTGTAAATGCTTGTTGGTTTCACACAAAAAAGATTTCTCTTTTAAAAATCTTTGCCAAAGACAAAAAAAAATTCCGAGACAAAATCAATATGAATTTCAAAGATAAATTTAATATCTCTAATATGCTTTAATGAAATTCAGATCCCGGAACGACGAGCCCCCAATTTCTGTTACGACTCTATGGTCTAAGAAAAATGTAACAGAAAGAAAGTGAAACCAACAAATCAAGTAAAAAATCAACAAGCAATTTATTACTAGATAATTAAAATGAAAAATCAAAAAGTCACTTACAGTAATGTGTTTTGAAATCCTAATAATCCAATAAGAATGATTGTTCTAATCACAAGTCATAAATATAGAATGTTCCGAATTCACGGCTGTGTCCTTGAATGTTATGATGTGCCAATGGTCTCCAAAGTCCTGATGTACTAGAAATCTTGATGTGCTGATGTCAAAATGAAGTATTCCAAAATCTTTGAATAAGTTCACATAAATTCCAAAATCATCAATTAAAAATCCAAAATCCAAAAGTTTGTGAGCACTGTTATAATCCAATGAATATTTAAAATAATTCCTCTCTTAGAATTTGGAATGAATTTTCACAACTGTAATAGCTCTTTACAAGACTGATGGTAATGTCAAAACTGAAAAAATGTCCACCAAACATGGTATATATAAAGATTGGTCACATGACAGAATGTTCTAGAACATGAGTCATCTTAATGGAATTTTTACTTGTAAACAAAAATCAACCTTGACCTTCAAATTGAGAAAACATATTGATCAAAACAACCTAATTCAAGGACACTAGTTAAACATGTTTTTCCTGATAACATTAAGATTTAAGCAAATATTAAAGTGAAGAAACATTTATAATTTCCTAAAATATTTATAATATTATATAAACATCATACATAACACCTCCCCTCATAAAGAAAAAGAAAGATTTATATAATAAAGCTTTCTTTTGAATATACATCGAATACTACAATAACCCAAATTACATAAGAACATGTTTTATGATACTGGACTTAATTACATCAAGCAATATTACATTTCTAGGCACGTGAGAGTGCATCTGCAATCACATTGTCTTTTCCCCTGATGTGTTTGATGTCAATGTTATATTCTTGCAATATCAAACTCCATCTCAACAATCTCCGATTTTTATCTTTCATTTTGTTGATGAAAGTAAGGGGATTGTGATCACTGTACACAATAATTGGAGAAAGAGCTGAAGTAACATACACTTCAAAATGCTGTAAAGCCAATATCAAAGCCAAACATTCCTTCTCAATTGTGGAATAATTTTTCTGGTGCTTGTTTAGTTTTTTAGGAAAATAACACACAGGGTGATCCACACCACTTTTGTCTTCCTGAATCAAAACTCCACCAACCCCTACATCACTTGCATCAACAGATAATTTAAATGATTGGCTGAAATTTGGTGCAGAAAGAACTGGTGCATTCTTAAACATGGCCTTTAACTTGTCAAAAGATTCCTGACACTTGTCAGACCAATGAAATTTGGTTTTCTTACTCAATAAACTTGTCAAAGGTTCAGCAATTTTGGAAAATTCGGAACAAAATTTCCGATAATATCCAGCCATACCTAGAAATCGCATCAGTTGTTTTTTACAAATTGGAACTTGAAATTCAGAGATAGCTTTGACCTTAGCTTCTATAGGTTTAATTTGACCTTGTCCCACAATATGTCCTAAAAATGTGACACAAGCATGGCAAAACTCACTTTTGCTCAAATTAATTGTCAGATTCGCATCACTGAGTCGATCGAAGAATTTTCGAATGGTTTCCAAATGATCTTCCCAGGTGTTGTTGTAGATAATGACGTCATCGATATAAGCGTCACAATTATCAAGACCAAATGTTATCATGTTCATCAGACGTTGAAACGTTGCAGGCGAATTTTTCATTCCAAACGGCATGACTTTATATTGATAAAGTCCATCTGGAGTTACAAATGCTGAAATTTCTTTTGCCCTTTCCGTCAGTGGAATTTGCCAGAATCCTTTTAAAAGGTCAAACTTGGTGACATATTCCGCATTTCCAATTTTATCAATGCAAGCGTCCATTCTTGGGATTGGAAATGAATCAGTTTTGGTGACACTGTTGACTTTTCTATAGTCAGTACACATACGGAATGTATTATCTGGCTTGGGAACAAGAATACATGGTGAACTCCAGTTACTTTTACTTGGTTCTATGAAATCATTCTCCAGTAGATACTGAATTTCTTTCTTCAGATAGTTCTGTTTGAGAGGATTCATCCTATAAGGATGCTGTTTCACAGGCGCAGAATCTACAATGTCAACGTCATGATAAATTTTACTTGTTCGTGTTGGAACATCAGGAAACAAGTGCTCATAGTCATGTAATAGCTGTTTTAGTTCATTTCTTTCCTGTTGTTGTAGATGTGAAAGTTTCTGGTCTAGGTTGTTCAATATTTCTGAATTCCAAAGATTGGTTATACCAGAGTCACTATAGTCTGATCGTATTCCATCGTTGATATCTTCACTGTGTGGGACAGGTACAACTAAATTAACTGAATAATTAGCTGGGCTATCTCTGTTAAAATATTCCTTTAACATATTTATATGACAAAGTTGTTTCTGTTTCCGTCTCCCAGGAGTGTTAATGATATAATTTAAGTCATTTACTTTCTTTTCAACGGTATAAGGACCATACAATTTAGCCTGAAGAGGATTTTGAGGTATGGGAAAGAGAGCCGGAACTTTGTCACCAGGTTTAAAACTCATTTCCTGTGAATTTCTGTCATACCTTAATTTCATTTTTGACTGGGTAGTGTGAAGATTAGTTCTTGCTACTTCACAGGCCTTTGACAACTTGTATTTGAAATCAGAGACATAATCAAGAAGATTAATCTCTGAATCTTCATTTGAAAGAAGATTCTCTTTCAATAATTTCAATGGTCCACGGACAGTATGACCAAAAACTAGTTCAAAGGGACTAAAACCCAACGACTCTTGAACTGATTCCCTAACAGCAAACAACAACAAATGAACACCCTCATCCCAATCCTTTTCTGTATCAAAGCAATATGATCGAATCATATTCTTCAAAGTTTGATGAAATCTTTCCAAAGCACCTTGACTTTCAGGGTGATAGGCAGAAGATTTAAACTGTTGGATGCCTAATTCATGCATAACTTGTTGGAAAATTCCAGACATAAAATTTGACCCTTGATCTGACTCGACAGATTTGGGAAGGCCAACAAGTGTAAAAAACTTCACCAAAGCTTTCACAATAGTTTTAGTTTTTATATTTCTCAGAGGAATTGCCTCTGGAAATCTTGTAGATGCACACATGATGGTCAACAAGTATTGGTTGCCTAACTTGGTTTTAGGTAAAGGACCAACACAGTCTACTATTATTCTACTAAATGGTTCATCAAATGCAGGAATAGGTTTCAGATGAGCCTTAGGTATCTTCTGATTGGGTTTTCCTACCATTTGACAAGTGTGACAAGATCTGCAGTATTTAGAAACATCACTTTTGAGTTTCGGCCAATAAAAATGATTCAAGATCTTGTGATAAGTCTTACGGACTCCTAAATGAACAGCCAAAGGAGTTTCATGGGCTAAATTAAGAATTTCCTGTCGATATGACTTAGGAACAACAATTTGATAGCTCACTGACCACTCGTCACCAGCGGGTACATCAGGTGGTCTCCATTTTCTCATAAAGACCCCATTTTTCACAAAGTAACACACTGGAACTTGTGTGGCTTCAGTTTCACTAATAGCCCTCTGAAACAAACAAGATATCTCGGGATCTTGCTCCTGTTCAACGACAAGGGATTGTCGTTTGTCACCCTGAGTAGGACAAATAGAATGAGTTGCCAAAAGAGGATCACTGTGATCAATACCATTTGATTGATCAATACCTGAGAAAAAAGTGACCTCATCAAAAAACTGACCAATACATGTGTCAGCTAAAGGAATAATATCCTGATCAACATCAATCTCAAGAGCTCTTTTTGCCATAGCTCTAGTAACTGCACAAGCAGGGTACAAATCAGGGATTTCAGTTTCGACAGGATCAACTTTCTTGGCTGAGCACCACCTATCAAATAGTTGTTCTTTATCCCTTGCAAATTCGACATGAGTTTGTCCAGTTTCTTTTCTACAATTCCTAAACCTTTGTCGATATGCCTCTGGTACCAACTCATAAGCTTTCAAGATGTACTCGTTAACCACATCATAATCAGTGCTTTGTTGTACTGACAGTGAAGTGTAGACTTCACGAGCTTTGCCAATAAGTACACTTTGTAATAACAAAGTCCAATGCTCTCTGGGCCATTTCAAGTTTTCAGCTATTTTCTCGAAATGAAGAAAGTATTTATCTACTTCTTTTTCCTGAAAAGGGGGTACTAACCTAATATATCTAGTAACATCAAAACCTGAACTTGTGTTTAAAGGAGTGGAGTGTGCTCTGTTTGCCAGTTCTAATTCTCTTAACTTAAATTGCATTTCCCTTTCTTCTCTTTGCATCTGCATTTGTATTTGTCTCTCTTCTTTCTGCATTTGTATCTGCCTCTCTTCTTTCTCTCTCTCCATCTGTATTTGCCTCTCTTCTTTCTCTCTCTCCATCTGTATCTGCCTCTCTTCTTTCTCTCTCTCTCTCTGAATCTGAAGCTTTGCCAACTCTAAATCCATCTGGTTCTTTAACTCTAATTCCCTTAATTTCCTGTCAGAACCAGATACAGGCTTTCTCTTCAAACTTAAAGCACTATTTTCAAAAATTCCCTTTCCTACTAAATACTGAATTAAAATAATCTTTATTTCCTGTTTTGTCAATGATACTTTTGCCTCAGATAGACTGTATTTTCTGGCAAGCTCGAGCAACTCATCCTTTCTCATACACTCTAACCCCTCCTGGGTAGGTTTTGAAATGAAATTCTGAACATTAGATGCCATTGTAAATGCTTGTTGGTTTCACACAAAAAAGATTTCTCTTTTAAAAATCTTTGCCAAAGACAAAAAAAAATTCCGAGACAAAATCAATATGAATTTCAAAGATAAATTTAATATCTCTAATATGCTTTAATGAAATTCAGATCCCGGAACGACGAGCCCCCAATTTCTGTTACGACTCTATGGTCTAAGAAAAATGTAACAGAAAGAAAGTGAAACCAACAAATCAAGTAAAAAATCAACAAGCAATTAATTACTAGATAATTAAAATGAAAAATCAAAAAGTCACTTACAGTAATGTGTTTTGAAATCCTAATAATCCAATAAGAATGATTGTTCTAATCACAAGTCCTAAATATAGAATGTTCCGAATTCACGGCTGTGTCCTTGAATGTTATTATGTGCCAATGGTCTCCAAAGTCCTGATGTACTAGAAATCTTGATGTGATGATGTCAAAATGAAGTATTCCAAAATCTTTGAATAAGTTCACATAAATTCCAAAATCATCAATTAAAAATCCAAAATCCAAAAGTTTGTGAGCACTGTTATAATCCAATGAATATTTAAAATAATTCCTCTCTTAGAATTTGGAATGAATTTTCACAACTGTAATAGCTCTTTACAAGACTGATGGTAATGTCAAAACTGAAAAAATGTCCACCAAACATGGCATATATAAAGATTGGTCACATGACAGAATGTTCTAGAACTTGAGTCATCTTAATGGAATTTTTACTTGTAAACAAAAATCAACCTTGACCTTCAAATTGAGAAAACATATTGATCAAAACAACCTAATTCAAGGACACTAGTTAAACATGTTTTTCCTGATAACATTAAGATTTAAGCAAATATTAAAGTGAAGAAACATTTATAATTTCCTAAAATATTTATAATATTATATAAACATCATACATAACAATTGGTGACCTATTATTTCCATTGAAGAAAAAGAAAGAAGAAGAAAAAAATGGATACTAGAGAACTTTATTACCTATTGACTCGTAGTTAATACACTTCTTCTTGGAATCCTGTGGTATGTGCTAAAGATGAACTACCTCATCGTAAAGCTAAAGATGTTCATGCCTATGTCATCAATACCGACGACAGTCATCTACCAGGAACCCATTGGGTAGCAGTGTACTTTCCCAACGATCACAATGGTGGAGGTGTGGAATATTTTGATTCTTATGGATTACCTCCATTGGAAGACGACATCATTGACTTTATGAGAAGAAATGCCGTCTCTTCTCGATTCAATAATGTTCGATTACAAGGATCGGATTCCATGGTGTGTGGACAATATTGTGTACATTATCTTCATCAACGCAGTCTCGGATATTCCTTAGAACATTTAGTGACTTGGTTTGATAGAAACTATGCTCGGAACGATGCTAAAGTAGAACGATGGTTTTGTGAACGTTATGGATATCTCTTATCTTTAGCTCAGAAACGTAATGTCAATCAGAATGATGTTGATGTAGAAAGGTGGAAGTTTAGTTTACCTTCCCAACGTTGTCAACCTTGTAAATACGTTCCATTTTAATCTCTTGTTGTTTGTTAGTTTTTTATGTTAGAAAAAAAGTTTATTCTTGTTATTGTTAATTAAAAAAAATATTTTTGTTGGAAAAAATGATGCTGTGTGGTTTGTTTTTTTAAAAAAAAAAAAAATAATTATGTTCTATCTCTCTCTTTCTATCAATCTAAAAAGTAACCCCTCTCTATCTATTATCTCACTGTCGATCTGAAACCCTACCATGTTTTCCATCGCGTCCGCGCGTTAAGCATATAAAGCGGTGCGTTGGCCAGTGTAGTCATTCTCGTTGACTCGTCAAGATCTCAACAGTTCAAAAGAAGATGGCAGCAACCAAGATTACAAAGCTGAATGAAGCTATGGTAAACATTCAGAGGGTGAAGAATCATTTGATGGAGACCCACCCGGAGAGAAAGACGATGACGTTCATTCAAATGGCGCATGATCTAGTAGAAGAGGTACTGAGAGAAGAAATACTTCGGGAAAGAACATTTTAAAAAAATGGATTGTATATTTGTGGTGTGTGTAAGTTTTGTGTTTGATATAAAAAAAATTTAAAAAGTTAAAAAATGATTTGTGTGGTGTGTGTAAGTTTGAATTTGATATATAAAAAAATTTTAAAAAAGTAAAAAAAATGGTTGTGTGGTGTGTGTAAGTTTTGTGTTTGATATAAATTTAAAAAAAAAAAATGGATTGGATATTTGCGGTGTGTGTAAGTTTGGTGCTTGATATAAAAAAAAATTTAAAAAGTAAAAAAATGGATAGTGTGGTGTGTGTTTTGATATAAAAAAAAATTTAAAAAGTAAAAACAATGGTTGTGTGTGTTTTGATATAAAAAAATTTTAAAAAATAAAAAAAATGTGGTGCGTGTAAGTTTGTGTTTGATATAAAAAAAATTAAAAAGTAAAAAAAATGGATACGGTGGTGTGTGTTTTGATATAAAATAATTTAAAAAATAAACAAATGGATGGTGTATATGTTGGATAGTATTTTGGCGTGATTTCATCCCTTTGTCATACCCTTTCGTCTGATAGCAGGTTTTTGGGGTTTTTAGGCAGCACACAAGGCATTTGGGATAGTGTGTTAGGTTTGGGTTTGGGTTTTGGGTTTATTTGAGTTTGTATATAAAAAAATATAAAATAACAAAAAAAATTTAAAATGAGTTACGAAATTTTAGTACTATTTTTTGTCTCAGTCAATTTTTTCCATTTTTTTTTCAGGATTATTTTCAGTCTCCGCTAACGTCCGGTACAATTTCGGAAATTTAGCGTTACTTTTAGTCTCAGCCAATTTTTTCCATTTTTTTTTCCGGATTATTTTCAGTCTCCGCTAACGTCCGGTACAATTTCGGAATTTTAGTGTTACTTTTAGTCTAGGCCATTATAATCTAATGTTCCGGATTTTTTTTAGTCAAGGCTAAAGTCCGTGACGGTTCCCGAAGTTTAATACAACTTTTAGTCACGTCCATTTTAGTGTTATTATGAGTTAGTTCCCTTGATAAAAGCTATTTATAACATAGGTTCAATATATGCAAATTTACTGACACCGCCAACATGATATGAGGTATAGGTAATGCTTTATATATAACTCTAGGCTATATAGATATAGCCACTACAGACGTACATGACGAGATTCGTCGCAAACGTCTATAATTCAAATTCAGTCAGATATAGCCACTAGGCAGAAGGTCACTACACACGGCGTGTTGGATAGTGTAGTGTGGGGTGTTTGGATAGTAGATGACGTTGTATTCGTCACTACACACGGCGTGTTGATGGTATAGTGTGGGGTGTTTGGATGGTAGATAACATTGTATTCGTCACTACACACGGCGTGTTGATGGTATAGTGTGGGGTGTTTGGATGGTAGATAACGTTGTATTCGTCACTACACACGGCGTGTTAAATTTCCGTTGGTACCCAGAGTGCCACCCCCTATGTTAAATTCCCGTAGATACCTATAGTGCCCCCCGCCATGTTAAATTCCCGTCCGCTACCTTTGGGGACTCTACAGGGACATAATGTTAAGTCCCATTGACCCCATAGCGCCCCCGCTTGACCCAAAGATTTATAGGGTCAACACTTTCCCATGTTAAATTCCCCTAGACCCTATAAATCTTTGACCCTGTTTAACATAGGAGACCCCCTAGACCCCCAGTACCCACCTATAACTACTTATAACCAAACACATCCTCTAATCCATCAAATCCCGCATATGATGCAATCTTTAGGCCCAAATAGGAAACATTATGCGCTCAAAAACAAAGCATCATTCCATCATTTGGCATACTAATTCGTACTCACCTAGAAGAAGCAAAAATGAGTGTTGCAAACATTACTAAATTCTTTATTTCCAAATCACCACCGAGGTTATCAAATCTCCCAAAATAATATGCGATGTCCAAAAGTCCTCAGCAAATCCTCTCCTATTTCAGAGTAATCTGTATAGAGACAATTCGAAAGATAGAGACAAAGTTGGAGCCGCCATGGCAACACCAAATGGCACCATCTCAAGCCGGTTACAGAATAAAATCTCAATTTTTACTGCAGAAATTACAGCCATAATCAAAGCATTTAACTACGTAGAAACCTCTCAAAAACAACTGTCATCATCTTTTTCGGATTACTTTTGCACATTGAAAGCCTTGTACAGTCTTAAATCTGACAAGTCGTTAATATCCGAGGTATTATAGAAACATGATGTGCTCATGCAATCTCTGAAAAATGTTTTGTACTGTTGGCTACCTGGTCATATTGGCATAAATGGCAATTAAAGGGCAGAATGGAAGATTCCTTATACTGACTTTAAATATTGTATAATCAGCATATTCGTCATACTTGGCAAAATATGTGGAACATCAAACCAACTATTGGCGAGTGGCATCTCTCTTATAGAACAAATCGCAGACATGAGGTGGTACTGAACCGATCGTATATCGGACACACATACAGACACACATACCTGACTCAAACATACGTCCTGAAGGGTGAACCTCGACCAGTGGCATACCATGTCAGTGGTTACTGACAGTGGAACACACTCTTGTCGAGTGTGTTGATTTCCATGCTGAGAGACAAAAGTATTTTGATGTGAACTGCATGATAGAATCATATGATGTACCACCCGAGAAAATCTTGGACCTTTTAAGGATTGCGGTTTGTGTAAAACATTTTGACTGTGTTTATGTAAGGATTTTACATGTGTTATATTTTTTTCTAACATCTTTACGGTTTATATTTGAATTTCTTGTTTACTTTTATTTGGAAGGGTTTATCTTCCACACTTTTTGTGCAATTTCTCGATACGTTTTTCGAACTTTACCTTTAGTTGGTACCATATAGCTACTTATTGCGTTGAGGTGCCGTAAAATGTTACTTCATACATACATACATACATACATACATACATACATACATACATACATACATACATGCATACATACATACATACATACATGCATACATACATACATACATACATACATACATACATACATACATACATACATACATACATACATACATACATACATACATGCATACATACATACATACATACATGCATGCATACATACATACATACATACATACATACATACATACATACATACATACATACATACATACACACACACACACATACATACATACAATCCTGCCACCATACGGGAGGAAGATTATAATAATCCCGTAATATTTTATTTTCGAAATTGTTGTGGCGCTATTATTTATTTTCATAAGTTTGTTATCTTGTTTTCTCAGCTTTTGATTCTGACAATAATAGTGTGCATGCTTGTTTTACATATAAAACAGAGTTAAGACCTATAGGGGAAGTCCCATATCTTAATAGTGAACACGCTTGTTGTATATATAAAATAGAACTAAGACCTATAGAGAAGTCGCATATCTTAATAGTGAACACGCATGTTGTATATATAAAATAGAACTAAGACCTATAGAGAAGTCGCATATCTTAATAGTGAACACGCTTGTTGTATATATAAAATAGAACTAAGACCTATAGAGAAGTCCCATATCTTAATAGTGAACACGCTTGTTGTATATATAAAATAGAACTAAGACCTATAGAGAAGTCGCATATCTTAATAGTGAACACGCATGTTGTATATATAAAATAGAACTAAGACCTATGGGGAAGTCCCATATTTTAATAGTGAACACGCATGTTGTATATATAAAATAGAACTAAGACCTATAGAGAAGTCGCATATCTTAATAGTGAACACGCATGTTGTATATATAAAATAGAACTAAGACCTATAGAGAAGTCCCATATTTTAATAGTGAACACGCATGTTGTATATATAAAATAGAGCTAAGACCTATCGGGAAGTCCCATATTTTAATAGTGAACACGCATGTTGTATATATAAAATAGAGCTAAGACCTATAGGGAAGTCCCATATCAGCATGACTCAAAATGTGTACAGTCTTACCTTTACATGTTACGTGGACGAGCTGTGTAACAATGGTGTACAAAGAGTCGAAGTTATCCACAGAGAAGACATTGGGGGAGTTGGAGGAGGAGGTGGCAATTTCCCTTAACTCGTGATGTGACACCTGCTTACCGATACCTGACATATAACAAAGAATAAGGAAAAGTCATTATAATTATACAGCGACCTAGATTTTCGGTGGAGGGATACATTGATTGAGTGAGCTAGCTTCAACTGTAGGCTAATGTCTATTTGTGGCTCATTTTTGGACTATTTTAAAATTACTAATAGTTAGGAATATATTTATACGACATAATAATTCTGTGGTCATGATCTTAAAAATCAATGATTTTATTACAAGTAAATTAACTATGACTCAGTGGATAAGTAGATGCTATATATCAATGGTTATGTTGTGTGGATAAATACCAGGTAGGAAGACCAAGGCCCGTTTTCTTTCTTGTTCTCCTCTTTTTCTTTTTCCAAAAGAGATATATCAACCGAGGTGATTTGTGCTTGACAAGACACACATGCACTTTAAACAAATAAGAACTGTGTCATTCAATGAATTCGGTGAATCAGCCAATTTCACTGTCCTGTGGGGCAGAAAGTATTAACAATAGATTCTAATACGATGAAATAGATTTGATTTCTGTGTGGATCTGGTTTATTCAACATATAACTAATGTGTCGCATACGGGTCAAATTTAGAATGTTAATATTCTCTGCCTTGGATTTTTAACACTTACCGATGGTAGCGATGCTTTGGATTTACACTTACCGAAGGTAGCGATACCTTGGATTTACACTTACCGATGGTTGCTCTGCCTTGGATTTACACTTACTGATGGTAGTGATGCCTTGGATTTACACTTATCGATGGTTGCTCTGTCTTGGATTTACACTTACCGATGGTAGCGATGTCTTGGATTTACACTTATCGATGGTAGCGATGCCTTTTGGATTTACACTTATCGATGGTAACGATGCCTTGGATTTACACTTACCGATGGTAGCGATGCCTTGGATTTACACTTACCGATGGTAGTGATGCCTTGGATTTACACTTACCGATTGTTGCAATGCCTTGGATTTACACTTACCGACGGTAGCGATTTTACACTTACCGATGGTAGCGATGTCTTGGATTTACACTTACCGATGGAAGCGATGCCTTGGATTTACACTTACCGATGGTAGCGATGCCTTGGATTTACACTTACCGATGGTAGCGATGCCTTGGATTTGCACTTACCGATGGTAGTAATGCCTTGGATTTACACTTACCGATGGTTGCTCTGCCTTGGATTTACACTTACTGATGGTAGTGATGCCTTGGATTTACACTTATCGATGGTTGCTCTGTCTTGGATTTACACTTACCGATGGTAGCGATGTCTTGGATTTACACTTATCGATGGTAGCGATGCCTTTTGGATTTACACTTACCGATGGTAGCGATGCCTTGGATTTACACTGCCCGATGGTGGCGATGCCTTGGATTTACACTTACCGATGGTAGCGATGCCTTGGATTTACACTTACCGATGGTAGTGATGCCTTGGATTTACACTTACCGATGGTAGCGATTTTACACTTACCGATGGTAGCGATGTCTTGAATTTACACTTACCGATGGTAGCGATGCCTTGGATTTACACTTATCGATGGTTGCTCTGTCTTGGATTTACACTTACCGATGATAGCGATGCCTTGGATTTGCACTTACCGATGGTAGCGATGCCTTGGATTTACACTTACCGATGGTAGCGATGCCTTGGATTTACACTTACCGATGGTAGTGATGCCTTGGATTTACACTTACCGATGGTAGCGATTTTACACTTACCGATGGTAGCGATGTCTTGAATTTACACTTACCGACGGTTGCGATGCCTTGGATTTACACTTACCGATGGTAGCGATGCCTTGGATTTACACTTACCGATGGTAGCGATGCCTTGGATTTACACTTACCGATGGTAGCGATGCCTTGGATTTACACTTACCGATGGTAGCGATGCCTTGGATTTACACTGCCCGATGGTAGTGATGCCTTGGATTTACACTTACCGATGGTAGCGATGCCTTGGATTTACACTTACCGATGGTGGCGATGCCTTGGATTTACACTTACCGATGGTAGCGATGCCTTGGATTTACACTTACCGATGGTAGCGATGCCTTGGATTTACACTTACCGATGGTAGCGATGCCTTGGATTTACACTTACCGATGGTAGTGATGCCTTGGATTTACACTTACCGATGGTAGCGATGCCTTGGATTTACACTTACCGATGGTTGCGATGCCTTGGATTTACACTTACCGATGGTAGCGATGCCTTGGATTTACACTTACCGATGGTAGCGATGCCTTGGATTTACACTTACCGATGGTAGCGATGCCTTGGATTTACACTTACCGATGGTAGTGATGCCTTGGATTTACACTTACCGATTGTCGCGATGCCTTCAGGACTAAATTTCTTCAGATTATCTGCTTCCAGCTTTGTTTTGTCTCTATACGTCGACATACCGTCAGTGAGTACGAACACAAAAACTCTTGCCCGTTTTCCGTTCGGTCTTAGTGTTTGTCTGGAACATACAGCAATTTCTTTTGCTTTCTGTAGAGCTTTGTCGGTTCGAGTTATTCCTGGCTTGAATTTTATGCCCTGGATGGCTGCATTGAGAGTCCTGTTATTATCGTGGGTATTCAAGTCAAACTCAACCACAGCCTCAGAGGAAAACGTGATGACGCTGACCTGGGTGTCGTTAGGACCTATCAGCACGTGGTCCGTGAAATTGGATACAAAGTCCAACTGTTTCATGAAGTTTTGCTTCGTCAGACTGATTGAAGCGTCCAGGAGAAATATCATGTCCGCAGGTTGAGGGTGACATATTCCTGTGACAGACGAAGATGACTGATGAAATATTAATTCACGTTTCTAACATTAAACAATAGTTAGAAACAGACCAAAAGTTGTACAGAGTTTTGTGAAAATCTATGCATATTACTCCATCCCTCCCCTCCTCAAAGTTTTATATTGAAATCATTATAATTGTGTTCTACCCCTAGGGACACATTGCTCATGAGCGTTCATTTTTCGCTCGCCAAGCCGAAAGCCAGCTATATGACCCTGCGTCCGATGTGTATTGTGGGTCACACGTCGTGCGTCGCGCGTCGTCTATCTATCAACGGTTGCTTGTTACGACGGCTGTTTGTCTCATTAGAATTTACTCACACTTGTTTCATAAGCTAAGATATTCACGATCCCAGATCAAGTCGATTATTAGTGACATCTGTACTTGAAAATTAGGCATTCTGGAATATAAATGGCTGAGCATGTTACCATTCTGTAGGTTGTATTACTGAGCAGATGTTTTTTTTATCAAACTTTGTATGACAGCTTATATAATCAGAATATGGAATGAATTTGGTTATAATGGGCATTTGCTAATATTAATGAGGCATTCTGACATTTGATTAGCTGAGCTTGAAACCACTCCAGAGGTTGTTTATTTATATCAAAGTGGGTATGAATGTTATTTCCCTCGGAATTCAGACAAGTTCGATTATGTGCGTCAGCTGTACAAATTGACGAGACATTCTTCCATGTGATTGACTGAGCTGGTAATCACTCTTGTATCTTTACATCTGATTTACTGAGCTGGTAATCACTCTTGTGTCTTTACATCTGATTGACAGAGCTGGTAATCACTCTTGTGTCTTTACATCTGATTGACAGAGCTGGTAATCACTCTTGTGTCTTTACATCTGATTGACAGAGCTGGTAATCACTCTTGTGTCTTTACATCTGATTGACAGAGCTGGTAATCACTCTTGTGTCTTTACATCTGATTGACAGAGCTGGTAATCACTCTTGTGTCTTTACATCTGATTGACAGAGCTGGTAATCACTCTTGTGTCTTTACATCTGATTGACAGAGCTGGTAATCACTCTTGTGTCTTTACATCTGATTGACAGAGCTGGTAATCACTCTTGTGTCTTTACATCTGATTGACAGAGCTGGTAATCACTCTTGTGTCTTTACATCTGATTGACAGAGCTGGTAATCACTCTTGTGTCTTTACATCTGATTGACAGAGCTGGTAATCACTCTTGTGTCTTTACATCTGATTGACTGAGCTGGTAATCACTCTTGTGTCTTTACATCTGATTGACAGAGCTGGTAATCACTCTTGTATATTTACATCTGATTGACAGAGCTGGTAATCACTCTTGTATATTTACATCTGATTGACAGAGCTGGTAATCACTCTTGTGTCTTTACATCTGATTGACAGAGCTGGTAATCACTCTTGTATATTTACATCTGATTGACAGAGCTGGTAATCACTCTTGTATATTTACATCTGATTGACAGAGCTGGTAATCACTCTTGTGTCTTTACATCTGATTGACAGAGCTGGTAATCACTCTTGTATATTTACATCTGATTGACAGAGCTGGTAATCACTCTTGTGTCTTTACATCTGATTGACAGAGCTGGTAATCACTCTTGTATATTTACATCTGATTGACAGAGCTGGTAATCACTCTTGTGTCTTTACATCTGATTGACAGAGCTGGTAATCACTCTTGTGTCTTTACATCTGATTGACAGAGCTGGTAATCACTCTTGTGTCTTTACATCTGATTGACAGAGCTGGTAATCACTCTTGTGTCTTTACATCTGATTGACAGAGCTGGTAATCACTCTTGTGTCTTTACATCTGATTGACAGAGCTGGTAATCACTCTTGTGTCTTTACATCTGATTGACTGAGCTGGTAATCACTCTTGTGTCTTTACATCTGATTGACAGAGCTGGTAATCACTCTTGTGTCTTTACATCTGATTGACTGAGCTGGTAATCACTCTTGTGTCTTTACATCTGATTGACAGAGCTGGTAATCACTCTTGTGTCTTTACATCTGATTGACAGAGCTGGTAATCACTCTTGTATATTTACATCTGATTGACAGAGCTGGTAATCACTCTTGTATATTTACATCTGATTGACAGAGCTGGTAATCACTCTTGTGTCTTTACATCTGATTGACAGAGCTGGTAATCACTCTTGTATATTTACATCTGATTGACAGAGCTGGTAATCACTCTTGTGTCTTTACATCTGATTGACAGAGCTGGTAATCACTCTTGTATATTTACATCTGATTGACAGAGCTGGTAATCACTCTTGTATATTTACATCTGATTGACAGAGCTGGTAATCACTCTTGTGTCTTTACATCTGATTGACAGAGCTGGTAATCACTCTTGTGTCTTTACATCTGATTGACAGAGCTGGTAATCACTCTTGTATATTTACATCTGATTGACAGAGCTGGTAATCACTCTTGTATATTTACATCTGATTGACTGAGCTGGTAATTACTCTTGTGTCTTTACATCTCATCATTTTTTTAAATATATATTAATAATCCTTTAATGATACATAATTAATTTGCAGTATATATTGACAAAAAGCAAAATAAGAAAAACTACACGCAGCCCTAAATTCGGGAAAATAAAAAAGAACGTTAAATTAGAGGGTCAACGTTAGCAACTTATGCAACATGAGTGATATTAGGCCCACGTTAGCCTCTCTTTTATTATTGTCAGTAATGTACTGCTTATGCAAGTTAAATAAAGAAAAATACGCTTGAAGTCTGTAAAAACGTGTAAACACTTCCTGCTAAGTTAAGAAAATGTTAAATTAATACAACCGACATATTTCATAATTTGATTTTATTTCATTCAGGAACAAAGTTTTAATTTAATTTTACTATTTGTTTCGAGGTAAACGAAAGTTCAAGTTAAGGATCAAATTGCCACACATACTGGAATATAGTTGGCAATTGTCTAATCAGTTATTCAGCCCTTTCAGACATTACACAACTAATCAGTTATTCAGCCCTTTCAGACATTACACAACTAATCAGCTGTTCATCCATTTCAGACATTGCGCAACTAATCAGTTATTCAGCCCTTTCAGACAGTACGCAACAGCTGTAACCGTTGCATTTTATTTTAAGTGACAGTTTCGGTCTGATGTACAGTCAAATACATGTACTACAAACTGTGTGACGCGATTCACTACACATGGTTTAGTCTATGACATTCCTCTTGGAAATGCGGACAGATTCATCTAACAATCATCATTGGTTTATATGATGAGGAGAATTGGGTTGAAACTTGTATCACAGATCACCGTGGAATACATGAGAAGGTTTCCTTGCCACAAATCACCGTGGAATACATGAGAATGTTTCCTTGCACTAACGGTACACTTAACGTTATGTTGGTCAAAGATCTCGAGACAAGAAACAAATAAGCACAATTTCTTTCCAGATGATGACATGCCATGATCCTTAATTTTCAAATTTACTGATAAAAACATATATGTACATCCATTCTTGTGTATGTTTAGCTAGTATTTTAACAGATGCACCCCGAATCACTCTAAAAATAGGAACTGACACATTATATTGATTTATTTTTATATGAATAAAATGACAGAACGTATAAAGTCCAAAATGTACAGGATTTAGTGTATGCACACTTTGCACTGATAGAATGGTTGCTTAGGTGATTTCCGTCATACTTGATTGTTTCATTTTAATGCGGCCCAAAGTATACTATCATAAATATATGTTTCTCAGACAGAGAATAATTAGGTTTTGAACTGAACTATCACGAACCTTTACTCATGAATCACACAGAGGGTTACAAGTTTAGCCGGTACATATTTTTATCTATGGAAAAGGAAAACCTCAATCCATGATATCCAAAATGTCAAACCTATTTCACAAAGATCTTCATAGAAACCGGGTGTACATATGCACCGGAAGAAGTTTACATGGTCCTCACATGTTCCGCCGTTTTGGCAGGGGCCACTGGCACAATCGTCATAATCTGGAATAAGAGAATTATACCAATGAGACAATGGAGAAATGTTCAATCATCCGTGAATCAGCAAAGAATTTTGCTTCTTTCCGAATCATGATGTATTGTATGAACAAAAGCTGTCATTAAAGAAATTAATTATACCATGGCGGAAAAGTGCAAAGGTACTCTTTTACAAAGTTTAAATTTTGTGAAAAAGTAATTGCATGTTACAAAATCCCTGCCCATGTCCCGATAAGACTGCCCTAATATTTTGTTTGAAAATTTCCACAGATTAGCACTGAAATCTATCTATATATCGTGCTTATTTCTATACATATAATTATACCATTGTCCCCCCCCCCCAAGTATTATTGGCTTACCATAAGAAGACGTAGCCTACGTATTGGTAATAATCATTCTTCACGTGCTAGATTAACTAGGTAATGATTATGACTCATAAAATGGTCTTGATATTTCAGACATGGATGTACAGATGTCTTCTTGAGTACTGAAGATGAAGTGTATTGGTTATTGACAGGAGACTGATGTCTTGATTAGTATTGAAGATCAAGTGTATTGTTTGTTGACAGGAGACTGATGTCTTGATTAGCATTGAAGATGAAGTGTGTTGGTTATTGACTTGATTAGTATTGAAGTGTATTGGTTATTGACAGGAGACTGATGTCTTGATTAGTATTGAAGATGAAGTGTATTGGTTATTGACAGGAGACTGATGTCTTGATTAGTATTGAAGATGAAGCGTATTGTTTGTTGACAGGAGACGGATGATGTCTTGATTAATATTGAAAATCAAGTGTGTTGGGTATTGACAGGAGACCGGTGTCTTGGTTAGTAATGAAGATGAAGTGACTATTGATTATTGACAGGAGACCGGTGTCTTGGTTAGTAATGCAGATGAAGTGACTATTGATTATTGACAGGAGACCGGTGTCTTGGTTAGTAATGAAGATGAAGTGACTATTGATTATTGACAGGAGATCGGTATCTTGGTTATGAATAGAGATGAAGAGTGTTGATTATTGACAGGAGACTGGTGTATTAGTTAGTAATGAAGATGAAGTGTATTGGCTATGGACAGGAGACTAATGATGATGAAGTGTATTGGCTATGGACAGGAGACTAATGATGATTATTTTTAATTATCTTCACTCATTTCTCTCTATGTGTGACACAGCTTGCATTTTCGGATACACCTACACCAGTTCAGATCGTTCGATGACACTAAGTAAAGTCATATTTATAAGGGCATCAGTTTTTCACGTCTTCAATACTTTTAGCAGTTTTCATAGCACAAAGGGATATTTCATCGGCATGTAAACACAATTTCAAGATTACAAAACATACTTTGTGGTAAATTAAATGTTTCCTGCACGTTTTAATGATGTAAAAGTTGAAGTGGAATTTCCCTATACCATATCATCGCATATTATTGATTATATTATTACCTTTCTCGATCAAGCATTTATGGAAGGAAATGAATTCCGATTCAGCTATGCTTAGATTTGACCAAGTGTATCGGAATACGTGAGGAAACTATATTTGCAAAAGGAGAAAGGATTCAAATTAATTTAACTTAATAATCATAATGCTATCTTTATCAAGATGTTGATCATTATTTTGGGTTTTGACTGGAACAGAATTTGATAATTTCCGAAATGTATAAGGGTTTGGAAATGTTCATGTACAATCCATACTTCTGTTGGTATAATATATCTCCTAATACTGGAACTCATTGTCGGTAAGGACGGACAGACTTCAGTACGAATTTATTTTGTATTGTAAGAATCATGTAGCATACATCTATTATTTACCAATTATTCATATGCAGTTACTATTGATATTAAACTTGTGCTCGACATGGGTTTAAACATCATTTTGTATATAATGCTATAATGATTTAGCGTTAGGTAAAGGTTTGGGTTAAGTAGTAATGAGACAAAAATATTGACTTTTTAATTTTTTAATTAATGAAAATGTAAATAAACTCTAAACAGAAAAGGCATCGATACTGATTATTCCTAAATTATCATAATTGTAATAGAAAAGGATGCTGACATTTTTGTTATATATGTGACGACTATGGTGGAAAACTATCTATATATCTACTCATTATTCACAATTTATCTGTATATCAGTCCATCATCTCAAATATTTTGTTCCTGAAATATCAGCAACTCACCTGTTTCACAGTTAACACCTACATATCCGGGGAGACAGCTACAACTGTACCCATTTACCATATCTGTGCAGGTACCACCGTTTTTGCAAGGGTTACTCGAACATTCATTATAGTCTGAAAATAAAAAAAAAACAGATTATCGAGATAAATAAAGAAGCCAGACAACGTCTGTGAGGACTATAATTACAAAACTTGCATTTAGCTTGTATTATTAATTAAATTTGAAATCTCAATTAGAATCCATGCAACTGATACAATTGTTCCAATGGAGGTACAACGAGCGTTTTTAAAATCAACTTGCAGTACAAGTTACACATATACATCTATATGTGCAATAATTGCAGTACAAGTTACACATATACATCTATATGTGCAATAATTGCAGTACAAGTTACACATATACATCTATATGTGCAATAATTGCAGTACAAGTTACACATATACATCTATATGTGCAATAATTGCAGTACAAGTTACACATATACATCTATATGTGCAATAATTGCAGTACAAGTTACACATATACATCTATATGTGCAATAATTGCAGTACAAGTTACACATATACATCTATATGTGCAATAATTGCAGTACAAGTTACACATATACATCTATATGTGCAATAATTGCAGTACAAGTTACACATATACATCTATATGTGCAATAATTGCAGCACAAGTTACACATATACATCTATATGTGCAATAATTGCAGCACAAGTTACACATATACATCTATATGTGCAATAATTGCAGCACAAGTTACACATATACATCTATATGTGCAATAATTGCAGCACAAGTTACACATATACATCTATATGTGCAATAATTGCAGTACAAGTTACACATATAAATTTATATCTGCAATAATTGCAGTACAAGTTAAACATATAAATTTATATCTGCAATAATTGCAGGCAAGAATGAGGAAAAGTAGATATGCATGCATGAAAACCAAATCTTAAAACAAATTGGTTACTTAAATTACGGCAAATAGCAAAACAAGTTGATGGTTACTTAAATTACGGCAAATACCAAAACAAGTTGATGGTTACTTAAATTACGGCAAATACCAAAACAAGTTGAAGATTATTATAGCTGTGGCAAAACAAAATGGATACAACGTTTCTCCATTACTTACCAAGTATTATTTACATAGAATATATTAACATTATTTTCACAAAACAATTAGCTGTATGCACACAACTCTAGATAAAAATAATGGCACTAATGTGAGTCTTATTTCTGTTAAATTTTGAGCATACATTTCTAGTTCAAAACTTTTGCATTGCTAAAGTCCTGGAAACACTGATAATACTGTTTACCAATCTTTCAGTTTGTTTGCCATCATCTTACTTACTTGCGTCTGAAAGTAATGGAGATTCTACGCAAAAGATATGTGCTGGATTAAATACACTGAAATAAATGTTTGATTAGTGGCAGTTTGTACGATCTTTATGTTAATTACTTCGCCTTGTAGCATTAGTTGCATTTTAGACCGTGTATGAGAAGATATAAAGTATAACCTTTAACGATATTATGGTACTTTTACCATATAAATGCACATTGTTTATATATTTGCTTTGGTTTTAGGTCGAGTTTATCGTATCCTTCAGAGTAAGCTAGTTCGTGGCTCAGCTCAAAAATCAGAGAGCGAGACCATCCAGGGACGCTTTTCTTAACAGTAGCATACAGAAAGCGAGACCATCCAGGGACGCTTTTCTTGACAATAGCATACAGAGAGCGAAACCATCCTGTGACGCTTTTCTTGACAGTAGCATACAGAGAGCGAGACCATCCAGGGACGCTTTTCTTGACAATAGCATACAGAAAGCGAGACCATCCAGGGACGCTTTTCTTGACAATAGCATACAGAAAGCGAGACCATCCTGGGACGCTTTTCTTGACAGTAGCATACAGAGAGCGAGACCATCCAGGTACGCTTTTCTTGACAATAGCATACAGAGAGCGAGACCATCCTGGGACGCTTTTCTTGACAGTAGCATACAGAGAGCGAGACCATCCAGGGACGCTTTTCTTGACAATAGCATACAGAGAGCGAGACCATCCAGGAACGCTTTTCGTGACAGTAGCATACAGAGAGCGAGACCATCCAGGGACGCTTTTCTTGACAGTAGCATACAGAGAACGAGACCATCCAGGGACGCTTTCTTGACAGTAGCATACAGAGAGCGAGACCATCCTGGGACGCTTTTCTTGACAGTAGCATACAGAGACCGAGACCATCTACGGACGCTTTTCTTGACAGTAGCATACAGAGAGCGAGACCATCTACGGGCGCTTTTCTTGACAGTAGCATAAAGAGAGCGAGACCATCTACGGACGCTTTTCTTGACAGTAGCATACAGAAAGCGAGACCATCCAGGTACGTGTTTTTATGACAGTAGCATACAGAGAACGAGACCATCCAGGGACGCTTTTCTTGACAGTAGCATACAGAGAACGAGACCATCCAGGGACGCTTTTCTTGACAGTAGCATACAAAGAGCGAGACCATCCAGGGACGCTTTTCTTGACAGTTGCATAGAGAGAGCGAGACCATCTACGGACGCTTTTCTTGACAGTAGCATACAGAAAGCGAGACCATCCAGGTACGTGTTTTTATGACAGTAGCATACAGAGGGCGAGACCATCCAGGGACGCTTTTCTTGACAGTAGCATACAGAGAACGAGACCATCCAGGGACGCTTTTCTTGACAGTAGCATACAAAGAGCGAGACCATCCAGGGACGCTTTTCTTGACAACTCCAAGGTCAACAATACACAAGCTGTTTACATTTATCGCCTTTTTATTAATATCGTCAACGCACTATACTTAAAGGTAATCGAGACCATCACTCATGGACGATAATATATTAGAGATTGATAGTGTTCACAAACAATAACAAACATATTCACCAACCATCTTCACATCTTGTTCCAACGTATCCAGGTAAGCACGTGCAGTCAAAGCGATTGCTGCCTTGTCTACAGATCCCGTTGTTAAGACAAGGGCTACTAAGACACTCATCATACTCTGTGAATAGAAGGAATTTAACTATATGAATGTTATTATCAAATATCTCACAGATATAACATTTTCTTATAATTACCCATGCAACTGTAGCAATTCCTTGAGATAATTTGTAAATTAACAGGAGAAAGTTGCTAATTTAGATCAATATTTTTTTCAATTTAACACTCTATTTTAATGTGTCATACTTTAACTTTTGAAGCATGACGTACACGATCGTCAATTATTACTACTTTGAAAACACATTGTTGAAATACCAGTAGCGTTGAGACTAGGGTCAGAGTCGAATGCCTGCATAGTACCTTACTGATTCGATCAAGTCTCGTTTTGATCATATGCAGTTACACAATCATCAAGTCTCGTTTTGATCATATGTAGTTACACAATCATCAAGTCTCGTTTTGATCATATGCAGTTACACAATCATCAAGTCTCGTTTTGATCATATGCAGTTACACAATCATCAAGTCTCGTTTTGATCATATGTAGTTACACAATCATCAAGTCTCGTTTTGATCATATGCAGTTACATAATCAAAAGCTCTTGAAGAATGAAACTATACATTTTTATGAACAAAAGAGACCAATAGATTAAAACGACAGAGTAACTTAAATCTTTTATTCATGATCTTTTTTGTTCTGCTATTTTAAAGCGATAGCTTAATTTCAGTTCTACATATAATCTTCATAAAAATTGAGAAACCCACATAATTAATGTTTATATAGTCATGTCAGTTCAGGATCGATAAGTGTTTAAAATATGTGGATGCTTTAAAAATAAACTCAATCATCAAAATGTTTTCAAACAACACACACGTACAATATCCAGACAATGTTTTATATCCAAACTGTTTGACAGAGTTCTCCATAAAAACCAGTTGGACATTTACAGCTGAAATACAGCTAAGCCATTGTTCTGACAGAGTGTATACTCACCAACAACAGATTAATGCATTTTAGAAGCTTTTAAACTTACTTAATGCTAAATTTCTCGGCAAAAAATCATTAAGACATTAATAGTTTTGCTAGCGGGTTGTGCACAACATTGGCGTAGACCTCAGGTAATTTTTGACGGTTTTTAAATGTAAAAACAATGATTCATTTTGTATCTATTAGCCTACCATTTACATACTAATGTAAAAACAATTATTCATTTTGTATCTATTAGCCTACAATTTACATACAAATCTAAGAAGCTATACAAACCCCCATACTTGTTTTTCTGAGCTTCTTAACCATAGTTCTACCGGACAAGGAGTTCATAAACACTAAAAAAGTATGCTGATATTAAACCTAATACTTCTAAAACAGTATGCTGATTGTAAACTTAATACTTCTAAAACAGTATGCTGATTGTAAACTTAATACTTCTAAAACAGTATGCTGATTGTAAACTTAATACTTCAAAAACAGTATGCTGATTGTAAACTTAATATTTCTATGCATGCCATTAGGTCAAACAAAAACGACATCAGCATAAATTGTTATAGGCCATGATCAAAGCATTTTTCAATATCAAACATTATTCATGAAAAAACATTAAAAATGAAACTAGATTAGTTTGTATATGATCAAGAATAATATAAACGGAAAATAGGTACGTAATCTTATGCTGAATATAGGACTTTAAACAAAGGAGATGACATAGTACTTGGAAGTATAGAGGTAATTTATTTCAATGTTATACACGGGGTCTTAAAAATGGGATTTTCTTGTGTGAAATGTCTCCCTTTTCTGATGAATGTGTTTCAGTTTCTTGCTATTTTTGTTTGGCAGTTGGTTATAATTGAGGATAAAAGCATTTGTGATTAAGAGATGTGAACAAAAACGTGGCTACATTCTTAATCGTATGTATACACGTGAAGGTATACACGAAATTTAAATAAAAAGTAATTACATTCATCATTTTAAACATTCATGAATGGATATCATTATTTGTATAAAAAAATGATTATGAGATTGATGGTTTTTACGATGGTTGATTTCATATGGGCATATATGTTATATTTACTAGCCGTGTCTTAAGTGAGATACACACAGTAATACATACATAAACAGATTCAATAAGTATGTCATTGGTACGTATCTAATAAGTATGTCATTGGTACGTATCTAATATGTATGGCATTGGTACGTATCTAATATGTATGGCATTGGTACGTATCTAATATGTATGGCATTGGTACTGTTACGACTCTAGGGGTAATGTAACAGAATAAAAGACACAAACAAGCTTTCAATATTAAAATGCAAATCTTTAATTTCCTAAAATATTTAAAGAATTCAAATAATCCAACAAAAAATCAAAGTGAAAGAATTAAAATAACTTACAGTATAGAATATCCTAAAAAGTCCTAAAATGTTTTAAAGTTCACTTCCTGATGTTAATCCGATTAATCCGGATGAAGTATTCCAAATGAAAATAACCTGCAATGTGCTGAGGTTGATAAGTTCTGATTAAATCCAAAATAATCCTTGCAAGTCTGGAATCTCACAAGTTTTAGAATAATGTCCGATAATTCCACGGAGCTGTATAGTAATTCAGATGAATTACTAATTAAATAAATTCCACACTGAACTGAATAATTTCAATAAACTCTCTTCGTTCAAGCAACTGTAAAGAATGATTTATCACTGGATGAGTTGCTATATATACGCAGATTTTAAAAGGGAATATCCTTTCTCCGTCTTTAATAATATGGTATTTCAAAATAACACAACCCTCTAAGAACCAATCAGGAACTAGGCTACGCGTCATTTACCCAAAGGTCTAGCGTACTAAAAATCTTAAAGAGTAAACATAATGTTATTGTAGTATGGAATGTGACCTTACAATGTTAATTTCCAAAGTACACAGCTAAAAGCTCCTTTCGCGCGCAATTAGTCATGTGATCATTTATTGATCGAGCAGTAGTCGTATGTATACTGATATGCTAACCTTTGTTTAGACAAAAAAACAGAGATCATAAATTAGTAAATTAAATTATTATAAAAAAAATAGAGGCATGATTCCGTAACACCCTCATCCATCAACAAAAAAATAAGGATTTATGCAATAAAAGCTTATTTTTTAATATGTACTTCCAACATATAAGTAATTAAATCAAAAAGAAAATTAATACATGATACAGTCATGTATACAAAACAGTGTAACGGTGGTATTATACACATGAAAATACATCATCGATTAAATTTTACTAAGAAATAGCCGTAACCTTAGCTTCTATTGATTTTCTTTGTCCATGTCTCACAATCATGCCCTAAGAAGGTAATACAGGCACGATAAAAGTCACTTTAATATTGATGATCAGGTTCGCTTCGCTGAATCTCTTGAAGAATGGTTCTATTAGATCTTGCCACATGTCGTTGCAGATGATGACATCATCGATGTATGCATCGCAATTTCTATTCGGATGTTATTATATTCATCAGACGTTGGAAACTTGGGGAACCTTCATCCCAAATGGTACGACTTTGTATTGGTAAAGTTCTGGAGTCGTGAATGCAAATTTTTCTTTCTCTCCGTAAGTGAATTTTGGTAGAATCCCTTCAATAGGTCAATATCTTGCGACGTATTAGTCATTTCCAATCCTGTCTAGAAACTGGAAATGAATATGTCCCGGTGACTCTATTTACTTTCTATACTTTACACATATACGAAAAGTGTTATTTTGTTTCTGCACTGAAACATGGTAAACTCCAGTCACTTTTATTTGGGTCAAGTCATTTTCCAATAAATTCCGAGTCTTGTTTGAGAGGTGGCATCTGGAAAATTTTATTAGTTCGTGTAGAATGTCTGTAAATAAATATCCATTTTCTTCTATCAACTATTTCAGTTCGTAAATCTCAGGCGGCAGTATGTGCGAAGTGTAGTGACTTCAAATCATCCTATCGGATTTCTCATCTTCATTCAAATCTTCAATGTGTGAGACAAGTACTACTAAAGTAATAGATAATTTATATGGCTATTTCTATCTACATATTGTTCTAACATTCTAACATTTTGACAAAGTTGTTTCTGCTTTCTCCTCCCAGAAGTATTAATAATAATTTAAATACCCTAACCTTTTGTCAGTATTATAAGGACCAAAATACTTAACCTGAAGAGGATTTTTGGGGTATAGGTAGCAAAACTAAATACTCTATTATCTGACTAAAAAAAACTCCTACACTGACCCCTCGCAGCAAACAACAATAATTGGAAACCTTCAACCTACTCCCTTCCTGTTCCACAACAATTCCCAATTATATACCATCTCATAACAATATGTTACAATAATTCGTTCTAAAGCCTGATATAGTATCAGCTTCAGAAGACCAAACAGTGTGAAGAACCCGACCAAAACTCTCACTATGGTCTCAGTTTTAATATTCCACAAAGGAATAGCTTTTATAAAACTTGTAGACGCACACTTCGCCGACAAGTATTGGTTGCCTAACATCGTCTCATTTATTCCTAAACGACCAGACAACGACGTTTCATTGACTACACTAAGTAATTCCTGACGATAGCATCTAGGAACTACTATTTTACCAACTGACCACTCATCGCCAGCAATTACT
Source organism: Margaritifera margaritifera (assembly GCA_029931535.1). Taxonomy (NCBI): domain Eukaryota; kingdom Metazoa; phylum Mollusca; class Bivalvia; order Unionida; family Margaritiferidae; genus Margaritifera; species Margaritifera margaritifera. The sequence goes on along the minus strand of JAQPZY010001507.1, from coordinate 679,590 downwards.
CTAAGCAATCTCTGTTTCCGTTCAAGGACTTCACTCGTCAAGAAGTAACAAGTACCTTCTTGCGTGGCTTCAGTTTCAGTCATAGCCCCTTGAAACAAACAGGAGATATTCGAATCCCCCTGTTGTAAGACAACTAGTGTTTGTCTTTTTACACCCTGATTATTTTTATGAGATTTAGTAGTTGAACGAGTATCACTATAGTCAATACTTGATTGAGGAGCAGAAGTGGCCTCATTAAAAGCCTGACCCAAAAAGGTGTCCGCTAAAGGAAATTCATCCTGTTCAACAACATAATTCTCAAGAGCATACTTTGCCATAGCTCTAGTAACTTCACAAGCCGGATTTAAACCAGGGATTTCTACTTCAATATGATCAACTCGTTGATCCATACTAAGCTTGCTAGTTACAAGTGGATTAACCACTACCGTATCTCCTGCTAGGTCATTACCTAGTAATAAATGGATGCCCTTAATAGGCAGAGAAGCCACTGCTCCTATGGTCACAGGTCCCGAAACTAAGTCTGATGACAAATTAACACAATGAAGAGGGACATTAACATATCCGCAATCTACCCCCTGTATTAATACACTTTCACTAGTAGAAGTCTTCTCAGAAAATGGCAAAGTGCTATCTAATAACAGACTCTGAGAAGCTCCTGTGTCTCTTAATATCTTAATATGAGTAGTCGTACCCAAGTCACCAACAAGTGACACAGAACCCTTCGACATGAATGGTTCGTAATCCCTCATTACAAAATGAGACTGAGGTAAGCTAGCCTCCAAACAAATATCATTCTTGATAAATGATCCTGACCTTGACTTCTTAATAACTAGAGCATTTGGAACTGCTCTGTTATAATTCCGTTGCTTAGTTTCCAACCTAAAGCAATCAGAAATAACGTGTCCTTTCATCCTACAATAGGAACACGTGAGATGAGATAAGGTTTTCTGATACTCCTTATCAGAAATTTGATTCTCTACAGTTGCATCAACCTGAGGTCCATAATTACTCAAAGGATCTTGAAATGGTTTTTTAACAAAAGCTTGTTGAGAGAACAATCGATTTCCAAATCGAACATTGTGAATTGAAGAATATACATCAGCTGCAAAAGCTGCTTTCTCTAAGGTTTCCACCCCTTTCTCCTCAAGGTATACTCTAATGTCATTACTGACACAATTCTTGAACTCCTCAATCAACACCAGTTGTTTAAGATTATCATAATCCTTATCAACCTTCTTAGACGTACGCCATCTCGTAAACGAACGCTCTTTTTCCCAAGCAAATTCTACATAAGTCTGATTAGTTTCCTTTCGACTATTTCGAAAATTCTGACGATAAGTTTCAGGTACCAATTCATAAGCCCTCAAGACATATTCTTTTACCACTTCATAATTAGCAGATTGTTTAATTGAAAGTGCAGTATAAACATCACTAGCTTTTCCAATATTAATACACTCTGCAATAATGAGGTCCAATATTCTTTCGGCCATTTCAGATTCGCAGCAATTTTCTCAAACAAGAGAAAATATTTGTCAACCTCCTTTTCTCTAAAAGGTGGGACACATCTGAGATGTTTGGCTATATTAAAATATGAATCCGTATTGTCATGAGAGTGCCCTCTACTGGTCAATTCTAATTCCCTTAATTTAAATTCCCGTTCCCTATCTTCATTTCTTTCCTGCCTATCACGTAATTCTTTTTCTCTCATTTCCCTCTGTATTTCTCTATCTCTATCTCTTACTTTATCTCTCTCTCTCTTTCCTCATTATCTCTTAATTCCTTCTCTATTCCCCTTTGTTTATCCCTCTCTTGTACTTGTATCTCATTATCCCTTACTTTATCCTCCCTATCTTGCCTTTGTATTTCTCTTTCAACTTCCCTAATCTTTTCCCTTTCCTCCCTTCTTTCTTGCATCTGCATTATTTCCCATTGAAGTTTGATCTTTTCAATCTCTATGTCCTTAGCTATCTGCAATTTCTTTCCCAAACTAGACGGAGATTTTTTCTTAACACTTGAAACCCCCTCTTCAAAAATACCTAATTGTACCAAATATTGAATCAAGATACTTCTAATATCTTGCTTCAACATGGAAGCCTTCGCTTCAGTAAGACTATAATGTTGAGCAATTTCAAGTAATTCGTCCTTCTTTAAGGACTCAAATTTCTCCTGGGTAGGATCAGCTAAGAAACTCTCTACTCTGGATGTCATTATGAAAGCCTGTTAGTTTATCTTTATTTCTTAATCTGGAAATCAAAAAACCACTAAAATTTCAAACAATGAAATTCAAATCCCAAAAAGAAAACTTTCCGAAGTATCAAAATCTCTGAAATATTAAAACTTCGAAAATATTTAATTAAATCTAAATTTCAAAATATTTAAATTCGGATCCCGAAATTATTCCAATTTCTAATCCCGAGACGAGCTCCCCAATTTATCCTGTTACGACTCTAGGGGTAATGTAACAGAATAAAAGACACAAACAAGCTTTCAATATTAAAATGCAAATCTTTAATTTCCTAAAATATTAAAAGAATTCAAATAATCCAACAAACAATCAAAGTGAAAGAATTAAAATAACTTACAGTATAGAATATCCTAAAAAGTCCTAAAATGTTTTAAAGTTCACTTCCTGATGTTAATCCGAGTAATCCGGATGAAGTATTCCAAATGAAAATAACCTGCAATGTGCTGAGGTTGATAAGTTCTGATTAAATCCAAAATAATCCTTGCAAGTCTGGAATCTCACAAGTTTTAGAATAATGTCCGATAATTCCACGGAGCTGTATAGTAATTCAGATGAATTACTAATTAAATAAATTCCACACTGAACTGAATAATTTCAATAAACTCTCTTCTTTTAAGCAACTGTAAAGAATGATTTATCACTGGATGAGTTGCTATATATACGCAGATTTTAAAAGGGAATATCCTTTCTCCGTCTTTAATAATATGGTATTTCAAAATAACACAACCCTCTAAGAACCAATCAGGAACTAGGTTACGCGTCATTTACCCAAAGGTCTAGCGTACTAAAAATCTTAAAGAGTAAACATAATGTTATTGTAGTATGGAATGTGACCTTACAATGTTAATTTCCAAAGTACACAGCTAAAAGCTCCTTTCGATCGCAATTAGTCATGTGATCATTTATTGATCGAGCAGTAGTCGTATGTATACTGATATGCTAACCTTTGTTTAGACAAAAAAACAGAGATCATAAATTAGTAAATTAAATTATTATAAAAAAAATAGAGGCATGATTCCGTAACAGTACGTATCTAATATGTATGGCATTGGTACGTATCTAATATGTATGGCATTGGTACGTATCTAATATGTATTGCATTGGTACGTATCTAATATATATGGCATTGGTACGTATCTAATATGTATGGCACTGGTACGTATCTAATATGTATGGCACTGGTACGTATCTAATATGTATGGCATTGGTACGTATCTAATATGTATGGCATTGGTACGTATCTAATATGTATGGCACTGGTACGTATCTAATATGTATGGCACTGGTACGTATCTAATATGTATGTCATTGGTACGTATCTAATATGTATGTCATTGGTACGTATCTAATATGTATGGCATTGGTACGTATCTAATATGTATGGCACTGGTACGTATCTAATATGAATAATAAATTAGATTAAATAATTTAGTTTACAAGCTTAATATCGACAGGTTTTTAATTTTTTTAATGACCGATTCATAACTGCTCTGATAGCTAAGTGAAAAGATGGACATAATATAGATCTCGACGTAAAAAAACAGTTGGGTTCTAGTCATGCCCTGGTTTAAATTTGTTCTATATAAATGAGACTACCCCGCTATCTACAAGAAGTCATATGGAGATGAAATTTACTCCGCGGTCAAAAATAGCTTTGATAAAGCATGTCGATAAAACAATGTGACAAATTGTCATCTATATGCGTTGTGTGGTTAAGGCTCAATACTCCGCGACAGTGTCTAGTGTTGGGAAATACATTCAAATTAAAAAGTCCATTAAAGTATATGCCAAATACACATATAAGTACGCTGTGTAGTTAACACTCAGTCCTCCTTGACAGTGTCAAATGTAGGGAAATATATTCAAATAATAAAAAAACCCATTAAAGTATATGTCAAATGCACATATAAGTACGTTTTATGGCTAAAATACGTGATACAGTGTCTATTGTACGGAATTAAGTCACAAATAAAAGGAGCTTAAACATCCTAATTACAGAGGACCAAAGACGATCGTTGAGTACAGATAAAAATCTGATATGAGAAAGTGACGATACATGGTGATAACAAGTGGCGTACTTCTTTTATAACTACCCCAAGAGCAGAATATTTGCAGATAGAGAGAGGTGGGCATTTTGCTAAATATTATTAAAAGTTAATTAAGCGGATAATAAAAGCTTAAAATAAATATTTACATCTGACATATTATCTTGTGGTGATAATAATAAACTGACAGGTTAGTCCTTTCTATCTGCAACTTTGACCTTTAATATATTAAAGTGCAATTCTGAACTTTTTAAATTAATAAGTAATTTTTAAATTTAGATCATATTTTACCCTTTGTAACGTTGCATTTATTAGAGTCAATTCGTACTATTTCATATAAACTTAAAATGGTCTTAAAATAATGTTAAAAGTAAAGGTAGTAAAACATGATTTAAAAAAAAAAGAAAAAAAAAAAGGCACGACATAAATAATGGCAGCTAAGACAAGTAGACAATATAGAGTAACATTTTTTAAAAAAAATTTCAGAACTAGTTCTTAATGCAAACCTTGTACTAGTGAATACTATATTGTATAGAAATGATCTCTATTTAGCTTTAAAGCACTCACATGATCTTTTATTTGCTGATGACGTAAAGTTTCATAAATCTATCAAATAAGCGATTTCGAGTTCCTTCGGATAGATGTATATAGTATATGAGTGGTGTCATAAAGGGCATCTGAATGTGAAGAAGTGTTGCTACCTAAATTTTACAAACAAGAAACAAATATTTGCTTTAACTGTTTAATGGGGGATATTACGCTAAAGGGTAAGAGTTGTGTGAAAAATTTGGGTGTATGGCTGACAAGAACCATCAGTTTTAATGTCATTGTTAAAGCCACTATATCCAACATAGTGCAAATGTTGTAATTTTTATAGCGCGCGTGCAAAATAATGTATTAATCTATCAGTCATGAGTATTTTGTACCTATTTTTTTGTAAGGTGTAGACTTGAATACTGTTGTGACATTTGGTCTCCTCACAAATCTGTTTGGACCAAACATACTGAAACGGTTCAATTAAAGTTTCTTAATTCATGTCTTTTAAATCAAGTCTGGATTTTACAAATAACTCCTATCTAAGAATTGTATCTTTGAATCAAGTATATTGAAGATACATATATCAACATCACTGAGTGAAATCAATAATATTTTATATAAATGACCGCCTTATACATTACAATCACTGAGTGATGTCAATTACATTTTAAATAAATTACCGCCTTATGCAGATTACAATCACTTAGTGATGTCAATAATATTTTATATAAATGACCGCCTTATGCAGATTACAATTAATTAGTGATGTCAATAATATTTTATATAAATGACCGCCTTATGCAGATTACAATCACTGAGTGATGTCAATTACATTTTAAATAAATGACCGCCTTATACACTACAATCACTGAGTGATGTCAATTTCATTTTATATAAATGACCGCCTTACACACTACTTTAAGGCGATCATTTATATACGAATTTAAAACATACATAAATGTCTTAACGACCACACACTATTTACAGCTTACATAGTCTGCCATTCAATCTCAGCATTTCTAACAAACGATGATAAATGTTCTCTTTCTTTGTCTCTCTCAAGCTAATGACACTTTTACTCATTTGTATAGAGACCTAAAAATTCATAAGAGAGATTAGTAATTATAATTAATATTTAGTCATGTATTATGGAATACAGAATTTTGGAGAAGTTGGTGACAACTTTAATAAAATATCCAAGTAGATGCACGTCAGGAAGGGGTGGGGTTTGTTGAAATAGTGTAAAAATAAAAGCTGTGTTAAATTTATATTTTTAATTGTACACCACGGCGATTAACTGTATTTGAACAAAGTTTAGATCTGTATGTTGATATCGTTTATTGGAATACAGGGAAATGTAAACACAAGAGAATCTCTACGTGAAGTAGATATAGTCTGTGATTCATGTAAGATAATGAATCTGTTGAAGACTTTCTAACTTCGCTTTCATGGACTTTGATTGAAAGCCTAGAGATCTGATGATTAAAATCTTATTTTGATGGCTAAAAGCGGTATTTTAAAATTAAATTCGGTCTCGACGGATGGTTAAATGTGAAAAAGATGCAAAATCGGCAATTTAGATGCTACATAAACTCATACTGATCTGAAGATATAATTACATTACACGAAACTGGGTTGTTTTCAGTCTGTTATGTATGATGTTTATATAATATTATAAATATTTTAGGAAATTATAAATGTTTCTTCACTTTAATATTTGCTTAAATCTTAATGTTTATCAGGAAAAACATGTTTAACTAGTGTCCTTGAATTAGGTTGTTTTGATCAATATGTTTTCTCAATTTGAAGATCAAGGTTGATTGTTGTTTACAAGTAAAATTCCATTAAGATGACACACATTCTAGAACATTCTGTCATGTGACCAATCTTTATATATACCATGTTTGGTGGACATTTTTTCAGTTTTGACATTACCATCAGTCTTGTAAAGAGCTATTACAGTTGTGAAAATTCATTCCAAATTCTAAGAGAGGAATTATTTTAAATATTCATTGGATTATAACAGTGCTCATAAACTTTTGGATTTTGGATTTTTTATTGATGATTTTGGAATTTAAGTGAACTTATTCAGATATTTTGGAATACTTCCTTTTGACATCAGCACATCAAGATTTCTAGTACATCAGGACTTTGGAGACCATTAGCACATCATAACATTCAAGGACACAGCCGTGAATTCGGAACATTCTATATTTAGGACTTGTGATTAGAACAATCATTCTTATTGGATTATTAGGATTTCAAAACACATTACTTAAGTGACTTTATGATTTTTCATTTTAATTATCTAGTAATAAATTGCTTGTTGATTTTTACATGATTTGTTGGTTTCACTTTCTTTCTGTTACATTTTTCTTAGACCATAGAGTCGTAACAAGTCATTTTGTGTTTTCGTGCTAAAAATCTTATTGTATAGGAATACATCTATAAAAATATTTCCATCTCTCCAGTCATAGTGATTTAGAGGGAAAAATATTGAACTGTAAAATACATACGTTCCGAACAGCAGTATCCGTCGTATTCAGGGGGACAATGACATGATCCACTGTAATAACTGCCACCGTTGTAACATATTTCATTGCAGTTTTCATATTGATGAAAGTCAGAGTTACTTTTACTACAGGCTGTTAAACATCCATTCAAGTCTAATTCTAATGGACAGCACAATTTTCTTGACATGTATCTCGTTCCTGCACCACATGTATGACTGCAGCTTGGTTCATCCCATAATGTCCATTCACATCTGGTTGAACAAGACTGACCTGATACAACGACTACGATACACACACCGATAAATAGTCCGACAGGAACACAATTCATTTTGTAAACATGTACTATACTCGCCTTACCAGATCGACAAATACATTAAGACTAACAGTCCATTATTTTACCCCTATACGATACACACGGTTGTTCAGCCTATAAAAGCGCGATCGTCAAGATAACCAGCTTATTCAATACTTCCTGTTTGTCGGATATATTTCCTTTTATGTAGCCTTCACCAGAACTAGTTTGAGACTCCATAAATGGTGGGCTAGAAGTATTATGACTTGATTACTTATGACTCCAAAAGATCTAAATACCCGTAGTCAGGGATGGTGTCTTATTTTGTAAAGAAGTGGGTTCCTTAACAACATTCAAACTTACCAGGGAAGATCTATGTGCAGTAATATTTATTACATTTGTATGAATGTTATATTCCACGAACACCAATACCCCTTCAAAGGGAGCTAATAGCATAATGTAACTAGACGTATGGACAGGGGTCATACAATGTTTAGCCCCCGCCCCCAAACAAAACGACGAAAATTGCGTCATCGAGCCTGATATTGCTTACATTCTATAACTTACATATCAGTTGATTATGATCACGAACTTTTGCGCAGTTTGCAAGACTATTATTGACAGATCAATATTATTTTTTACTAAAGCATTTGCAAGACTATTATTGACAGATCAATATTATTTTTTACTAAAGCATTTGCAAGACTATTATTGACAGATCAATATTATTTTTTACTAAAGCATTGATAATAAGACGATAATCGTATCCAGTTAAATTATGAATAAACAGTGAAATATATTTTGGATATTTATAATTTAATTTACACCCATCCTGTGCATATATTGTCTACTTAAATGATCATGGTCTCGTACTTTCTTTTTTTCTTCGTCGCCATTTGAATTAATATTCTTTTTACAAATATGACATATGTTGGTTGATTTATATTACTCTTTGTCTTTTTAGTGACTATAATTATTACAGCATTTCTTGATCTTAACTCCTGATAAACACCTTCCGCAGTGGATGCAATTTTTAGTACAATTTTGCTCGACGGTCTTCTCCTTTATAAACGCTAGGCGCAAAGAACACGTGAGTTATATTATTATTGAATAGTTAATAGAATTTAGATAAAGGCAAAACCCTGACAGTAATAATTTTGGTACTTATACAGCATGCAAATGTCGTGATATTACTGTACTAATCGTATTTTTTTAAAATACATTATGCAAATGTAGTGATATTACTGTACTAATCGTATTTTTTTTAATACATTATGCAAATGTTGGTATATTACTGTACTAATCGTATTTTTTTTAATATACATTATGCAAATGTCGTGATATTACTGTACTAATCGTATTTTTTTATATACATTATGCAAATGTTGTGATATTACTGTACTAATCGTATTTTTTTATATACATTATGCAAATGTTGTGATATTACTGTACTAATCGTATTTTTTTAATACATTATGCAAATGTCGTGATATTACTGTACTAATCGTATTTTTTTTATATACATTATGCAAATGTCGTGATATTACTGTACTAATCGTATTTTTTATATACATTATGCAAATGTTGTGATATTACTGTACTAATCGTATTTTTTTATATACATTATGCAAATGTTGTGATATTACTGTACTAATCGTATTTTTTTTATATACATTATGCAAATGTTGTGATATTACTGTACTAATCGTATTTTTTTTATATACATTATGCAAATGTCTCGATATTACTGTACTAATCGTATTTTTTTATATACATTATGCAAATGTTGTGATATTACTGTACTAATCGTATTTTTTTAATACATTATGGAAATGTTGTGATATTACTGTACTAATCGTATTTTTTTATATACATTATGCAAATGTTGTGATATTACTGTACTAATCGTATTTTTTTATATACATTATGCAAATGTCGTGATATTACTGTACTAATCGTATTTTTTTTAGCTTCCTTTGGAATACCATTTTTTTATATGGTAATATTCTAGCAAACCCTTTTTAGGTGCATTCGCAATTTCTTTTAATATTTTAGAAATCGTATTTTTAATTCTCCTTCTTGAGGAGGACTTACAGGAAGCTTTAATCTACTTCCTAAAGATTCTAGTATTTATGCATGAAGCACATTCTGTAACATCTATATAGTACTGCTATCTTCACTTAAACATTCGACACAGCAATTCGGCTTAAAATTGTCATCTTTTTAGTAGTATTATGCATCTATAAAATTAGTATGAAATTTACGTTTTTATGACTGAACATTGAGCCTGCTATTAAAGTTTTTCCACATTCACAGGCACTAATTTCTTGGTTGTATTCTCTGATCTTGTTATTTCCTCCATTATTATACCAGTAAGATGTAATTACGTCTGCACACTTTTGCTTGCAGATTGCGTTTCTGCGTTCCAATTCATCAATAGACTTAATTTCAAAACACACATAACATCCTATTGGGACTATAAACCATAGTACAACAAATGAAACCAGTACTATTATCTGGACACTGACAGCTTCACTAGTACTCTTGAACAGGCTTTGCCTTCTTCGCAATGATACAGCATTTTCTTCATCATATTCCTTCTGTTTTTTGAGTACATATGTGTCGCGATTCATTTTTTTTCTTCTTTTTTTGTGATTTTTAAGCTTGTATCAACATTGAAGACGGCAGTGAATGGATATAACTCCTCCTGATAAAATATTCCATCAACACCCTCTCCATTTAAGTCTTCAGATTTATATACTATATCGTCTCATAAACTTACTTGTTTAATTTTAAACATCTCTTCTGTAAAATTAGAAAGATGGTCTTTACAAAAAATATGTTTTGAGATCCTAACATTTTTATCTATTTTATATTTTGGCGTTCCATAAGTATCGATTGTTAGATAACCAAATAAATTTATCCACATTGTAGATCCCATTTCTTCCTTGCCTAATTCAACTGGCGACATGTCTACATAAATATCATATAAGTCATCCATCTATAAGGCTTTGCAATATCTGTAATCATTTTCTGGCTTTATTTTCAGTAAAAAAATCTTACACATTCTAGCCTTAAAAGTTCTGTCAAAAATTACTACAAGCACCATTTTGTAAGAGTAGGTGAAAATGTATTTGATATTTAATTTCTCCAATAATTCCTTGACACTTTCGTTATAAAATTCCTTTAGTTCATCAAACTATTGGTTTCTCCCAAGTTTTTGCTTTTAAAGAGACGTAGAAAAGCATCGTGTGCGTCGCCTCCTTTTTGTTTTTAATTTCTTGGCTCAGGCGTATTTTGAGAAAACGTCTATCACTTTCAAAATATATTTGCATTCATTGCTGTATTTTTGATACGCTTGCAGATCAACTTTATTTTCTTGAAACTTAGCGTCTGCGTCGGGAATATACACTTTTTTCTAGCCTTCTTATAGAGTGAGCAAGAAGACAGTCTAGTTAACCAATCTTTAAGTTTAGAATATTTTCAACATCTTTGCTCTTTATTCTTCTGATCGGTCTTTAACCGTGCTTCATTATCCAGTTTAATTCCCCCCCCCCCCCCCACAGTTGATTAATATTTGTAAAATCAACTGGGCTTTCAGTGTCATAGTACAAATATCTTAAATACTGTCCTTGGTTAGTGTCCGTGTTGTTCATTAGTTTAATTACAACAAGAGTCCTGACGTCCAACTCACGTCGCAAGGATTAAAGAATTAATGTTATTTTTTTTTTTTATTAACTGTATAAGTTTTATAATAATTATTTAAAATTTTTGTAAAATGATTACCTTGGTACCTAAAGCTCCACCTGTGGGCAGCTCACATAAAATAAACCACTTTACCGCCTACAGGAGAATGTCGCATTTTCATTTTTTAGATCTTTATATACTCTCGACTATCAAATTGTATGCTCCGTGTTTTGTATTTATTGTATTGCATACTCCGTGTTTTGTATTTATTGTATTGCATACTCCGTGTTTTGTATTTATTGTATTGCATACTCCGTGTTTTGTATTTATTGTATTGCATACACGAGTCTTTGTGTCATGCTGTCTTTATACGATAGCTGTATTACTTTTTTACTTTTATTTGGAGCTTATTTTTTCCTATCCCGAGATATATTTATCTGTTTTTTTTCTGCGATCAGGTTTATGTACTAAGGTAAGTTGCAATTTATAGTAAGATTAAGCCATAGCCTTTAAAATGCCTATAACACCCACTTTTTAAAAAATAAATCAGTGGTATCAAAATACTTCAAAAATGAAAAGATTTGAGTTTTTATAGCATTAACGTTTTATTTTTTTATATTTTTTTGTTGTTATTGTTAAAAGTATTACATTTTAAACACATTTTTAATTAAATAGTTAAAAGCTTGTTAGATTTACGTCTTTTGCGGTTAATTTTTTGTTTACTTCATTGTTAAAAACGTAAAAATATCTAAATCTATCGATTTAACATAAATTTAAAATTTTTAGAAAGTGTTTGATCAGGATTGTTTTTTAATCTATAGGTGTTTGTTTTAAATTTAAAAAGTCTTTTTCTTAGTTTGCATAATATTTTGTGTTTATGACGATCAATATCAACAAAATACAGATTTGAATTACATCAATATATACACATAAATTAACACTAAAATTGGTATTTAAAATAGTCACGAACAGCAAAATTATTTTTTAAACACATCAATTTACATATATAAGTAAGATGTTTAAGATGGTTAATATTAGAAAGTTATATATTTTTAAAAACGATCAAAATTGAAACATGAATAGCAGACCACACCTTCAATCCGTTTTTACCGGCAAACACACAATTTTTTGTAAACAATGACAAGAAATGAAAATTTCAAGTTGTATGGCTAAAAATTTCTTTTTAATTATTTTACAACAGTTGTTACATTTGTTTAAATTTCACACAAATTGTTAAATTAGATATAAATGAACAAAAATTTTCATTTTTATAGTTTTTGATTTTTTTCTCTACTATTAAGAGCATAAAATATGTTAAAACTTACTAGTAAATTTACATAAAAAAATTGCATTTCATGAATAATTTTAAAAAATCTATAGTATTATTTTTTTCATTAATACCTTTGCATTCGGTAGTTTAAAATATGAGAGTAACGCAAAGTCTAGAACATTTTCTACATCTCCAGGTAGGTTCAATTATTATTAAAAAATCAGAGCCTATTGGTTTTATAATATGATGAGAAATGTACATACAGTTTTGTCTTAAATATTTTAGAATATTTTTGGACGCGACTTCTAAACCTTCCTAGCAATCCGGATTTTTTTTATGATGTTTTGCAACATAATTATCAACCTTATTGCACCTGAAGTTATAAAGACGTATGTTGCGATTTGTGTTTAGATCTGACATTTCTCAATAATTTTAAAATGTTTTTTTAAAAAGTTTCGAAAACATTCTTTCTCGTGAAAAAATATCTTTCTGAGATAATTCAGGGTCATTTATTCATCATTTTTTTATAATCTTTTATTTTCTTTAAATACCATTATGTGATTAAATATCTGACGCAAATAAAACAATATATAACCGTTGATATTATATCAACTTTCGATAACTAAACGGTTTTATTTGATCGATATCACCAGTACACAATTATCTTCTGTCGTTTGTATTTATGCATAAACATTTTATTAAAAATACATGTTTTCTCCATACTGATGGGCCGTCCAACTCACACTGGTCCCCCGGCTATCCAATGGGGCACATACATCCGAACCCTCAGAGAGAGAGAGAGAGAGAGAGAGAGAGAGAGAGAGAGAGAGAGAGAGAGAGAGAGAGAGAGAGAGAGGGATCTGCGATCTGGTGAATACAGACAAAAGTATGAACTTTATCATAAGCCTCATCGTTAACAACATAAAATCAAAGTACTCACAAATAATGACAGCCGGTAGGAGACCCGAAAACAGACAAATTGACTACAACATCTTGATCGCAATACAGGTGAAGAGCAAAGAAAACTAATAATCACACTCGTAGTCTTCACAAACTGTTATGTTTTAAACAAACAAACAAAATAAATAAATAAATACGGGGGAAGAGTACAGAAATCTACTAGTCTTAACAAACTACTATGTTAAAAAAAAAAAAAGAAAAAAAGAAAAAAATACGGGTGAAGAGGAAAGAAAATTACTAGTCGCACTCTTATTCTTCACAAAGCCACTATGTTTCAAACAAAACAAGCACAACGACAATAGGATATATTCATATTTTACCAAACAAGGAAGTTTGGAATTGTAAGGGGATTTTTACATTGAAAATATTTGAAAACAGATCACTCAGGATGGGCCCCTGAATCACTGAATAATAGCAAGGAGACCTCTGTGTTCCCATGCGTGAACATTATTGCATAGGTTTCAAATTATAGTGGGCATTGTATGTTTTCTGTTTGAACTAACCATGGTGATTTTATTGACCTATGACAGTTACAAATTCCGTGTATGTAGACAGGCTGTGTAACTGGAGCCGTTAGTTTCTCGATTTTGGACGGTCTAAAGTATACCTTATGTGTAAATTGAACCGCCTGTTAACGGTGTCAAATATTACATATTTGCGTGTTAAACCGGCACATTCTTTTTGCAAAAGCACTAAGTCATGACCACATGTACCAGTATGTTCCATACTGTCTCAATACCCTCCCTGTCACTTTGCAAAATGTAATTTGGTGATTAGTAATTTACCATGATGTTAGTATCCTGCGTTATATTAGTTTCTCAAAGTACTTAATCTACATTAGTTACTTTTATGTATATACTCCCGTGGTTATCCTAGGATACTAAAATCCCCCCCCCCCCCCCACACACACACAGGAAAAATAAAAAATAAAAAAAAAATAAAAAAGATCATTCATGACCTACAACTTCTCTTTCAAAAATGCGTGCTTATGCAGAAGGTAAATTGTGTGACAATAAAAGACAGAAGCAATTCATATATATAACGAATACAAGTCATATGGCGAATAACAGTCCTTTTAAGTACACTGGAACCAGCAAAGGATCGCGTGTGTCAGGGATTGATTAAGATAAATGTCTTGTCTCTGTTACAATATGTCTATACCAGTGGGTATACCCTTCTGTTACAATATGTCTATACCAGTGGGTATACCCTCTCTGTTACAATATGTCTATACCAGTGGGTATACCCTTCTGTTACAATATGTCTATACCAGTGGGTATATCCTCTCTGTTATAATATGTTTATACCAGTGGGTATACCCTCTCTGTTACAATATGTCTATACCAGTGAGTATACCCTCTCTGTTATAATATGTCTATACCAGTGGGTATACCCTTCTGTTACAATATGTCTATACCAGTGGGTATACCCTTCTGTTACAATATGTCTATACCAGTGGGTATACCCTCTCTGTTATAATATGTCTATACCAGTGGGTATACCCTCTCTGTTACAATATGTGTATACCAGTGGGTATACCCTTCTGTTACAATATGTCTATACCAGTGGGTATACCCTCTCTGTTACAATATGTCTATACCAGTGGGTATACCCTCTCTGTTATAATATATCTATACCAGTGGGTATGCCCTCTCTGTTACAATATGTCTATACCAGTGGGTATACCCTCTCTGTTATAATATATCTATACCAGTGGGTATGCCCTCTCTGTTACAATATGTCTATACCAGTGGGGTATACCCTCTCTTTTATAATATGTCTATACCAGTGGGTAAACCCTCTCTGTTACAATATGTCTATACCAGTGGGTATACCCTCTCTTTTATAATATGTCTATACCAGTGGGTATACCCTCTCTGTTATAATATGTTCAAACATGCACAATATACTTGCTATACAGACATAACTTTCACAGCGGGAAAAATGGTAAGGAAAAATAAAATTAAAACATTAAAAATAATTAATATTATTTTCTTTTAATACAATGAAGTTGAAGTCTCGTGAAAAGTTGGAAAATATAAGTACATAAAGTCAAAACACATGAAGAGACATCCAGTCCCTCTGTAAGGAAAGTAAACATAATCCGGCACAAACTGATGCTCTGAACAATAAAAATGTACATGAATTGGTCAGAATAAGGGCCATTATGTGTTGATCTTAAGATGACTGTCTGTTCAGGCAGATGCACTATGGCCATACTATCGGAAATAAATGTTGTTTTTTTTGTGTGTTTTTTTTCATGTGCTTTCAGAGGCAAACTTTCAGTGATGTGGGATTAAGTAGTAAAATATTGATATGATATTGTTTTAAATTGCGTGGCTAAGAATGTAAAATCCATTGGGATTGAAATAGTGTGACAAATCCATGGAATGTGCTGCATTGGAATAATATATTGAAGTTCATGTAGAGAAATCGAACGCTTGAGGGAAAATGTTTTGACCAGAGCACAACTGGTACATTGAATTAATTTTGCAAATCTATCGCACGGCTTGTCCAAAGGACTAAACAAGTTGTACTGAACTTAAACATCCCACTGGGGCACATTTATCAAAATCGAAAGAATCCTGACCATCAAAACCCTGCAATCAAAAAGTCTAAAGGGGAAACTTGGTGCAGTTCTGAACGCGTCTTTAATGTCAGCTTAAGCAATAAGGAAACCACTCCAATATACGCAAAATAACAGCTTCAAGAGTATCATAGTGAATGGTGGTGTTACAGTGTGGGGATCGAAAAGTTAATTGATTCATGTACTGGGAAAACTATATCATAGTGAATGGTGGTGTTACAGTGTGGGGATCGAAAAGTTAATTAATTCATGTACTGGGAAAACTATATCATAGTGAATGGTGGTGTTACAGTGTGGGGATCGAAAAGTTAATTGATTCATGCACTGGGAAAACTATATAATGTAGAGTCCGAAATGTACTAGAGGTCTTTCTTGATACCAACGAAAGGGGAAAACAATCAATGTATCCAATGGGGAAAGAGTAAAGGATCCCGATATTCTGGCATGGAGCGACAATGTCTGCACAAATGGTTCATGGTTTGTGCAGCCCTGGAGTTTTTTTTTCTTCAATATATATATATTTTCCTTTTGTTTTCAAAGGAGTTTTAAATGACTTCCAAAAGTTCTCCAAGAGTTTTTGTCTTATGGAAATTGAACCATCTCCATATGTTACTTTGTTAACTGCCGGTGTTGAGTGTCCTTTGAGTCACCAGTTTTTATCCCAGTTTATTTACTTATTTATTATTGTTGGACAATACACAAGAAAAAAAATCTAAATTGAAAAAGTTATATATTTTGTTCAGTTTTAACGTTTTGTAATCCACAAGATAATTTCTAGGAGTTTTGGGAAAAACTTAATTTTGTTTCCTGAACAAATTCAAGGAGTTTTCATGGATAGTAGTAGTAGATAACTCCTCAAATTCAAGAAATGTTCAAAGTTATACAAATCACTTAGTTGAAATATGATTTATTGTGATGTGACTGTGTGTTTAACTGATAAAAATTTCCAGACAGAAACCAAATTTAAGTCTAGATATTAAAAGTGCCGCCAATTTGGGATGATAATGGTTAAATGAGTGATGTAGCTTGGTAGTGATAATTGGTGTATAACTATTCTATTAGAAGATAGATGGCATTTTTAAAAATGTGTTTAAGCAGGGGATGTCGCAGATCTAGTAACGGTTGATGACTAGTAATGGTGGATCTTTTGGCATTTGAGCAGGAGCCACATAGTTAAAAAAGTCCAGTAGAAGACACCATACTACAGGATCACGCTGGGCTTGACTGCGGAACTTCCGTTGATTGTTTACGAAAAGGTTGATGGGATGAATGATGTATTTTCTACAACAGTTAAAAGCAACTTGCCTCGAAAGGCATTTCTTTGAAATAGAGGCACCAGGAAGCAAAACATGGAGATTTCAGATGTGCCTAAATAGTAATATCGGATCTAAATAAAAGCAGAGAGAGAGAGAGAGAGAGAGAGAGAGAGAGAGAGAGAGAGAGAGAGAGAGAGAGAGATGCCAACAACTTTAAATCATTTTAAAATAGAATGTTGTGCATTAAAAATTAACAAAGTACAAAAGGAACACAACATTCCTGGAGCATCAAGTAAATGCACATCAGTGAGAAGGACATGTTAATTCTAAAGCATATGATAAACCGAATAAGGCTAATTGAAACATATAAGAAGGTAGGCGGTGCGCACAGTCAACCCTAAAGAAAACAACACAGGCGTAGGCACACCGTGAACCCCTATGAAAGGGACGTTACGTGGGGGCACAACGTTAATCCTAATGTAAGCAAAGTAAGTGGGAGACACCGTCAACCCCAATATAAATGAAATAAATGTGGGGACACCGTCGACACAAATGTAAAATAATAAGTGGTGGCACACCGTAAAAACCAATGTAAATTAAATAAGTGGGGCCACATCGTGGAACTCAATGTCAGCAAAATAAAAAATAAAGGGGGGGGGGGGACACCGGCATCTCCAACGTAAGCAAATTAAGTGGAGGCACCCCGTAACCCTGATGTAAACCAAAAAAGTGTGTGCACACCGTCAACCCAAATAGAAACAAAATAAGTGGGGAATTAAAGTCAACCCAAATATAAACAAAATTAGTGGGGGCACACCGTCAACTCCAATTTAAATAAAATAAGGAAACACACCGTCAACCCAATATAAAGAAATTAAGTGGGGGCACACCATCAACCCCAATGAAAAGGATGTTAAGTGGGGGCACACCGTCAACTCCATATGTAAGAAAAAATAAGTGGATCCACACTGTTAACCCGAATGTAAAAAACACTAACTAAGGGCACACCATCAACCCCGACAGAAATAAAATAAGTGGGGGCACAAAGTAAACATCAATATGAATAAAAAACGTAGGGGCACACGGTCAACCCCAATATAAAAAAATAAGTAGGGGCACACAGTCAGCAGCAATGAGTAAGTGGGGTATATCGTCAACCCAACTGTTAAAGATGTTAAATGGGGCACAGAGTCAACTCCAGTGCAAAATAGTTAATTGGAGGCACCCAGTCAGCCCCAGTGAGTAAGTGGGAGCACATTGTCCACCCCAGTGTTAACAAAATAAGTGGGACACACATTTAAGACCAATGTAAACAATGCAGTTGGCGACACACAGTCAGCTCCTATGAAACACTGGAGGCACACAGTCAACCCGAATGTCAACAATGTAGGTGGGAGTCAAGTCAATCTCAATGTAGACGATGTAGGCGGGGCACAGTCAGCCCTAATGTTAACAATGTAGACTGGGAGCACATAGAAGACAGTCAACCCTAATGTAAACGATGCTAAGGGGGGGGGGGGGCACACAGTTAACCAAAGTGTACCCAAAATAAATGGGGGCACACAGTCGACCCCGATATAAAATAAATAAGTTGGGACACACAGTCAACCTCAATGTAAACAATGTAGTTGGGTGAATCATATCAAATCCAGCAAAAAGTATATTAGAGGAAAATGGAATAAAAGAATAAATTATTCAGAATCAGTTCAACCGTGTATTGTGGTATAGATCAATTATGAATGAATGGAGGTTAACTTTCATTGTAAGAGTTATACATGAAAACCACAGAGGAAATAATGACTGTAGATGTGAAAGCATATGCCTCCAATATGAAATCTAGAGAATGGAAGAATTATAAATATAAATACCCTAGAAGCTTGTGTATCGGCATAACTGAATCATGCCTAGGAGAACATAAGGTGCAACAGGCATGTGCAACCTACGTCCTGCGGGTTGCATTCGGCCCGCGACCTGATTGTATCCGGCTCGCGTGTACATTTAAAAATCTCTAACTGGCCCGCGCCCTGGATGAAGTTGGACATGCATGATATACAGAATATAGGGAAAAAGGATACATTTCACGCGTGTAAATTACGCTGTTTGAAGCAAGACACAAAGAGACTAATTATACAACGGATATGTTCCGATTTCCCCCCACCGTTTCATACTCCATGGGAGCTGTTGACAGCAAAGTGGAATTGCAATAAACATAATATTTACTATCAGATAGATAGGAAACCCGGAAAACTGGTACGCACGGGGTTGGGTGAAAGACTGGTTGTGGAACGGCTTCATCCTATGACTTGAAATAGGCAAGGCCATTTTAACAAGGGCAAGTACTCGCATAACAAGATTAGGTGTTAATGACAAAGCGTGATAGGGTTACCTCCTTTGGTTTAGATGGCTATGTTTGTGTCATTTTCTAATAGTGAGCCATGTTATTAAAGCTAAGAGTCTCTCTCCTAGCAATACAGTGCCATTTATACCGCTGTAATATGAACGCATATTGTTATGTATGATGTTTATATAATATTATAAATATTTTAGGAAATTATAAATGTTTCTTCACTTTAATATTTGCTTAAATCTTAATGTTTATCAGGAAAAACATGTTTAACTAGTGTCCTTGAATTAGGTTGTTTTGATCAATATAATGTTTTCTCAATTTGAAGGTCAAGGTTGATTTTTGTTTACAAGTAAAATTCCATTAAGATGACACACATTCTAGAACATTCTGTCATGTGACCAATCTTTATATATTACATGTTTAGTGGACATTTATTCAGTTTTGACATTACCATCAGTCTTGTAAAGAGCTATTACAGTTGTGAAAATTCATTCCAAATTCTAAGAGAGGAATTATTTTAAATATTCATTGGATTATAACAGTGCTCACAAACTTTTGGATTTTGGAGTTTTAATTGATGATTTTGGAATTTATGTGAACTTATTCAAAGATTTTGGAATACTTCCTTTTGACATCAGCACATCAAGATTTCTAGTACATCAGGACTTTGGAGACCATTGGCACATAATAACATTCAAGGACACAGCCGTGAATTCTAAACATTCTATATTTAGGACTTGTGATTAGAACAATCATTCTTATTGGATTATTAGGATTTCAAAACACATTACTGTAAGTGACTTTTTGATTTTTCATTTTAATTATCTAGTAATAAATTGCTTGTTGATTTTTTACTTGATTTGTTGGTTTCACTTTCTTTCTGTTACATTTTTCTTAGACCATAGAGTCGTAACAATATATTTTGATTGGCAGCAATACAGCGCCATTTATACTGCTGTAATATGTACGCACAACTTTTGGCTGGCAGCAATACAGCGCCATTTATACTGCTGTAATATGTTGGAATATATTTTGATTGGCAGCAATACAGCGCCATTTATACTGCTGTAATATGTACGCACATACAGCGCCTATTTATACTACTGTAATATGTACGTTGGCAGCAATGAACGCCATCAAAATGAAGTTGTTTTGTTTGTTTTTTTCGTTGTTTTTTTTTTTGGTGGGGGGGGGGGGACTCAGATGCCAAAAATTGCACCATAACATGTAAACGTAGTTTCGCTAGATTAGAAACACCAATTAAAACTTGTCAAGCAGGATAAACATTTAGCAAAAGTAAGACATTCAAGATGGCTGCAGGAGATTCTGTAAAGGGTAAAGGTGTCGTCATTGGATTAGAAATACTGAGTAAAACTTGTCAAGAAGGAAAAAGATTCGAACAAATATGAAATTGAAGATAGCGGATGGTGGTGGGGTGGGGGTGGAATGCATGGATTGGTGGTGTTCATGCTGTACTGGAAAAGTGGACAAAATAGTGAAGGAAACAAGACACTTACAAATCGATAACCGAAAGAGAAAATTACATTGATGGAGCAAAGAAAATAACATTTTCTGAAACAAAAAAAATGTGTGTTTGTGCACAAGACAGCCCTTACTGCAAGTGATGTAAATCCCTGCTCTTTAATTGCCCCAGAGGGCACTCAGTAAAACTATACTACAGTCCAAACAAAGAGATAGCAAGGGGGTGGGGTGGGGCAAGAATGGGGTTGAATTTGAACTTCTTTTCTAGATGCTGTCAAAAACTTTTTTCCTGCCGCAAATTCACATTATCAACCAAACTTCCCTAATCCGCGTCTAAAATCCGCAAGGCTAGTCAGTCTGCAAGAATATGGAGAGAGACCGTTTAAATTGTTTATTTGATGTAAGTAAAACACGTTAACTCTTGTCTGGAGAAAGATGCAGATAAAATACAATGGCCATAACAGGTCTGATTAAATAACAGTATATCTCGTTTTATCTGTTTGTATTTTTGTATTTTATTTATTTGAAATTTTCCTTATCAATGACTCACATTTACGTAAGTGTCGGACGAACTTAAATATACTTTTTGTACTATTATACCTCACCATAAAAAAACAAAAACAAAACAAAACAAACTGATAGACAAATAGAAATTGTGGGAAAAGCGTGAATACTGTTGCTGTTGTAGCAGTTTAATGCACTTTATTTGCTCTAAATTTACATGTTTCATCACCCCAATGACCCATCGGAGTATGTAGCTTGAGATTTATACACCGACTAAATAATTTAACACATATCTCACGTTATTAAACATGATTTGTTTCGACAAACGTTTACATCGCTCACTGATGATTAAAGAATTTGACATTTTTTGTTCTAAGAGGTGGACAAATCATACGGTATGTAATATTTTAGTCACACTGATCAGTCTCTGTAATCGACGAGTAATATTATGTCGGTGTACTCCTTCATATGTGTCAATACCTCCTACAGTATGTAGGTTCTTTTGTGGTCAAACCTGGGACAGTCACTCAGTTTCCATTAAATACTTAAATTAATATATCCAAAACGTTAGCATACGGGTCTGAATTATGTTTCCGGTAATTTCAAATATTCATTTAACGCGGACCTTTTCTCTTTTCTCTGTAACATGACTTCTAACCTTTTATTTGAAATAAAACTTATTTAAATTTTGGGGAATGTTTTTCTTCTAATGCTATGAAGTGATACACATGTCTCGAAAAACAAAATTATCTCGGTGTATTGATTGCATATGCTGCTAAACTTAAAGGAACCATATCGACAAATGACGAGCCAATCTATTCGAATGAATCAATAACGACGTTTGATTGGTTAATACCCGGGATGAGGTTGATGGTAAAATTATGGATCCTTGATATTGTTCAGCCACAATTTAAGGGTGATTACCCACCAATGACATAAATTTCGGTTTTCGTGGCAAGTAGCTTTCGTTATGTTACGATCATTTTTTTCTTTCTTTCTGAAACCTATTATAAGTTGGCTGGAAATCCAAAGTTATAACAAAGCATTCTTTGTTCAAGTTTGAACACATTCAGTCACGACTCGTAGTAACGGACATTTTTCACAGATACTATATTTTTTAACTTGCTAATAGCAGCGGGGGGTATTTTTGCCGCCGTGATAAAATCCTCTCTGTGATCATTCCTATAAAATACTAATTTTGAACCCCCCGATCCTCTCTGGGAATTTCTGTTTTTCACAGTGTTTGTGTGTACATATGCTAGCATTGTGCAAGTAAAATAAAAACGTTCACAATAATTAGATAAATAATAGTATAACATATTATTTATGGTAAATGTGGACGAATCTGAGAGAAAATATCACAATTGGCAAATCAAACAACTCATGAACAAGATAATACAAAAAAAAAAAAAAAAAAAAAAAAAAAAAAAAAAAAAAAAAAAACGGGTGAGTTACGTACACAAAGAAGATTTGACAAAAAAAATCGTTTTAAAGAATGTATTAGTGAACTGAACTTTACTGTGCTCAGTGGAACTCATTACGAGACCATAGACATCTGGTTTTAAAGTTTATCAACGAAATATTAAACAACAACGAGCCAAGCAACTGCAAGATCTTGCTACCGCTAAAATCAAGTATGCATTTAATATGAATAGGAGAACGAGCAAGAATGCAAACGTCATCTAACAAAACAATTAAATTTCATCACCGCGTGTGAAAAACGAAGTTGTTGACGACAAAGTCTTCCGCGATAATAAAGAAAAGTAACAATAACAAAAATAATACACTTCATTGCGATCTAGGGTTCAAACACTTGGAGATCATGTGTAATTATTTTCATTTTTACAAGCCAGAATGAATTCTGGGAATCCGAATTTAATCTAAGTCTGATCTGGTTCTTCAACGCGTTCAAATTTTCCATCTTGGACATGAACAGATTTAGTTTATCAATGGAGATTGCAGTGTCGTCCAAAGCGTCCGAATGCAAATATGTAACTCGAGATAATTGCTCTATGCCGCGGTCATAATTTTTATGTGATTTTGCATCCCTGCATTGATTTACGTCGACAATATTTTACCAGCGGTGGAAACAACACTGGCGGCAATCAAAATAGTACTGATAGTGATCCCGACAGGCGCAGCATCTATCATCACAGTGGTTGCAATTCCTGTGACACCAAGACCAAGCCCGACAGGCACAGCTTCAATCATCACCGTGGTTGCAATTCCTGTGACACCAAGACCAAGCCCGACAGGCACAGCTTCAATCATCACCGTGGTTGCAATTCCTGTGACACGAAGACTAACCTCGATAGGCGTAGCATTAATCGTCACATCGGTTGCAAATCCTGTGACACCAAGACCAACCGCCGCAGCTGCGGCGATTCCACAAGCGGTGTAAACGATGGCGTTCGCGCTTTTGTATTTGTGCAGCAAGGCAACACTCTTGCGTATCTCGTCACGCAACTGCGTTTCAGCCTCGTTGATTTCATCGCGTCGATAACACTGTTGGTTAATCGTTAATGTGCTCATGGTGTTATTAATACTAGCACAAAGGATCAATTGCAGGTTATGCTAATTTTTTTTTATATCACTAGTGTTACTGAACTTTGAGTGTCCTCAGTGAAGAGTCATGCTGTTTTTATTTCAATCCAAGTATTTTTTAAAAATCGGTACCCGTACACACCGAGATCATTATCAATAGAACTAAGAATTCGTTTCACAAATATTCCCCACTCCCCTTTCTTGGTTTTCGAGAAAGGTTATCGACCTATCTGTTCTTACAAAACTAGATATTCTGGCAAGACCGCACCACTCATTAAATATTATTCTGGTTCGCTCGTTTGCCTATATGGTCAAAGTTGGTCTGCCGTATATGTCTGAAAATTGGATTGTGATTATCCCACCCTCACTGAAAATATCAAAACGAGGGGTAAAATAACAATCGACTTTCAACTGCGGTTCCACGGCAACATCGGACTGTTTCACCTTCGCAAGTTCTATGATTCCTACTTGACTACGAGTTGACTGTTTCACTGTAGGATGATCCCAATATTCACTGCAATATTCACTTTTTTATCTACCGGATTGTATGAAATCGTATACGACGGGGTATCAACCCCATTTTGGCGTGGATATTCATCCACGAGCGGTACAGAATTTTTGTCCACGTCGGCTTGTCTTCCCAACTGATCCATGAGTTTATCATCATCGTCGTCAGCTACACCAACGCGATCGTCATCAGCTACACCAACGCGATCGTCATCAGCTACACCAACGCGATCGTCATCAGCTACACCAACGCGATCGTCATCAGCTACACCAACGCGATCGTCGTCAGCTACACCAACGCGATCGTCATCAGCTACACCAACGCGATCGTCATCAGCTACACCAACGCGATCGTCATCAGCTACACCAACGCGATCGTCATCAGCTACACCAACGCGATCGCGATCGTCAACATCGACTTTATTTTCACTCATTGTATAATACACTTATGGCATCATATATAAATCGCAACAACGTCCATGTACAACTGCCTGCAAATATGTATCCCCATGATCCGGATAAGATCTCCCTCACGGTTGTGATCGACGAAAAGTATTTGATTTTGTCGTGGGCGGGTCCGCGATACTAACACGTCAATGCTGATTGATCCCTAGGAGGAATCAGTGCTCACTCGAAAAAAAAAGTATATAAGTTCCAGATCGTGGTCTGCCACGATTAAATATACTATCCTCAAATACGTACAGATCCGACGCGGTATTGTCACGCACGCAAACGGGTACTCTATCAATTTAAACGTTATTTTATCATGTAACACTGCACGTATTTGATAACCCTATCGCGGACAAGCACGCGATTATCACCTTCGACTGTATCCCAGTCGGAAAATTTTACAATTTTATAATCAAAGTATTTTGTTCTAGCCGCATTATTGTCGTCGATGGGGTCTCCTAAATTTGTGATCCATCTGCGATTCATATTCAGATCATCCGTTTTAGCTACTAGTTCACGAATTTGATATTTTTCCTGGATACCCAGAATCTCTAAGCTTACCTATTTCATTGATCTCAGAAAAATTGCACACGGTATAGCCTAAAATTGTCTAACAATATCACTCATTTTTATGTTGCTGATTTTCAGCTGTCCATAACTGTTCTGAAATACAACAACCTCATTTCGTTCAACACTGGTAAGATCCATCAAGGCAGCTAAATCATCTTTCGCAGCAAACATTGACACGTCTATGCCTGCACCTCCAATTGCTGCGCGTGTATGAACTTTTCTTTGATCGTCCATAGATATCTTCGAGCATTTTAAAATCGTAACCAACTGTTAATTTGTCCGTGAAGTCGGCGCACACGTGCACGCACAAGGATATTTTTATTTCAATTTCGCAAGTGTATAATCCATCACGGCTTTCACGGGATCCAACGACGCATTGATTGCGTGTAGTACCCGTATACGGGATCCAACGACGCATTGATTGCGTGTGGTACCCCTATGACTTCTAATCCATATACTGGGGCATCTTCCCGCATTGATTGCGTGTAGTACCCCTATGACTTCTAATCCATATACTGGGGCATCTTCCCGCGTTTGTGTAGGTAACGTTGAATAAAATAGCGGCGGTGGCAAGGAAGTCGCTTGCGACTTGTTTACGTAATGGAGAAATTTACGCGATGATGCTAATCTATATGAATCAAAATAAACATTACCACAGGGAATTATCGCATATGCGACCCAATGTGTACCAGGACCCGACGACGAATCTAAATTAATGATCCCAGTTTCGCGCGTGTGTGATGTCATCGACGGCAATTCATCACGCATGAAAACACCTCTGAAGTGTTTTATTTTATATTTTTTTGGCATCGAGAGAAGATCAAAGTTGGACAACGGTAATTTTACACCACCCGAGCGAGTCTTAGTCCTGCTCCGTAACGAAGTGATCTTGCTGGTCGAAGCCCCCGTCCTTTTTTAATGTCTTAACATCGCCATGGCCATAGGAAGAATAGTCTTCGCAATGACGCTTGCAGGATTTTGTCCTCCGCGTTTTCGTCGTCGATTCGCTAATCCCTTACCCGTTACTTTGTCCAGTAATGCTTTTTCACCTCAGTCAGCGGCACTACTGATGGTTGCGATGCCTTGAATTTACACTTACCGATGGTTGCGATGCCATGGATTTACACTTACCGACGGTTGCGATGCCTTGGATTTACACTTACCGATGGTTGTGATGACTTGGATTTACACTTACCGACGGTAGGGATGCCATGGATTTACACTTACCGACGGTAGCGTTGCCTTGGAGTTACACTTACGGATGGTTGCGATGCCATGGATTGACACTTACCGATGGTTGCGATTCCTTGGATTTACACTTACCGATGGTAGCGATGCTTTGGATTTACACATACCGATGGTAGCGATGCCTTGGATTTACACTTACCGATGGTTTCGATGCCTTGATTTTACGCTTACCGATGGTAGCAATGCCTTGGATTGACACTTACTGACGGTAGCGATGCCTTGGATGTACACTTACCGATGGTTGCGATGCCTTGGATTTACACTTACCGATGTTTGCGATGCCTTGGATTTACACTTACCAATGGTAGCAATGCATTGAATTTACACTTACCGATGGTTGTAATGTCTTGGATTTACACTCACCGATGGTAGCGATGCCTTGCATTTACACTTACCGATGGTAGCGATGCCTTGGATTTACAGAAACCGATGGTTGCGATGCCTTGGATTGACACGTACCGATGATAGCGATGCCTTGGTTTTTCACTTACCGATAGTTGCGATGCCTTCGGGACTAAATTTCTTCAAATTATCTGCCTCCAGCTTTGTTTTGTCTCTATACGTGGACATATCGTCAGTGAGTACGAACACAAAAACTCTTGCCCGTTTTCCGTTCGGTCTTGGTCTTTTGTCTGGAACTAACAGCGATTTCTTTTGCTTTCTGTAGAGCTTTGTCGGTTTGAATTATTCCTGGCTTAAATTTTATGCCCTGGATGGCTGCATTGAGAGTCATGCTATTATCGTAGGTATTCAAGTCAAACTCAACCACAGCCTCAGAGGAAAACGTGATTACGCTGACTTGGGTGTCGTTAGGACCTATCAGCACGTGGTCCGTGAAATTGGATACAAAGTCCGGCTGTTTCATAAAGTTTTGCTCCGTCTGACTGAATGAAGCGTCCCGGAGAAATATCATGTCCGTAGGTTGAGGATGACCTATTCCTATGACAGACGAAGATAAATGATGAAATATTAATTCACGTTTCTCACATCTAAAATAGTTAGAAATAAGCAAGCAGTTTTACAGAGTTTTGGGAAAATCTGTGCATATTAACCCGTCCCTCCCCTCCTCAAAGTTGTATGTTGATATCAATAATAATTGTGTTCTACCCTTAAGGACATATTGCCCCTTTGCGCTCATTTTAGTTCAGCACACAGAAAACTAGCTTAGCTTATGATATAGCCATGCGTCCATTGTGTATTGTGCGTCATATGTCGTGCATCGCGCGTCGTCTGTCTATCAATGGTTTCTTTTTACGACCAACGAAGCATTTTATTTAAATCAGGACTTTTTGGATCAAACGTGGTATGTAAGCTCTTATCATCAATACCTCCGATAAGTTTGATCACGAGTTACGTCTGCCCATATCAATGCGATCTTTTGACATCTGATTGACTGAGTGACGTACTACTCTAGAGGCTGTCTGTCCCATTATAATTTACTGACACATGTTTTATAAACTTAGATAATTACGATCCCAGATCAAGTCGAGCTGGTAATCACTATGTGTCTTTACATATGATTGACTGAGCTGGTAATCTTTCTTGTGTCTTTACATGTGATTAACTGAGCTGGTAATCACTCTGTGTCTTTACATGTTATTGACGGAGCTGGTAATCATTCTTGTGTCTTTACATCTGATCAACTTTGTTTGATATAAATCATATGTCTTTAATGATAAACAATTAGGTTACACTATATATTGACAAAAAGCAAAGCAAGAAAAGTTACACAGAGTTTTATATTCGAGAAAATAAAAAAGAAATTTGAATTAAATAGTCACCCGTAGCAAATTAAGCAACATGAGTGATATTAGGCCCACGTTAGCCTCTTTTTAAAATTATTTTCAGTAATGTACCGCTTATACAAGTTTAAATAAAGAAAAATACGCTTGAAGTCTGTTACAAAGTATAAAAATTTCCAGCTAAGTTAAGACAATGTTAAATTAAAACAACCCACACATTTCATAATTTGATTTTACTTCATTCAGGAACAAAGATTATTTTGCATATCTCTTGGATTATCTGAAAATACAACGGTATCGTCTGTATAGAGTAAAACAAATAGTTCTAAAGATCTTACTATATCTCCATCCAGTAAATCAACTAAAACGCCATTACAATTCGAGCTTAAAAATGATTCTCGATGTCATTTAGATACAGGGCAAAAATTGCAGGAGAATGATTTCTGCCTTGTCTAACTCCTTGATTGCAAGTAAATAGTCCTGATTTCTTTCCACTGTGGAAGATACAAGACTTTACATCCATATGCATGTTCATTATCACCTTGAGTATTTGACCATTTATAGCAGTATTAATCAATTTTCTCCATAAGCCAACTCTCCATATCCTGTTAAAAGCCTGAGAAAATCCACAAAAGTGCAAAACAATGTTTTGTGTCTTCTATTTAAAAGTTCTATTAAGAATTATAAGACAAAAAATAGTATCAGTTGTGGAGTGTCCTTTACAAAAACCTGACTGTGCCTCAGATAATAAATTGTTGTCTTCTAGAAAAAGCGAAATTATTTTGCTAAGAAGAGCAGTTACAACAACAACTCAGTAGTTTAATAAGCCTGTAATTGGTAGGATCTGATTTATCTCCCTTATTTTTATATCTCTGTTTAATCAACCAGGTTTCTGACACAACACCTGTATTTAAAATCAGGTTAAAAAAGCTTACAAAAAACAGGAAGAAAATCTTATCCTGTACATTTTAAATATTCATTCAAGATGGAATCTTCACCAGGCGACATATTCGATTTCAAATTGCTCAGTGCTTTGAGTATTTCCTCTGAAGAGATTGGTTAATTTAGTACTATGTAATGTTCTATATTTATTCTTCATTTTCATCCGTCTCGTCATTATTCTCATGGGATGAGTTTATATTCCTAAAATAATCATAAAAGGTGTTCATTTTGATAGGTATGTCATCATTTGCTTCAGTCATATTGTTTATTATTGACCAGTATTGTTCTGGATTTGTTGTTAGCAATTGTTTTTTTTTTTTTTTTTTTTTTAGTTTATCTTGGGTTTTCTTGTTATGCAAATTTGCACATTTTCTGATTGTTTTCTTGCAATTTCTATTAGCAGAAAGCATGTTATTCTGACTTTGTGGTGCTTTTAGTCGTGAGTAATTTCTTAAGTAATATGATATTTATTTTTAGCTAGCTTACATTCTCTCCCCCAAAATGGTTTACTTCGTACTTTATTATGGTATACTTGTTTATTGTTCCTATTTGCAAATATTTTTACTAGCACTATCTAAAAGAATTGTTGCAATTTCATCAGCAATCTTATTTACCTTTTGTTCCTCGATATTCGTAGCTTCTCTCAAATCATGTATTTTGTTAATTAAGGCTTCCACTGAGTCTTTACTAATGCTATGAACATAATTTTCTTACCAGATCTCCACAAACGTTTTTTGACAGATTTCCTTAGGTAAGCACGTATTCACCTCAGTGTGTACCATGAAAGTTACTACATCATGAATGTCAGATAGCACTGGACAAAATTCATGAACACAAAATTGTTTGATAGAATTAAAACCTTCTACAGTGGTAACTAAATAGTATATTACACTTATACCTTTACTTGTGCATTTGCCTATACCTCTGTCATATCCGATTCTTGAGTTCGCTATATACATATTGCAATTTCTACAAAGTTCGAATATGCGCTTGCCATGGTTATTTGGCCTCTTTTTATCACATATATGTCTTTTCATTGGATATCATTATTAATGTGACACTGTACGTCGTTTAAGTACTCAGAAGCGATTTGATCAAGATTATCAGTGTTGTCAATATTGGTTGATAATGTAATAAAATCATCAATATAAAAGTCCAGCTGTTCCAATTATAACAAGAACACATGCTAAATTTCATGAACTCTGATCAGTAGCTCATTTTCAATTTCATCAAAACATCTATTGAAGAGTATTATGAACCCTCGGGAAGTATATGAACAATTCCACATATGAAATCATCTTTCGTTTGGAGCAATTCTTTTGAAACTTTTAACTCAAAATATTATGTTCAGAACTGTTCGATAACAGTTTTATATATTTCCTAATTGATTTTCTCATAAGCAGAGCTATTCCACCCGTGGTACGTTTGGTATTGTGTCTAATTTTCAATCCTTTAATCTCATCATTTCCAAAACAAATTACATCTAATTCTGAGAGTTTCGTTTCAACAAGAAATATGATATAAAGTTTGCTTATGAAATGATTAAATTCAGGATAATTTAACTTACTTTATAAACAAGAGACATTCAAAAAGGAAAAGATGATACTACTTTTGTTTCTGTTTTGACATTGGTCATCAAACTGAGTTATTTGCTTATAGCATCCACACTGGCAACCCTAAACAATAGATATTATTTCATTCAATGCCGCTCCTACTTCAACCATTGTGGTCATGATCGATCTCTCATTGTCATTCACGTGTGCGGATTTTGGCACAGTTTCCTCTTGGGAAGGAATTCGGTTTGTTTCATCGGTTTCAGTTTCATGTTGTTGTATTTGGTTCAGTAGGTAGTAATGCCACATGAATCGCTGATATCACACTCGCTTTGCTACACTTGGAAATAATGCGTGTCCAATTCAGCTAACGGTGCGAATCTGTTCTGGGTGAAAATTCCATTATTGCTCGTGTTCGGTTCTGGGATCATCGATCTGACTGTGGGTACACAGCGGGGTAGTTGTGGTCTATTTGAGGTCCAGCATAAACATGGGCCTCATGCATCGTAACAAGTTTGTGGTTGATGTAGAATTTATCTAACACTAAACGTTCATGAAGGTTTCCCTTTCTAGCTTTCCTATACTTTGGCAGCAGTAGTTTTATTCATTCCAATACGTCTTTAGGAAATTGATAATTGATCGCAAATTTCTTATTTCGTAAATTTGGCCGGTGCTGCCTTTCTTACAAGTTCTCTTTCCTTAAAATAAATGAATTTTGCTATGATGGGTCGTGGTAAATATCGGGAGCCAGGAGTTTGCTGTTACTTCATTCTGTGGACTCTTTCAAAATGAATTTGATCAGCAAGGATGTTTAATTCTTTTTCAATAATGTCTCGTAAGATTGTTTCAGTGTTTTGTCCCTAGTTATCAATTTCTGTTTCAGTTATACCAGTATATATTAGGCCGTGGCGCATACTTCTGCTTTGCAAATCAAGTATTGTTTCTCTCAGTCTAGCATTTTCTTGGATGATTTTAGACACATTTGTTTATCCTTTTGTTGTAAATGTTAACTAACTTGAATGTTAGTACTTCGCTGTTCGTCCTGTTTGTCACTTATAAATTTCAATGTATTTTCCGTTTCGGAGTAATTTCTGGAGAGAATTTTAACTTCGTTCTTCGCATCCACCAAACTTGCCTCTAGGATATCAGTTTTGACCAACTTGATTGGTACTGTGTCCAGTTTCTTATTGATTTCTGCAATGTTGGGCTTAGTAACGGGATCTGTGGTGAGACCTTGAAACATCGGCGAAGGTTACAAAGGTTGTTGATTTGGTTGATAACATGGAGAAATTGGATTTGGATGTTGGAGACCATATTGGATCATACTGTTCATGTTATGCAAGTAATGGAGTGGAGGCAGACAATATTATGTGTTTGCGCTTGTATTTGGTACTGGAGACGTACCTGTCAGTCCAGATGTATGGGCAGAAACATTGGCTTTCATTTGTATTTTCTTCCCTGCAGGGAACAAATTTAAATATGGCTGTGAATTCTCGTCCTTTTTCAATCTTGAATTTTCTTTCTAAGGCCTCCCATATGTAAAAGTGTTCCCAGTAAAGATATACAGACGCCAAAAGTCAGAGTTTGATCAAAATTTCGATAGATTTTACCCAAAAAGTAATATAATTCCGGAGCTCAGAAAAGGTCAACTTGACAGAATACACGCATGATGATAATGATGATGATGATTCTTAATATCTTCATTTATTTCTCTATATGTGTGACTCAGCTTGCCTTGTGGGATACACCTACGTCAATTTAGATCACTCCATCACTCTAAGTAACGTCATCTTGATATGACGTCAATTTTTGACGTCTTCAATATTTTTAGCAGTTTTCATTGCAGAAAGGGATATTTCATCGGCATGTTAACACAATTTCAAGTTCACAACACATGCTTTGTGGTAAATTAAATGTTTCACAATCGATTTAATGGAGTAAAATTTGGAGTGGAATTTTTCTCTACCACACCATCGCACATTATTGATTATATTATTACTTTTCACGATCAAAACTATTTATAGATGCAAATGAATTCTGATTCAGCTATTCTGACATTTGACTTAGTATGTCGGTAAACGTAAGGAAACTTTGTATTTGCAAAAGGAGAAAGGATCCTAATTAGTATAATTTAACAATAATTACATGCTCTTTGTAAAGGGGCTAATAATTATTTTGGGTTTTGAATGGAACAGAATTTAATAATTTCTAAAATTACAAGGGATTGGAAATTTTCATGTACAAGTCATACCGCTGTTGGTATAACACATCTCCTAATACATGAGCTCATTGTTGGTACGGACGGACAGACTTCAGTTAGAATTTATTTTGTATTGTAAGAATCATGTAGTACAAATCTATTATTTAATAATTATTCATATTCAGTAACTATTGATATTAAAGTTGGGCTAGACATGTGTTTAAACATTGTTTAATTAATGTAATTGTAAATAAACCCTAACTGAGAAGGCATCGATCCTGATTATTCCTAAATTATCATAATTGTAATAGAAAAGCATGCTGACATTTTTGTTATATATGTGACGACTATGGTGGAAAACTATCTACATATGTACTCATTATTCACAATTTATCTGTATGTACATTATTTATATATTTGCTTTGGTTTTAGGTCAGGTGTATTGTATTTCTATAGAGTAAGCAAGTTCGTGGCTCAGCTAGAAAATCATGAAAATCTGCTGACATTAACGGAGAGTGATACCATCCAGGGACGCTTTTCTTGACAACCCTAATGTCAACAATAGACAGACTGTTTACATTTATCGCCTTTTTATTAAAATAGGGATAGAAGATGATGAACCTAACGAATAGCACTATAGTCCTCTAAAAAACTTTAATTTTATAACACGTAGACAGTCAAATACATACCTGATGACAGACAATGACTTACTGATAAAGACAAATACATACCTGATGACAGACAATGACTTACTGATAAAGATAAATACATACCTGATGACAGACAATGACTTACTGATAAAGACAAATACATACCTGATGACAGACAATGACTTACTGATAAAGACAAATACATGCCTGATGACAGAGAATGACTTACTGATAAAGACAAATACATACTGATGACAGACAATGACTTACTGATAAAGACAAATACATACCTGATGACAGACAATGACTTACTGATAAAGACAAATACATACCTGATGACAGACAATGACTTACTGATAAAGACAAATGCATATCTGATGACAGACAATGACTTACTGATAAAGACAAATACATACCTGATGACAGACAATGACTTACTGATAAAGACAAATACATACCTGATGACAGACAATGACTTACTGATAAAGACAAATTCAGGAGATAGTAAGATAGCCTTATAACACTGTTCTGATTGCTGACTAAATGTGACAGTGAAATCGTTACACTGTCAAAAAATAAGGTCAGAATTCCGCGTAAGATAAGGTTGTGTGTACTTGCAAAAGAAATGGAGATTACATTTTATCTAAACAGCAAACAAAATACATTGTTTTCAAGATTAGAAAAGTCTAGGTGATCAGCGTTTGGTTTGGTATTGTTACTGACACAGCAACGCAAACAGTACTTGTCAAGAAAAGAGAATGAGTTTACTCGTTACTCGGAAGAGAGACGGAACGGCTCATTTCGTGCATACAATGGCTGTTTTTTTTTTTACACAAGTCTTTAAAGCTTTGAGAGGAAAAAAGTAGATAAGTGATTGAATGACTGAATAAAAAAGCACATTAGCCCTGAATGAGAATTTAGCGCTGCGCCGGTTTAGCTCTATATGGAAATTTAAGATGTGGGACTCTGTAACCATAGATGGGGATTTAATATCACTAATGGCAGTATGGACGACAAATTTTATCATGGATAAATTGTCAAAAACACATAATGACAGAAGTTCATCGTGGACCGTGATGCAATAAACTCAGCAAACTGCTACGTAATGTCGCATCGATAAATTCTTACAGATCTGCTAGATAAGTTCGCTGTCGACCCTGATGCAATAAGTCCAGCAAGCCTTACATAGTGTTATATAGATGGATTCATACAGCTCTTTTAAGTCAGTTTCTTATCAATTGTAAACTGAGCAACCAGCTATATAATCGTTATGAAGATTGTTGTAATATTTCCAATAAGGATAGTGTTTCTACTTGTCAAGTACAGACACTCAATGTACTATATATATGAGCAATGTACTTAAGCTCTACTGTTACAACACACACACACACACACACACACACACACACACACACACACACACACACACATGGTTCCTTTTTCGAAAGTATGGTACACGAAACGAACGAAAAAATTCAAATTAGCGACCTTGTTTCGATAAAATGTAACAATATTGTGGCATTTGCCTAAACCCATGAAAAGTGCAACAGAATCGAATAAAAATATAACACGTTATCTTACATTAAATTTACAATGCTCAGAAACACGCAACCTTAAATAACTCTATAAAACGGGTGCTGCAACAGTTCGTTGGTAAAAAAACATCTTTCTAAACCAAACACGAAAACTGTATTTTAATGTATCACAGATTTTTTCCAAACGTTGTTATTTCATACATTCCTCAACTCATGTGTTTTTTTTCTTCCTCTGAAAGTTTTAAAGACCAATACTTTTACATTCTCGTAGAGATATATAGTGACATCAGTTAAGTTAATTTCCCACTGTGGCCCATAGTGACCCACTGTGTTAAATTTCTAGGTACTCATAGTGACCGTAATGTTAAATCTCTATAGAGGCACATTGTGACCCGTGATATTAAATTCGCTCAGGGGACCATAGTGACATCCAGTAACGATACGTTTTCGTACAAGCCCGTAGTCACCTTCCGATAAAGTGTAAAGTTCCATTCTGTTTTCTTTCAGCTTTTGTACTATGTGTGTGTGTGTGTGTAATTTGTTTTTCCCTGACGGGGATCTAGAAGAGCTCGAGACCTGGTCTGGTAACTGCGCCGTTACCAATTTTTGTGTAACTGTATGAAACCTTCAGGTTAAGTTCCAGGCAGGTGTATATGTGTACATGCGACAGCACTGTCAAGCCAAAAGAAAGAAGCCAAATCAAATACAAATGAACCGGTGTCAAAAATGAAGCCAAATGGATTTAACAAAAACATGGTATGCATGAAAAAGGGAAACAAAGTTCTTGATAAAGTAAATTAAAATAGCCCCAAATAAAAACAAACCATAAACAACAGTTTTATATAATTTATGAGTTTTACAATTTTACTTCATATTCGTTAGCTGTGCTTTCGAGTTAATTTATTTTTTTCATAAAAGGCTTAAGTTATACTAGAATAATGTAGATGGTGGGTGTATGTATAAACATACATGCCAAAAAGGTAATCTCTTCTCTTAGACATTATGTAAGACACTCGTTTTTATTTTAAATATTAATCAAAATTGTTCACATACTAGTTTCGCATCTCGTCCCTGTGCATACAATAGTGGATGCCTTTGCCTTCGTGACAGGTCCCGTTATTCAAACAAGGGTTACTCATGCATTCGTCATAGTCTGCGAGGGAAAGAAACACATTTTTATAACCATTTTTCCTTACCCCACGTGAAAAAATACTTTTTGTAATAATACCTAGTTTAAATTATTGAAATACATATGTTTATGCAGGAGATGAGGAAAATTAACTAAGATTAGTATAGACAGCAATGACAACAAACTCATAGGGAACTCTGTTGTCAAACATTTAGCTTTAAGGTGATGGTACAGAACAATTACAAAAAAACCAAGCTTGATACAATACTACACAAGAATGACGTTTTCTACAATATGAAAGATACAGCATTGTTATACATTCATATCTCACATTTCTTTTTGCATCACCTAATGCCATGACACCAGCATCCAGACAGGTAGATAAGTATACGTCACGATCATATCCATGAGTATAAAATACATTGATAATGATGAATAATACCAGCTTACCAAAAAGCAAAAGCATCTTAAATTTTGTTAAATATGACTTATATTTTTTTCATTAAAATGAAGATGACACTCCTATAACATTATCTGTCTCATAATATCTATATCCATCCTACCCACCCTGACAACGGACGCCTATGTATCAGTAAGGACATCTACAGGAGTACCCAGACTGTGTGGTCTGACATGTTCCTCCCTTTTGGCACGGGAAGCTGGCACAATCCTTGATGTCTATAAAAAGGAATAAAAAAGAAAAAAAATATTTTGTTGAATACCAGACTTCTTGTGTTGTTTGTTAGGCTAGGCTTGATAAACAACACATTGTTCAGTCTTCTCGATGGTTCGTTTACTTTAAAAAAGACACAGATCCTTTGACAGTTCTACTCAGAGGAAATTTTAAGGAGCAGAATAAGAAAGACTTTATTAAGCTTTCACTGGAAAGAAATTGCGGCACATTCTCACTTAATGTGGAATCCGACTAAGTAATTAACTTTGGCTACCATAGTTTCGAGTAGCCAGTACACAAATCAGTACACTTATGTGTCTACTCTTGCTAACCTATCATGGATAAACAAATGATCCATCTATATTGTTAATGCATTCAAAGTCAAAATGCTTTTTAAAAAATCACTCAGTAATAATAACATAAAAGGGCTTATTAAAAATATAAAAAAAATCTCCCACTGGCCAACTGATTAAAATCAGATTTCCACAGTCCTACGCGGAGATTTGACAGACAGTGATACAAGTTAATGTTTTGGTGACCTTTGGAATTCCTAGTCCGCATATTTTTAGTAACCACTCAGATAAAGTGTTGCAAATTCGTGTTAGGGAGAGTTATCGTCAGTAAAGATATGTTCCAGATGGCATGGTTTAGAAAATGCAAAGCTGTGATTTGAGTAGTAAACCACAAGGTCAACAAACATGACCTCTTATTCCTGTCCATCAGATCTCCACATAGGACTGTAGAGATCTGATTTTAATCATATTGACCACGACAACAGAGCAGACATTTAATAATTTATAATAGTAGTAAAAGAGACAACTTCAACATGACACGTATAAGAAACTCTAAACCGAATAATAGGAGAGTGAAAAAAAGCTGTCTAACAGCAAATATTTACTGGCCACATAGCTCCTGAGACCGCCTAGAGGGCCTATGGCTGTAAAAGAACTATGGAAAAAAGTTTACGTTGTAGCATGTTCACACCACAAGTGTTACGAAGTGACCGGAGAGTGTGGTTAGAGTGGTCATAAGCTGAGGACTTGTAGTATGTTCTCCACGCTAGTGTTAAAACGTGACGGAAGAATCAGGTCAAGTAGACTCCATATGAGAACATGATAATGATATCTAGTTGATTGATGCTGTTTTATGTGCTCATATAATGCAAGTTGCCGATATATTAAATACAGACTGAAAAAACAAATAATATAGGTAAATGTTCAATTTCAACTGCATGTTCTAATAGCAATGAGAATGGAAGTATTCAGAAACCTAAAACGGATGCAGCAATGTTTTCATTTTCATACTTTTAAGCAACCCAATATGGATTTCTTATATAAATGTTAATATAGCTGCACATCTGTCTAAGGCTCCAAAGGAAAATTTGCTCACAGCCCTAAATAAATATCGCTTTATTTCAAGAGACCCTGCTTAGCATATATATATATATATATATATATATATATATATATATATATATATATATATATATATCGAGGATAGCTCCACCTGGCGTACTCTCATCCATACTGGAGCTACAGACTTTGAACTGAAGAGAATTGCAGAGGCAGTGCATAAGCGCGAGCAGCGCACATCTCAGAACTGCTGCACGTACTCACAGAAAACCAGTTAGTGGTGTCATGGTCATCTTCGAGCTCGAAGGACCAAAAAAATAAAAAAAAAAGAAACAAATTTGTGGGTATGACTTGAGACTTATGCGGAGATAAACCCGGCTTTGTGGTTAAGAGCCATGGTTCTGGGTTCAAATAAGAACTCTCGATGACTTTCAGCATCATATCTTTTCCTACAAGTTAGGTATCTTTTGTAAACTATCGTTTTAGGCAAGTGTGTTCCAAACAGTCGCCAGATACACCAAACATATGCAATTCTCACCCTTAAGTCCAGTCGTCCGTTACGGAAGGCCAAAATAGGATGAGAATAATTGCGTAGAGTTCTGCTTGTGGTCAGGCTTATCAAACGGAGGTGGTTTTGATTCAAATATAAATAGTTCCGATCACTTTTACTAGGGAGTATATTATATTACAAGTAGCATTGTGTGTCTCCGTGCGTACAAAACTGTCACTCAGGGAACTAACATAACGCCTCCATTCTGAAAATGTGTCACTCGGGGTACAAGGGGAATTTAACATTAGTCCTTAAAATTACACTTCCCTTTGTACCCAAAATTCTGAGTACAAAAACGTCACTCTGGGTACATGAGGAAATTAACATTAGCATGCTAATCTGGGTACATGGGGAACTTAACATTGGTATGTCACTCTGGGTACAAAGTAAACTTAACACGAGACTAAATTGAAAATGTATGGCTGCAACGAGAATGGTAACGTTAAAAAATGTATTGGCCAACAGTCTTACCAACCAGTCCCCAAACCTACTCACCACCACCCACATCTACTAACCAATACACACTCTTCTAACAAATACACATTGTTACTGACCAGCACCCACATCTATTGACCAGTACACACACCTACTGACCATCACCCACATATACTGACCATAACACAGTCCTACTGATCAACACCCACATCTACTTGTCAACACCGATTCTTACTAACCAATACACAGTGTTATTTACCAGCACCCACATCAACTGAACCAGCAAGTACACCTACTGACCAACACCCACCGACAAGCTGCCACGTCTACTGACCAGCAAATACACCTACTGACCATCACCCACACCTACTAACCAATACCCACTGACAAGCTGTCGCACCTACTAGTCAACACCCACATTTACTAATCAAAACAGTGTTATTGACCAACACCAACATCTACTGACCAGCACAAAGACCCACTGACCATCAGCAACACCGAATGACCAACATGCCATCTAACTGACGAGCACCCACATCTACTAACCAACATCCAACCCAACTAACCAATACAGTTATATATATATATATATATATATATATATATATATATATATATATATATCCGGAATCGGAATGTATATATAAAGCGTATATATATAGGCAGCCTTCTGTCCAAGGGACTTCATTTCTTCTGTTTGGTATGTGTACACGGGTGAGTGCTGGATGGTTATAGTGAGGGATTGTCTGTCTACAATTAGGTGTTAATCCCCATTACTTTACCCCCTAACTTTACGATGTACCCTAACACATCTGTTTGTAGGTGTGGGTGCTGGTTAGTAAGATTGTAATGGTTAGTAGATGTGGGTACTGGTCAGTAAAAAGTGTTCTGGTCAGTAGGTGTGGGTGCTGGTTAGTAAATGTGTTCGTCAGTAGGCGTGGATGATAGTCAGTAGGTGTATGACTTGGTCAGTAGATGTGGGTGCTGATCAGTAACACTGTGTATTGGTTAGTAAGTATGTGTGTTCGTTAGTGGATGTGGGTGTTGGTCAGTAATACTATATATTGGTTAGTAAGCGTGAGGGCTGGTCAGTAAGTGTGGGTAATAGTTAGTAGACACATGTACTGGTCAATACATGTGAGTGCTGGTCAGTAATATTATGTATTGGTTAGTAAACATGGATGCTGGTCAGTAGGTGTGAGTGCTACGCAGCAAGACTGGGTGTTAGTCAGTACGTGTGGGGATGGTTAGTTGGTTGATGTGCTGGTCAGTAGATGTGGGTGCTGGGCAGTAATAATATTGGTTAGTAAGCGTGGGTGTTGTTTAGTAGATGTGGGTGCTGGTCAGTAGGTATGGACATTAGCTAGCAAAACTGTGTGTTGGCCAATACATTTTTAACCTCACCATTCCCCCTGTACACATACATTTTCCAAAAAATAGAATCGCGTTAATTTTCCCTTGCACCCAGAGTGACTTACTAATGTTAATTTTTTCCCACTGCAACAAGATTAACATACTAATGTTAATCTCCCCTTGTACCTAGAGTGACATCTATGCACTCTATCACACATCGTTTTAACTGGTCCAAGCCACCCTCACAATGGAACAAAGGTCAGTCCATTTTTCTGCCTCTACCGCCCTACTCCTAGTCGAAAGAAAACAAGCTAAGCTGACTGAATCCCTCTTTTAGGGACAATATCATAACCTCCTATAATATGGAAATTCGATAAGTGGCGCCATGATTATTCTTGGAGATTTTAACTTTCATTTTGACTGTCCTGGAAACCTATACACATTGTTACGACTCTATGGTCTAAGAAAAATGTAACAGAAAGAAAGTGAAACCAACAAATCAAGTAAAAATCAACAAGCAATTTATTACTAGATAATTAAAATGAAAAATCAAAAAGTCACTTACAGTAATGTGTTTATGTATCCTAATAATCCAATAAGAATGATTGTTCTAATCACAAGTCCTAAATATAGAATGTGTCCTTGAATGTTATTATGTGCTAATGGTCTCCAAAGTCCTGATGTACTAGAAATCTTGATGTGCTGAAGTCAAAATGAAGTAATCCAAAATCTCTGAATAAGTTCACATAAATTCCAAAATTGTCAATCAAAATCCAAAGTCCAAAAGTTTATGAGCACTGTTAATAATCCAATGAATAATTAAAATAATTCCTCTCTTAGAATTTGGAATGAATTTTCACAACTGTCATAGCTCTTTACAAGACTGATGGTAATGTCGAACTGAGCAAAATGTCCACCAAACATGATATATATATAAAGATTGGTCACATGACAGAATGTTCTAGATTGGTCACATGACAGAATGTTCTAGAATGTGAATCATCTTAATGGAATTCTAACTGTAAACAAAATCAACCTTGACCTTCAAATTGAGAAAACATATTGATCAAAACAACCTAATTCAAGGACACTAGTTATACATGTTTTTCCTAACAAACATAAAGATTTAAGTAAATATTAAAGTGAAGAAACATTTATAACTTCCCAAAACACATATACAACATTATATAAACATCATACATAACACCTCCCCTCATAAAGAAAAAGAAAGATTTATATAATAAAGCTTTCTTTTGAATATACATCTAATACTACAATAACCAAAATTACATAAGAACATGTTTTACGATACTGGACTTAATTACATCAAGCAATATTACATTTCTAGGCACGTGAGAGTGCATCTGCAATCACATTGTCTTTTCCCCTAATGTGTTTAATGTCAATATTATATTCTTGCAATATCAAACTCCATCTCAACAATCTCCGATTTTTATCTTTCATTTTGTTGATGAAAGTAAGGGGATTGTGATCACTGTACACAATAATTGGAGAAAGAGCTGAGGTGACATACACTTCAAAATGCTGTAAAGCCAATATCAAAGCCAAACATTCCTTCTCAATTGTGGAATAATTTTTCTGGTGCTTGTTTAGTTTTTTAGAAAAATAACACACAGGGTGATCCACACCACTTTTGTCTTCCTGAATCAATACTCCACCAACTCCTACATCACTTGCATCAACAGATAATTTAAATGATTGGCTAAAATTTGGTGCAGAAAGAACTGGTGCATTCTTAAGCATGGCCTTTAACTTGTCAAAAGATTCCTGACACTTGTCAGACCAATAAAATTTGGTTTTCTTACTCAATAAACTTGTTAAAGGTTCAGCAATTTTGGAAAAATTGGAACAAAATTTCCGATAATATCCAGCCATGCCTAGAAATCGCATCAGTTGCTTTTGACAAATTGGAACTTGAAATTCAGAGATAGCTTTGACCTTAGCTTCTATAGGTTTAACTTGACCTTGTCCCACAATATGTCCTAAAAATGTGACACAAGCATGGCAAAACTCACTTTTGCTCAAATTAATTGTCAGATTCGCATCACTGAGTCGATCAAAGAATTTTCGAATGGTTTCCAAATGATCTTCCCAGGTGTTGTTGTAGATAATGACGTCATCGATATAAGCGTCACAATTATCAAGACCAAATGTTATCATGTTCATCAGACGTTGAAACGTTGCAGGCGAATTTTTCATTCCAAACGGCATGACTTTATATTGATAAAGTCCATCTGGAGTTGCAAATGCTGAAATTTCTTTTGCCCTTTCCGTCAGTGGAACTTGCCAGAATCCTTTTAAAAGGTCAAACTTGGTGA
This sequence comes from Margaritifera margaritifera, assembly GCA_029931535.1. Lineage (NCBI taxonomy): Eukaryota > Metazoa > Mollusca > Bivalvia > Unionida > Margaritiferidae > Margaritifera > Margaritifera margaritifera. The sequence continues at coordinate 636,093 of JAQPZY010001507.1, read as the reverse complement.
CATATTCCGCATTTCCAATTTTATCAATGCAATCGTCCATTCTTGGGATTGGAAATGAATCAGTTTTGGTGACACTGTTGACTTTTCTATAGTCAGTACACATACGGAATGTATTATCTGGCTTGGGAACAAGAATACATGGTGAACTCCAGTTACTTTGACTTGGTTCTATGAAATCATTCTCCAGTAAATACTGAATTTCTTTCTTCAGATAGTTCTGTTTGAGAGGATTCATCCTATAAGGATGTTGTTTCACAGGCGCAGAATCTACAATGTCAACGTCATGATAAATTTTACTTGTTCGTGTTGGAACATCAGGAAACAATGCTCATAGTCATGTAATAGCTGTTTTAGTTCATTTCCTTCCTGTTGTTGTAGATGTGAAAGTTTCTGGTCTAGGTTGTTCAATATTTCTGAATTCCGAAGATTGGTTATACCAGAGTCACTATAGTCTGATCGTATTTCATCGTTGATATCTTCACTGTGTGGGACAGGTACAACTAAATTAACTGAATAATTATCTGAGCTATCTCTGTCAAAATATTCCTTTAACATATTTATATGACAAAGTTGTTTCTGTTTCCGTCTCCCAGGAGTGTTAATGATATAATTTAAGTCATTTACTTTCTTTTCAACGGTATAAGGACCATAAAGTTTAGCCTGAAGAGGATTCTGAGGTATGGGAAAGAGAGCCAGAACTTTGTCACCAGGTTTAAAACTCCTTTCCTGTGAATTTCTGTCATACCTTAATTTCATTTTTGACTGGGTATTGTGAAGATTAGTTCTTGCTACTTCACAGGCCTTTGACAACTTGTATTTGAAATCAGAAACATAATCAAGAAGATTAATCTTTGAGTCTTCATCTGAAAGAAGTTTTTCTTTCAATAATTTCAATGGTCCACGGACAGTATGACCAAAAACTAGTTCAAAGGGACTATAACCCAACGACTCTTGAACTGATTCCCTAACAGCAAACAACAACAAATGAACACCCTCATCCCAATCCTTTTCTGTATCAAAGCAATATGATCGAATCATATTCTTCAAAGTTTGATGAAATCTTTCCAAAGCACCTTGACTTTCAGGGTGATAGGCAGAAGATTTAAACTGTTGGATGCCTAATTCATGCATAACTTGTTGGAAAATTCCAGACATAAAATTTGACCCTTGATCCGACTGGACAGATTTGGGAAGGCCAACAAGTGTAAAAAACTTCACCAAAGCTTTCACAATAGTTTTAGTTTTTATATTTCTCAGAGGAATTGCCTCTGGAAATCTTGTAGATGCACACATGATGGTCAACAAGTATTGGTTGCCTAACTTGGTTTTAGGTAAAGGACCAACACAGTCTACCATTATTCTACTAAATGGTTCATCAAATGCAGGAATAGGTTGCAGATGAGCCTTAGGTATCTTCTGATTGGGTTTTCCTACCATTTGACAAGTGTGACAAGATCTGCAGTATTTAGAAACATCACTTTTGAGTTTCGGCCAATAAAAATGATTCAAGATCTTGTGATAAGTCTTACGGACTCCTAAATGACCAGCCAAAGGGATTTCATGGGCTAAATCAAGAATTTCCTGTCGATATGACTTAGGAACAACAATCTGATAGCTCACTGACCACTCGTCACCAACGGGTACATCAGGTGGTCTCCATTTCCTCATAAGGACCCCATTTTTCACAAAGTAACACACTGGAACTTGTGTGGCTTCAGTTTCACTAATAGCCCTCTGAAGCAAACAAGATATCTCGGGATCTTGCTCCTGTTCAACGACAAGAGATTGTCGTTTGTCATCCTGAGTAGGACAAAGAGAATGAGTTGCCAAAAGAGGATCACTGTGATCAATACCATTTGATTGATCAATACCTGAGGAAAAAGTGACCTCATCAAAAAACTCACCAATACATGTGTCAGCTAAAGGAATAATATCCTGATCAACATCAATCTCAAGAGCTCTTTTTGCCATAGCTCTAGTAACTGCACAAGCAGGGTACAAATCAGGGATTTCAGTTTCGACAGGATCAACTTTCTGATCCAAACAAGGCTTGTCAGTTACAAGTGGATTAACCACAACCTTATCTCCAGCTAGGTCATTGCCTAGTAATAAATGAACACCCTCTATGGGTAAAGAAGGCACTGCCCCAACAGTCACAGGTCCAGAAACTAAGTCTGATGCCAAATTTACACAATGAAGAGGAACATTTACAAAGCCGCACTCTACTCCCTGAACAAGAACACTTTCACTTGAAGAAGACTCCTCAGACAAAGGCAAAGTACCTGACAATAAAAGACTCTGAGAAGCTCCAGTGTCCCTTAATATTTTAATTGGGATAGGCTTGGCAGAATCACCAATAAGTGATATAGAACCTTCTGACATGAATGGTTCATAAGCCTCTAAAATAGAATCAGACTGGGATTTGTTTGACCCAACAAATGTATTGCTTTCAATACAAGACCGTGACCTTGACCTCTTAGAAATAAGAGCATTTGGAAAAGCTCTGTCTTTTCTCTGTTGCTTATTTTTCAACTTGAAGCAATCAGAAATAACGTGCCCTTTCTTTTCACAATAAGTGCACGTAGGAAGAGATAAGGATTTCTGATCAGTCTTATCAGATGTTTGATTCCTAACAGTTGTGCTGTTGTGAAATTTGGAAGTACTCGAATGAGATTGAAATGGTTTTTTAACAGAAAACTGCTGAGAGGACGACTTATTGCCAAATGCAATTTTGTGAGTCAAGGAATAATCATCAGCCATACGAGCAGCATTTTCCAAAGTTTCCACATTCTGCTCGTCAAGATAGGTTTTAACATCACTATGGATGCGCCTCTTGAACTCTTCAATTGACTTTCTCATGCACTCTATCCCCTCCCGCAGAGGTTTTATGAAATTCTGAACATTAGATGCCATTGTAAATGCTTGTTGGTTTCACACAAAACAAATTTCTTTATTAAAAATCTTTGCCAAAGACAAAAAAAAAATTCTCCGAGACAAAATCAATATGAATTTCAAAGATAAATTTAATATCTCTAATATGCTTTAAAGAAATTCAGATCCCGGACGAGCCCCCAATTTCTGTTACGACTCTATGGTCTAAGAAAAATGTAACAGAAAGAAAGTGAAACCAACAAATCAAGTAAAAATCAACAAGCAATTTATTACTAGATAATTAAAATGAAAAATCAAAAAGTCACTTACAGTAATGTGTTTATGTATCCTAATAATCCAATAAGAATGATTGTTCTAATCACAAGTCCTAAATATAGAATGTGTCCTTGAATGTTATTATGTGCTAATGGTCTCCAAAGTCCTGATGTACTAGAAATCTTGATGTGCTGAAGTCAAAATGAAGTAATCCAAAATCTCTGAATAAGTTCACATAAATTCCAAAATTGTCAATCAAAATCCAAAGTCCAAAAGTTTATGAGCACTGTTAATAATCCAATGAATAATTAAAATAATTCCTCTCTTAGAATTTGGAATGAATTTTCACAACTGTCATAGCTCTTTACAAGACTGATGGTAATGTCGAACTGAGCAAAATGTCCACCAAACATGATATATATATAAAGATTGGTCACATGACAGAATGTTCTAGATTGGTCACATGACAGAATGTTCTAGAATGTGAATCATCTTAATGGAATTCTAACTGTAAACAAAATCAACCTTGACCTTCAAATTGAGAAAACATATTGATCAAAACAACCTAATTCAAGGACACTAGTTATACATGTTTTTCCTAACAAACATAAAGATTTAAGTAAATATTAAAGTGAAGAAACATTTATAACTTCCCAAAACACATATACAACATTATATAAACATCATACATAACAACATCAAAAGTCCAAGATTCCATTCACGTTTTCAACCTCAAACAGTCAGCTAGCCAACCCACTCATAAACATGGTTACATTTTAGACTGGATTCCTCATAGACCTGATAATAATATTCTACAGTCTTCACTGGTATCCCAAGAACCTGCATCATATCACCTCTGTGTCACATTATCATCTTGATGTATCAGTTCCTAATTCTCTATCTGTGTTCGCTACTAAGTGAAACCTCCGAATGATTAATAGAACCCAACTAATCCATGACATCCAAGCAAACCTAACAACCTCCTACAGCAGAACAATTTGATAAGTGCTTGCGTTCATTACTTGATAAACATGCCCCAGCAACCAAGTGCAGAGTATCCATTCAGAAGTGTTCTCCATGGTATGGTAGTGTTAGGGACCAGCTTCGCATTGCTAAACGAGAAAGCCGTAAGACTGAGAGATTTTGGTTTTCATCCGGTCTTACTATTCATAAGCAAATCTAGTTCTAGTTCATGCAGCGAAATCAACCTATTTCTAAGATCACTGAAAGCTCCAGCTGCAAATAGCTCGTCGATATTACTAGCAAGCTAATGTCAATGAACAAATGTACACCACTTCCAACAACCTTCTCCCCAGTCGGACTTCAGGACCTGTTTGCAGATTTCTTCCCTAACAAAGTGCAAACCTTTAGAGATTAGTGTCACGGAATTGTGTATGCTTTATATCAATGTATATGTGTGATCGAAAACGTACTCGGGTTTCCTTGCCGCATACAGCGTTACTCGAGGGTGGTTTATTTTTTCGGCTCTAGTTATTTCGAAATACTGAGCGCGACTCAACCCATGCTGCATGTGCAAATTGCCTGCAGTGAAAACCCAAGGACCTAGCTGCGCATATTCATCACAGCTAGGGTACTTATAGAGCAAATTCTCTATATACAAATTACAATACGATGAGACTTGTCAGGAAGCTTACCTCTTTACGGGAGCAATCTTCAGCTGTAGAGGTATGTACAATTTAAGATTGCATTCTTTATTACTATTCGTTTTATATGACAGACTTGTTTCATATATTAGATGTTTTAGAATTTATTCTAAATTCTACAGAGAGTCAATACCTAGGTCATACACCGCCATGATATTAGAAATACTATAGTCTGGTTCAAGTTAGCTATTTGTTGTAACTGAACAGACATATTTTATTTAATTATACGCTGCATGCATTGAATGATTAATGTAATGTGTAACGAGACGAATTCGTGTGCGCGCATGCGCAACATATATCAATACAAAAGTACTTAACCGTGCCATATGTACTACACGGTTCAGTTGTTATACTTTTAGCTGTCTTTGTGTATGGTTTGGTGATGTGGAGTCACATAACTCTGTGGGGTTTCTTGTGACGTGTACGCTGTGTCTGGTGACGTTGGCTCGGAAGAGAGTACTGGTGTTCTCGATGTGAGGGACCAAGGCTTCGCGACCATCGGGTCTGTGTTGAATGAGAAGGCTCTCGAGGGATCCTTCAACAGACTGGGAGGGATGGACCATGCGTGGTGGCTCCTTGACCATTGACTAGAGCGGGTGGAACCGAAAATACATCTTGGTCGTCAACTGGACGCCACGATAGTTATATATATTAAGAGTTCCATGTTATTGTTTTTTTCACTATTGCTATCTGAGCAAAATTTCATGCATTCACATTTCAATGTCGCTATATGAGTGATAGATACATAAATTCTTGCATACATATTCCAATATCGATTGATGAATTGATAAATTGATGAGTTGATAGATTGATGAATAAATGAGTGATATATTGATAAGTGCATAAATCACATGCTTTGGTCACGCTTGGTGCTTAATAAGACCTTGTTTATATTAGGGTGTAGATCATATACTACTATTTGTTGATTTGTGATAGGACGTTATTCACGTTTGTTTAAATTCCATTCGTTAAATTCATCTTTGATTTTTCTCGTTGAGTTACTTGTTGTTGATAGTTCCATGTTAGGAACTATATATAATTTTCCTTATCTTTTTGTTATAATGGTGTCAGATTTGTTCATCTGTAAATTGCGTTTATAAATAAACATCTCATTAACGCAATTGCTTTCGGTTTCTTCACTAATCCAATCCCAACCCGGCTTCATCCTGTTACAATCAGCTTGACAACATAATTTCAATCGATTTATCGTCACCACACAGTTGTGATATAGAATTTCAAAGGCAACCTTTAACAGCATTTGAGACTGTCTCTACGGATTTCTTACGTACTATCCTGATGAACAGTACCCTAAAGTAATGTGAACTTGATCCGATTCCGACATCCCTGCTGCTTGGGTGCTTAGATTCAATATTGCCTTCACCAACTGATGTTATTAATACTTCTCTCTCATCTGGGGAATTCTCATCATTTATCAAAACTGCTGTTGTAAATTCTCTGTTGAAGAAACCAACGCTTGACAGTAGTTGTGGGGGGGGGGGTACTGGGGGCGTGGTGGGCGCTACGGGGTCCTACGAGAAATTAACATGGCGGGGGCACTATGGGGTCCTACGAGAAATTAACATGGCGGGGGCACTACGGGGTCCTACGAGAAATTAACATTGGGGGCACTACGGGGTCGTACGGGAATTTTAACAGGGTAGGTAAGAATGGAAAATTAATCTTTTTCTTGAGTAATGGGTGGCCCTGAAAAGGGCCATTGGAGGAGAATTACTTTTTCCTCCAACATTGAGTAAAGAAGCCTAGGAAGGTGGTGTGAGATTTTTTCTTCTTTTGGAGTGGCGGTGGATCAGGCAGCCAGTCAGGATGTTCCATACGTCTGAACTTCTCCTGGATTTTCATCCAGTTTAAATTCAGGCGTTGGAATTCCTTTTCTTTCCTAGCCTGCTCCTTCTTTGATCTTTCGAGAGCCCACAAGATCTTGATGTGGGCTACTTCTTTCTCTAAAACTTTCTTTAACAATTCCTTCACCATGTGAAGGTTCACCTCTTCGCGCCTGACGTTACTGGGGGGTGGATACAACCATTCATCGTGTTGTACTAGGTGAAGAAAATACTCCACCCCATCCAGTAAGTCAAGGCTCGTCTTGATGAACCCCACACGACAAGGGGTTGAGGAAGTTTTTTGGGTTTCCTCCACCAAGACATCGTTCACCAACCTCCTCGCTGAAGTGAGAGCCGCTAGTTGGCTGGTGACGTATGGTTTGGTGGCAGGATATCTCCACCAACACTCCAACCTTTCCACCGAAGACTCCACACCTACCAACACATCCCAGGCTTCCTGCAATAGTTCGATTGTATTCATAGTTCAGCAGTGAAATGTGAATGGCGCGACTGCGGAAGGCGCTGCTTTATATGCTAGAAGCGCGGACGTGAAGAAAAACATTCCCTTTTTCCAAAACATAAATTTTTTTTATCAAATACACTCTATACAAACATTTTTTTTGAGAAAGGGATTTTTGTTTTTGGAGTGGGGAAAAAAAACAAACACACTCTATACAAACACACAAACATACAAACACCTATATATATATATATATATATGGCAATGATATGAAAATTAATCTTTTCTTGATTAATGGGTGGCCCTGAAAAGGGCCGTTGGTGTTTTTTTTTGAGTTCATCTAGAGGTGTGGGCACCTCCCAGGCTTTGCCCGACACGCGGGACAGCTCCCCCTCCATTTTTCTGCACTCATGCAGCGCTTGGTAATCTTCAAAACAAATGGAGGATGGGTTACTTCCGACTCCCAATTTTCTTCCTCCTTCTCCTCCTCCTCCTCCATCATCGAGTGGGGTCTGATAGGCTCCTTCTTCTCCCTCTCCTCCTTCTCCTTCTTCTCCAGGTCTTGGAGGAGGTACCACGCCACCTCGAGATGAACTCTAATTTGTCTGATGATTTCAATTGTGTTCATCTTGATAGATAAAATGGATAGCTCAAGTGTGAAGGTGTTGTTTTAATATACTAGAAGCGCGGACGTGAAGGAAAACATCCTTTTCCAAAAAAAAACAACATCACCCCACTTCCCCGCGTCTGACGTCACCCCTATGACGTCATTCTAGGCTTCGCGGATTTTGCACTCTATCACCCTTACCCCAAAAACACAAACCTAGTGCGCGGACCTAAAAGAAACTACTTTTGATAAAATCAAACACACACCACACTATCCTTATTTTATTTTTTATATTTTTTTTTACACACACACACACACACACACACACACACACACACACACACACACACACACACACACACACCTATCCTTTTTTTATTTTTTTATCTTTTAATCAAACACACACCACAAACATACAATCCATTTTTTTAAAAAAAATTTTGATCAAACACAATTATTTTTTATATTTTTTTTTATATCCAACACAAACACACACTCTCTATACAAACATTAATTTTTTTGAGGGAAAGGGTTTGTTTTGGTGGGTAAAAACACAAGCACACAAACATACAAACACATATATATATGGCAATGTAAGAGTGGTTATCTTTTCTATAAATCTGGGTGGCCCTGAAAAGGACCGTTGGGGTTAAGAAGTTAAGTTGTATAACTTCTAGTTGCGGTAGCAGCAGCAGCTGCAGCAAGGCGGCCACGTTTAGCCACCGGTCTCATGGCTTTAAGACAAGCTCTCTTTCTGGTAAAAGAGAAGGCAAACTCATCGCAGTCTATCTTACAGCTGACTTTTCCGTCGGGTAGTTTCATGGACTGCAAGAGTTGTTGTTGTTGTTGTTGTTGTTGTCTTTGCTGTTGCTGCTGTTACTGCAGTCTTTGTCTCTCCTCCCATTCCGTTCTGTCCGTGAAGATTTCTTCCCTCATGACTTCTTCCACCAGATCATGAGCCATTTGTAGGAAGATCATTGTCTTTCTCTCAGGGTTGGTCTCCATCAAATGATGCTTCACCCTCTGCATGTTCACCATAGCTTCGTTCAGTTTACTAATCTTAGCTGCTGCCATCTTCTTGAAGTGTTGTTGTTGAGATCTTGACGAGTCAACGAGAGTGACTACACTGGCCAACGCACCGCTTTATATGCTCGAAGCGCGGACGCGATGGAAAACATGGGGTTCAGATCGAGAGTGAGAAAATGGATAGAGGGGTGACTTCAGATCGATAGAAAGAGATAGAACATAATAATTTTTTTCAAATTCAATAAGCCACACAACACCATTTTTTTTCAAAAAATCAACATTTTTTTTAATGAACAAGAAGAAGCTTCTCTAACATAAAAAGGTAATAACAACCAACAAGATATTAAACAGGAACATATTTACAGGGTTGACAACGTTGGGAAGGTAAACTAAACTTCCACTTTTCTACATCTTCATCATTCTGATGCACACTACGTTCCTGAGCTAAAGACAAGAGATAACCATAACGTTCACAAAACCATCGTTCTACTTTACTATCGTTTCGAGCATAGTCTCTATGAAAACAAGTCAATAAATGTTCTAAGGAATATCTGAGACTGCGTTGATGAAGAAAATGTACACAATATTGTCCACACACCATAGAATCCGATCCTTGTAATCGGGCATTATTGAATCGAGTAGAGATGGCATTTCTTCTCATAAAGTCGATGATGTCGTCTTCCAAAGGAGGTAATCCATAAGAATCAAAATATTCCACATCACCACCATTGTGATCGTTGGGAAAGTACACAGCTACCCAATGGGTTCCTGGTAGATGACTGTCGTCGGTATTGATGACATAGGCATGAACATCTTTAGGTTTGCGATGAGGTAGTTCATCTTTAGCACACACCACAGGATTCCAAGAAGAAGTGTAGGAACTGCGAGTCAACAGGTAATGAAGTTCCCTGGTATCCATTTTTTCTTCACGGGAAATAATGAGTCATCAATTCACACTTGACTTTATGCTTGAATGTGTCTGTAAAGTAATTCCACGAATACTCACGGCGGATAGTTTCTGTACTCTGTTCAATGAGAGTTACGATGCGTTTGATCTCCAGAGGAGTGAGTGAAGGTGAAGAAGAATCCTGTAAGTCTTCATACCCTTGTCTCAACACCTTTTCTTCCGAGATCTGAGACCAAGCCTCTTCCAAATATTATTCCAATATTTCTTCGCCTGTCATCATCAAACATTTGTCGTGTTGTTTTTGGCTGGGATGATCGATTTGACATCCATGACAATGTTCTCGGGTCAAGCTGTTAATACTTTCAGTCAATTCCTTAGCATAACAGGAGACTAAATGTTTTTCTTGTTCAGGCCATCGACAAGCCATAAATCCAGCAAACTCGGGAACAGGATTGTTTTCTTCTTCTTTTTTAGGTTCTGAATGAATGACTAAGTCATCATCATCATCATCCGTGGTAGTTTGTGACTATTGTACTTCACAAAATCCCTCATCTATCTCCATAGGTTCTTCTTCTTCTACGTGTTGCATCTTTTTTTCTTTTCCTTCTAATAGTCTAGAATCACTTCTCTCAAGCTGTTGATTTCTAGAGTGTTATCAAATTCTGCATACAAGACGACGTTCACCGTGTCGGGTAGAGGATCTTTAAACTGAAGTTCCACACGAGGTGGGCCTGATTTTATAGGGTGGAAATGTCCTTCGTCGCTGCCTTGGTCAGGAGTGAAATCAAATCCCCACAAGGCATACCCTCCAGCATAATCCTCGAACGAAATACCGTGGCTGGTGTTGGTACCTAACTGTCCTGTGGCTTCAAACAGGCTCAAGTAAGATCGCAAGTAATTTTTCTCGGTAAACTTAGGTTCAAAAGGCCTCGTACACAAGGTCTTGCCATCTCGACTGACTTCTATCTTGGAGACGTTGTAGTGTTTAAACTCGAACGGATTCTGATTGTGGACTCCGTTGAGGGCTGCATTACTGACGATACCAATCAGCAAACGTTTGGGGAGCTGTCCTTGGAAGACGTGATCTTCGACTTTGGATCGGAGTCCAGCGGCAATGGTAAAGGTTTTCACTTCCACTCGTCGCACAGGATACTTGGCAGTGGTTCTGCTCAACGTTTGACTGATGTCGTTGGCTACTTTTGGTAAGACTTCTACACGTCGCACGTAAAGTTTGGCTTCTTGGATGATGGTTTTCCACTCGTTGTTTTCGGCCATCAAATGGAAAGCGGTACTACTACGATCCAGTCTCAGGCGTACATCCACTCCGTTCAACAAATACTTGTCTTGCAACCACATGTCCAAATGCAAACGATCCATCAGTTCTAAACTGCGTCTGATTTTCTTTCGACGGTCGTTAAATCCCACATTGTGTAGGACTGCTGGAATTATATCTTTAGTACCATTATTGCCATCCTCAGTAGACTTTGCCGCTACTGGCAGGTCTGTGATGTTGAACTTTTCCGAGGTGTCAGGTTTCCAGACCACCGAAGCATCCAGATGAGTGTTCTTGGCTTCTTTTCCGTACGTCAAGAGATTTTCCAAGTAAGCACAGTAAGGGTAAGTATCCAAGCTGCTGCTGACCAGTTTGTTATTCAAGTACAAATCTATTCCGCTGAACAAGGAATGCATGAAATTATTGACGGGTGCCACTCGGTAACCGTCCCCAGGAAGGGTGTTGTCCGCCGTTTTCTTCACTTGAAGTTTCAGGTACAAGTAACTGTTATTCAGATCGATGTAATCTTCGGTTTGTCCTTTGATTTCAAATTCGATAGGAGCTGAATCCGTCAAAGACGATACAGGATGAAATTCCACCCATTGGGATTCTTGCATCGTCATCATGGTGGGAGGCATGGTAAACATATCCAGTTCTGACTTGGTACATTCGCAAGAATCTCGGTGCATCATTTTCAAAGATTTTAATAATCAAACACGTCTAATTCTCTGACGGTTCTTCTTATTTTCTTATTCTTTTTTGGAACACCACCGTGTGTTTTATGAACTCTGAAGGGATTTCGACGTCGTCTCTTTCTACCTTGTCCTTGCTGTGAAGTGGAGGAAGAAGTAATGCCAGGACCAGAAGCGTGAAGCGAATTTATAGGACTCTCTCGGAGACCTAAAAGATCTTTGCCAGTGTTCATCAACACATTTTTGCCTGCTCTCATAAAGGCTTCTTTAGGATTTTGTTTGTCGATGAGGACATTTTGCAAAAACTCTTTTCCTTGCGCCAAAGCGGCATTTTTTAAGGCATGGAATCCTCGAGTCACCATCGGTTTCAAAATAGGGGCTACCGTCCGAAAAGCCGTTCTTAACATATCTCCTAAACCATGTTCTCGTTGTCGAGCCACTCCTCGGTACACTGGATACATTTGTTTTACAATGCGTTAGAGAACCTTTTTCGAAAATGTAGTTTCACCGTGACTTTTCCTTTGTCAATGAATGGCACACTTTGTCCCAAATCTCCTTTTATACTAATGTTGACACTGTCAAAATACGATGTACTGACTGGAAGATAATTAGGGTGTACAAATTCACGGTGAACATGAAACGTGTTTCCACCTTCTTCGTACGCACCAGCAGCAGAATCCACTTTGAAAAGAAGGACTCTCAGTAACGGCGCAGCTGTGTGTCCCACCACGTTGTATTCCACCACATCGGAGTACACAAACATTAAATTTAAACCTTCGTTCAATTCGATAGGGGTTTTAAAAGCATCTCCGAATTCTACGTTACTTTTGATTTTTCGAATAGGATACAATTTATTTCCACCCAAAATAGCATACAATCCAGGAGAAAAAGTGATGGTTAAGGGTGTTTTCTCCTCCACGGGTAAGCCTTTGTCTTTCTCGCCAATGAGTTGCCCCCTATCTTTGAAAAATTGCAAGATGAAACGGCGTGACACAGCATGGTAAGCAATTCGTACAAATTTATCTGCTTTGATTAAGGCTGGGCCAAATTGGAGTCCAAACTTGTTCGCAATTGTCTTCACCAAATGTTCAGCACTAAAATAATACTCCACAGGAATTCTCATGGTATAGTGCGACAAGACAGGAGATTTAGGATCTACTACCCTTTTGAATGATTCCCACATTAGAGGATCATTTTTTTCCAACTCATCTTGCATTTTTGGGTTCAAGATTTCCACGACGAAAGTGTTTTGACCTTCGTTGATGTTTTGAATTTGCGTAGGATGAATGATTTCTACCAAAGCCACTTCCCAATGAGCGTCGTGATCCAATTGGATGGCCTGAGGTAATTTGGCCGTGAAACAACATAAGACATTGTTGGGAAACACATCCATGGAACTGTCACTGGGTAAAGTTAAATAAAATTGGTCATTCATAGTAGGTCCAAAGTGGTTTGGTCTCCGAGGAGTCACTCGAATTCAAAGGATGTTCAAAGGGTTCCAAAAGAGGAGTGGTATTATGGTGACTGGAAGAAGAAGGTGGACTGGCGTTGGTAGTACTACAGTGGTTGCTGTGGCTGGTGTTGTCCGTCGTCGTTGTAAATTTCAAAGAGGGACTGGGTAAAAGATAACCGATGCAACTGCTAAGTAAAATGGTCCACAATTGTTTGTCTCCTTGTTGTAAACTCAAATTGGCAATAGCTGCTCCGATGACACAATACACTACAAAAATTTGGCAGAAAAAGACGATTTGATTTTTCGGCACACGTTCTCCGCACCACACCCAGAGCGGTTGTTTTTGTAATTCTTGAAGAGAAGAACTCTGCGAAGGAGTCGAGGTCGTGGTTGTGTTGAATGGCATGTTAGGTTACTTCTTTTTCTTTTTATAGTCGACGACTTGAGAAGCGGCAATCCAAGAATCAAAGCTAGGATATCCGTTCCAACGTACTTTGACTTCTTCTACTCGACGTTTGCCTACTTTGCGTGTTCTTTGTTCGAGAATGCTTTCGATGTCGTACAAGGCGTCTTCTTTTTTAGTCACTCGTTGTAACTCAGGCAAGTAAAATGTTCCTTTGAGCACTTCACCGTGCATGTCTTCCAATTTATAGACGGGAGGATTGCGTCCACGCACGGGTGTAGTGACACGAAACAATTCGGTGGTCCAGTTGGGTAAATAACCTATGTCAAGTGCGTTTGGTTTTTCCGATGCGAACCCAATCTCCCGTCTTCAACTCCAGCATGGTTTTTTTCTGAGGTGGTGGTGGTCTGCTCCTCTGGGGTGTACCAAACAATTTATCAAACACGGTCACTTCGTTTTCAGGGCTGACCTCTTCGGGGGCACATCCGATGTTTCGATGGTACGATTGATTGTACGCTTTGACCAAACGAGGTAACACGTCGATGTACTAGAGAGTGTGTTGATGTGTAAAATATTTCCACATGCGTTCTTTCAAAGTTCTTTGAAAACGTTCCACGATACTGGCTTTGGTTTCAGGATTTTCGGTAGTAAAAAAATGAATCTGTCTTTGTTTCAATTCTTTTTGAAAAGCTTGGTTTAGAAATTCGGTGCCTTTGTCAGTTTGCCATCGTAAAGGGTGACGACCACTTTGTTTCAAGACCAATTTTAAGGCACGTACCAATTCGGTACTGCTTTTAGATGTCAAAGGCACGACCCAAGCAAATTTGGAAAACACGTCGATGACACAAAACAAATATTTGTGACCAAGATTGTAGGTTGCCAAATGAGGGACGTCGGCTAAATCGGCTTGCCATTGATGATCGATGCCTTCCACTTGGGTTGGACTTCTAGAAAAGTTTCGTCGAATGGGTTTGTGTAACGTCTACGTCGATTGTTCTTGTAACCATCGTCGTACTTCTGGCAAACTAACACTTTTCAAATTACTTTTAGCAGCTCGATATAATTTTTGAACTCCTCCGTAACCAGCAGCATGGCCAGGATTGTAATAAATGGTAGCTAAAAGTTTCTCCATGATTCCTCAATAAGTCAACCAAGAACCAATGCTCTTTTCTTCGTGGAGTATCTTTTTGGATTGCAATGCTTTACGTGTCCGACGAGCCACTGGTGTAAAGGAGGATGTTGTTTGAACAGGGGTCATCGGTTCTGTTTTGACTTCTGTCTTCACTTCTTCCTTTTTCACTTTTGATGGTAATGGGGTAGACATCATCTTTTTTATCCAACCCGGTGTGGCTAACTTTTTTTTTTTAAGAGGTGGAGTTTGTAACTCTTCTTCTTCTTCTTCTTCTTTTACGGTCATCCCTGTGGCGGTGTCTGTGTTAGTGGTGGTAACTTTAGGTTCGCTTTTCATCAGGGTTTTGAAATCTCTCAGAGTGGGTGGAGCTGTTTCGTCGACAGCTTTTTGGTGAAAGAGTTGCAGACGTTGTAAAAGTTGACCGTACCGTTGCGATTTTTCTGTTTCTGACAAATCGCTTCGTTCCATCAGGGCTTGTAATTCTTGTTGTAACTGTGACATCTCGTTGAGATTAGGATTGGGTGGTAAATGAGGTATCCGTTGTTCGTTCCAACGATGAAATTCCATCCATCGTTTGTAAGGTATTAAAGTCAGTTTTCGTCCTTCCATTTCATCCAAAGGTACCAAAAAGGTGTGGTCTTTTCAGAGAAGGGTGGTCCTTTTTATCTTCTTTTTTTTTTTTTTTGTTATCGCATGACACCTCCTAAAAGAAGTCCAGCAATCGTTCCTAACAAAGGACCCGCTATTTTTAACAACGGTCCTAACAGCATAGGTAGAAATTCTCCTCGTTGCACCAACATTATTTTCTTTTGTTGGAGAGGTATTTTCTTTTCACCATTTGACGAAGAACGTTCCGATGTTTACCTAATTTTTGTTTCTGTATCTTGGACAAAGGTACCGTTCCTTTCAAGACGTTCAAACAACATTCACACACGGTATCGATGATTTCTTTGGGGGCTGTTTGAATGAGTTGTTTTCGCATGGGAGGATTGGATTTGGTCAGGACAGACAAGACGTCCCAATGTTTCGCCAGACGAGGTGGAAGTCCTTTTTTGCTTTTCTTCTTTTTTTGGTGGTGGTGGTGTGCACGTTTGGGGGTCATCTTAGAGGTGAGGAGTAAGTCTGAAGTCTTTGGTAGGTCACCCTTCTATTTTATACTGGAACACGTCTCCACTGATTGTCCGCACGACGTGCCATTTTCATGACAGGCCTCACTCGACGTTGAAGTGTTTTCAATGAACTAAATCGTCTCAATTCTTCTTTGGATAAATCCACTAAACTTTGTAACACGCCGGTTGTTTCTTGGACTTTGGTTTTAGGGGACGGTACTTTGTTTGCGGCTGCTGCCATGGCCAAATCAGCCGAAGTCGAGGGTCCCGACGTGGTGACTTTCGAAATAGGTTTCCATTTTTGCATCAAATTAGGAAACACTTGTCTTAAGTCTGGTTTGGCAGGCATCATCGTGAAGGGTGGTGAAGAAGACAAAGATGATGTGGACGCAAAAGGAGAAGGAGACCTCGTCACTGCTGGTTGTGGTGGTGGTGTCTTGCGGGTGTACGTTTGCGTCCTGGCAGCAGTACCTCTCTTGCGGCTCCTTGCAGTGGTGGGTGTTTTTTTCTTCTTGGCAGAACTTTTCTTCTTTTTCTTGGGGGCTTTCTTTTTTTTAGGGCTTTTCTTTTTTGTGGCTTTCTTCTTAGGGCTTTTCTTCTTTTTTGGTGTTTTGGGTTTTTTGGCTTGGGCATTAGGATCCCATTTCAAAAGGGAACCAATCATAACCCCTCCTAAAGAACCGCTCCGTCCAGGGGTTAAAATGATTTGTTTTTTAGTCCGTGGATCGATTCTAGGATCGGCTGGTTGTGACAACGCCCCTTTATGTTTTTGAAAAAAACGTTGAGTTTGATGAGGGATGTGAATGATGTCTTGCAGTAATTGACGTGCCGTCAAAGTAAACCATCGTAACACTTCTTTAAGACTAGCTTCTAACAAATGAGCACGGACTTGTGCATTTTTTTCGCGACTGATGCCATACAAGGCACGAATCAATTTAGCCGAAGGATGAGCTTGAAAGGAAGTCATCTCGAAGACTGTGAGACAGAAATGACGTAGTAGATGTTTTTATAGTTTTTTTTTCAGAGAGTGACTGAAGGGGACGTGTAAATGACAGGACCTCCTTCTTGGCACCAAGGGTGAAACAATTGGGCACGAAATCTCAAATAGTCGGGCGTGGTCGGTTTTAAGTCGATGAGTAAATAAGCATGAGGTGTTTGAGTGGCATCGTCGTACGCATAATTCAACCAAGGAGTACCTAACTGTTTGGCTAACACTTGCACTTGAGATTTGTCTCTGGGGCTTTTAAACAAGACCACGTGATGAGCGTTGAGACTGATGGTACGATGGGCTTTACTTTGTTGAAATAAATTTTGAGTAATGTAAATGATGCTGGGATTTCGATGGTGTCCTTTTCGTGTAAACCAAAGTTTAATTTCTTCTTCGTCTTCTCCTAACATGTCGTCAAAGATGACTAGATGTGTTTGATTCACGTCAGACACGATCCCATCGTCTTCGCGAGGGATGCCTTCTACAAACGAAATGGTTTCTCCTTGACTTTCTTTCAATAAGGTGTAAGACGGTTGCCACTCTTTGTAACACCACACGATACGTTGTGGTGGACGATCGAACAAATGAACTTTGTGTTCGATCAAACGTTTGACAAATTCGGTTTTGCCTGAACCACTGGGTCCAGCAATCAACATGTTAAAGGGATGGCGTAGATACAAAGCGTCCCAACTGGGACGATCTAACTTTTCGTCAATCACTTTTACCACAGCAGAGGAAGTAGAAGAGGCAGACGAGGCAGAAGAAGATGTAGCCATGACTGAGGTAGGAAGATTTTTGAGAAGAAGACAAAAGACCCAAGACATTTTATACGTTTCATACACGTTTATTTTTTTTGGAAAAACAAACCAACACAACAAGCAAAAACATATTTTACAAGTCATGAAGGACAAAAATGCAAACGGCAAAAATGGTGAGGTACAAGATTAAGGCTACCACTAAAAGAATGAAAGTTCTGTACAAACAAGTCAATGTACAACATTCTGGTGTCCTAGGAATGGAAGGCACACGCACTGGCAATCTTCTGGTCGTCTTTGTTTTGGTAGAAAAATGAAATGTCTCTGACGGTAAGGAGGGGGTGTGTTCTTGTGGTGTTTCCATGTGGACGATGACAACGGTGTGGTCTTTCTCTGCTGTTGTGTCAGGTTCTTCCAGGATTGTTTCTAAGGTCATTTTTTTGTGTGACTTAGGTTCCCATTTCACTTTTGGACACTTAGTGACAGGCCAGATCTTTGGCAAACTGAGCCACTTCTTGAGCCAAGCATGGAAACCAAGATCTCTTCAGTCACGTACATCTTTCCAATTGAAAAGTTGTTGGTGTAACTCACTAGCAATACACACTTCTTGAAACGTATGAAAGGTAGATAAAGTGTGACGAATGTCTTCTTCACACGGAGGTACCCCACTTGTTTTCATCACCACTCTTAACACTTTGAGTACAATTTTTCTTTCGTGTACTGATAAAATCAAGTCTTTATAATCCTCTACTAAGGGTGGTGCATGAATGGTCATGTTGTTTTTGATGGTTCATCAAAAAAGTCCAAAACAACCACGGGTCCTCCAAAATAATCCAAGGCAAACACTGATCCTCAAAAATACTCCACAACGAATGTCCTGGAAAACGAAATCCAAGAAAGGTAGTCACTAACACACACACTGCATAGCGTCCAAAATTCAATGGAAGCAGTTCTTGTATCAAGTCTTTATAATCCTCTAAGGTCTGAACACGATCGTTGACTTCCTTCCACGGAATCCGTTTCACAAGTGAAGACCACAGTCCTGATATGGTGAGACTTTATAGGTTGAGATTGCCAAGGTGGGTATCATTGGTGGTGGGTTTTTATATCCAGGTTCCCAAGGTTGGTATCTTTTGTGATAGTCTTCTCCAAGGTACCAGCGATAGAAGTTTCCCAAAATCAGTCTTCTCATACTTTGGAAGTAAGCATAGTGTACAGCTCGAGAAATGACTTTGAGTTTACGTTTCACTTGTAACTTGACAAACTCTCGGTAAATGCGTTGTCGCACCTCCAAAGGCAAACCACGAATGTGTTCTGGTAAAGTTTCCGACTTGGAAAGAAGTAACTCTCTTTTGTGTTCTTCACGATAACTGTGATAGTTATTGTCCAGAATCAGATTTCTGATACGGTTAAAGTCACGGTAGTGCGCAAATCGAGGAATGAATTGAAGTTTGCGTTTCACTTGGATCTGGACCAACTCTTTGTAAATGCGTACTTGCAGCTTCGAAGGCAAGTCACGAATACGCTCTTCTAAACTAGTCTTCTTGGTGACAAAATACTCACACTTTAGCCAAATGGAATCGGTGGGTAAAGGATATCTAAGATGATCAGTGAGAAGAACCGTATTACACAACGTCAGTCGACGTAAAGACGTTTCGTCTTGAGGTGACACTTCTAGTAAAAGTTTTTGGTATTCTTGTCTGTTGGCTGTTTCCTTCACTTCGTTCCATCGAATTCTATGGATCACTGCCACATTGTAGGTGGGGTCCTCCAAACTCTTACAGGAGGCAGGTAGTCGTTGATCAATGTCTGACCATTTGAATATCTTGGTACTAATCAGTATTTTTATAACATTCAGATACCAATGGTTAAAACATGTATGTCGTAAAGGATGTAACTGTTCTTTACGTTTCACTTGTATCTGGACCAACTCTTTGTAAATGCGTTCTCGCAACTCCAAAGGTAAACCACGAATACAGTCTTCTAAATTAGGTAAATACTGGTAAATGTGTTCTCGCAACTCCAAAGGTAAACCACAAATGTATTCTTGTAAAATATCCTCCGACATGTTACTTCTTCTTGGCATCTGGCTCATCGTACCCGTACTCTTCTAAGGCTACTAAAGGTAAGAACTGACAGTGCGGAGAGCATCTGGCATGTTCAACGTAAGCTGAGTCGGTAGACTCCCATTGGTGAAGTCTCACACCGCAACTGAAACACTGAACTTTATCTCCTTCTCCCAAGTAGATAAATCCAGATCTGGCTAAAGCTTTGTCAGTAGTTGATTGTAGTAGATATTTAGGCCACTTGTCTTGGAACGTCTGGAGTCGACTTTCAAACTTGGAATAACCAGCCACAGGTATAGTCAATTCTTTATGACATTCACAGGTACGTTTAGCATTCTTCCCAATAAAGAAGAAAGGTCGTCCTGCATCTCTAGAGGGACGGTGAGGCACACGTGCTGCATCGACGATGTCCAAGCGTACGGAATCCGTCTGATCGTGTGAATCGATGCTGTCAACGCTTACGGAATCCGTCTCGTCGCATGGCACTGCATCGCACTCCAAGTCGTGATGGTTGGAGTTCACACTAGATTTCTCCCTTGGTGGGTGGGTGGCATGAGTATTCTTATTGAACTTTGGTGGAAGAATGACAAAATTATTCATCTTTTTTTCTTCTTCTTGCTCGGTCATTGTTGAAAGTCAGAATGAATGGTTAGGCTTGGAAGGGGTCCTTTTTTATACCTGTCGACTGTACCATCCGAAAAGTACTGTAATGTAATCGGTGGAAACGCCAAAGAAAGGTAAGCACAGTTTGGACCCCATCTGACATGTTCCAGGATAGCTGAACTTTTAGGGTTCATGTAAATGGTTACACCACAACTGAAACATTTCACTTTGTTTCCCTCTCCAAAGTAGACACATCCTGTTCTGGCTAAAGAACTGGGAGTAGGTAATCCATGCCATTTAGGCCATTTTTTGAACGTGTTCAAGCGACTGGCACACTCACAATAGTCAGGCAAGGCCACGGGAAATTTGTATTCTTTCAACTTGAGGTCTGTAGTAGTGGGTTCATCACACGGTGTTGTTGAAGTCATCGTCAATCTTGGTGTTGGTTTTTCTGTTCAAGGTGTTCCTTTTTTTATACTGCAGATTGGCGTGTCCGTAAGGCAAAGTGGTGTGGTCTGGAAGTCTCACTCGCTTCTGGTACACGATTTGGTACACTTTTTGTAAAGGTCGAGTGACAATTTGGTGATTAGGTAACCGTACGATCTTGTGAGGTTCTAACGTGTGCACTCGAAAGTCTTCCACTTGTCCAGACAGCAAAGCATTTTTCAAAACCTCAAAGTTGACCACTTGGCTGGTTCGATAGTTGAGGGTTAATCCTTTGACTTTACATTGGGTGTGAAATTGTCCTTGTGGGTCTCGGTATCGGTAGCCGTAATTTTTAGGGCCACCGCTGGCAAAACTCAGAATGGTGTCTTGAGGGTGCTCGTCCGTCCAGGCTCCTAAACGATCTCCTTGGATGGTAGGGTGTGGGCAACCGGGGCGATGGATGTACATGCAACTGTCGGTGTCAAAGTACAGGACACGATCTCCCAAGACTTCTAAAGCTTCGTCGTACAACTTCAAGCGAGCATGAGCGGTCACGTAAGCTGCAATGACCACGTTGCTAAACTTGTCAGGTTTGACAAACTTGGATTCTTCTTCGAAATTGACTAAGATCAAATCATCACGGACAATTTCGACGTGTTTGACTAGTACACTTTTGTCGTCCACCAGTTGAAAGTAACGATAAGGATCGGTCACGTATTCGGCCATTTTTCCCCACAAACAATTGAGCATGACTTTGGCAAACGATCTTTTTCCTTCGTTCTTTTCTACGTCTTCCAAAGTGATGCCTTCGACGTCACGGTACTCTTATTTGAATCGAACTTGGTCTTCGGGAGTCTGACACCACGAGGGATAGCCACTGGCTTCTTGTTTCAGTTTAAAAAATTGGTTGACGTACCCCGAGAAAATGCTTGGATGATTCGTAGCGTCGTCCTTTTGGTATTGTGCGGTGGTTGGAAAGTGCCAATTTCGTACACTTTCAACAAACGGTATCCTCGATCCAGAGCTCGAAACAATTCGGCGCTAACCCACGTTCCTGTCAAAGACCGTTCTTCCTTCGTGTGGTGACAGGGGTGATCTTGGTTGCATGTTTCGGCACACGTACGGCATAAAGGAAACATCAGTTTTCCTTGGCAATGGTGAGGTAAGATGGGATGGTACAAGTCGGTCGGGGGTAAGACTTTAAATTTGATCAATCCTTCGTATTGACGAATGTGTTCCACGTCGATGTGTTCTGTCAAGATTTCAGGGTGACCGGTGGGAAAACGAGCATATTTACACACCCAAGGATATAACGAACACACGTCGATGTATTTGATTTCTTCTCCTTGGGATTCGTCTACGTTGTACAGTAAGCGAGTGGCATTGGTTCGTCCTCCAAATAAACTGTGGCGTGGATCCAAATGTTCGATGGTGGTCACGTCGTAACTTTCGGTGATGTTCTTAAATTCAGGATCGGTTTTCAAACGTCGATCGTACTCGTGCTCCCACATTTCTACCACTTGGTATCCTTGACTTTCTAAGTGAAGTCGTCGTTGGTAAGTGCGTTCGTACAACTGTTCCATGGTAGAATCTGAATAAGGACTTTTCATATCTCGATCAGGATAACAGGTAGGGCATCCGTGAAACAAGCAACCCTGAAACTCGTACACTGTGTGCGGGTTTTCTAAATCAAATCCATCCACGGAATAAGCTCCAATCTTCTTTTCTCCTCCTCCGTTTCTAGCATGTTGTATCCATTTATCTTCTTTTTGGCACAAGTAATGGAGCCAACGTAAAGCTTTGGCCGAATATTGACGACTGGCAAAGAGAGACGTGTTGGAGTCGATGATGGCTAGTTCGTTCTTGGGCATGAAATTTTGCCTGTAGACTAATGAACAGGCTTTGGGTAGGGTGCACGCATCTTTCAAAGGATCGACGTCTCCGTGATCGAGAAATAACTCTCGAAACTTTCCACAGCAATGGCGCAAAATGTCCACATCGGATCGACAATACTTGAGTATCTCTTCTTGAAAGTCAAATGGATCGGACTGGTGAGCGCGGTACCAAGCGTGAAAGGCTTCTCGCTGTTCGGAGCGCATTCCGTCGGGGTCGTAATCATGGAGGTCAGGCAAATGAGGTAGGACGGCATGTTGATTAGCTTCCGTGTTGAAGAAGTGAGGAAAATGGCCTTTGGCCATTTCTGTCATGCCAAACGTTTTTGGCATTCGACTCAAAGGCATGGCCAAATAACTCATAGAATCTTTGAACTGAACTTGACCCACTTTCATGTAGATGAGTTTTTTCCGTTCATGGTGACTTCAGGGCGTTCGGTACCTTGTTGCAAATAATAATTTAACAAAAACTGTCCATCGTATCCAGAAAAATTGTGAGCTATGACGGTCGCATAGCGATGACAGTCTCCGTAACGTTGAATGTCTTCTTCGCTCCAACTGTCGTGGGTGGTGGGGTCTAAAATCCATTCAGCAAACTCGGACAGAGTGTTAGCCCCGCGAAAGATTTTTTCACGTCCTCCAGGAATCCGACTACAATGAGGACAGTGAAAATGGATCGTTTCTTGAATGCACTTCTCACAAGCCCGATGAGCCACGCAAAAATTAGGGATGTGAATGCCTGTTTCTTGCATGCATTCAAAATAAAAAAAGATGAAATCCACTTGGTTCTTGTTCTTCTTTAATTCTTTCTTCTGTGTCTTGTCGAAGTTTTGAATAAAACATTGATGATCATAATTCACGATCTGCTGACAAATAGAACATTTTTTCTTTCCGGTACAAATGTGTCTCTTAGGGTCGTTGGTACAAATTTGCTGTACACACGTGGAGCACAATTTCAATAAGTCGCAAGCACATTTTTGTTGGTGTCCTTGTGTCTAGCGATGCTGTTGGTAACAAGAGGGACTGACAAAAGTGCGTCGACACGTCTCACAATGGATGTGGTGTTGTTCAGGAAGGCATGGCTTGTCCGCTAAACAGCCCCGACATCTTGCTCCGCAATGAATGTGTCGCTCTCGACTGTTAAACCCTTGGTTGCATTTCTCGCAGTAGTAAGAGTATCCCAAAAATCCAGTGATACTGGTGATGGTATCGAAATGTTCTTGGTGGTAATAGAGGTGAATGTATTTTCCTTTGGGAAAATCAGGGCCGCGAAACAGCATATCTCCGCGCACTTCTTGAGGGTGAACTTTCAAAGTGTAGTGAGGAGCCAAGACGTCTTGAAGTTGTTGCATTTGAGAAATGCCACACACGGTCTCTTTAGGGATACCAGCTTGTTGCAACAGGAGTTCTGCTTCGTTTCGTTGTTTGGGTTTGTTAGACTTTCGAATGTTATTCCAGGCTCTTTTCCATTCTTTACTCTCGTTCTTGTTGGCATACGTTCGCCCCACCACAATAGCTCGAACCAAGCACATCTGGTCTTGAGTATTGTCGATTTGGACGACACTGCGTTTGGTACTTCGAAGATCGTCCACCACTAACGGTTTCCTACTTCGTCCACTTCCTCGAGGTGGAGCAACGTGAGTCATGTAAAGTGTAGCCTTTCTATCCGTGATGGTAAACTTGTCGTTAGATTGTTGAACGTGTTCGATTTTAGACATGACTTTGTCTGGTGTTAATTCTGCCGGTGTGCTGAACTCAATCCAAACAGGACTCTTCAAATTGTCGTGATGGATGGCCAGTCTCAATCGATCGTCTTCTTTGGCTCCACATTGGCGTTTCAAGTTCTGTAACACAGATTCCCACAAATCGCTAATGAACGCCGCCGCTTTCTCGGGAGGTACTTCAGACTTGAAGTCGTTGAAGTGAACCGTGTGAGTGTAGGCTGTAGTTTTAAATTTTCGAGAAGTTATTTTTTGAGTCTCTCGAATCCGATAGTAATTTTCAGGAGGAGCCAAGGTAGTAGGTCTTTTTTGGTTAGGGGTTCTGGTGGTGGTAAGTTTTGTTTTGGGTGGGTTAGAAGTTTTTGTTTCAGGCTCACTCATCTCCTCTTCGAAAGCGCTAGCATGGACTTGAGCTAGTAGTTCAGCGAGTGGTGCCTCAGGCGGTACGAAATGTCTTTGGCGCCGTGGCCTCTTTGTTTCTTCTTCTTCTTCTTCTTGTTCTTCTCGTTTCTCATGGTTTTGGCGTGATCTTTTCATCTTGAAGTTTACTTTGAAACTGATTCAGTTTCACACAGGTACCTATATATAGAGAGAGGAGAGTATACATAGAGAGACCTTCTTACCTTCAGAATCAGTCTTTGTGATTGAACTTTCAAACAGTAAAGATGGAAGAGTCAAGAAGAGGTCGATGCCCCAAGAAAGGACATTGCGCTTCCTATTATTGGGATTATCTAAGCCGAGGAACAACAATGAGAGATAAAAGTCAAGATATTTGTTATATCTGCCAAGAGAAAGGACATTGGGCTCCAGAATGTCCACAACGTCAAACCCAAAAGAGAGATAAAAGTCAAGATACTTGTTATATCTGTCAAGAGAAAGGACATTGGGCTCCAGAATGTCCACAACGTCAACAAACCCAAAAGAGAGATAAAAGGAAAGATACTTGTTATTATTGTAAAGGAAAAGGACATTGGTCTTCGGAGTGCCCTCAGAAAGAACAAGTAGAAGAAAAAGAAAATCTACCAGAGAGGGAGGAAGCCGAAGGATCTTCAAACCTAGAAGAAGAAGAAGAAGAACATATCATCAAGAAAAGTAAGAAAAGCAAGAGAGTGAGATGGCTGGAAGACAATGAGAATGAAGAAAAAGAACCCTTGATTCCTGTGAAGAAATTCAAGAAGAACAAAAGAGACAGACAGTGAACAATGAACTTTTTTTGGAGTGTGGTGTTATGTTCATGGTGAATTATTTTGTAAAAAAAAAAAAAATGAGAATACACCAGAATGGAAAAAAAGTAAGTATTTTTGTGTTATTTTGTTATTTTAGAGTATGGATGATACACGCACGCACGCACTCACTCTTACACACAAAAATCAAAAGGAATGGGTAAAATTTTTAAGTTTTACTTGATTTTTTTTGGCAATTTGATTTCTTTTCTAGAAATCTGGGTGGCCCTGAAAAGGACCGTTGGGGTGTTTGTTTGTTTTGTTTAAACAAACTTATGGACTGGACACAATCAACTTCAATTGTCGTAGTCCTTTACCACGACCGAGTCCAATTCCTGCTGCTGATTTGGTGGTGGTAGTAGTAGTAGTCACTGGTGGTGGTGGTGGTGGTAGTATCTCACTAGTAGTGGTGATGGGTTTGGAATGTTTAGCCCGTGATGGCCTTTTTCGCTTAGGCGGCTGAGTTAAAGAATATTCGTATAACTTTCTCAAATACTTTAACTCGGATAAAATCTCTTGGAGAAGAATCACCGTTTTATCTTCCTGACTCTCTTCTTGCGGCGGTGCTTCACTCTTCTCCTCTTCTAACTGTCTTAGTTGTTGTTCTTCTCTTTTTCTTCTCTCCTCTTCTTCTTGCTGAAGAAACATTTCTTCATCCTCTCGCTGTTTTTTTAAAAAATTTTCCATTTCTTCCTTCTGCTTCTTTTTAAATTCCTCCATCATTGGCAGCAAAGAGGGAAGTGGTGTAGCAGCAACAGCAGCAGCAGCAACAGTCTCAGACTCAAATTCTTGTGATAGAAAATCTAAATTAAAATCTTCCGGTAGGAAGTGAAAGATAGGATTCACCGATGGCATCGTGCTCTCGCTCCAATTCATAGGCTTCATACTCTCCATGATACCGCTCCAAGTCAAACCCCTACGAACGCTGCGATGTCTTTATACCCAAAATGACGTCACACCCTACTCTCTTCCCATTGGAAGAAAAACCGACCCGCTTGTAACGCGCGTTTGGATTGGTAGTTCATTTCGATGAATTTCAATCCGATCGTAAGGTATATATACCACCGCTTGTCTCATAAAGCTTCACCGGTTTTCTCCAAGACTACTCCTAAAGAAAAAAATGTGGATCAGTGTGGAATCCTCCAACATAGTCTCAGGGATGCTCTTCAATCCGAACTATCCCATGTATGTTCGAGCATCATGGGCTGTGAGTAGAATTTCAGAAAACACGTATTGGAAAAGAAGAATATATATTGAAAGGCAAGGTTGCTTAAAAAGAGTTTTAATGTATGGCCCAGAAGTAAGAAGAAGCATGAGATAAAGAAGACCTACCAGGCGATGTGAATGCTAAAGTAGCAAACAAAAAAAAACCAATGGCCCTTTTCAGGGCCACTCATTACTCAAGAAAAAGATTAATTTTCCATTCTTGCCTACCCTGTTAAAATTCCCGTACGACCCCGTAGTGACCCCAATGTTAATTTCTCGTAGGACCCCGTAGTGCCCCCGCCATGTTAATTTCTCGTAGGACCCCATAGCGCCCCCATGCCCCCAGTACCCCCCCCCCACAACTGTTCTTGACCCTAACGATTTAAAAAAACTATCGCCCTGTTTCTAACCTCCCATTCATGTAAAAAATCTTCTGTCCCAACTGGTATCTCATCTGAATTTAAATAGTCTTTTTATCAATTTACAGTCTGCATATGGACCTCGCCACAGCACCGAAACTACCCTTCTAAATGTAGTTAACGACCTTATCTCTGCTTTCGATAGTGGAAAGATTACGGTCATCACCCTCCTTAACTTGTCTGCACCGTTTGACACAAAAGTCCATGATATATTACTTCACCGTCTCCAACATGTATTTGGCATTTGCGATACAGCCTTACTATGGTTCACGTCACACTTAGTAGACGGGACACAAATTGTGTACGTAAATGGAAAGCATTCCAGTCCAGTTGATTTATGTTTTGGTGTTCCACAGGGTCTGTTCTTGGACCCGTTCTCTTCATTCTAAACACTCAGCCCCTCTCAAGTGTCATAGATCGTCATCGGTGTCTCACCAATTGTACACTGATGACACCCAAATATACAAATATAGCCACCCAACTGACGTTGCTACCATCCAAGACGTAGAGAGGTGCAAATCCAATGTGAAGTCATGGATGACATGTAACAAGCTGCAGACGAATGATGATCAAACTGAAGCCATTCTGATCACCACACAAGGACTTTCTCATTCCCATCCTTTACCCCAAGCAATAAGTATCAGCAACACAAACAATTAAATTCACACAATCAGTACGAAACCTAGGTGTCACTCTCGACAGTACTCTCTCATTACATCATAATGTCATGAACATATGCACGGCTGCATACCTGGAGCTGAGACTGTTAGCTCTATTCGCAATTTTCTTTCAGTTGATGCCACTAAAACACTTGTGTGTTCCTTAGTACTCTATAGACTAGGCTATTGTAATTCTCTTTTATCTGGTTCTTCTCAGTATCTCCTACAGAAACTTAAAAAGTTCAAAACACAGCTGCTCGGATTATCCATAGAGTACCAAGAACCGAGTACTCGTCCCCCTTGCTATGTACCCTCCACTGGTTACCTGTTCGCTCCAGAATCAAAAACAAAATCTGTTCTCTATGCTACATTTCGTTGACTGCCTCCAGTCCAAAATACCTATCGGACCTCACCCACGTGTACACTTCTAGATACTTATGCTCCTCGCCCGACACTCGTATTTTCATTATTCCCACTATCAAAACGAAGTCCTACGGACAACGTTCTTTTGCGTTCCAGGGCCCAGCTACCTGGAACGAATTGCCTGTTGAACTTAGACACAATGACAGTGATCTCATTCAAGAGTGCTCTAAAAACTCTCCTATTTTGACTGCAAGAACAGACTTAAGACTTAGCAATGTTTCCTTACTTTATTATTTTCAGCAGCTTTTTTTGTTTGTTTGTAATTTCATTATGTGTTTGTTTTTGTAATCGTGTCCATATATATGTCCTTATGTGTTAACTAATATTGTAAAGCGCTTAGAGCTTCTAAAGATTAAGCGCTGTACTAAGTCCTCTTTATTATTATTATTATTATTATTATTACTATTCTAAACCAAAAACTTCTGGGTGCAAAGGAAAATGTAATGTTAAGAAGTAATGTTAAATTTCCGTTGTACCCAGAGTGACATTTTAATGATAATCTATGGACTAATGTTAAATTCCTCTTGGACCCATAATGACACATTTTCAAAATGGAGGAGTAATGTTAATTTCCTTTGTACCCAGGGTGACATTTTTGAATCCAGGGTGACACACCATACTACTAATAGGTAGTTTAACGAAAGATCAGTTTTACTGTGGAACATGAAAATGTTTAGTATGGTTATATCTGCCAAGAAGCGTCACTGGAGATCAGATTAACCAAGTAAATTCATCCAGAAACAAGAAATTTCAAAGTGAAGTTACTTCTTTGAAGTAATTTCACTGACGAACAGAAGTTGCATTTCTTATTCCAAATCTTTGTTTTGACTATACCATTAAGGGGTACAAGAGTTCTGGCGAGTAGTTTTCACTGTGGAACCGGTGTAGATACATAGTTGGCACAAGGTGCCGCCATAGCTTCTAAATTGAATGCCGTGGTTACTGGTACAAAATATGTTCAGGTCGATATCCTATCTATGCTTAGTAAGCCTATTTCAGAAGGTTGCCAAACATTTAGAGTAATTCTAGGCATTATTCTGTTTTATTTTAACAAATAATATTTTCTAATTCTTATTTATTTCTATTTTTTTTATCTTGGTGTATTGTTCTTTTTCAGTTTAATTGTGTTAAAATAAGTGCACGACAAAAGAAGTCACAAAAGGTGGAATAGTTATTACACAAGATAAAAGAACATATCCATAAGTTGTGTACTCACCTTGGCAGGCAATGCTGACGGCCGAGGTAACTATAGCAGCGAGCTCTGCAGCCTGGTTTACATGTAGGAAGTAGGATGCAGAGGATGCAATCTGCTGCATATCATTCGTAGGTACAAAGATCCCGATACCTAACAGTGAAGAAGGGAAAGCATACTTCACATGCAGTATATCATGTTCAAAACTTGATTTTCCCACAGTAGTTCCCCCTAATGGGGCACTATCAAAAACTTTAGTCATCTGAGTTACCATTCATACATAGTGTAATCTTTGTTAACCTAAGTGTAACAGCTTAATGTAATCGATAGAGACATGTGTGAGTTACCATTCATACATAGTGTAATCTTTGTTAACCTAAGTGTAACAGCTTAATGTAATCGATAGGGACATGTGTGAGTTACCATTCATACATAGTGTAATCTTTGTTAACCTAAGTGTAACAGCTTAATGTAATCGATAGGGACATGTGATCGTTCTATGCAAAGTACACATATCAGTCTGCAGATGTTAATATTTTATCGTTGACATTGAGGATACTAACTGATCCAAAAGTGTAGCTAATGTTTCGTGCACTTATCTACATTTTTACTATGAATGCAGTCTTGTTCTATAGGCACATATTTCTGATGATCCTGTTGTTAGGCATAATTTAGTTACATTCCTGCACTGAGCGAAACTTAATGCTTTTCACCGATTCCTTTTATAAATACTGCATTAAACTATTAATTACTGAATATCTATAGGAAACAAAAGATGATGCAAATCACAATAATATTCTAGATTCTAACGGCATTGAAATTGTTTGAAAGTGGTATTACTTTTATAGAATTAGAAACGCGCACTTTTTCATATGTTTGGTGCTGAGAAAAGGAAAAAAAAAAAAAAAAAAAAAAAAGATCACAGGGTCACTAATTTCAAAATACTCGCAATACTTTCCGTAAAACGCCATGTATGTAATGGCCTAGACGGCTGTTGGAATGAACATTTCGTCTCAATAAACGATAATGAAAAAATTACTGTCTGAGATAGAGAGGTAGCCACTAAATAAAGTGCGATGACACTACAGATGACCGAATTAAAGAGTTAGTCACTGAAAAACATGTAATAATACTAGAGATAACAGAGTTAGAGAGGTAGCCACTAAATAACTTGTGATGACAATATAGATGGCCGAGTTTTAGGGGTAGTCACTGAATACGTGTAATGAAACTATTGATGGGTAAAATAGAGATGTAGTCACTAAATACGCGCAATGACACTATTGTCGTCCGAGTTATAGAGATGGTCATTGGACGCATGTATATAAACAATTGATGCTCGATTTAGTGAGATCGTCACTGAATATGGGTAATGACACTGCAAATATGAATTGAAAATAATTGTCTTTAGCGGCTGGTGGTCGTCTTTGTAGATGTTTATGTATAAAGAACTTACCTATAATGAAAATTCTCAACTCTTAATATGTTGACTTCAGCGTCTGAGCGATCGAGAATGTGGCTTCTCTATCACCGGAACCTAAGTCCCCTTCCGTAAGGAGCACGACGTACATGACAGCGCTTGACCTCTTCGTTTGGTCCAAAACTTCCTTGGCTTTGACAAGGCCAGAGGAAATGCATGTTCCTCCCCTTCGATAGGATATATTTTGAACGGCGTTCATTATACTGGTTTTGTCGAAATACTTATTCAAGTAGAATTCTATGAAGGCTTCGTGGTCAAACTGTACTACACCGATATGAAACGATTCCTCACCAATTTGGACCAAATTAGTGAACTGTTTTACAAAATCCCGTTCCATCTGAAATCCTTTAATTCCCATGCTACCAGAAGAATCTAACACAAACACAACATCCACTGGGTCCATTGTACATGTGTCTATCAGAAAAACGAGCAAAAACAAAGTTTTATCGTCATTACCAGTGATATATTTATTGAAACAAAAAGTACAAACCACACATTCAGCTGATCTTTGTAATGTAGTATAATCTGGCAAATAAAAGTAGTTTCATATGACTTAGAAACAGCGGGTTACTTAACGGGTTATTCAAGAGTTATTCTAAGAACTATCGCATGCATTTGCAATTTTATAAACGTTGATTTCCGAAGTTTAAAATAGCTCTCAACAGGATCTCTCTTCAGAAATGAAAAAGAAACTCACTAAAGAGATATTGAGAATAGTGTTCTAATTACGAAAATGATCATTGTAATGGTAGAGTGATAGCCAGCCGGAACTTGAATATGGGCACGTATACATATATACAGTCTAGCCCCATATTTGCAAAACTACATTGGAACGAGTTTGATCACAAGCTTCAAGCCCCTGGATAATATTTAAAGCATGCAAATTATCTTATCGAAATTTAGATGAGCAGGAATGGATGTTTTCAAGTGAAGAAAATTCCACACTTTCTTTTGCTTGCTTATTCTGCGTCAGTGAACTTGACGTTTGGCTTGAGTTTTAGTTTTGAACGCAAACAATTGTTGGATCGGTTCTTTTTTAAACGGGACCTTTCGTGTTATTCTACTATATCGTGAATATGAATGTCATCGCCTCTGGTTAAACCTGCTAAGGCCTGGAGATCATAAAACTATCGAGACGTGAGTTTGATCTTGCGATTTCGTATCAACCAATAACAAAGAAACTTACTTTTCAAACGTTACTTTTGATTGGCTGATACAAGGTTTTATCATCTCCAGGCACGGCAATTATTTCTTGTTTGTGGTATATTTTATGTGATAGGATATTACTCGCTGGCTTCCTTGCCTTCTGTCACCAGTGGCCATCTTCAATGATATAGGCACATCGTAGCGGTCAAATATGTGGCGCACTTCATTCACGTTGCTGTATCTCTCCAGTATATGGTTGGTGAAGTCATCAGCCAGTATGCTGCAGTTCTTTATGCAGGCAATCTTTTAAAATGAATAGACTTCTGTCATTGCATCCACAAGTGCCACCTTCACTTCACCGGAGTCTGCGGAGTATCATGTCATCCATGTCTTTCCGAGCCATCGGGAGCTGCTTTGCAGGCTTGCAGAGCCCCATGTCAAGAGAGATAACAGTCTTGCGATCAGGGAATACTAATTTTGTGTTGATGCATTGATCCTGCATGAGCACCGTTATTAGTGCCTGCCATTCATGTGCACGTGCATCAGTGAGTGGTGGTTTAGCTCATCGCCTATCAATGATTGGTATGCAGATCATGTTGGGATGTTTCCATGGGTAACATCAGCCTCTTCATCAGGAACTGCATCTTCTTAATCCATCACAGGTAATTCTCTCAATGTCTTCTGATATATAATCAGGGTTCGTCACATAAGCCAGGCAACGACTAGGAGGCAGACATTTGATGGCGGTTGTATGTCTTCTTTCAGACTGAATGAGGTATAGACAGGACTCAGTGGTTTGACTGTTGGCTTGGGTAGTCCAAGAGTGCAGTAATCGCGCTCGGACGTTCCTTCACCGAACCCATTAAAGCTGAGCCAGTGAGCTCTATCTTTCATACCTCATATTCAGGTTGACATCTCTGGTAGACATGCATGGTACGTTTCTCATCAGGGATGTCTTCTGCAAAGTCAACATTGTCAACAGCAAAGAAGACATGTATTCCGTGAATGAAATCGGGGGGCAAGTGAAGTGAATACCAGCACTGACCAGCATTCTCTGGAATACGGTTTCACTTGCAGGAGTCTGTTCTGTTCAACTGACATCCCAAACCTAAGCAAGATGTCGATGATTTTCTTGCTCAGATCTTGACCTCAGGGTATGTGATTGCTTTTTGCCGACCTGCTGATGGAACAGTAACATCGTAACTTTTATTTTAACTTGGCAACTATTGCATCTATAGTGACTGCTGGTGCTATATAAAATTTCATTAAAAATGTTTTCCAAAGACATTTTATCTTTTGAGTAAACAATTGCAAACGTATCATGTTTTAAAACTTTATTATGTACTAGTTTGTCGTCTAAAGTATTTGCAGCAAAACATTAAAGTTGCACAAAACCGTGTAAAAGCTAGAGGAATAATAAGTCCTATTGCACTTACCGTCGCAACTTTAAACTAGTAGCCACAATACACATTCCACCAGAAATACTTGCCATACCAACCTCTACGACGTCTAAAAATCTTATGCTGTTTTATATTTTTTCTTATACCTCTATAATGTTATATCTCTTTAACTAATTTATTCTTAATTTTGCTAATTTTTTCAGGCTAAAATTAACTCCATGGTCGTCAGGTAATTCCATTTAACTACTTTATTATTTTGTCTGGTAGTATAGTTTGTTTTATTAGATAGTCAATCGTAAACTGACTAGGAGAGACCGGAATAACCAATTTTCGTACTTCTTCCATACCCATGTTAGTTGGGGAATCTTAAATATTCTCTTCAAAGGCATACTGTTACTTACTGTAAGAGTTGATTTTAATGCGGCATGGTAAATACTGTTACGTGTGTTATTCGATTAACTTGACATTTTTTCGTTTTGCTTGCCATTTATTAATTTAAATTTTATTAAATTTAGTTATGCTTACTTAACTCTACTACAGTACTTTTGAAAATGAATTTACTTTATTTGACTTCTTAGATGATATATTAGTAATCTCGCGAGGCAGTCCTAACGAAGAGCAGTCCTGCAAAGCAATTCCTGTCACTGATTCTTGTTTATGTGTTTTTGTTTGAAATATACAACACATACTCATATAGCAACAGCTACACCAGCTATCAAGTAATAGATGTTGTAGAGTATTTTAACATAATCAATGTCATACATGCGTGGCCCTGTTCTCTGAGGAACCGTAATATTTTGTAAATTTTCTGCTTTGGCTTTTTAAAAGTTGTTTTAAAAGTTCAACTTTACGAGGATATTTTATCTTTGTGAAATTACGTTCTCAGAGCGATTTAGGAATATTTAACATTTATTCAGTTTTACTTCCATTAGCTTGTTAGCCTTGCTCTCTACCTTCCATTTATTTTGCAACGAAATTAAAGTTTTCCTAAACATTGAGTCTGTTTACCTTCGTTATTTTCAAGTTACAAATATTTTAAATAGTATTTTAGCTACTGACTTTCTAATGTAATTACGTCTTGGTTTTCTTAGCTTGAAAATCAGTCTTGAAATCCGTCCGCTTTGCTCGATTTCTCTTTTAAAATTAATGTGCTTAAAGTTATCATGATAGCACTTAATGCTGAAATTGGTCACCAAAACCTGAAATATAAACCCCACTCAAGTATATAATTATGTTTGTAGTTAACTGATCTTCTTTCGACTCTTTCTGTAAATCGTTTAAGTTATCAATTGGAAGAAATTTACTCAACAAAGATGCCAATCCTAGTGTTATTCCAACTGACAATGACTCTGGTACTTAAGCTGATCTAGCATTTAAAAAACCAAAACATTCATAACCTTTATTTATTTTATCCTTATCGGTTAAGTGTTTGCCAGTTATTTTCTTGTATGTTCCATTTACTGTACTAATTTTTGATTCCTGTTTGTAGGATTTTGTTATTTCGACATCATATGCAAAGCAATCCTGACATCCAGTACTAGGAGAGCAGTCAATATCTTGTTTAAATTCTAGGAAACCGCATTATTTTCAAATTTTTTTTGGATCCATTTAAATAGTATAAACAGCGGAACTTGGTTATTATTACCTGGTTGGTGTACCTCGTTCTTACCGTACTCCTCGTGCTTTATCACCAGTTGGAAAACCTACACCCTCTACATGAACATTTCAAGAAATAGTTCTTGATCAATACAAATAAGATATCATGCATAATTTAAAGTTAAATGAAAAAGAGTGTACGTTAAAGAAACTTAGTGTTCAAATTTTTTTAAATAAAACATTGTATTAAAAAGAAATTGAGAACACTAATTTTCAACTTTCTAGGATTTGTGACCCCCCCCCCCCAAAAAAAAAAAAAATGTTATTATTTACCTCTATCGATAGTAAACCAGGTTGAAGTCATTTCTTGGAAAATATTCGTTTGGAAAGAAAAGGAAACAGATGAAATAAGGCAGATATCATTCAAACAGAAATGATTACATTAAATGATAGTATTGCTGAAACAAATTTGTTTGAATCTTTAAATGATATAGCAGAAATATATGAGAATTTAAACAAGGAAAATATTCTACGAATCAAGTTCAAAAACTAAAAATCGACCTAGAAATATCTATGACTAGAGAAGAAAGTGTTCGTAGATAGAAAAGAAAGAGAATTATGATGATATGTGGGTGCTGTTGATGTTGTAAATTCACAAATATTAGCAATGGAAACAGACCTTGATGTGAGTGACGACAATATAAAAAAATAAAATATGCTATTGTGCAAGAAAAATATGCAACTCACAAAGCGAAATTAAATAACCTAATACAAAGTTATGAAAGGAAAAAAGAGCACAAATAATTGGCCGTTTAACAGAAATAGAAAATAAGGATAGATAAAATATTAAAAACATCGAGTCAAAAATTAAAGAAATGTTATCATTTGGTAAAAGTTTCACTGGCTATTCAACGTAAAGGGTGTAACAATTGCTACTATTTTGCAGCTACTGGTATTATAGCAAGAACTCGGGGCCTGAGCATGGCAAGTTATATAAAAGAATTAACAGTAGGAAGCGGTAGCGGAGGTAGAGGCAGTCCCGATTCGTTCATTGATAAATTCAAAAAGGCATGAAAATATTGCTAAGTTAAAAAAAAGAAGCAGCAGCATTGCCCTGTATCATTGGTAGTGTATGAAGCTTGTTTTTAGAGCAGCCAAAAACAAACAAAAAAATAATTCTTTTTTAGCTGATACTGTCATTTTGTTATTTCTTGCATTAAGTGGCATGTCCTTTGCAATTATACTAAAAGGTTATTGTTGTAGTAACAAAGGATTAGAGTGTCACGGAATTGTATGGTTTATATCAATATGTATATGTGATCAAAAATGTATTCGAGTTTCGTTTCCGACTGGAGCGTTACTCGGGGGTTGTTTATTTTTTTCGGCTCTAGTTATTTTGAAATACTGAGCGCGATTCACCCCATGCTGCACGTGCAAATTGCCTGCAGTGAAAACTTACGTACCTTGCTGCTGCGCATATCTGTCACAGCTAGAGTACATATAGAGCGAATTCTCTATAAACAAATTACACTACGAAGAGTCTTGTCAGAAAGCTTACCTCTTTACGGGAGCAAATCTTCAGCTGTAGAGCTGTCCTTATGTATGGTTTGGTGTTGTGGAGTCGAAGAACTATGTGGTTTCTTGTGACGTGTACGCTGTGTCTGGTGACGTTGTTTCGGAAGAGTGTACTGGTTTTCTCGATGCGAGGGACCAAGGCTTTTCGACCAACGGGTCTGTGTTAATGTGAAGGCTCTCGAGGGATCCTTCAACAGACTGGGAGGGGTGGACCATGCGTGGTGGCTCCTTGACCATGGACTAGAGCGGGTGGAACCGGAGATACATCTTGGTCGTCAAACGGGCGCCACGATAGTTATATTTATTGCGTGTTCCATTTTATTGTTATCTCAATATTGCTATCTGTGCAAAATTACATTCATTCCCATTTCAATGTCGCTATATGTGTGATAGATTCATAATTTCATGCATCCCCATTTCATTTCGTTATATGAACGATATATTCATAAATTCATACATATTCCAATATCGCTTGATGAATTGATAAATTGATGAGTATCATATTGATAAGTGCATAAATCACATGCTTTGGTCACCTTGGTACTTAATAAGACCTTGTTTATATTGGGGTGTAGATCATATACTCTTATTTGTTGATTGGTGATGGGATGCTATTCACGTTTGTTTAAAATTCTATTCGTTAAATTCATCTTTGATTTTTTCTCGTTGAGTTACTTGTTGTTGATAGTTCCATGTTAGGAACTTTATAATTTTCCTTATCTTTTTGTTATAATGGTGTCAGATTTGTTCATCTTTAAATTGCGTTTATAAATAAACATCTTATTAACGCAGTTGCTTTCGGTGTCTTCACTAATCCAGTCCTCACCCGGCTTCATCCTGTGACATAGAGATTAACTAATCTATTAACTAGCTAGTTAAATTATTTCAAACAGTAAATTGCGTCAACTCCTTCAAGCATAGACATAATAATAAATACCCGTTTGTTTGTTTGTTTGTTTCATGATATTATCAGTCATATTAGTTGTAGGTTTATCAACATAATTCTTATTAGTCTTATCATATGTGTTGCCTGTCTGTTAGCAAATTATTATTATCAACTTCTGCCACCTCGGTACTTACATCAGGATTTAACTTTAACTAAAAAGAATCTGATGACTTAATTAAGTTGTTATTACTATAACCTTCCGTACTATCAATTTTCATTGCCATATCACTGGGTATTAAAAATATGCCTTCACCACCAACTGCATAGTGTAGTCTAACTCACCACCAACTACATAGTGTAGTCTAACTCACCACCAACTGCATAGTGTAGTCTAACTCACAACCAACCGCATAGTGTAGTCTAACTTTTGAATATGAAATATATTGTTGAAATCTTAGTGTAATGTTTTCATCTGAATCATAACCTTCTTCACCTAAAATTAAATATTCAAATAACTCTTTTTACGGTGCCTTGAGCGGTGGGAACTGATTATGTAATACATGTTCTATTTTGTACTTGAGAACCAAAATAGAAATTAAATATGATCTTATACTCCGATCTAGACGCGCTATTCCTTCATTTTTGTTAGTCCGTTGGTATTTTTAAGAAAGAAAGAAATCCATCCTATTTTTTAAAAACGTGATATCATTGCATTATGTATTTTTTTTTTCAGCTGGCAATGTCTCTCCAGTATTCAACTGTTACAGCTTTGTAATCATTATGTCGTTTGTAAGCAAATACCACAGCATGTGGTGCAGGTTCTTCAAAGCTTTGAAGTACACTGTTATGTTGTATATGCCCATTATCAAAAATATATGTATTTTTTTCAATAATATCTCCAGTCATGCTGTGGTGGAATATTATATGCTATATTATTTCAGATCTATCTTGTTCTTTGTTGGATTAAATGCTTGAATATGGTAATGGTATTGGGCATTCAGACAGCAGTTTTCTTATCTGAAAATATATATGAAACCTATACATACTTTACTAACTCGGATATAATTTTATCCGATTAATACCAATGACATATTCCATATCCTGATGTTGCCTTCCATACTTCCTAGTTTAATTCATCTTGCCAAAATGTCATATCACACAGTGCTGTGTATCTATTCGTTGACTCATCGTTATCAAAACTTAAAGTATCCTTATACAAAAATGTTTAGTGGCTAGTAAATAAAATAGTCATGTTATGTGCAATATATATATTTTTTATCTCGTTAGATCTGTTTGCTATTTCTTTATCAACAGGTGCATTAAACTAGGCTGCAGGACTCGGATAAGGTGCAGTACTTGTTAGTTTTCCAAATCGGAATTCCATGATTTATTTATATAACTTTCTCGATAGTTGTCTGGATTAATTGTATATTTAATTGTGTAGTTAAATATGTAGTTATTAAAATTGGGAGATAGGCATTGACTTTTTGTCCCATATTTTTGAGTGTGGGGGTTATACGAACTATTTTAATGACCACTGAGCCAGAAGTTACGCTCATAAAAGTCTGATAATCGCTGAGCCAGGAGTTACCCTAATGAAAATTTGATGACCGCTAAGCCAGAAGTTACGTTCATAAAATGTTGGGGTTATTGAGCAAGAAGTTATGTTCAGACGGGGTGCCCCGTACTGTCAAAAAGTGTCTAGGCCATACGAATTTGATGACCAGTGGCCTAAGTAGTTCAGATTTTAACGAAAAGTGCTTTAAAATAGTGATTTTGGTGTGTGGGGAGAAGTCTTCTTAAAAATGACTAAAAATCGAAAATAAAATAAAAATAGGTCTAACATGATCGAGTGAGCCAGAAGTTACGTTTCCTACACTACTAGTTTTTTTGTCTTGTTAGAAGTGCTGGGATTTTCTATATATTCTTGTCGAAGATATATTTCATGTACGAACATAATTATTCTGTAATCCTTTTAAGGTGTTCTTAACGTAGAACGGTTTAATGTTTAAGCTACGTTTTTTCTTTTGAATGCATACATAGCATGCTTATTTGTTTTTGGACTATAAGTGCTAAAGATTGTAAACCATGAAAGGTGAAGTGGTATTTCAGCTGCCTCCGGGTGGATGATAGGGAAATTATGCGTGCGTAATCAGCAGATGATTGCTGGCTTGTGAAGTCAGTTTGACCTAGTTCAACGCCGAGTGGATTGATGGGTCGCCGTTTCAATAATATACCACATTATTCGTCTACGTGGGAGAAAGGGTCCGTCGAGGGTTCCTCGGCAGATTGAATGGGATGTCGTATTTCAATTCAGTCTTTGTTTCCATATCCCATTAAAGGCAAAACAAGGCAGTTGAGCGGACAAGGTAATTTCACATCTGTTATGTAGACAGGGTAACTTCACACCTTTTGTGTGTACAGGAAAACGTTACACATGTTAAGTGGGTGGTATAACTTTATTCTTTTTATGTCTACATGATAACTGCATACCTTATACATGAATAGGACATTTCATTATGTTGTTAAATAGGAAACGCTTAGCCATATTTATTATAAGAACAGGTTAAATTCAGCAATCGCATGTGGGTAACTTATTCATACTTTATTGGAAATCTTTATTGTATCATCTATGTAACAATATATTATGTGTGAGTAAGCATTACAATAAAATGTTTATTCTCATTTAAATTGTGTACTAGATCAAAATTGTATATGCTTGAAATGTCATGATTGTGTGGATGCAGATTAGAAGATGGCAGAGATATCTCAATATAGTATATATTTGTATTTTGAATCTTTTTTATTTTATTTGTAAATAAATGTGCTATTATGTAAATTTGGTTCCTTTCACTAATCCAGTCCAGCTCGGTCTATCATTGTAACAAATGGTGTCGGAAGTGGGATATATTTGTGGGAGAGTTTATATGATGATATATAGGTTCTGAATAGAATACTAACTACTGTGCATTTTGTTTCAGACATCTAGGTGACCCCTGAGAACGCGAGTGGTATGAGTGATTACATTTTTCTCATGTGCCTTGTAGGGTCTATGGTGATGCCTCGATAGTGTGCTTAACGTTCCAATAATCACCCATTCGGCTAAGGTTCTACATGTCTATTTTCTTCTTTGCAAAATTTTGTCTTTCCTTTCAACTAAGATTTCTTTGATTGATAGTTCATAAGGAAGAGGTGCGATTGCTTTGTATTACTATTTGTGCATGGTTATTTGTTTACACATGCTGCTGAGTGGAATGTACATGACTTTGGTAGTCATAGCGCTATTAATATTAGTCAAGGAGTTCGTAGAGTCAAGGAAATATGTTGAGTATGCGGGGAGGCCCTTGAAAAATTTGTTCAAGAGGAACACACTCGACTGAGGGAACAGAACATACGGGAAATGGAGCTAGGAAATGAAAGATTATAATTAGAGAGACATGCATAAAAATGTCAATGTTGCGATAGAAAGTGGGAAGCTGATCAAAGTAGAGAGCCGAAACGGTTCATCGTGAGACAACGACAGTATACAGGGTAATTTTACATATATTGTGTGCACAGGGTATAATAACGTCTGTTATGTGTACAGGGCAGCTACACACTAGTTATGTGTACAGAATAACTTCGTACCTGATCTGTCGACAGAATAACTTCACACTTTATGCACGACTAGGACAATTCATTACGTTGTTGAATAGGCAACATACAGACATTTATGTTCAAAGAGCTGAATAAAATTTAACAATCACATATGGACTTCTCAAAACTTTATTTGAAATCTTTTTCTATTATCTAAATAACAATATAATGTGTACAAATTAGCCGTTATTAGAAAATGTCTATTCTGATTTAAATTGTGTACTAGATCAAAATATAATGTTTGAAATGTCAAGATTGCGTAAATGCAAAATAGAAGGTGACAGAAATATGTCATAATGGCATATATTTGGGCTTTTTTCTTCTTTCTTTGCAAATAAATTTGCTATTCTGAACCCTTGACCTTTAACCTATTGCCTTTTTTCCATTTTTGCAAAAGCACTCTTATCCACAATATTTCAATCTCTGGAGGCAGCTATTACTGAGGTTTTGGGTTCACCTAACCGCTCCTATGGACATGATTCATTGCTTTTTCTTACGGCGAATTGAGAGGGTTGTTATTGTTGGTTTCTCACTTCAAATCAGCCAAGATGTCTTCCATTTCACTGTTGAATTTAACTCCATTTGAGCTCCTAGGTCTAAGTGAAAGGCTAGGAGCTCCGTTTCAACGCAGTTTAACATACCCTGTATTCTGAAGCAATGCCAAGCCATATCGTTGACACTGATCTGATTTTATGCTGACAGCAATTTAACATCAAGCAACATAATTACAATGTCATAATTAACGATGAGTCAGCGAAAGCAAACAGTTTAACTTCATTTACAAAGAAAAGAAAATACAGACATGACGGGAGTCAAACCATAGATGTCGGGTACTGCGGTCCAGCAAATAAATCACTACACATGAGATCTTACCTGATCACATTCCGAAAAAATGAGATTATACCTGTACACTATAGCAGACGACAGTATGCTCTGAAGTAGATTTCGCCGTATTCTCAGATTAGCTACGCTGTCACTTCGCACCAAGGCTTCGCTGCATCGCTGGCAATGTATCTAATAAATATTGGCTCCTACCTAAGATGGACTTAGGGATATTCTAAATTTATATTTTTCAAAATACTCTACATACGCCAGAACCAAATATGAATAACCAGACAGATAGCCTTCGGGTACTTTAAATATAAATTTAGAAAATAAGAAATACCTTCCACTTCGTTGGCATATATATAGATAGATACAGACAGAGAGGTGTGTGTGTGTTAATAGGGGGTGATCTTTTGACTCCTGGTGAATACTCATTATCTAAAGCTCATATAAAATTAGCAATGATACCATACCATATTGGTACTTTCTCGACCCATCAAAGATACATATCTAGTTTTAATGAAAATATATATAGTTTTCAAATTTTTGGCAACAAATAATTTACATATTAATCAGTCGACGGTGACGACATTGACGCGCCCGATAATGACGACGACTCGGACGAGGACCAATATGGCCTTACATTGCTCCTTAATTTTATTAAAATAAAGGCGATATGGGATTCTTTCTCTGTTGGAAAATCATCGGAATATTATCTCGCTTTGTAGATGAAAAAGGGATAAGTTGATACATGGACATATCTTGTTCAATGCAATCAAAAACAATCCACAACAATACTATGCTAATTTTTAACCGACAGACCTATGGATACCTACCCATGGTAGACCTCTCTGAGATGATATGTTTTCCTCTTTCTGGCGTGGCCGATGTGTCACCCAGCTCACACGAGTCCCCGGTCCATCTAGTGGGTCACATACATCGGAATCCACCGGGCCCCGGGAAGCACTTCCCATTGTTCTCACATGGATCTAAAGCAAAGGGATCCACTGAAAACATTGACAACATGGAAATAAGCATATCTATCTATCTATCTATCTATCTATCTATCTATCTATCTATCTATCTATCTATCTATCTATCTATCAAGACCTATTGAGAGTCTTTCACACATATTTGGTTCCTTCACTTTGAATCGATTGATTGAAGTTTATACTTTTGTATAGAGATTTCGACTAAAAAGGCCGAGCAGAACTGTACATAATCGCTTTGTTGTGTTGGTTGTTCTGTTCATATGTGAGTGTTTGTCTTTGACAACCCCCCTGTGGGATCGGGTTTATAGAATAGGCCCGAGCCTCCTTGCTTCGTGTAGTAAGATGCGACTGAGTGGAGGCGACCCGTTTGCCGTGGGTTGCGTCCCGTGTTGTTGGACTAGAGGATCCTGGTAGTTGAGTAGAGGCGAGGCCGAAAGGTTGCCC
Source organism: Margaritifera margaritifera (assembly GCA_029931535.1). NCBI lineage: Eukaryota > Metazoa > Mollusca > Bivalvia > Unionida > Margaritiferidae > Margaritifera > Margaritifera margaritifera. The sequence continues at coordinate 592,826 of JAQPZY010001507.1, read as the reverse complement.
CTCCGAAGCAACACACTATTTTCGGCCTCAAAATCAACTAGGCTGGTGGTCAGAAGGGTCCGGTCTGATCAATCGGCTAGTTACTGCAAGCTTTAGGGGTTATGTTAAAAATATTCAGTTAATCAACATAGTGTTGTTCTTTAATCCTTCCTCTGAGGGATGTGGCAAGTGTCCATTGTAAAGCTTGTTCTTTATTCGAATATATCACACTGTGTAGCCCTGACATAAGAAATGCGATACATTAACGTAAATCTCTGTTTTGTTGGGCTCCAAGGTGGGTGGGGAGCACAGGCGACATTTTTTGATGCCACTGTGGGAAAACCAAACAAAATATAAACCAATCGTGTGAGATCTGGTCTTAAATGGACCAGGAATTATTCAGCAAGCGACTCGGATGAGGAAACTCGTCCGAGTCTGGGAAATTGGGCACGATTTCTCATCACTGAATCCAAAGATGAGAACCAAAAACTAATCAAGCTATCATCTTTTGTGATAGCCACGGCGCTTCAAGGCTTGGCTGGAAAGCCAAGAAGTGTAAAAATAAAACTTAGTTCGGGCCAATTACTTGAAGAGTGTAGCTGCAAAGCTCACTCTGACAATCTAAGTCGCTTAAAGTGGTTTGTGGAGATACCTATTAAGGTGTTTCCACACAGATCTCTCAACCCGTCAAGAGGTGTTGTTCGATCTAGAGATTTGAATGGCTGCAGTGAGGCTGAGATGCTCGAATATCTCATCTCTCAGAACGTGTCACAAGTGAAACGAATCAACATTCGCGGTACGGCAAGTTGATTCACACAAACACTTACATGTTGACGTTCAACTGCGCCACTTTATCTACATCGATCAAAGCTGGATTCTTGAACATCCCTGTCAACCCTTTCATTTCTAATCCTTTGTAGTGTTTCAATTGCCAGAAATATGGACACCCCAAAGATGGTTTCAAGAGAAAACCTGTCTGTCCCAGATGTATGCAGGAGGGTCTCTTGAGCCAGGCAAAACATTTATCATACCCTACAGACTGCCCTAAGTGGAAACTCAAGAAGGAGATCCAATGCGTGCAACAGGAAAAAGGCATAAGCCTTCCTGAGGCCAGGAAATTTGTGTAAGCCACAGCGGAGCTGGCAAATTCCTACACTAAAGCAGCTAAAGTAAAGATGAAACCTTCCACAAAAACAGTATATACCCAGAGAGACATTACATGGCCACAAGGTTAAACCGAATTCACCGTCTTGACGCCACCAAAATGCGTGCTACTGCAGGGGGTGCAATACCAAACACGTTGACAATTCCTAAGCATGTCAACAAACCATGGTTTGATGATACACGCAGAGACGCTATCAGGGAACGGAAAAAAGTTACAAGAAAAACCTTTTACAAATTTAAGCATTTCAATGCCAATCCAACAAATGATAATCTGAATAAATACCGTATATACCGAGCTAAAGCTCGGAGTACCATTAGAGAAAACAAGAGGAAAACATGGTAATCCTATCTCTCTAGGTAGAACTATGGAATATGGTACGAAAAATCATTAGCAAAACTAAAAGTAGCTACATCAAGCATATGAAGAAATCTGATGAAATGGTCGTACCAGAAATCTAAAATACATCGTCCGAAACATTCTCGAAGAACTCCTCACAGTATAATTATCTTGAAAATTTCCGCCGTGTTAAAAACTTGAAAGAAAAGGTTCTTCTCAATTTCAAGCCTGCTAATGTTGAAGATTACAATAAGCCTTTCACTCTTAGAGAGTTACAAGACTCTCTTGATCGAGCCCGTGACACTTCGGCAGGATCAGATGATATCCAATATCATCTCTGAAACACCTGACACAGCTCTAAATACACTGCTAAACAGTTTGAATAAAATTTGGGAAACTGGCGACTTCCCGCAATCTTCGCGAGAAGCAACGGTGTTACAAGTACCCAAACCTGGAAAGGACAAAACTGATCCTTACAACTATCGTCCCATATCATTAACAAGCTGCATTTGCAAAACCATGGAACGGATGATAAATGATAGACTACTCTGGTATCTCATATCCAACAAACTACCATCAGACATTCAATGTGGATTCAGACGTCAGAGAAGCACAATATACCATCATGTCAGACTTGAAGCATTTTTTAGAGACTCTTTTATAAAGAAATAACATATAATTTGCCGTAGTTGTTGACTGGGAGAAAGCTTATGACACCAGACGGAAGTACGGCATATTGAATGACCTATTCAAACTAGGTCCAAGGTGCCACCTACCTAACGTTATCTCCAGTTTTTTAAAAGATAGAAACTTCAGAGTTAAGGTAGGCAGCACCCTTTTTAAAAGCTATCCTCATGAGATTTATGTACCTCAGGGCAGCATATTGTAAGTCACCCTATTCAAGATCAAAATTAACAGCATAGTGAAATGCCTTAATCCAGGAAGTGCTTGTTCATTATATGTTGACGGCTTTTTTGATCTGTTATAGATCAGTGAGTATGCATACTATTGAATGTCAACTACAGATAAGTTTAAACAGAGTTCAGAAATGGGCAGAAGCAATCGGGTTTAAATTTTAAAAATCTAAAACTGTGTATGCACGTCTGTAAATTATATCATATTCATGATGACCCAAATCTCTGTCTTGACCGTTGTCTTATTCCTGTTATAGAGGAGACCAAATTTTTAGGGCTTATTTAGACTGTAAGCTAACTTTTCTTCTACATATTAGATGCGTCAGGGACATATGTCAAAAAGCCCTGGATTTCATACGAGTCGCGGCAAACACATATTGGGGAGCAGATCGGAAGGCCTTGCTCCGTTTGTACAGGTCATAAGTAAGACCCAAACTTGACTGTAGCTCGATTGTGTACTGATCAGCTTGTAAATCTTACCTGCAGATGCGTGATCCAATAGACATTCAGGGACTTAGACTTTGTCTGGGTGCATTTCAAATTTCCCCTTCGGACGGAATTTCGTCTTCAACAGCAAAAGTCAGTGTTGCAAATTTTGCAAAACAGTGTCTTCCCAAGTAGACACCGTGGTTATCAAAACCTCCTAAAATAATATTTGACCTTTGCCAATTCAAAGTCTTCATTAAATCCTCTCCGTTTTCATAGTAAATTCAAAGAATTCAGAGCATCCTATCATAGCTATACGTCCCTATATACAGACGGTTCTAAAGATGGAGACAAAGTTTAGAGCTGCCATAGCAACAGCCCATGTCACCATCTCGAGCCGGTTACCGAATAAACCCGTTAATATCCCAGATATTTCAGAAACATGTTGTACTCATACAATCTGGGACAAGTATTCTGTACTGTTGGTTACTTGTCATATCGATATAAAGGGTAATAAACAAGCAGATAAAGCAGTCAAAGCTGCCCCACAGTCGCTCTTTTCCGAAGGGAAGATTCCATATAGCGACTTCAAATACTGTATAAATCAGCATGTTCATCATATTTGGCAAAATATGTGGAATAAAATCTCCACAAACAAACTTGAGAACATCAAATCTACTATGGAGAGTGGCATTCCTCGTATAGAATAAATCGGAGAGATGAGGTGATATTGTGCCCATCGCGTATAGGACGCACATACCTGACTCATGCATACCTCATGAAAAGTGAACCTCGACCGGAATGCATACCATGCCCGTGCCTACTGACAGTGGAGCACATTCTTATCGAGTGTGTCGATTTCCTACCTGTGACAGAGAAGAATGTTTACGCGAACTGCATGAAGAAACTGTATGAGGGTGTACCACCCGAGAAAATCTTGGACTTTTGGTAAGGGAATGCGGTTTATGCAACATATTTTAAGCATGTTTTAAGGATTTTACACGTGTGACCTTAATTTGTTATTTTTTATACATTTTTCATAAATTTAACATCTTTACGTTTAATATTTCATTTTGTTAATGCTTACATTTATTTGGAAGGGTTTACCTTCCTAAATTCTTGTTGTACTTAATGCTTACATTTATTTAGAAGGGTTTACCTTCCTAAATTCTTTTTGCTATTAATGTTAACATTTTTCGAACTTTACCTTATGTTGGCACCTTATAGCTACTTTTGTGCTGAAGTGCCGTAAAAACTACATACATACATACATACATACATACATACATACATACATACATACATACATACATACATACATACATACATACATACGCTTATTGTCTTTGACAAAGTGACCAGTAGGTCCCGAGGCTACTTTGACACTACTGTGCACCGTTTTTTTAAGTTTCTTTAGCTCTCAGCTGTCTCTGTGTGTGTGTGTGTGTGTGTGTGTGAGAGAGAGAGAGAGAGAGAGAGAGAGAGAGAGAGAGAGAGAGAGAGAGAGAGAGTCTGGCGAATGCAGACGAAATTATGAATGTATCATACGCCTCACTGAAAACATCGATAGGTCAAAGTACTGACTGATAACGACTGCCTATAAGAGTACCAATAACAGACAGACTGACTGATAACGACTGCCTATAAGAGTACCAATAACAGACAGACTGACTGATAACGACTGTCTATAAGAGTACCAATAACAGACAGACTGACTGATAACGACTGCCTATAAGAGTACCAATAACAGACAGACTGACTGATAACGACTGTCTATAAGAGTACCAATAACAGACAGACTGACTGATAACGACTGCCGATAAGAGTACCAATAACAGACAGACTGACTTCAATACGGACGAAAACGTAAAACAATTTTCTTCTCTTCATAAGCCTCTATGTTTCGAACAGAACAAGACAGCAAAAGTATAACCTCTGAAGCTGGAAAGTGTAAGGGGATTTTTTAAACTCTGAAATACTATTAAATAGATCGCTCATGTATGGCCCTTTAATCACTTAATGATAGCAACGAGATATTTCAGTCCTGGCTAGGAACAACATGCGTGAATATTTATTACCTAGGTTTATATTTATAGCGGGCATTGTATGTTTTCTATTTGAAGGAGCAATTGTGACAATTTTCATATGTCACTCACATAGATAAGAGATAAGACAGAAGACGTAAGTGTGTACAAGCTCTAATATATATCCGTGTTTATTCAACAACAAATATATATATATATATATATATATATATATATATATATATATATATATATATATATATATATATATATATATATATGTGTGTGTGTGTGTCAAATAATAACCTTTGTAATACACTGGGTCTTTTTGCAGATACATGCTACTGTCAATAGCTTTTATAAGTGATACAGACGATACAACTTTGATAGACATTTGGCCTGATTTTGTTCACTCCTTATACTGGATATTGAGCTGGAAGTTGACCAATGGATGTTTGCACAGTTATATTTACTGGAGCAACATTTGACTGTCGACATTCTATTTTGCAATTTTTTCTTCTGTAAGCTGAGGCGCTGAATATAGTCGTTCACTAGAATGCTTAGTCATATCGCCATTTTTAACTTGGGTTATGACAGACTTTCTTACTATTAAAGAACTTTAAACAATGTGGGACTTAGGATCTTGCTGGAGTCAATCTCTTTCCACACTTCCCTTGTCACAAACTTTGCTAAAGTTAACAAATTTGAACCCGAGAACATTTGCACCGTGGCTGTTATCGTCCGTACCACGCGCGCGCGCGCACACACACACACACACATCTGAGTGTGTGCGTGTGTGTGGAGAATCTGTTTGGGCAAGTACTTTCAGACAAGAAAAAATAAATTTGTTCATAAAGGCGGTCTAGCTTTGGTGATGAAACTGTCCATTCATATCTCTATGAATGTTCTGACCAAAGGTGATACTATATATCAATATCAGGGGTAAATTGTAACTGTAAAAGCCGAACTATCAAGAAAAGTCATTCTATCCGTCATCATTCAAGATGTATAATGATTAAAAATACTTGTTTCATATCAGAATAAATCTCAACACATGGTAGAATACAATTTTCAACATAAATCAATTGCCTTATGATATCATTATAAATAATATCTCGTAGTAAAACATCTGATATCTAGTGGGGCATAACCGTCATGTGTGTTCGCATAACACTTATCTGCCCTAAATAAGGAGACGCTCAACAAAATACTTGGTGAAGTCAAAACTTAAGTCCAATGGGACCCAAGAGCAAATTTATACATCCGGCTATAGAAAAATGTAAGGCCATTGACCGAAGCAGTCTCCTCAGACATAAAGCTAAGACCGCCAACAACCGTATCTTTTCGTAACAATATGCCATCCAGATGCCCCAAATGTAGGACAAAGTGTTTGGAGACACTGGCACATTATTGACTCCTCTGCACGTGTAAAAAGAGATATTCAAAAAACCACCTATCATCGCTTCCATTAAAGATAAATACAATGGAAATTATAGGCACACGCATCTCAATTTGCTTGCGATACTTCTATCGATTTCCATACTGATTTCACTGAACTGGGGATTTTCTCGCCTGACTGAATATAAATGAAAGGTTTTGCAAAATCTGCGTGGTCACCCCTACCATCTGTCAATGCGAAGGGAGGCCGGGGAAAAACTGCAGCGCTTTTCGAAAAGCACCCTTTTATTATCGAGTTACCCGTATCTATGGTAGAACAAAAACTAACTGGCATAAATCAATGCATCAGTCCCAAACATTAAGAAAACGACATGCTAGCCAAAAATCATGAATGATTCAAAGACACATGTGACATATTTACCGTATATACCCCGACAGGCTATTATTCTCCTCTATAAAGAATACATAGATTAAATGGTTTATTACTTGTCCATTAATGCGAAATTCAGCACGATCTCTCTAGATAATATATAGCTGATATGACCAAAGCTTGTAAAATATACAAAGCTTCCATTATGTTTTATATTTTGTATCACCTAAAATTAAAATGCTCGTACGCTAGAGACGAGGACATATCGATATCTAAAGAGAAAATAGTGTTCAACCCTAACCATAAACCTTCTATCATGCATCAATAATGACAGTAGTATATAAAATATATATATTACTAGCATAAAATCCTACCCCCCCCCCCCACACACACAACAAAATTTTACAGAAAATGCATTATCCACCACCAAAACAACATTAAAAATAATGACAATATCCAGCCGCCCAACCCTATGAAGCAATTTTTTACAAAAAATGTCCCGGTCACAAAACCATACCCCCATCTCAAAATTCTTTTGCAAATATTATCCGGCCACAGAACCATTCCCCCCATAACTGGAATATTAGCTCCATTACTGAGCAGTTATTCGAGTGAAGAAAATTATGTTAATATGCCCATACGATCCCTTATACACATGAACATGGTACATTATAACTGGATCACTTGCCATACCCTCATCAAAAATAATTTACAGACCATACCCAACCACCCCAAAGTTACCTCCAAGACTACATGAGCAAAGCGAACGAGTTCGTGGAAGAAATAAATGTTTATGATTTAGTTGAGGTATAAAAAATTTTGACAAACAATTTGCATCAGATTTTGTATATTAAAAAACACCAACTAACATACAGTACACCTTATACTTGTCCTACAACTCAGTTTAACGCTCTAGTTAACAGATGATGAACAAATATTTAAAGAAATACAATTTACTACACAGAAAACAAGTATTTCACGTATAATCCAGTAAATACTTTTTGATAAATACGCGTTAAGATTTGACAATAATGATTTAATTAAAATATAGACCACGGTGTGATATGAAATTCCGGTAAAATCACCTTAGTTGGACAGTACAGATGGCAACAGCCGGATGCGAAAAATCTTGTTGGCATTTAACGGATCAAAGTGTAAATTTAGATACAAAAACTGTTGTATGAATGCTCAATACCGTTACCTGGTGAACAAGCTTTTACTTCAAACAAGAACAGCGCAAATCTTAAGCAAAATTTAGCATAAACACTTGACTGATAATAGACATGTAGAACATAAAACGGTGCATCAGGGTTTCGGAAAACCTGCACAGCTAATGTGTCAAATGCTTACAAACGAAATTATAATTACTGAGCGGGAACAGTTTGAATACAGGAAATCAATGTCAGCTGGTGAAACTAACGCAATGATAACAATTGATGAAAAATTAGGATATCTTATTTCTTTTTCCACGATAGTAACGATCTAGCGGAACAAAAGATAGCGAAATTAAATCAAGGTATAAGATCTTATGTGATACATATTTTAAGTGCTTCAAAACAGAACATTCATTTCACAGCTTGTTTCCACTGTTCAAGACTCTGTTAAAATATTGTATGAAAGAATTATTTTGGGTGAATAACACTATGACTCAGATGAAAACATCACCATAAGATTTCTGCAATATATTTAAAATTCAGAAGTTTGACTAAACTATGTTGTAAGCGGTGATGGCATATCTTTTTGCCTAGTGATATGTGATGAAAACAGGTAGCATTGTTGGTTACAACAACAACTCGAAAAAGTCACCAGGTACATTTAAGCCAGTAACACAGTTATAAATACCGACGTGGTAAAAGAAACTATGATACCAGCAGCTGATAAACAGTATGTCTACAGATAAACAACGAAATAACAGAAGAGAACGTGAGTATAAATTATGTAGACAGGGACATATAAACAACCATTTATTATCATGTTGATGGTTTCAGGTGGTGGTGTAATTTACTTTGTGAAATATTTTATTTTTAATTTTTTTTAATTGTATTTTTAATTTAATTTAATTTTTTAATTTTTTTTGCTGTGTCTACACCTGTAATCAAAACTGCAAGCAACAAACGAACTAATGCTAGAATTAGCAACATGTCAACCAGCTTATAACACTGCCAATAATACCAGGCAATGGTACTAATACCTTTTTGGATAGCTGAAATAAATGGTTGGGAACATATTTCATGCCTTGTTTGAATCTGTACAAGAATTACACTGTGCTAGCTTTGCCACCACCACCACTACCGCCAGCCCCTGTTCCTCTGCCACCATCTGCTAAACCTTTTACTAAATTTCCTATAAACAGAACCATAGTTATTGCTATCATACCTATAGCTTTAATAATAGTTGCAGCTGTAACACCTTTCTCTTTGAACAGTTGTTTTAACGTTTCATATAATGGTACCTTTTGTCCAACTTGTGAATTTGTTTTTTAATATTGTCTCTAAAGTGTTTTTTTTCTATATCAGTTATATATCAACAACTTTTGCTCTAAAGTATTTTTCTACATCTGTGATATTCCAACTACCTGTACTCTAAAGTATTTTTTTTCTATATATGTTATATGCCAACTACCTGTGTTCAACAGTTCTTGTTTTCTATATATGTTATATGCCAACTACCTGTGTTCAACAGTTCTTGTTTTCTATATATGTTATATGCCAACTACCTGTGTTCAACAGTTCTTGTTTTCTATATATGTTATATGCCAACTACCTGTGTTCAACAGTTCTTGTTTTCTAAATATGTTATATGCCAACTACCCGTGTTCAACAGTTCTTGTTTTCTAAATATGTTATATGCCAACTACCTGTGTTCAACAGTTCTTGTTTTCTAAATCTGTTATATGCCAACTACCCGTGTTCAACAGTTCTTGTTTTCTATATATGTTATATGCCAACTACCTGTGTTCAACAGTTCTTGTTTTCTAAATCTGTTATATGCCAACTACCCGTGTTCAACAGTTCTTGTTTTCTAAATATGTTATATGCCAACTACCTGTGTTCAACAGTTCTTGTTTTCTAAATCTGTTATATGCCAACTATCCGTGTTCAACAGTTCTTGCAATTTGTCACTTTTAGTAGCATGTTTCTTTGCTAATGTCTTTCTTTGTGTGCTCTATTTGTCTGTCCTACTCTTCAACTACTGTTGTCATATGTTTCACGGCATTTACATAACTTGTTAATTCTTTCTTTTTGTGGAGTACAAAATCTTTAAACACTTCTTTCTTCATTTGTAATTTTATAACGGGAACACGCTTTATTGAAAGCATCGTCTAGTTTACAAATTGATTTCCTAAAATTGGCATTACATGTTTTAAATTCACTAATTCGTTGATTTCAATCAAACTTTCCTCCATTTATGTTTCCTCGGAATTTGTATTAGCTGTGATATGGTAACTGTTGATTCTAGCGGCTGTTTGTGTTGTTTATTGTAAGGTAGGAAATACGTCATCTTCAAATATAGGGTTAAGAAATGTTTGTTTTTGAGTTGTTTTGTTTCCATTTGGTGGCTTACATATATTTCATTCTCTTCTCCAACTTAACGGCTTGAGAAATTCATTTCCAGCTTTTTGAGCAGCTATAGAGTTATGTGCTAACGTTCTATTTAGAATAGCCATTTTAAAAAATTCTATTTTATTCATTACCTACTTCTTGTTAAAACAAAGTTTTTCCGTCAGCTTTTAAATGAGGTTTAATTAATTTTGTATTTCATCTATGTTATAACTGTGTTTAACAACATCGTTGTATTCGTCCACTAAAATCGAAGATACGGGAGCTGAAAAACATTTTACTTATAGATTGGCATCATTTAAATATGGTTCGATATTTTCTATTTATTGACTGTAGTCATAATCATTTCTCTTAAATCTTCAGGCACATCAAAATATTAAAAATCTCTATCAAACGATTTGGACAAGATTTGGGCTTCACAGAAAAGACAATGAGAGACAAGTTTGTAACAGTGATGAAGAATACAATGAGGAATTACAAATTAGTATAGCAAATGGAATATACATGGAAACAACTGGAAAATCTCTAACTGACAAGGATTTGATAAAATGGTTGGAACAAAATTAGGACAACCTATTTTAGTCAATGCGAGAAACATTCAAGTCATGGTCAGATGTCATCCTAGCAGTAACATCTCTAATTAGTAACTTTCTACCCATTTATGACGTTAATATGTATGTTTGTTTTAGCGTTTAACGGCACGTGCACACAATAATGGCTATATGGTGCCAAGTCAATGAATTATAGAGTAAAAAGAAAATTACATGACAAAAATGGCATTAGACACTTTACTAGCTTTGTAACATTTTGGTTGGGATTACCTTTATCTATATTGAATGGCAGCTTGAAAACATTTAAACACATTAATTTTTAAAAGTCAACAGAAGAAACACAGAAAGTTAAAAAAACGTCTAAAAGCACAGCACTGAAAATACCAGGAAATTTGTTTTCCTTTCAATGTAGATGTATCAACTGTTGCTATTACTGGAATGTCAGTATATAACACAGCTAAATAATTACGGAAAACAAGAGATAAAACAGACTAAAACAATTAAAACATATGATTCAAAATCTCATCAATGATAAAGTTAGCAGTTTTAAAATGTTCTATTGTTTTTAATGTGTTGTCGTATCTCTTTTGCTGATGGCATTGTATCGAATTTAGACCTGTCATCACTAGTTAATCTAATGTTTGACAAGTGAAAAGATTTTTTGGGTGTGTTTTTGTTCTTGATAAGATAGATCAAATACGGCATATAGTATAACATGATCTATGTCATGATCTCTTTCACCAACACCTTGTGGCTTTGTGAAGCTTAACCATCTTCTGTAGAAATCAATAATTGGAACACCAAGCATCTCAAAGTCATACCTGACTTTATATTTTGTTTCATCTCCTGTAAAATTCTAACTCTTGACTTGTCAATTATTCCGAATTTTTCGTGTCTTGTGGTATCTTTTATATTTATCTTTCAAGGAAAAGTTGATCTACAACACAGATTAAAAAAGCACGATGAGCTAATAACCTATGCTGTAAGCAAACAGAACAGTATTGATGATATGGTGAGTAAGGTAATAAGTGATAATGAAATAAGTTACGATGAATTTAATACGATAGTTGCCAAGTACAACAGATACAAGGTGATAAAGAATGCAATAATGAAGATAGGTAGCAACACAGAAACTCAAGATTCTGAAGACCTAAAAAGAGACTTTTTAGAGGTGGGAAAGAAAATGAAGGAGATATACTTTTATTGAAGCTTATGACAAACAGGAATTTCATAATTATTACAACAACAAAGGATACAAGGTGAACAGAAAAACTTTAACTCTCAGCTGTATATATTCTCTTATACAAATAGAAAGGTATATTATATCACCATAGAAGGACAACCTGAGAAAGAAATATATATTTTGTTCTTGGTTATTGCAATGTTTCCAATGAACTGAAGAAAAATACATTCTATTACATCAGTTACAAGAATGATACAAAAACTCTTTTATTTCCATAACTCTGAAATATACATGAACAAAGTTAAAGAGAGAATGAGTGCTAATAAAGACAATGAAGAAAGTATTGAGCTCAAGTGGTTGAAACACAATTCAAAAGTGTGTGTAACCTTCAGCAATAATTACACAGTGTACATAGCCAACAACAGCACTAGAATTCAATAGTGAGAGATCTATAGAGACATCTGCTGAATCTGATACAGTTTGTGGATTTTTTGGCATCTAACAATTTATACATCAACTTTGATCAGATCAATAACACAAAAACTTACTATAATGTCTTTTATTTATGTTTACTATTGTATCTACCTGTTAAACGTGTTTTTCATGGTGACTTTCTTTCATATGGTGTTAATGGAAACTGCAAACAGTTATACTGAAGTACCATCAACAGAGTATATTAGCATTGAAGATGAAGACAGAAAAGTAGTAGATTCCACTGTATTTTTTGTTGTTACTTTTAACACACTATTGACTCTATCATGCTGAGGAAATGGGGAGCTAAGTGCCTTTATCAAGGACACACTGAGGCAGCTGACCCAAGCTATTCAGTGACCTTTGGATTACGAGTCTAAAGCTCTATCAACCGAGCAACCACAGCTTCCGATTTCCACAGTACCCCTGTAACATAAGCAACCACAGCTTCCGATTTCCACAGTATGCCTGTAACATAAGCAACCATAGCTTCCGATTTCCACAGTACGCCTGTAACATAAGCTTTTTGCGTAGCTCAGATATGTTAGGAGAGATATTTTTATGAGCTTCAAGTGATTTTAGTTTTAGAGAAAACAGAGCAGAAATATTTGACACTAGAACAATGATATAAAATTTAGTAACCACCATATTTCAAACTTAGGTGATCCACTGAGATTATCTGATGCTGCTACTAAACAATTTGTACAAAAATAAACGTGTTGATACTCAAATTAGTACGACTTTGGAGGATACTAATTTAAAAGATATAACAACATGGAGAGAACAAGTAGACAGCAAATTTATATTGAATGATCAGAGTGGTACTGAAAAAGCTACTAAAATTGAAGAGTTGCGAAATCAGATTGATGAAAACAGGAAAGATATACAAGACTTGTTAAAGCAGAGATTTCATATCATTTCAAGTGCTATAAAAACCTTGCTAACCATGAGAAAGAAGCAGATGAATACCTAATCACAATATTTACAACCAATTAAAATATAAATTCAGAGATAGATGCATTAAAGAATGACATTAAGAAAAATAAAGAAATCACAGTAACTTTACAATCATAATTAGAACTGTTAAAGAATGATTTACACAATGAAAAACAACAAAACAATAGATTTTTAAAAAATAGTGATTTTCAAAGTGCTGTAATAAATATGGAAGATAACTGCTAGCACTCATACAAGTGGGTTCAATACTTGAATTTTCTTGTTATGGCATATATAAATTCAGACTGTTTACATTTGTTAAAATATATGAAATTTTATTTTTGATTGAAATGTAAATAATGTAAAGATCATGGACAATGGCTTTCATCTATTTTTCTAACATTACCTCTTTTGACATTCAAGAAGCCTCTGACAAAGAACTCACAGTTGTCAGTACATGGAATCCATGACAACAAAATACTAATGACACTGGCTTGAATTATAAAAGCAGATGTTTAAAGTTTCTTACATCTGTACCAAAAACACAAGCATCATTTGAACATCCATTAAACCTCTGACGTCCATAATAAGTAGAACTTGGAACTACTGGGTTTGGAATGTGTCATGATATGTCAGACTGGTAGTTCTAGTACATACATATTGCAAATACTGCGTCATCTTTTGGAGACTTCTGTTCGTGTAGCTTTAACAAAAACCCTATTTTCATCAAGATAAATGCATTTTTATTTCCTTTATCCCCCTAAATGTTTACGATATTACCAGGCTTTTCATTTGTAGAATAATTATGTGCAAGGTCTATTACTTATATTAGTCTTATTTGTCTGACAGTCTATTAATTATATTATTCTGATTTGTCTGACAGTCTATTACTTATATTAGTCTGATTTGTCTTACAGTCTATAACTTATATTAGTCTTATTTGTCTGACAGTCTATTACTTATATTAGTCTGATTTGTCTGACAGTCTATTACTTATATTAGTCTGATTTGTTTTACAGTCTATAACTTATATTAGTCTTATTTGTCTGAGTCTATTACTTATATTATTCTGATTTGTCTGACAGTCTATTACTTATATTAGTCTTATTTGTCTGACAGTCTATTACTTATATTAGTCTTATTTGTCTGACAGTCTATTACTTATATTAGTCTGATTTGTCTGACAGTCTATTACTTATATTAGTCTGATTTGTCTGACAGTCTATTACTAATATTATTCTTATTTGTCTGACAGTCTATTACTTATATTAATCTGATTTGTCTGACAGTCTATTACTTATATTAGTCTTATTTGTCTGACCATCTATTACTTACATTAGTCTGATTTGTCTGACAGTCTATTACTTATATTAGTCTGATTTTTCTGACAGTTTTGCAGGCGAGACATTGAATGTTAGAAATTCTTTCCTGCATTTGTGATGCCAGGTGGGAAGAAAGAAAAAAATGTTAAAAACAAGTTGCTTATTAAACAGTTAGAATCTGTTTTTAGGTCAGTACTATACGCTGTACTGAGACCAGATGTATGGCAAATTAGAATCTGTTTTTAGGTCAGTACTATACGCTGTACTGAGACCAGATGTATGGCAAATTAGAATCTGTTTTTAGGTCAGTACTACACGCTGTACTGAGACCAGATGTATGGCAAATTAGAATCTGTTTTTAGGTCAGTACTACACGCTGTACTGAGACCAGATGTATGGCAAATTAGAATCTGTTTTTAGTTCAGTACTATACGCTGTAATGAGACCAGATGTATGGCAAATTAGAATCTGTTTTTAGGTCAGTACTACACGCTGTACTGAGACCAGATGTATGGCAAATTAGAATCTGTTTTTAGTTCAGTACTACATGCTGTACTGAGACCCGATGTATGGCAAATTCACTATTACCAGTTATGCCATATATCCCAGCATTGTTACATAAGTTTTTTGTTGTAGAAATCAAATACAATTATGCAACTGACTATACATATTTCCTTTCATAATGGAGAAACAACTCGTTTCAAATGACATCATTAAAAATGCTTAAAGTTACACAGATCTGACATTAAAATCTGAAGAGCCATTTTATTGTGATGTATGATGTACACAGTAAAAAGTCTGCTCATGGTCTGAGAGTGTATTCATTACAAAATGAAGCTTTAATCAAAATTACAACACTGATAAATTTACTCAAAAAATGTATGCAAGAAAATCTGCATGTTAAAAGAAATAAGATATAATGATTTTATGGAAATATTTTTTTTGTTAGTCAATATGTGTTTTTTTTTATTGACCTTTCATAAAAGCAGAAAGAAAATAAAAAAGAACATGAGCTCTGTCTGAAAGACTGGTGCAAAAAGTTAATATTTGAAGTTTCTGCATATAGGAATTACTGGTATGCAGGGGAAGAGGCCTAGAGTTCACCTGTTCTGAGATATATTTTGCTTCTTGAAATCAACAAGTTTAAAAACATTTCAGTATTACAGTAGAGAGAGAGAGAGAGAGAGAGAGAGGGAGTTTGATAATCATTTCATATATAATAAATACATGTGAAGGAGGAATTAACTTTAAAATATGACTCCTTAATTTGTTACTTACTTTTACTGGTAAGAGTCTGATAGAAAACCAAGACATTCTTAACAGATGGTCGGATTACTGTTCGGAGCTTTACAACCAGGAGACTTCTGGAGACCAAGCTGTACTAAACATACCACTGACCGACAACAGAGGTTGACCACCCGATCCTCAGGGATGAAGTAGAGGCTGCAGTAAAGGCAATAAAAGGCAGCTGGGGTAGACAATATACCAGCAGAACTTGTTCAAGCAGGAGGAACTTCCTTGATAGATGTTCTTAAAACAATCTGCAACCAAATCTGGCAAACAGGAGAATGGCCCATCCCATGGACCCAGTCTCTGATCGTGACTCTTCCTAAAAAAGGGAATCTACAACTGTGCCAGAACTACCGAACAATCAGTCTCATCAGTCACCCAAGCAAGGTTATGATTAAGATCATCCTCAACAGACTGAAACCCCAAGCAGAGCACATCATTGCGGAAGAACAGGTTGGTTTCAGAGCAGGACGTAGCACTACAGAACAGATCTTCAATCTTAGAATCCTCTGTGAAAAATATCTCCAGCATCAACAGAACCTCTATCATGTCTTCATTGACTTCAAGCAGGATTTCGACAAGGTATAGCATGCAGCCTTGTGGGCCACCATGCGGATATAAAACATAAATGCAAATCTAATCCGCACTATAGAAACCATGTATGACAAGGCGACTAGTACAGTTCTCGTCAATGGCAACATTGAAGACTGGTTCAGAACCAGTCGGAGTCAGACAGGGGTGCCTTCTCTCACCCACTCTCTTCAAAATCTACCTGGAAAGGATCATGTCTGACGCCTTGGAAGACCATGAGGGCAGTGTCAGTATTGGAGGCAGAACAATCACCAACCTGCGCTTCGCTGATGATATCGATGGCTTAGCAGGAGATGAAGAAGAAATGGAAACCTGAGTGAACCATCTCAAACAAGCATCACTAAGATATGGGATGGAGATCAATGCTGAAAAGACAAACCTAATGACAAAGAACCCCAGTGGCATCCAAAAGGAAATAAGAGTGAATGGACAGAAACTGGGCACAGTAACAAGCTTCAAGTACCTAGGTGCTATCGCCTCTGATGAAGGTTCAAAACCTAAGGTTCTTTCCAGGATTGCGCAGACAACAGCTTCTCTGGCTAGGCTGAAGCCTATTTGGAAAGACAGCAACATCACGCTTGGGTCCAAGATCAAGCTTATGCACTCCCTCGTCATGTTCATATTCCTACATGCATGTGAGACATGGACCCTAAACAGCAGAATCAGAGAGAAGAATCCATGCCTTAGAGATGAGATGTTATCGAAGGATCCTGAAAATCTCATACTTAGACCACGTCTCTAATGTGGAGGTGCGCACTAAAATCCAAGGTGCAATTGGACCTTATGAAGATCTGCTCACCACTGTAAAGAAACGCAAACTAAGATGGTATGGTTGGTGCTGAAATAAACTAAAAGAACAAAAACAAGAACAACAATAATAATATTATCATTATATCAGCTAAGCTGCTTCTTCAATTGTAATGCATGCAATAATATTATATATTACAATATCTACTAGGGCTTCTTAAATAATAGTACAATCAATAATAATAATATCAGTTTCTAATGGCATTTACAAACTCTCCAACCCCTATATGGATCCCAACTGCTGTGTTATGTATGATGTTTATATAATATTATACATATTTTAGGAGGTTATAAATGTTTCTTCACTTTGGTGTTTGCTTAAATCTTAATGTTATCAGGAAAAACATGTTTAACTAGTGTCCTTGAATTAGGTTGTTTTGATCAATATGTTTTCTCAATTTGAAGGTCAAGGTTGATTTTTGTTTACAAGTAAAAATTCCATTAAGATGACTCATGTTCTAGAACATTCTGTCATGTGACCAATCTTTATATATGCCATGTTTGGTGGACATTTATTCAGTTTTGACATTACCATCAGTCTTGTAAAGAGCTATTACAGTTGTGAAAATTCATTCCAAATTCTAAGAGAGGAATTATTTTAAATATTCATTGGATTATAACAGTGCTCACAAACTTTTGGATTTTGGATTTTTAATTGATGATTTTGGAATTTATGTGAACTTATTCAGAGATTTTGGAATACTTCATTTTGACATCAGCACATCAAGATTACTAGTACATCGGGACTTTGGAGACCATTAGCACATCATAACATTCAAGGACACAGCCGTGAATTCGGAACATTCTATATTTAGGACTTGTGATTAGAACAATCATTCTTATTGGATTATTAGGATTTCAAAACACATTACTGTAAGTGACTTTTTGATTTTTGATTTTAATTTTCTAGTAATAAATTGCTTGTTGATTTTTACTTGATTTGTTGGTTTCACTTTCTTTCTGTTACATTTTTCTTAGACCATAGAGTCGTAACAGCTGCTATTTACCTTGACACCTTTGCCCAACACATGTTACACAGTTTAGCCAGTCATGTGTCTAGCAATTTATGTGGGTAAAGCAATGAAACAAAGAAAAGTCACAGAAAAACATCTGTATTTTGAATGCAGTTGTAATATGTCCAAAAGCTGTACATCAATGTATTTTCCTGAAATGGGTGGGCTGAATGGTAATAAATTTAAACCAATGAAACCTTAGATATTGATGAAAACTGAGGTTGATTGCTTAAGAGTGGTTTTTCAGTGAAATCTCGCATAAAAGGATTCTGGTCTTGGAATATAATTTACTGAGATTTGTAGATGGATTTTGGCAACTTAATTGCCATTTGATTGGCTGGAAATAATGGTAGAAATCTTTGCCAGAAATCTGAGATTAAAAGTCCCAGTATTTTGCTACATCATTAGAAGTACAGCCAATTGAAGTAAAAAGTAATGTATTATATTTTGCATGTGGACACATTCTTTAATAATTTCTTTACAAAGCAAATTATCAAACAACTGTGAGAAGGTTTTCACAAAAAGTCTTTTGGCTATCATACTAGTACACTGTCTAAACAAAACAGGAAGAAAACAAATTACTTTTATATCCATATTCAGAAACAGTCATCAAATTTCAAATCATACATCTTCAAGGCTTGTGTACTGAAACAGGACAGACAAATTTCCATCAATAGATTTCGGTAAGGAAATTAGAGTTGTGTTTTGCAACATAAGTAAAGCTTTTGAATCCCTGACAATATCTAAGACAGTTAATAAACCCTCCCATCCACCACTATATATGCTCAACCATAGAATTAATGAAGTTGACACGCACAAACATCTTGGAGTATTTCTCTCGAACGATTGCTCATGGCACAAACAAATAGACCTATATAAAAGAAAAGGCATGGTCAAGAATGAATGTAATGCATAGACTCAGATTCCAACTTGACAGGAAATCTTTTGAAATTATATTTACTTCTTTTATTTGACCTATTTTGGAATATGGTAATGTGGTTTGGGACAACGGCACATTACTCGAGAAAAGAGAATTCTAAAAAAAATATAAAATGAGGCAGCCAGGATTGTGACTGGTGCAACAAAATTAGTATCTATTGAAGTGCTACACGGAGAAATAGGATGGGAAAGTCTTGAATCCAGACAACAAAAACACAAACTTACACTTTTGTATAAAATGTCAACTGGTTCAAGCCCTCCCTATTTCACATCTCTGATTCCACCAGCTGTTAATGATATTACTTGCTATAACTTATGTAATGAAATCAGTACAAGTCTTTATTACAACTCATTTCTTCATTTGGCCATTTGAGAATGGAATACATTATCTACTGAGACTCGTCAAATTGACTTCACTAACAACTTCAAAAGCACATTAAACACTCATGTTTTCAGACACTTTTATTGGAGCAGAAGGAACTTTCAAATTCTTCATGTCCGAATTAGAACAAATTGCAGTTCACTTAATCAACATTTTTTTTTTACAAAGAATATAATCAGATCAACTCTCAGAAGATGTGGATCTGTAGAAAGTACATAACACTTCTTTTTTTCTCGCACTTATTACCAAGAACAACGCATCAAACTGTTTCAATTCCTCACACCATGTGGTAATTTAACTTTAAATACCTTCTTGCATTAAATAATCACAACACTCATGTTTTCAGACACTTTTATTGGAGCAGAAGGAACTTTCAAACGCTTCCATATAAAGTAAACATTCTTATTCCATATAAAGTAAACATTCTTATTTCCAATGCCATTCAAACATTTATTGAAAAGTCAAAAAGAGTTACTTAAGCACACATATTACTAACACGCATGCACTTCCACAGGTCATGAACAGTTGTAAACAGCAATTTCCCCAATTTTTCCAAATGATTTGCCACCACTTCTTCAATGACACACTCTAGAAGGAAGTACTGTTCACTTTTAATCTCGCTTTTTTCTTCCCCTTTTTTTTGTTCCTACCCTTTCTTTCCTCCGTTTTCTCACCTTTCTACACAATGTTCTACACATTTTAACTGACAATTTCTCCTTTTAACATTTTTCTTTTCTTTATCCTCGTCTTTAACCTACTGTCTCGTTATTCATCCTCGTGCTTTATTAACCTTGTCTAAATGCTAATGTTTAACCAAAAGACACTTCACTTCTAGTATTCAGTAATATAATTTTTTTTGTCATTAAAACTTAATATCGTCTGCCATATATTCACATATATTTTAAATATTTGTATCGTCAAAGGAGAAGAACGTTATAAGCCAATGGCTTTCATTCTAATCCTTTACCTTCTATATAGTACATCTTGTAATTTCCAACTACAAATGTATGAAATAAAATATGTTTAACCTAAATGTCTATCAATCTTGAGCATCAATCTTGAGACACAACATCCTTATGGGACTTTTTTTCTATAGTAGTCCTTAAGGGACTTTTTTTCCATAGTAGTCAACATTTTGCAATTTTATTAAGGACAGAACTACCTTTTTGTTCAATCCTAAAATCAACAGTAAATACCTCTGTGTTTGTATGTCAGACTCTGTGAACTTCATTCTAATGTGTTGGACTCTTATTTATTATACATTTGTAACATAAGTCTAAACAATGGTGGGTTTATCCCTTCTGACTATGAATAGAAACCTGAGAGTCCATAGTATCAGTGCCATCAAGAGAGACTGAATCTACTATTTGTTCTTGTCAGGCTTAATTTTACATGTAAGAAATGAACTAGGCAATCATTCTTTTATCTGTTAAATGTACCACTTACAGATTCAGTGAGGAAAAATAATTTCAGTAAATATTGTATTGCCTTGATAAGTATAAAAACATTTTTCATACAAGTATTTATAAGGATAATCAGATAGTGATAATAAACAACATGACAAATCTTTTTAATGTTATTTTTTTATTGAGTGCAGATTGAAAAGAGTTTCAGACATGTCTTTTAAATGAAAACAATGTGATCAAGATTAATAAATACACATGACATGATAGATTTTAATTCTGTTGCAGTAAAAAAGCATCAAATAAACTTAGGCCATTACAAAAGAAATACAGCAATCATGCAGACTTGATTGATTGCATTTTGACAATTTGACCCATTCACAAGTTAAAATACCTAATGTTCATACAGAATACAGTGAAGACTGTTTGACAATCTGACCCATTCACAAGTTAAAATACCTAATGTTCATACAGAATACAGTGAAGACTGTTTGACAATCTGACCCATTCACAAGTTAAAATACCTAATGTTCATACAGAATACAGTGAAGACTGTTTGACAATTTGACCCATTCACAAGTTAAAATACCTAATGTTCATACAGAATACAGTGAAGACTGTTTGGCAATCTGACCCATTCACAAGTTAAAATGCCTGTTTCTAATAAATTCAGATTTACTGAATTTTCACTTGTAACAAAGTACTAATTTTTGTGTAAATTATGAAATTATGCAATCCATGTATTAGATAAATATTTTTTCTGTTAACAATTATGTACTTAGAGACAATACTTTATTGGTCCCTGAAGAAATGGTTCCACTGTATACATGGTTATTGTACCCAGCCAACAAAAGGCTAAAGAAATTGTGCACTGGGTGCATTAATTAACTGTACTTAGTCAATCAAATACAATACCTCTGTAAAATATGGTAAAAATCATCCTTGTCATCTAAATTATTCAAGATATTTCTAAGATGAATATTTACAATAAATTTCATTGTATATGAATATTTGCAATATATTTCATCTAAATCAAACAAAATATGTGAATGCTAGATTTGTAACAACACATTAGGGCATCCAAAGTTTATTAAGGGCAATAACCCTATAAAATATATTACAAATTTACTAAAGATCAAATTAATATGAAACCATGTGAAGGTGAAGCTTCATAACAAATACAACTGCAATCAAATTAAATATTGTGGATGCTAAAGTGTTTACAAGCCATGTGGATGCCTTTTCTAAGTTGCTCATGGGCCATAACTCTGTAAAGTAGAGATAAAATCTGATGATGAACAATTTCATTTGAGACCTAGTTGGCATGAAATTAGAGAGCAAATTCAGTTGATATTATAAAGTGAATGTTAGTGTTCAAAAGCTATTTGGTTGCCTATTCTAATCAAGCATAACTCTAAAAAATACAAGTAAAATGTGCTCATCATTGAATACATTCAGGCCCATGTTGGAAAGAAGCTTCAAAGGTTGAAATCAAATAAAAAATCTGGATGCTAGAATGGAGATCAGACTTAAGTCATTTTCATTGGACCAACTATTTTATCTGATGGACCAACTATTGTATCTGATGGACCAACTATTTTATCTGATGGACCAACTATTGTATCTGATGGACCAACTATTGTATCTGATGGACCAACTATTGTATCTGATGGACCAACTATTGTATCTGATGGACCAACTATTTTATCTGATGGACCAACTATTGTATCTGATGGACCAACTATTGTATCTGATGGACCAACTATTGTATCTGATGGACCAACTATTGTATCTGATGGACCAACTATTTTATCTGATGGACCAACTATTTTATCTGATGGACCAACTATTTTATCTGATGGACCAACTATTGTATCTGATGGAATACTTGCCTTAAAAAATTCCTATCTGGGTATTGTATCTGATGGAATACTTGCCTTAAAAAATTCCTATCTGGGTAAATTCTGTTGGGTTCAAGCTCATGATAATAAGCACTCACTGATGGTATCATAATAATGTCCCCATCACGAGTATGTACATACTAGATGAGTTACCTCCCTTATCTGTGTTGGGAGCTCTCCACTTTTGAGGTGCATTGTCTTTTCATCTCTCCCAATATGGTTACACAGAATAATGAATATATTAGAACTGTTTCTGGGATTGATTTAACCAACAGAGAGAGTTAAGTGGTAGTGAGACATCAGACATGGATAACAATACGTTAAAAGAAAACCAGCATGTTCTAAGTGAGTTTTAACATATATTTCCATTCCACCAAGATGGCTGAAAGGTGCACTTTGTAAGGGATATTTTTAGAGTTTTTGACCAAAAGATGGGAGTGAGCTTATTAAGGTAAGTGTGGGTATTATATAAAATATGGTACATATTGTAAGAAGTGTTTTAGTGAAAACCACCTGTTGACATGACCATTCATTCAGGCTGTTGTGGACAAACTGTTGTCAAGTGGCATCTGTTGACATGACCATCCATTCAGGCTGTTGTGGATAAAACTGTTGTCCAAGTGGTACTTGTAGACATTACCATCCATTCAGGCTGTTGTGGACAAGCTATTGTCCATGTAGCAACTGTTGACATGACCATCCATTCAGGCTGTTGTGGACAAACTGTTGTCTGAGTGGCATCTGTTGACATGACCATCCATTCAGGCTGTTTTGGGCAAACTGTTGTCCAAGTGGCATCTGTTGACATCACCATCCATTCAGGCTGTTGTGGACAAACTGTTGTCCAGGTGACATGTGTTGACATCACCATCCATTCAGGCTGTTGTGGACAAACTGTTGTCTGAGTGGCACAATTTTCCTTTTGGACCAAAAAGACTAAAGGATAAAAATAAGTGGCAAGCTTCGTGTCTTTCCTCCAAGAAGTTTAAAAAGAGAAGCAATAATAAACAACTGCTTACAGACATGGACAACAGACACACAACCATCACATTATCTATTTTGGTCTTCAACAAATTGAGCTAAATACAAAATACTGATTAGTGTTATAAAAAAATGCAGTATATTTACAAGGGCACTACAATTTTGCAGATAACATCAACATACTAATAAAAGTGTGCAAACCTAATCAGGATACAAAACAGTGATGATACAGTTTAAGAGTAATAAGACATAAGATATGGATGTTTTGCAAAAACTTAATCATTCACTAAAGGAATAATGCTCTTAACTGCAATCTGTATGATACAGTAGCTTCCCATGGTGGTGGTACAGATGTATGGCACACAATGGTACAAAGTGGCAGGGCCATTCTATGACACAGTGGCTTCCCATGGCGGTGGTACAGATATATGGCACACAATTGTACAAAGTGGCAGGGTCATTCTATGACACAGTGGCTTCCCATGGCAGTGGTACAGATGTATGGCAGACAATGGTACAAAATTGTAGGGCAATTCTATGACACAGTGGCTTCTCATGGTGGTGGTACAGATGTATGGCACACAATGGTACAAAGTTGCAGGGCAATTCTATGACACAGTGGCTTCCCAAGGCAGAGGTACAGATGTATGGCACACAATGGTACAAAGTTGCAGGGCAATTCTATGACACAGTGGCTTCTCATGGTGGTGGTACAGATGTACAGAACACAATGCAAAGCGACAGGGCCATATTATGATATAGTGGCTTCCCATGGTGGTGGTACAAATGTACAACTTGCAATGATGCAAAGTGGCAGGGCCATAAATAAACACGCAAACCAGGAAAGTTACAAATATGCATAAAAGCTAAAATCAAAATTTAACCAATCACATTGCCTGAGCAATTTTATGACAAAATTGAAATATTGCAGCATTAAATTATTGAATATAAATATATCTGGTCCATCTTTTTGCAATAACCAAAGAAAATGATAGCATGCTCTATGCCTGAATGAAACACTGTACATGTGTAGATGTCATGTAACAGATTTAAATCATTGGAGTCATCCAGATCTGGTAGTTTTAGTCATAAAGAATATAAACATTACAAACAGACAAAAACATTACACACAGACCTATAGTTTCAATGGCAAAATACAAGGGTAGAGTTATAAAGTCTCAGCTACAATGAACATTCCAATTACATTCCAGTAACCTTACCTTTTAAAATCATTCAAATTTATCAGGTCAAATGAAAACAAAATCCTTGTCATGGATCTATTTATTAGGTCAAATGACAATAAAATCCCTGTCATAGACATATTTATTATGTCAAATGACAACAGTATGATCTTAATAGTAGATATTACCATGTAAAAATCCTCAACCAGAAGTTGATTTAAGATGAATTCCTAATAACAGCATGATTGTGTTTTATCTTTTGTGACATTTGTCATCAGTGACATGTAAAAATAAAACTGCTAAGGAGGGTCACAATGTGGATTAGGTACTCAAGAGACCTTGTTGTAACATGAATGCAAAGAAATGTTTGATAACTTGAGAAAGCGAACACTGATTGATGGACCATTACTTGTCCATATGGATTAGGTACTCAACAGAACTTGTAATATGAATGCAAAGAAATGTTTGATAATTTGAGAAAGCATTCACTGAGAGATGGACCATTACTAGTCCATAAGCTTAAGATTTGTAAATATTATTTAAATTACTTTTCTGCTGAATTATGGATGGTGGCTTAAGTTCTACCTTGTATGGACGGAGGTCGGAATAGTGACAAGTCTGATAAGTCCTAGAAATAAATGAAACTCTGACTGTAATGGATATCAATAGTGACAAGTCTGATAAGTCCTAGAAATAAATGAAACTCTGATTGTAATGGATATCAATAGTGACAAGTCTGATAAGTCCTAGAAATAAATGAAACTCTGATTGTAATGGATATCAATAGTGACAAGTCTGATAAGTCCTAGAAATAAATGAAACTCTGATTGTAATGGATATCAAGTAGTGACAAGTCTGATAAGTCCTAGAAATAAATGAAACTCTTATTAAAATGGATATCAAGAGATAAAAACAAATGAGTCTTTTGCAGGTGATAGAAAAGCTTATCATATGTCAAGTAGTGACATCAAACAACAACAAAAAACTAATTATATGTCAAGTAGTGACATCAAACAATAGCAGGTAATAACAAGAATCACAAGTAGACTCTTTGTTCATGAGTAAAATGTTATGCCATATTTAACTACAAAAACCATTACATCTGTATATGGATTAGGTACTCAATATTTGGATCTTACCCTGACCTTAATCCTAATCTGTACTCATGAGTAAAACTGTATCCCATACTTAAACACAAACAGACTCAGAGGTATACAAGTTCCTATTTAACAAGATATAACTGTTATGTTTAAATAATAGGAACACCATTTCATATATGTACACACACACACACATATATCTTAGACATTCTAGTTATATTAAAACAAGTATTCACACCATTATCACAAAGTAGATTCTAGCTTCATATACTTTGGCACACAACAGAAAAAATACCACTGTAATATTACTAATTTTAGTGGGGTACCAATTTTCGCAGATTTTGTTGTTGACCTGAACCACAAATTTAAAGACCCAATGAAAAATAAAAATTAGCCACATATGATAAAGAAGCCCCCCCCCCTATTTTCTTACTGTGTTTCATTCCTAGAGATCAACAAAGCTATTAGATAAATCAACATCATTTCTATAATATGGTAATAAAATATTAGCTTTTACATGTGTTTGTCCTATTTGAACCCTTTATAAAAAGAATCATAATGCATTTTATATTGTTTCAATGCATACATATCTGTACAGTATCTGTGATTTCCACTCACTGCCTTAAATTGATATGTTGCAACATAAGTAAAGATTGAGAAATTAGAAAAAGCATAAGGTATTCAAACACTAGTATAATTGAAAATGAAAAAGAGAATAATAAATGATACTAGTATATGAAAATGAAAAAGAGAATAATAAATGATACTAGTATATGAAAATGAAAAAGAGAATAATAAATGATACTAGTATATGAAAATGAAAAAGAGAATAATAAATGATACTAGTATATGAAAATGAAAAAGAGAATAATAAATGATACTAGTATATGAAAATGAAAAAGAGAATAATAAATGATACTAGTATATGAAAATTAGAATTAATACTTATTCAGATTGATTCTTCATTCAAGTGAAACTGTTGTCGAAAAATTTAAATCCTCGTGAAAGCATGTGTCATTTTATCCATGTATGCTTAATCCCAATGAATAGCATGACTGTAAAATATTAGAAATATTGATTAAAGCACAATAACTAATGAAACACTAGGTATATACACTAATTACAGCAGAGTATTTAAATTCACACTTCACTGATTTATGGACAAAACCACTGAATCAACACCGCTGGTACACACACGTTTGTCAGCTAAATAATCCTTAAATTGTTGAATTAAACAAGTCCAGCATTCTCAAAGCCAAGGATAATTAGGTCCAATCTTCCAAACATTTTTGCGTGAGCTGCAATTATCCATTCAGCATAAATCGGCTTGATTGATGAAGTTTTAAGTAAAGTCTAGTGGTTGAAATTGGTTTGTACATGAGGCAGGCTCAACAAAGAAATGTTTAAATTGTTTTTCAATTTAGTTAGCATCTTCGCACTTTGATGGGCTCTGAACACATCAAATGTTGACACTGTTTCCGAATTGCACTGAGCAAGGGGCAGCTGGTCACGTGTTTGATTCACATGTGGAATGATGACATTATCCAAACCGATGGGGATCTAAGTTGAAATTTACCACTCTTAAGCCACTGTGTTAATGCTATGGACATCAGAAAGTAATTGATGGCTCAACTTCATGGACAGGGTTTTAAGGAAGAGATCATACACATGAACTTTAATAACCGATTAGCTTAGTGTTGCTGGCTGTGTTGGCTCCCTTTGATACTGAGTGTAAGTGACTAGTCTTGACAGGTGTTTGATTTGTGCTCATATAGTTGGTAATATTGTTTTAACCATTGAATCGACCACTGTTTGTTGTTGACATAGTTTTGTTCTTTTGTATTCTTTATTTGCGGTATTTATAGAGGTTAAACCACAAAATTAAATACCTACAAATATGCAAACTTTGACAGGCAAAACCACAAATTTAAGTACCCACAAAAATGTCTTTTTTCACAAAACCACGAAAATTGAGACCCACGAGAATAAATGATACTACAGTATGTAAAGCATAAATTTTACAGCATATTTCATGTACAGCATATTTTATGTACAGCATACACAAAGTCTATTGCATACTCTGCTGTGACCATTGTATTAACAACAACAGAACAAAAAGACAACTACATTAAAATACAACTAAGTATCTACTTTCCCTGTATATGATTAAAATCAATGTACTTTTATGCATATTTCATACAAAAATAAAGCTCCAATGATATAAGAAAAAAACACTTCAGAAAACACTGAAAACAATTGCAACCATTTGACAGCATTAATACTTTTTGGAAAAATATAATTCTTAATGTTTAAGTTTTGATCTGGATAAAATGACAATTGACGCTCTTGTCAAACTCAATATCATGATTACTATAAAACGTAAATGTTTTTGAGAACAAACCTTGCAAATGTTCTCTTCATAAGTCATTATTACAGGGAAACTCTTTCCTTCTTTTGACATTACACACAAATGGTCTAGTGTTCACTTTGCACAATGTCTGAGAAAGACTGGATACAAATAGGTGTTTGTAAATGACCCATTGTTTGATGAGAAAGACTGGATACAAATAGGTGTTTGTAAATGACCCACTGTTTGATGAGAAAGACTGGATACAAATAGGTGTTTGTAAATGACCCACTGTTTGATGAGAAAGACTGGATACAAATAGGTGTTTGTAAATGACCCACTGTTTGATGAGAAAGACTGGATACAAATAGGTGTTTGTAAATGACCCACTGTTTGATGAGAAAGACTGGATACAAATAGGTGTTTGTAAATGACCCACTGTTTGATGAAAATCCATTTCCACTTTACCCATTATCTCAGGATAGTTCAAATCCTGTGTTGGAGTGGATGGCATATCTGAGTTTCTCCTTTAGAATGGACTTTTTTTGGTAGTTGGGTAACTTCAGCAGGTTGAAACAGGTGGAGGATGTTGGGAGGCGTCCCACAGGGTCTCGCTTCTTGATATTAAAAAATCCCTTTAGCACACTCCCCACTGTGTCCCCTGTGTCCTGCAAAAAGAGGGTATGCAGGAAATCAATGACAAAAAACCTCTCAAGGCTCCAAATACTGATTTACATAGACACAAGGATGAAATTCCTAACTTAAATATCCAAAGAAAGCTAGAACTACTTCCATGACACATCCCCTTGCTTTTATTACAAGAGTCTCCCCATGATCCCTTCCCACTGGGACTCCTACCCAGGGGTTGTAACTTAAAATCCACTACAAGTAACCCTTCAGAACCCTCCCCACCAGGACTCATACACAGGTTTGTAACCTAAAATCCACTACAAGTGTCCCCCCTCCCCCATCCCCACTGAGACTGCTACCCAGGCATTGTAACCCAAAATCCTCTACAAGAGTCCCCCCTAACCCCATTCCAACCAGGACTGCTACCCAAAGGTTGAACCTAAAATCCACTACAACTGTTCCTCCTGACACCCTCCCCTCAGGGGCTGCTACCCAGGGGTTATAACCTAAAATCCACTATAAGTGTCCCCCTCCCCCTGCTCCACTGGGACTGCTATCCTGGGGTTGTAACCTAAACTCCACTACAAGTGTCCCCCAAGACCCCTACCCACCAGTACTGCTACCCAGGGGTTGTAATTCAAAATCTCCTACATCTGTGTTCTCCTGCTAAAAATGCATGCACAAAAAGTCTAACAACAAAATATCAAAAAAATGTCACCGTAATTGCAATTTTTGTATGTTTGAGTTTGACCACCTACCAAAGACCCTGGGACAGAGGTCACAGAATCATATGCATCTCACAAATGATCACTAGATGGGTAACCTATGTACCAAGTTTGGTGAATTTCCACCAAACGATTTAGGAGATGTGGTTATGGATGGATGATATGACAATATACCTTCACTAAAGCATGGGAATAGTAATATAAAAATTCAGATAATTCTACCAGAGTTTAATGGTCTGCGTATACTGCCAGACTGCAAGTTCATCATTATTTGATTTTTAGTGCTTAGCAATAAGTGTAATTATCTCAAAGTAGTTTCTGAAAAAAATAAAAAAATACTGGGACTGATTTATATGCACTGGAAGGGAATATTACTAATTGATTTCAGGTTTTAGACCAATTTCACCAGATAAGAGAGGTAATCATGAGTAAAAGGTTTTTGCCGAGGTTAATAAATGTACATAGAGGTTGATGTTAAACTGTTAGGTGGTAATGTATTTGTCATTCCCCCTTGTACTATAGTTTGCTTTTCTGTTGCGCAAATTCCTAACATCAATCACTGGATGTAAATGTGGTTTTAGTCCCTAATGGTGGCCTTTGTTGACTGTTATATTGCTGTTCCAAATATGCATAAAAGAAAGGGTATATCTACTACCTGATCATCACTGACTTCCACACAGCGTATGGAGAATGGGGGCTCTAGATGTGCAAAACCCAGCAAAGGGGGTTTGGAGCAGCTTGTCACAAACTAAAGAAAAATCAAGATAGACATCCATTAAATTTACATTCATTTGCAATCAATATTATGATAGGTCTATAAATGCATATTTCATTTGCAATTAATATTATGATAGGTCTATAAATGCATATTTCATTTACAGTTATGATGCTTCCTTTTGTAACAAATGCACCTGGAAAATAAACTATCGGGTCTTCTTACTCTTACCTGGCATAACACTGACTGTTAGATTTGACAAGTGTGAATTCACACTGGCACAACGCTGGCTGTTAGATTTGACAAGTGTGGGTTCAGTTCTATTGCAAACTGGCATATTAATGACTGTTATATTTGACAATATCATGAGCTAGATCTCATCTAATGCAAACAAGAGCTCCAAATTCTTTTCCTTTAGTATCAGTCATTCATAAGCATTTACTGTATATTCAATCCAATCTTAAATACTTGAAGCAAAAATTGCTATTATCTCTCCTAGTTTATTTATAACAAAAGTATTTTTGAAATGTATTTAGATTTATTCATTTACATGTATTTAAAAAATAAAGTATCTTGCCTTCAGGAACAATGCCCTCTCCTGCAGTGTAAAGTCATTTTGAACAATGGACCACAACCAGTTTATCACCTTGTGGTTATTGTGGTAACCACCAAAATACTGTGTATGACGTCTGCAAGAAAAAAAGAAAGACATTCATATAATGAAGAATATGAAATTAAAACTTCCAGAAAAAGGAAGAATTGTCCCATTTTCACAACAAGTGAGCATCAAATATTGGGTCTACTGCCTGCTCAATACTTTTGTAAAAATGATTAATATCTCCTACAGCTACCTCTCTCTGATACTTGCTTATTAATGTAATTAAGGTTGTATCTCCTACAACTACCTCTCTCTGATACTTGCTTATTATTGTAATTAAGGCAGTATCTCCTACAGCTACCTCTCTCTAATACTTGCTTATTATTGTAATTAGGTTGTATCTCCTACAACTACCTCTCTCTGATACTTGCTTATTATTGTAATTAAGGCTGTATCTCCTACAGCTACCTCTCTCTAATACTTGCTTATTATTGAAATTAAACCTTAATCTCCTACAACTACCTCCTCTAGTACTTGCTTATTATTGTAATTAAGGTTGTATCTCCTATAACTACCTCCTCTGATACTTGCTTATTATTGTAATTAAACCTTTATCTCCTACAACTACCTCCTCTGATACTTGCTTATAATTGTAATTAAGCCTTTATCTCCTATAACTACCTCCTCTAATACTTGCTTATTATTGTAATTAAGGTTGTATCTCATACAACTACCTCCTCTGATACTTGCTTATTATTGTAATTAAACCTTAATCTCCTACAACTACCTCCTCTGATACTTGCTTATTATTGTAATTAAACCTTTATCTCCTACAACTACCTCCTCTAATACTTGCTTATTATTGTAATTAAGGTTGTATCTCCTACAACTACCTCCTCTGATACTTGCTTATTATTGTAATTAAACCTTTATCTCCTACAACTACCTCCTCTGATACTTGCTTATAATTGTAATTAAATCTTTATCTCCTACAACTACCTCCTCTGATACTTGCTTATTATTGTAATTAAACCTTTATCTCCTACAACTACCTCCTCTGATACTTGCTTATTATTGTAATTAAACCTTTATCTCCTACAGCTACCTCCTCTGATACTTGCCTATAATTGTAATTAAACCTTTATCTCCTACAACTACCTCCTCTGATACTTGCTTATTATTGTAATTAAACCTTTATCTCCTACAACTACCTCCTCTGATACTTGCTTATTATTGTAATTAAACCATTATCTCCTATAACTACCTCCTCTAATACTTGCTTATTATTGTAATTAAGGTTGTATCTCCTATAACTACCTCCTCTGATACTTGCTTATTATTGTAATTAAACCTTTATCTCCTATAACTACCTCCTCTGATACTTGCTTATTATTGTAATTAAACCTTTATCTCCTACAACTACCTCCTCTGATACTTGCTTATTATTGTAATTAAACCTTTATCTCCTACAACTACCTCCTCTGATACTTGCTTATTATTGTAATTAAACCTTTATCTCCTACAACTACCTCCTCTGATACTTGCTTATTATTGTAATTAAACCGTTATCTCCTATAACTACCTCCTCTAATACTTGCTTATTATTGTAATTAAGGTTGTATCTCCTATAACTACCTCCTCTGATACTTGCTTATTATTGTAATGAAACCTTTATCTCCTACAACTACCTCCTCTGATACTTGCTTATTATTGTAATTAAACCTTTATTTCCTACAACTACCTCCTCTGATACTTGCTTATAATTGTAATTAAACCTTTATCTCCTACAACTACCTCCTCTGATACTTGCTTATTATTGTAATTAAACCTTAATCTCCTACAACTACCTCCTCTGATACTTGCTTATTATTGTAATTAAACCTTTATCTCGTACAACTACCTCCTCTGATACTTGCTTATTA
The DNA here is from genome assembly GCA_029931535.1 of Margaritifera margaritifera. Lineage (NCBI taxonomy): Eukaryota > Metazoa > Mollusca > Bivalvia > Unionida > Margaritiferidae > Margaritifera > Margaritifera margaritifera. The sequence goes on along the minus strand of JAQPZY010001507.1, from coordinate 559,666 downwards.
TTGTAATTAAGCCTTTATCTCCTATAACTACCTCCTCTAATTCTTACTTAATGCTAAACAAAAACTCATGTTTGTTTGCCACGATCTGGTTAGCCTCTTGTTATACTTTCATCCATCTCTCTGTGCAACATCTCATCCACATGCACCAGCCCCAGATAGCTTTTAATTACACTGGATTTCTTGCTTGTACAAATTCAGTCTAAAATATGGTTATCTATTTGATTCTAGTATTGACCTGAAAGACCTTATTTGTTGGATTATTAGCTAAACTGATCAGCAAAGTTTTGTTGCACAGTTCAGTTACATCTCACTGGAACAACAACCATACATATAACTCTCAGACTGATTTAACTGTATATCTTGAGTTACAGATGGTCCATATACAAGAACTGACATTATATTGTTTTAAACACATGGACAAAGAAACAGATGAATGCAGAGATTGTCACAGACAAGATGGTCATCATTAATAATCCATAAGAGTGAGGTTCAAGCTAGGTTACTGATTGGTACAGACAGGATGGTCATCATTAATAAGCCATAAGAGTGAGGTCCAAGCTAGGTTACTGAGAGTTGATTACCTCAGATCCTCAATATCTAGGTCTATGTTGTCCCCGGAGATCAGTTTCTGTAATTCAGGGGAGGAAAACATCCCCAGCCAGTCTGATGCAATCACAGATTTAAATCCACTTATAAAGGCCGTTGTCTGCTCCTTGATTTGACGGTACATGCGGAAATGAGCCATAAGATGAACATAACGGATCCTGAAAAAAAAGAAAATGATTTTCATCCTCAGTATATAAAGCTTAGTTGTTGATTAATAATAATGTTTTAATTTTTGTGACTTGATTATCTCCTATTTTCAGGTTAGATGAAACAGTATTTTGCTCTCAAGTGTCATTTGGTGTTTAGGGTATGGATACATTGGTCTCCAGTGTTCTTAGGTGTTTAAGGTATGGATACACTGCTCTCAAGTGTCCTTTGGTATTTAGGGTATGGATACACTGCTCTCAAGTGTCATTTGGTGTTTAGGGTATGGATACACTGCTCTCAAGTGTTCTTAAGTGTTTAAGGTATGGATACACTGCTCTCAAGTGTCCTTTGGTATTTAGGGTATGGATACATTGCTATCAAGTGTCTTTAGGTGTTTCATGCATGGATACACTGTTGTCTAGTGTCCTTAGGTGTTTAGGGTATGGATACATTATTCTCCAGAATGAAAGGTTAATTTTGTGATTGGCAGTACATGAATCTAGATAGTGAGACATGCTTTAATTTCTTAGTACTGTAGTTTTGAGATTGATCACACAGTCCAGACTAAGAAACTTGTTTTACTATGTATCCTTTTTACAGCTAGTTGTCTGCATATCATCTAGAATACAGTAAAACTGGGCATTTACAACCACACTCATCCCATCTGTTCTCATAAGTAAGAAAATTTAGCACTTAGAAGCATCCTCAGCTCACCTGTTCTCATTAGTGACAGGTATGGCCTTGCCACCTGGGACTAACTCATGTGTCTCCAGGCGCCCCATACAGTCCTCATCACAGGAGAAAGTCAACTCAAGGTCACTAACATCACCATCATAGTGCTGGGAGGAAATGCAGATCATTAGTTACAAAATAAGAATCACCTGGTACAAAACATGATTTTTCTTTCTTGCTCTCTCAGAGTTTTGGTATATTACACCAATCTAAGCCATCCTAAAAGTAAAGAACAGCTAAATAGTGTCATGAAATTCATTTTCAATACATACCTGAAAATCAATATAAACTAAATTATACAAACAATATCATTATAAACATGAAGAAATGTATGAGATATATACAGTGCTGTCTTATATGTGAAAGCTTGCTGCACTGACTTCACGATAATGGCTGTGTCTGCATGTACTTCAACTTAAACTGTTGTCTTTATATGTGTTATTGACCGAACAAAAATCTTGATAACATCAATAGTAAGACACTCAATATCACTAAAAATATTCATCACACTCCTAACTTGTGTAACCTGTAAACTCAATTGAAAAAAGAAGTTGTTTTATACAAATAAGTGGATCATAAAACAATAAATAAAAAGGATTTAAACAAATCATACATACTATATCTTATATTTTAATAATAAGGATTTAGCCAGCAATACAAAGCCTTCACCTTGATATAAGACAGACTTTTGGCCAAGTCAGGGTCTAGAGATGGCAACTCATCAAGTGAACTGTAGGTGGAGCTTTTCCCATGGCTCAAGATCTGGGTCAGGAAAAACGGAGCAAAGGGAACTTCTACTACAATGCCCTGTAAATAAACAGTGGTTCTGCAGACTGTGCTTTTGTAGAGAGGAAATCACCACCATAATTCCAGCAGACAGTGGATGAGTGTGCAACCTCTCAAATCAAGAAAAATATCTTTTTGTGGTCATTTTGTACAGTTTATCAATTTGAACAGTCTATCAAATTGAACAGTCTATCATACTGTAAGTCTATCAAACTGAACAGTCTATCAAATTGTACAGTCTATACAGTCTATCATATTGTACACTCTATACAGTCTATCAAATTGTACAGTCTATACAGTCTATCAAATTGTACAGTCTATAGTCTATCAAATTGTACAGTCTATACAGTCTACCAAATTGTACAGTCTATACAGTCTATCAAATTGTAGTCTATACAGTCTATCAAATTGTACAGTCTATGAAATTGAACAGTCTATCAAACTGTACAGTCTATCAAATTGTACAGTCTATCAAAATTGTACAGTCTATAAAATTGTAGTCTATCATAGTTAAAAGATCTGACAAAATGTGATAAATATGCTGCTGTGTGAGCTTGTGCAATATAAAATTCAGCCAAACCTGCCTTAATGGACATTTACATAGAAAGGACACCTGCCCACACAGAGCAATCTATATACCCCTTGTCCTAAGTTGGATTACATATTTCACCTCTGTATCAAGAACACCTCTTCACATACGACAAAATCTGGTGAACCCTGAAGTGTTCTTCACAGACAGGTTTCACTGTATATTGATGTGAAAAGTCACATACTGCAAGGGTTACATAATGTAAAATTTATAAAGGTCTTTGTTCAGTTCAATGCATATTGATGTGAAAGGTCACATGCATATACCAAGAGTTACATAATGTGAAATGTATAAAGGTCATATACATATACCAAGAGTTACATAATGTGAAATGTATAAAGGTCATATACATATACCAAGAGTTACATAATGTGAAATGTATAAAGGTCATATACATATACCAAGAGTTACATAATGTGAAATGTATAAAGGTCATATACATATACCAAGAGTTACATACTGTGATATATATATAACGGTCTTTGTTCAATTCACACAGAATATGTAGAATGAGAAAAATAAATGTTCTATACTCACCTCGTACACTGCCTTGGCCACCATTTTCCCAACAAATTCAAAGAGCTGCAAGTGGTTCTCCTGAATGTAGGATGTGGAGGACGGATACAGCTTCTGCTCACTTGTCAGCTGCAATGGATAAATTGTCCTTCTTGTGTTTGAGAGGTGGAATGATAACAATATATTATTATAAATGGACAATAAAATCGTAATATCCAGCATGCTACATTAAGTTCTTTCACTCTCATATGCCTCAAACTGAAGATGAACATAAAACAAAAATTTAACTACATACAACTAAACTCTCATAACTAATATACATGCTTATTATGTACCAAAGTCTTTTACAACAGGAAAAGTTCTATGTGAGTAATACTAAAACAGGGAACATTATGTTCTGAAACTTATTTTTGTGCTGGTCCTTGTGACTATTTACCAAAACACTGTGCACATGATAATTGAGCTGGTCCTTGTGACTATTTACCAAAACACTGTGCACATGATAATTGAGGGAAGTATAGTAAAATGTATTTTAACACAAACTCAATTATGACAAAATTTCCCTCAAAAATTCTCATTTGAATGGTCAATTTTATTATGATTTCAATTATTTGAACAAATGAATACATCAGTTACCATATTTCCTTCCTTTCAACCTAGCAGTTAAAGAAACACAAACTGTTGCGATGTCATAATCTAAGGGACAAGTGTAAAGTTCTTCCTGACATACTTTGAACAAGTTCAGTGATGGATCAAACACTCGAGCTATCGTCTCTTCAAGGAATTCCTTGAACACTCCATCCTGGTCTATCCCTGCCTCGGCCAAACCCTGCAATTATAACTGGCTACTTTAAGCATTAGGTGGATATAGTCTATAACTGCCTCAGCCAAAACCCTGCAATTACAAGGGGACAATGGAAATTGTTAAGAGACAATAGCCTATCCATTCCTCAGTCAAACCATAGGTTTTACAAGGGGACTACTGAAAGTGTTTAGATTAAATGGTCTTTTGCTGCCTCAGCCAAACCCTGCAATTACAAGGAGACAATTGAAATTGTTAAGAGAAAATAGCCTATCCATTCTTCAGTCAAACCATAGGTTTTACAAGGGGACTACTGAAAGTGTTTAGATTAAATGGTCGATTGCTGCCACAGCCAAACCATACAATTACAAGGAACTGTTAAGAGGAAATGTCTATCCCTGCCTTGGCCAAACCTGCAATTACAAGGGAACTACTGAAAGTGTTAAGAGGAAACAGTTTATCCCTTCCTCAGCCAAATCCTGCAATTACAGCGGGTCTCTTGAAAGTGTTGTGAGGAAATAGCCTATCCCTGCCTCAGCTAAACCCTGAAATTACAAGGGGACTACTGAAATGATCAAATGGAAATAAGAATATAGGTATCTAGCATATGAACAATCTGTTATTGAACTCCAAGTTGATCAGTCACTATATAAATGTAATATAGGTATCTAGCATATGAACAATCTGTTATTGAACTCCAAGTTGATCAGTCACTATATAAATGTCATTTTTCTGAATAGTATGTAAGTATATTTGCATAACATTTTATGAGTTTTGAAAGATGCTAAATTCATTGGAATAAATCCATTAACAGCAACACAAGAAGCTGGCCATGGCCTGCATGTTGAGCCTGTTCCCAAGCTTTTTGGTAAATTAGTGTTGTATACATAAAGATGTATCCACATATCAAATAACATGACTCTGTAGCCAAATGTACTTGAGAAACTGGCCACATAAAAACTTTAACACTGAGGTGTAGATGGACAGATATATGGATGTACAGACATGTGGACAGACATGCAAATGGACATCAGTGATCACTAAGTTGAGCTTCCACCAAGGCCGGCTGGACAAAAATCAAATGGTTATAAAACTACTGTAATTTGATTTGCAATGTGGCAAAGAGTTATAATTAATGTCCCCAAATATTGTACATTTAAAGAAACAAACCTGTCCCTAATGTTTTTTTCTTACTCTATTATTTTGTGTTGAGATGTCAGAATAGGAATGAATATAAACTTATCCTTCTACTTCACACACTTTACTGTTCTGTATTATTCTGTATTGTCATAACAAATGTAATCTTGCCATGAAAACTCGAGAAATAAGGTCACAATATTCATCTACATTCATTGTAATATATAAATATACAAATATAGTTATTACAAAATATCATATTCTGGTAAGTTCTATAAGTTTATAACAAATACGTTGACAATTCCAATTCATTCTTATGCTACCTATCAATTTATTGACTTCAAGTGCCAAAGAGTTGGTTATTTTAGCAATGGCAACATTTTCCAAACCATTCATCAGAATCCTGGTATTACACTACTTAACAATCTATGAACTTCAAGGTTAATTTAGCAGTGGAGAAATGTTAGTGATAAATCAGTCTCAAATTGAAGTTGCAAAAATAAATCCAAATTTCTTATCTGTTTAAAATAATTTTGCTAGCATTTTTATCCTTACATGAATATTTTGGGAGGTAAATAATGCTACTAAGCAATCACCCATTTTGTTAAATGGGAAGGCTTAGATATTTTATGATTGCAGCATATATGGTACAAGTGAATCAACACTTACTGAGACTATTCTAGACTCTCAATAATAAGGAGAAATCAATTCTTCCTAAATGCAAACCATCGACAAGTAAGCAACGATCAGGGAGACTTGATGAATTTGTATTATCATTGCAAAGCAATGTATCATAATTGTAAATAATAATAAGAAAATTAATAATAATTATAGTAGTAGTAGTTCTTGGTTGTAGTTGTTGTACTGTAGTGCTTGGTTGTAGTTGTTGTACTGTAGTGCTAGTAGCTGCTGCTGCTATTGCTGTGATGTAAGGTTATTTCTGTATGTTTATTGGACTGGAACGATAACAGTTCTGCTTAATTCTTATTAAGACTATGACTATAAAATACAAATTTTTACTGGACATTTTTTTATCCTGGGCTTCAGGCCAATAACATGATCTTCAATTAGTTGTATTATGCTCTAACCTGATAGTCAACAATACAGGGCAATAAGAACATCACTTTCCTGCTAATGCAAGGCAAAACTTTACACAAAATGTAGCTTTTACATCCTAGTTGTCCCCTAGGATGGTCACCAAATTGATATATATATATATATATATATATATATATATATATATATATATATATATACATATATAGTATTTTAAGTAAACATTTCTTTTTCCAAGAGTCACTCAATCTTTGGTACGAGTACTAAACTGAATTTAGTGGCTTGATAACCATGAAGTAGACTTCACTAATCTCTGTCAATGAAACTGTATATGAGGAGTTCAAGCAACCAAAACCAATTCACTGCTATGGAAAATATTAAGGCTTGTCCATGCCATGCATCCAGTTACCTATCCATGGCAGCGATTGACAATATTAAGGACTGTCCATGCCACACATCTAGATATCTACACATTACTACTGACAATATTAAGGACTGTCCATGCCATGCATCTAGATATCTACACACTGCTACTGACAATATTAAGGACTGTCCATGCCATGCATCTAGATATCTACACATTACTACTGACAATATTAAGGACTGTCCATGCCACATATCTAGATATCTACACACTGCTACTGACAATATTAAGGAATGTCCATGCCATGCATCTAGATACCTACACTCTGCTACTGACAATATTAAGAACTGTCCATGCCACACATCTAGATACCTACACACGGCTACTGACAATATTAAGGACTGTCTATGTCACACATCTAGATACCTACACACTGCTACTGACAATATTAAGGACTGTCCATGCCATGCATCTAGATACATACACACTGCTACTGACAATATTAAGGACTGTCCATGCCACACATCTAGATACCTACACACTGCTACTGACAATATTAAGGAATGTCCATGCCATGCATCTAGATACCTACACACTGCTACTGACAATATTAAGGAATGTCCATGCCACACATCTAGATATCTACACACTGCTACTGACAATATTAAGGAATGTCCATGCCACACATCTAGATATCTACACACTGCTACTGACAATATTAAGGACTGTCCATGCCATGCATCTAGATATCTAAACATTACTACTGACAATATTAAGGACTGTCCATGTTACATAGCTAGATATCTACACACTGCTACTGACAATATTAAGGACTGTCCATGCCATGCATCTAGATACCTACACACTGCTACTGACAATATTAAGGACTGTCCATGCCACGCATTTAGATACCTACACACTGCTACTGACAATATTAAGGACTGTCCATGCCATGCATCTAGATACCTACACACTGCTACTGACAATATTAAGGAATGTCCATGCCACACATCTAGATATCTACACATTACTACTGACAATATTAAGGACTGTCCATGCCACACATCTAGATATCTACACACGGCTACTGACAATATTAAGGAATGTCCATGCCACACATCTAGATATCTACACACGGCTACTGACAATATTAAGGACTGTCCATGCCACACATCTAGATATCTACACACTGCTACTGACAATATTAAGGACTGTCCATGCCACACATCTAGATATCTACACACGGCTACTGACAATATTAAGGACTGTCCATGCCACACATCTAGATACCTACACACTGCTACTGACAATATTAAGGACTGTCTATGTCATGCATCTAGATACCTACACACGGCTACTGACAATATTAAGGACTGTCCATGCCATGCATCTAGATACCTACACACTGCTACTGACTATATTAAGGAATGTCCATGCCACACATCTAGATATCTACACACTGCTACTGACAATATTAAGGACTGTCCATGCCACACATCTAGATATCTACACATTACTACTGACAATATTAAGGAATGTCCATGCCACACATCTAGATATCTACACACTGCTACTGACAATATTAAGGAATGTCCATGCCACACATCTAGATATCTACACACTGCTACTGACAATATTAAGGACTGTCTATGTCATGCATCTAGATACCTACACACTGCTACTGACAATATTAAGGACTGTCTATGTCATGCATCTAGATACCTACGCACTGCTACTGACAATATTAAGGACTGTCCATGCCATGCATCTAGATACCTACACACTGCTACTGACAATATTAAGGACTGTCCATGCCACACATCTAGATATCTACACACGGCTACTGACAATATTAAGGACTGTCCATGCCACACATCTAGATATCTACACACTGCTACTGACAATATTAAGGACTGTCCATGCCACACATCTAGATATCTACACATTACTACTGACAATATTAAAGAATGTCCATGCCACACATCTAGATATCTACACACGGCTACTGTCAATATTAAGGACTGTCCATGCCACACATCTAGATATCTACACACTGCTACTGACAATATTAAGGACTGTCTATGTCATGCATCTAGATACCTACACACTGCTACTGACAATATTAAGGACTGTCTATGTCATGCAACCTAGACACCTACACACTGCTACTGACAATATTAAGGACTGTCCATGCCATGCATCTAGATACCTACACACTGCTACTGACAATATTAAGGACTGTCCATGCCACACATCTAGATATCTACACACTGCTACTGACAATATTAAGGACTGTCCATGCCATGCATCTAGATACATACACACTGCTACTGACAATATTAAGGAATGTCCATGCCACACATCTAGATACCTACACACTGCTACTGACAATATTAAGGACTGTCCATGCCACACATCTAGATATCTACACACTGCTACTGACAATATTAAGGACTGTCCATGCCATGCATCTAGATACCTACACACTGCTACTGACAATATTAAGGACTGTTCATGCCATGCATCTAGATACCTACACACTGCTACTGACAATATTAAGGACTGTCCATGCCACACATTTAGATACCTACACACGGCTACTGACAATATTAAGGACTGTCTATGTCACACATCTAGATATCTACACACTGCTACTGACAATATTAAGGAATGTCCATGTCACACATCTAGATATCTACACACTGCTACTGACAATATTAAGGAATGTCCATGCCACACATTTAGATATCTACACACTGCTACTGACAATATTAAGGACTGTCCATGCCACACATCTAGATATCTACACATTACTACTGACAATATTAAGGAATGTCCATGCCACACATCTAGATATCTCCACACTGCTACTGACAATATTAAGGAATGTCCATGCCACACATCTAGATACCTACACACTGCTACTGACAATATTAAGGACTGTCTATGTCACACATCTAGATACCTACACACGGCTACTGACAATATTAAGGACTGTCCATGCCACACATCTAGATACCTACACACGGCTACTGACAATATTAAGGACTGTCCATGCCACACATCTAGATATCTACACACTGCTACTGACAATATTAAGGAATGTCCATGCCACACATCTAGATATCTACACACTGCTACTGACAATATTAAGGAATGTCCATGCCACACATCTAGATACCTACACACTGCTACTGACAATATTAAGGACTGTCCATGTCACACATCTAGATACCTACACACTGCTACTGACAATATTAAGGACTGTCCATGCCACACATCTAGATATCTACACACTGCTACTGACAATATTAAGGACTGTCCATGCCACACATCTAGATACCTACACACTGCTACTGACAATATTAAGGACTGTGTCCATGCCACACATCTAGATACCTACACACGGCTACTGACAATATTAAGGACTGTTCATTGACAAGCATCTAGATACCTATCTACTTCAGCTATGGTAAATATTAAAGACTGTCCATGCCACACATCTATGGTAAATATTAAGAACTGTCCATGCCATGTGCCTAGATACCTATTAAGGATTGTTCACGTCATGTGCTCAGATATCTATCCACTGCTACGGACAATATTAATGACTGTTCATGCCATGCGTCTCAATGGAAAACTTTGAACAGACAGAAGCCGATAAAGCTTTGAATAGAAAAGAAAGGGAGTATTCTTTCTTCCACCTGACAGCTCAGTTTCATTTACACTATTATACTTTTTTGGCCACTCAGTAATGGAACAGACTGGCATGTTATTTAAGCGAGATATTATCCTATTAAATGACTTGTTCTTCATGACTGTTCCCTCATTGAATGTCAGAAACGTAAAGTCATTTTGACCTGTCCTCAGTAGAGTGTTGTGCAGTTGAGAGAAATTCAGCATAGGTCAAAAAGAAATTATTTGCTTGGGGTAGAAATTTTACTTAGTCACTGCAAATATAGAAACCTACCCATATCTGCAACCACTAAATTTAAAACCCCTCATTTTAGACAAAATGGCTACATTTTACACCTGCAAAAGTTAGCCAAACTACAGTATCTATTATTGTAGTATTTCTTGTGTGCAGTGCTATCACTTCAATCCTGAAACAGGTACCATTACCAAAATGTGCATTTTATTTGGATTTCATTTGTACATGAAATGCATTGAAAAAATATTAATCTGCATTCCAATCATGTTTGCATTTCAACTATCATCTAATTTTTTATGTATGGTCTCAGAAATGCATTCTGATTTTGTGTTTATCACTTCCATTTATTACTTCCTTTCATTTTCTTTTGTTTCGGAATGAAATGGAAATGCATGTGTCAAAGTTGCGTAGTCCAGTTTTTGAGTGTTAAAGGGAGAGAACTATAGTTTTCTTCTTTTAAACTGTGCTTTAATAAAATAGAAATGCACAAAATACAAAAGAGAGAATTGAATTTACAATAATAAAAATATATTGGTTACTGTTGCAACTGCAATAAATATAAAAGTACAACTGTGTATGTCAGCAGATTTTATTTATTTTCTTTCATTCAAATAAAAATTGTACAGATAAAATTAGTGTTGATGATGTCATCACATCAACTGTGTTTATGCCTGCCTCAACAACAACAATGTCACACCTTGAAAAAAGTGAAAAATTGTCTATCAGTCTAAAAAATCTGATCCCAGATTACCATGCAGAAGGACTTTTGACTGTGGAAATGTAACAACAGCCTGAGAATAATAAATTTTCAAATCCATTCATGAAATGCATTCATCATCTCATTTGCATTTATTCTGTGTAATAAATATTGGTTTATATAATTAATGTGCTGTAGCTGTAATGTTGTACACACACTAAACTGATGATATTACAGTCTATATAATTAATGTGCTGTAGCTGTAATGTTGTACACACAATAAATTGATGATATTACAGTCTATATAATTAATGTGCTGTAGCTGTAATGTTGTACACACAATAAACTGATGATATTACAGTCTTTATAATTAATGTGCTGTAGCTGTAATGTTGTACACACACTAAACTGATGATATTACAGTCTATATAATTAATGTGCTGTAGCTGTAATGTTGTACACACAATAAACTGATGATATTACAGTCTATATAATTAATGTGCTGTAGCTGTAATGTTGTACACACACTAAACTGATGATATTACAGTACCTGTTCATTGATGAACTTGACCCTGATGACCCCTTTCATGGCCTTAGGAGGAAGCTGGGCCAACTGCCTGTAGCCATCCTGTCCAATAGATAGAAGTCAGATGTGTCAAGAGATGCATATACAAATCAGATGTGTCAAGAGATGCATATACAAATCAGATGTGTCAAGAGATGCATATACAAATCAGATGTGTCAAGAGATGCATATACAAATCAGATGTGTCAAGAGATGCATATACAAGTCAGATGTGTCAAGAGATGCATAGATAGAAGTCAGATGTGTCAAGAGATGCATATACAAATCAGATGTGTCAAGAGATGCATATACAAATCAGATGTGTCAAGAGATGCATATACAAATCAGATGTGTCAAGAGATGCATATACAAATCAGATGTGTCAAGAGATGCATATACAAGTCAGATGTGTCAAGAGATGCATATACAAATCAGATGTGTCAAGAGATGCATATACAAATCAGATGTGTCAAGAGATGCATATACAAATCAGATGTGTCAAGAGATGCATATACAAATCAGATGTGTCAAGAGATGCATATACAAATCAGATGTGTCAAGAGATGCATATACAAGTCAGATGTGTCAAGAGATGCATAGATAGAAGTCAGATGTGTCAAGAGATGCATATACAAATCAGATGTGTCAAGAGATGCATATACAAATCAGATGTGTCAAGAGATGCATATACAAATCAGATGTGTCAAGAGATGCATATACAAGTCAGATGTGTCAAGAGATGCATAGATAGAAGTCAGATGTGTCAAGAGATGCATATACAAATCAGATGTGTCAAGAGATGCATATACAAATCAGATGTGTCAAGAGATGCATATACAAATCAGATGTGTCAAGAGATGCATATACAAATCAGATGTGTCAAGAGATGCATATACAAGTCAGATGTGTCAAGAGATGCATAGATAGAAGTCAGATGTGTCAAGAGATGCATATACAAATCAGATGTGTCAAGAGATGCATATACAAATCAGATGTGTCAAGAGATGCATATACAAATCAGATGTGTCAAGAGATGCATATACAAATCAGATGTGTCAAGAGATGCATATACAAGTCAGATGTGTCAAGAGATGCATATACAAATCAGATGTGTCAAGAGATGCATATACAAATCAGATGTGTCAAGAGATGCATATACAAATCAGATGTGTCAAGAGATGCATATACAAATCAGATGTGTCAAGAGATGCATATACAAATCAGATGTGTCAAGAGATGCATATACAAGTCAGATGTGTCAAGAGATGCATAGATAGAAGTCAGATGTGTCAAGAGATGCATATACAAATCAGATGTGTCAAGAGATGCATATACAAATCAGATGTGTCAAGAGATGCATATACAAATCAGATGTGTCAAGAGATGCATATACAAATCAGATGTGTCAAGAGATGCATATACAAGTCAGATGTGTCAAGAGATGCATATACAAATCAGATGTGTCAAGAGATGCATATACAAATCAGATGTGTCAAGAGATGCATATACAAATCAGATGTGTCAAGAGATGCATATACAAATCAGATGTGTCAAGAGATGCATATACAAATCAGATGTGTCAAGAGATGCATATACAAATCAGATGTGTCAAGAGATGCATATACAAATCAGATGTGTCAAGAGATGCATATACAAATCAGATGTGTCAAGAGATGCATATACAAATCAGATGTGTCAAGAGATGCATATACAAATCAGATGTGTCAAGAGATGCATATACAAATCAGATGTGTCAAGAGATGCATATACAAATCAGATGTGCAAAAAGATACAAGTCACATATGTCAAGATATAATATACAAATCAGATGTGTTAATAGATACATGCAGAAGTAAGATCTGTCATTAACCAAATCAGATGTGTCAATGGATGCGTGCACAAGTCAGATGTGTCAATAGATTCATGTACAAGTCAGATGTGTCAAGCTATAATGTACAAGTCAGATGTGTCAATAGATAAGTGCATATTAAGTCAGATGTGCCAATATCGTCAGATGTGTCAACAGATAAATGCACAAATCAGAGGTGTCCAGTAGAATCATGTACAAGTCAGATGTATCAAGATATACAAGTCTGATATGACAACATGACAACAGATACACGTACAAGTCAGATCTGTCAAGTGATATATTTTAGATATGTCAACAGATACATGTACAAGTCAGATCTGTCAAGTTATAATATACAAGTCAGTGTGTGTCAACAGATACATGTACAAGTTAGTTGTGTCAAGAGATATATAAGTCAAATGTGTCAACAGATACATGTGCAAGTCAGATGTGTCAATAGATACCTAACTTACCTTCTGCTTGCACAAAGTGTGTTACATTTGGTTTCAAGTGCCAGATAGCAGTCAAATGCTTTTAACTTGAAACTGTCAGTAAACTTGAAAGATACCATCATTTATGTTCCTCAAGGATGCACAGATTTTTTAAATTTTTTTAAAAATCTGCTTGTATTAGAAGATTTAAATCTCTTATCTTTTAATAATACCTCAAATTTAGTTGAAAATACACCTTTCTATATACCTGCTTTCACTGTTGGGTATCAATTTTGTATCCAAGTGACATGTATAACTCACTCATCAACAGGTGTGTACATATTGCTTAATTCGGAGGTGTAGACCTATTTCACTGTAACAGGTGGCAAGCTTACTCAAAATCATGGGGACTAATAATTATATTTTTGTACTGTGAGGACATAGACTATCTAAACAGCCATTTTATGTTCAGAATCAGCTAATAACATACTGAAGCCTCTTTAATTTTTCTTGTGCAAAATATATCATAAATAAATGTTATGAATTCTTGTGCCTAGTACTATAAGGCATCAATTAGCCAAGAAATTATTTGTGTTACAATCCAAAGATTATTTGATAATCTTCAATACAAACTAACATTTCAAAAAGGGCCACATACCTCAACAATGCGACTCCTGTGGACAGTGATAAGTGTTGAATGTGGTGAAGCACATGCAGACTCCGTCAAACCCAGGACATCTTTCTCCTTTATCACATTCTTCCGGAAAATTTTTACCCTCTGAAAATCAATCAGAACGATGTACAGATGACTTGAAACATATTTAATCTTAAATCTACAACAAAGCAATATATTCTAATGCTTTCCTCAGTTATGCATTGTTTTTGTTCCATCTCACTACAAGGCAACACCCCACCACACCACACACCTTTACATACAAACTTCAGAAAGGGTTACAATTTTGAGAACTATTGTGTATGTTTACTAACTTCCCATGCATTATGTAAATAAACTAAGACTGGAAGTCTCAGTCTAAACCACAGGTCTTGCATTAGCCTAAAAATAGAAAATACACGCAAACACTTCTGCACACATACATGTATGCATGAATGGGCATAAACGTTACACAGTTCTCACTCCTGCTTCAAGAAATGCAGTAACAACTTGATGACTAAAGCCTGCCTAGAGTCAATTAGTACCAGGTTCAGGTAGAATTTATCATGAGTTTGACAAGAAATGCAGTAACAATTTGATGACTAAAGCCTGCCTAGAGTCAATTAGTACCAGGTTCAGGTAGAATTTATCATGAGTTTGACAAGAAATGCAGTAACAATTTGATGAATAAAGCCAGTCTAGAGTCAATTAGTACCAGGTTCAGGCAGAATTTATCATGAGTTTGAACATATTATCCATGTCCATCTGGTGATGTCTAAATCAAATATATACATCACTATAAATGTATACATATAATAAGTCATGAAATGAGTAACTGGTGCTTTTCATGTTTTGATTGTGCAGTATCTACCTATTGGAACCTTCCCAAAATTACATGCTCCCCAAAAATATTGTCCACCAAATGGCCACGATAAAACTGCTTGTAGAAATAATATTTTAAGTTACTGCTTTATAATATGCAACAATTATAACAATTATAATGATTATAACATACCTGAAAACAGCAAGATGAAAGGGTATGCATGTATGTACGTATGTAGTAGCATTTCACAGGACCCCAATGCAATAGTGGCTATATGGTGCCAAAACTAAAGGTAAAGTTCGAAAAATGTCAAAATGAAGAATTGCACAAAAACTTTAGGAAGATAAACCCTTCCAAATAAATGTAAACATGAAGTACAGCAAGATAAATTATAAAAGTAAAAATTCTGAAAAAGTTATATAAAATAAAGAATAAAGGTAACACATAAAATCCTTAAAACATATGATCAAAATTTGCTATATAAAGTGCATTCCCTCAAAAAGTCCAAGATTTGTTTGGGAGGTACATTGTCATACAGATTCTTCATTGAGTTGACATCAAAATAATTCTGTCTCACAGGGTGGAAGTCAACAAACTTGACAAAAAATGTGTTCCAGTGTCAGTGGACATGGGCATGGTATGTGCTCTGGTTGAGGTTCACCTTTCAGGAGGTATGCATGAGTCAGGTAGGTGTGTCTGATATGCGATTGGCACAATATCACTATCTCAGTGATTTGTAGCATACAGGGGATGCCACTCACCAATGGTGGGTTTCAAATCCTCAATATTATTCTGATGTTCACTCACCAATGGGGGGTTTCATGTTCTGATGTTTGTCTGTGGAGTTTTCATTCCAAATAGTTTGCCAATTATAACAAACATGGTGATTTATACAGTATTTGAAGTCAGTACCGGTATATGGAATCTTCAATTCAAGATGGATGACTGCAGGGCAGCTTTGGCTGCTTTATCTGGCCTTTCATTACCCTTGATACCAATGTAACTAGACAGCCAACAGTACAGAATACTTTTTCCAGAGTGTATGAGCAAATCATGTTTCTGTAATAACTGCGATATTTACAGATTGTCAGATTTAAAGGTTAGGCAAGTCTTGCAGTGTGGAAAGGGAATCTGACAAGATGATGAAATTTGTTTTTTGCAAGGTTTCAATGGAGTTCAAAGCTACGAGTATCGTTGTAATTTCTGCAGTAAAAATTGAAGCTTTATCTGGTAACTGGCTCGAGATGGTGCCATGGGGTGTTGCTATGGCAGCTCCAACCTTGTCTCCATCTTTCAAATTGTCTGTATACAGGGACATATGGCTACAGTAGGAGACTCCGATTTCATTGACTTACTCTGAAAAATTAGAGGATTTGTTGAGGACTTTTTAAATTGGCAAAGATAGGTGGCGATTTTTGCTGTTTCAGTGGGGATGAATTTGTATGCCAAAAGATGTAATAAAAATGGTTTCTGAGCATATAAGGTTTGGTATTTGGGCCTAAATACTACATCATATGCAGGATTACATGGATTAAAATATTTGGGCTCAAAACCTACATCATATGTGGGATTAGATGGATTAGAAGATAGTTTGGTAGTATACTGAATATCCAATTTCATTCATCTGAGATAAAGTGATGGTTTGTTTGCCTCAACATCAAAACTTTCCGACGGGGTAGCTCTAAATACACTCAGACGAAGTCTAAGTCCCCAATTGTGTATCGGATCAATAGTATGCATACTCTTTTAGCAGATCGCAAAGTCCTCAACATAAACTGAGCTGTCAGTTCCAGTGAGTCTCTTTGTAATAAAGACTAGGCCAATATGTTATTTACCTCTGTATTTACCTCTGTAAATTGGTTAGGGTTAGCTACTTACCTCTGTTAAATGGCACAATGACTGTCTGCAACAGAAACAGGGCCAGGGCTGAGCAAATCCCATAGCCCGACGTCCCGGACTATTAATTTTTGAAGTCGGGCAAGTAAAATGTTCCAAGTCACTAGTTCGGGACAAGTGCTTTTTAAAAAAGTCGGGCAAGTCCTTATTTTCGTGCTTTAATCACTATATCTACCTTTATTTGGCCAATCATGCCCTCCGGGCGTACTGAATACTTGATTCTACCCCTCTTCATGTATACATTTACATTCTGTATAACACATAAATCTGGTCAGTGATAATTTTCGCATATGCGCACGTTCTGTTACCGCTTGACTGCACATTGAGCTAAGCGACCAAATTATCGGCAAATCAAAACACGTCAAACAAAAGAGAGCCAGTATGATCAATTAGCAGTGTTTTAAGTGACTTTGTTGCATTGTGTTTACTCAAGCCAGATCCTTACGAGCGGCTCACTATGATTTTAATCCAGTGAGTAAGTGTAATTAAATTAATGTTAATCCAGTGAGTAAGTGTAATTAAATTAATGAAAGGTACTTTACCAACATCAGTGTAGGTTTCCTTTATGAACTTATTAAATGACAGTAATGATTCTTAAATTTTTAATTGATTATTCAGATGATTACCTTGCACTTGCGATATTGCGTTTGAAGCGAAACAATTACATTAATTAATTAGCTGTCTCTGTTCGTATTTAAAAGAGAAAATGTATGTTATGATCACTTTAGAAGTAGTTGTCAAGCAAGCTGATAGTTACTTTGTGGATAAAATGAGTTTGCTAAATTATTTTCGCAAGGAAGGTAATAAGGGCGATTCGGAGAAGGAACATTTTTGTGAAAGTGGAGGGATAAAATGTAAGACTACTACTGAATGTGCGGTAGCTATTTCTCCAAAGAGACATAAGCAGAACCTTTGAGATGCTTTAAAGCATTTGACTACAGGCACTTTCCTCATGAGAGGGCAGCTCTGTTGAAATATGGGAGGGAAGACTTGCAGGTTCTTCTTAATCATCTTCAGGGCTGAGCAAATCCCATAACCCGATGTCCCGGACTATTCATTTTTGAAGTTGGGCAAGTAAAATTTTCCAAGTCGCTAGTCCGGGACTAGTAGATGAAAAACAAATTTGCTCAGCCATGAGGGCCCAGGTGTTACTTACCTCTGTAAATATCAGTATGAATGAGACTCTAAATCACAGAGACTGGGTAAAGGTTTTGCTTACCTCAGTCTGTAAATGGTTGGATGAATGGGGCTCTGTATAATATAGACTGGGTCAAGGTGTTACAGTACCTCTGTAAATGTTGGGATGAATGGGACTCTGAATAATATAGACTGGGTCAAGGTATTACTTACCTCAGTCTGTAAATGTTGGGATGAATGGGACTCTGAATAATATAGACTGGGTCAAGGTGTTACTTACCTCTGTCTGTAAATGTTGGGATGAATTTGACTCTGTATAATATAGACTGGGTCAAGGTGTTACTTACCTCAGTCTGTAAATGGTTGGATGAATGATCTCTGCGTAACAAAAAATGGGCCATGGTGTTACAGTACCTCTGTAAATGTTGGGATGAATGGGACTGTGTCCAACAGAAACAGGGCCAATATGAGTATCACTCACCTCTGTAAATGGCAAGATGAATGGGACTCTTTGCAACAGAAACTGGGCCACCCTTCTACCTTTGTCTAACTCAGAGATGAAAGCACTGGGTTTAATATCCCTGCAAATACAGATACAGCAATATCACATGATATATCTATTGATGACTTCTTCAAATACTCAATGTTGAAAGAAAGCAAAATGAGATACGAGTATATGGAAACTGAAAAAAACCTCAAATATGTTGGAATCACTAAGCTAAGATTATGCCTGCTTTTGAAATAAATTATGACTCAGATATTGAAATGTATGAATTGAGATCTCTTTCCTTACAAATTCTAACTTTCAGGCGTAATAATGTCATGGACTTTTGCAGGTCACTGACTAAATGATGGAGTTATAAAAAAGCAATCTAACATGCATCATGTATTGTATGGGAAACAAAAAAGCTTGGACAACACATGTTTATGCAGGACATGTACTCAGTTAAACATAAGTCTGACTTACTATCACAGACACCGTTTGTAAATTGATCAGTGACAGCTGAACAAAGCCCATATTATTTGAACACATGATCCTATTTACTAGACATGATCCTATATACAAGACATGATCCTATGTACGAGACATGGTGACATCTCTGACACATGATTCTATGTATGAGACATGATCCTATGTACTAGAAGACATGGTAACATCTCTGACACATGATTCTATGTATGAGACATGATCCTATGTACTAGACATGGTGACATCTCTGACACATGATCCTATGTATTAGACATGGTGACATCACTGACACATGATCCTATGTACTAGACATTGTGACATCTCTGATCTGCCAATTTAATTAGTAGTGAGTACAATGGTTGGCGATATACTAACCTTATAAGCCAGTGATTTTCAGGCGTAAAACCTCTCCTGCTATCTCTCTCATACAACATCAGTAGCAGCCCCTGGGCAGCATTAAATGGCTCATTATTCGTGGCTGTCTGTACATCTGGAAAAAGCAACTCTGTTTATTGTATTGTGAGAACCTCCCTCACATTGATGACAGCCTATCATTTCATTTGAAACACTAAAATCTATTTACTTGGCTTGATATGGAAGCAGATATGTAGAGCTTATTGGCCTGCTGATGACTGTATGAACCATGTGTCTTATGAAGAAACCAAATCATCATCCATGTATTTGGCAAAATGTAATTTTAGCAATTAATTTATTTCTTAAGGATGAACATATCTGTAACTAAATATTATAAAATCAACTTTCATTGTGATTCATTCATCCAACCTGTGTCTCAGGTTTAACCAGCTTGTCATTTAGTGTATCCAAGTTCATTTATCATCTAAAGAATTAGTGTTATATATGGAGAATATTTGTATTGTTCAAATACAATGTTAGCAAATTTCTACATTAATTTCCTAATAATTCATGATTTTAATTTTGTTTTGAGACATAATTCTGGAACATTTTCTATTCAGTTTATCTGTAGGAGTCTGTATTCAATTTATCTGTACGAGTCTGTATTCAATTTATCTGTAGTAGTCTGTATTCAATTTATCTGTAGGAGTCTGTATTCAATTTATCTGCAGGAGTTTGTATTCAATTTATCTGTAGGAGTCTCTATTCAACTTATCTGTAGGAGTTTGTATTCAATTTATCTGTAGGAGTTTGTATTCAATTTATCTGTAGGAGTTTGTATTCAATTTATCTGTAGGAGTCTGTATTCAATTTATCTGTAGGAGTTTGTAAGCTTAGATTTACAGGATACATAATCAGGGCATCAAAGTAAAACTACACATACATTTCTGCAAGACTAGAAGAAATTTTTTTTTTTAAAAATCCAATGTAGATTAGTAAAAGAAACAACTGATCATAGATGTATCTCACTTATTTTTATCATGATGATGTAAGTGACCTACCCATCAGACCATTCCACATTATCCGGAAAATAAAGAGATTCAGGAATTCTCCCATTTTGGTGTAGTCCTCCAGTCTGAACACCTTCTGCTGCTCATACATCTCTACATCATCCAAAGTTCTGGGGGATCAAGAAAGGACAAATGAAAGGTAAAACTGTCCCTCGCAATCATGAATGACCTGGTTAGGGTCTGTATCAGCACCTTCTTAAACCTGAACCCTAACACAAGTGACCTTTGTACATGATATAATAATGGAAATACTCATTGTAGGAATGAACCAGTGTAATTTTATAAATGTTAGACTTCTTTAAGGGGAGCCACAGTGGCTTAGTGGTTAGCATGACAGACTCAGAACTAAAAGGGTGCAGATTTGAATCCTACCATCGGAACAGTGTGGGTTAGCTACCATGGTGTGTCCTTGGGCAAGGCACTTTACTCCAACTGTCTTGGCACTAAATAACCTACTTGTATTTCTATACTGTAAAACACCAAAATGCACAGACATCTTTACAATGTTCAAATTGTGCGGCAGTCTAAAAGTAAGCTTTACCAAATTTCCATATTATAAGGTCAAGATTCCCATAAAGAAGTCCCTAAATGTGTCAAATAAATCCCTCAAAGTGACATAAAGATGTCCCTCAATGTGACAAACAACTTTTGGTCCATTTGATTCAATGCATAATAAAAAAGGTTTTTATTACCTGAATGTAAGTTTGAGGATTCATCATTTGAAGGAATGAACTGATAAAAGCAGGATTCATAACAATCATTTTAACAGAATCTTCTTCTGTTCAATGAGAAACAGGTTGTACTAGACTTACATACAACTTCAAGCAGCAAAAGGCATTATACACACTACTAGCATCATAAAATAGGTGGCAGCCTCACAAAAAAAAAGAAGTCTAAAAGACAATTATAGTACTGTTTGTTAGATGAATATATAAGTGATAAGATGGGGTCTATTGTGCTGCTTATTAAACAGCAATTTGTTTTGTAAATTATGTTTGTCCAAGAATATTTACCTGATCACATTAACATTAGGAAGATGCTCCGTTACCTTTCGAATCCAACAATCATGGAAAGATGAAAAAATTTGCATTTCCCATCTATATTCCATATAGACAAAGGGATGAAACTCTTCTCAACCCTTCCCCTTACCACTACTAGGTGGCTACAGTTGTCTACCAATTTTGCTTGAGTTATACCTCGATGAGGATGCTCACATTTGTGGGTAAGAAGAGGCGGGATCTCCCTCAATGCATCGGCTCGGTCTTTTTCAGGTACCACTTCAGAGCTCTCACTGGGTCCTGTAGACAACCTTCAGATGAAGTGTCCAGAGTAGACAGGGATTTTACTACAAAAGGCTTATTTCCCATGAGCGGGAGCCTGTTCTTGGCAATGAAAGCAGGGGCCATCATGAGTGACACTGATCCATATTGTTGAAACTGCAAGGAGTTCTGGTCAATTGATAAAGCATGTATTTCACTGATTCTGCCTGCCATCACTTGTGCAAGTAGTAAACAGGTCTTATATGAGAGGTGAACCAATGAAGCCCTTGAGAGAAGTTTAAATGGTCTTATTCAGCCAGGTTAGTGCCCATGATAGATTCCACTTTGGGCAGAGAGACATGTTTAAACATGTGAAATAGAAATTTGCCAGAAGATCAGATAGGTCTTTGTTTTGTCCGCTATCCTCTCTTCCATGATTGTGGAATGGTAGCCTTTTAGCGTGATTGGTACTAACTGTTTCTCATCAAAAAGCCACAGTATGAAGTTAGGTTAGCTATTTGAGGTATTGATACACAGCTGCGCAATGTGTTCTTGCTCACGCCATTGTGTGAAAATTTTCTATTTTCCTTCATACGCTTTCAAAGTGGAGGGCCTTCTTGCTCGAGTGATTCTCTCCACCACTTGTTGAGAGAACTGTTTGTTTGGCATGTTTAATATGATCCAGACATGCAGGTTTAGCTCTGGACTGGCATGAAACACCTGGCATGTTTAATATGATCCAGACATGCAGGTTCAGCTCTGGACTGGCATGAAACACCTGGCATGTTTAATATGATCCAGACATGCAGGTTCAGCTCTGGACTGGCATGAAACACCTGGCATGTTTAATATGATCCAGACATGCAGGTTCAGCTCTGGACTGGCATGAAACACCTGGCATGTTTAATATGATCCAGACATGCAGGTTCAGCTCTGGACTGGCATGAAACACCTGCAGTTGTGGTTGCTTGAGCAGTTGAGGATATGTTTATATTTCCTGGGGATTTCTGCTGCTAGATATATGAGGTCGCTGATCCACAATTTTTCACACTTGCGTGGAGCAATCAGGATAAGATGGCACTCTGATTCTCTTGCTTTCTGTATTACCTTGGGAATCAGAGGTGTTGGAGGGTAAGCATATGCATCCAAACTGTTCCGATCTATGGAAAAGGCATCGTCCATCCAGGCCTTCAGATCTGGGACTGGTGAGACAAAGGTTGGGAGTTTTGAATTCCACTTTTTCACAAATAGATCCACCATTGTTCAATTCCAGCGGGTACATATGTGAGTGAAAACCGAGGGATGAAGTGACCATTCTGTTTGCATCAGTTGATTTTTCTGGGACAGCGAGTCTGCTGATACATTTAGTTGGCCTTGAATATGATGAACCTCTACGTGGATTTGTAACCACCTTAGAAAAGCCCAAATAAGAGCACAAGATCTGGGGACTTGGTTCCCCCTTGCCTTCTGAGATACTTCACTACAGTGAAGATGTCGGACAGAATGAGAATGCCCTTTCCATGTAGTTCCTCCTACACCCATGAAATGCTTTCAGAATGACTTTCACCTCAAGGATGTTCATATGCAAACGATGATCCTGAGTGGGACACACTCCACTGGCCTCCTGGAATGGTGGAAGGAGGTGTGCACCCCAGCCCTCTGTGCTCACATCTGTACAGACCATGATTTCCAGAGGTTGCACCTGCGAGTGTATTGAGATTGTTATATGTTGGTCCAAGGGGCAAAGTCTCAGCCTCCACTGGGGCAACAGAATCATTTGTAATGGTCTCATAGAAAGGCAACCTAGGACAATGAGGTCCATGGCACATTGAGCAACCCAAGTAGGTGAAGGAATTCTTGGGCTGAAAGACTGTCCTCTGTAAGCAATGAAGCCACCATTGTACTGTTTACCTGTTTTGAATGCCATACCTAGATGGACAAAATGTTGAGTTGGTCAGACTTTTCCTTGTTGACAAGGAATCCAAAGCTGAGAAGGAGAGTAACAAGGACTATCATGTTTGCTCCAAAATATAACTTACCTGATGTTATTGCAGACTGTCGTCCAGGTAGTTTGATGTTGCTGCAATGGAGATGGTCCTGACATGGGCCATGACTTTGTCCATCAGACATGTGAATACCCAGGGACTGATGTTGGGTCCGAACAGGAGTACCCTGAACTGGTAAATGGTGTCTTTGTAAGGGAACCGCATGAACTTCCTGGAAACTTTGTCAATGGGGAAGTTTAGATACGTATCTTGTAAGTCCACAATGATCGAGCCGTCTCCCTGGTGTGTGGCATTAAAAACCCTTCATGGTGTTTCAATCTTTCTCGAATAAAAATCTGGTGAATTTACATTGTGAGTGATTTATACTGCCCTTGTCTGGAGGAGGTCATTGATTTTTTGCTGCAGAGTTGTTGCTTTTAAAAACAGGGGTTTTCCCCCCACCTGGATATCTGACAATGGCGGAGTAAAACTTATGTCACTTGTTGTTATAGGGAAGCTAGCTAGGAAAGAAATGTGGGCAAAAACAATTGCCTTCTCCCTGCCTCTTGTCCACTTTCGTTCTTGAGAACTTTGGTCTTCTTTGGTTGTAGGGTTGGTAGGACTGCTTCCCTGTGTGCTGTGTCTTAGGGGAGTCCTTCTGATCCTTTTGTTGCTTTCCCTGAAAGTCCCTCCTCTGTGGCTCAGGCTGTGTTTGAGGGAAATTGATCTCTTTTGTGGCTTGTTTTCAGATTTCCTCAATCTGGCCATTGAAAGGAAGATTAAATGATAATGGGTGCTATCATAACCTGACTTTATGGTGATCTTTAAGAAAGGTGGAGGTAGAGAGCACTGCATCTCTTTCTGGCAGTTGTAAGTTAGTAGCTGCTGTTACTACATTGGCCAGGGTGTGCTGGGGACTTCTGTTTAAGATGCGGGCCATTCTAGAAACAGATTCCCACACATGTCCTGTGGGATTTGGGTGGGAGATGATAAACTGTATTTAGCTTGTTGGAAGATAGCCACTGTTACCAAATCCAACATAGAACCCACTGTCACGACATTCCGCACCAACTGCTGTGTGTCGTTGAAAGCCCTCCAGTCCATGTGTACTGAGTATGGTTTTGTCATCCCCAATGCTGCAATGTCTCAGTCAACTGCTGGGGTGTCCATATGAAAAGTAAGCATGTCGGTCTTTTAGAACCTCCTACTAAAGTTTGTGGCAAGGTGTTGTTGAGAGAAATAGAGTTGGTTGACACTTGGGTCATGTACCGTATATACTCGCTAGAGTTGGTTGACACTTGGGTCATGTACCGTCTATACTCGCTAGAGTTGGTTGACACTTGGGTCATGTACCGTCTATACTCGCTAGCGTTGGTTGACACTTGGGTCATGTACCGTCTATACTCGCTAGAGTTGGTTGACACTTGGGTCATGTACCGTCTATACTCGCTAGAGTTGGTTGACACTTGGGTCATGTACCGTATCGCTTATAAGTTGAGGTTTTTTACTTAGAATTTGACTCATACAGAGTAGGGGTCGTCTTATAAGCGCGACATTAAAAAAACAAAAAAAATCTTGGGGTAATGTTGGAAACTCTAGATGTTTGCAGTACATACAAATACTGTCAATTCATATATTTTTACGTTTTCATGCCACTATTCCTATGCAGTAATGCATATATGGTATGCACTGTGTTTATCCATTTCATGGCGGTATTCATTACACAATATATGTATCTACAGTTATTTGGATTTTATTAATTTGAAAATATTACCGGTAAATTAAATACTACCTACCGCAAAATGAAGTGTCCGTCAATGTTTACCATGGGTGTTTATTAGTAAGTATATTGCCTCCATTTTCGTGCAAGTCTGAACAACCTGAATTTGTATTAATATTTGTGTTTTGCTGTATAAAGACTGTGCTTGATGCAATAAAAGTTTTGATTTAATTTGTATTTTCCTTTTCCACAAGTCAGATTTAATTCTCAAGTGATATATCCCAAGTTATCTGCCAGTGCACGTGGGCCGATAAGCCTTTGGCTTGTAAAGGGACTCACTTTGTTTTCAATTTGACAATCCTTTTGATCGAGCCGCCAATCTCTACTTGTTCAGTAGAGTTCTACAACTTCGTGCTTGTAAACACACCACTCTTTGTTTTCCCACGTGACAACCCTTTGATCAAGCCGCAAGTTCAGTGCCAAGTAACAGAGGGAGACTATTTGAACTCCCTGTGATCTTGCCACACAATTGACATGTGTTCAGTTGCAGCCTTTAATAGATTTCTGACTTTATGATCAAAGTGTTACTCACAGAGCCCAAGCTCAGTCTTTGCATAAGCACCCGCATATGACAGTAAAGCCGAAAATCGGAGTCAGACGAGATTTACGATGACTAGACGACGATTTACAATGACTAGATGACGATGTAGGATTTCAGAACTTTATCAGACAATGAGGATTAATTCTTGGACTTTGTACCAGATGACATTGGATAGTGACATTTACAGGATACCGTGAATCACAAAAAAAGTGGACTTAACTTTCATTGTTTATTTGCACGACGTGTGGAATTAATATATTACGGGATATTGTGAATCGGATCATTCTGAACTTCTATTCTTATACTGGTATGTGACCTATAACTGAATTCGTGGATTTATCATATAAATAGATTCTGAGTCGGACGATGTTTACAATGACGGGATGACATTGGAGGAATTTATTACTTTATTTGGTAACTCTGATGACGAGGATGAATTCTTGGGCTTTGAACCAGAGGACATTAGACAGTGACATTTATAGGATACCAGTTTTATACCTGTATGTGACCTATAATCCAATTCATGGATTTATCATATAAATGGATTAAAAATGTTAAGCTATATGGATTTCATTACACGAAGATGGACAAAATGTAAGTTGTAAATTTATTTGTACATATTCAGCTCAATAATACAATAGTATTTATTCTACATTGGTTTTTGTTTTTATTTTTCCTATCTATCTATCCAGTTTGGCTCGTTTATTTTTCCTAAGTGCAGCTCTGAATTAGTGATGACATGTCACCCCTTGCAGACGGATTTAATTTGCAAAAAACACCTCGACTTATAGGAGGGTCATAGCTGAATTGGCTTTTTGCAGCCATGAAAAGGGGGGGTCGACTTATAGTCGTATCGACTTATAATCGAGTATATACGGTAATTGTCAATGTAAACAGCCGAAAAGGTCAGTAACTCTACCAGATTGTGGAAGCAATTTGAATGCTGGTTTGTCCTTTTTATTCAATAAGTCAATAAATGCCAAAACGTTAGCCCAGGTTGTTGATGGAGAAGAAGGCGGAGGACAAAACTCCGGTTGCAGCAAGCGGAAGACTTCTCGATTGAAGCCCAAAAGGCAGTCTTCTCTCATCACAGTGAGATCTAACAAAGATGCAGGAGTTTGAAAGCAGGTTTCATCATCTCTGTATAAATGTGGCAACAGCGATGTCTCCTGTGCTATTTGCAATGTAGTTGGAGAAAAATCTCACCATGCTCGCAGAACATCCTGATTGGGATTGGGATATGGTTACTTCCAAATTATCAGTAAGTAAATACTCACTTTGAGTGTCAAAAGCTTGAGAATGAAGTGAATTGACATCCCATGTGTACTGAGGCACTAAGCTGGGCATCAGGTGCATTGAGTGACTTGTGGCACTATGCAGGTTATGCTGATCCATGAGAGTGCCTGTATGATGTGGGTTCGGCAAACTGGACAAAGACCTTTCGTCTTTTGGCTAACAATTTATAATCGACTGTGGTAGTCATCCATTGCAATCAGAGCCATATGGCAGAGCCTGGCCGTGACGGAACAGGGACATCTTAGTTGGCATGACATTTTCCTGTTGTCTAAATTGGGACAGGGTACGAGATATTTGATCCATGTATCGAGTCCGTAATTCTGAAGTGCGAGACAGTAACTGAGTTGGTTTTCTTTGATCTTGCTCAATTGCAGGTGATAAAGGCAATTGGCTACCAAACCCTTGCAGTAATCTGCCTGTTGGTTCTGCCAAGAAAGGTTATCATGATGAGGTGGTGAGAGAGGAACCATAGTGGCTCTGACCATGATAGCTTGGATCACCTTGTGGTTGATGAACCTTTTGGATTATGATACCTGTCGAAAAGTAAATCATTCACCAAAGTGACATCAGCATGTATACTGATGGCATCTTCATCCCTCAAAGGTCGCTTCTATGCCTTCCCTTTTTGTGCCCCCAATACTGCAACCCATTGATCTTTCTGTCCACGAGGCAGATATATGACATGTATTCATAGATTGGCAACCGGAACAAGCTAGACATGTATGATGGTTGTCATTCCCATGTTTCCAATGTTTACATAGCTTACACTTGGTTTTGCCCATGGTCTAAATCTGTAAGACAAAAACAGAGCAGACAATGTTTACAGGTGTATCCCGGCACGCATCCTGCTTTATGAACTCAGGGAGTGAATGTACAGAGCTAGACACTATGTGACAATTTACCTTTAAGACGGGTGTACATGGCAGCTGATACAGGGGTAAAGTACTGAAGCGTCGCTATTAATACTTAAGAAGTGGACACTATAATATTGTAAGCGACCTCTACATCCTGTCTGCTAGGGAGAGTTAATTGAAGAAGTTCCACTCAAGAGGAAAGTCAAAAAATTGTTTAATGAAAGTAACACAAGGAAAAAGATGGAAATATGTCATCAGTATACAATATTCATTTGGTGTTCAAACATACATATATGACTCCAGCAATGAAACACTCTTTGCTTGCACTCTTGAATAACAAGAAATAGAGATTCGAAGTGAATTTTCAGTGGCTTGTGACAAAATCATTTCAATAAAATGTTTCAAAACAAAATAGTCTCTTCAGTGTTTGAGAAGGTAAACATAATGGTTGAAAATCATACAATTACCCTAACAGACAAAAGTGGAAGATTTGCTTTGTATTCGTTTTAACCCAGGTTACCAATGTGGTGGGAGATAACTGCAAGATAATTTGGAAGACGAATTTACTTATTCGAGTATTTCCTGATAGTTAGAAGCTACTTAATTACCAGAATGTCTGCATCTACACAGTTAAAAATGCTGACATTCAAATTATCCCAATACTGCTTCTTTAGCTTTTGACATAAATAAAATATAAATGTCCAAAACAATTATAAGTATTATTATTACATTGCCAATTTCCATTATTATTATTATTATTATTATTATTATTATTATTAGGAATTCCTATTAATTTACTTGAATATTGTTGGAAGTTTCATTACCTAAAAAGGGTGTTGAAAATAATGATTAAATTTTGCTTGCAGTTTTGAACTTGACCGCGCTCAGCAGTTATCTGACGAGTACTGTCAGTCACTCCTATATATAACCTTCGTTTTTTAATCACGTGACAGTACTGGACCAACCAGATTTGGCAGACTGCATCTGCCAACAAATCAGATGCGGCAAACTGGCAAACCTCTGTCTGCCGTAATTCTTACGCCAGCGACTGTACATGAATAACGTTCAGCATATTTCAGCATATAAAACATTTGTACATGCAATTTCTTACTCTGTACACACACTCTGACACTCAAACTCCTTGTATTAACAAGACTATAGAGTATTCAGTAGCAAAACAACAGTTCTATAGTAGATAAATTATGGCAAACCAATGACAGTATAACGGCACTAAACAAAATACGTTTGCTAGCGAAGTTGCAACTAGGCAGAAAATAGTGCTGTTCTATAATTGTAGTACTCGA
Source organism: Margaritifera margaritifera (assembly GCA_029931535.1). Lineage (NCBI taxonomy): Eukaryota > Metazoa > Mollusca > Bivalvia > Unionida > Margaritiferidae > Margaritifera > Margaritifera margaritifera. The sequence continues at coordinate 529,537 of JAQPZY010001507.1, read as the reverse complement.
TGAATCTAGCAGCTTTTATACAGAGTCTGCATGTTTCACATATTATTGATGGCAATAAGTTCACTGGGACTCCATTTGAAATTAAATGTATATGAATCACATACCTGTAATATTTAAACATCGATGTCATGGGTCACAGATCACAAACAGAATGGCGTCCATAAGAACTTGACACGATCCATAAAAGTTCGTTCACCGCGAAACACAAGTAACCTGAAACTCCATATCTAATCTATGTGTCACGATGGTTCTATGAAATGACCACAGAATGGAGAAAAGCACATTTGGGATTAAATAAGGTAATACAGGCATGCAATTTGCACATGAAACGGTGTTGAATGTAAAATTTCGAACCTTGACAAGCAAAGGTGATATAATGACCGATATAGTCATAGCTAAAGCTCTTTGACAGAGATTTCTTATAGGCATAATACATATAGGATTAGCCAACTTGTAATTCAGTATAATTTGACCCCATGGACCACAGGAAGTTTGAGAATATGGCTATGAAGGTGTGCATTATCGAAATTGGGGAGAAGCTATTCGGTAAAACTCGGTAATCGGAAAGCATCTAACTCGCCACTACCACATGATCTCCTACTGCCCAAGGTCCGAGAAGCCAAACATTTAACACAATTATCACAAAGCAAATAACATCTCTGGTCACATATAAATAGAGACTCCACATGCTGTAATATATGTAATATCCACCCCCACCCCATTATGGTGCACTGCTAGTTAACCCTGAGTCTATTACAATATCAATTCTAATAAAAAGTTACTAGTAGGAAAGGCCAACTGACTGCCTATACAAGTAAAATCACTGAAGCATCACTTATAATAACTATGAAGTGGATGCTATGACTAGATTATGTATAGAAAACTTATCTGTATGTATCTGACCACAGTGTAAATTATACAGCAATTTTATTTGAGTTTTCTATAGCACATACAATATCTGCACATAAAATACAGCAACAGCAATGTAAGGTAATGTACTAGAGACCCATGCAGTTACATACAAGGACACCTAAGTGTGTGAGAACAGCAAAGTTATTACCCCTAAAAAGACGGCATATACTCCCTTTTGAAAAGAAAAATCCAACAACTTGCTTTAAGGTAGAAAAACTCCTACAATATTTGTATGGATTGCGAGGCCTCTCTGTCCATAGAGAGTGTGCTACTCAGCACGAGTGTAAGCAGTAAGTGAAGTATTCACAGGATTTAGCGCCAATCCCGGTATCAAGGGTATCACTCTATCTAATTCTGGGCAGACAACTTTTAGCTTCTTGTCGGAGCATGGATGAAACACCCGCAACCATGGCTATTTGAGCAGGTTGGGTCTCTGGGGTATTTTCCTGGAAATGTTTATTGCTAGATCAAGTAGATCATTCACCCAGGTTATCAGAATCACTTTGCATTTTTGTCCCTTCACTTTTTGAATTATTTTTGGTACCAGGAACATGAGAGTGTAGTGTGGGGGGTAGGCACAGCCACGAAACCCCTCCCAGCTGATTGATTGTGCATCCACAGCCCATGTATAAAAATTCGGGACTGGTGACACAAATGTAAGCAGTTTGTGATTCCACCTCTTCGCAAACAGATCTATCATCAGGCAGCCCCAAAATGCACAAATCTATTGAAAGATCGTTGGGTGTATGGACCATTCTGTGTGAAGGTGTCTTTCCCAGTCTCAACAATGAATCGGCAAGGGCACTAAGCCTAACTCCAATATGTCTGATCTGGGCTGTTATATTCATCTGTGCATACCAGTAGAGAAATTGCCAAACCAGTATGCATAGATCTGGTGATTTCATCTCCACTTGTTTGAGAAGATTTGTCCAACATAATGAGGACTACCTTTCCATATACTTGGTTCTTCTATAAATGAAATGCATTTATTATGGATTTCATTTCTAAGATGTTGATGTGGAGAGGCAACTCTTGCAGTCTCCATTTGCCAATGACCATGTCAAAGCTGAGCAATCTCCATTTGCCAATGACCATGTCAAAGCTGAGCAATATATGGGGTCCCCAACCGTATGAGCTGGTGTCCATACAGATGGTAATTTCTGGTTGAGGCTTTTGTAAAGGAATTCCTGCTGTAAGCCATTGTTTGTTGCGCCATTGATGCAAGAAAGACACTACTTTATTTGAGATCATGATTTTGTAATCTAGATGCCCAGAAAAGAGATGCCATTGGGCTAGCAGGGCCATTTGCAAATGATGCATGAAATGGAAGCCAAGGAGACTCAAATCTGCTGCTGCGTTGAGTAGTACCAAGATTTGCAAAGACTCTCTTACTGAGATCCACTCCCTTTTGGAAATTGACTCTGTGAGCTTGATAATCTATGTTGTGTGCAAATTTGGAAGGCATACTAGATTGAGGTTTGTAAAGAATTCCATGCCCATGTGGACAAAATGCTGGGATGGAAAAAGGTCTGATTTGTCCCAGTTGATCAGAAATCCTAACTGACTCAAAAGGAAAAGAAGATCGTTTCTGGCTTTGACCAGAGAGAAACTTACCATATATTTTTGGAGGATGTTGTTGAGATACACTGCTGTTATTGCTGATGAGGTTGACCACAAGAGAGAGACGACACAGTTGAGGATCTTGGTGAAAGCCCATAGGCTGATATTGACGCCGAATGGGAGAATGTGAAATTGTTAAACGGTTCCTTGGAAACCAAACCAAAGGAACTTGTGCGAGGATGTATAGGGACGAGAAAGAATGCATCAGTCAAGTCTAAAGAGACAGCAAACTCTTCCTTTTTTATGGAAAGTCTGATTAACCTTGCCATCTCCATCTTGAACCTCAGCACGACTATGTATGTGTTGAGCAGGCTGAGATCTCTGACTGGTCTGATTTTGTTCGCCTTGGGTACCTGGAACAGTCTGGAGTAAAACCCCAGAGAGTTCATTTTGCAAACTACCTCCACCACCAGCTTCACAAGTAGCAATCAGATCTCCTGTAAAATTTCTGCTTTCTCCCAATCGGATGGCAAATCCATCATGAAAGGGGAAGTTGAAAGGAGAAGGGGTTGTACATACAAAATCCAAAGCCCCTCTGGAACAATTTGCATCACCCATTCATTGTCTGAAAACAGATTGATCCACACGGTCCAAAAATGAAGGAGTCTGGCACCCACAGAAAGTCTGTCTGCAGGCAGTCAGGGTGGCAAGTCAACATTGGCTGTTTGGAGGCTTGGGGAAGAAGAAGCCTTGTTTCCTTTCCCCTATGCCAAACAGCCTCCAGAATTGAGGATTTTGTTGCCACCTGAAATTGGATTGAGGTTGAAAATTGTTGCCTTTGAGCATTATTCAGCCTTTTATCCATATGCTGGCAATCATCTCTAAGGCTATGGCTGAAACTGATTCTGTCTGAAAACAGGAGCAGGGGGCAAAGCGAGTTGAAGCATAAGTTCCTGGGTTATATGCTTCTGCACTTCCTCAATTTTCCTGCCAAACAGTAATGGCGGGCCAAAAGATGCCGAACACAGAGCAAAGGCATAATGTGACTTTAAGGTAGCCGAGCGCAGGCAGGCATCCCATCTCACAAGATTGAGTTTTGCCAACACCATCAGGGCATTTGCCATTGTGTAATGCACAGCCGTACTAATTACCATGTCAATGTGAGCCATTGCTTCCCATGTGTGATCGCTTCCAGCTTTTTCGGCCAGTTGAAAATTAGCCTGAGGCAAAATCTAACATAGAAGAGGTACCAATCACATTTCTTAGTTTCTCACCAACTTGGAGGTGGCATGAAGAACATTTTTATCCACCTTATAAAACAAAGGGTTGGTCATATTGACCGCCGCAATGCTTTTATCCAGGGATGGCAGCTCAATTCTGAAAGACAGTGAATGAGTGCAATAATAGCATGATGAGAACATGGTAGTTGACTTTCTGGAAAGAAAGCCATGGAATTGCCTGGGTCCCATATTTTATCAGTCAGGCAGTCTGAAATTTCTTTCACCTTCACTGACTGTGGAAGAAGACAGAAGGAAGGCTGTTCTTCTTCATCCTATAAATCCATTGAAACCTTGACCTTCTAGGCCTGGCTTACAGTTGACTGGGCTGGGCACTCGGAAATTGACAGAACTCTGTAGATTTCCTCAAAGGCCACTTTAAACCTGTATTCTGTATGCTCCATTGTAGGATCAGCGTACCGTAAATCATCAAGGTTATCCCCACACGCAGTGGTGGTTGTCCTCATCAAGTATTCTGTCAACATCAGAATAAAACATTCCAGGGGGCAGGGACAAGACCGTGCCATTGTTCCTTTTTACTGTTTGATCTCTCCCCATAGCATAAGCCCAAAAGATTTGTTCCAGCGGTTGCATTAGCAACCGGGCAAGTGCCACAATTTGTCTTGCATGTATGAAATGCTGGTAATTATCATGATCGATTGGTTTGGCTATCATCTGAACAGACGGCCTGGTTATAGGCTGGGCAGTCAGCATGACTATCGACTGGACAGCTGGTTCTGTAAACACCTGATTGGTCTGTGTGGCAAAATGGACAGATTGGCTAACCAGATCCCCATATAGCTCCACATAACCATGTATGACTGGCCAGTATATGGCACAACTCACTAAAGTGATTGATCCCCAGTCAATGATTGTCGAGTATGGCCAGCATGCCTGCTGGACTGGCTGGATGGCAGCGGGAATGGCATTATACTGACTGGAATGGTGGCCATATGGCTCATCAACATCTGGAAAATACCCTGTGCACCAAGACTTACGGGCCCTAGCAATTCTGTCATAGTCTCTTTTATTAGTCACCTGATCTGTGACTCAGACAACACCTGTTGTGATGGTAAGTCCACAACCACTTGTTGTTCCAGTCGCAGCTGTCTCAATGTCACAGCAGCTGTAGGTATTGTATGTTGTATAACTTTGGAAGGGGGAAGTACCATCAATGTGCCCCCCACAATTCTAGCTAGTGAATGACGTCTTAGGATGTAAACTTTAAATGATGTATTCCATTTCCTTGGGCTTACTCCATCTCTCTTTCCCCTTAAGACCTCATCTTAATACCGTAGTCCATATGTTTTCTGAACATACTTTGCACACACTGTATGTAGTCATGGATGAACAACTAGTATATACAAAGCAAGTGCCATGCATGTCTTCACTGGCCTTAAACCTTTTACATTTAGTGCATTTCATCAACATTGTCATCAATTTTCTGAAAGACAAGAACAACAAAAATTTTAGGAAATAAGAACCCAAATGTTTGTTACTTGCACAAAGAAACAATGCTTATTACTAAATAATCAAATAAATATACACAGTATATGCTAAAACAATCAACAACGGGTACTAAATATCACATGCTGGAGCATGCAGTCAGAAAATTTGTAAAAAAAATACCAACTCCATGACTGAGATAATTTCACATAAATATCAATAAATTCAACAAAATAACAACAACATTTAGTATAAACCTTTACCATCAATACCAAATTTTTGGACAGATATAAAATCCACAAGATTTAGATTCCTTGAGAGATGTACACACGATATGACTTGTATCAGCGATATAGCAAAAAACTGGTAAACAACCATAGCCACCTAGTGGTGATAAGGGGAGGTAAGGGGAAGTGTTGGGAAGAGTTTCTTCCTTTTGTCTATGTGGAACATAAAAGGGAGAGATGAATTTTTTCATCTTTCCATGATTGTTGGATTTGAGAGGTAGCGGAGCATCTTCCTAAAGTTAATGTGATCGGGGAATGTATTCAAAGGAGAAAATAACTAAAATGGGTGAATGGTGTTATCCTGTTACAATATAAATTATGTGGTGGGATGGGACATGTGGTGCAGTTTGTTGCAGAGATGGGATAGATAGCGCTGTTTGCAACATCTGAAGTTACCTGTAGCAAGAAACAAATTTGCCTCCCAAAATTTCAATTTGCTATCTGGGCTAAAAGTCAATGACAAAAGTTTGCTACCAAGAAATTTGGTGTTAAAAGCTATTTTTGACCAGGTATCTGCCAATTTTAGTATAAAAAAAGACCAAAAAAGACAGAGCTGAGAAGATGTAGTACATAGACTGAGTCAGAAAATAAATTGTCTACATTGCATGATATCCAGATTGCTACGGTGAATATATGGTCTTTTTTTTCCTAAAATTGGCCGATACCTGTGGACAATTTATTTTCTGACTCAGTCTATGTACCACATCTTCTCAGCTCTGTCTTTACTTTAACTCTATGATATACTGTTGACAAACAGAGAATGTGCCAAAATTATTGATGAAAAACCTTGTTGTACGTGTATCAGCAATATATTTCAGCCCAAGTTAACAGTTGTTGCATGTGTTTGCAATATTGATATCAGAGATTTCCTCAAGCGTAAAAGTGATGATAATGCCCAGTCAATGACTGCTAGTGTGATGGAAAGTGATGATAATGCCCAGTCAATGACTGCTAGTGTGATGGAAAGTGATGATAATGCCCAGTCAATGACTGCTAGTGTGATGGAAAGTGATGATAATGCCCAGTCAATGACTGCTAGTGTGATGGAAAGTGATGATAATGCCCAGTCAATGACTGCTAGTGTGATGGAAAGTGATGATAATGCCCAGTCAATGACTTCTAGTGTGATGGAAGGTAAAGCCTGAATAATGAAACTACTTACTGAACCGTTTTGTGTTTAGTATTGGTCATCATAAAAACATAATAATCATATTGAACCATTTTGTGTTTAGTATTGGTCATCATAATAACATAATAATCATATTTGAACCATTTTGTGTTTAGTATTGGTCATCATAATAACATAATAATCATATTGAACCATTTTGTGTTTAGTATTATTGGTCATCATAATAACATAATAAACATATTGAACCATTTTGTGTTTAGTATTGGTCATCTTAATAACATAATAATCTTATTGAACCATTTTGTGTTTAGTGTTGGTCATCATAATAACATTATAATCATACTGAACCATTTTGTGTTTAGTATTGTAGTATTGCTCATCGTAATAACATAATAATAACACTGAACCATTTTGTGTTTAGTATTGGTCATCGTAATAACAATATAATAATACTGAACCATTTTGTGTTTAGTACTGCTCATCGTAATAACATTATAATCATACTGAAAATGGGATATTGGGAGTATCTGAACCACATAAATTAAAAGGCAATCAAATAGGTGCAAAAATAAGATATTGGTCTTGATAAAAGAGTAAATTGTACTACAATCCAGGCGCACTGTTCTGCATAAATTCTATTTGAGATCTCTGTAATAGATGTGTTCTGTAATTTATAATTAATTTGAGATGAACAGAGTTCCCTAAAATATAAATTGCTTGTGAAGAAGAAAGTTTTATGGGTGGGGTAGTATGGGATTTAAAAAATGTCACCACATTTTGTTACTAAAACAAATTTGATGTTCGAATTTGTTCTTAGATATTTTCACTTAAGCCTACGAAAGATGTCCCATATTTCTCCAATGCTAAACCAGCTCCTGGTCTCAAAAAAGCAAAAACTATCTCCACAATAGTTCAAAAGTAGCACAATGAAAAAGTGGAAATCTGAGTCAAAAGAAATTGGCTTCTACTTGGAGTACCAATATGAAGATACAGATATTGTGAAAATAAATTGGTGTTCCGATTGCTACTTTGTAAGTGATTTTGCAACCAACTTTTAAATTGGTAGCAACAATTTGTTATCTGCCAAAATAGTTAATTTTTAATGCTGTGTTTGTTACAGAGTAACTTACATGATTAGATGGGTGGCAGTCTCACAAAAGAGATTCAACAGACTGAAGATGGGGTGTATGGTGCTGTTTGGGACCTGTGACAGCAGATCTAGGAAAACCTTTAGACCACATGTTGGTCCCAGGTCACAGAGAAACTGCCACAATATTGGCAATAGGATGTCATTGTAACTCAAACCTGCAGACAAAGAAAGAAAATATTATAAGCATATATTAACTGAATACATCTTAAGCATACATGTGATAGCTTGCTAATTTTGTTTAGAGTCTCTGGAAAATCAGTAAAACTCCTGGTCTTCCCGGAGACTGGGATACAAAATTTCCAAGTTTTTGATACTTTAAGTATTTATAACAGGGCATACATTTTTCTTGCAGTATGAAGCTGAGTTCATGATGAAAACTTCTTTTAAAAAAACAAGAGCTTAATAAACCTGGACTGCAGTAATGCAACTGTTTAGGTGTGATTACCCTTCCGTCAGTAAATGCTACAAAACAAAAGATACTATCCACAATTGTCTACCCATTTACCAACACATGGATATATAAAGCATTCAGTTCAACAGTCAAACAAATAGGAAAACAATAGTTGTTTTGAAACTTGCATTGAAATTGAGTTTTAAAATGTTCTCCTTGGCTTGAGGTAAAAATACAGGATAGTCAATGACATTAAAATCTGCCTGAGAACACCCAAGCTACAAAAATTGACAAGTATAGTGTCTTGCGTAGAGGTATGTATTTGGGTCATTTGCCATTTACACTCACACAGTGGAGCTGCTTTATGAAATTAAATGTGTTGAATAAATATATATTTATGAAATGTGTGTTGGGTAAATAATCTGAAAGAAAAGAAATTCTAAAAAAGAAATTCTAAAGGATCATGCATCTTATGAAGCAGTCTGAGCACTTTCTAAGATGTATATTTAGATTTTTTAAAATTCTTCTCTCATGGTTAGACAGATTCAGCACTATGATTAGTATGCAATTACATTTTATTTATATTTGCATGAAGACCCAGGAGGCTATGCCCCTGGAAGGAGGGACTATGGGGGATCAAAGCCTCCCAGAAGCTGAAATGGTGTGGGTGTATCAAATCAAGTTATGCTGTCTCTCCTTGATGGAGAAATGTGAAATCTGTTTTTAAAAAATTTATGATTATAGAATTTGTTTAAAATATAAAATTCATATTGATAATTCATATCCCAGCTTGTTTTTTTCCACTGATAATCTTATAGGTCCTATCCTATTAATAAGGAACACAATGTATCATGCAGAATCATCAGGTTTAAGGATACTGATATTGAACCATTTCAATATATTAATATTTGTCTGAATTAAATGAACAGAATGAAGACGTAGCTACTTAGCTGGTAACAAATCTGAAAAAAGAAGCATGGGAAAATACAAGTTTCCAGGTGTTAGAATAATAAGGAATGTAATTGAGATTTTCTAATAACACACAAGCTTAAGTCAACAATTAATCAACTCAGAAGAGAACATCACTGCATAGTTTATCTGTGTATTGTGGTGTGGACAGAAGATACTGTATTTTATAATACTATGTATGTACTGAAGAAGTTAATTATTATAAATAAATCACAGATTAATCTCTCAAAAAATGGGAGGAAGTACGCTCTATTTCAATGTATGTTTAATATATGTCACATTGTGTTTTGTATTCATGTTGCATTTTATGTTCAACATGTGCTTTTATCTGGTGTATTTAGGTCAAACTGTGTGAAAAATGATCAACATGTCAATCACCACCAGTATCATTTATGTACTGCATCTGTAAGTGTCCACTAATACATTTTATTTTATCTCTCTTTTATGCCCAGAATATCAGATAAGCAACTACCAAAAAAGAGTTTCTATGGCAAACTGAATGAGGGAAAGCGATCTCAGGGAGGTCATAAGAAATGCTTTAAAGACTCCCTCAAGTCATCCTTGACGCGCTTGAACACTGATCCCGAGTCTTGGGAAGATCTTGCACACGATCGTTCCACATGGTGCAGTCTCACCCATACTGGAGCTACAGATTATGACCTGGGGAGAATTGCAGAGGCAGTACAGATGCACGAGCAGCATAAATTTCGGGACTGCAGCACAAACTCTGTTGATCAAGCAACCCTATGCAGCATCTCCTGTCCAGTGTGACACATACAGTTCAGAGCACAAACTGACCTGATTAGCCACTCATGTGCTCACAGAAACTAAACCAGTTAGTGATGTCCTTGTCATCTTCGAATTCAAAGGACGAACAACATGCAGCTCAGTGTATGTGGTATGTGACAGTTTATTCAGCTCAGTGTATGTGGTATTGGACAGTTTATGCAGCTCAGTACATGTGGAATGTGACTGTGTATTAGGTCTCCTAAAACAATTTATGTAACTATGTGTATATACAGGTCTTATAAATGTGTTATGTGACTGTATTTTCACAGGTCATTTAAAAAGTTGTGTGTGGCTAGGTGTTAATACAGGTCTGAGAAAAAAAAATTCTTTTTAAAAGGGTGTTTTTACAGGTCTTACATAATTGTTTTGTGACAGGGTGATAATACACCTCTTTCCAAAAGCTATGCTATTTGGTGTTTATGCAGGTTTGACAAAAATGTTTTGTGAAAAGGTGTTTATACAAACTCCGTACCTATTCTGTATAAATGGAGTTTAGATATTGCTGGTGCAATATTTTTTTTTTACTCACCTCCAAGGATATCCATTTGCAGCTGTGACAGGGTTTTTATACAAGCCTGGTACAAAGCACCAGGGAGACAGGTGGATGTAGCAATGGAGCTGCCCAATTTTATTTTCGCACTGGAATTCTTAGAGGATGCCTTTTCCAAAGCTTTCCTTAAAATGTCTGAAAATACAACAAAGACATCAAAACGTCTCCACATGTTCACATTATTTATTAACATTCCTCCAGTGGAAACAACAGTATTACAGAAGTATGATCTATACTTAAGTGAAATGTATTTTATATTACTCAACATAAGCCAGGGCAAATGTAGGTTTAAGTTTTCATATCAGATAAGGACTTGAATTTTGTTACCATAATAGTGAACTTTATAAGTGTGTAATTAACACAAAGGGAATTTAGGGAGAATGAAGTATCAAGTACCCAAACTGTATCAAACGTGTCATTAACTCCAATCCTAGTAAAATATACTAAAAGCCAATAATATGCAGAATCATGAAACTAATATCACATATACAGTGCAACAAAAGAATAAGAAAATCCAAGATGATGCTGATGTGCCAGAAATCTCAAATCAACATACCCAAATAAACAATGCCAAGAACCATAGTAGAAGACCCCATTGTCAAACCCATCAAGTACCCAAAGACCATACTCTTCTGATTGGTTCATCAATTGTACAGCATATCCAACCAAAGGGTCTCAAAAAGACTGCGGATGTGCAAACTATTATAGGACTAAAAGTAAATAATTTGCATGCAAAACTGAGATCAGTAGCACTGGACGAGTATGCCAACATCATAATACATATACATTAGGTGGAAATAATGTTAGCTGTGGAAATAATATGTGGGATATTCTGAACGACATCCACGACTTAACTGACTACATTTTATCAGTCAATAGCAACACACGAATAGTGTACAGAACAGACTGTGATGTAGGGCCACTGAATTTTACCCTTGAAGAGATGTGCAAAGATTATCGCATAGATTTCATCCCAAGCGATGACGTGTTTGTGGATGAAGATGGGTATCAAAGGAATGGTGTGTATTTCAAAGCTGGTATTCACCTCAATAAGAAAGGAATGGCAGCATTTCTGAAGAACATTGACCAATATGTAAAAATTTTTAATAGAACAATGTGCAGTCACAATATGATGGTAACTGTTACTACTGTGGTGAGAATGGACATGTAACAAAAGTATGTAAGATTGGAAAACCTATACAATCTTACAGATGTAAATGATATGGTCATAAGCAGAAGCAATGTTTACAAGATTAGAGACTTGGCAAGGAAGTAGTAGCCAAATATTTCAAACTGACAATATCTAGTATGTCACACTTGTCCATATGATGTCTGTTCATGTGAATTGACTCAAAGAAATCACTGCTATTCAAAGTCATACATGCAGGATGACAGGACTATTAATATGTACATGTTTGCTTAACTCTACATTTTATTCATTTACTATGTAATATTTTCCATTACTTTCTCTTGTAAAGATAATGAAGACTGATGCACAGTGCATGATAATTTATGATCGGTATGAACATAATGATTTCACAAGTGATAAGGAATCCACATGTACAAATCCTACCAAAGGTAATCTTCAACATGACAATAGTTCTACAAAAAGAAACAACTGTAGTATTAACAGTGATCAAGACCATGTTAATCTTTATCTTGTAAAGAGGTTTTAAATTGGAACCTTAAATATATGCCACCTACTCCCAAAATTAGATGACATTAATATAGGACTTATCTTATTTCTCTTATTAATGACCTGCCATTGTATACAGAAAACAAAGAAACTTATATGTAAGCAGAAAATACAACATTCCACACATCAGGTCAAAACAGTAACAATCCAAGAACAGCTGCATCACGATCTTAATTAGATCAGTAAATGGTGTCAAGACAATGGAATGTATATAAATGCCAAAAAACCCCACTGCAATGTTAATAGGAACATCAAACAGATTATCAATGCAAAACCCCATTCAACTATCTGTTGAATATATATCTAATGTAGAATGTAATAAGCTCAGAGGAGTATATGCTGATGATAAACTAACTTAGAATCATCACATTGATCATATCTGTAACATTATAGCCTCCAAACTAACACTACTGCAAAGACTGAAGAAATATCTACCAATGCATGCAAGGAAACTATTCTATTCAACTTACATATTACCTATTATCTACTATTGTTACACAGTATGGGGCTCATGCACAAACTAATATTAATCGTTTAATCAAACTTCAAATGCGTGCAGCTAGAATTATACTAGATGTAGATCCAATGACACCATCTGCAGACATGTTTAAGTCTTTAAACTGGCTCCCTTTGACAAAAGAATTTCATATCACAGATGTATTTTGGTCTATAAAGATCTTCACAAGTTAACACCTCTTTACCTGAATGATATGCTTGTCAAAGCCAGCAATACTGCCTCTGTGTACTCTTTAAGATCAGCATAAAACCTGTGTTTAAAACTACCAAGATCAAGAACTAATGCATTCAAAAAGACTTTTACATATACAGGATCTTCAGAATGGAATCAGCTACCACTTGAACTAAAGCAGGCTGACATTCTTGCTGTGTTCAAATCAGGCTATTTCAACTACCTAAAAATATAATCCTTCTCGATCACCAAATATTCCAACAGTTCCTTCTTTGTTCTTATGCATATGCATAAATCAGCTATAAACATGTTACACTGGTGCACATATATAAAAATTGAAAGTTTTAAGTGAACTATTTGTTTGACATTAACCTGAAATTACTACAATCATTCTTTCTTTCATTTATAAATATTGTTTACATGTATAGAATGTTGTATGCCCCTGAGGGTCTCGTGAGATTAGCTAAGAATTTGGCTAAATGAACTGTACCCTCTGAAAATGAAGTATTATAATTATTATTAATATAGGGTGTTTTACATCTAGTTTTCTATATACAATTTCAATAAAATACATAAACAGCCCTTTTAACTGTGATTTGCAGAAAAATATTTCATACATTTGACTGATATAAGAGGGATTAGATTTTCTGCTTGGATACAAAGGTCAGCACATAGGATTGATACAAGAATGATTAGATTTTCTGCTTGGATAAAAAGGTCAGCCCATAGGATTGATACAAGAGGGATTAGATTTTCTGCTTGGATACAAAGGTCAGCCCATAGGATTGATTTTAACTTGGATACAAAGGTCAGCCCATAGGATTGATTTTAACTTGGATACAAAGGTCAGCCCATAGGATTGATTTTAACTTGGATACAAAGGTCAGCCCATAGGATTGATTTTAACTTGGATACAAAGGTCAGCCCATAGGATTGATACAAGAGGGATTAGATTTTCTGCTTGGATACAAAGGTCAGCCCATAGGACTGATACAAGAGGGATTAGATTTTCTGCTTGGATACAAAGGTCAGCCCATAGGATTGATTTGAACATGGATACAAAGGTCAGCCCATAGGACTGATTTTAACTTGGATACAAAGGTCAGCCCATAGGATTGATACAAGAGGGATTAGATTTTCTGCTTGGATACAAAGGTCAGCCCATAGGATTGATACAAGGATTAGATTTTCTGCTTGGATACAAAGGTCAGCCCATAGGATTGATTTGAACATGGATACAAAGGTCAGCCTGTAGGATTAATTTGAACATGGATACAAAGGTCAGCCCATAGGATTGATTTGAACATGGATACAAAGGTCAGCCCATAGGATTGATTTGAACATGGATAAAAAGGTCAGCCTATTGGATTGATTTGAACATGGATACAAAGGTCAGCCCATAGGATTGATTTAACATGGATACAAAATGTCAACCCATAGGATTGATCTGAACATGGATACAAAGGTCAGCCCATAGGATTGATTTGAACATGGATACAAAGGTCAGCCCATAGGATTGATTTGAACATGGATACAAAGGTCAGCCCATAGAATTGATTTGAACATGGATACAAAGGTCAGCCCATAAGATTGATTTGAACATGGATGCAAAGGTCAGCCCATAGGATTGATCTGAACATGGATACAAAGGTCAGCCCATAGGATTGATTTGAACATGGATACAAAGGTCAGCCCATAGGATTGATTTGAACATGGATACAAAGGTCAGCCCATAGGATTGATTTGAACATGGATACAAAGGTCAGCCCATAGGATTGATTTGAACATGGATACAAAGGTCAGCCCATAGGATTGATTTGAACATGGATACAAAGGTCAGCCCATAGATTGATTTGAACATGGATACAAAGGTCAGCCCATAAGATTGATTTTAACATGGATACAAAGGTCAGCCCATAGGATTGATTTGAACATGGATACAAAGGTCAGCCCATAGATTGATTTGAACATGGATACAAAGGTCAGCCCATAAGATTGATTTTAACATGGATACAAAGGTCAGCCCATAAGATTGATTTAACATGGATACAAAGGTCAGCCCATAGGATTAATTTAAACAATTTCAAGTCTCTCAAAAAGCAAAATTTCAATGTGTTGGAGAGTTCAACTGCAACTTGCAACCATACAGTTTATCTCAGCAATGGCCAGAAAGGCAAAAATAAATGGCATAGCACAATTTCTGGTTTAAATTACACCAATTACTTCACCAATGCACATAAAATAACATTGTGACCTTAAATTTTATTGTAACAGAGAAATAACTTAAAAGACCTCTGTTTCTCATCAGCGAAACCAGACTGTTGTCAAGTGCTTTCAAATACATATGAATGGCTATTTTTAGATTCATATCAATTCAATCCAGAAACTTGTTTCACCTAATCATGCATGTAGATAATATTAAACACAATTACTGTTTCCATCACCTAATCACACATGTAGATAATATTAAACACAATTACTGTTTCTATCACCTAATCACACATGTAGATAATATTAAACACAATTACTGTTTCTATCACCTAATCACACATGTAGATAATATTAAACACAATTACTGTTTCTATCACCTAATCACACATGTAGATAATATTAAACACAATTACTGTTTCTATCACCTAATCACACATGTAGATAATATTAAACACAATTACTGTGTGAAAAGGTTGAGCAGGCATACTGTAGTATATATTATCTCATCTTCATGAAGAGTCATCTAAAGTATGAAGAAATCCACCAAGGGGTTTAGAATTTATAAGCAAATGAAAAAAATCGTAACCCAAAACCTTACGGCAATTGTTTAATGACTGTGATCTTGATGCCAAGGTAAATGAGCTAGCAAGCATGATGCAGAATGAATGGTCTTAGTTTCATAATGATTCATGTCAAGTATAATGAGACTCTATCAAAATGTTTATGAATATATGCAAATGAAAAAGTTTAACAAAATGTTGACGATGATGCTACTGGTGCCATAAAAGTGACTGCTATGTCTCGCTTACCATTAACATAGGTTAAAAAAATAGGGATAAAATTGTTACAATGTGTTTTAGCAGGGTGGAAGGAAATATTTCAACCTTTCTGATTTCATATCACTCTTTCATTTCAGCTCAGGGTGAATTTATCAAACAAGTTGGAAATTCCCATCTACTCAGAAAAAATAAATAATAATACTACATTGTTCCACTGTATTTTCTTTCATAATATTGCAAACATTCCCTGAAGGGATTTATTATCCCATCTTATGTCATGAAAATCTAGCAACAGACCAAGTGTTTTCAAATTAAGAACTACCAACTATCTGACATCTAAATTAGCAGATGTTTACCTCAGGCTAAAATCAAACAAATCTGATTTGTAAAATGACAAAGACAGCAATCTATCATGTTCAATAGGTATAAGCCTAAGAATTCTCAGACTGTTACTCTGTAAAATTTGCAATCCACAGATATGGCACATTGCACTGTATACCCCATATTCTGATGGAACATGTCACTCATTTCATAACAAACAGTCACAGGAACACAAAAGTTTCCTGCAATGGAATCATATCAATGATGTTACAACATTTGTTGTGTTACCCCAGGATACTCACTCTTGGATGGTGAAGCCTTGTTTTGTTTCTCCTGTGACTCCCGCAACACACTGACGTACTCAATCAACTCTGAGAACAGGAGCCGAATCATCTTTTCCCCCCACAATAACTGGAGCTGCTTCACAACGTACGGCATGGCCTCATGAAGGCTGGAGGTTACAAATTCAGACAGAAAAATAAGGTATTCATTCTTATCTCTGTGATGATGACAATATGGCATGGCCTCACGAAGGCTGGAGATTACAAATTAAGACAGAAAAAAAAGGCCCTAATTCTTATCTCTATCACAATTACATTATGGCATGGCCTTATGAAGGCTGGAGGATACAGATACAGGAGAAAAATAAGGCACTAATTCTTATCTCTATGACGATGGCATTATGGCATGGCCTTATGAAGGATGGAAGATAATGATACAGGAGAAAAATAAAGCACTAATTCTTATCTCTCTGAGGATGATATGAGAAGAAGAAGGGTGACACTAAACTTTATGTTTCATTATGATAAGTCTCCCGCTAACTACACTGTATGATCATTAGTACCTTATTATATCTGAGTACCCACTAAATGAGTTAAATCAGAAAAATGAGCAATTTTAGTAATCTACTTTATTTAAGGACTCACTAGACAAATGAGCTATTTTTTTTAGTAATCTACTCTATTTAAGGACTCACTAGACAATTGAGCAATTTTAGTAATCTATCTATTTAAGGATTCACTAGACAATTGACCTATTTTAGTAATCTACTCTATTTGAGGACTCACTAAACAATTGAGTTAAATTAATACTCTTCTCTATTTGAGGACTCACAAAGTAACTGACACAGAGTTAGATCAAATCACTGTTCAAATTGACAAAATAAATGAATTAAATTATTGCTATGCTCTATTTGGGAATTCATTAAATAGAGTTAAATTAGTACTCTAACCTATTTGAAAGTTCACAAATTAATTTAGTACCTTACTCTATTTGAGAATGCACTAAATAACTGAGTTAATTAGTACTCTGCTCCATTTGGGAATTCACTAAATAATCAAGTTAAATTAGTACTTTTCTCTATTTGAGGACACTACTAAATAACTGACAGAGTTAACTTATTAGTACTTTGCTCTGTTTCAGAACTAAGTTAAATGAGTACTCTGCTCAATTTGAGAACACACTAAATACCCGAGAAAGATATAAATGAGTTCTACTGTATTGATTAGATTACAAAACAAGCAAAACAACAAAATGAAACATACCACAGTTTTGTTGTGTAAGCATTTTGAAATTGGAAAAATTTGTTTCAGTTATAATGTAATGTTTACAAAATGTGTATAATTTTTATGTAGAACTCATTGCTACCCATGTTGTCACGAGAAAAAAATAAACGTTGCAATTATTGGATCAGTGCATATATACGCCTAGTTATACACTGCACTATATGTCTACAGATGGGTTTCTTTAGCAACATGTGACTTAGTAACCAACCTCGACATGTCAGCTGTGATGACTAGCCCAGTAATCAGTGCCAATGGGTTAGACTGAAGTACTTGTTCTGTATGTATTGTTACGGAATTATATATCATTTTTCTTTTAATAATGGTATAGTTTATTAGTTTGTGATCTCTGTTCTTAGTCTAACAGCTGTCGTCTTGTGAGTATACACATGGTATTTTGGATCAATATTTCACTGAGTACATTTGTTGGTTGGTTTTATGGGTTTAACGCCATTTTTCAGCACGTGATAGGCTATACATGGCGGCCAGTATATCTGGTGGAGGAAGAACCAGGAAAAATCCCGGGAAGAACCATCGACCCACGGGAAGCTACTGGCAAGCTTTCTCACTTAACCAAATTGGCCGAGCCCAAGACTCAAACCCACGCAGACAGAGGAGAGATGGCAGTGATCGGTAAAGGTGAGTGCCTTAGACCACTCGGCCACCCAGGGCCCCAAGTACATTGGACTTGGAGTTTGTAGCATTAGTATATCACATGGTAGCATGTGAGATTTGAACTTCTGACCTAGATTCTAAGAGTCAATACTTTGTTATTGATAAAAATGTCAGTGTAGAGGTGCTTTAAGTGGTGTCACGCATAACCTAATTTCTGATTGGTTTATAGAATGTTGTTTCTAGAAGGATTAAATGGGTTTTTATTTTGATTCTGCGTATTAAGAAGATATATAATAGGATGTATTGTGGTGTTAGGCATTCCTAGCATAGTTTGACAGCTTGAGAGGTCATAAATGAATCTGGTTCATTTAGTTTGCGGATATTCTGTTTCAGAGATATATATTATCATACAGTGCATTTAGGATTCAGTACTGTGTCTTCAACTTTAGTAATTATACAGCTCCGTGGAATTATCAGAAACATTTCTAGAACTTGTGATGTGCCAGTGGGTCTGGTTGGAATGCTTGTTCTGAATGTGGTCCTATTTATATATACTTCTGTTTACTGATTATTTTCCATAGCAGTCTGGTAACTGACCTTTGATCTGTATGCTGAGAGCACCAGCCCAAGTCTGGGTGTAAGTGTGTCATATTGAAGCTGTCAGCAGCCCTAGTTATATCATACATGTACCAGTTTACTAACTGGTTTCAACAGCAACATATTACCTGGTAATTGTCTTTTGATCTGTCTGCTGTGACTGGGTGACAGTGGCTCAGACTGCAGCTCTGTCAGTAGCCCTAGTTATATTCTACATATGAGCTCAATGGTTTCCATAGAAATAAGTAACATACTAACTGACCTTTGATCTGTCTGCTGAGAGAACCATCCCAGTACTGGGTGCCAGTGGGTCAGGTTGGAGCGTTTATTCTGTACATATGTCTTACACCTCTCCAGCAACCGAATCATCACAGTCTGGAACAAGCGAACAAGCAGACATACAAACAGTCTGGAACAAGCAGACGAGTTTGGAACAAACATACATACAAACAGTCTGGAACAAGCAGACATACAAACAGTCTGGAACAGTCAGACAAAGAATGTGGAAAAAACAGACATACAAACAGTCTGGAACAAGCAGACATCAGTTTGGTTATACAGTGGTCCCCCTCTTGAACAGCCTCCTTGACCAGCAGCAACCCATTTTATTTGCTCAGAATACCGTGGCACCAATGAGTTTGTGTTCAAAAGTACCCCTCTGGGGTGGCCACCCTTTAACATGACCAGAAGCCAGCACATTATTGCACAAACTGTCAAATTTACACCTCAGGAGTGGCCACATAATGGGGTTTATAAATCTCACAAATAATTGATTTCTAAATATAACACACTGACATTTGTTCCAACATACCAATAAAGTACCTAATTTTAATCCATACAATGAGGTAAGTAATCTGATTATCCTTAGTGCTGTGTGTTCCTTTGATGCTAGGTTTTGCCACTTTGATGATTACTGGCTATTATATCAATTGTCTTAATAGACATTAATGGCTATTATATCACATGTCTTAATCAACCAATCATATTTGCAATTGTTTATTGACATGTGTGCTGTATTGTATAAAAGGGAGTATTAATTACTATATGCTAATAAACACTGATGTGATAAACATGGTACAGATACAGAGTTCAACTGGCAGATCTGAAACACTGGCTTTGTGCCAATGGGAACTCCTTTATCCTATCAGTGAATACAATAGCTGACAATCACTGAATATATAGAGATGAAGGCTTAAGTCCAACTTGAATAATGTGATTATATAAATCTTTAAGCAGGTGAAAATTGGAGATTATACTGGTTCTTTTAAAAATGTTAGAATGGGGTCCATGGCATGGCATGACATTATAACTGGAATCATGTTATAATGGGGTCCATGGCATGGCAAGGCATTATAACTGGAATCATGTTATAATGGGGTCCATGGCATGGCATGGCATTATGTCTGGAATCATGTTATAATGGGGTCCATGGCATGGCATGACATTATAACTGGAACCATGTTATCAATAAAGGCACTATAATGTAGGAGAAGTGAATTCTATTAAGTAGTATACTGAAAGGAAACAAATGAAGCTATACTTACCATAAAATTCAATGTATTCTCCACCAAGCCCTGTAAGAAGAAATAATTTTCTAACTTACAAATATGTATATTTTAAAAGGTGCTTTTAGCAAAGACATCTTTGATTATACTAAGGCATTGTTGAGAACAGAGATTCTTATATACACTGACCAATGAATGGTGCTAATTTCAATTTTATTGTGCTAATTTGATACCAGACTGAGAAAATGAGAACTGAGTAATTTCCATCCTTTGTACTGTATGCCTACTTTGTTTTTTGTTTTAAATTCTAGATTTTCTTCTGATAAACATATATTATTCCAAAATTGACAGTGCAAGTAATAAATCTGAATTTCATATATCTTGCATAAATCATAATATACTTGATATTTATTGTTTACTATTTAAATCTACTACATGTATTTTTCTATTTGTTTTTACTTGTTAAACATATCTAATTTAGGCTTATAATGATGTCAACTGTTGTAACTGTTATACTTTTTCAATCTACTGCTTCATGTTTCCACTTGTATTGCTTACCTCCAGTTCCAGAAAACCCAAAAGTACCAAGTTGGCTAAAAAACAGACAGAAAATGAACATAACTCATCTGAATAAATATTGTTATGATGACTACTTATTTGAATAAGAAAATGCATTTAGTTTCTAGTAAACAGCTGAACTCTACAGTGGATGCTTGTAAACCCCCAGAGTACCAAAATACTATCATAAATTCAAATCACTTATTCAGCAGTTGGCAAAGGAACCGTCCACTGAATGATTTGAAGAACAGTTCAAAGATATATGTAATATTCAAAGTCATTAGACTCCAAAAAATGCACAGGAAAAATGATGCAGCAAGCATCATCAGAATACAGTCTCTGAATGTATTTATACAGCTAAAAATGGCAACATTTATTACCTGCACTGTATTTTTCTGCCCAAATGAACACCATATCCAAAACACCAGTTCTACATCCCATTATTTCTAAATCTGTTGAATGGCTGCTGTCACAGAATTGTGTATGATTTATATCAATATGTATATGTGATCAAAAATGTACTCGGGTTTCATTGCCATGTACAGCATTACCCGAGGGTGGTTTATTTTTTTCGGCTCTAGTTATTTCAAAATACTTAGCGCAATTCAACCCATGCTGCATGCTGCATATGCAAATTGCCTGCAGTGAAAACCCAAGTACCTCGAGTTCTCTAGCTGTGCATATTCATCACAGCTAGGGTACTTATAGAGCAAATTCTCTATGTACAAATTACATTATGATGAGTCTTGTCAGGAACCTTACCACTTTACGGGAGCAATCTTCAGCTGTAGAGGTATGTGAAATTTAAGATTGCATTCTTTATTACTATTTGTTTTACATGACAGAATTGCTTCATATATTAGATGTTTTAGAATTTATTCTATATTCTACAGAGAGTCAATACCTAGGTCATAAAACACTATGCTATTAGAAATACTATAGTCTGGTTCAAGTTAGCCATTTGTTATAACTGAACAGACAGATTGAATTTAATTATATGCTGCATGCATTGAATGACAAAATAATGTAATGTGTAACGAAACGAATTCATGTGCGCGCATGTGCAACATATATCAAAGGAAAAGTACTTAACCGTGCCATATGTACTACACGGTTAAGTTGTTATACTTGTAGCTGCTTTTGTGTATGGTTTGGTGATGTGGAGTCGCAGAACTCTGTGGGGTTCCTTGTGACGTGTACGCTGTGTCTGATGATGTTGGCTCGGAAGAGGGTACTGGTGTTCTCGATGTGAGGGACCAAGGCTTCACGACCATCGCCCTGTGTTGAATGAGAAGGCTCTCGAGGGATACTTCAACAGACTGGGAGGTGCGGACCATGTGTGGTGGCTCCTTGACCATTGACTAGAGCGGGTGGAACCGAAAATACATCTTGGTCGTCAACTGGGCACCACGATATATATACACGTGTTCCATGTTGTAATTGGTTATTTCAATATCGCTATATGAGTGATACATTCGTAAATGCATAATTCAAATATCGCTAAATGAGTGACAACTTAAATAATTCATATTTCAAATATCGCTAACTGAGTGATATATTGATAAGTTCATAATACATGCGTCCTACTTGTCGATAAATGATATTAATGATACATTATTCGTAGTTGTATATAAATCACATGCTTTGGTCACCCTTGGTGCTTAATAAGACCTTGTTTGTATTAGGGTGTAGATCATATACTTCTATTTGTTGATTGGTGATAGGACGTTATTCACGTTTGTTTAAATTCCATTCGTTAATTAATCTTTGATTTTTCTCGTTGAGTTACTTGTTGTTGATAGTTCCATGTTAGGAACTATATCATTTTCCTTATATTTTTTTGTTACAATGGTGTCAGATTCATTCATCTTTAAATTGCGTTTATAAATAAACATCTCATTAACACATTTACTAATCCAATCCCAACCTGGCTTCATCCTGTTACAGCTGCCATATTATACTGGCTACAAATATCTTAAAACTCCACAATGTTTTAGGCACATCACAAAGACTTCAGAATCTGAGAATCCCAAACTTTCTCTTACGGTTAATCAGCAATGTATTGGGAATGCTGAATGTGAGAAACTTTGAGGTTCATATAATATTGACAGCAACATATATTGACATCATCATGTGAACTTCATATATTGAGCATAATTGCATCATTGAGTAAAATTAAAAAATATATCACAAAAGAACCATCTCTTATTATATACTATGTTTATACTGCCTACTGACTGTCTACACACTGACTACTTATCCAGCAGGTTTATGTACCTGATAACACCAAGCCCTGCCCTGACACCTACTGACTTACCCAGCAGCCTTTTCTACCCTGTAACAGCAAGCCCTACACCGACTCCTAATCACTACTTACCCAGCAGCTTTTTCTATCTTGTAACAACAAGCCTTGCCCTGACTCCTACTGACTACTTAATCAGCAGATTTATTTACTCTGTACCCTGTAATGGCAAGCTCTGCCCTGACTCCTACAGATTATTTGACCAGAAGACTTATCTATCTGTAACAGCAAGCCTGCCCTGACTCCTACTGACTACTTACCCAGCAGACAGAGGGCATAGTTTCCTTCCAGGGAGTTAAAGATGATCCTTGTGCTTTGTTCATTCACCAACAGGTCCAGTGATTTCCTGAACACTCGGTTACTGATTAACAGAGTCATGCACTGCAAACATATGAAAAGATAACTCCATCTGGGTTCTTTTTTGTTGAATGTCAGTTCTAGCATGCAGCACTGGAATATTTGCATGCTAAACTGGAACGCATTAGTGTTTTATGATGAGACTGAATATAACATGCACACTCACTTGAACCATGTAGGACAAAATCTGTCAAGACCCTGTCATGATCTATCAACAAATTCTCTTATAGGGAACATACATATAATTTGGTGATTTTGAAGAAAATGTCCATTGCATTACTTACTTTAAACATTACTTGATGAATTACCATTTTCTATATTCTTTCTTTTTCTCAGTATGTTAAACTATGTTGCACCATATGAAATTCATATCTACCTGTTTACGATATGAAATTCATGATGTTTAAGAGTATTACAATAAAGATCCTGTGAGTAGAGAAGACTTACATCTGGGGTGATGCTGTTCACATGATATATCACAGCAGGAACAGAAAGGATGTGTAGGATAAACACTGAAAGTAGGTTGTCTGAAAAGTTAGCAGCAAGGAGGGGTCTGCAAGATACAAAATGCCTGCGTTCTGTGTGTTTGATTGTTACAACAACTCTAATAAAGACAAATAGGCCCATTTCTAACATAGATAATGTGTTCTGTATGTTTTATTGTTACAACTCTAATAAAGACAAGCAAGCCCATTTCTAACATAGATAATGCATTCTGTGTGTTTGATTGTTACAACTTTAATAAAACAAATAGGCCCATTTCTAACATAGATAATGCATTCTGTGTGTTTGATTGTTACAACTCTAATAAAGACAAATAGGCCCATTTATAACATAGATAATGCGTTCTGTATGTTTGATTGTTACAACAACTCTAATAAAGACAAGCAAGCCCATTTCTAACACAGATAATGCAAGTCATTTTTTTTCTCTTCTTAAGATTGTTAAGAATGATGCAAAGAAAATATGTAATATATCAACTACAACTCCAGCTTTATTTCCCCATGCTTTTGTTGACTAAACGACACCCACTCATCCTGCTGTCCCCACCACCACTATACAACATCCACTTATGCCTCTGTCCCCACCACCACCTAACCCTGCTATTAAAGGGTGCACCTAACCTATAAAACAATTATTCACACCTAAAGAACAAGTCATACAGGTCATGTAGGTGTTCAGTACCAACTATTTCATTAATGGGTGTAATTTTTTTTAAATTTGATTACACATAACTTTAAATGGCGATTATTCACTTTATTTCAATCATCATACATCCATATTCCTTGGAAGATCATTATATACACACCCTGAGAAATACATATGGCAAAATAATGTTAAAGTACATGGACATTTGTGTAAATGTCAAACTAAAGGTGTCATCCAGTACAAACTGGATTGAATGTCACATGCTGTGATGTCACAATGAAAGCTGCTTGTGTTGAAAAAATTCATACTACCCTGTTATTTGTTATGATTTGACCCAATGTCCTCTTTTCTTGACCCAGTTTAGTATCTGGCCAAGTTTGTAGAAGTCCCAAATGATCAATAATTTTCATTAGGAAGTTTTTTGATGACATTTATGGTGCAGAGCATTAAACAATCTGGATTGAATAGACTTTGGTTAAACTATATAAGAATTAAATTTTTGAACAACAAGTCAGATTTAGTTTGAGTAAATGCACCTACATGACCATGCTGAGATACACTTTACACCACACATCTAAACCACCCAAAATCATATAAATGTCATAAGTCTATACTCTCATATTTTGTTTCAAAATTGGCAACAATAAAACTGAAATGCTTCAAATGAATAAATGCATGGTAGGGACCACATTACTCAATTATTGGTTTGTATTATTTATGTCGGAAGAATGAGTTCATTAAAAATAGATACAGTGTATATGAGTTGATATCATAAATGGCCAAGGAAAATTTGACTCCAATAAAAGTTTCATATTCAGTTATGTACATCATCAAACTTTCATCATTTCACTGTGAACTCTATCTGTCTGTCTTTCTATCAAAACAGTTACCTGTAAGTTCTTGCAGTAAACACATCATGTAGCAATAAGTAATCTGGCACTAACAGTTACCTGTAAGTTCTTGCAGTACAACATAAACACATCATGTAGCAATAAGTAATCTGGCACTATCAGTTACCTGTGTGTTCTTGCAGCACAACATAAACACATCATGTAGCAATAAGTAATCTGGCACTATCAGTTACCTGTGTGTTCTTGCAGTACAACATAAACACATCATGTAGCAACAAGTAATCTGGCACTATCAGTTACCTGTGTGTTCTTGCAGTACAACATAAACACATCATGTAGCAACAAGTAATCTGGCACTAACAGTTACCTGTAAATTCTTGCAATACAACATAAACACATCATGTAGCAAAAGTAATCTGGCACTAACAGTTACCTGTAAGTTCTTGCAGTAAACACATCATGTAGCAATAAGTAATCTGGCACTAACAGTTACCTGTAAGTTCTTGCATTACAACATAAACACATCATGTAGTAATAAGTAATCTGGCACTAACAGTTACCTGAGAGAGATAGTGATGATGGCTGATAGTGTTGCTTTATTGAAGACAGGCTTATTCCTGGCCAAACCCTTAGTCAGAAGAATCTGTTAGGAAAAATCACATCACATGGAACAAGTGGATGTAAATGCTGCACAAATTCCAGAAAAACAGAAGCATCCCTACCCAATGAAAAACAATTCTAAAATTAAAAGAAACTGAGAGCGGACTTAAAAAAGATAAACCTTTCTGTCATTATTTTGTTAAAGATAATATAGATTGTATTCTGCTTATTTCAATACATTTAATCGAGGTTAGTACTAGAAATTCCCAAGTAGTTACCAAATTTTCCCTGAAAAATGACAACATGTTCAATTATCTACAGGGACGATTCTGCTATATTAATTAGGGCTGCCCGGCGGATCCAGAATTTTTATTTTGAAATATCCCAATCGAAAGTTAGTAAATCTTGCTTGCTAGAACTTTTTCCCTCATTCAATTCATTTTTATTACATGTGTTACTCGCTCAGAACCATAATTTTAAATTCTTTTTCATACCAGAAGTCATCTTAATCATTCAAAAGCTTCGAATTCAAGAGCATTTAATCATATTAAGTCAGGGTCCAAGCCAGACCATACTATTTGGCCAAAATTACCTCTCCAAACAGAATAGGCAAAGTTGGCAAAAACAGGGAGAATAGGGTGTAGAAAGTTAAAAATAGTCACTTTAGAATAATGTTTTTGCATATCTTCATGTCTGATTATTAAAGTGATGATAAAATATTATTAAAAGTTTATATAAATATTAAACCTTGTATCATTTCACTTCACTACAGTTGGTGTATAAGTATAACATAAAATGGCAACCTCGAAAATAGGTTACAGTCGAAAATCGGCAACATCTTCAACAGCAGAAGTTCTCTTTTCATATTTTTATATGACAAAATATTGGATACAATGATTAATTTTATTAGTAAAGGATCTGGATACATCCACTGAGTCATAATTTGATTCAGATTGGGCAACAAAAATTCAATTTTTCACTTGTTTTTCAAGGTTGCTGTTAGAATTTTAAGCGGGAATTGTGTAGATATCAATGTAATTTCTGATATTTATGATTATCAAATTACCACCAAATTTGACTACAGAACATAAGACTTTTTTTGTTATCTCTCCACCTTCCTCTCTGTATGGAAAATTGACACAAAAGTCAATCTTTTACTTTGATTATTAATACGTTGTATTGAAACAAAATGGGGTGGAGATAATGTCATGAAATCAATGCAAGGCAAAGTGAATTGTGCCTTTTGGGGCTGTTTAGGTGAAATAACAGACTCTAAGATGACTGTTTTGCCTGAATCAGCACCTAGCATGGATCCTGTAAGTATTAGGATTGTTGAACATATGTACATTGTCAAAGCTGATAAAAGAGCAGACAGCTCACCCATTTTCATAACGATGGACATGTACTGCTTCCATAATTAAAAAATTTTTGCTGACTAGCTCTTTGGATGGTTGACAGTACATATTGGTAATGGTTGATACACACATTTTGTGCTTTGAATTGCTTATATTCAACACATGGCCTGAGATTTATCTGCCAAGGTATGCTTGGTCTAGTGTGAAATGCTAAATGACTTTTCAACTACTTTACTTCTAATGAACCATATTTTGGTTTTTTTATGGCATTCTTTTTCATGCTGTTTTTTTTATTGAAAATAGATTATAGTTTTAAATAGTGTTCAATATTCTAGTTTGTTGACTTGTGTCTGCTTAGTAAATATGCTGCAATTATTCCTATCCTTTAAAACACTGAACTTTAATTTGATGTGAAACTAACTAATGGGGACATATGATCCCAGGGCACTTTATTCCAATAACACCTGTAAGTAACAAACAGGATTATTATAATGCAGCCTAAATTTTTATTATCTTAGATGAATAAACTGATAAATTTGTTTCATATTAAGGACTTGACATAAAAAAGCTGTTTTTACACCAAGAACACAACAACAGCAACTTCTACTACCGTTACTTTTTAGAAAGGCAACTTCTCTACAAAACAAGAACAAAATTATAAACCACAAGCCTGTGTTAAAAATTCCCCAAAATACTTGTTTTGCAATAAAATATATCCCAATTGTAGGTATGGGGGCCCCAAAATTTTATTGTTGGAATCATCGCTAATCTAGCACACCAGAAAAGGGCTAAACTATGGAATTTTCCATCTCGGGATCTGACTTCTATGCAACTTTAGTTATTAATAATTATTGACTAATAGTTTCTTTTTATACTTTCCTTCTTTCTCATTTTCTTTTCAAACTAATGAAAGCTTGATTTATTGCTAAAGTATGTATTTCTGCATGTTCCTTTGTCATGAAATTTAGTCCTGTACACCATTTCTACAGCTTCGAAAATATGTAACACTAACAGTCATCAGTGACTTCAGAGCAAAAATTCTTCAGACAGCATAAGCACCTAGAGTTTCAATTGCTAAATATGTTGCTTTCTTCAAATGAATCACCATCTGACAATTTGTGATCACCATCTGACAATTTGTGACCACCATCTGACAATTTTTGATCACCATTGGAAATTCTGGCAATCAAAAGTGCCAATATAGCTAATTATAATGAATAACATTGTTTTGGAATAATTCTTTAAATAATTTATGTACTAGCTATTTTGGGACAATTTATTTGTATAACAAATGACATTTGGAGTTTAAGTATTATATATATGTACCTGTAGGACTGGGTACAGGCCCTTGCTGTTCAGATGACCCATGATATTGCTACACAACTGGTTCATACCTGGAGTCAAGGCCTCTCCTGCAGCACAAACAATATTTAGTTACAAATGCATGTTATGTTGTGTCCCGAGTGTGTACAGCCATTTACTGACCAGCCATTTTAGTTAGGACCTTTTACACTGTTAGATCTTTGACAAAAAATGTTCTGGGTTCCATTTCTAGTGGAGACAGTCATGCAATGTCCTTCTATTACATTATTGATCTCTAGCTTTGATGACACAAACAAAACTTAACAGATGATTAATATCATTAGTTGCAAGGTAGGTACAATATAGGTTTAGTGTAAACATTATCAATTAAATTTAAAAAATGTACAACTTCCAAGCATACAGCTACAATTGATGAAGAATACATAATTTAAAGTTTTGTTTAAATGGCTGCTACAAGAACAACTCAACACATCTAAAACTATAGACAAAATGGATGACCAAATTTACGGACCTGCAGTTCTGTAAAAGGACTGCTACAAGAACAACTCAACACATCTAAAACTATAGACAAAATGGATGACCAAATTTATGGACCTGCAGTTCTGTAAAAGGACTGCTACAAGAACAAGTCAACATATCTAAACCATGGACAAACTGAAGGACCAAATGTATGGATATGCAGTTCTGTATAAGGACTGCTACAAGACTAAGTCAACATATCTAAACCATGGACAAACTGAAGGACCAAATGTATGGATATGCAGTTCTGTATAAGGACTGCTACAAGACCAAGTCAACATATCTAAACCATGGACAAACTGAAGGACCAAATGTATGGATATGCAGTTCTGTATAAGGACTGCTACAAGACCAAGTCAACACATCTAAACCATGGACAAACTGAAGGACCAAATGTATGGATATGCAGTTCTGTATAAGGACTGCTACAAGACCAAGTCAACACATCTAAACCATGGACAAACTGAAGGACCAAATGTATGGATATGCAGTTCTGTATAAGGACTGCTACAAGACCAAGTCAACACATCTAAACCATGGACAAACTGAAGGACCAAATGTATGGATATGCAGTTCTGTATAAGGACTGCTACAAGACCAAGTCAACACATTGATACTATTGCTACAACTTACATCAACTCATGCTGTGAGTGAATCATATTGTTATTTGCTACTAAAACACATACACTGTTAATACAAATTTGTAAGGATCATATTAAAACAGCTGACTCTCAGTAAAGTACTTTCTGATACATCATGTCCTAGAAGCACAGAACATTCACTGTTAGTAACATAATGACTATGCCAATGTTGTGGTTATTCAAACAGTTTCTCTGTATGCAGGGTATTAGAAAGCTTTTCTCTTTATGTGGGGTATTAAAAAGTTTTTCTGTATGTGCGGCATTCAAAATGTTTTCTCTCTACGTGGGATACTAAATAGTTTTTCTGTATGCTGGATATTAAAAAAGATTCCTCTTCATGTTGGATATTAAAAAGGTTTTATCTGTATGTGGGGCATTAACAAGGTTTTATATGTATGTTGGGTATTAACAAGGTTTTATCTGTATGTGGGGCATTAACAAGGTTTTATCTGTATGTGGGGCATTAACAAGGTTTTATCTGTATGTTGGGTATTAACAAGGTTTTATCTGTATGTGGGGCATTAAAAATGTTTTATCTGTATGTGGGGCATTAACAAGATTTTATCTGTATGTGGGGCATTAACAAGGTTTTATCTGTATGTGTGGTATTAACAAGGTTTTATCTGTATGTGTGGTATTAATAAGGTTTTATCTGTATGTGGGGCATTAAAAAGGTTTTATCTGTATGTGGGGCATTAAAAAGGTTTTATCTGTATGTGGGATATTAACAAGGTTTTATCTGTATGTGGGATATTAACAAGGTTTTATCGGTATGTGGGGCATTAAAAAGATTTTATCTGTATGTGGGGCATTAACAAGGTTTTATCTGTATGTGGGGCATTAAAAAGGTTTTATATGTATGTTGGGTATTAACAAGGTTTTATCTGTATGTGTGGTATTAACAAGGTTTTATCTGTATGTGGGGCATTAACAAGGTTTTATCTGTATGTGGGGCATTAACAAGATTTTATCTGTATGTGGGGCATTAACAAGGTTTTATCTGTATGTGTGGTATTAACAAGGTTTTATATGTATGTGGGGCATTAACAAGGTTTTATCTGTATGTGGGGCATTAACAAGGTTTTATCTGTATGTGGGGCATTAAAAAGGTTTTATCTGTATGTGGGGCATTAAAAAGGTTTTATCTGTATGTGGGATATTAGCAAGGTTTTATCTGTATGTGGGATATTAACAAGGTTTTATCTGTATGTGGGGCATTAAAAAGATTTTATCTGTATGTGGGGCATTAACAAGGTTTTATCTGTATGTGGGGCATTAAAAAGGTTTTATATGTATGTTGGGTATTAACAAGGTTTTATCTGTATGTGTGGTATTAACAAGGTTTTATCTGTATGTGGGGCATTAACAAGGTTTTATCTGTATGTGGGGCATTAACAAGGTTTTATCTGTATGTGGGATATTAATAAGGTTTTATCTGTATGTGGGGTATTAAAAAGGTTTTATCTGTATGTGGGATATTAATAAGGTTTTATCTGTATGTGGGGTATTAAAAAGGTTTTATATGTATGTGGGGCATTAACAAGGTTTTATCTGTATGTGGGGTATTAACAAGGTTTTATCTGTATGTGGGGCATTAACAAGGTTTTATCTGTATGTGGGATATTAAAAAGGTTTTATCTGTATGTGGGGCATTAACAAGGTTTTATCTGTATGTGGGGTATTAAAAAGGTTTTATCTGTATGTGGGGCATTAACAAGGTTTTATCTGTATGTGGGGCATTAACAAGATTTTATCTGTATGTGGGGTATTAAAAAGGTTTTATCTGTATGTGGGGTATTAAAAAGATTTTATCTGTATGTGGGGTATTAACAAGGTTTTATCTGTATGTGGGATATTAATAAGGTTTTATCTGTATGTGGGGCATTAACAAGGTTTTATCTGTATGTGGGGCATTAACAAGGTTTTATCTGTATGTGGGGTATTAAAAAGGTTTTATCTGTATGTGGGGTATTAACAAGGTTTTATCTGTATGTGGGGTATTAAAAAGGTTTATCTGTATGTGGGGTATTAACAAGGTTTTATCTGTATGTGGGGTATTAAAAAGATTTTATCTGTATGTGGGGCATTAACAAGGTTTTATCTGTATGTGGGGTATTAAAAAGGTTTATCTGTATGTGGGGTATTAAAAAGGTTTATCTGTATGTGGGGTATTAAAAAGGTTTATCTGTATGTGGGGCATTAACAAGGTTTTATCTGTATGTGGGGTATTAAAAAGGTTGTATCTGTATGTGGGGCATTAACAAGGTTTTATCTGTATGTGGGGTATTAACAAGGTTTTATCTGTATGTGGGGCATTAACAAGGTTTTATCTGTATGTGGGATATTAAAAAGGTTTTATCTGTATGTGGGGCATTAACAAGGTTTTATCTGTATGTGGGGTATTAAAAAGGTTTTATCTGTATGTGGGGCATTAACAAGGTTTTATCTGTATGTGGGGTATTAACAAGATTTTATCTGTATGTGGGGTATTAAAAAGGTTTTATCTGTATGTGGGGTATTAAAAAGGTTTATCTGTATGTGGGGTATTAACAAGGTTTTATCTGTATGTGGGATATTAATAAGGTTTTATCTGTATGTGGGGCATTAACAAGGTTTTATCTGTATGTGGGGCATTAACAAGGTTTTATCTGTATGTGGGGCATTAACAAGGTTTTATCTGTATGTGGGGTATTAAAAAGGTTTTATCTGTATGTGGGGCATTAACAAGGTTTTATCTGTATGTGGGGTATTAAAAAGGTTTTATCTGTATGTGGGATATTAATAAGGTTTTATCTGTATGTGGGGCATTAACAAGGTTTTATATGTATGTGGGGTATTAACAAGATTTTATCTGTATGTGGGGTATTAAAAAGGTTTTATCTGTATGTGGGGTATTAACAAGGTTTTATCTGTATGTGGGGTATTAAAAAGGTTTATCTGTATGTGGGGTATTAACAAGGTTTTATCTGTATGTGGGGTATTAAAAAGATTTTATCTGTATGTGGGGCATTAACAAGGTTTTATCTGTATGTGGGGTATTAAAAAGGTTTATCTGTATGTGGAGTATTAAAAAGGTTTATCTGTATGTGGGGTATTAAAAAGGTTTATCTGTATGTGGGGCATTAACAAGGTTTTATCTGTATGTGGGGTATTAAAAAGGTTTATCTGTATGTGGGATATTAATAAGGTTTTATCTGTATGTGGGGTATTAAAAAGGTTTATCTGTATGTGGGGTATTAAAAAGGTTTATCTGTATGTGGGGCATTAAAAAGGTTTTATCTGTATGTGGGATATTAAAAAAGTTTTATCTGTATGTGGGATATTAAAAAAGTTTTATCTGTATGTGGGGCATTTAAACAGTTTTTTCTGTATGTGGGGTATTAAAAAGGTTTTATCTGTATGTGGGGAATCAAAAAGGTTTCTTCACACACAGGATAAAATAAAACCGAAATACACCATTGTGTGAGCTGAATTTTATCTTCCAAAGAGAATGGTGCTGATCATGGTCAAAAAGATGGATATGTAATATTTTTCACAGGGTCATGTCAAAACACAACAAAATCTGTTACTCAACATGCAATCTTGTTCTTTTTTAATATTGTTCTAAAATCTTGTTCATATGCCATAAAAATGTGCAAATTCAGTGAATTTCTAACCCCTGCCTACTATCATGAGGTCATGATCCATTAATCTAAAAATGCTATCATATAGCACCGTCAATGAGATATGCAAAACACCTTCTAAAGACGATGTACAATACCAAGTTTCATCCCTTCTAGAGATGATGTACAATAATAAGTTTCATCCCTACTAGAGATGATGTACAATACTAGGTTTCATCCCTTCTAGAGATGATATACAATACCAAGTTTCATCCCTTCTAGAGATGATGTACAATACTAAGTTTCATCCCTTACTCTCAAATCGGAAAGAAGTTATAGAGCAGAAAGGCAAGGGTGATGGAAAACTTAAAATACTGAGCTGTGACCTTGACCTTGAAGATAGGAATCCCAATGTTCAACATCACACAACTTCATGTGATGATGTTCAAGTATACCAAGTTTCATCACTTAATTTCATATAGATTCAAAGTAATACAGCTTACTCTCAAATCGGAAAGAAGTTATAGAGCAGAAAGACAAGTGTAATGAAAAGCATACAATATTGAGCTGAGACCTTGAACCTGAAAATAGCACCTCCAATGTGGTATGTGTCAAACCTTCTTCCAATGATGATATTTAAGGATATTAAAGTTTAATACCTTAAATTCAAATGGCTTCAAAGTTATGGAGCATGAGGGAAAGGCAGATGGCAAACAAAAAATACTTAGTTGTGACCTTGACCATGTCGACAGCACCCCCAATGTGGTACATGACATACTTTGTAATAAAGATGTGTAAGTATACTATGTTTAATACTTTAACCTCAAATGACTTTAAAGTTATGAAGCAGAAGAGCATGAGTAATAGAAAACTTAAAATACTGAGCCATGACCTTGACCCCTGAAAATCCCTAGTGTGATACGTGACACATCTTATGGTCATGATGCACAAGTATACAAAGTTTAAGCCCTAATTCTCAAATAGCTTTAAAGTTATAGAGCAGAACGTAAAGTGTGATGGAAAAAGCAAAACTGAACTGTTAAGTTGACCTTGCAGACAGTATCACCAATGTGGTACGTGACACACCTTCTAGTGATGTGTTTAAGTGTACCTGATTTCATCCCTTAATCTTTAAACAGCTTTTAAAGTTATTGAGTGGAAGAAAGAGTGATGGAAAAATGTACAATATCAAGCTGTGACCTTGCTCTTGAAGATAGTACCCCCAATGTGGTACATGACATACCTTCTAGTGATGATGTATATGCATACCAAGTTTCATTCCTTAATCTCAAATGGCTTTAAAATTATGGACCAGATGGGAAAGTGTGATGAAAATGTAAAATATTTGTGACCTTGACTTTAAAGATAGGACCTCCAATCTGGTATGTGACACACCTTCTAGTGATGATGTAGAAGTATACTAAGTTTTACTTTATCTCAAATGGCTTTAAAGTTATAGAGCAGAAATGAAAGTGGGATTTACAGATAAATGGATACACAGATATTTTTTGAAAGGTTGGGAACAATAAACAGAAATTTCTAATGAATATTACATACTGCCTTAAATGAACCTTGATATTGTTGCCTTGTGAAATATTGCATGATGAAATCAGTTTTGTGGATATCCAATAGTTTCATTTGTGCAGCCTATATATATGAATTCAACAGTGAGACAGATGCTTTTCCTGAGAGAACACTGACTACAACAATATACTGATAACATAAAATTGCTTGATTTACTATGACAATGCCACTTATACCTACACCTTAACAACTGACCAATTACAATAATTATTATAATGTGTGAACTAAAGCATTACTATCAGTTACATACCTACAGTAGAGTGAGGTCTGATTAGTCTGGCTTACCTCCCTTGCCTTTGAGTATTTTCCAGGTGGCAGTGTGGGTGAAGGTCACCAGCATGCGCAGACACACCATTATTCTCTTCTGGTCCTGGTGATTCTCTGGCTGTAGGCATGTAAATTTTTGATATATCTAAAGCACATACATACACACATATGTTTATTCAATGACAGACAGAAACATGCAGCTGACCAAATTTTTAAATGACTTTGGAGAAAAAGAGTTTTAGAAAAGTGTAAAATTGTTCTATCCCATCCTATTGTTTCCTCTAACCCAGGGGTGTCAAACTCATTTGCTATGGCAGGCCAGATTTGATATAAATAATAATAAATAATAATAAATAATAATAATGAATAATGAGTCTCGCGGAGCATATGTTTGACACCCCTGCTCTAGCCACTTTTGACACGGTGATGCACCATGTCCTTTTTCATTTTCTGCATGATGTCCCTTAATAGTACTAGGCCATTATTGGGATTTCTCTCCAGTGTCATGCTGCCCCTTTGTCAGCTTTTAATTACAACTGCATGATATGCTTTCAGCACACTTACAACTGAACAAATGGTTCCCCAAAACCTGTTAAATACTACTTTTACTTACCAATAAATTCCACATGGTACTTTAACAAGTGTCAAAATGCCACCAATGTTAGATAGCTCTGAGCTGAATCTGGACCTGTCACAAAAGTGTGCTGTAGCAAATAATTGTCTGTTCATAATTTAATGACATTCATGAAGTGTATGACTCTAAAATCAAAACTGAAAATTGGTTGGGAAATCTTCTCTGCCATTTTTGTAGCATTCTCAAAAGGGCAAAATCCAAGTACAGGCCTAGAATTTAACATAAATTTCTTTGTAGCCAAATTTACTAGTCCTACTGAATCTTCACTAGTCCTTCCCACAAAACAATGTCAGACACATATCAAGATTTACTTGCCATTGGACAATAGAAATTATGAAAACAACTAGTCAAACAGGATATGTACCAGTCTTGGGTTAGCAGACTACCGCTAATTTTGAGCCCTCCCAAAAAAAACCAAATGCTACTGACTGGTTATAGCAACTTGGAAACATACGGATCATGTCCTTCAATATATTGAATCACAGTTCATCCAGTAAATTAAAGATTAAGAAGAACAAGAAAAACAACACTGGCATTTGGTGTTTTATGCCACAGCAACACAACTAGGTTATTTAATACCAAGGCAGTTGGAGTAAAGTGTCTTGCCCAATGACATACCATGGTAGCTGACCTGGCCTGATCCAATGGTAGCATTCGAACCTGCATCCTTTCAGTTACTAGTCTAGTATTCTTACCACTGAACCACCATGACCACTGCCTCCATTAGTCACCTCTTACGACATGCAGGAAGGCACATCTGGCATATTTTACATCCCTAAGACTACAGGATGAAACAAGGCATAATAAAATCAGGAAATTTACATCCCTAAGACTGCAGGATGAAACAAGGCATAATAAAATCAGGAAATTTACATCCCTAAGACTGCAGGATGAAACAAGGCATTATAAAATCAGGAAATTTACATCCCTAAGACTGCAGGATGAAACAAGGCATAATAAAATCAGGAAATTTACATCCCTAAGACTGCAGGATGAAACAAGGCATTATAAAATCAGGACATTCCTTATATGTCATCTTTATTTACAATAGTTTGATGATAACATACTACTGAGGAGACCCTTAGTTTCTGCTTTGTCACAAATCTTACATACACTCCTTCAAAGCATTACTGATATATGTATGTCACAAAGAAATGATGAAAAAACATTGTTTTGAGAAAGACTGTATCAAGGCTTTCACTCCTGCAACATTTGGGGTTGACTACATATGAAAAAGACACTGCAACATTTGGGGTTGACTACATATGAAAAAGAGAATTTTTAGAACTTTATAAATCAACTAGTTGACTTGAAAAATTGTACAATTTTGCAACAACATTATTATCATTGTTGTTATTATTATTATTTTAACCACAACAACAGTAACAATTTGCAATAAAAAAAGGTGCCCTTCTGATCACAAGATATGTGATTTACATGCCCAGTTTGGGGAATAAATATTATATCATTTTTAGATCCTGGGGGAAACAATACATCCACAGAAAGAACAATTCTCTTTTAAATTATAAATGTTAAGTACCAAAATGTATATTTTAGACCAGCAATGGTTCACAAATAGTATTCACAAGAAAGTGTACTTCAGGATCAGATGAAGCAACAGAAAAAGAAGATATCTTAAAGGTTAAATATGGAGGCTTCTTTTGAAATTTAATTTTGAATCTTCTATACTTGAAAACCCTATATTCGTTGTTATTATAAATTTCTTTTGCATCGTTTACTAATAATTATTTTTAAAAGTATTACCCTCAAAGAAGTTGGCATGGGTATCACCTGCCCATGATATGTATGCGGAAGTGATGTATCCCTAAAACAAATAACTCTTTAATGTGCATTCAAATACAGTATTGCAATCTCGGCATATTTTCTAAAGCCACATTGAGAAAATAAATAAACATCATCTGTAGTCAAAATTATCAACAATAACTCTTTGAAATAATGCAAAGGTAATGCAGTCAGTAAGTTTGGACAATCAAACTCATCAATTTCAGTCATAAATTTCTGGAATTTGGTTGGAGTAAATTTTACCAGAGAAATGGATTTTTAATCTACACATAATGTTCTACAAAAAGCAAGAAAAATCTACATTTTGAAGATTTTCTCCATATTGGACCTTAAAGACTGATTTCAAAAGTTTAGCCTTCAACAGCACCTTCAGAACCCTTAGTTGGCTCACACATCTCCACAAAATGTCTTTGATCTGCTGTATCCATGCTAACACATGGTCCTTCTGTAGGGCAACAAACACATATGACACCTGGAAATGTACAGCACACTTTCATTAACTGTATTATTTTGCAAATGATGCACAAGTGACCTATCAACATTTTGGAAAGTTTATCATAGCAACTGAAACAAAACAGAAGCTCATGTTTAGTCAAAATTTGAATGTGATGAGTATAGCATGTGTAAAACAGAAAGTACAACAATTGCACAGTAATTGATGAACAATGATGGAAATGTTGAATTTTGATTGTCTTGATCATGGCTAAAGAATAAGTATAAGACTTATTAAATTTCTGAATTTCATCAAGTTTGAGATATTAAAATAGTACACAATATATACACAAGTCAAGTCTACTGAATAATAAAATACACAGAAAATGAAAAGTCAAGTACATTTTGATCAATGTCATAGTTATTGCAACACTTAAGCACTACAGCATCAAAGAAAACAGAATGAAGCAAGTCTGATGAAAGCCTACCTTGACATTATCAGAATCCATTGAGGCCAGGAGATATCTACAGAGATACTCATATCTCTGGAATAAAGACATCATTTAAAGTAAGCATCCTCACAGATGTGAAGGGTACGGTTGTAACAATAATAACATGAGAATCTAAGAAAGACATATGACAAACCTTAGATATGGTGCTCCCTTCATGACCTTCTGAATTTTGGTTATTTAAAACTTTTTTTTTAGACAATGTTTAATTTTGAAATTTAGTGTTGAATTGGTTACTGTAAGCACTGAAGCTGAAAGTTCAGACACTTATACTATTAACTTTATTAAACATATCTCAAATTGGGTAATTTTATATTAAACATATCTCAAATTGGGTAATTTTATATTAAACATATCTCAAATTGGCTAATTTTATATTAAACATATCTCAAATTGGCTAATTTTTGTGAACCAGTCTTTTGTTTTGCCATGTTAGGGCTGATTCAACACTAAACTTCCATTAATAAAAAGTCATCTGGGATTCTGATTCCATCAGAATATTTATATATACATTCATAGTCTCTGCTATCTGTAACTGTGCTGGTTCATCTAGATAAGTTACTTCATGAAGGAAATTGTTCCATACATCATAATTCACAATTCAAACATGAATTTACTGTCTTCCTATACAATACATGGAGAGAAACAGGAGATGCATGCTTTAATCTTTCATGCTAGAAAATGAAATAATTACTTACAAAAGGTAAAATTTATTTAAAACAGTAAAATACATTTTTCAATGTTGCAATGTTTTTTTACTCATTTCCAAAGACTTCTGTCCTCTTAAGTCTGATATGAATGAATTAAGCAAAATTCCATCAAATGAAAAACAAAATGATCAAGAACTCGGTATGCAAAGCTGTTGCATAAATTAGACAAGTGTGAAAGCAAACTTTTAGGTTTACATTTTAAATTTTCACAATTAGCAGAACATACCAAATTATTGCTAGGGCATCTATAATTTGTGCTACTTCAATTTGCTAACATAGATAATGTGCCAGAGATTTAAATATAAAACTAATCAGAATAAGATGACTGCATACTGTTAAGGCTGTGAGAATCTCCTGCCAGGACAGGTGTTAACTCAGCTATAGATACGAAACTGTGAGTGATGTTTTGTTCCATGAATGTATGTGTGCAGCTGCATTTTACAGTAGCTAAGCACAATAATGACTATAAGGTGACAACTAAAGGTAAAGTTGGAAAAAGCAACAATGAAGAATTGCACAAAAACTTTAGGAAGGTAAACCCTTTCAAATAAATGTTAACATGAAGTACATGATTAAATATAAAATGTGGATGTTGGCATAATATGCACTCTTGTCAAGGTTCAGCCTTCAGGAGGTATGCATGAGTTAGGTATGTGTTCCCAATACATGATCAGCACAGTACCACCTGATCTCCACGATTTGTTCTATATGAGAAATGCCCCTCTCCAATAGTGAGTTTGATGTTCTGAAGTTTTCATTCCACGTATTTTGCCAAGTATAATGAACATGCTGATTTATGCAATATTTGAAGTCAGTATATAGAATCTTTCAGTCACAAACAGGTGACTGCAGGGCACCTTGTTCCCTAAAATGATTATAAAATATTTTTGAAACAGAACATTTAAAAAAATTATATTTCAATATTAACCTATTAAAGTAAACTTAAGTGATTTTGTTATTGTTCTTACTTTTTTTTGATGGGGGGTGTCTGAGATGAATTAAATAGAATCCATCCCATGTGTGTTTCCCCAACTCTACAGTGAAATGGACACAGGAATAGAGAATCTATGTCAAATATATTTAGTAGCTGCTTCTTTATAATGTTCTATGAATTTCTGCTACTACGAAAAAGATGTCCCTGTGTTATGTGTGCTATTTTCTATTAAAACATCATTTAACATATTATATTAGTATTGCTGCATTTTCTGCAAGAATATCCACATAATCTTTTGTTCCATTTGGTGGCAATTCAGTTTTGAATTCAAGTAACTATCCTATTTTCTTACCTGTTGATCATCTTTTTCGTGGTAAATAAACAGGAACTTTTTGATGATGTTATAAACTTCTAAAGCTGCAAATATACATGTCATTTATAAAATTAGCATTCTCGTTTTAACCAAAATTTGCATACTACAGCAAAGACCCAAATTTGTGGTTGCATAATGAGTAAAGACCCCACACTGTGAATGCATAATGTGTGCATACACCCCAATCTGTGGCTGCATACTAAGCATAGACTCCAATCGATGACTGCATATTGTGCATAGACCCCAATATGTGACTGCATAGTGTGCATAGACCCACAATCAGTGGCTGTATAGTGTGCATAGACATTGACATGTTACTGCATAGTGTGCATATACCCCAATATGTGGCTGCATACTAAGCATAGACTCCAATCTGTGGCTGCATACTGTGCATAGACTCCAATCTGCAACTGCATACTGTGCATAGACTCTAATCAGTGGCTGCATATTGTGCATAGAACCCAATATGTGACTGCAT
Source organism: Margaritifera margaritifera (assembly GCA_029931535.1). Lineage (NCBI taxonomy): Eukaryota > Metazoa > Mollusca > Bivalvia > Unionida > Margaritiferidae > Margaritifera > Margaritifera margaritifera. The sequence continues at coordinate 488,122 of JAQPZY010001507.1, read as the reverse complement.
AGTGTGCATAGATCCACAATCAATGTCTGCATAGTGTGCAAGACCCTGATATGTGACTGCATAGTGTGCATAGACCCAATATGTGGCTGCATACTGTGCATACACCACAATATATGGCTGCATACTGTGCATACACCAAAATATGTGGCTGCATACTATGCATAGACCCCAATCTGTGGTTGCATACTGTGCATAGACTCCAATTTGTGTCTGCATAGTGTGTATATACCACAATCTGTGAGTGCATAATATGTGCAAAGACACAAATCTTTAGCTTCATAATGTGTGGATAAATCCCAATCTGTGGCTGCATGTGTTCATAGATCCCAATCTAGCTTCATAATGTGTGCATAAACCCCAGTCTGTGCATAGACCTCAATCTGTGGCTGCATCAAGTGTGCACATACCCCAATCTGTGACTTCATAAAGAGAACAAGACCCCAACCTGTGGTTGCATAATGTACCAGCAAATTCAAGTCTCTGCTGTTTGTTCTACTTACAATTTTAAGCTAAAAATGTAAACCCTGAATGGCATGCTCATTACATGATGACAGATCATAAAGTGTGCTCATTTGGTGAAACATCATAACAAAGTACATCCTGAATGGCATGCTCATTATGTCTTGGCAGTGATGATAGCTCCTAATAAAGTATACCCTGATTGGTGTGCTCATTATGTGTTGACAGATCATAACCAAGTAAACCCTGATTGGCCTGCTCATTAGATAATGACAGATCATAACCAAGCAAACCCTGATTGACTTGCTCATTACATGATGACAGATCATGACAAAGTCAACCCCAATTTGCCTGCTCATTAGGTGGTAATAGATTGTAAGAAAGTAAATCTTTATTGGCCTGCTCATTATGTGATGACAGATAATAACAAAGTAAGTCTTGATTGTTCCGCTCATTACTTTATGACAGACCATAACAAAGCAAACTCTGATTGATCTGCACATTATGTAATGACAGATCATAAAAAAGAAAGAAACCCCTAATTGGTCTGCTCATTACTTAATGACAGATCATAACAAAGAAAACCTTGATTGGTCTGCGCATTACATGATGAAAGATCATAACAAAATAAACTCTGATTGGTCTGCTCATTACTTAATGACAGATCATAATAAAGAAAACCCTAATAGGTCTGCTCATTACTTAATGACAGATCATAACAAAGAAAACCTTGATTGGTCTGTGCATGACATGATGAAAGATCATAACAAAATAAACTCTGATTGGTCTGCTCATTACTTAATGACAGATCATAATAAAGAAAACCCTAATAGGTCTGCTCATTACTTAATGACAGATCATAATAAAGAAAACCTTGATTGGTCTGCACATTACATGATGAAAGATCATAACAAAATAAACTCTGATTGGTCTGCTCATTACTTAATGACAGATCATAATAAAGAAAACCCTAATAGGTCTGCTCATTACTTAATGACAGATCATAACAAAGAAAACCTTGATTGGTCTGTGCATTACATGATGAAAGATCATAACAAAATAAACTCTGATTGGTCTGCTCATTACTTAATGACAGATCATAATAAAGAAAACCTTGATTGGTCTGCTCATTACATGATGAAAAATCATAACATAATAAACTCTGATTGGTATGCTCATTACTTAATGACAGATCATGACAAAGTAAGCCTGGTTGGTCTGCTCATTATGTGACAACAGATCACAACAAAGTAAGCACTAAACGATCTGTTTATTACTTGGTGGCAGATCATAACAAAGTATATTCCGATTTGTCTGCTCATTACATGATAACTACACTCTCTAGTACAAACAGGGATGGACTGGTCCTTTGGTAGTTATTATCATTTATCACACTTTTTTGGACATTTAAAAATAAAGGCTGTTGCATTTAAACATACGTGGTACAGAGGCAGTCTTGTTTTTAAATATATGCCATGGTACTCTGATACTCTGACTATGTAGTGCCAACAATAGGTTAAGTGCGAAAAATGTAAACATTGATTGCACAAAAATTAGGAAGTTAAAGCCTTCCAAAAAATGTAAAATTCAGTACAATAAAATAAAATATAAAATATAAAGATGTTAAAATTCTGTGCATTATAAAAAAACAGATAAAATTAAAATGAAAATTATATAAGATTCTAAATTACATATATGGGTGACTACTCTACAATGACAACACCTTCCCTGGGTCTCAAGTATGTTTTGTTGGAACAGGTCTAATTACTTTTATCTCCGTCTGGATAATTTGTGTATTAATGAAAATTACCATTTTTCCTAAATATCTTGTCAGGAATTTCTATTTCTATTTCTATTGTATACTGATGGGCAAGGCAAGAATTGGCTATGTAAACTAGATTGCATTGTATTCCTGCTTGCAAATAAAGAACAATTACACGATAATGTTTTGGCGTATATGCACTGCCACAAACGTTTTGAAATTTGTGTGATTCAGCAATTTGCATCATTTTCTAATTCGAGGGATTTGTTTCATCATTCAAAAATCTTGTGAAAGTTGGTTTTAATCTTAAAAGCAATTTATTCATAAATTTCTTCAAGTTTTTCCTGTCAGTGTTTCATGTAGTATGATGTTGCTTATATATGGTAAAGGAGGCATTTCAATTGTTTACAGATTGCATGTGAAGACAGCCATCTTGAAGTAACAGACTAAGGCCAAATATAGAAAGTATTTAACCCAGTGATTGACAGGTTACCTGAGTTCAAATATTTGTGATGCCTATCAAGTCGTGTACTGAAACATTATTCCCACCATGTATTTGCTATCAGATGTGCATGAAATTTCATCTTCTCCTTTATTTTCTTTCAACAATTAGAACAGCATTACTTGAAAATTTTGAACCAACTAAATATCTTAAATGGAATAGTGACTACTGTTTTGGTCCGTCACCTCTTGGATTAAAATTAGTAGCTTAAGGATTAAACATCTGTGGACATATATAAACATTGCCATGTGAAACAAATGGTTTAAACCATATTCATTTCATAAACTTTTGTTAAATGCAAGTAAAAACATAAAATTTATTGCATTCAGTAGAAATGATTAGGTTATTGTACATTCAATGAAGTTCTGGTATGTACCATTATGAAAATCAGCACACTATTTGTTTATTTTGCTCTGTTCACAACCCACAATGTATATGTGTATTATCTGTATATGGATTCTGCAGACATTTGATACTATTGTAATTATAAGGACCTTTCCCAACTGGAATAATCAGTGTTTGAAAACAGAATTTTGTGTTCACATTATAAATATTAAGCAGGAAGGATTCACCACAATTGTGACACCCAACCTAATATCAAACATTAAGCAGATAATAAATATTAAAAAGGACAAAGTTGAGAACTAACATAAATTTAAGGTTAGTACTCTTTTCTGATGATTATAGTTGTTGTATTTGAGTACAGGTAAACATTCCAGTTATTTTTTTATTGTTTTAAAAAAATTCAATTGGTGTCAATAACTTTATGTACTGTAGAAAATTATTATTAATTCTGAAAATATGCTGTCCAGAAAATTAAAGAGTCTACATATTTCGATTAATGGTGTTATCTTAGAAGTGCAGTGACAGTGGGAGTTCTAGTATTGCAGTGTAGTAATTGTCTCCAGAAATGAAAACCACCTGCTCTTTAATTAACTGACAAAATTTGTAATACCTGGTCTGAGGGTGGCAGTGTAGTCCTCTTCAAAGGAAGGTGGTATTTTCAAAAGCTTATCTACTGCACTTCTGTAAAACAAAGAAACAAATTTTATAGTAAATTATGTTTCTCTGAGAATACTTACCCAATCACATTAACATTAGGATATAAGCCTGCTACCTCCTGAATCCAGCCCTCTAAAAGACGAAAATTTGTCTTTTCTGTTTATATCATATAGACAAAGGGCAATAAATCTTGCCCATTACCTCCCCATGTCACCACCAGGTGTCGCCAGCTTTTAAGCTAAGTGAACTACCAACAAGGATGCTCGCATAATGGGGTGTTTGGGAGAGTTTTCAAGTAATGTGATCTGGTAAGTATTCTCGGGTAAACATAATTTACTATAAAATTTGCTTTCTCCTTTGAATACATTCCCCGATCACATTAACATTAGGAGAATTGGTAATAGGTGGAGGAAATGCTAAGCATTCTACCTATACCTTGGCTACCCTTCTAGGGAAGAAAGACTGGATTCCCTACGTGAATGATAACTTGTTCTCATGCTTAAAGCAACACAGCCTATGGTCACATGATCCATGACTGCTCTATCAGTTTAAGATGATTATTAAAATCTTCTCACCGTCAAAATTCACTGGCGAATCCAGCGAAGCTAAGAGGCTGTGTTGGTTTAATTAGGTCCAGCAATCATCTGGGCCACAGCCACAGGACCCATTAGATTCAGATTTTGTCTCTGCGAAGCTAAATCCCTGAGATAAAAACTCGAGAAGGTTGACTCTGCTAGCTAGCCAACAGTTTCTATGTCTCGGATCGAAACGTTGCATTCGAACACGAGGCTCACAGAGATCGCTCCAATTTCATGACCTGAAATCCTCAATGAGGAGACTTTGATCTTTTGAGATGTCAGGGTACACCGAGCGTATAACCCACTTAAGCCACAAAGACAGGGCTTGAGAGGTGATATCATGCTTTCCCGCCTTTACTGGGAGAGTCATTTGCGGTTGCCATGACTTGTCACTGTGTGCTTCAAGTAGTGCTTGCAGGCACAGACAGGATCTTGCATGGCTGCTGCTCTCGACTTATCTAAAGATGAGAGTGAGCGTATGATGACTCTCTAATTGCCCACTGATGGGAACTGTTCTTGGCTATGAAGCCTGGTTGTGTCATGACGATCACCGAACCATCTGATCTGAACTGAAGATAGTTCTGGTCAACTGAAAGGGCATGTAACTCACTCACCCTGCAAGCCGAAGCTAAAGCTATCAGGAAACAGGTTTTGTGTGATAACAGCTTTAGCGAGGTCCGGGCTAACGGCTTGAACTTCTCTGAGTTGAGCCATGTTACGACCCAGGACAGATTCCATTTTGGAAACAGGATGAGAGATTTTGGTCTATTCAAAATTAGCCAGTGGGTCTAATAGATCTTTATAATGACCGATATCTCCTCTGCCATGGAGCCTGAATGTGTCAGATATCATGGAGTGGTTACCTTTGACAGTAACTGGTGCCAACTTTTTCTCCTCATAGAGCCAGAGAAAAAGTCGGCCAGTTGAGGGATTGAGGCACTCAAAGGGACAATAGAATTGACTCTACACCAGTCCCTGAAAACACGCTACTTTCCCTCATAAGCCTTCAGAGTGGAGGGCCTTTTTGCTCTTGAGATTCTCTCCATAATCGCAGGTCTGAATTCTTTCTCTCACAAGGCTGTCGTGACAAGAGCCAAGTGTGAAGGAGAAGATGGTCCAGGTAGGGGTGAAACACATGCGACCTTGGATGTTTGAGAAGATTCAGTTTGGCCATAACTGTTGGGATAGGTCTATCACTAGCTCAAATAAATTGTTGACCCAGAACTTGATTGTACATCGTCCGTGATACTGACCTTCTAATCGAGTGGACTGGAAAGGGGTGCCACTGAGTCTGCAAAGTCATTTGTAACAGGCACATATAAAGGCGGCTCAGCAGGATCAGATCCACTGCCACGTTGAGTGATCCAAGGAGTTACAAGAACTCTCTCCTGGCGAAATCCATCCTGTTGGAAACGGACTCTACAAGTTTGACAATCCATAGGATGCAGACATGAGGGAGACGTACAAGATTGAGATTGGTTATAAACTCCATACCCAAGTGGACAAAACATTGGGATGGGTGAAGTTCAGATTTTTCCCAGTTCACTAGAAACCCCAAGATGAATCAAAAGGGATAGAAGATCGTTTCTGCCCTTGAGGAGAATAGCACTTACCATCTGTTTTTGGAGAAGAGTGTCCAGACATGCTGCCATTGATGTAGATGATGTTGACCTGAACACAATGACGATGCAATCCATAATTTTGGTGAAGACCCAGGGGCTGATATTTAGACCAAAGGGAAGAACTCAAAATTGGAAAACTTTGTTGTGGTAAGAAAACAAAAAAAACTTTCACGACGTCAGGTGACTATGAGACATGAAAGTATGCATCTGTGAGATCAAGACTGATTGTGTACTCGTCCCTTTGGATGGAGAGTCAGATAGACCTTGCAGTCTCCATCTTGAACTTCGGTGGAAGAAGGAATTTGTTGAGGTGACTCAGGTCTATGATCAGCTTCAACCTGCCATTGGCCTTTTTGATAAGGAACAGCCGTGAAAAGAACCCAGTGAATGGGGATTGGATAAAAGAAATCCAAAGCCACTCTGAAATGACTTGGGTCACCCATCCCTTTTGCGGAAATAGGTTGATCCACCATGATCGGAACTGCAGGAGTCTGGCGCAAACCGGTAGGCTGTCTATAGGCTGAGGTGGTGTTAAGTCAACGTTGGGAAGCATGAGGCTTGGGGGTAGAGAAACTTGGTAAGATTGCCTCCTAGACTGATCTGGCTGTTGTCTGCTGGTATAAGGCTGAGATCTGAACAACCCATAGGGTGTAAAAGATCCAGTTTTCCTGGCTCGCCTGTCATCTCTCCATTGTGGCAGGGACAGCAGGTTCCTAAATGAGGATACAGGTGGAGTGACCAGTTGGAGGAGCAGTTCCTGAGCTCCCTGCCTCCGAACTTCTTCAATTTTGTCCCCCAAAGAGCAATGGTGAGCCAAATGGAGTCATCCTGAAAAGCCAACAATGTTTCAAACCAGCTTTGATGTGGTCAGAAACACATTCTTATCTACCTTATAAAATGGTGGGGCTGACATTTTAACCACCGTTACATTCTTATCCAATACCGAGGGTTTAGTATGGTAGGCGGTTGAGTGTCCTGTACCAGCGCAATGAGAACGTGGCTGGTACCTGGCTTTCTGAACAGAAAGCTTCAGCATTCCACAGGTCACAGATATATTTGGACAGCTGATCATTAATCTCCTTAAGTTTTGCTGACTGGGAAGCAGCCAGAAAGAAGGAGACTCTTCCTCATTGTTGATGTAGACAGACACTTTAACTTTATAGTCATGCGTGGTGGTCAGGGGTGGAGGGCATTCTAAAGCCGGCAACACCCAGTAAATCTCTTCGACGGCAGCCTTAAAACTAAACTCCATCCTCTCCATAGTTGGATCTGAGTAGGGCTGTTGCACGGAAGTATCTCTACACTCACTGTGTGAATACTCTTGGTCCTTGTCTGCTTCCATTTTGGGATAAACCATTCCCTGAGGTAACGATGCTGCAATGTCATCGTCCCTAAAAAAACCACTGCTAATACCATGCGGTAGGCAGTGAAAATAGGTAAAGCCACCTCTGCCGGGTGATTTTGTCACACCTGGGCAGACACCTGGTTAGCTGGGAGAAAGGTTGACCCTGATATCAGACATTTGGAAGCTGGACTGGCTGACTTAGGTACCGGTCACACCAGAAGCATCACTGGATTGTCAGATTTTCTGCTATTGTCCCCATCCCAATCTGCATGTGGAACCGTCAGCATGGCTATATGGATGAATCTTTCATTAAGATTCCCATCTCTCTCTCTCTCTCTCTCTCTCTCTCTCTCTCTCTCTCTCTCTCTCTCTCTCTCTCTCTCTATATATATATATATATATATATATATATATATATATATGAAGCCATATCTCTGGCTAAACAGTCAGACCTATTACTAAGATCCCCATAATCAAGTCTGGGTTGGGATGGCTGGGCTGGCTAGCTGGCCGGTACGGCTCTGAATGGCAAGACACTACGATTTTTTCTGGATCCACTGGATCAGAAAAAAAACCCCATGTGCCCGGTCTTACAGGCCCTAAGGCCAAGCTCAGAATTGCAGGGGGACATATGCCCACTGGGCAGCCTAAAAATTGGGGAACAATCCCCCTTTGTATCCAAATTATCTGTGGAAGCGAAAGATGGAAATAGAGCTACAATTTGGCCTGAAGTCAGAAGTTTAATTGCCGACTCCTGTACCAGTCAATGCATCTATTGCTGAAAGGCTGTTGTATCCAACTGCGACTGCAACATATCTGCATTTGTTCCCCCCAAATCTGACAATGTCATAGTGGTGGAAGGTGTCGTCCCTTCTGATTTTAGGTGTGGGGGGGGGGACCCCAGTAGTGACCTCCACAAGGCTCACAACTGATTCTGTATTTGTATACTAAGTACATCCATATTGGTCTTTCCTGCTTTTCCACCTCTTCTCTTCGCCTTTTGCTGACTTTTGCAGAAAGGTCAACCAAGTGTCTTCGGACCATACATTGCTCGCACTGCAAGGGGAAGAGGAGGTACATTTGGTAGACGCCAATGTGTGTTTTCCCTTGATTTATATTTTTTGCACTTACTGCATATAGAAGACATGTTTTTGAAATGATACAATAATAGAAACAATAGATAAATTAAATTGTCAGTGTGTTAATAATTTGATATTTAACACCCATTATAAACAGACAGCACGAATTAAAGAGGTTCTGTGATGTGCACGGAAGCGAAGCTTAAAAACTGTCGACACATTGTGGTGGCAAGGGGAGGTAATGTACAATAGTTATTGCCCTTTGTCTATATGATACAGACAGAAAAGAAGAATTTTCGTATTTTATTAGGGCTGGATTCAGGAGGTGGCAGGCTTATATCCTAATGTTAATGTGATCGAGGAATGTATTCAGTGGAGAAAGAAATAAACATGCTGTTGTTTAAGGAATTTTGAGGCAATGCTGAAATTTAAACAATTTTTTGGCTAAGAAAATATGCTACAGTCATTCTATGTCTTTCATTTCTTTTCTCTCTGCTCTTTTCAGACTCACCTTATCTCCCTCTTGATAGTTTGTCTGGCCAGATAGCCTCTATACTGAGCCTGAAAAGGAAACAGAACACATCATAGCCAATGCAAACACATAGTAATAAACAGCCAATGTGAACACATTATATAGAACCAATGCAAACATACATATAGCAAATGTGAACACATTATATACAGCCAATGTAAACACATGATATATAGCCAATGTGAATACATTATATAGAGTCAATGTAAACACATGATATATAGCCAATGTGAACACATATAGAGCAAATGTGTACACTTTATATACAGCCAATGAAAATATGTTATATATTGCCAAAGCGAGCACATTATACAGTTCCAACACAAATATGTTATTTATAACCAGTGTGAACACATTTTATAGAGCCAATCCAAACATGTTATATATAGCCAATGTGAACATATAATATACAGCCAATGCAAACATATTATATATAGCCATAACAAACACAATATATAAAGTCAATGCAAACACATTATATATATATACATAGCCATTGTGAACACATATAGAGCCACAGCACACATACACACACGTAAAAAATTAATTTTTAATGCTGCCTCAACACATACAAAATTAATTTCTAATGCTGCCTCCAGACAAATACACACATATACAAAATTCATTTCTAATGCTGCCTCCAGAAAAATACACACATATACAAAATTAATTTCTAATGCTGCCTTCAGACAAATACACGCATATACAAAATTCATTTCTAATGCTGACTCCACACAAATACACACATATACAAAACTCACTTCTAATGCTGCCTTCACACTCATATACATACATACAAAATTCATTTCTATTGCTGCCTCCACACACATACAAAATTCATTGCTAATGCTGCCTCCAAACACATACAAAATTCATTTCTAATCCTGCCTCCACACACATACAAAATGTATTTCTAATGCTGATTCCACAGACACACACAGAGATACAAAATTCAATTCTAATGCTGCCTCCACACACATACACATACAAAATTCATTTCTAATGCTGCTGCCACACACATACAAAATTAATTACTAATGCTGCCTCCACACACATACAAAATTAATTACTAATGCTGCCTCCACACACATACAAAATTAATTTCTAATGCTGCCTCCACACACATACAAAATAAATTTCTAATGCTGCCTCTGCACACAAACAAAATTCATTTCTACACATACATACAAAATTCATTTCTAATGCTGTCTCTACATTCATACACACACATATACAAGATTCATTTCTAATGCTGCCGCCACATACATACAAAATTAATTTCTAATGCTGCTGCCACACTCATACAAAATTCATTTCTAATGCTGCCGCCACTCTCATACAAAATTCATTTCTACTGCTGCCTCCACACACATACAAAATTAATTTCATATGCTGCCTCCACACACATACAAAATTCATTTCTAATGCTGCCTCCACACACATACACATACACACAATATTCATTTCTAATGCTGCCTCCACAGACATACAAAATTAATTTCTAATGCTGCCTCCACACACATACACATACATACAAAGTTCATTTCTAATGCTGCCTCCACACACATACACGTAGATACAAAATTCATTTCTAATGCTGCCTCCACACAAATACAAAATTCAATTCTAACGCTGCCTCCACACACAAACAAAATTCAATTCTAATGCTGCCTCCACACATATACACACAAATACAAAATTAATTTCTAATGTTGCTGCCACACACATACACACACATACAAAATTCATTTCTAATGCTGCCTCCACACACATGCAAAATTAATTTCTAATGCTGCCTTCACACACATACAAAATTCATTTCTAATGCTGCCTCCACACACAAACAAAATTAATTTCTACACATACATACAAAATTAATTTCTAATGCTGCCTCCACATTCATACACACACATACAAAATTCATTTCTAATGCTGCCTCCACACACAAACAAAATTCATTTCTACACATACATACAAAATTCATTTCTAATACTGCCTCCACATTCATACACACACAAATACAAAATTCATTTCTAATGCTGCCGCCACACTCACACAAACTTAATTTCTAATGCTGCCTCCACACTCATACAAAATTCATTTCTAATGCTGCCTAAACACACATACAAAATTAATTTCTAATGCTGCCTCCCAACACATACAAAATTAATTTCCAATGCTGCCTCCACACACATACACATACATACAAAATTAATTTCTAATTCTGCCTCCACACACATACAAAATTAATTTCTAATGCTGCCTCCACACACATACACATACATACAAAATTCATTTCTAATGCTGCCTCCACACACATACAAAATTAATTTCTAATGCTGCCTCCACACACATACACATATACAAAATGTATTTCTAATGCTGCCTCCACACACATACAAAATTCATTTCTAATGCTGAAATATTTCCATGTTTTATGTATGACATGGATATCATTTTTTTCGTGAAACATTAAACATTAATTATGCAAGATCTGAACACTTTGTAACATCACACTGTAAATGCTGACTCAAAAGTATGCACACATGCAGCAGGGTTCAAACTATGTGGTGAAAATGTGAACAGAAGCCTTTTATGGCTAAAAAGTAAGCTCACTTTTCCCACTGATTTGACAATCACCCCCCCCCCCCCCCCCCCACTGAAACATGGTTTTGAGTCATACCCCTCTTTCTAATTACAACAGTTTCTCATCAAATTCAAGATCCTGGGTTGATGAAGCACCTTATGTAGGTTTGACTGCATAAGTGAGCAGTCCCTATGGTCCTGGTATGTATCAAATTCAAGATCCTGGGTTGATAAAGCACCTTATGTAGGTTTGATTGCATGAGTGAACAATCCCTCAAGTAATAGTATGTATCAAATTCAAGATCCTGGGTTGATAAAGCACCTTATCTAGGTTTGATTGCATGAGTGAACAGTCCCTATAGTAATAGTATGTATTAAATCTGAGATCCTGGATTGCTGAAGTACCTTATCTAGGTTTTATTGCATAAGTGAACAGTCCCTATAGTCCTGGTATGTATCATATTTATTTCTGAACCCCATGTGTCATACAGAGACTTTCTTATCCCATTTGAACATGTAATCATTAGTTTAGCCCATTAAATAATCATCCACTGCACTGCATGGGATGTTTTATGAGGCAAGCTGACCTGATGAAACAAGTTTAAGGTAGATTACAACCGACCTTAATTGTTTTATTCCAAACCACAAGGTGTTGAAATACCAGCAAGAAAAGCGAAACACATGCAAAGCTATCTATAGGGTAAAATGGAAGGAATTTCAAATAGGACAACTTTATTTCTTGCTCAATAATCAACAGTGTATAGAGGTTCCAGAATTATGTATTTAAAAAACTAGTGAGTGACAAACTTACAGATGAATAAGTAAATACAAAATGCATTTTATTATTTTTCGAAAGATCTTGTGAAAATGAGGTCTTTAAAAATTCTTTGCAGGAAATATGTACATATTGCTTTACCTCAATTTTTCACCTTTATCAGGAAAAGACCTTAAAAAGACTGTCAGTCTATCAAAACATTATAAAATAAATGTGCAGTGCTGAAATCTAACTTTCAAATATGGGTAGGGCATTCTATTGTAAATCATGAAAAATACTTTTTTCTTTTGACCACAGTAAAGAAGATATTTATTGATAATTTTAATCAATAAATATATATTTGTGAACAAAATGTATATTTACAATTCACTTTTCTCTCAATTCTTCCTTTTGTATCTAGAGAGAGAAGCGACCTTAGTTTAAGCCCTGATACATAAACACATGCATGTGCACACACAAAAGCCCTGAAACACAAACACATGCATGTGCACACACAAAAGCTCTGATACACAAATACATGCATGTGCACACACAAAAGCTCTGACACATAAACACATGCATGTGCACACACAAAAGCTCTGACACATAAACACATGCATGTGCACACACAAAAGCTCTGACACATAAACACATGCATGTGCACACACAAAAGCCCTGATACACAAACAATGCATGTGCACACAAAAACACTCAGTCTCCATGTAGCAATATGAGATCATGACCTGAATCTTGCATGCTGCTGCCTCTCTGTCTTTCTCAAAAGCACGCTCCTCATGTATTGCTCGTCTATTTTCCAAAAACTGGGACTTCTCTTTGTTTACTGTACCAAACATGGCCTGAAAAATTAAAATCTACCTTAGCACTTCAAAGACTAACATTGCAAACCCTATTTACACCTTGGATAGCACAACAAAATAATAAATCATTCACAAAAAACTCTCATGAGTTTTCTTCAGACAGAATTGTGAGTCTCATAAAAAGTCATGTTATTTTAAACAAGAGTCAACTACAGATAGCATCCCCTGGTCAGCTACAGATGTAAAGACTTCTACTGAAAGTGGGGCCTTGGATGGCCAAGTGGTCTAAGATGCTACCCTTAACAGATCACTCACATCTCACCCCTGTCCGCATGGGTTCACATCTGGGCTTGACCAACGTGGTTGTGAGAAAGCATGCCAGTAGCTTCCTGTGGGTCGGTGGTTCTTCCCAGGCTCTTCCTCCACCAATGTACTGGCCACCATGTACAACCAATCATGTGCTAAAAAATGGCTTCAAACCCCACAAAACCAAACCAATCTACTGAAAGTACCAGATGATCCAGTACTCTCAATCTGTATACTACTTCTGCAAGTACCAAACTTGTCTCAGACATTGTCAAGATATACCCTCATGCTAAAATTAGTTAAATCTATAAATTAGTATTGTTTTGCAATAAAAATTCATTATATTTGTGTTATCATATTCACAAGTCAGTACAGATAAAACTAAAGTCAAGACCTTTGACCTTAAATTCAATGTCATAGTGCAGACTATCAACTTGATCACTGATATGCAACAAAATACAAAGTCGGTCAAAATTCACTTGTATATGTACAAGTCACTGTGTTCATGAGCTCAGTGAGCAACAAAACTGCAAGCAATGACCTTTGACTTGACCACAAGATCAATTAGGTCTGATTTTCAAGACTCCTTCACAAAAGTGCAGATTTGTTGGTGCTCAGATCTACACCATTTTCATTCAGAACCAATTAAATATTGATAGAAGTACGGTAATGAATACCCCATGTCAGTGCCTCCAATCATGCAAGTAGAGCAGTGATAGCAAGATTTTCAAGATGGCCACTATGGTGCCATGTTGGAGGTCAGTTTCATTCATAATCAGCTACATATTGCTATAGTGTTTTAATGAAAGCAGCATTGCAATATCACCATCTATTCAAAAGATGTATTTACACAAAGACTTTCAGGATGGTACATCATGAGCTATTTAGAAGTTGTACAAACAACTATATATTGCAAAAAAGGTTGGATTTTTTTAATGTCGCTTTGGACATTTTATCATCAGTCCAGAAGAAATAGCTGTTTTGAGATTTGCATGCTTTTGGGAGGTCACATTGGCATCATTTTACTTAGGACCAACAAAATATAATGACAAGTGTTTTTGTGAAACCCATGTTGAGATGACCATCCCAAAAGGAATAGTTAAATTAACATTTTCAAGATGACCACCATGACCATCATGTTCGACGACCAATCAGCACCATTTTTATTTAATACCAACTAGATAAGAGATCCTTCAGTGAAAAGCCCATGTTTATATGACTCACTTTAGCTAAAGGTATATGACAAGCAGAAAGAATCAAAGCAATCGCAGATTGTTGTAGCATACTATATTGGCTTGTGAGATAATGGCTAAACAAAAATCCCATGTGAAAATTTTACATTTACCTGACAGTTTAGACACAAGATTAGTTGGATCAGATTAGCAATAACATGAACCATAATGCTGTAAACTCAGTTAAACATAAAATACTGACAAGTTTCTGGGCAGGAATGGCCAACTAATACAAAGTTGACAGATCTTTAATTTGCTGATCTCAAACAGATTAAGTACATGGCATGTAAACATGTGTGACGTTTTCCATTAGCAAGATTGATGGTGAGTAGTGGATTTACTAAGAGGAATGTAATTTTGATTATTCACTGGAGCAATCCTGAGGGAAACTGCCGTAATTTACTGGGCAACCTGAAAAATCTGCAAGGCAACCAAATTTTCAAAGCTGGTTGCCCAGGACAACCATGGATTTTCACAATTTTTCTACCCTCGTTAATTATGGGTTTTTTTGTCTCAGAAACATAGAGAGTTGAGGGTTGGGACCTAAAGTGATGGACAAGCAAACAGATGAAAACATCAAAAACATGAAACTGAAGAACTGAGAATAGCCAAGGGCACATCAAAATCACTAGTCTAATATAGTGTTCTCCCCACAGCCTTTTAGCAAAGTGGTCCCAATACAATATCATTGCAACCCATGATGCTTTCAAACCCAGCAATATGCTATGCTCATGTTTATATATGCTTTTGTTTCCGCCTATCCTTTAAAACTTAATCTGTTAAATAAACATCCTGTCACCTAATTCAATGCACTATCACTCAAATGGTTACTATGTAAATATATGTACTTTTGCTATGTTTCATTCATATGATGATATCATACATTTTTGGAAATATTTTAAAGTGCTACCATGATTACCCAAATGCTATTAAAAAAATCTGATCTTTGTACCAAATTTCACAGAGATATCTTAAAGTTTTGGAATTCTGCCCAGGAAATAAAACATTGATAACAAATGGATGGATGGACAAACAAAAAGATTACAAATAGTAAAAGGCACATCTAGACTCGTTAAATTATGTGTATTAAATTTCACAGATATTTTTAATGGTTTTGAATTTTTACTCTGGAAATAAAGTATGAATGATGGATGGATTGAAGATTTGACAAACAAATAACAATGTTAAAAAAGATTATCTTGCATCTCAATGCAATTCATTTTCATACATGTGATAATTCCTAATTTCCCAGGAAATTCCCATGTTTAAATCATGATTCATGACATTACATTTCAAAGTGTCTTATTACTGAGTATGTCTCAAGTCTCAAAACAAACTAAACAAGAGTCCCTACAAGGGCCTGATGCTCTACTGGGCAAAAAGAATTTCCAGGAATTTAAGATAAGACCATTTCTTCCTTTTAATTGCTGAGTGTTGAAACCATCTCTGATATTTTTCACTGATAACAAGATTTTCATATTAGCTGCTGTTGTGGACATGCTGGATGTCAGATTGGCACCATTTTGATTTAGGACAAAGTAGACTTCATTATAAGTCTTTTGGTTAAAATTCAAGGGGAGTAGTGACAACAAGATTTTCAAGACAGCCATCATGGCAGCCATATTGGATGTATGACTGGCACAATTTTTATTTAGGATTAACTAGGTATCATAAGACGTCTATTGGTGAAAACCCTATGTTGATATAACCATCCCTTTGGGAAGAGTAGGGATAACGCTATTTTCAAGATAGCCACCATGGTGGCCATATTGAGGGCTAGTCATTTTCATTTAGGATTAACTAGACACCACAAGAATTCTTCTGATGAAAACCCCATGTCAAAATGACTTTACATTTAAGAGAACATAAAACAAGATTTTTAAGATGGCCACATATTGGACATCAGATCAGCACCAGTTTACTTTAGGTTCAATAAAACACGATAAGAAGTCTTTTAGTGACAACCCCATGCTGATATGACCATTCATTTTGGAGAAGTAGTGACAACAAGATTTCTAAGCTGGCCACTCTGGCAGTCATATTAGACATCAGATCAGCATCATTTTCATTTAGGACTAACTAGACATCAGAACAAGTTTTCTGGTCAAAGTGACTTTGCATTCAGGAGGAGTAGTGATAACAAGATTTTCAACATGGCTAATGTGGCAGCCATATTGGACCTAAGATCGGCACAATTTTTATTTAGGACAACTAGATATGAGAAGAAGTCTTTTGGTGAAAACCCAATGTCAATATGACTTCCTGTTCAAGAGGAGTAGCAATAGCAAGATTTTCAAGATGGCTGCTGTGGTGGTCATATTGGACATCAGATTGGCACCATTTTCATTTAGGACCAGCTAGACATCATAAGAAGTCTTTAAGTGACAACCTCATATCGATACAACTATCCATTCAAGAGTAGTGATAACAATAACAAGGTTTTCAAGATGGCTGATGTGGCGGCCATATTGGACCTCAGATCGGCACCATTTTCATTTAAGACCAACTTGATACCATAAAAAGCCTTTTAGTGAAACCTCATGTTTGATACAACCATCCATTCA
The DNA here is from genome assembly GCA_029931535.1 of Margaritifera margaritifera. Lineage (NCBI taxonomy): Eukaryota > Metazoa > Mollusca > Bivalvia > Unionida > Margaritiferidae > Margaritifera > Margaritifera margaritifera. The sequence goes on along the minus strand of JAQPZY010001507.1, from coordinate 470,981 downwards.
GGAGGAGTAGTGATAACAACATTTTCGAGATGGTAGCTGTGTGGCTGCCATATTGGATGTCAGATCAGCACCATTATCATTTAAGATCAACTGGACATCATAAGAAGTCTTTTGGTGAAAACCCAAGTCATTATTACTTTCTGTTCCGGAGAAGTTGCAATAACAAGATTTTCAAGATGGCACCCATATTGGACATCAGAACAGCACCATTTTTATTTAGGACCAATCAGACATCATAAGAAGTCTTTTAGTGAAAACACGATGTTGATATGACCATCCATGTATGAGAAGTAGTGACAAGAAGATTTTCAAGACAGTACCTGTGGTGGCCATTTTGGATGTCATATCGGCACCATTTTCATTTAGGACCAACTAGACATTGTAATAAGTCTTTTAGTGAAAACCCCATGTTGATATGACCATCCATTCAGGAGAAGTAGTAATAACAAGATTTTTAAGATGGCCACTATGGTGGCCCTACTGGTTGTCCGAGCAGCACCATTTTCGTTTAGGACTGACAAGGCCTTGGGATGAATGTGTATACAAATTCATGGCGATCCTCCAGTAGTTTAGGAGTAGTGATAATGAACTTATGCTAATTGAATGAGCGATGGACAAAAGACCATCCCATAACCTGTTCTGGTCCCTTTTATGATTAAAAACCCTTGAAAACCTCTCTCAAGTTATTTCCTTTGTTTTCATCCATAAATAATTTGCGGATAATGCTGCCATTTTAATGCTGATTTTAGTTACTTTACTACTTCACTCAAGGGAGATTTTGTAAATTTTTCAGTAGCTCAGGTTTCCATTACCTAATTAATTTCTACACTATATTCATGACACAAGATCATGGTTCAATCAATGTTAAGGAGGTCAAGAATGTGCAGAAAGTTCTTACAGACAGCTTTGCTGGATAAAATGTACACCAATGCTAACAAGAATCTAGACTAATATACCAAACTTTCTCTCCTAATAAGAACTCTACTCTGAAGCCACGAGTGACAATAAAGAGAAGTTCCAAAATTGTACAATAATTTTAGAATGGCGACATTTTACAAATTTACCATGTACATGTAATGCTTCAAATTGTGTATTTTGTCAAATCAATGGCTGTTTTCATACGAAAGTGAAGAAATTTTTATTTTCATTAACACATTGTTAGGGTGGGGATACTGTAGAAATATCACAGAGTGGTCGCTTCCTACAGACTCCAGAGCGTAACAGCCTTAAACACAAGATTTCAATGATTGTGAGTTTACTTGTAAGGATTTTGGTTCATTTTCATTGTTTTGTTTTTTTCTCCATTCAAACACGAAATTTTTGGCCCGGTCAAGCTTGCAGTCTAGTCTGGTAACACATGCAGCACCCAAATTTGGACTGTCACTTAATTTCAGTTTGCAATCAACACTCATCAATGCCATATTTCTCCATCATTTTCAAACATGATTATGGTTGTGACAAGAGTTATAACTGCTACTTAAACAATTTTATTACTATATTTTATCAAGAGTTTTTCCTAAAAATGGGTCTATCTGTCATAGAGTGTAACAGGTGTACGATACTGTAAGTGTGCTGCAGAATATCAAACAATGACAGGTCATGTAAGTTCAGTCAATGACAATTTGTACGATTCATGTGGAAAAATAATTATAAAATAGTTAATACTTGAAGTCTACTTTTGTTATTTGAAGTTTGTTTTTAGGTATTTTTTGATGGCATCTCTTGATTACATGCACGTATACTAGAGGGTCTACAATCTTTACACTTTTTAAGATCTGTTCAACCTGACTGGGGGGAGGGAGAGAGAGAGAGAGAAGGAACAGAAGAAGAAAACTGAAATTAGCCTAAATATGGAAATACAGGTTTGAATAACATACATAAGGACAGATATATTTCCTAAATGGGAAAAGAAAGTAATTCCAAAAGTGATATCACCACTGTGGCAATAAAAGTAGAATCGCCACTACGGCAATATAATTTTTTTCCCACTGAAATATTTAAATATCTCATTATGAAATATATCATAAAATTGTATTAAATGTTTCTTTATCATTGTTGAGACACATACTCACAATACATTCATGAACTTTATGTGTATCAGAAGAGAGCAGGACGTAAGTACTGATTAACTCCACAACAAATCCATGTCATCCTGCCCAGTAAATAATTGGAATGTCAATGCATAATCTGAAATATGGAATAGACAAATTTGTGCCTGCTAGTGAGCAAAATGCATTCAAAATATTAAAACATAAAAATATAACATTCTACAGAAATAGGAAGTTCAGAATGCCATTATTTTCATGACAATACCAGATTTTGTTACAGGTTTTATATTTGTGATAACATCTATGCATTTTACAGTGAAGCACGATTATCATCCAATAACATATTTCTGAGGATCATGTATTTCTAAAGATGTATCTTTAAAGCATGCACTGAAGTAAACCACTAGTTGTATTATTTCAGAATTCTGCATGCAGGCACCGAAGAAACACTAAAGCCATCAATGTTATGTAAGATGGACCTTCCACTGATCTATGCCAAAGATGTCAATAATAATAATAATAATAATAATAATAATAATAATAATAATAATAATAAATATTTGTTAAATAAAGAAAATACAAATCTTGTAGAAGCAAATATTAAGTTAACACCTGTTGAATTGAATTAACCTGCATTTTAATCTATCCAAGTATGCATATGGCAAAGAAACTGGTAGCTATGGCAATCTAACCATGCTGTAGTTCAAAAAGAAAATACATTTATTCAATCAAACAAATGTATGAGGGTTCTCAGGGCTGAGCAAATCCCATAGCTCGACATCCCGGACTATTCATTTTCGAAGTCGGGCAAATAAAATCTTCTAAGTCGCTAGTCCAGGACAAGTGCTTTATGCCTATTTTTAAAAAAGTCGGACAAGTGCCGATTTTCATGCCATAATCACTTTATCTACCTTTATCTGTCCATTCATGCCCTCTGGGCATACTGAATGCTTGATTCTACACCTCTCCATGTATTTATTTGCATCCAGTATCACACCTGCCGGTGGTCATTTATAACTCTTGCATGTGCACAGATTATATTACCACTTGACTGCATATTGGGCTAGGCGACTATATTATTGACCAATCAAAACACCCGAGACAAAACAAAGCCAGTATGATTAATTAGCAGTGTTTTAAATGGCTTTCTTGTAATTGTGTTTACTTAAACCAGATCCTCATGAATGACCCACACTATGATTTTAATCCAGCGAATCAATCCAATTAAATTAATGAAAGGCACTTTACCGACATTAGTGTCAGTTCCCTTTATGAATTGATTAAATGGCAGTGATTAATCTTTAATTTTTAATTGAATATACAGAGGATTAACTTCCACATCTGATACTGAGTTTGAAGCTAAACAATTACGCTAATTAAGAAGCTATCTCTGTTCATATTGAAAGGACAAAATGTATGTTATGATCACTTTGGAAGTAGTTGTCAAGCAAGGTCAGGGCTCGAAATTAGCGGTAGTCCGCTAGCCCGAGTCTAGTAGATTTCCTGTCGGACTAGTAACTTTCGTAATGTTAATAGTCCGATGGGCTAGTAAGTTTTGGTTATCAACAGTCAGAGTTTGTTTGCGCCTTTCCATAATAAAGACTTGACTTCAGCAGATGTTCTGTAGAATCTAGGCAGTGACCATTGTAAACACAGTCATAAAATATTAGCATCAGAAGATGAAGTCAATTTCTGCCTCAGAAAGGTGCATTTCAATAACAAGAAGCCATCCGATTTTGTGCATTTCGCTTAACAGCGCCAATTATGGTCCTGTCATTAACAGCGGAAGTTTGGTAATTGATCCTAATTATTTGGATAACGTATGAAATGAAAAATGATGTGGAAATAGTCAAATGTTAGTTGTTAAGAGATTTTTATTTCCCAAAAATTTATGACATTCTACAACTTCTTATACGGAAAGTTAATCAGATTTAAGATCTCTCCCCTCAACCATAAATAAAAACAATTTTGTTTCTTGTGTTTCTTTTGGATCATCTGATTGCAACGTGCACTGTTATAGAGGGGCTGAACTTCACTATATTAGACATGGATAGTGAAGAGATCGTACTTATGTTTTACTTATTTCTTTTTCTCTTCATTTTTCTATTGCATATTATATATAATATATAAAATTGAGATTAACCTGTTTTAAAGCATCTCTCTCTCTCTCTCTCACACACACACACACACACACACACACACACACACACACACACACACACACACACACATACAACATGGAATCCAAATCATCATAATGTTCGGTAAGAGTTTACGTTTTCCCTGATTGTCAAGCTTTCACAAGTTAGCGACCTCATCGTTCACACCAAGCCATAAAGATGTGTCTTCCATGAACATTTTTTTAATGATTCTGATAATGTTTAGAAGAACGTTTCACCAAAGTTAACATTTAAAAAGTAATGCTAGAATGTTTATTAATTATAACCAAATTTTACCTTTTCAATGCATGACATGATGACATTTTTAGGAAATATTCAGAAAATAATAAAATTTGACCATTTATAAATCTACACATACATAAATTTGGAAAAGTTCATAAGAGTAAGAAAATTAATACGGAATCTGTATTAGACGTAGCGTCATGGAGCAAAAAGCACGAACGAATATTCCTACCATTGGGCGCGAACTCCCGACCTCATGTTCCAAAGTCAAGTATGTGTGCATTTGCATGTGTGTGCGTGCTGGTATCACACTTTATCCACTCGACCACAGTAACAAACTACAAAGCGGTATACCACACACAGAAACATGACAAAAACTATTCAAAGAAATTAGTTTGCATGTTTGTTTGTTTAATTTTTTTTTTATTTTTGGCTCGTAAGCCAAACACTCCAACAGTCACAAACCGGAAACTGCATATTTTACATTTGCATCGAAATAATTATAAGAATTAGATCAATGTTACGATTACATTAATGACACATCATTTCCATATAACCACTTTTTTCTATGATGATAAAAATAGTTTTTATATTTTTCCCTTACAAGATGAACAAAATAATTGAATACACGTGGAGATATCCAAGCAGAATGCCGTACATTTGTTGGGAATTAAAATCTCTGAGCATCCAAGATTTGAAAATTTTCCACCTTATTATTAATTTCAACAATACATTGAGGTTCGATTAATTAGGAACAATTACCAAACTTCTGCTGTTAATGATGAGACCATAATTGGAGCTGTTAAGTACAATGCGCCGAGTCAGATGGCTTCGTTTGATAGGAACGCACCTATTGCAAGCTGAAACTAACATTATCTTCTGATGCAAATATTTTATAACAGTGTTTACAATAGCCACTGCTTTGATCCTGCAGAACATCCGCTGAAGTCAAGTCTTTATTAGGAAGAGGCCATTTAATTTTAAGGGGGGGGGGGGGGCAGAGGTACATGCTTTGAAATATGTTTCTTGCTCTGATTTTCTTAATCAAATGACATAAAAGAGAGGAATAATTCTTATGATAGGGAAAAGCGTAATTGAACGTTTCAGAAGACATGGACAACAGACAGGGAATGGCTGAATTATGATGAGGAGAAGAACGTTATGCGGTGTAATTGGTGTACGGAATTCGCAAAAACAAACACAGAGAAAACATCCAGTTTTGTTGCGGGTTGTTCGAACTTTAATATTGAATCTGTAAACGCACATGAAAGCTGTGGGCAACACAAAAAGCAAGATTTATACTTCTGTACTTCTGCATTTCATATGATAATGCTATTTATAAAATAAAATTGTTGTTAATCTCAATACGTTGTTACGACTCTATGGTCTAAGAAAAATGTAACAGAAAGAAAGTGAAACCAAAAAATCAAGTAAAAATCAACAAGCAATTTATTACTAGATAATTAAAATGAAAAAATCAAAAAGTCACTTACAGTAATGTGTTTTGAAATCCTAATAATCCAATAAGAATGACTGTTCTAATCACAAGTCCTAAATATAGAATGTTCCGAATTCACGGCTGTGTCCTTGAATGTTATGATGTGCTAATGGTCTCCAAAGTCCTGATGTACTAGAAATCTTGATGTGCTGATGTCAAAATGAAGTATTCCAAAATCTCTGAATAAGTTCACATAAATTCCAAAATCATCAATTAAAAATCCAAAATCCAAAAGTTTATGAGCACTGTTATAATCCAATGAATATTTAAAATAATTCCTCTCTTAGAATTTGGAATGAATTTTCACAACTGTAAAAGCTCTTTACAAGACTGATGGTAATGTCGAACTGAAAAAATGTCCACCAAACATGATACTGTATATATAAAGATTGGTCACATGACAGAATGTTCTAGATTGGTCACATGACAGAATGTTCTAGAATGTGTGTCATCTTAATGGAATTTTTACTTGTAAACAAAAATCAACCTTGACCTTCAAATTGAGAAAACATATTGATCAAAACAACCTAATTCAAGGACACCAGCCAAACATGCCCCTCCAAACAAACACTAAGATTCAAGCAAACATTAAAGTGAAGAAACATCTACAATTTCCCAAAATATCTACAACATTATATAAACATCATACATAACACCTCCCCTCATAAAGAAAAAGAAAGATTTATATAATAAAGCTTTCTTTTGAATATACATCTAATACTACAATAACCAAAAAATACATAAGAACATGTTTTATGATACTGGACTTAATTACATCAAGCAATATTACATTTCTAGGCACGTGAGAGTGCATCTGCAATCACATACATTATCTTTTCTCTGTTGCTTATTTTTCAACTTGAAGCAATCAGAAATAACGTGCCCTTTCGTTTTACAATAAGTGCACGTAGGAAGAGATAAGGATTTCTGATCAGTCTTATCAGATGTTTGATTCCTAACAGTTGTGCTGTTGTGAAATTTGGAAGTACTCGAATGAGATTGAAATGGTTTTTTACCAGAAAACTGCTGAGAGGACGACTTATTGCCAAATGAAATTTTGTGAGTCAAGGAATAATCATCAGCCATATGAGCAGCATTTTCCAAAGTTTCCACATTCCGCTCGTCAAGATAGGTTTTAGCATCACTATGGATGCACCTCTTGAACTCTTCAATTAACTTTCTCATGCACTCTATCCCCTCCTGGATAGGTTTTGAAATGAAATTCTGAACATTAGATGCCATTGTAAATGCTTGTTGGTTTCACACAAAACAAATTTCTCTATTTAAAAATCTTTGCCAAAGACAAAAAAATTCTCTGAGACAAAATCAATATGAATTTCAAAGATAAATTTAATATCTCTAATATGCTTTAAAGAAATTCAATCCTGGAACGGCCCCCAATTTCTGTTACGACTCTATGGTCTAAAAAAAAAATGTAACAGAAAGAAAGTGAAACCAACAAATCAAGTAAAAATCAACAAGCAATTTATTACTAGATAATTAAAATGAAAAAATCAAAAAGTCACTTACAGTAATGTGTTTTGAAATCCTAATAATCCAATAAGAATGATTGTTCTAATCACAAGTCCTAAATATAGAATGTTCCGAATTCACGGCTGTGTCCTTGAATGTTATGATGTGCTAATGGTCTCCAAAGTCCTGATGTACTAGAAATCTTGATGTGCTGATGTCAAAATGAAGTATTCCAAAATCTCTGAATAAGTTCACATAAATTCCAAAATCATCAATTAAAAATCCAAAATCCAAAAGTTTATGAGCACTGTTATAATCCAATGAATATTTAAAATAATTCCTCTCTTAGAATTTGGAATGAATTTTCACAACTGTAAAAGCTCTTTACAAGACTGATGGTAATGTCGAACTGAAAAAATGTCCACCAAACATGATATATATAAAGATTGGTCACATGACAGAATGTTCTAGATTGGTCACATGACAGAATGTTCTCGAATGTGTGTCATCTTAATGGAATTTTTACTTGTAAACAAAAATCAACCTTGACCTTCAAATTGAGAAAACATATTGATCAAAACAACCTAATTCAAGGACACCAGCCAAACATGCCCCTCCCGACAAACACTAAGATTTAAGCAAACATTAAAGTGAAGAAACATCTACAATTTCCCAAAATATCTACAACATTATATAAACATCATACATAACAACGTGTGTGACATTGTTTTGTGGACAGGACTAGTAAAGATTTGGCAGGACTAGTATATTTCTCAGTAAACTAGTCCTTCTGGCTACAAAGAAATTTGTGTTAAATTCGAGCCCTGAAGGTGATATTTACTACGTGGATAAAATGAGTTTCTAAATTATTTTGTCAAGGAAGTTAACAAGGAAGAGTCAGAGAAGGAAAATTAATCTGAAAGTGGAGGGGTAAAACATAAGACTGCCACTGAGCATGAGGTAACTACATGTATTTCTCCAAAGAGATATAAACCAGACTCTGTGGCAACGAAAAATGTCAAACATGACACTACTCAGAAACTGAGAAATTTTCAGCCACATTTGGTTGAAAGTTATCCATGGCTTGAATTCACTGAAACAAAAGCAAAAATGTTTTGCCGTTATTGCAAACAGTATCCCAAACTGACACAGGTTGGAAATTCAACCAGTGTATTTCTCAGTGAACTAACAAATTTAGGATTAAACCAATCAAGTCTCATGACAGTTGACCTCACAAGACCTGTGCAGTTATGGAAAGCCTGAATTCCAGTAAATTTCTTTCCATTCTTGCTGATGGAAGCACTGATGCTACCGTATTGGAGCAAGAAATAGTGCATATAAAATAACTTGACAATGGAAAACTGAAAACCTCTGATGTAACAAAATTTATAATATCAACCTATGTTTTTGAAAAATTAAACTCTTTTAAGAAATAAATATGTTGAACATTATTTCGTTTCTTCTTTCTATGGATTAAAGTGCAAACATCTCATCAAATCTTGACAAGTGATTCAAATTTGGGACAATGAAAAGGTAGGTGGGACAAGTGAATTTTCTGAAACCACTTGTCCTGGATAAGTGCAGGGATTTACAAATTCACTTGCCAGATTCCCGGGACAAGCTAAACTTTGGCTCAGGCAAGCTCAAGTTTCCAAGGAACTTGCCCGCAGGCAAGTTAAAAAATTGAGAGAGAGAGGGATAAAGGTTTGTGTTAATGCTTTATGTTCTGCAAGTTGTACCCTGCAATCTTGCCACAGTACATATATCAGCACCTTTATTTAGTGTTTATATGTACCGCATTCTTCCATTACACAAACTAACCACAGTTTCTTTGATCTGTCGTATGTCATTTCCATCTAGTAGTCAATGTCAATCATGCATTTTCTCGCGCAGATATGATAATGTGAATATTTACTATTTAAAGCAAATTTTGACAAATAAGGAATAAATATTAATATTTTTTAACTGATCAGTTACATTTTAATAGTAGTATTTGTACATATCCGGGATTACCTGACTTTCAGGTCCTAACCTAGCCTCAGGCAGATTGTGAGCTTGCCGACTCTAAACAATCGGCTTGTCAAAGATTGTTTTGATGCATGTCGCCAATGTTAAGGTGGGTAGGTGTTAATTGTTAAATAACTCAATATTTCGTTGACAGGTGTGTTTGGTAAAAAAAGGCACTCATCTCTAAAGATTAATCACAAGGAGGATTTCGTTCAAAGCATGATTGATGTACCGAAAATGTAGCAACAACAAGCTATGTTTGTGACCTGTTGTTTACGTGATAATTACAGGAGACCGATCATGCTTACTGCTTGGCATACAGTAAATGGATATAATAAGTGTTCTCAATCTCAAACATCGGCTTTTCCAATATTTTGATGCATGTTGCTGATTTCAAGGTGACTAGATGATAATTGTTAAGTAAATTTGATAAAATAAGTGTTCATAAATCCTTCAGTTGTGAGTATACATCAATCATTAGAAACAGTATGGCTATCATTATTGTTGATGCAGTTAATGAGGTGAGTCTGCTATCTTATCTAGGCGAAAAATGGAAACTTGATAAGTTATTAGATCTAATGAACCTGTTTTAAAGAAATATAACCAGTATGATGCTATGAAACATGCAAGAGAGTTCCAATCATCGTGGATTAATGAGTATCCCTGGCTATAATATTGTTATTGGTAGTTAAATTAACAGTTCAAGGTATTTTGCCTAAACAATCTCTCTCTCTTTCACTTAAAAATCTAGCTATTTCAAACCTTTATCTACCTCGATTTTTCTGTCTATATACATGTACATGTCTGTTTTTGCTCTTCTAACTATATCTGCATTCTAACCCTTTCTCATCTACATATCTACATAGTTTTGGATAACTTTAATTATAATTATCGGCACATAGTTTTAAGGTGCCAACAAAGATAAATATAAAACAAAAGTTAAAATAAATATAACGTGATTTCCTTAAAATCCCCATATTTTATTTTATCTAACTTTTCTACTCATGTTGGGATATTATGTTTGGGGCCAGCTCAGATTTCCAATGGGCAAGTTAAGTTTTCCAGTCAGCCTGCCCTGGGCAAGCTGACTTTTATAAAATTGCTGAATCCCTGAAGTGGATGACAAAAATATTTGCTCAGCCCTTGTTCTCCACAGGATTTTGAAAATTGCAGTCCAGGGCTGCTTCCTTGAAAAAAGTTGCAGTCCCAGCACTAAAACTTGCGGCCCCAATCATGATATTTATTTTTCCCTTGCAATAATTTAGAACATTATGAATGTATTGTTGTGTCACCAATATATATGTCATCAGATTACTAATGCTCATTCATTATGAAATACTTAGTATTATAATAAATGAATGAAAAATTAAGGCAGTTGATAACCGTGATAATTGTGATTATTTGTGAGTTACAACCATAACAATTTTCAATGCCTTCACTTTGCCAAATTTCACCACTGCGGGTATAGGATCAAAATCCTAAGTTCTGGACCTTCCTCCATCAATTTTGTTACAGTTTCTTATTCTAAATGTCCATGAACCTTTGTCTTAATGCGATTATGTTGAACTTTGCAAGTTCAATGTTCCTTCGATTACCATTGCATTATTCCTTCCACAGTCACGACACAATGTGCGTAAAGCTAATAATGTTCCACTGTTTTCTCATTTTTCGGCCCATGGGAATGTCCTATTCCATGATTTATTCCACGTATCTCTCAGTCTCTTTAGCGTTCTGTTTTCTTTATCAATAGGAGATGCATCTACTAATTTCTGTCAGCTAATCTCACAAAAATTGTGCTCATCTACAGCCTTACGATTGACGCCAAAGAAATTATGTAAAGTTGCCATCGGAATAATACACATATGATAATCACTTAAAAATGAAGGTATACACAATGCCAAAAAAGAGCTGATTTTATGATGATTAACATGAGAGTTTGTATTATACCGACACACAAAATAAATCCCAAAATCTTGGCACTCTTTTTCTAGCTATGGTATATAATAACATGCCAGTGTTCCAAACATTGAGTAAGGATTTTTAGTATGATGGATTAAAACTGTGCTGAGTAAAGTGTATCAAAGAGAATTGTCAAAACACACACACGTTTAATTAGTATTTTGATCACAATGATCATTAGGTACCGACAATTGACTAACAGGTGTCTTTATCTCCTTGTCTGCTAAGATCTAACTTATGCAGCTTCACCTAATCCCATTAAAATCACTTGAACTTTGTTTGATAGCTTGCATACTATATGACTGACACTGGCCTTATACAAATGGATCAAATAAAGGAGAATTTCACTGAAAAAACAGATTGTGTACCAAGGACTCAGCTGTTGGAATTTTCATGCATCCAAAAATGAAAAGTAGGCATACTTTTACACTGATTTCGGCATCCAGGAGAACCCTGTGTATTATGTTGGTGGAATAGTATTTACTCTAACACAATAAATGAAATCATTCATTTTATCTTATGACCTATTTTAGCAGACACAGATTCTACATGTAATATCATTAGGATGCAAATTTAAACATATACGTCATAAATATACCTAAAATGGCCCCCCAAAATAGGCCACCACAACATAAATGTAAGTTATGGTATCATCTAAAGTAATATATTCAATAGCACAAGTATTAATTAAAGTTAGGAAGAAAACAGTTCTAAAGATATTACAATGTGGGTTTGCGCAGATTCCCCATGAAATTAAATTAGCCTGAAACAATAATAACAGGACCTATCACACCACAATGTATACACTAAAGACCAAAAACACAAATTTATTTTACCTGTACATAATTAATAGTTTTTATCAATGAAATATAAGCTTGTCCATGAATGAATATATAGCAGCAACACATTCATGCAGAAAACTGCTGTGAACTTAACGTTTCCATTAGAAAAATGTTGTGAAAACATTGTTCATGACAAAAACTAATTTGAAAGAAGAAATAATCATTCAGAAAAAGAGCAATTTTTCGTTTTGTTGTACCAGGCACCACATATGCAGAAACGAGCGACAGTTTGCAAGAGATGGAAAAATACCAAATTGGTACTAATGTTAGTACCACTACCTCCTTTGTCGATGTGGTAATAAGATACTGGGTACTAAAATAATATATACCTATGGTGCAGCCTGTCTTAATTCACACCCAATACTTTTCTGCATACTGTCAACAAATCTTAAGATACTGCAAACATATCCTTTAACAAATCCAGTAGTCCTCTTATTTAAAAAAACCCTGCTAATTTTAACCATAGAAACGGGTGCAAAATAGCATTTACCTTAATTTTTATGCTGAATAATCCCCCACTGTGATACATTTCTCTGTCATCGAAATTAGATAACATTCGAATGTAATCATCAGAAAAACGATATAAATTCACTGGCAATTCTGTTTGCTACATGAATGTAATATTTGGAAAGATAAAAAATCTAACCTTTACTCAGATGTTTCGCTTAAACTATACAGACATGCTACGAAAAACGTCCAAATCATATTTCTTTAATAATTGGAACTATCGACATCTGGTGTCGCTGTTGTTTAAACTTCCGTTATTTGTTTGAGTAATAGCCAGTCCCGGTCATGGAGCCGATGGTTCTCGGTATAATTCACCTTTGTTTCCAAAAATGATTAGCTCAAATTAACAGTTTCGTGCTCACAATAATTTTAAATTCTTGTATTTCACAGCATTTAAACTTTCGGTGGCCTCGGGTATTTCTCAGTGCTAATTTTAATTGTTAGAACATGTGTGAAGTCAAGTATAAAATCAGTATTTATGCCAATTGCAATCTACTTGGTATTATATTGACCCTACGTCTCATTCTAATGTTTTACCGTTTTGGAAGAAAGTAACTGCCACTGTTTGGAAAAGCACGCATCCTCTTGCACAGTGTTAAATAGTATGATGGCTGCAATTATGGTGGTATTGATCAAACACGTTTTGCAAATTGATGGTGAGATCATCTCACTATTCTATTTTGCAATTAAATTAATTAAGGGCGTACTAATCAAATAGAATATTAAACAGACGGATTAATATGATGAGGCAATTTTAATTGATTAATTAAATGTAATTAATTTTTATGTTCGGAAAACAATCACTTGCATAAAATTAATGATACATTATGAATTCGGAGAATAAAAATATCACACCGTGCTTTAAACAAAGATTAGTAAAATATATTTCATCTTTCAACCAAGATAACACAGCCACTGTTGTTTTTTTTTTAACGTTGTCTTTATTAAAAGACCAACAGATTCGCAAAACAGAAACACATGAAACTGTATTGAATTATACAATCAATTTGATTGGAACCCAGTTTCAGTTTTTAGTATATAAATTTTTTTAAGTACTATTATTATATAGTACAACATACAGTCTAAAGACGATTTCTTCACAAATCTAATAAAAGCAATAGCATACTCAGACCAATATATATAGAAGAAAAAATGTTACTGCATGGCCTCTGTTTTCAAGAATTTTTTCGGTGTGTGTAATTGTTTTATTTATCAATCAAATATCGTGAACTATTTCCATTTTGCACAAAGGTGAATGACCTGCTTTGAAAATATTTCACTGTTAAATTATCAATGCCAGATTAACAGTCCTACATTCTTTCATTTGATTTGTATACAGAACTACAGATTTTGTTTCCTTAAACAAAGTTTTCAACTGATCAACGTAAGTGGGAAATAATGAGAGTATAGTGGGGAGACACAGGGTGAAGATGGGAAATCCTATGTCAAATCAAGGATTTAACGTAGGAGTAACGGATGTGGGTCCTTATAGGGTCAAGATTGGAAATCCCATGCTAATGCATTTGTCCAGATGTTTAACATGATGGGCCGTTATAGGGTCAAAATGGGAAATGTAATGTTAAAATATATAGGGACAAGATAGGAAATGTAATGCTAAAAGGTATGGAGTCAAAATGGGAAATCCTATCTTAAACTGATTTTTAACATAGACTTAGCATGCGATATGACCCTCTAAGGTCAATACGGAAAATCCTATGCTAAAAATTGTATATAGGTTTAATGCTGTGGGGCTGTCAGGGATCAAGGGAAAATGTAATGCTAAAAATGACCATAGGTTTAACACTGCGACACTATATGTGGTCAAGAGAAAATGTAATGTTAACACTACATTACTATCCAACACCCAGTCATCTAGTATCCAACACCCAGTTACCTCTATCCAACAACCACTTATATATTATACCAAACCCAGTCATCTACTATTCTATTCAGCACCGATTTACTATCCAACATCCAGTCATCTACTATCCAACACCCAGTCATCTACTATCCAATACGCCGTTTGTAGTGACCAACACTCAGTCATCTACTATCCAACACCCGGTCATTTACTATAAAACACCCAGTTATCTATGATCTAACAGGCCGTTTTGAGTGACCAACATCCACTCGTCAACTGACCACTCATCGTAGAATGTAAAAGAAGGGGTATAAAATAGAATTTAAACCCCTAAAAACAAAACTAACTTCCATATCCCATATTACTTCCCAATTATCCTCTTATAAGCAAAGTAAAACCCCTATCCCCCTATAACTTCCCCACCATCCTTATAATACCCACAACCCTAGCAGTGAAGTGAAAGAAAAGAAAAGGCTAGGAGTATACAAACTATACACTCAAACATACTTATATATTATCACACATGGATTGAAAAGGAAAGAAAATGGTAGGAATATACACACTATAAACGCAAACACACTTATACACGATCATACGTTGAACAAAAGTAAAGAGTAGGAGTGCTTACACACATGCACAAAAATATCCTCCTATAAACATTAAACAGGATGGAGTAAAGAACAAACACACATTTAAGGACAAGCATTGGCTTACTTTTTTGCTTTGAGTATCGATTCTTAGATCGGCGATTTGTCACAAAGCTACTTTATGTTCCCACCCACCCAAAAAAGTATTGTTTGACGAGGAATGTACATGATGCATTGTAGAGAGGCAGATTTGGTTCTTAAGTTTGTTACAAATTTACGGTTTTGCCACCATAAATTTAGTACACTGAGTGACCTTTGCTTACATAATAACCCCCTATTACAAATGTTTTTTTTTGTTTGTTGTTGTTGTTGTTTTCTCTATCTTAAATATGAATACTTTGTTCAACGAAAAAAAGAATTAACTTTTTTTTCTTTAAATGTAAATGTTTTTGTTGCAGCATGAAAGAAAAAACACGAACTTTAGTTTCTTTTATTTTTTCAATATGAATTTTTGAATCATGAAAGAAATATAATGAACTGTGTTGTTTTTTTTTCAAATGTAATTTTTTTTCTTGTACCATGAAAGAAAAAAGAAAAAAAACCATGAGCTTTGTTTTGTTTTATTTTTAATGTGAATATTCTGTACCATTAAAGTTAAAATATAAACTGTTTTTTATAAATGTAAATTTGTTGTTGCACCATGAAAAAAAAGAACTTTGTTTCTTGAAATATGAATAATTTGTACCATGAACAAAACCATATACTTTGTTTTTAGAAATATACATTTTTGCTGCACCACGAAAGAAAAGACCTGAACTTTGTTTATTTGAAAAATGAATATATTGTACTGTTTTTTGAATTTAAAATGTTTGTTGTACCATGAAATAAAAAACATGAACTTTTTGAACTCTTTTATTTTGAAATGTAAATTTGTTGTTGCACCATGAAAGAAAAAAAAAGAACTTTTTTTAATGTAAATGTATCGCACCAATAAAAAAATCATGAACTGTGTTTTTTCGGATGTAAATTTGTTTGCTGCGCCATGAAAGAAAAAAAACAACATGTTTTAAAAATGTAACTATGTTGCACCATATAAGAATAGAACACGAACTTTCATTTTGTTGCACCTTGAAAGAAAAAAACATGAACTTGGTTTTTTTTAGAAATGTGAATATTTTGTGTCATGAAAGAAAACACATGAGCTGTGTTTTTTTTTTAATGTAAAGTTTGTTGCACCATGAAAGAAAAATCATGAACTTTATTTTTTGTTGCACCATGAAAGAAAAAGACGGACCTTGTTTGTTCTTTGAATTGTAAATATTCTGTACTATTTAAGAAAATTATTTTTTGGGCCATGAAAGAAAAAAACACGAACTTTGTTTTCTGTTGCACCATGAAAGAAAAAACTTTGTTTTTCTTAAATGTGAATATTGTGTACCATTGTTTTTTCAAATGTAATTTTTTTTGCACCACGAAAACCCTCACATTTTCTTAAATGTAAATATGTTGCACCATAAAAAAAAAGAACTGTGTTTCTTTGAAACCTAAATATATTACACGATGAAACAAAAAACATGAACATTTTTTTGTTGTTGGCACCATGAAAGAAACAACATGAACTTTTATTTTCTTCTAGAAATGTGAATATTATGTATAATGGAAGAATAAAATCACGAACTGTGTGTTTTGATATGTATATTTTTTGTTGCACAATGAAAGGAAAAACATGAACTTTGTTTCTTTGAAATGTAAGTATGTTGCGCCATGAAAGAAAAAACATAAACTTTGTTTTTTGAAATGTGAGTTTGTTGCACTATGAAAGAAAAAAAGAGGCCATTAACTTTGTTTTCTGAAACGTGAATTATTTTAAAGCCTGCGTCGCAAATGGCGCAGTTGCCAACTACAGAGCTGTTGCTATTATCCTCTCAGACAAAACGCCGCTGCTCGACGGTGCCGGCAGGCGCATGTACCGGTAGGTCATTGAAGCCCTCATAGAAAATACCATTTAAGCGACACAACCAAACCCTACATGCGCTCGCAGTCCTTTGTAGTAGCACAGACGAAACGACGAAGCTCGAAAAAGTTGCCGGCTCCATAAAGGTAGTCCACGGAGTACCCCTGCGGCTCTGGCAGCCTTTATGGGCTTGTCGTAATTATGCTAATGCCCACCCAGACCAAGCACATCAAAGCCGCCCGTGAGGCAAAGAGTGGCATCGATCTTGAACTTTCGGCCTCAGCCCTGACATCCATCATAAAGATGGCGGCATCTGGTACCTGCTCGCCCTTGCTATTCCAGCTCTGGTAGCCGCCGGCTAGACAGCATCACTTGGCGCGATTGGCACAGTTGGTGGTCTTGCCGTCATGAGTTGGCACACCTACCAGGTGACGCCATTCTACCCTTCTCTACTTTGACTCGTACGGTCTTGTTTGAATCGTCGCACAGCAAAGCGACACGACCCCCAGTCTCTGTCGCTGACCTAATCCACGCTCCCAATTAATAAAAAAAGACCAATGGGCTGGTTTGCGGCCCCTGTCCATCGCGGCGTTAAAACCGCTTGAGTGCAACCCAAGCCCGGACACACTGTTTGATGCGGCGTTATCTATCGACCGACGATAATTCCAGGTGAACCTCTGTTTTTGTTGGCATAGTGTAAACACGAACAATACATGTGGACATATTCGTACGCTCTAGTATTTCAAGCGCGGGCATCTCCTGTGCTACTGCCGTTTCTGAAGAACCAATAAGCGCGCTTGTCCTCACGAACTACGCAATCAAGGCCGACCTTGCGGCTTTAGCAACCGCTCAAATAATGCGGACTCAAGAGACCTGGTCGTGTTTTAAAATGCCGCCTAAAACCTTAAAAACTCGGGCGTGGACGTCTCTACGCCCCTCACCAAACTAGGAAATATAGCAGCCGGCAACATTGCGGTCTTTGTCGCCGATGGTACATTGAGCTATGGCGTTGTGATTATTAGCCGGTCTCAAGTCGTTGATATTGCCCAGGCTTCAGCTCTTAGTTCTTACTGGACGGGGATGGGGGGTGGGGGGGGGGGGTGAATTTTCATCGAACTATGACACATTGCAGAATAATGAGAACGATTCAACATTAAAGATAAAAATTAAAAAACTAACCAATGATTTTTTAAATACTGGTTTTCAGGTTAATTCTTTAATCAATCGATAGCTTTTACACTGAACAAACACTATCCCCAACACCCCTGTTTTGCGTTCATTTTTAACAGTAAAGAACTCTTTTGAATATTTTCTTGTCACAAGGCGGCTCAAACAATCAGTATGGGTCTTACACACGATAAAAGTGCACTGGTACTATAACAATTTGGCATGCTTTTCAGCACCCATGAACAATCTCGGTTTTGAGATATTTACCTCCGTTGCAGACATACATAAATGCGTATTTATAGACACAAGGCTCTTGCTCATTAGGCTTATGACATCTTCCTTACAAATTGTGTGTGTGTGTGTGTGTGTGTGTGGGGGGGGGGTCAAAACACAAACTTCCAGTGAGACCTTAAGGTGGCTAATCCCACCGCCCCACGAAATGCCGCCTCAGAAAAATATGTTGACAGCCACGACGCAATCAGGGTTTTTAAGACCGCGACCGTATGACAGTCAGTCTGAACATGTGCTTTAACAAGATCGTGTCCGTGTCAGACCCCACAGAGTCCCAAGACGCGGCCATGAAAGCATACGTAAATAGCAGCGTGGCCATACAAAAGTACATGATCAGTAAACGTGGCGGATAGTGTAGACACCACACTTACAGCTGTTTCTCTGGGAACCGGTGTTGCGGGGATTGGAATATTATCAATAATCATTGCTGCCCCTATTGCGATTGCCCTTCAGATCACAGCTTTAAGCAGTGGTCTTATTTCTTTTCCTGGAAATTTTATCACCCGGCAATTATCCACGAAAGCCCAAAAGTAAAAAAGCACAATTAAATCTGTGTCTTGGCCGAAACAAAGTTCAACACAATGACAGGCAACGCCAAAACCATGAAAAATGAAAGACTGGCACAAGGCACATACTTCGGTTGCAATGGACAAAGTGAAGAAATAAAGAAGAACTTATAGCCCGCGGAAGAGCCGAAGCTCGCGAGGAGATCATACAAGATCTAGCTGGGGATTCATCATAAGTTGTGTGTTGTCGTTTCAAGCGTCAGAACAACAGCTTTCTGACTCGAGACTTACTTCCAGCGCACCTCCAGCATACGATGCGGTTTTTCAATAACACTTAATGATGCAAAATTTGTAATTCATGTACAATTAGATTCAACGTTTAACAACCACTGGAAAAATACTGCCGGAAATTAAAATATTTAATTACTACTCACAAACAAGAAAGGACAATGATGTCACTTTAACCCAATATTAATGAAGTTTTCACAATAAACCAAAAATTACTTTCTATTAAAGCATAGTATATTTATAGCTATACAGCCAATAACTGATTTAACAGATGCATACAAGGGGTCAAACAAGAAGATAATCCTAGTCTAACACTTGTTAACATCTTTAGGAATGACCCACATTTCACAGAAGATAAATAGTGTCCCTATAGTAATTGAAAATATATAATTAACACATATATTATTGGATGATGATTTACTTCTGATGTCAGAAACTAAATAAGGCATGCAGCATATGTGAAATGAACTAAATGGAAAAATAAATAAATAAATAGAAAAACAACGCCCGCCCCCCCCCCCCCCCATTTCTCAAGTTCATATAAATCGAATCAGTTTTGAATTGTTGGGTTGTATGGAAGAATGGACGAGAAGGCAGGTGTGATCTTGTAATAAAAAAGGGTTTTTATGTTTAAAGAAAGTTTCACAATACTGTAAATTCTACTTATTTGATATAATATGAAGATATTTGAATTTGACTTTGATAAAATGGTGAAATTTTAAAGAGATAATCTTTGGTTTTAAAGATATGCAATGCTAATTACTTGGCGTGGTTATCTCTGATTTTGGGGATTTGTAAATTAATTTACCGCATAGCCATGTAATGTGTTTGTTTCTGGGAATTATTCCGCTTTTTAATCGTGATGTGGCTTTTAGATTAAAGCATATACTTATAATTGGAATACTTCGGTTATGAGCTGTTGCTACCGATTGCAAGAATAATGAAAATGGCAATAATGTGAATGAAAGGTTAATTGGTGCTTTGGAAGGAGAGACAGAAGCCGACAGTTGTATATTGTCATGGAGACCGAGGAAACGTGGGCCTTGCTAGTCAGTCTTACTGACATTGACACAGATCCCATTCCGATCAGCAAGTCAAAGTTTGTGTTTGGCAGAGCCGAAGGTAATCTATTTTCGAGGGGTGTTCCTATTTACCGCCGGTAAGCATCCGGAAAATAAATATTACCTACAGGAAGAACATTTAGGTCATCAGGGTCTAATCTAGTAGGTCTAACCTACCTGTATATATCACATTTCACTGTTGCACCTTTGTTGAGCTGAGACCCGGAGTGGCCGAGTGGTCAAAGTCTCTCGCCTTTACATATCATTGACATCTCACCTCTGTTCGCTTGGGTTCAAGTCTCGACTCGGCCAACGTGGGTATGTGAGGAAGCTTGATAGTAGCATCCCATATGTTGGTGGTTCTTCCCGGGTTCTTCATTCATCAAATATATCCTGGAACTGCCATGGTTCGTGCCCTCAACGTTAATTTTAATGCTTACATTATAATATTGCGAGAAACTTTTAAAATCCCCATAGAAAGTGTTCAGCTATATCTACTTAATTTATTCATCATTGAAAAGTTTTATAAACTCTCTAAATTCTTTGCGAGCTACTGTTTTTCCAAGCATGTCAAAATTTGTCTATTTCAGGAACGACATCCATGGTTTGTGCCCCTGAAATAGAGGCCATGTAATGTAAGATTGGAATGTGACAATTAGGTCAATGTGTAGAAATCGATCGTGTATGATGTCCCTGTATTATTTTTTGCATATGTAATATATATCATTTCTTTCAAATGCATATTGACTGCAATAAAACTTGTAAATAATGATGCCAAAAATATCAAAGAAAAAAATATGATGTATTTTTTAATTTTGTTTTCTTTCAAGCTGTCTGATAAAATTATAAAACTTAAAGATACAGCACATTTTTGAAAGATTTTTTTCATGCTATTTCATAACAAAGATTTTTTTTCCTTATATAATAATATGTCAATGAAAAATTTCATCATATATAGTTTTTCACTGGATTTATTTTTTCTAATATGGTATAAGAAGTGCATGTTATAGTGACTACATTTTTACATTGCCTTTGCCATATAAAAAATCTCTGTTGTGGGTTTCTCACTAATAAAAAGGTAAAGAAAACCAACATATGAACAGCGGCCCTAGCTTGAACAGCTAATGCTCACGCCAGGGCCACAAAGTTGAGGCAAATATGGCATTATTAAAATTGTCCATTTTCATTGTGTTTTTTTTCAGTTTGATTTGTAGTACGTATTTAAATTTCATTTCATAAAATATTTCTTAATCAACACTTACTGTAAATGAACGCTAGTGACCCAGTTGATGACATCAGGATCTTTAAACAAGCGCGTGATGTCGCGAGAAACATGGCACATAAATCAAGGACTGGCACGAAGTTAGGACAGTCAATGATACTGGCCACCATGTAGAGCCTATCTTGTGCTGAAAAATGGCGTTAAACCCACACAACAACAACTTTGTTAAGCCATGAGGGAGACATTGCATGTACATACTTCATTTCTTTCTGTTTGTTTCTGTTCTTTGTTGTGTTTTTTTCTTGTATTTTTTTGTTACATCTGATGCAGTTTAAGAATTTACTAGTAGCTGTATGTTCAAGGTATTTTGAAAAATGTTTCAGTAAGTAATCTATACTTTTTTGGATGTACTCAAGTCTCAATATTGCATATTTATATTTTTTTTCTCCCCAAACCCAAAAGTGCATGTTTTATAATACCTTAACTCAAAGAAAAGATGTCATATCAGACATTTTTTGAAAAACAATGGATGCCCAGCAGATTTTTCTGGAGGCCCAGTAAGTTATTGCAGTTGCCCCAAGATTATTGTAATCAAAATTATTCAACATTTTTTGTGGTATATATAGTTAGTCCTAATTGCATACAGTGCTTGTAACTCACCATTAGTCCTGCTAATGGAAAGTGTCACACAACTTTACATGCATATTTAATCAATTTGAGATCAGCAAATAAAAGATAGTCATTTTCTTTTTTTCACAGTATCTTATTGTCCATCAGCTTTATAGTAGTTGGCCATCCCTGACCAGAAACTTATCCATATTTTATGTTTATCTGAGTTTACATAATTACAGTTCATGTTATTGTTAATCTGATACCATTATTTCTGTGTCTAAATAGTCAGGGAACTATAAGCTTTCCACATGGGATTTTTGTTTAGCCATTACCCCACATACCAATATAGTATATAATAAAAATTTTGATTGGTTTAAATATTTAAACTCGCTTTTTCCTTTAGCTAAAGTTAGCCAACAGAAGCAACTTTTACATGCTCTACAGTGAGTGTCCATTTCTTCAACAGACCAATGTGAAAGCATAATACTAGATCATAGGCATTCAGTGTGTCAAGCTGAAAATGAAAGAAACCACTAGCATATATTGGTGTGTTGACAAAAGACAAACAGTTGCTTATGTTGTTTCTTTAAGGGTTGTCCCTGAGGGCTGGTAGAAATAACTGTGAGATAATGAGTGACCGATACATGTGGATTATTGTGGCCTCTTAATGATGGTAATCACACAACACAATGGAGACAATTCAGGCACTCTCCTGTAGGTACTCAGAGGGACAATATAAGGATCAAATGTTTGTTGCTCAAAAATATAAAAACAATTTCATTATAATTTTTAAAATGATAATATCTTATTAATATTTACTTGTTGCCTGACTAGGCTTTCTCACTGTTAAGAAAGGTTGCCCGTTACTCACTTTTAGTTGTCCTGGGCTCCCAGGCAATAGATTCTTCTACCCCTGCCATGTTAAAATTATAAAGTGAACAAAGAAGACTTTAAACATTTATTGTTTTCACACCTCACCATTACTATCCAGGGTCTTTTCTGATTGTCAAAATATCTAGGTTGGCACTAGACTTTTCCTTTATGTCACCAGATTTAGTCCCATTAAAATAATTGACATGCTTCATTTTTTGGCTTTCCAGAACAGGGCAGCACTGTGGAATTTTCTTTGCAGATCTTGTCCTTATATAATTGTACTCTTTACTCATTTACCCAGAGTCTTTACGCATCATTTTCCAGTGTTTTATTTGAAATGTTAATTTTTCCATGGCTCTCAGGGACTGGAGCTTTTTGGGAAATTGATTGGAGATGAAAATGACACTAATGCTAATAAAAGGCAAAATATAAACAAAAGTGTGAGCACAAGTGAAAACAACAAAGGAAACTCTAATTCGAGATGTATATTAATGCTGACTCTGTCTTGACTAAGATGAAGAATGCTGATAAAAATGTCAGCAGAACTATGAACATGAGAACTTGGAGACCTGAGTGGGATAAGCAGTTCTCATGGTTAAAAAAGAATGGAATCAGATGGTACATTAAAAGCAATTTGTGAGTGTTGAAAGACTGGAAAGCAAAATCCTTTAGCTTGAAATGGAAATACTAACTTGGAGATATCATCCTTTAGCTATCATGAATGTAACCTGGATCATTTAATTGATGTTGAGAGTTGCTGTGCTATGCAAAAGAGACAGACAGTCCCATATGTTGTTGAGAAAACTCTTGAAATTAGTGTGAAAAATGATGACTGCAAAGCAGCACAGTTTCATACAATGAAACAGTGAATAAATTAATCAGAATAATGGAGGAGCATCCTGAGCTTGAAGACTTTGTTAACTAGATTGCATTATAATACATTTGTTAACTCAAAGAACAGGTAAAAGTTAAGAAACTATATCATTTGAAAATTAGTTTGCAGATGAATGAGTGCAGTGTATTACAATTTTTTGGACAGTTACTGAAAAATAGTTTCTCTCCAGTGTGATCTTATGAGGCTGAGAATTCAATCCAGATATGTAATACAATAATGATGATGTTCTTTAACAATTTCCTTTCTATTCTTTTAAAAGTGAGGGCATCATGAGTTTATGTCCAGGGACTCTCAGAAATAGACTGGGGACTCCTGAGTTCCATGAGTGAAGTGTCCAGGGCTCATCATCCTGAAACAATGTTGAGAGCCCTGCTTTCTCTATATTAATTTTCTTTTCAAACTGATAATTCATTGTTTTAATGCTACATTATTTATGTTTGAAAGTTTCTTCCTTCAAAAATCTGATATCACATTTTTTAATGTCTGATGCAATTTAAGAATGTATTTGACAAGACAACTTAGATCAGTATACTGACAGGGGAAAAAGGTGCCTGCTACCAAACCTGATAATTTATTTACTTTCAAAACTCAAGTATACTGTCTGGGGGATAAGGTGCCCGCTACCAAAACTGATTATTTATTTACTTTCAAAACTCAAGTATACTGTCTGGGGGATAAGGTGCCCGCTACCAAAACTGATAATTTATTTACTTTCAAAACATGTTTCATTGACTCAAAATTGTTGTTTTTCCAAGGTGAAGATATGTTGGTACAAGGTTTACAAATAAAAAAAAAAAAACATACTGCTAAATCTTGGGTAATAACTTGCTGCTGAAGTAAGGTTAAATTTTTTTCATCGTAATTATTTTCAGTGTCAGTACGTTTTGTTATAAAGCCAATAATGCATCTGCATCAAGAAAGCCATCATATTGATAACAGTTTGTACATTGTACATGATATTATTTCTATTTCAACCTGGCAGATTTGAGGCCCTTTAAGTTCTACTTTCATATTTATTATCAATTTAAGCTCTACTGGTCATAGACCATAGTAAACATTTTCTGTCATGTAAATGAAATTTTTGGTGAAGTATCCGTGGCATTTAAAAACACAATAAACATGATATGAACTGATGGAATAACATTTCAGAATGAGAATTGTTTTAAAAAAAGGCCAATTAATATTTAACAAATAATTCTTTGTAAATGGAGGATTGACTTTTGTTGTAAAAATATTTTTAATGATTACATACCTATTTTGTATTATGAAGGAATTACTCGCAACATGATGCAGACATTAAGGTATGCATTCGTGTCAACTTTATATATGAAATGTATTAATGGAAAATAAGTGAGGAAAACAAATATGGCTCAATATTAAGAAAGATGTTCATAAAGATTTTGTGATGATAATTTTGTTATAAGAATATTTTTTTATGTTTGTACAATAATGAAGCAAAATCAAATTTGAATGTTTCTTTATAAGCAATTATATATATATATATATATATATATATATATATATATATATATATATATATATATATATATATATATATATATGTATATATATATATATATATATATATATATATAGGTAGATATAAGTAACCCATAATCAGCATTTCTTTATTTCATATTTAGTAAATGATCTTGGTTACATTTTTATCTTTTCACAAAGTAACAGCTGGACACACAGATTGTGTTTAAATGAAATGTACAGTAAGACCATGGCAGTGAACAACTTGATGACTAATCCAAGCTCACTTTAAGGGCTTATATGGAAATCATAGGCTAGCAAGAGAGGTGCAAATACTATATATTGAGAAAACATTACAGTGTATTCTGTACATTGTTATAACAGTAGGAGATGGCAAGGATTGCAATTATTGGATGTAGTTACATAGCTTGGTTGGTGAGGTTTTTGTTATGGAGATATGGGCATACCAGGCAATCTTTTTTTTCAGTAGAGTAGGGATGAGGTTGAATGATCTGCCTAATGACCAGCCATACTTGCATACCTGTCATAACATGATGTGTCACGCGAAAAACAAGATTTTTGAAAACATGATTTTCATGAATTTTAGGAAAAGAAAAAAACCCAGACATTTTTGGACCATCACTTTACATGTCTGAAGCATGTAGTCTGTATAAACAGTAAACAGTCCTGCTTAGAGCCCATGTTAAACTGGGGAAGTTTATACAGTTGGTAAGCACAGAGTCAATTAAAAGTTAAGGCGGTCAGAGATAAGTAACCACCGTTTCACAGATTACTTATTTGGCTGAAAATAGCTAGGTTGATGCTGTGTCAGGTCTTTTGAACACCGCTGTGGGAGACCCCCATTTGGCTAATTGCATAGATAAAGTACACTTAGTGCAACAACCCAATTTGTTTGAGTTAGGTACAGTCATAGAGATGCGTGTTGAAGAACAAAAGTTATTACACATCATTGCCTTAAATGAGAATTAATTAAATTAATTATTAAAGATTATTGGCAAGTTTGTGATCAATGACAATGTTTCTTTGAAGTCAGATTTTTCTCCATATATAAAATGCAAAACACGATTATTTCAGTATTCAGAATGGAGTACAAGTTTGTATCATTTGTTAAGGCAAAATGTCAAAATGCAGGTGTGATTTAGGAAAGGATGAGTCATCTGCAAATGAGCAAAGCCCAGCAAAACTAAATTTCAGTAATCCTGGATGGAGTTTGACTTTGTGAACCACAGCAGCAGGGGGGGGGGGGCATTTTATTTTTTGCATACACTGCAAACGTCATAACGGACATTAGTCATTCTAGAGTGTACGACATCTGTTGACATAGCAACACCACCCATCATGTCTACCACTCCCTCACAGTGGTGCAGATGCAGAAAGATCACCTTCTATGCTGGGAAAAATTAAACAAGATCTTCGGGAAAGTTTGAATAACAGTACCATCCAGTCTCAAATGAGTGCCAAGTTGAACACAAATGACAATTGTATTACCATCAGATCCCCCCTCCGAGGATGCGAACCTTTGAGAGCAGCAAAGACTGCATCTAATTAAGAAAATATTCACTGTCCTATTGATTTTAAAGACAGAAACTTGGTCTAGTTTTTAAAAAAATTTATTTAATGTCTGTGTGGTTGTGTTTATGTGAGTGTGGGCACGAGTGTGCATGTGTGTGTGATGATGTTGAACAATGCCAAGTCTACCAACTATTTTTGGTTTGTAAGTATATTAAATGCTTCAAAGAAAACAAATATGTTATCTTCTTTTTTATTAAATTTGAATTTCTAGTAATTTTATATTGGCTGATATGAAAAGATAACTTATTCACAATTGGACAGTGCCACTTTTTTAGGTCATGTGCACTGACCACCCCTTCCCCCCACCCCCCGACCGCAAAACACAATTTTTGAGTCCCCAAAACCCATTAACACTGTCTGGGAATATATATGTACTTGTTCAAGTTCCAGCCTCATTTTGTATTTATAGAACTTGACAGGTTTGACATTTCTGCACAGTCATCTTCAAGATACATATTCAATGCAGATGTGTATCTTAATTAAAGAGCTTCAGATCAGAGGGGTTCAGATGGTGTTCAAGGGAGAGTTGGTACTTAGGGGTAACATTTCCAAGCCAAAGGGACTTGCATGGAGAGTTGGTACCCAGGGGTAACTTTTCCAAGCCAAAGGGACTTGCATGGAGACTTGGTACCTAGGGGTAACTTTTCCAAGTCACAGGGACTTGCATGGAGACTTGTTACCTAGCAGTAACTTTTCCAAGCCACAGGGACTTGCATGGAGACTTGGTACTCAGGGGTAACTTTTCCAAGTCACAGGGACTTGCATGGAGAGTTGGTACCCAAGGGTAACTTTTCCAAGCCAAAGGGACTTGCATGGAGAGTTGGTACCCAGGGGTAACTTTTCCAAGCCACAGGGACTTGCATGGAGACTTGGTAGCCAGGGGTAACTTTTCCAAGTCACAGGGACTTGCATGGAGAGTTGGCACCCAAGGGTAACTTTTCCAAGCCTAATGGACTTGCATGGAGAGTTGGTACCCAGGGGTAACTTTTCCAAGCCACAGGGACTTGCATGGAGAGTTGGTACCTAGGGTTAACCTTTCCAAGCCACAGGGACTTGCATGGGACGTTTTTTGAGATGCAGCAGATAGCTGTCAATCTCCTACTGAAGAAAAGATTTGGGATCCAGTTGCTTTTATCTAGAAAAGAACTTCTGATAGCCTTTATTGCCAAAATATCAAAAGTTATTGCAATTTCATTGCAAACAAACATGCATGCATGTGGAAAAATCTTTGAGCAAACAAGAAATCAACGACAAGATGAATAAGAATAAAAATTTAGCAAAAATAATAAATACTATATTATCCCATATTTTTTTAACATAAGTAATTATAATGAAAAATAAAAATGACACTCTTTCACGACTTTTAGTTACATTTCTTATCATAGTTTAATCATCATCATCATCATCTAAAAGCATGCACAGGACATCCACAAAGGAAGACAAATCTTAATTATATATTTGTGGAACAAAACAAAGATTATTTTCAGCAGAAATAATGAATTTATTGGCATAAACCTTCACAACTCAATTTTTTTTTTAAGATTTCAATTCTCTGCTCAGGGTTTATGTGAGAGTTATTTCCCTTTCAACAATCAGTTATTTTGCCTTGTAATTTCTCAAATTGCATTGGATGTAAAAACAAAATGGTTATTTACCAATATTTTAGACCCTGCTGAACATATATTTTTTCCTGTCAGTAATTTTTGCAATATTTATTTTCTGAATGCTTCATCTTCTTATATATAACTTCATAACTGTAAATTCAAATAGTTTCAAACAAAGCAACCACAGGCTGGCAAAACTTTGTATGACAGGTGTCAAACTGCCAGGAGCATCTGTCATAAATTGCTCGCTGTAGCCAGGGCTTTGCACTTTCAATGAACAAAGCAGATTAAGGTTGATTCTGCCATGTGTGAGTGATCCCATCAATACTGCCATGTCTTAGTGATCCCATCAATACTGCCATGTCTCAGTGATCCCATCAATACTGCCATGTCTCAGTGATCCCATCAATACTGATATGTCTGAGTGATCCCATCAATACTGCCATGTCTTAGTGATCCCATCAATACTGCTGTGTCTGAGAGATCCCATCAATACTGCCATGTCTGAGAGATCCCATCAATACTGCCATGTCTGAGAGATCCCATCAATACTGCCATGTCTTAGTTATCCCATCAATACTGCTATGTCTGAGAGATCCCATCAGTACTGCCATGTCTGAGTGATCCCATCAATACTGCTATGTCTGAGTGATCCCATCAATACTGGAGGATTGCCTTGAAACTTTACACACACATTCATCCCATAGTCTAGTTGGTTCTAAATAAAAATGGTGTTGCTTGGACATCCAATATGGCTGCCATAGTGGCCATCTTGAAAATCTTGTTATCATACTCCTCCTGAATGGATGGTCACATCAACATGGGGTTTTCACAAAAATACTTCTCATGATGTCAAGTTGGTCCTAAATGAAAATAGTGCCAATCAGATATTCAGTATGGCTGACAAGGTAGCAATCTTGAAAATCTTCTTATCGTTACTCCTTTTGAATGAAACGTCATATTGACATGGAGTTTTCACCAAAATACTTCTTATGATGTCTAGTTCTTCCTGAATGAAAATGGTGCTGCTCAGACATCCAATACAACCATCACAGTGGCCATATTGAACATCTTATCTCCACTTCTCTTGAATGAATGTTCATATCAGCATGAGGTTTTCACTGAAAAACTTCTTATGATGTCTTGTTGGTTCTTAATGAAAATGGTGCCAATCTGCCTCCAATATGTCAGCCATAATGGTCATCTTAAAAATCGTGTTATCACTATATCTCCTAGATGGCTGGTCATATCAACACTGTGTTTTCACTAGAAGACTTATGATGTCTATTTGGTCCTAAATGGAAATGGTGCCAATCTGACATCCAATATTGGTCTCTCTACTTCTCCAAAATGGATGGCCATATCAACATGTGGTTTTACCTGAAGACTTCTTTTGATACCTAGTTGCTTCTAAATGAAAATGGTGCTATTGTACATCCAGTATGGCTGCCACAACGACTGTCTTGAAAATCTTGTTACTACTTCCCTTGTATGGATGGTCATATTGACATGGAGGTTTTTACCAAAAGACTTATAAATGGTCTTAAATTAAATTGGTGCCACACTGACAACCAATATGTCCACCACAGCAGCTAATTTGAAAATCTTGTTATTGGTGAAGAATGTCAGAAATAGTTTCAACACTTGGCAGTTAAAAGGAAGAAATGGTCTTATCTTGAATTCCTGGAAATTCTTTTTGGCCAAGAAATGGTCTTATCTTGAATTCCTGGAAATTCTTTTTTGCTAAGAAATGGTCTTATCTTGAATTCCTGGAAATTACTTTTGGCCAGTAGAACATTAGTCCCTTCAAGGGCCTCATGTTTCATCTGTCAGTCCATCCATCAATCTATCATTCACAGTTTCATTTCTGGAGTAAAAATCCAAAACCATTTATGATATCCCCGTGAAACATATCAGATTTGTGGTCAAAATGTGCCTTTTGCTTTTTGGATTTCTAAAGTGAAAATTTTGCTAAGAACTGATTCAAAGAAAAAATACATACTTTTGTTTTTACTTATCCACATGTCACCAGAAACTAAATTGCCAGTAATGACTTTGACCCAAATTAAACAAGTGCACACACATGATGTGTATCCCTTATCTGTATACTTTATAAATATTAACATCCTATATATGAAATCTTTGAGAAATCCTTCTGCCTCGCAAAAAGACATTTTGGTGAGGTGGGCGATATAGATAACTCCCAGCCCATCTTCACAATTTCTTTTTTTCTGCTTTACATATCATTAAATGCATCATCATGAGGCTTTCCTTTCTGTAAATTTCTTTCAGACTGTGACCAGTCTTTTCCAGAAAATAAACTTGTGTCTGGACACCACTGTTATATTGAGAAGGAGGAGGGCAGTGAAGAGCATATCTGGCTCTATGATACAAGGTAATTTCCTTCATTACAATGTCATATTGAGAAGGAGGGAGGGCAGTAATGAGCATGTCTGGCTCTATGATACAAGGTAATTTCCTTCATTACAATGTCATATTGAGAAGGAGGGAGGGCAGTAATGAGCATGTCTGGCTCTATGATACAAGGTAACTTCCTTCATTACAGTGTTATATTGGGAAGGAGGGAGGGGAGTGATGAGTATATTTGGTGGAGGAAGAACCCGTGAAAACCCCGGTGAGAACCACCGACCCACGGGAAGCTACTGGCAAGATTTTTCACATACTCACATTAGCCGAGCCGAGACTCGAACCCACATGGACAGAGGTGAGATGTGTGAGTAATCTGTAAAGGCAAGCACCTTAGATCACTTGGCCACACAGGGCCCTCTGAGGGAAGCACTCAAGGGCATTGCCATGACATTTGACTGACTCTTTTCACATTTGAATAGAGGAAGTCGTATCACGTTTATGATGATTACATTAAAACCAAATTAAAAGATACAACTTAAAACTTGAATTTCACTGTACAAACCTTTATTAATTGGTATTTATTTCTTACAGTGTTGCCACTATTAGGCATTTACCAATATTTTCATTGATTGCTATTTTGTCATACATTATGCTGTTTATTGAGGAAATATTTTAGTTGCAGAAAATCTGTCAAAATATGATTTCTTGTTAAAAATTTGCAAATTCCATGATGCGAGTTCCAAATTTCTGCACACTAACCACCATTTTCAACAGTAAAATGATTTAGATTTCAATCATTCATTTACCAGTTTTGATCATGAGTTTTTCATGTTAAGTAAATGGGATACACACCTGCTTCTGCATTATTAGTGGGTTCATCTGGGCACACAGAAACAAGCAAGTGGTGTAGACAGATGATGCATCATTTACAAAATTATTTTGAAAAGTGCTGTATGAAATTGTTAGTTTATGTTTTAAGAGTATCAAAAAGTCTCTTTGATTAAATTGAATCATGTTCTGGACCTTACCGTAATGATACTTATATTGAGCTTGTCAGTCTTTGATTAAATCGAATCATGTTCTGGACCTTACCGTAATGATACTTATATTGAGCTTGTCAGTCTTTGATTAAATCGAATCATGTTCTGGACCTTACCGTAATGATACTTATATTGAGCTTGTCAGTCTTTGATTAAATCGAATCGTGTTCTGGACCTTACCGTAATGATACTTATATTGATCTTGTCAGTCTTTTCCTGTATCAACTTACCACTTTTCCTATTTGACATCCTCACAACAAATGAATACAACAAATTTCAGCTTTTTTCCTATGTAATTTTATTTCTCTCTTCATCTCTTTCTGTCTGCCATACAGATATAATTACACACAAGAACATGCAGGTGTGTTTGAACCCATAGCCTATATGTTATTTTTTATGCTAGTCTCTCTCATGATTTAATAGTGTAACAAACATTTTCAACTAATCAGAGAGCAGGAAGGTTGCTTGTAGAAGTTATTTTTTTAATTGTGAAGAAATGTTTGTTTATCATAATGATAGTATATTTTGCTGTTTATGATAATGATAGTATATTTTGCTGTTTATGATAATGATAGTATATTTTGCTGTTTATCATAATGATAGTATATTTTGCTGTTTATCATAATGATAGTATATTTTACTCGGACAGATACTTTCCTTATCAATCTATAATGTTGGCACTGATGTTCCAAATGTGTCAGTGACATAAATGGCCAGCCAGGGCATAGTGCTCATAATGGTGAAGAGCCATCTTAATTATTAAGAATCAGGAAGAAACATTTCTTCAGAATTACATGTAACTTCTGCAGTCAAATTCCAGGTGTCTGATGGGTTGGAAATGTAAAGAAACATTTCTTCAGAATTACATGTAACTTCTGCAGTCAAATTCCAGGTGTCTAATGGGTTGGAAATGTAAAGAAACATTTCTTCAGAATTACATATAACTTCTGCAGTCAAATTCCAGGTGTCTAATTGGTTGGAAATGTAAAGAAACATTTCTTCAGAATTACATGTAACTTCTGCAGTCAAATTCCAGGTGTCTGATGGGTTGGAAATGTAAAGAATCATTTCTTCAGAATGACATGTAACTTCTGCAGTCAAATTCCAGGTGTCTAATTGGTTCAAAATGTAAAGAATCATTTCTTCAGAATGACATGTAACTTCTGCAGTCAGATTCCAGGTGTCTAATGGGTTGGAAATGTAAAGAAACATTTCTTCAGAATGACATGTAACTTCTGCAGTCAGATTCCAGGTGTCTGATGGGTTGGAAATGTAAAGAAACATTTCTTCAGAATGACATGTAACTTCTGCAGTCAAATTCCAGGTGTCTGATGGGTTGGAAATGTAAAGAAACATTTCTTCAGAATGACATGTAACTTCTGCAGTCAAATTCCAGGTGTCTGATGGGTTGGAAATGTAAAGAAACATTTCTTCAAAATTACATGTAACGTCTGCAGTCAAATTCCAGGTGTATGATGGGTTGGAAATGTAAAGAAACATTTCTTCAGAATTACATGTAACTTCTGCAGTCAAATTCCAGGTGTCTGATGGTTGGAAATGTAAAGAAACATTTCTTCAGAATGACATGTAACTTCTGCAGTCAAATTCCAGGTGTCTGATGGGTTGGAAATGTAAAGAAACATTTCTTCAGAATGACATGTAACTTCTGCAGTCAAATTCCTGGTGCCTGATGGGTTGGAAATGTAAAGAAACATTTCTTCAGAATGACATGTAACTTCTGCAGTCAAATTCCAGGTGTCTGATGGGTTGGAAATGTAAAGAAACATTTCTTCAGAATGACATGTAACTTCTGCAGTCAAATTCCAGGTGTCTAATGGGTTGGAAATGTAAAGAAATATTTCTTCAGAATTACATGTAACTTCTGCAGTCAAATTCCAGGTGTCTGATGGGTTGGAAATGTAAAGAAACATTTCTTCAGAATTACATGTAACTTCTGCAGTCAAATTCCAGGTGTCTAATGGGTTGGAAATGTAAAGAAACATTTCTTCAGAATTACATATAACTTCTGCAGTCAAATTCCAGGTGTCTAATTGGTTGGAAATGTAAAGAAACATTTCTTCAGAATTACATGTAACTTCTGCAGTCAAATTCCAGGTGTCTGATGGGTTGGAAATGTAAAGAATCATTTCTTCAGAATGACATGTAACTTCTGCAGTCAAATTCCAGGTGTCTAATTGGTTCAAAATGTAAAGAATCATTTCTTCAGAATGACATGTAACTTCTGCAGTCAGATTCCAGGTGTCTAATGGGTTGGAAATGTAAAGAAACATTTCTTCAGAATGACATGTAACTTCTGCAGTCAGATTCCAGGTGTCTGATGGGTTGGAAATGTAAAGAAACATTTCTTCAGAATTACATGTAACTTCTGCAGTCAAATTCCAGGTGTCTGATGGGTTGGAAATGTAAAGAAACATTTCTTCAGGATGACATGTAACTTCTGCAGTCAAATTCCAGGTGTCTGATGGGTTGGAAATGTAAAGAAACATTTCTTCAAAATTACATGTAACTTCTGCAGTCAAATTCCAGGTGTATGATGGGTTGGAAATGTAAAGAAACATTTCTTCAGAATTACATGTAACTTCTGCAGTCAAATTCCAGGTGTCTGATGGTTGGAAATGTAAAGAAACATTTCTTCAGAATGACATGTAACTTCTGCAGTCAAATTCCAGGTGTCTGATGGGTTGGAAATGTAAAGAAACATTTCTTCAGAATGACATGTAACTTCTGCAGTCAAATTCCAGGTGTCTGATGGGTTGGAAATGTAAAGAAACATTTCTTCAGAATGACATGTAACTTCTGCAGTCAAATTCCAAGTGTCTGATGGGTTGGAAATGTAAAGAAACATTTCTTCAGAATGACATGTAACTTCTGCAGTCAAATTCCAGGTGTCTGATGGGTTGGAAATGTAAAGAAACATTTCTTCAGAATGACATGTAACTTCTGCAGTCAAATTCCAGGTGTCTAATGGGTTGGAAATGTAAGGAAACATTTCTTCAGAATGACATGTAACTTCTGCAGTCAAATTCCAGGTGTCTAATGGGTTGGAAATGTAAAGAAATATTTCTTCAGAATTACATGTAACTTCTGCAGTCAAATTCCAGGTGTCTGATGGGTTGGAAATGTAAAGAAACATTTCTTCAGAATGACAAGTAACTTCTGCAGTCAAATTTGAGGTGTCTGATGGGTTGGAAATGTAAAGAAACATTTCTTTAGAATTAGATGTAACTTCTGCAGTCAAATTCCAGGTGTCTGATGGGTTGGAAATGTAAAGAAACATTTCTTTAGAATTAGATGTAACTTCTGCAGTCAAATTCCAGGTGTCTGATGGGTTGGAAATGTAAAGAAACATTTCTTCAGAATGACATGTAACTTCTGCAGTCAAATTCCAGGTGTCTGATGGGTTGGAAATGTAAGGAAACATTTCTTCAGAATGACATGTAACTTCTGCAGTCAAATTCCAGGTGTCTAATGGGTTGGAAATGTAAAGAAATATTTCTTCAGAATTACATGTAACTTCTGCAGTCAAATTCCAGGTGTCTGATGGGTTGGAAATGTAAAGAAACATTTTTTCAGAATGACATGTAACTTCTGCAGTCAAATTCCAGGTGTCTAATGGGTTGGAAATGTAAAGAAACATTTCTTCAGAATTACATGTAACTTCTGCAGTCAAATTCCAGGTGTCTGATGGGTTGGAAATGTAAAGAAACATTTCTTCAGAATGACATGTAACTTCTGCAGTCAAATTCCAGGTGTATGATGGGTTGGAAATGTAAAGAAACATTTCTTCAGAATGACATGTAACTTCTGCAGTCAAATTCCAGGTGTCTAATGGGTTGGAAATGTAAAGAAACATTTCTTCAGAATGACATGTAACTTCTGCAGTCAAATTCCAGGTGTCTGATGGGTTGGAAATGTAAAGAAACATTTCTTTAGAATGACATGTAACTTCTGCAGTCAAATTCGAGGTGTCTGATGGGTTGGAAATGTAAAGAAACATTTCTTCAGAATGACAAGTAACTTCTGCAGTCAAATTCCAGGTGTCTGATGGGTTGGAAATGTAAAGAAACATTTCTTCAGAATGACATGTAACTTCTGCAGTCAAATTCCAGGTGTCTAATTGGTTGAAATATAAAGAAACATTTCTTCAGAATTACATGTAACTTCTGCAGTCAAATTCCAGGTGTCTAATGGGTTGGAAATGTAAAGAAACATTTCTTCAGAATGACATGTAACTTCTGCAGTCATATTCCAGGTGTCTGATGGGTTGGAAATATAAAGAAACATTTCTTCAGAATGACATGTAACTTCTGCAGTCAAATTCCAGGTGTCTAATGGGTTGGAAATGTAAAGAAACATTTCTTCAGAATGACATGTAACTTCTGCAGTCAAATTCCAGGTGTCTGATGGGTTGGAAATGTAAAGAAACATTTCTTCAGAATGACATGTAACTTCTGCAGTCAAATTCCAGGTGTCTGATGGGTTGGAAATGTAAAGGAACATTTCTTCAGAATGACATGTAACTTCTGCAGTCAAATTCCAGGTGTCTAATGGGTTGGAAATGTAAAGAAACATTTCTTCAGAATGACATGTAACTTCTGCAGTCAAATTCCAGGTGTCTAATGGGTTGGAAATGTAAGGAAACATTTCTTCAGAATGACGTGTAACTTCTGCAGTCAAATTCCAGGTGTCTAATGGGTTGGAAATGTAAAGAAACATTTCTTCAGAATGACATGTAACTTCTGCAGTCAAATTCCAGGTGTCTGATGGGTTGGAAATGTAAAGAAACATTTCTTCAGAATGACATGTAACTTCTGCAGTCAAATTCCAGGTGTCTAATGGGTTGGAAATGTAAAGAAACATTTCTTCAGAATGACATGTAACTTCTGCAGTCAAATTCCAGGTGTCTAATTGGTTGGAAATGTAAAGAAACATTTCTTCAGAATGACATGTAACTTCTGCAGTCAAATTCCAGGTGTCTAATGGGTTGGAAATGTAAAGAAACATTTCTTCAGAATGACATGTAACTTCTGCAGTCAAATTCCAGGTGTCTAATGGGTTGGAAATGTAAAGAAACATTTCTTCAGAATGACATGTAACTTCTGCAGTCAAATTCCAGGTGTCTGATGCGTTGGAAATGTAAAGAAACATTTCTTCAGAATGACATGTAACTTCTGCAGTCAAATTCCAGGTGTCTAATGGGTTGGAAATGTAAAGAAACATTTCTTCAGAATGACATGTAACTTCTGCAGTCAAATTCCAGGTGTCTAATGGGTTGGAAATGTAAAGAAACATTTCTTCAGAATGACATGTAACTTCTGCAGTCAAATTCCAGGTGTCTAATGGGTTGGAAATGTAAAGAAACATTTCTTCAGAATGACATGTAACTTCTGCAGTCAAATTCCAGGTGTCTAATGGGTTGGAAATGTAAAGAAACATTTCTTCAGAATGACATGTAACTTCTGCAGTCAAATTCCAGCTGTCTAATGGGTTGGAAATGTAAAGAAACATTTCTTTAGAATGACATGTAACTTCTGCAGTCAAATTCCAGGTGCCTGGTGGGTTGGAAATGTAAAGAAACATTTCTTCAGAATGACATGTAACTTCTGCAGTCAAATTCCAGGTGTCTGATGGGTTGGAATGTAAAGAAACATTTCTTCAGAATGACATGTAACGTCTGCAGTCAAATTCCAGGTGTCTAATGGGTTGGAAATGTAAAGAAACATTTCTTCAGAATGACATGTAACTTCTGCAGTCAAATTCCAGGTGTCTAATGGGTTGGAAATGTAAAGAAACATTTCTTCAGAATGACATGTAACTTCTGCAGTCAAATTCCAGGTGTCTAATGGGTTGGAAATGTAAAGAAACATTTCTTCAGAATGACATGTAACTTCTGCAGTCAAATTCCAGGTGTCTGATGGGTTGGAAATGTAAAGAAACATTTCTTCAGAATGACAAGTAACTTCTGCAGTCAAATTCCAGGTGTCTGATGGGTTGGAAATGTAAAGAAACATTTCTTCAGAATGACATGTAACTTCTGCAGTCAAATTCCAGGTGTCTAATTGGTTGAAATATAAAGAAACATTTCTTCAGAATTACATGTAACTTCTGCAGTCAAATTCCAGGTGTCTAATGGGTTGGAAATGTAAAGAAACATTTCTTCAGAATGACATGTAACTTCTGCAGTCATATTCCAGGTGTCTGATGGGTTGGAAATATAAAGAAACATTTCTTCAGAATGACATGTAACTTCTGCAGTCAAATTCCAGGTGTCTAATGGGTTGGAAATGTAAAGAAACATTTCTTCAGAATGACATGTAACTTCTGCAGTCAAATTCCAGGTGTCTGATGGGTTGGAAATGTAAAGAAACATTTCTTCAGAATGACATGTAACTTCTGCAGTCAAATTCCAGGTGTCTGATGGGTTGGAAATGTAAAGGAACATTTCTTCAGAATGACATGTAACTTCTGCAGTCAAATTCCAGGTGTCTGATGGGTTGGAAATGTAAAGAAACATTTCTTCAGAATGACATGTAACTTCTGCAGTCAAATTCCAGGTGTCTAATTGGTTGGAAATGTAAAGAAACATTTCTTCAGAATTACATGTAACTTCTGCAGTCAAATTCCAGGTGTCTGATGGGTTGGAAATGTAAAGAATCATTTCTTCAGAATGACATGTAACTTCTGCAGTCAAATTCCAGGTGTCTAATTGGTTCAAAATGTAAAGAATCATTTCTTCAGAATGACATGTAACTTCTGCAGTCAGATTCCAGGTGTCTAATGGGTTGGAAATGTAAAGAAACATTTCTTCAGAATGACATGTAACTTCTGCAGTCAGATTCCAGGTGTCTGATGGGTTGGAAATGTAAAGAAACATTTCTTCAGAATTACATGTAACTTCTGCAGTCAAATTCCAGGTGTCTGATGGGTTGGAAATGTAAAGAAACATTTCTTCAGGATGACATGTAACTTCTGCAGTCAAATTCCAGGTGTCTGATGGGTTGGAAATGTAAAGAAACATTTCTTCAGAATTACATGTAACTTCTGCAGTCAAATTCCAGGTGTCTGATGGGTTGGAAATGTAAAGAAACATTTCTTCAGAATTACATGTAACTTCTGCAGTCAAATTCCAGGTGTCTGATGGGTTGGAAATGTAAAGAAACATTTCTTCAGAATGACATGTAACTTCTGCAGTCAAATTCCAGGTGTCTGATGGGTTGGAAATGTAAAGAAACATTTCTTCAGAATGACATGTAACTTCTGCAGTCAAATTCCAGGTGTCTGATGGGTTGGAAATGTAAAGAAACATTTCTTCAGAATGACATGTAACTTCTGCAGTCAAATTCCAGGTGTCTGATGGGTTGGAAATGTAAAGAAACATTTCTTCAGAATGACATGTAACTTCTGCAGTCAAATTCCAGGTGTCTGATGGGTTGGAAATGTAAAGAAACATTTCTTCAGAATGACAAGTAACTTCTGCAGTCAAATTCCAGGTGTCTGATGGGTTGGAAATGTAAAGAAACATTTCTTCAGAATGACATGTAACTTCTGCAGTCAAATTCCAGGTGTCTAGATGGGTTGGAAATGTAAAGAAACATTTCTTCAGAATTAGATGTAACTTCTGCAGTCAAATTCCAGGTGTCTGATGGGTTGGAAATGTAAAGAAACATTTCTTCAGAATGACATGTAACTTCTGCAGTCAAATTCCAGGTGTCTGATGGGTTGGAAATGTAAGGAAACATTTCTTCAGAATGACATGTAACTTCTGCAGTCAAATTCCAGGTGTCTAATGGGTTGGAAATGTAAAGAAACATTTCTTCAGAATGACATGTAACTTCTGCAGTCAAATTCCAGGTGTCTGATGGGTTGGAAATGTAAAGAAACATTTCTTCAGAATGACATGTAACTTCTGCAGTCAAATTCCAGGTGTCTAATGGGTTGGAAATGTCAAGAAACAATTTCTTCAGAATGACATGTAACTACTGCAGTCAATTTCGATGTGTCTTATGGGTTGGAAATGTAAAGAAACATTTCTTCAGAATGACATGTAACTTCTGCAGTCAAATTCCAGGTGTCTGATGGGTTGGAAATGTAAAGAAACATTTCTTCAGAATGACATGTAACTTCTGCAGTCAAATTCCAGGTGTCTATGGGTTGGAAATGTAAAGAAACATTTCTTCAGAATGACATGTAACTTCTGCAGTCAAATTCCAGGTGTCTAATGGGTTGGAAATGTAAAGAAACATTTCTTCAGAATGACATGTAACTTCTGCAGTCAAATTCCAGGTGTCTAATGGGTTGGAAATGTAAAGAAACATTTCTTCAGAATGACATGTAACTTCTGCAGTCAAATTCCAGGTGTCTAATGGGTTGGAAATGTAAAGAAACATTTCTTCAGAATGACATGTAACTTCTGCAGTCAAATTCCAGGTGTCTAATGGGTTGGAAATGTAAAGAAACATTTCTTCAGAATGACATGTAACTTCTGCAGTCAAATTCCAGGTGTCTGATGGTTAGGAAATGTAAAGAAACATTTCTTCAGAATGACATGTAACTTCTGCAGTCAAAATTCCAGGTGTCTTATGGGTTGGAAATGTAAAGAAACATTTCTTCAGAATGACATGTAACTTCTGCAGTCAAATTCCAGGTGTCTAATGGGTTGGAAATGTAAAGAACATTTCTTCAGAATGACATGTAACTTCTGCAGTCAAATTCCAGGTGTCTAATGGGTTGGAAATGTAAAGAAACATTTCTTCAGAATGACATGTAACTTCTGCAGTCAAATTCCAGGTGTCTAATGGGTTGGAAATGTAAAGAAACATTTCTTCAGAATGACATGTAACTTCTGCAGTCAAATTCCAGGTGTCTGATGGGTTGGAAATGTAAAGAAACATTTCTTCAGAATGACATGTAACTTCTGCAGTCAAATTCCAGGTGTCTAATGGTTTGTAATGTAAAGAAACATTTCTTCAGAATGACATGTAACTTCTGCAGTCAAATTCCAGGTGTCTAATTGGTTGGAAATGTAAAGAAACATTTCTTCAGAATGACATGTAACTTCTGCAGTCAAATTCCAGGTGTCTAATGGGTTGGAAATGTAAAGAAACATTTCTTCAGAATGACATGTAACTTCTGCAGTCAAATTCCAGGTGTCTGATGGGTTGGAAATGTAAAGAAACATTTCTTCAGAATGACATGTAACTTCTGCAGTCAAATTCCAGGTGACTATGGGTTGGAAATGTAAAGAAACATTTCTTCAGAATGACATGTAACTTCTGCAGTCAAATTCCAGGTGTCTAATGGGTTGGAAATGTAAAGAAACATTTCTTCAGAATGACATGTAACTTCTGCAGTCAAATTCCAGGTGTCTAATGGGTTGGAAATGTAAAGAAACATTTCTTCAGAATGACATGTAACTTCTGCAGTCAAATTCCAGGTGTCTAATGGGTTGGAAATGTAAAGAAACATTTCTTCAGAATGACATGTAACTTCTGCAGTCAAATTCCAGGTGTCTGATGGGTTGGAAATGTAAAGAAACATTTCTTCAGAATGACATGTAACTTCTGCAGTCAAATTCCAGGTGTCTAATGGGTTGGAAATGTAAAGAAACATTTCTTCAGAATGACATGTAACTTCTGCAGTCAAATTCCAGGTGTCTGATGGGTTGGAAATGTAAAGAAACATTTCTTCAGAATGACATGTAACTTCTGCAGTCAAATTCCAGGTGTCTAATGGGTTGGAAATGTAAAGAAAACATTTCTTCAGAATGACATGTAACTTCTGCAGTCAAATTCCAGGTGTCTAATGGGTTGGAAATGTAAAGAAACATTTCTTCAGAATGACATGTAACTTCTGCAGTCAAATTCCAGGTGTCTGATGGGTTGGAAATGTAAAGAAACATTTCTTCAGAATGACATGTAACTTCTGCAGTCAAATTCCAGGTGTCTAATGGGTTGGAAATGTAAAGAAACATTTCTTCAGAATGACATGTAACTTCTGCAGTCAAATTCCAGGTGTCTAATGGGTTGGAAATGTAAAGAAACATTTCTTCAGAATGACATGTAACTTCTGCAGTCAAATTCCAGGTGTCTAAGTGGTTGGAAATGTAAAGAAACATTTCTTCAGAATGACATGTAACTTCTGCAGTCAAATTCCAGGTGTCTAATGGGTTGGAAATGTAAAGAAACATTTCTTCAGAATGACATGTAACTTCTGCAGTCAAATTCCAGGTGTCTAATGGGTTGGAAATGTAAAGAAACATTTCTTCAGAATGACATGTAACTTCTGCAGTCAAATTCCAGGTGTCTGATGGGTTGGAAATGTAAAGAAACATTTCTTCAGAATGACATGTAACTTCTGCAGTCAAATTCCAGGTGTCTAATGGGTTGGAAATGTAATGAAACATTTCTTCAGAATGACTTGTAACTTCTGCAGTCAAATTCCAGGTGTCTAATGGGTTGGAAATGTAAAGAAACATTTCTTCAGAATGACATGTAACTTCTGCAGTCAAATTCCAGGTGTCTGATGGGTTGGAAATGTAAAGAAACATTTCTTCAGAATGACATGTAACTTCTGCAGTCAAATTCCAGGTGTCTGATGGGTTGGAAATGTAAAGAAACATTTCTTCAGAATGACATGTAACTTCTGCAGTCAAATTCCAGGTGTCTAATGGGTTGGAAATGTAAAGAAACATTTCTTCAGAATGACATGTAACTTCTGCAGTCAAATTCCAGGTGTCTAATGGGTTGGAAATGTAAAGAAACATTTCTTCAGAATGACATGTAACTTCTGCAGTCAAATTCCAGGTGTCTGATGGGTTGGAAATGTAAAGAAACATTTCTTCAGAATGACATGTAACTTCTGCAGTCAAATTCCAGGTGTCTGATGGGTTGGAAATGTAAAGAAACATTTCTTCAGAATGACATGTAACTTCTGCAGTCAAATTCCAGGTGTCTAATGGGTTGGAAATGTAAAGAAACATTTCTTCAGAATGACATGTAACTTCTGCAGTCAAATTCCAGGTGTCTAATGGTTGGAAATGTAAAGAAACATTTCTTCAGAATGACATGTAACTTCTGCAGTCAAAATTCCAGGTGTCTAATGGGTTGGAAATGTAAAGAAACATTTCTTCAGAATGACATGTAACTTCTGCAGTCAAATTACAGGTGTCTGTGGGGTTGGAAATGTAAAGAAACATTTCTTCAGAATGACATGTAACTTCTGCAGTCAAATTCCAGGTGTCTAAGGGGTTGGAAATGTAAAGAAACATTTCTTCAGAATGACATGTAACTTCTGCAGTCAAATTCCAGGTGTCTAATTGGTTGGAAATGTAAAGAAACATTTCTTCAGAATGACATGTAACTTCTGCAGTCAAATTCCAGGTGTCTAATTGGTTGGAAATGTAAAGAAACATTTCTTCAGAATGACATGTAACTTCTGCAGTCAAATTCCAGGTGTCTAATGGGTTGGAAATGTAAAGAAACATTTCTTCAGAATGACATGTAACTTCTGCAGTCAAATTCCAGGTGTCTAATGGGTTGGAAATGTAAAGAAACATTTCTTTAGAATGACATGTAACTTCTGCAGTCAAATTCCAGGTGCCTGGTGGGTTGGAAATGTAAAGAAACATTTCTTCAGAATGACATGTAACTTCTGCAGTCAAATTCCAGGTGTCTGATGGGTTGGAATGTAAAGAAACATTTCTTCAGAATGACATGTAACTTCTGCAGTCAAATTCCAGGTGTCTAATTGGTTGGAAATGTAAAGAAACATTTCTTCAGAATGACATGTAACTTCTGCAGTCAAATTCCAGGTGTCTAATGGGTTGGAAATGTAAAGAAACATTTCTTCAGAATGACATGTAACTTCTGCAGTCAAATTCCAGGTGTCTAATGGGTTGGAAATGTAAAGAAACATTTCTTCAGAATGACATGTAACTTCTGCAGTCAAATTCCAGGTGTCTAATGGGTTGGAAATGTAAAAAAAACATTTCTTCAGAATGACATGTAACTTCTGCAGTCAAATTACAGGTGTCTAATGGGTTGGAAATGTAAAGAAACATTTCTTCAGAATTACATGTAACTTCTGCAGTCAAATTCCAGGTGTCTAATGGGTTGGAAATGTAAAGAAACATTTCTTTAGAATGACAAGTAACTTCTGCAGTCAAATTCCAGGTGTCTGATGGGTTGGAAATGTAAAGAAACATTTCTTTAGAATGACATGTAACTTCTGCAGTCAAATTCCAGGTGTCTAATGGGTTGGAAATGTAAAGAAACATTTCTTCAGAATGACATGTAACTTCTGCAGTCAAATTCCAGGTGTCTGATGGGTTGGAAATGTAAAGAAACATTTCTTCAAAATGACATGTAACTTCTGCAGTCAAATTCCAGGTGTCTAATTGGTTGGAAATGTAAAGAAACATTTCTTCAGAATGACATGTAACTTCTGCAGTCAAATTCCAGGTGTCTAATGGGTTGGAAATGTAAAGAAACATTTCTTCAGAATGACATGTAACTTCTGCAGTCAAATTCCAGGTGTCTGGTGGGTTGGAAATGTAAAGAAACATTTCTTCAGAATGACATGTAACTTCTGCAGTCAAATTCCAGGTGTTTAATGGGTTGGAAATGTAAAGAAACATTTCTTCAGAATGAC
Organism: Margaritifera margaritifera; assembly: GCA_029931535.1. Classification (NCBI taxonomy): domain Eukaryota; kingdom Metazoa; phylum Mollusca; class Bivalvia; order Unionida; family Margaritiferidae; genus Margaritifera; species Margaritifera margaritifera. Next base: position 426,173 of record JAQPZY010001507.1, on the reverse strand, counting down.
ATGTAACTTCTGCAGTCAAATTCCAGGTGTCTAATGGGTTGGAAATGTAAAGAAACATTTCTTCAGAATGACATGTAACTTCTGCAGTCAAATTCCAGGTGTCTAATGGGTTGGAAATGTAAGGAAACATTTCTTCAGAATGACATGTAACTTCTGCAGTCAAATTCCAGGTGTCTAATGGGTTGGAAATGTAAAGAAACATTTCTTTAGAATTACATGTAACTTCTGCAGTCAAATTCCAGGTGTCTAATGGGTTGGAAATGTAAAGAAACATTTCTTCAGAATGACATGTAACTTCTGCAGTCAAATTCCAGGTGTCTGATGGGTTGGAAATGTAAAGAAACATTTCTTCAAAATAAGATATAACTTCTGCAGTCAAATTCCAGGTGTCTAATGGGTTGGAAATGTAAAGAAACATTTCTTCAGAATGACATGTAACTTCTGCAGTCAAATTCCAGGTGTCTAATTGGTTGGAAATGTAAAGAAACATTTCTTCAGAATTACATGTAACTTCTGCAGTCAAATTCCAGGTGTCTGATTGGTTGGAAATGTAAAGAAACATTTCTTCAGAATGACATGTAACTTCTGCAGTCAAATTTCAGGTGTCTGATGGGTTGGAAATGTAAAGAAACATTTCTTCAGAATTACATGTAAGTTCTGCAGTCAAATTCCAGGTGTCTAATGGGTTGGAAATGTAAAGAAACATTTCTTCAGAATGACATGTAACTTCTGCAGTCAAATTCCAGGTGTCTAATGGGTTGAAAATGTAAAGAAACATTTCTTCAAAATTACATGTAACTGCTGCAGTCAAATTCCAGGTGTCTGATGGGTTGAAAATGTAAAGAAACATTTCTTCAGAATTACATGTAACTTCTGCAGTCAAATTCCAGGTGTCTGATGGGTTGGAAATGTAAAGAAACATTTCTTCAGAATTACATGTAACTTCTGCAGTCAAATTCGAGGTGTCTGATGGGTTGGAAATGTAAAGAAACTTTTCTTCAGAATTACATGTAACTTCTGCAGTCAAATTCCAGGTGTCTGATGGGTTGGAAATGTAAAGAAACATTTCTTCAGAATGACATGTAACTTCTGCAGTCAAATTCCAGGTGTCTGATTGGTTGGAAATGTAAAGAAACATTTCTTCAGAATGACATGTAACTTCTGCAGTCAAATTCCAGGTGTCTGATGGGTTGGAAATGTAAAGAAACATTTCTTCAGAATTACATGTATCTTCCGCAGTCAGATTCCAGGTGTCTGATGGGTTGGAAATGTAAAGAAACATTTCTTCAGAATGACATGTAACTTCTGCAGTCAAATTCCAGGTATCTGATGGGTTGGAAATGTAAAGAAACATTTCTTCAGAATGACATGTAACTTCTGCAGTCAAATTCCAGGTGTCTGATGGGTTGGAAATGTAAAGAAACATTTCTTCAGAATTACATGTATCTTCTGCAGTCAGATTCCAGGTGTCTGATTGGTTGGAGATGTAAAGAAACATTTCTTCAGAATGACATGTAACTTCAGCAGTCAAATTCCAGGTGTCTGATGGGTTGGAAATGTAAAGAATCTTTTCTTCAGAATGACATGTAACTTCTGCAGTCAAATTCCAGGTGTCTGATGGGTTGGAAATGTAAAGAAACATTTCTTCAGAATGACATGTAACTTCTGCAGTCAGATTCCAGGTGTCTGATGGGTTGGATAAGTAAAGAAACATTTCTTCAGAATGACAACTAACTTCTGCAGTCAAATTCCAGGTGTCTGATGGGTTGGAAATGTAAAGAAACATTTCTTCAGAATGACATGTAACTTCTGCAGTCAGATTCCAGGTGTCTGATGGGTTGGAAATGTAAAGAAACATTTCTTCAGAATGACATGTAACTTCTGCAGTCAAATTCCAGGTGTCTAATGGGTTGGAAATGTAAAGAAACATTTCTTCAGAATTACATGTAACTTCTGCAGTCAAGTTCCAGGTGTCTAATTGGATGGAAATGTAGGTTTACTCTAACAATCCCACAGGGAGAGTTGAATACAACAAAATAACACTTACATGGATCAGTAACTTGTGTTTTTTTTAACACCTTTTTGATGTTTGATGAAAATACAGTCTGACAGATACATGGGCAGCACACATCATGTATATATAACTTGTTTAAGTCAATGAATGCTATAATCTGCCCAATTTTCTACTATAAAAACAATATTGAACAGTTGATTTCTCCTGTATGTCATCAAGTAAGTACATATTTATGCAATTATACTCTTACACAGTCACTTCTTCACTAACTTGAATTATGCAGAAAGTTCAGGTTTCAGGTTTTTGTCTGATTTCAGCACTAATGGCACAGTGTTAAATATGACAAGCAAAATTACAAAAGGAAATGTGAGTATCGGAAATATTTGGTTTGTATTTGCTTAAGAGTTTAACCGGAAGGAAGATAGTGATAACTAAATTAAACGAATGATTCGATCAAAATGAAGTCTTTTCAAAATCATGACATAATTTGCTCTTATCTTTTATAGTTTATATACAGATTTGATAGATTAATTCAAATCAGGAAATCAATACAGTAATGAATAATTAATGTAATTATATTATATAAAAGCAACCTCAGTGGGTTAGTAATTATATTATATGAAAGCAACCCCAGTGGGTTACTAATTATATGAAAGCAAACTCAGTGGGTTACTAATTATATGAAAGCAACCCCAGTGGGTTACTAATTATATGAAAGCAAACTCAGTGGGTTACTAATTATATGAAAGCAAACTCAGTGGGTTACTAATTATATTATATAAAAGCAATCTCAGTGGGTTACTAATTATATTATATAAAAGCAATCTCAGTGGGTTACTAATTATATTATATAAAAGCAATCTCAGTGGCTTACTAATTATATTATATAAAAGCAATCTCAGTGGGTTACTAATTATATTATATAAAAGCAATCTCAGTGGCTTACTAATTATATTATATAAAAGCAATCTCAGTGGGTTACTAATTATATGAAAGCAAACTCAGTGGGTTACTAATTATATTATATAAAAGCAATCTCAGTGGGTTACTAATTATATTATATAAAAGCAATCTCAGTGGGTTACTAATTATATTATATGAAAGCAAACTCAATGGGTTACTAATTATATGAAAGCAAACTCAGTGGGTTACTAATTATATGAAAGCAATCTCAGTGGGTTACTAATTATATTATATAAAAGCAATCTCAGTGGCTTACTAATTATATTATATAAAAGCAATCTCAGTGGCTTACTAATTATATTATATAAAAGCAATCTCAGTGGCTTACTAATTATATTATATAAAAGCAATCTCAGTGGCTTACTAATTATATTATATAAAAGCAATCTCAGTGGGTTACTAATTATATTATATAAAAGCAATCTCAGTGGCTTACTAATTATATTATATAAAAGCAATCTCAGTGGCTTACTAATTATATTATATAAAAGCAATCTCAGTGGGTTACTGATTATATTATATAAAAGCAATCTCAGTGGGTTACTAATTATATGAAAGCAAACTCAGTGGGTTACTAATTATATGAAAGCAAACTCAGTGGGTTACTAATTATATTATATAAAAGCAATCTCAGTGGGTTACTAATTATATGAAAGCAAACTCAGTGGGTTACTAATTATATGAAAGCAAACTCAGTGGGTTACTAATTATATTATATAAAAGCAATCTCAGTGGGTTACTAATTATATGAAAGCAAACTCAGTGGGTTACTAATTATATGAAAGCAATCTCAGTGGCTTACTAATTATATTATATAAAAGCAATCTCAGTGGGTTACTAATTATATTATATAAAAGCAATCTCAGTGGGTTACTAATTATATGAAAGCAAACTCAGTGGGTTACTAATTATATGAAAGCAACCTCAGTGGGTTACTAATTATATTATATAAAAGCAATCTCAGTGGGTTACTAATTATATGAAAGCAAACTCAGTGGGTTACTAATTATATGAAAGCAACCTCAGTGGGTTACTAATTATATTATATAAAAGCAATCTCAGTGGGTTACTAATTATATTATATAAAAGCAATCTCAGTGGGTTACTAATTATATTATATAAAAGCAATCTCAGTGGGTTACTAATTATATTATATAAAAGCAATCTCAGTGGGTTACTAATTATATTATATGAAAGCAAACTCAATGGGTTACTAATTATATGAAAGCAAACTCAGTGGGTTACTAATTATATGAAAGCAACCTCAGTGGGTTACTAATTATATTATATAAAAGCAATCTCAGTGGGTTACTAATTATATTATATAAAAGCAATCTCAGTGGGTTACTAATTATATTATATAAAAGCAATCTCAGTGGGTTACTAATTATATTATATAAAAGCAATCTCAGTGGGTTACTAATTATATTATATAAAAGCAATCTCAGTGGGTTACTAATTATATTATATAAAAGCAACCTCAGTGGGTTACTAATTATATTATATGAAAGCAAACCCAGTTGGATACTAATTATATTATATGAAAGCAAACTTAGTTGGAAACTAATTATATTTCATTATAATACCGCTCATTTAGTATGCTTCATTTTATGGTATTTCTCACGTCATTTTTTTTTCTCAGTGCATCTCTGTGGCAGTGGAGAGGATTAAGGAAAAGCCCTAATTTTGTTTTTTATTTATTCAGATTCTGACAGTTGAGATCGAGCAGCATGTCAAGTCTATATATGGCCTCTCCCTAGTGCATGATACATGGATTTTGCATAGAATTTCAATATAATATATGTACATTAGTATTTTTATGGTAATAGGTTTTTCTTGTTAGTTTGATTTGGTTTGGTGTTTTCTGACCCAGCAACGTGAATAGGTTAATTAGTGCTGAGGTAATTGGAGTAAAGTGCCTTGCCCAAAGACACACCACAGTAGCCAATCCAATGGTAGGATTCAAACCAGCACTCTTTTGGTCATGAGTCCAGCATGCTAACCCCAGCACCACCACAATTGCAATTGCTAATACCGTATTTGCCGGCCTATAAGTTGATACTTTTTGACCTGGAAGTCTGGGCTTTGTCTTATACTCCGAATCGACTTATGTATGAATTATGTCATTGAAATTGCTTTACCGTAAAAAAAAAAAAAAAATTCAAAGTACGAAAAGTATAGTGTAAAAAAATAATTATAATTTTTGGGAAGAGATCCTGTGCGAAAAAATATAGGATCCGACATGGAGAAGGATTCCAAAATATTTACATGATTGTCAGTATTAAATTCACGTGCATCAGACGTAATTGCGCTAAAGCAGCATGCACTAGTAATATATGTTGTTTAAGTTTGCTTACATATGTTTGTAGTAGAATAGACAAGTTAGAAAACGGATAACCATGACATGGACATGTGTATTCCATTGCACATTTTTCTTATTGCATCTTGTGATCGGAATAAAAATGAGAGAGACAGACAGAAAGACAGATTTCAGCCCTTCTTCATGCTATTTTGCTTAATGTACCTTACTGACCCCTTTTAGTTGAAGCTTTTGTCAAAGAGAGAAAACAGTAATAAAATAGTCAATGGAAATTAAAACAATGCATACCGTAGTCCTTCAGTTTCAAAGATATATAATTTATATTTAAATATTCACAATATTTATATTCATATAGACTCCATTTAGTTTAAATCCCAAGATGACCATTTAGCATGCTGTGTTGTGTTTTTTTTTGTTGTTTCAAATACAATGAACTCTATATTCCCACGAAATAAAATTACCCTTTATCAGTAAGTGCATGTACACTTCCTGTAGTTAGGCGGCATTTTGGTTTGATCTTTGCTCGTGAATTCAAAGCTCTGACGCTTCTGACGGCGAGATCAAAAGATGTCATTGGTTGAGAAACTTGCATGAGCAAGCACCTGGCATAACAGGTCATTACACAGTCCTGCATACATTAACATGCTTTACAGGATCGATTACAATACCCTATGGGTAACCTCATTTCCCTATTGGTAGCCTCACTAATTTGATCACATCTACTGCAGGTGTCAACTGTAATGACCTGGCCAAAGCTGTAGGCATATTTAATTAGAATGTAAATAAGACTGCAAAGCCAGATGGTTTTTTATGATAATGGATATAAAAACAAGAATGAACTGTTTATTCAGAGATATTAATTGATAATGGAATACAGTAATGCTCCTGTACATGAGTAAGATCACAATCATCAGGTAACTCAACAATACATATTACAATCGTCCTGTAACTTCTCTCTCTCTCTCTCCAAAAGCTACAAGTAAAAACTGCTCTGAATGCATACGTTCTTATACACTGACATAGCGTTGTTTCATCCTCTCTCTCTCACACACACACACAGATACACATACACACATTCACTAAAAACAACAAGTCTTAATCGAGTTCTTTTAAGTTTTTATTATACATATAATTTGATAATGAGATTACTGTTGCTCTAAGATAAGTTGTACTAATTTTTTGACAATTGGAGTTCATATCATTGCGTACAATGTACCAATAAATAATACCTATAAATAATGTGTACAGACCATCTTAATCATTTTCCCAATTAATCTGGAATAGCATAGTGATACCATTAATATTCATGAAACCGGAAGTTACTAGTGAAAGTGACGAAGCCAAGGTGTTGATCTGGCTTCGTCTTATACTCCACATCGACTTATATATGGATGAAGGATTGAAAATTGACGAAATTAGCGAATTTGACTTATACTCCGCATCGACTTATAGGCCGGCAAATACGGTAATAATAATATTAATAATAATAATAATAACAACAATTTATGATCATAAAAATTTAAAAGAATCTGTTAGATAACTTTTAGAGTTAGATAATCATCAGGCACAATTTTTATGGTATGGCCCTGTATCCCTCATGCATCGTCCGTCATCAGGCATCCATTGTCCATCAGCATTGCTGCATCTGTCCATCAACATTGGCTTGTTACCGCACTGGAGTCCACATTTCTGACCTGATTTCAATCAAACTTGGAATATGGGTTTATGTCCTACAAATCTCATACTAGTTCAGTAATGAGCGAGATCCATGCAGATTATTGAGGTGGTCTGGCTAACCTTGTTATCACTCTGGAGGCCATATTTCTGATCCAATTTTGATTAAATTCAGAATAATGCTTATATCATTAAAATCTTGAATGAGTTTGATAATGAATGAGATCCATGCATATTATTGAGGTGATCTTGCATCTGATTGGCTGAGCTTGTTACACCAATCAAAGTCATATTTCTAATCCGATTTTTATCAAGCTTGAAATATAAGCTTTTATCATCAAGTTCTTGGATGGGTTTCATAATGAGCAAGATCCATGCATACTAGTTAGATGATCTTGCATCTGATTGACTAACCTTGTTACCACTCTGGAGGCCATATTTCTGATCCAATTTTGATCAAACTTGGAATATATGCTTATATCATTAAGATCTTGGATGCATTCAATAATGAGTGAGATGCATGCATATTAATGAGGTGATCTTGCATCTGATTGTAATCGCTAAATAATCGGACAAAGTGTTTTTTAGTTTAATGCTTATCTTTAATATATAAAACTTGTTTTATTTTCTATCACTGAGACAATATTACATAAGTGTGTAGACAGCATGGTACATTTAAACTTAATGTGTATCATTGAGACAATATTACATAAGTGTGTAGACAGCATGGTACATTTAAACTTAATGTGTATCATTGAGACAATATTACATAAGTGTGTAGACAGTATTGTACATTTTAAACTTTGTGTGTATCACTGAGACAGTATTACATAAATCTGTAGACAGCATTGTACATTTTAAACTTTGTGTGTATCCAAATGAAGGAGTTGTAGTCAGGACATCTGACTGTCAGTTCAACATGAAGTTTTAGGTAAGAAATGATGTGTTCCATGAATATCATTGTAAAACTGCCATAGTTAGTGAAATGGAGGTTGTATAAAGTCAGATAGACCATAACATGAATCTAACCTTTTAGATATCTTTAAGTTTATTTGTTTATATATTTGGGCATGATACAAAAAACCCCAAACTCGTGGAGTAAAGTTGATTTATTAATATATTATATAAAATTTTTATGTGGCAACATTTTTTCTTTTCTTGAAACCACATGTCGATTTTAATCAGAACATATATATATATATATATTAGTCAATATTGTAATCACTAAACTTTGATAGCTTTGATATTGTAGTCACTAAACTTTGATATGTTAGTCAATATTGTAATCACTAAACTTTGATAGTTGCTAATAACCTCAGGGCTCCCAGTATGATTTGGCCTTCTTGCAAACTCGCAAAGTTGTGGTATTTGAAGGTGGATAATTGCTGCATACATCACTCATCCTTGTGGAGCTCTGATGCCAAGTCATGGTGAAGAAGGGATGATCAGCTGTTGCAACTCAGCATGCATGCTATAAAAAGGAAAATTCTTGGTTAATAATGAGGTGATCTTGCATTTGATTGGCTGAGCTTGTTACCACTCTGAAGGCCATATTTCTGAGTTGATTTTGATTAAACTTGGAATATATGCTTATTTCATCAAGATCTCAGACAAGTTTGATAATGATCAAGATCCATACACATTAATGAGGTTACTGGGTATTTTGTATATGATTTGTTGAGATTTTAAACTCACTAGAGGCCATATATCTGATCAGAGTTTAACCAGATTTGGTATGTAAGCCTATAATCATAAAAATTTCAGATGGGTTCAAATATGAGCAACAACCATGCAGTAATCCAATCTGACTACCTTGATTAACTCCACTTATAATGCCAAATAAGTTTATGTACTTTAATGGTTATGAATCAGGGCCTAGTTCCCAGGGTGAGGGAGAGATCCAGGAGACAATGCTGGTTGTATAAATTACTTGTCCTTTTTATGTCAAAGGAGGTAAATTACACCAACAATAATAGACAATATAGCAACTAGGTGCTGCAAGCTTTTCTTATCCCTTTGCAGTTTCAATACATGTGTGAATTTCCATTCACAAGCTGACATATGACAACTACTCAAATGAGCAAAGTCAGGCCTACATTGACCTCTTGTTTCAGTATGCTAGCTCCTTAGACAATTTCTTTATCATCCAGAAATTCAGAATTTTAAATCCAATCCTTAATTACTACAATGTGATTTATTTAGAAAAAGTTGCTAAAATCTTTATATGTAAAAGCTGACAAAACCCATGCTTGCTGAAAACTTGAATGCAGAATCTGATGAAAAGTATAGATAATTGTATGATAAGTAACTTTGGTAATGTATATGAGAGAGAGAGAGAGAGAGAGAGAGAGAGAGAGAGAGAGAGAGAGAGAGAGAGAGAGTGGTTGCCTGTGAACACTGAGATTAAACAGCTAAAAGTGAATGTTTAAAATTATAAATTCACATGATTGAAAAAAGCAAAATTAAACTGAAAAAAATAACAGAGATAAGAAGGAACTCAGTAACAAATGATAATGATGAAAGATTGGGTGCAAAATAAGTGGGTGCACAAAGCTGCAACATTATGAAATTAGAATATACAGTAGAACATGTCTTGAAAGACCACACCATCTGCCAAAAAATCATGATTTCTCATGACAGGTCTTCACTCATGATCTTTCATGATGGGTCATAACACCATATACTGAAATTGATACATGCATTGAGAATATGGTCTCTCAAGACAGGTGGACTCATAGCAGTGGTCTTTCAAGGGAGGTTTTATATATATATCAAGAACTTGAAATTTCATTATCAGTTACACGTCAAATAAATATACAGTATACCAAATTATAGAAGTCCTCTATGAAAAGGAGAGTGAGAGGACATAAACATGTGCTCTTGACTTCCGAAGACATGCAAATCCATACTCATTTATTTGCACAATATTGTAATTTCTTTCCAAATACTGTATAAACAATACTGGGTATTAGATGAGGAAGTTTTATATGCAGCTGCTGTTAAAATAATGTTATGTGTTCTTTTAAATAGTAGCACATGGTTCTCTCCATAAGCATGTCTGTTTGAAGCAGAGGCATTTGACAAATATAAGTACCATTGCAAACAAAGCTGTTCATAGTCATAGTACTTTATTTACACTATATGTTTCTAAATAAACCATAGGTTCAGTTTACAGCATAGAGAGAATGGAAGACCCTGTGCTAAAGATAGAAAACTACATGACTGCATATTTTCATGAAAATTTGGGATAAAATTACATATACCAATCCTGGATATCAGATGAAGTTTTTTTATCGCTGGGAAAGATACACTAGCCTGAGTGCTCTCAGGCGAAATATGCACATGACTTGACATATGTATTACTTTGTGTAAGAAGTATGAACAAATTAAAATTTTAATGTTGACAGTCATCAAGTTTAGATATGTACACATCTTTCCTATCAATAAATAAACTTAATAAACCAGAGATTTATTTAACACTACAGAGAGAGAGAGAGAGAGAGAGAGATATTGGATATTGGGGCGTTATCTCATAACAAACAATATAATTTTATATGAAGAAAAAAAAATAAAAGTGAGCAAGCTGTGACAGAGGTGTGAGGTGCTTCTTCTTTGTTAAAATGGAGCCATGGTAGTTCAGTTAAAAAAGCATTGGACTCATATTTCAAAGGATGTGGGTTTGATGCCCATCCAGGTTAGTTCAGGTTGGCTGCCTCAGTGTGTCCATGGGAAAGGCACTTAGCCCCCAATTCCCTGGCATGATATAGCTAATAATGTTTTAAAAGTGGTGTTAAATACAATCAACCAATCAGTCTATGTCAGAAAAAAACATTCAGGGCCCTGTTCCTCATAGCATCAGAATATAAGCTGGCACAAAGTTGCTTATTACACAACCACGTGAACATGTACTACAATTGATGATACACACCACCATTACTGCTCAAGGACAAAGCTTGTTGTTCTCATTTCAGTGTAAACATGATACAGTTATGTGTGTTTTCTTTTCTTTCCTTTATTTTTAATAGAAGTTGTTGTGACTTGGAATTGTGCATATCTCATCAAAGTACTTTTTCTTTCTAACAATATGCTGGGATAAAATCAAGCTGCTCAGAAGGAAGGTGTAAGCTGTGCATCTCATTAAGTTCAGATTTCATTGAAATAAAGTAAAAGTAATGTAAAATTCCTAGAAGTGTCAGTGACATACAATTTCCTCTGGTCATGATGTAAACTTGATAGGGTGCAATATTTAAAATTAATTAGGAATGCACATAGATTTTTGATATAAGTGCTAAATTCACACAAAAAACTTGCATAGAATCAGACCAACCATTTCTAAATACACGTGTTGAATATATAAGATTCTTTTGAAATGACTTGTTATCTGCTAAACATATAATTGACATTAGAAATATTCTTCGTTTGGTATTCAGTTTTGAAACACTTGGATATCTCAGTCTTTCCATGGTGGTCTTTATGCATTGCCTATTCAACTGTCAATCACTCTGATGTCTTACAACCACCACATGGTAGAGATGCACAGCATGCCCACAATGTTCCAACAGTGGGTTGCAAGGTGCTTCCCCCCTCCACCTCCCACTGTTGCACTTCAGTGCAGTGTGAGAATGGAGACGATTAAGTGCCCCACCATGATGGCCAGAAAAACAAAAAGTGACATGAGCTGTACTGTATATGAAAGCAAATTGGAATTCTAACTAAATTTCATATCTCACTCAAATTCTTCAAGGCAAATGCTTTTACCCATCAATTAAATTTGCTGTTTCTACAACTTCAGTGTAAGAAGTTAAAGCATGGGGATGAATTTTACATTGTCTATAAAAAGGACAACGAAGATGTCAGTAAGTAAAAGTGTTTTATTCTTGTCATAATACTTTTTGTACACTACTGTGATCTCATTTTATAGCATATGACTGTAACCTTCATATGTTGTATATGTGTCTTTTATTTCTCTTTACTTGTGTAATACTTTTGCTGTTACTGATGTTACTGAACCAACTTTGGATTGCTTTGGCTTTTATTTTAAGATTTTCATAATGAATAATACATACCATAAGCAGTCTTTGCTCACATTTAGTACACCTAACTGTGGAAGACTAATACATACCATAAGCATTATTTGTTCATCTCTAGTATACCTTACTGTGGAAGACTAATACATACCGTAAGGATTCTTTGTTCACCTCTATTAGACCTAACTGTGGAAGACTAATACATACCGTAAGCATTATTTGTTCACATTTAGTACACCTAACTGTGGAAGACTAATACATACCGTAAGCATTATTTGTTCACATTTAGTACACCTAACTGTGGAAGACTAATACATACCATAAGCATTCTTTGTTCACATTTAGTACACCTAACTGTGGAAGACTAATACATACCGTAAGCATTATTTGTTCACATTTAGTACACCTAACTGTGGAAGACTAATACATACCGTAAGCATTCTTTGTTCACATTTAGTACACCTAACTGTGGAAGACTAATACATACCGTAAGCATTCTTTGTTCACATTTAGTACACCTAACTGTGGAAGACTAATACATACCGTAAGCATTATTTGTTCATCTCTAGTAGACCTAACTGTGGAAGACTAATACATACCGTAAGCATTATTTGTTCATCTCTAGTAGACCTAACTGTGGAAGACTAATACATACCGTAAGCATTATTTGTTCACATTTAGTACACCTAACTGTGGAAGACTAATACATACCATAAGCATTCTTTGTTCACATTTAGTACACCTAACTGTGGAAGACTAATACATACCGTAAGCATTCTTTGTTCACATTTAGTACACCTAACTGTGGAAGACTAATACATACCGTAAGCATTCTTTGTTCACATTTAGTACACCTAACTGTGGAAGACTAATACATACCGTAAGCATTCTTTGTTCACATTTAGTACACCTAACTGTGGAAGACTAATACATACCATAAGCATTCTTTGTTCATCTCTAGTAGACCTAACTGTGGAAGACTAATACATACCGTAAGCAGTCTTTGCTCACATTTAGTACACCTAACTGTGGAAGACTAATACATACCGTAAGCATTATTTGTTCATCTCTAGTAGACCTAACTGTGGAAGACTAATACATACCATAAGCATTCTTTGTTCACATTTAGTAGACCTAACTGTGGAAGACTAAACTAATTTGTTTGTTTCTGTGTAAGATATTGTGACTTTTTTGGGTTGTTTCTGTGTAAGATGTTGTGACTTTTTTGGGTTGTTTCTGTGTACGATGTTGTGACTTTTTTGGGTTGTTTCTGTGTAAGATGTTGTGACTTGTCTGGGTTGTTTCTGTGACTTGTAATTTATTTTACAATTTACTGTAAAAGCTGACCATTTAATTACAAATTAAAGCTTTTAATTTTCACAAATCTGGAGAAGGTCAGTAATTGAGGATCTGAATAAACTCAGTAATGGATGAATGCTAAATAGTAGCAAGTTTAAAGATGAAAAATGTGTCCTCTTGAAGCTATCTTCAGAATGAATCACTAAGATAAATGAACACCAATATCCATTCCAGTAAACTTTATAATTTGTTCTTTAGATGTGGGTTATGTTTTCCAAAGTCTCCGTGAGCTAGAGAAGGAGCAAGAGGAAGAGGAGACACAGGAGTACTCCCCCAATGCCATACTGGACTCCACTCTTGTGGGTAATTAAAGCCATACTCACCAGGTCAAGTGACATCAGGAGGAGGGAACTCAAGAGTACTCTCCACCTGATATACTTGTTACAGTTCTTGGAGGTATGTACAGACTCACTGACCAGGTCATATGACATCAGGAGGCGAGGGACACAGGAGTACTTTCTTCCTGAAATACTTGTTACAGTTCTTGGAGGTATGTACAGACTCACTGACCAGGTCATATGACATCAGGAGGCGAGGGACACAGGAGTACTTTCTTCCTGAAATACTTGTTACAGTTCTTGGAGGTATGTACAGACTCACTGACCAGGTCATATGACATCAGGAGGCGAGGGACACAGGAGTACTTTCTTCCTGAAATACTTGTTACAGTTCTTGGAGGTATGTACAGACTCACTGACCAGGTCATATGACATCAGGAGGCGAGGGACACAGGAGTATTTTCTTCCTGAAATACTTGTTACAGTTCTTGGAGGTATGTACAGACTCACTGACCAGGTCATATGACATCAGGAGGCGAGGGACACAGGAGTACTTTCTTCCTGAAATACTTGTTACAGTTCTTGGAGGTAAGTACAGACTCGCTGACCAGGTCATATGACATCAGGAGGCGAGGGACACAGGAGTACTTTCTTCCTGAAATACTTGTTACAGTTCTTGGAGGTATGTACAGACTCACTGACCAGGTCATATGACATCAGGAGGCGAGGGACACAGGAGTACTTTCTTCCTGAAATACTTGTTACAGTTCTTGGAGGTAAGTACAGACTCACTGACCAGGTCATATGACATCAGGAGGCGAGGGACACAGGAGTACTTTCTTCCTGAAATACTTGTTACAGTTCTTGGAGGTAAGTACAGACTCACTGACCAGGTCATATGACATCAGGAGGAGGGGGACACAGGAGTACTCTCTTCTTGAAATACTGCACTTCACTCTTGTGGGTAAGTGCTAAACATAAAGTGTCATGTGACATCAAGAGGAGGAAGCATATACTGGACTACACTCTTGTGGTTAAATACAGCCACACCCACCAGGACATTTGACATGAGAATGATGGATACAGGAGTGCTCCTTCCCTTATATACTTTCCCAGAATTCACTAAAATCTTCAACTTGAGTGCTCACTCAAACTTAAAATTGCTTTGTCATAGGTCTTATATTTGTTACAAAAATAAACTATATATAATAGACATCTGTATATCTCTTGTATTTCAGTTAGTTTACTTATTTTAAGCTATCAGAGTTTTAGAATGCACTCAACTTGATATGTTTTATCAATACGGGGGCCTGGAATACACTCGTCAGGATTAGTACAGCCAAACCTCCAAGGTCATGTGACATCAGAAGGAGGAACACAGGAGTACTCTCTCCCTGATATAATGGACTTCACTTGTGTGGCTGAGTACAGCCCAACCCACCAGGTCATGTGCCATTAGGAAGATGGACTTATGAATACCCTCTCCCCAACATACTCATTGTTGCCCATTGATTTTTCTGCAGTATTGACACCATGTCCCTAAAATTTTGACACTGGTGCACCCTTGGGTCCATTAATTAAAATTACAATAATTATTTGTCCTTTTCACATTTTGTGTTCCCTCCAGAGTTGTGGGACAGGAGACACAGTGTCCTGTGCCCAAGAGATCCTAGGTGCAACACTGTATACTGGACTCAACTTTCATGGGTGAGTATAGCCCAACCCATAAGGTCATGTGACATCAGAAGGAAATGCAAGAGTACTCTTGGGAGTCACTCTCTTGTACTGGACTCCACTTGCATGGTAAGTACAATCTTGTTCAGGAGGAGAGACACAAGAGTACACTATTCATGATGTACTTGACTCCACTCTTGTGGAAAGTACAGCCACACTCACCTAGGCATGTGATATGGCAAATATTACATAAGTATACTTGTAAGTGAAGAACTGTATGGGAACTGTACTCACCATTATTCTTATCAAGTATCAAAGCAGGATTTAAGATAATGGATGGTCATTGTACAGTTATAAAGAAGGACAGAATCTGATAAATCTTGTGTTTAGAACATGGCACTACCAGAATGCTTTGGCAGGGCTAAACTATCTTGAATTGAGGTAGCCCTGTGCACTAATATATTAAAATCCGGACTTTTGTTTTACAGTTTAATAGATGAGCCAAATATATTTCACAAAGAGGAATAATTTGTAATGGCTTATAAAGAAGAAAGAAGAGAAATGGAAGAATTTTATTTAACAGTTTTGTATTACAGTGCCTTCTCTGGGCTACTGAATTTCAGCCTAGCAACCATGTTCTTTTCTTGGTAGTAGAATTTGAAATTTGTTTGACCCTGAAGGATCTTACAGATATATATATATATATATATATATATATCTATATATATATATATATATATATATATATATATATATATATATATATATATATATATATATATATATATATATATATCCACACACACATCCACACATAAATATATGCAATTGTGCTGTTTTCAATTTTTGTGTCATTATATATATATATATATATATATATATATATATATATATATATATATATATAGTAAGCAGCCAAAATAGCTTAGCTTTAGGGCACAGGTGGCTGCAATGTCATGATGTTGGTAATACAATAGGGCCCTGCATTTAGCTGCTTGAGTCATTACTAATCACCTTTTTGTGTGTATCTTTTCTTTAGCAAACATGACAGTATCATCTGCCTTTGAGCCAGACAAAATACGAATTAACACTGACAAGTCTTCAGATGACAGCAGAGTTAGTTGCTACACATTTAAGTTTTGAGCCTATCAGATAATTTTGTTCACAACCAATTAGTACTTTGTGTTTTGTAATTATGTGATAAGTCCAGATAAGCATGAAAGTCTTGTATCTGATTTTTTTTGGTGTCACCTCTGCGTGACGTATGTGTTGAAGCATGTACATCAAGTGTTTGTATTGCAGATGATGTGTTGAAGCATGTACATCAAGTGTTTGTATTGCAGATGATGACTGCAATCTGGTTGCGGAGGTAGCTGAATCTGGGCAAGGGGCAAAGAGAAAATCTGCAGTATGTTTCTGTTTCACTTAATTTTCTTACTAATCTACTCTTAAGGACACATATATGCATGTATATAGAGCATGCCTGATTACTTCGATCAGTAACTGAAACAATTATCTATATGATATATTTTTAGCTCTACTGGTTATAGACCAGAAGAGCTTATGGGATGGCCTTTTGTCCTTCATCTAACATCCATCCATCTGTTACCGCAAGTTTGTTATTGCTAGTCCTCCTAAACTGCCTGGATGATTGCCATGAAACTTTGCACACACATTCATCCCATAGTCTAGTTGGTCCTAAATGAAAATGGTGTTGCTTAAACATCTAATATGACTGGCATAGTGGCCATCTTGAAAATCATTATATCGCTACTCTTCCTGAATCGATGGTTATATCAACATGGGGTTTTCACCAGAAGACTTCTTATGATCACTGGTTGGTCCTAAATGAAAATGGTGCCAATCTGACATCCAGTATATCCTTAGTGGCAGCCATCTTGAAAAATTCTGGTTATAACTACTTCACCTAAATGTATGGTCATATTTGACATGGGGTTTTTCACCAGAAGACTTCTTATGATGTCTAGCTGGTTCTAAGTTAAAATGGTGCCGATCTGACCTCCAGTATGACTGCCATGGTGGCCATTTTGAAAATCTAGTTATTGCTACTCCTAGATGGATGGGCATATTGACATGGGGTTTTCACCTGAAGACTTCTTATGATGTTTACTTGGTCCTAAATGAAAATGATGTTGATCTAACATCCAATATGGCCATTACAACAGTCATCTTGAAAATCTTATTATTGCTACTCATGAATGGATGGTCATATTGATATGGGGTTTTCAATTAAAGAAGTCTACTGGTATCTAGTTTTTCCTAAATGAAAATGGTGCTGATCTTAGATCCAATATGGCTGCAACAGTGGCTACTTTGAAACTCTTGTTAATGCTAAAACATATTAGAGGTGGTTAAATACTCAGCAGTTAAAAAGAAGAAATGGTCTTGTCTTGAATTCCTGGAAATTCTTTTTGGCCAGTTTAGTGCCAGTCTCTTTGAGGGACTCTTATTTATTAATTGGTATAGCTACAGTTGGACAAATATTTTTTGGTTATTGAAACAAAGTGTTGGTAGAGCACATAGCTAGAGTTAATGAGAGTTTGACTCTACCTTGGTAAATATACTTATCATGGTTAATGAAGTGATAATGAGTCGACTCTGAAATGTTGGGGAAAATGTCACAGGAACCAGCTAGGGATCTCAGCTCTGATACCTTGGATAGTAGAGGCCTAACCTATCATTAGGGAGGTCCACATGCAAGCCCCATTCTGTAGATGTTAAGTTTTAAAAATTTAACAAAAGGAGTCCCTTGTGTCTGGTATTGAATAATACATGTACCAAATATTCAGCATTATATTGTAAATTTGACCAAGTTGTTAGTCTCTGCATGCATATAGCTAGAGTGGAGGTTTCTGAGGCTTTCATCTAGTTGTAATGATCCTCTTTCTCTACATGACCTTGGTTGATATTTAGGTCAGACCAAGAAGAGTTGTGCCACAATTTACACACAAAATTATTTTGAGGTTCCTGAAAACTATCTTAGTTTACTAGCATGGGCATGGTAACAATGTATAAGTCACTTTTTTGCTGCAAGCATCATGATCAACACTAGCATGGGCATGGTGACATGTATTAGTCACTTTTCTGCTGCAAGCATTATGATCAACACTAGCATGGGCATGGTGACATGTATAAGTCACTTTTCTGATGCAAACATGATGATCAACACTAGCATGGGCATGGTGACATGTTTTAGTCACTTTTCTGCTGCAAGCATTGTCGTCAACAACCTTAATGTTTTGCATTAATTTAATGTTGTAAAAAGTTACATATTTATCAGTTGCTGTCTTCAAGTGAAACTTTGTGATAATATTACTGTAGGTGTAAAATTTATGCCACGATATGCTAGGAATTCCTGTCTTGCCTGCATAGGTAGAAGGCTTGTTACATCTTTGTGAACAATGTCTGAGTTTGGCATTAAAGGTTTTGAAAGTCATATATGTTCTGCATCAGTTGTTGCATTCAACTGAAACTTTGGGATAATATTACTATTGGTCTATAGTTTATATGCTGATATGTGAGTAGTCTATAGTTTATATGGTGATATGTGAGTAGTCTATAGTTTATATGCTGATATGTGAGTAGTCTATAGTTTATATGCTGATATGTGAGTGTCTATAGTTTATATGCTGATACGTGAGTGTCTATAGTTTATATGCTGATATGTGAGTGTCTATAGTTTATATGCTGATATGTGAGTAGTCTATAGTTTATATGCTGATATGTGAGTAGTCTATAGTTTATATGCTGATATGTGAGTAGTCTATAGTTTATATGCTGATATGTGAGTAGTCTATAGTTTATATGCTGATATGTGAGTAGTCTATAGTTTATATGCTGATATGTGAGTAGTCTATAGTTTATATGCTGATATGTGAGTAGTCTATAGTTTATATGCTGATATGTGAGTAGTCTATAGTTTATATGCTGATATGTGAGTAGTCTATAGTTTATATGCTGATATGTGAGTAGTCTATAGTTTATATGCTGATATGTGAGTAGTCTATAGTTTATATGCTGATATGTGAGTAGTCTATAGTTTATATGCTGATATGTGAGTAGTCTATAGTTTATATGCTGATATGTGAGTAGTCTATAGTTTATATGCTGATATGTGAGTAGTCTATAGTTTATATGCTGATATGTGAGTAGTCTATAGTTTATATGCTGATATGTGAGTAGTCTATAGTTTATATGCTGATATGTGAGTAGTCTATAGTTTATATGCTGATATGTGAGTGTCTATAGTTTATATGCTGATATGTGAGTGTCTATAGTTTATATGCTGATATGTGAGTGTCTATAGTTTATATGCTGATATGTGAGTAGTCTATAGTTTATATGCTGATATGTGAGTAGTCTATAGTTTATATGCTGATATGTGAGTAGTCTAGTTTATATGCTGATATGTGAGTGTCTTGTTTGTATGCTGATATGTGAGTAGTCTATAGTTTATATGCTGATATGTGAGTAGTCTGTAGTTTATATGCTGATATGTGAGTAATCTATTGTTTATATGCTGATATGTGAGTGTCTATAGCTTATATGCTGATATGTGAGTGTCTATAGTTTATATGCTGATATGTGAGTAGTCTATAGTTTATATGCTGATATGTGAGTAGTCTATAGTTTATATGCTGATAGGTGAGTAGTCTATAGTTTATATGCTGATATGTGAGTAGTCTAAAGTTTATATGCTGATATGTGAGTAGTCTATAGTTTATATGCTGATATGTGAGTAGTCTATAGTTTATATGCTGATATGTGAGTAGTCTATAGTTTATATGCTGATATGTGAGTAGTCTATAGTTTATATGGTGATATGTGAGTAGTCTATAGTTTTTATGGTGATATGTGAGTAGTCTATAGTTTATATGCTGATATGTGAGTCTATAGTTTATATGCTGATATGTGAGTAGTCTATAGTTTATATGCTGATATGTGTGTAGTCTATAGTTTATATGCTGATATGTGAGTAGTCTATAGTTTATATGCTGATATATGAGTAGTCTATAGTTTATATGCTGATATGTGAGTAGTCTATAGTTTATATGCTGATATGTGAGTAGTCGATAGTTTATATGCTGATATGTGAGTAGTTCCTGTCTTGACTGTCTCACCTACTTAAGCACCCTGGTCAATCATGTTAAAGTTTTGTATGACAGTTTATGAAAGTCAGATATAGTGCTTCTGATGACAAACATACAGACACAGGTGAGACACTGGGTTCTGTGGAACATTTGTTTTTTCTCATTCTTGTTGATGTCTCTTTTAGTATTATTCAGACATATTTCAGTTTAATAATATATTTACAAGGAACTGCACACATATGACTAGATTTAAGACCATGAAAGATATTTATCCTGCTTATTTGCAGAATGTTCACAAAAAATTATATTGTTATCTGATCTACATATATAATGGTAAAAGTTGGATACCAAATGGAGTATTGATTCTGTCTGTAAGACACCACCAAGTGGTTATGTGCAAGTCAAGATAAAACATTTACTGTATAACTATATAAAGTGACCAACAGCCTAAACAAAACAGTGCTTCCAGAACCTTTGGTCACTGCATTGCTCTGTTTTTTAAAATGTGGTCTATATATATATAATACTCTGTGATTATTCTGATTATGACTAATCTCAAACCGACACCATTCAAATTGAAATTAGTTAATTTGTATCTTGTATAGGTGCTTCCAAAATTGAAAATTGAGGAAAAAATTTGAAAATTTTGAGTAAAATTGATACTGAACAAAAAATCAACAAATGTTTTTTGCATGTGTAAAAATATAATTTATTTATTCATTGAAGTCCTTACAATACAAAATAGGTAATATCTCATAGTCTCGTTAAGATGACAATAAACCTTTAAACCAAGAAATCTTAATACATATGCCTGAGGCATCAACAATAATTGATATCATATACACAGGAGCAAGGATGAATGTAGTAAGCTTCTTGCATGCTCTTTGGTCTTTAATTAGTTATGCAAAATGATAATCCAAGCAAAAGTTGGACTATTATTCATTGCATGTTATCGAACAATTCAAGGCTAATTCTGTTGACTTATATTCCCTTTCATTGCTGAATTAACAATGCAATCAAAGAAATTCAGCAGTTGGATCCCAAACTCATTACATTAAAAGAACTGAAAAGACTTCTGTTGTTATAAGTGAATATGTGTGTGTGTATGTGTGAGAGAGATGGATGAAACAATAACATTGTGTTGGTGCATAAGATTTTGTGTATTCAGAGTGGTATTCTTTTTAGCTTTTATGATGTGTTATGTTGGCAATGGAGAGAGCTTTTATGATGTGTTATGTTGGCAATGGAGAGAGCTTTTATGATGTGTTATGTTGGCAATGGAGAGAGTGAGGTTACATTGTAATTTTAATCTTTGCTCATTTACATAACAGCTGGCTGTGTGTACAAGGGAAGTGACAGGTTGTATTCCATTGTCAGTTAGCACTCAGAATAAACAGTTAATTCCTATTTTAATTATGAGACCCATTGTCACAACATGCCAAAAAACAGAAGGCTAAATATGTCTGGAAATTTGTTGAAACTAAATACTTACTGTCCAGTTACTTCCAGTCAAGTCAGGAATGGGGTGCAAGAGGATCACATATGAGATCATAGTAGTGGGGTTATGAGTAAGGAAGTTATGATACCAGTAAGGAAATGAAAAAACAAAACAACAGCCGTTTCCAATAAAAGTACATGTAGCATGAAGACAGAAAGTCAGTCTGTGAAGATCAAAGTTGTCAAACATGTTCATAAGGCTGTAATAGGTACATTAGAACTTGGTTTGACCTTAACCTGCCTTGTCTCTAGGGATCAAACATGTTCATAAGGCTGTAATATGTACATTAGAACTTGGTTTGACCTTAACCTGCCTTGTCTCTAGGGATCAAACATGTTCATAAGGCTGTAATAGGTACATTAGAAGTTGGTTTGACCTTAACCTGCCTTGTCTCTAGGGATCAAACATGTTCATAAGGCTGTAATAGGTACATTAGAACTTGGTTTGACCTTAACCTGCCTTGTCTCTATGGATCAAACATGTTCATAAGGCTGTAATAGGTACATTAGAACTTGGTTTGATACATACATTAGAGCTCAGTCTTGAATTAACATGCCTTGTCTTTAGGAATCAAACAGTTTCTGACCAAGAAGTTATCATCATTAGAAAAAGTAAAGATATAATTGTTCATGAAGACGCAATGAAAATCAGTTGGAAAATGCAGCCATTTGTTTTTACAATCACAGATTTAATTGAGATTTCAGATACATGTTTAGGCACCACCAATAAAATGTTAACAATTCCCTGTTGTTTGATAGAGACTTTGGATACATGTTTAAGGTACCACCAAAAGAGACTTTGGATACATGTTTTAGGCACCACCAATAAAGACTTCAGATACATGTTGCACCATCAACAGTCTTTAGATACATGTTTTAGGCACCACCAATAGTCTTCAGATACATGTTTTATGCACACCTAATAGAATCATCAGGTACATGTTTTATGCACACCAACAAAGTATTCAGATACATGTTTTATGCACACCCAATAGAATCATCAGGTACATGTTTTATGCACACCAACAAAGTATTCAGGTACATGTTTTATGCACACCCAATAGAATCATCAGATACATGTTTTATGCACACCCAATAGACTCATCAGGTACATGTTTTATGCACACCAACAAAGTATTCAGGTACATGTTTTATGCACACCCAATAGACTCATCAAATACATGTTTTATGCACACCCAATAGACTCATCAGGTACATGTTTTATGCACACCAACAAAGTATTCAGGTACATGTTTTATGCACACCCAATAGAATCATCAGGTACATGTTTTATGCACACCCAATAGAATCATCAGGTACATGTTTTATGCACACCCAGTAGAATCATCAAGTACATGTTTTATGCACACCAATAGAGTCTTCAGATACATGTTTTATGCACACCTATAGAGTCTTCAGATACATGTTTTAGGCACCACCAATAGAGACTTCAGATACATGTTTTAGGCACACCAATAGAGTCTTCAGATACATGTTTTATGCACACCTATAGAGTCTTCAGATACATGTTTTAGGCACACCAATAGAGTCTTCAGATACATGTTTTATGCACACCTATAGAGTCTTCAGGTACATGTTTTAGGCACACCAATGGAGACTTCAGATACATGTTTTATGTACACCTATAGAGTCTTCAGATACATGTTTTAGGCACCACCAATAGAGACTTCAGATACATGTTTTATGCACACCAATAGAGTCTTCAGATGCATGTTTTATGCACACCAATAGAGTCTTCAGATACATGTTTTATGCACACCAATAGAGTCTTCAGATACATGTTTTAAACACCACCAATAGAATCTTCAGATACATGTTATAGGCACACCAATAGAGTCTTCAGATACATGTTTTAGGCACACCAATAGAGTCTTCAGATACATGTTTTATGCACACCAATAGAGTCTTCAGATACATGTTTTAGGCACACCAATAGAGTCTTCAGATACATGTTTTATGCACACCAATAGAGTCTTTAGATACATGTTTTAGGCACACCAATAGAGTCTTCAGATACATGTTTTAGGCACACCAATAGAGTCTTCAGATACATGTTTTAGGCACACCAATAGAGTCTTCAGATACATGTTTTAGGCACACCAATAGAGTCTTCAGATACATGTTTTAAACACCAATAGAGTCTTTAGATACATGTTTTAGGCACACCAATAGAGTCTTCAGATACATGTTTTAAACACCACCAATAGAATCTTCAGATACATGTTTTAAACACTACCAGTCTTCAGATACGTGTTTTATGCACACCAATAGAGTCTTCAGATACATGTTTTATGCACACCAATATAGTCTTCAGATACATGTTTTAAGGACCACCAATAGAATCTTCAGATTCATTTTTAAGCACCACCAATAGAAACTTCAGATATATGTTTTAAACACCACCAATAATCTTCAGATAGATGTTTTAGGCACACCAACATAGTCTTCAGATACATGTTTTAAGGACCACTAATAGAGACTTTAGATGTTTTAGGCACCACCAATAGAGACTTTAGATACATGCTTGAGGCACCACCAATAGAGTCTTTAGATACATGTTTTAGACACCACTAATAGAGACATTAGATACATGTTTTAGGCACCATCAATAGAGTCTTTAGATACATGTTTTAGACACCACCAATAGTGACTTTAGATACATGTTTTAGACACCACCAATAGAATCTTCAGATACATGTTTTAGACACCACCAATAGAGACTTTAGATACATGTTTTAGGCACCACCAATAGAGTCTTCAGATACATGTTTTAGGCACCACCAATAGAATCTTCAGATACATGTTTTAAGGCACCACCAACAGAGTTTATAGATACATGTTGTAGGCACCACAAATAGAGACTTTAGATATGTGTTTGAGGCACCACCAGTAGAAACATTAGATACATGTTTTAAGCACCACCAATAGAGACTTTGTATGCATGTTTTAGGCTCCACCAATACAGACTTTGGATATATGGTTTAGGCTCCACTAATAGAGGCTTTGGATACATGTTTTAGGTACCACTAATAACCTGTTAGCAATTCACTGTACAGTCACAGATTTTTTGGAGACATTCAAATTAATGTTTTAGGCACTACCAATAAACTTTTAACAATTTCCCATTTGTTCAAACAAATAATGTACCAGAAATTGTTGGAGACAGGGTTAGGGTGAATGTTTATATTAATTCTGCTGTTTTAATTCTTTAATGTAGGAGTCTACACCTGAGGAAGTGAGTAAAAAGAGACTGAAAAAGGATGAGAAAGGCCTGCATAGGTCAGAAACTACTGGTCAGCCGGTTATTGCATCTAAGAGTAAGTTGATGTCTTTGACAGTGTGCTGGAGGCCTCACACTGCATCATTACTCAAGCATGAGGGATATCTCGCATTTCTGTAATATATTACTATTATGGTACACTTGGCATGAGGGAGGTCCCACATGACTACAGATATTAATCAGTACAATCAGTCCCTCATTACTGTATAGATGTTACCCAATACAGTGGTATACTTGGCATGAGGGAGGTCCCTCATTGCTGTATAGATGTTACCCAATACAGTGGTATACTTGGCATAAGGGAGGTCCCTCTTTGCTGTATAGATGTTACCCAATACAGTGGTATACTTGGCATGAGGGAGGTCCCTCATTACTGTATAGATGTTACCCAATACAGTGGTATACTTGGCATGAGGGAGGTCCCTCATTGCTGTATAGATGTTACCCAATACAGTGGTATACTTGGCATAAGAGAGGTCCCTCATTACTGTATAGATGTTACCCAATACAGTGGTATACTTGGCATGAGGGAGGTCCCTCATTACTGTATAGATGTTACCCAATACAGTGGTATACTTGGCATGAGGGAGGTCCCTCATTGCTGTATAGATGTTACCCAATACAGTGGTATACTTGGCATAAGGGAGGTCCCTCTTTGCTGTATAGATGTTACCCAATACAGTGGTATACTTGGCATGAGGGAGGTCCCTCATTGCTGTATAGATGTTACCCAATACAGTGGTATACTTGGCATAAGGGAGGTCCCTCTTTGCTGTATAGATGTTACCCAATACAGTGGTATACTTGGCATGAGGGAGGTCCCTCATTGCTGTATAGATGTTACCCAATACAGTGGTATACTTGGCATGAGGGAGGTCCCTCATTGCTGTATAGATGTTACCCAATACAGTGGTATACTTGGCATGAGGGAGGTCCCTCTTTACTGTATAGATGTTAACTAATACAGTGGTACATTTGGCAAGAGGAAGATCCCACAGTTCTGTTTAGATATTACCCAGTACAAGACAGAGACCCAGATATCATGCATATTGGTGTAATTTACACAGTCGTATTTGTGGTCCAAATACATAGGTTCTACCTAAATTACATGTACAAAGTACATGTGCTTTTTTTAATTTGTAAAGATCGATTGTATTCTTTCATATTTGCTAATCATCATCACATTGTGTAACAGTTTTCAGGGGAATCAGTTATTTGTTGCATGGGACCGTTGAGATGCTTCTGTGAAAACATTTCGTATGACATTTTAAAAGCATCTCAAAGATGATGAATCTACTTGCATTCTTACAAACAAGTAGCCTTTCCGATTAATGTTTAGAAAAGAGTTAGCTGTGAGTGTTGAAAATGTCTGCTGCTCATAGACTGGAGAGAACAACAGTTAAACAATTCACCGAGATTTATTTTTAAAAGCTCTGTGTCATCCAACTCCTTCTAAAGTTAGAATAATTAAATCTATAATTGATAACAGTCTGAATTTAAATTTGTTCATTGTAAATACAGTGTGAAATAAATGACTGTAAATTTGTTTATGTTGGCTCTTGTTATGAAGATAGACTAGACAAACAAATACTACTGAGTAAGAACCTATACTTATGAAATCATCTATTTATATCTATGTACAGTACAGTTTTCTTTACAGTGACACTTGTGAGTGGTGAAGTGCTTTAGAAAATGAAAATGAATATACTTCAGTTGCATGTAACATCTGCAGAAAATATTAAAGTATTTAAGAAAAGATACCATGAGCACATATGAGTTACTAATAGATTATAATAGAATTTAGTATTTATAACTTATGTGTTACTAATAGGCTATAATAGAATTTAGTATTTATAACTTATGTGTTACTAATAGGCTATAATAGAATTTAGTATTATGATGTGTGTTACTAATAGATTATAATAGAATTTAGTATTTATAACTTATGTGTTACTAATAGGCTATAATAGAATTTAGTATTTATAACTTTTGTGTTACTAATAGGCTATAATAGAATTTAGTATATATAACTTATCTGTTACTAATAGGCTATATTAGAATTTAGTATTTATAACTTATGTGTTACTAATAGGCTATAATAGAATTTAGTACTATGATGTGTGTTACTAATAGATTATAATGGAATTTACTATTTATAACATGTGTTACCAATAGGTTAGAGTCAAATTTAGAATTTATAACATATGCATTACTGATAGATTATAATAGAATTTAGGTTTCATAACATGTGTGTTACTAATAGACTATTATAGGATTTAGTACTTATAATACTAAAGACATGATAGACTAAATAGTAATTACTATTAACTGGCTGTATGATGGTCATTGTTATACTTTCTTCTTAAGATTGTCTCAAGGGAGAATTGTCTTTGACTAAGGGATGTTCCATTTAAAAATACATGGTACCCAGAGAAGGCACTTTTTTAAAGATATACATGGTACCCAGAGAAGGCACTTTTTTAAAGATATACATGGTACCCAGAGAAGGCACTTTTTTAAAGATATACATGGTACCCAGAGAAGGCACTTTTTTAAAGATATACATGGTACCCAGAGAAGGCACTTTTTTAAAGATATACATGGTACCCAGAGAAGGCACTTTTTTAAAGATATACATGGTACCCAGAGAAGGCACTTTTTTAAAGATATACATGGTACCCAGAGAAGGCACTTTTTTAAAGATATACATGGTACCCAGAGAAGGCACTTTTTTAAAGATATACATGGTACCCAGAGAAGGCACTTTTTTAAAGATATACATGGTACCCAGAGAAGGCACTTTTTTAAAGATATACATGGTACCCAGAGAAGGCACTTTTTTAAAGATATACATGGTACCCAGAGAAGGCACTTTTTTAAAGATATACATGGTACCCAGAGAAGGCACTTTTTTAAAGATATACATGGTACCCAGAGAAGGCACTTTTTTAAAGATATACATGGTACCCAGAGAAGGCACTTTTTTAAAGATATACATGGTACCCAGAGAAGGCACTTTTTTAAAGATATACATGGTACCCAGAGAAGGCACTTTTTTAAAGATATACATGGTACCCAGAGAAGGCACTTTTTTAAAGATATGTTCTAGGGTACTCTGACTACTTGCAGTTCATATAAAAACAATACAAACTTCTAAATTGCATCTATGGGTGACTACTAGACATTAAAAGTGCCTTCCCTGGGTCCCAAGTATATTTTACTGGAACAGCACTAAATAAATACCCTCATTAAAATAGAGTATCATTATTACAATTATTATTATTATTATTATTATTATTATACTAATTTTATTTTCTCATCGAGCACAAAAAAAAGCCATGTATGAAGCAAACAAAAAGCAAACTCAGAAAATTTAAGCCATACTAAAATTATTTGTGACAGATACTCTCTAGAAGCCATTGATAAAATGAAAAATAAGAAAACTAATGTCAACAGTAGCAAACAAGTATGGTATCATCCATAAAGGACGTCGCAAAGATGGGGGGAGGAGGGGGTTGTTCAAATGCGGACAACTGCGGACAAGGGGGGAGGGGGTGTAAAGGACCTTGCGGACGTCCGCAAGCTAGTATTTTTTGTTATGATATTCCGTGTTGAACAGCTGCTTTAGGCCTACTGAATGTATTCCAGTATGTTTTGCGGACGTCCTTTATGGGTGATCCCTAAGTATACATTATTTGTTAATTTCAATTTGTACAATTCGTGCCACAGAATATATATGAATGTGTTGGCTGACCATGCGACTGCAGAGCTAGTACCTGAATAAAGACTTTTTTTAAGAAAGAACTTTCTGTTTATTTGTTTCTTTGTTTTGAGCTACATGTTGTGATGAGATCAGTGAGCGTTGTATTTTGAGAGCACCAGCTATTACACTGCCAGACCATAGAGCAGTGTATAATGCTAGATGGGGACGTCCGCAGGCGGGGGGGGGGGGGGTAAGCCACATGCGGACAAAAGCGGACAAGGGGAGGGGGGGTAGGAAAACAGGTATTATCTGCGGACGTCCTTTATGGACAACCCCTATGGCCTAGGGTTTTGAAGTATACAGGTCTAGAATTTAACAAAAATATCCTTGTAGCCAGAAGGATTAGTATATTTAGAAATTTACTAGTCCTGGTGAATCTTCACTAGCCCTTCCCACAAAACAATGTCAGACATGTATCTAGATTAACAACATTTTCATTTCTTAAATATCACAATCATTCTTAATTCATAAATAAAAATCTTACTTTAGAAAACCACCAAGATTACTTGAAAATATTCACTAAGTTCACAAGAAAAACAATGACCGATTCTCCAGAAATTGATTGTAAAAAAAGATGACTCAGTAAACATTTTTTTGAGCCTCATCATTCAGAAAGAAACATATAACATAATAAGAGAAGATGATAAAGACCTCATTCATACTGGTCATTATGTATCACAGCTCCATAGACAGACAATTTAAAGCAGTACCGTGCATTGAAAACAGGGTGAGAGGTTCTGATTATAACAGTATAGACATTGTGCAGTTATCACAACAGATACGACCCTTTGAACAAAATATATGTCTCCATGATGCTAATCCTTTAAAGACAGAATGGTTAAATTATAATAGGATTTCTGATAACCATGGCACTTCAGTGGCGGTTTGACAAGTTCTTAAATCTGGTTTACAGTCTTTTACTCACAATTTCTGAGAAGATAAATCATATTCCTATCAATTTCATGCAGGTAGGGTTCATGTAAGGTCGTTTCAGTTTGCTTGGCCCGGTAGTAAGCGACTACCCTATGCCAACACAGCGTGGCTTCGGCAAATTCCAACTTTTCACTAGGCAATGTGCTCTGACCTCACACCTCAACATAAATATAAAAATATCTCAAATGGGGTAGGAAAGGTCGGAGGAAACTCGGACTAACAGTCTTTGACATACCACTTTACCTTATAAATCTAACAAAACCGTTAAAGATTTATGCAACCTCATTTTGAAATACAATTTGTAAAATCCTCATTTGTTCTAACCCTGTAGGGTAGCATTGAATCTTGGGGATTTATGCAATTAACACTGAGAGAATTTGGACATCATCCATTCATTCAGATTTTCGAAAATTACATATGAGAACATAAATAAACACTGACTGGTGAAAACTAAAACTTTTGCTAGCCATCAGACTATTAAAATTATGAAAACTACTAGTCCAACAGGAAATTGACTATCCTATTAAAATTATGAAAACTACTAGTCCAACAGGAAATTTACTATCCTATTTAAATTATGAAAACTACTAGTCCAACAGGAAATTTACTATCCTATTAAAATTATGAAAACTACTAGTCCAACAGGAAATTTACTATCCTATTAAAATTATGAAAACTACTAGTCCAACAGGAAATTTACTATCCTATTTAAATTATGAAAACTACTAGTCCAACAGGAAATTTACTATCCTATTAAAATTATGAAAACTACTAGTCCAACAGGAAATTTACTATCCTATTTAAATTATGAAAACTACTAGTCCAACAGGAAATTTACTATCCTATTAAAATTATGAAAACTACTAGTCCAACAGGAAATTTACTATCCTATTAAAATTATGAAAACTACTAGTCCAACAGGAAATTTACTATCCTATTTAAATTATGAAAACTACTAGTCCAACAGGAAATTTACTATCCTATTAAAATTATGAAAACTACTAGTCCAACAGGAAATTTACTATCCTCGGGCTAGCAGACTACTGCTAATTTTGAGCCTTAGTATAACGAGTCTAAAAATAACATGCCTGAAATGTTCATGGATAATTGCAGGTTACTCATTAAATTTAAAAATGATGAGTACTGTACTCATATGACACAACAATATCTGTAGACCATGAGAGAGAATTGTACAGATATTAGCCAATGCAGAGGTACACTTGGCATGAGGCAGGTTCCATGATTACAGTACAGATATTAGCCAATGCAAAGGTACACTTGGCATGAGGCAGGTTCCATGATTACAGTACAGATATTTGCCAATGCAAAGGTACACTTGGCATGAGGCAGGTTCCATGATTACAGTACAGATATTTGCCAATGCAAAGGTACACTTGGCATGAGGCAGGTTCCATGATTACAGTACAGATATTAGCCAATGCAAAATTACACTTGGCATGAGGCAGGTTCCATGATTACAGTACAGATATTAGCTAATGCAGAGGTACACTTGGCATGAGGCAGGTTCCATGATAATTGATTACAGTACAGATATTGGCCAATGCAGAGGTACACTTAAAATGATGGAGGTACCACATTGTTATACATATGTTAGCCAGTACAAAAGTGCACTTGACATGAGGGAGTTTCCACATGGCTGTACAGGTGTTAGCTAGTACTGTGGAACACTTAGTGTGAGTGAAGTTCCAAGTTGCTATACAGATGTTAGTCAGTACAGTGGTACAGATGTCGTGAGGGAGGTCCCTAGTTGCGGTTCAGATGTTAGCCAGTACAATGGTTACATTTGGCATGAGGTATGTCCCACATTGCTTTAAATATGTTAGCTAGAAAAATGGTTACATTTGGCATGAGGGAGATTCCACATTGCCATAAATATGTTAGCCAGTACAATGGTTACATTTGGCATGAGGGAGGTCCAACATTGCTGTAAATATGTTAGCCAGTGCAGTTTTTACATTTGGTATGAGGGAGGTCCCACATTGCTGTAATATATATATATATTAGCCAGTACAATGGTTACAATTGCCATTAATGAAGTCCCGCATTGCTGTACATTCATTAGCCTATACAGTGCTACACTTGGCATGATGGAGGTCCCATATATTGTATGTATGTAAGCCAGTACAGTGGTACACTTGGCATGACAGAAGTCCTCCAACAATATATATTAGCCAGTACAATGGTTACAATTGCCATTAATGAAGTCCCGCATTGCTGTACATTCATTAGCCTATACAGTGGTACACTTGGCATGATGGTGGTGCCACATATTATATGTATGTAAGCCAGTACAGTGGTACACTTGGCATGATGGAGGTCCCACATATTATATGTATGTAAGCCAGTACAGTGGTACACTTGGCATGATGGAGGTCCCACATATTGTATGTATGTAAGCCAGTACAGTGGTACACATGGCATGACAGAAGTCCTCCCACATATTGTATGTATGTAAGCCAGTACAGTGCTACACTTGGCATGATGGAGGTGCCACATATTGTATATGTAAGCCAGAACAGTGCTACACTTGGCATGATGGAGGTCCCACATATTGTATGTATGTAAGCCAGTACAGTGGTACACTTGGCATGATGGAGGTGCCACACATTGTATGTATGAAAGCCAGTACATTGGTACACTTGACACAAAGGATGTCCCACACTGCAGTACATGTTAGCTAGAAGAATAGTACACTTGGAGTAAGGGAGGTCTCACATTGCTGCATAGGTGTTAGCCTTGATATGAGGGATGTCCTATGTTGATGTATATATGTTAGCCAGTACAAAGGTATATGTAGCATGTAGTAGGTCCCACATTATTGTTCACATCTCTGCCAGTACAGAGGCACACTTAGCAAGTGAGGGGTCCCATATTACAGTACATATGTTATGCAGTACAAAGTAGGTATGTTAACCAGTACAGATGTATGCTAAGAATAAGGTAGGTCCCATATGGCTGTACAGATGTTAGCCAGTACAGTGGTAAACTTAGCATTGGAGGGGGGTTGGGCTTACATTGCTCTATGGATTTTATACATTACATCAATACACATGATCTGAAGTACATTTTTGTGACACTTGCACTCGAGAATTCAGGTAAAAATATGGCTGCAGTATTGACGATCTCAATCATTGCCATGACTTGTTACATTGATACAAGGTTATATATATTGTGGGAAGTTTTTCTTAGAGATTGTGTAGAGATTCTTTTTACACAGGGTTCTATTGATACAAGAGTCCATCATCCATTAATAAGGATTCTGCTGCAGGAGAATAGTGTGTATCCTAGTATTCTAAGTTACGCTCCATTCTGTCATGGATGGATTTTCAGATAACCTATTACTTGACATTATTGATGTAATCTTAATCTTGCTTGAGAGCATTACCTTGATCCCAAGTCATAAAGCTGATAATACAGACTTTGGTGAGTTGTTAAAAAATATTTACACATCAACTAATCTTATTGTTTTATCAAATTTTGGTCAGGAACTCTGAGAAAACAGTAGGGAACACCAGGTTTTAGATTGTCTTATTGTTTAGTTGTGGCCACATGTACCCATGGGGGATCCTTACCACATGGTAGTTTTAGATCATCTTATAGTTCAGTAATGGCCACATGTACCCATGGGGCATCCTAGCAACATGTTCTAACGGAGAAAAAGAATACGGAACACAGTGTTTTAGATTTTCTTATAGTTCAGTCATGGCCACATGTACCCATGGGACATCCTTACTTCATGGTCCAGCAGGAATCACAGGGTTTTAGATTGTCTTATTATTCAGTCATGACCATGCATATCCACAGGGGATCCTTACTGCAGGGTCTAACAGAAAACAAGCTTGGATGAATATAGCAATATTATCTTCAGTTTTAACTATAGATGGCAGGCATGAATTTCACTTTTTTCAACAAATGTTCCATTGAATATAATTCTACCCTTGTTTTGAACATGGCAGCATTTAAAGGCATATAGTGTAAAGATTGTTAGTCCATCTCATATATACATTCCCAGACACTTGTATTTTCTACTACACCTCATCTTTCCAAGGACTGTGTTGAAACTTTTCAAAATGTATGCACAAATATGCTTCTGTAATAGAATTGTCCCATGAGCATACAACATGAAATTGTGCATTTTTGACACCACTGTAACTAGCAAGAGAGAAACATGTAAATAAAGTATAGATGTCTCTACAATAAAATATTTACGCCATGGCCAATAATAATAAACTATTTAGTGCTACCTGTCATTATGCTGTGATTAGTTTCTCCAGACATAAGCTCTCTTTTGGGTGCTAAATGTATATACACAGTATTTATTGTCTGCACAACTGATGTTCAACAGATTTGCTATCTTGTGGGTATATACTTTAATATTCATAGCAGTTGGTTCCATTATCTCTTTTAAGGGTAGGTAGGTTTAGGACTTGCAATGTTAGAGTAAAGTTAAGTTTATATCAACATCCTAGTTTAATTAGATTGAAGATTTCTCTCTAAACTGTAGCTTTCACAAATATTTTATCTCATTATGAATAAATTATATTTTATGCACTAGCCAAGGTATCAAGTTCAAATTGACAAGAAAAAACATGCCTTGTTGCATTTTCTGCATTTGTTCCGCAACTCTGAAAGAAGACATAATAATGAGTGACTACTGTGATAGAGAAAGAGACCTTTCTTTTCTCAATATGGTCTCCCACACTTTAAAATTACCTATTTTAAAATGAGACAGGACTAAATTTAGTATTCATGAGCATACACCCAGAATATAGGGAATTTCTTGGGATATAGTCCTACAGCTTTGGATCAGTTGCCTTTAAAATTGAAAAACATTATTG
Source organism: Margaritifera margaritifera (assembly GCA_029931535.1). Taxonomy (NCBI): domain Eukaryota; kingdom Metazoa; phylum Mollusca; class Bivalvia; order Unionida; family Margaritiferidae; genus Margaritifera; species Margaritifera margaritifera. The sequence goes on along the minus strand of JAQPZY010001507.1, from coordinate 391,400 downwards.
ACATCAGGTGAAAATGTTTTGTTGTAATGCTCCATGATTTCAGAGTTGTGCCCTTTTTTATCAATTGTAATTGTTCTTTTACATGTTCATACATACATTACGTGCATTCATTATGGCAAAGTGTTTGCTCTTTTCTACTTGCACAGGTCATTTAAATGGGAGGGTGGTGGCTCATCTGTGTTCAATGGACGCATTTCTGGTTGTGAAATAATATAGATTGACTCCATATGTAGTTACTTTCATCTTATTCTACATCAGTCATCTTATTTTTAATAATATTTCTCCAATAATTGTATACAATAAATGGTCCAATAATTATATACAATAAATGGTCTCTTTGAACATAGAAATATAATGACAACATACTGTGTATAGAGACTAATGTGCAGTGTTTTATGTGGTGGCAGTATAGCAGCTCATTTTATACTTCAGAAAAGCCATGTATAAACACATAGTTATTGCCACTGTAATTATTTTCCAGGTGCAGATCTCGAGGAGGAGACAAAAATAACACCTTCAGATCAGATGGAGACTGAGAAGCATAACCAGAAGGATAAGGCAGATGTACAAGACTCATCAAGTCAGAAGGAGACAGGGAAGCATGACCAGAAGGATAAGGCAGCTGTACAAGACTCCTCAAGTCAGAAGGAGACAGAGAAGCATGACCAGAAGGAGAAGATGGATGTTGAAGTGTCATTCTTAGTACCTCAGAAAGAAATGAATGAAGGAGATGTGAAAATCCCAGAACCTGTAATATGTCAGAAAGACAACATGGAGGAGAACTTGTTGTGCAGCATCTGTCAAGAGATAATGCATGACTGTATCAGGTGTTGTTTAATTAACATTAGGTTATTTAGGCATGCTCCAAACATTCATGACTCTATCAGGTTTTGTTCAATCAATTTCAGGTTATCCAAGCATGTTCCAAACATGCTATTGTTACTTTTACTTTTTTGAAGAAACTGTAATGGAACTTTCAAAAACTTCAGCAGTGGCTGCATGCATTTTTGGAAGTGCCTTTAATATTGTGAAGATGTGATCACTGACACATCATTTTTTGGTCTGAAATAATGAAATGAAAGGAGTAAATACTAATGCTGCATAAAGAAAAAGACACATACTGCATATAGATCTTTTTGCATGTTGTTTACACTCTAGTAATTAAGAAATGATTTTAATCAAAGAGTTATAAGATTATAAGACTATAGATATATGCATTTATTTAATAAATTAATTTGATCATTAACATACTTTAAATTCATGCATGCTAATTTAAAGTGCTGACCAATCTTTGTTTGCCCATTAGTATGCCAGAAAAGTGATTCAGGTTCTCTGGTGCCTTTTGTTTACATTGGTACATTACTTGGATGTGCCCACATACATATATTCACCTCCATGCATTTATACAAATATTCCCTAGTATAGGTGCACACATACCATGCAAGCACATATGATCCCGAATACTGTGAATTCACTATTTTTTGCTGCATAAAAATTTTCAGGAATTGCATGATCATTACAGCTTACAAATTAAAAGTTTCTTGGATCAAATGATGCATGCTCCTCACAGCTCATACTCTGAAGGGAGGTAACCCACTGTAAGGAGTATGACTGAAATGATGCATGCTCCTCACAGCTCATACTCTTTAAAAGTGTTGCGGCAGTGGTATTGTCCTTCTGAAGGGAGGTAACCCACTGAGAGGAGCATGAATGAAATGATGCTATAATTGCAGCTTGCAACCATGTCTCCACACATTCTGTGCTGGCTGTTACTCAGACTGGATGAAGAGGTCAGAAGATTGTCCTTCAGTAAGTTGCCATCCCATAAATGCTTCAGCATTCCTAGGTTTCAAAGTACTCTCATTATAGTCATCCTTGTTATGCATGTCATATTTTTAAATGCTGTTCTCGGTTATTTTTGAGTGTTGATTGATTTTACTTCTGGCAGCTCACTTCTGCTTGATATATGAAATACAAGGAGACTTTGAACTTCTTTTACAAGTTTTCAGATGGTAAGCCTGGTAGGTGAAGGTTTACATTGTGTTTTAACAAAGTATATAATGGGTAGTAATGTGAAACAAGCAAATCAAAATATTAAACAGCTGTTTGATCAGAATGCAAACTAGCATTGGAGAATTCATTTGTTCAGTCAGCTCTCTTATGGCAACATTCATTACAATGGAATATTGGGGACAGAAAATTGAAGGGAAAAAACATATTCAACTGTAAATTTGATCTTGTACTTTATGATGCCATTTTCATTCCTTGAGATTTGACTTTTACTGGGAGTATGTCAGAGAATAGTAAGTAAACTTATTATATCTAGAAAAATGAGTTTTGGATGTATGAAAATATGTATGAGAATTTTAAATAATGGGGATAATATTGGATATGAAGTATAGATTGATATTCTGATTCAATATATATATATATATATCTATACATAAACACACACATACAAACACACATCACACATGCTCATTTGACAAGTATAAGACAAGAACAGTAACTCTGAATCAAATGTAAAATGATCTTTACAACAACAGATGTGTTTCTATGACAAAAATGGCTGGAAACAAACTTGTTCATTATAACAAGAGTTGACTGCATTTATATTTGCAGTAGTGGAATTTAGAATGCTAGGTCACAAAGCAGTTGTATTGAAATTATGTTTTTAAGTGTGGATATTTTTAAAAAATGTATTGTTTGGCAATCAAACTTCTGCTATCATGTATATTCCTAATGAAGAACCCTTCATTTATATTTTTTTGTCCCAGTGCAGGAAGAAAGTGAGGAGAATTAACAAGAATCACATAGTCAACAACCTGATCGAGGCATACCTCAAGGAAAGACCTGGTAAGAAAAACTCGCAGTTACAGTTTTCACACATGTAGAGTAATCTGGATATCCTTTACTGAATTCTAATACAAGTGCCTTTTGATATTTTACTGAGAGTTTAGATGCCCATGTTGTATTCCTTATACAACTTCTTTTTTTTACAGACCCTAATGTATGTAAGTGTCATTTACCTAGGCCATTCTAATTGCCACCTTTTGAGAAAATCCCCTATGATTAAACAAGCTTTATAATGGAAATTTCCGTGACATCACATCATGTGACCGGTGAATTCAGATTTTCCCCAAAATTCAAAAGGTAGCTGCCATCTGGGCAGGAAAAAGTGGGCATTCCAGTTATTAGAATTTAATGTAAGGATTGAATTGATCTCAAGAACCTCTTAATAATCATGAAAAACTGTATATTAAACAGAATCTTAAATTGTATATTAAACAATTCAAATAACTTTTTTTAAAAATATTAACAAAGTGTGACAAAGATTGCTGATCTTGAAGCTTGATATTGAGTGTGATCTGTTTGTATAACAAAGCTTGATATTGAGTGTGATCTGTTTGTATTACAAAGCAGTTTTTATTGTTTCAGTGTACATATATGTATACAATATTCAGTAGCTGTCTTTACTACTCACTGCATTAAATGAGTATGTGTGATGGGATCAGTACAGATAGAAACAAAATAGAAGAGCTAAAGTATTTAGGCACTAGTGTTACTGAAAATGAAAGAAGAATAATGAAATGTTATAAGAAAATCAGATTTATTCACATTTATCCTTTATTCAGGTGAAATTGCTGTAAACAATACTGCAAATATTGCAATGACAAAATTGCACTTTATTCTCTGCAGTTCTCTGTGATTTATGATTTATGTTGTGATCCACCTGAATGAATAATGTACATAAAGTTATAGATAAATGCACACATTTTCACTTCTAATTACAGCTAGCAAACTTTCCTGTTAAAATTTAAATTCTTTTGAAAGCACACATTTTATCCATGCATTTTAATTCAAAGGAACGCATATACACTAATTGCAGAACAGTACTACAGCTCACACTTCTCTGATTTTCAGACAAAACCGCCAAATAAACATCATGTCAATCATGTCTTTCTGTACACACAAATGTTTGTCATACATATAATACCATGTCATACATATAATACCAAAACTACACTACAAGTCCAGATTTCTCAAAGCCTCAGATAATTAGGACTGATCTCAAATACATTTGATCTTGAGCTGGTTTCCTCCACTACACATAAAAATTTGCTACAGCCTGCTGCAGTTGGTCATGTGTTTCGGTTCACATATGGAATGATGGCATTATCCAAATAACACAATTGTCAAAATGTACTGATTCGGTGCAACTTTATGGACATTGGTTTAAGTAAATGATTATATAGATATTTTTTAGCTACTGCTTGACTTAATGTTGCTTGGCTGCGACAGCTCCTTTTTGATGTTGAGCACTGAGATGAAAACATGCTGTTGGGGATTGATCATGGCAGGTGTTTGATTTGTGCTCATACTGGCAGTAGTATTTTTTTAACCATTAAACCCACCACTGTTTGTTGTCAGCATATTTTTGTTATATTGTATTCTTTATTTTAGGTATTTGTAGAGGTTAAGCCATAAAATAAACTACCTATAAATATGCAAAGTTTGACAGAGGCAAATCCACGAATTTAAGCACCCATTTTTTTAATTTTTTTTTTAAACCCACTAAAATTGATACCCACAAAAATAAATGAAACAACAGTAGTTAGAGTTTTCCCCAGGCGGGTGGATTGTAATGCTGTCAACTGGTATTTGCTGTTATAATTACAGCACACCTTGTATTCCATATATGATATTATTGCACAAGGAGTAATCATAAAGAAGGTAAGAAAAGTGGTTAATAAAATCTTTTTTCTAAATATCAGAAAATAGAATTCAGAATATAGTTTTGCTTGAAAAGTTAGTTTAATAGAGATTTTATATTGCGAGTTTGATAAAAAATATATCCACCCAATGTTAATACATAGGCTTTTGAAATTTACGATCTAAAAAAATTTCGGAAATTTTGAACATCAATATCTCATTCATACATTATCATAGCAGAAAATGTCAACATATTATTGTAGATTGTCTAGGAGTGGACAGTTGGACAGTGATAATAGCTTCTAAAGCAGATTTGAAAGACAATAATTTACAAAAATAAATAAAAAATAAAAATATTATTTGGTCTTTATCAAATAATTATAGTATCTCTACTTTGATATCATAGAAAAGTATGTATGTATGTATATATGTATGTATGTATGTATATATGAAAAACTATATGGTTTAATTGTATGTCAGCACAATACTGACTAAATAGTGCCAATTAAAAATAAAAATGTTGATTTTTAAAAATGTTTAAAGTTAAAATGTACAGATAAAGAGTTTGCTACAAAAAACAAAAAAAAAATGAAATTAGAAAAGGGGCCAATATTTCATTGTCAAGATCACTTTAGTCTGAATTTATTTTCTGCATGATATATAATGTTTACAATGGCTACTGGTGACTACTAAAAGCTTTGTAGAAGTGAGCTATATTACACTCTGGTTTTGCATTCCCCTTCGTAAACTTTAATTGTGATTAAAATTTTGTCCAGATTTAAAAAGACAAAAAACGATCAAGTTGATAATTTGCCATGGTTTTAGAAAGTGACAGGTAAGATATTAGTTATGTTGCATAAAGATCTAGTTGATAATTTGCCATGGTTTTAGAAAGTGACAGGTAAGATATTAGTTATGTTGTATATAATAATTTGGTGGCTCAAATTTTCCTAAACATTAAACTCATTTTATGCTCATGAAGATGTTTGGGATAGAGTGTTTATAGGCATATCCTTTTGTTTGATTGTGATCAAAATATTTAATAAATAAATAAATGTTCTGATTTACATTTGTTTGATGTCTTCATCTATCCATTTACATTATTTCTTTCTCAATAATTATACTGTTTTCAGATTTAGAGTTCTAAAGATGATGCTGAGATGTTACTAGTATCTGTGGAAAAGATAAACTAGACAATTTATTGAAAAACTCGTTCTTTCTCTCACACACATGTGCACACACATATGCATACACCTTCCATGTAGCAATCTTCAGTGTTGTTTTTGATTGAAGTGTCAGATATGAGAAATAAAAACAGGAAATAATGCATAAGTGTTACAATTATGAAATTAAGTGCCACAAGAGTTTTTTTGTTGAGCCCAGCTTGTTGAAAGCTCGACATAGCGATGACGTTGGTGTCCATGTTACATGTCTTTTGACTGGTATTTCCATCAACATCCTAGATTAAGGTAAATGTGAAAGTTTTCTTTAGATTAATCTTGGTGTTAAAGTTTTTTGCTTTCTAGTTAAATAAAAGCCAGGCTGAAAAACAAGATGTCTCTTTTATTACATCTCAGATTATGCTTCAAATGTCCTCATTTAAAGTTACACCCCAAATGTGAACTAGAGTATTATGCTTCAAATGTCCTCATTTAAAGTTACACCCTTAATGTGAACAAGAGTATTATACTTCAAGTGTCCTCATTTAAAGCTACACCCCAAATGTGAACAAGAGTATTATGCTTCATGGTTTTTGTATTTTATTTTTTTTATAGAATTGCTTGAAGAGTTGTATTATCAAAGTTTCATTAGGTGCAAGTGTATAATAAACATGTCCTTAAGACAGCTGTGTAGTCTACATGTCTTTTTGACAACTGTGTAATCTGTACATGTCCTTGAGACAGCTGTGTAGCCTGTACATGTCCTTTAGACAGTTGTGTAATCTGTACATGTACTTTAGACAGCTGTGTAGTTTGTATATGTTCTTTAGACAGCTGTGAAATCTGTACATGTTCTTTAGACAGCTGTGTAGTCTGTATATGTCCTTTAGACAGTTGTGTAATCTGTACATGTACTTTAGACAGCTGTGTAGTCTGTATATGTTCTTTAGACAGCTGTGAAATCTGTACATGTTCTTTAGACATCTGTGTAGTCTGTATATGTCCTTTAGACAGTTGTGTAATCTGTACATGTACTTTAGACATCTGTGTAGTCTGTATATGTCCTTTAGACAGCTGTGTAATATATACATGTCCTTTCAGAGAAGAAGCGCCCTGAGGAGGACCTGAGAGAACTCAACAACAAAAATGCAATCACTAAGGACATGGTAAGTGGGTTGACACATGACAGTTTGCAAAATCAGCTGTAGTCAAGTATCGATCTTTCTTGCATGAGCTATTTGAGTACAATTTTTTTCTGTTTTTAAAAAAACTTTTTTGTGCTAACTTGGGAATGTTTTTTTTTTGTTGTTTTTATTATCAGTCATGTTAGAATACTAATTATACTTGTGTATTATATATTCCGAGTCTGTTTCTCATCTTGCTGCTTTGTTTAACATTGACAACCATTAACAGTCACTTGTGCCCTTAATGTTTGCCCATGTTATGAAATTTAAAATGAACAACAATTAGCAATCACTTGTGTCTCTAATGTTTGCCCATAAAATGAAATTTAACATGAACAATCAATAACAATCACTTGTGCCCCTATTGTTTGCCAATAGAATGAAGTTTAACATAAACAGCCAATAACAATCACTTGTGTCCCTAATGTTTACCCATAGAATGAAGTTAAATAATAAACAACCAATAACAATCACTTATGTCCCTAATGTTTACCCATAGATTGAAGTTTAACATAAACAACCAATAACAATCACTTGTGTCCCTAATATTTACCCATAGATTGAAGTTTAACATAAACAACCAATAACAATCACTTATGTCCCTAATGTTTACCCATAGAATAAAGTTTAACATATACAACCAATAACAATCACTTGTGTCCCTAATGTTTACCCATAGATTGAAGTTTAACATATACAACCAATAACAATCACTTGTGTCCCTAATGTTTACCCATAGATTGAAGTTTAACATATACAACCAATAACAATCACTTGTGTCCCTAATGTTTACCCATAGAATAAAGCTTAACATATACAACCAATAACAATCACTTATCTCCCTAATGTTTACCCATATAATGAAGTTTAACATAAACAACCAATAACAATCACTTGTGTCCCTAATATTTACCCATAGATTGAAGTTTAACATATACAACCAATAACAATCACTTATCTCCCTAATGTTTACCCATAGAATGAAGTTTAACATAAACAACCAATAACAATCACTTATCTCCCTAATGTTTACCCATAGAATGAAGTTTAACATAAACAACCAATAACAATCACTTATCTCCCTAATGTTCACCCATAGAATAAAATTTAACATATATAGTTATCACCTTTTCACTCCAAGTGTCTACTTAGAAAACTTCAGTTTTTCTGTGATTTGAAAATGCAGGTAGTGTTGTTCTTAATTTGATCTCTCAGGTAATTAAAGTGCTGCTTTCCTTCCATGCACATCAATGATGGTTACCCTCTTTGTGGTTTTCTAACTCCAGATGTTAGTAAGAACACTCAAGACATACTTTTAAATCTCAGACTATCAAACTCTTCCCTTGTGTTCTGGTAAATGTGTGAACTTAACACACCATGTATGATTCTATATAATGACAAGCAACATACCTTAATCCGAAAGAATGTATTACAGAAGAAAAGGATTGTAATGCAGTTCTGATTAGCATTTTAATAACATTTAAAATGCACTAACCTCAGTACTGTGTTATCAAAGAACATTATACAATCCTATATGATGAATGCAAAGGAGTTGAGAATGTCCAATTTCGGTTTAATTCTTGCTTTGTTTTATACATTCAATTGTAGACTTTCTGTCTATTCCATAATATCAAAGTTTTGTGATTGATCACAAGACAATACAAATATTGCTTAATTGTAGGGACTTCAGCATGTATGAATTATGGGATAACCATAGTAACATGTATGAATTATGGGATAACCATAGTAACATGTATGAATTATGGGATAACCAAGGTAATATGTATGAATTACATGATAATCATAATAACAAGTATGAATTATGGGATAACCATAGTAAGTACTTACAGGAAGTTCATATGTATAGATTATGGGATAACCATAGTAACATGTATGAATTATGGGATAACCATAGTAACATGTATGAATTATGGGATAACCATTGTAACGATTACAGGAAGTTCATGGTTGTTTTTCTGTCACAGATTGAGTGTTTATTTTGTTGTGTTGAAACGTTAGAGGAGCTGGTTAAACAGATATTTACCATATTTAAATTAATACGAAGGTCCTAATGCTCCCAAAGACAAGATTGTTTCTTCTTCATATATGATACCTGATCATAATATATTAGGAGTGTATCCACTTCCTTGCAAATCCATCTCTTCTAAGCTAGAAAGATGTTCACCACATCTTTAAGCTTGATTTAGCAACAAAAATGCAAAAGAGTCATCTGTCATCTGCTGGGTGAGACAGAAGTCCAATGAGAGTGGTCTCCTCTTGGATAGAGGGATTGACACCAGATGTTGTCGATTCATCAATTACTACTTCCACTCATGCCCAATCAGCATGCTTATTAAAGAGACCTTACATATATATTCCACTCTGTGCCTTTTCAACAGATCCTTTAGAGTTTTCTCACCTCAGGGAAGTATACTCCATCAGTTTTCTTCTAAATCTTGCTTAGTTATTATTGTATTGTCACTTCAGTTATCTGACTTCATAGTACAATAAGCTGACACCATCTTGACTGCCATCTGTATGGTCTGTAGTACTTATAATTCACCTCAGTACTTGACCTTTTTTGTCAGCTATATCTTGTAAATGATAATTTATTCCAAGTAATAACATCATGTCTGTATTTTTTGTTAGCAATATCTTGTATTTATTCCGCACAATAACATCATTTTTAAAATTTTTGTTAGCTATATCATGTAAATGATAATTTATTCTGTATTTTTTTCTATCATTTATCCTAATTCATGGCATCCACTTTACAGAAAGCTGAGTGTGATATTTGACTGATTTCACTTGTAGAAGCTATTGTTTTGCTGTCTCATATGACAGGTATCATCAGCAATAGGCAGGATTAAATGTGGGGTGTTTAAGAGATTCAAATTGGCGAAAGACAATCACTCCAGCTGTTTAAGCTGCATGGGGTTATTAGGTTACTCAAATATTGCCAGTTCAGAATAAGTGTAACAGGATGGGTGGATAGGATGTAGCAAAGACATTTACGTGAATGAGATGCTTATTTATAATGCAAATTAATGATGATTGAATCTCTGACATCCAGGCTCACACTCTTACTTCTATTCCATGTAAACTAGACTAAAACAACTGAAAAACCTACCTTACACATGCACACAAAGTTCAACAATGGACATAACAAATGGTATCATTCCTCAATGGATACAATAAAAGTATGGATTTTCAACAAAAAATAACCAATGATATCACTTGTCAGCAGATATAATCAATGCATGAACTTTATCAACAGATATAATGTATGGATTTATCAACTTATGTGATCAGTGAATGGATTTATCAGCATATGTGATTGTTATATGGATTTATCAACAAATATGAACAAAATGTTGTTCATCAACAAGTATGATGGTACGTTAGATTGTCACATATAATGACGTTGAATTTTAGGTGGAAAACCTAATATATATATATATATATATATATATATATATATATATATATATATATATATATATATATATATATATATATATATATATATATATATTCCATCATCAGATATGATGCTATTATCTCATGGCATCCCAACGATGATCATGAATGCTCCTGATCCACTATTTTCAATGAATACTCGAAGAATGATCTAATGTAGTCCGCTCCTTCTGACCTGATGAAGGATCCTTGGAAATCACCCTAACCCGCAGATTCCTTGGTCCAGAACCTTTGGCCCGTCACACTGAGTTAACCAGTACCATTGCTACCATTGATCTCAGTATCCAGGTTACACAACCCTACAGAGCTTCACAACTCCCCGTAACAGCTAAAGATACAATAACTGATCCATATAATATATGAAACATGTTTAAGTGCGAATACAATGATATATTTTATGCTTGCATGCACATGAACTGACTTCATTATACATTAAATTCTCCTTTCATAAGAATGATGCTATGAGATTATTATTATAATAACCACGCTTATACAGGAATCTGTCTGTGACAAGAATAATAGCACTGGATTATAGAAACTCAAATGTTTCTCATTGTTTAATGTTTACAACAACATATAATTTAATTCAGCTTGTCTGTTCAGCTATAAAATGTACAACCTGAAACAGTATATTTTATCCGATATTGCATGGAGTTATGTGACATAGACCTGACTTATTAGAAATTTTGAATAAATTCTGAAATATTCAGTATAATAAATAATTTCATCACATATAACAGATAGCAGGAAAGAATGAAGTTTTAGATTTTACATACCTCTACAGCTGAAGATTGCTTATGTCAAGTGGACAGCTTCTTGACAAGGCTCATCTGTATTGTGAAAAATACAGTAAAATAGGACTATAAGAACTATGTGTGTGGTCAAATCCACGGCCTGAGAACTTCAGGTAAATGGGCTTTCCACTGCCAGCACTTTGCGCATGCTGCAGTAAATGAACAGACATCACTATTTTGAAATTGCCAAGGCTAAAGCCATACACCATGGGTAATGCTGTATGCATCAATGAAACCCATCTTCATTTATGTTCATATATAATACAAAAGCTATAAGATCCAGTAGTCTCTGCTATCATGGGCTACTTCCCATTCCTGGACATCTAGTATCCCTCTCAAACCTTTGAAGTCGCTCAAAGTGAATGCGTAGAGATCACTGTGTCCCAACATTGACAGACACCCAGCTTCATTCATCATTCCCATCCATCTTTTTGCCAGCCCAGTCATCACTACCTTTGCAGGAGGCTTCTCTGTCACCTTAGTCTTGCAAGTTCAAAGACACATGCTCACAAGCACCATCTTCCATCCTAGAACTGACAATCATCAGTGCAGACTCAGCCTTCTTTGCCTCTATTGGTGAAGTCTGTTGTCTTCTGTTCCAGAGTTCTGCCTCCCACCTCCTGCACCATCAGTGGCCTCTTACAAAATGTCCACATTGGTCAATCTCCTAACCAAGAAGGACCAGCCTCCTTTCAAATAGCTTCTACAGTCTGGTTGAGTTGCTGACATCTCACATTGTTTTGAAAAGCTAATGCAAGACCAGAGCATCAACATATCTTACTTTTTGTAACATTGATTCCCATCAAACTTGAACACAACTTTCTACAAGATACATGCACTGGTCTTCCACACTAAAGTTCCAGCTGTTGACAGAAACATTGCATGCCTGGGAATGCCACAACTTTCTACTGTGTACATGAACTGGATATCCTTTCTGAACACACAACTTGTTTGCAATGTCATAGTGACTGGCTCCCTGATTGACTTGGTCACAATGGCTCTGTTCAGCATTTGAGCCATAGTCAAGACTCCTCAGTTGAGAACTCCACTGACAGACATGCCTAGAAGTCATGCTCATGTGTGGCTCTTGAGCCCAACAGGGCAGTTCAACACTCTCTAGTGCCTTAAATGATTCCATTAATCTCCAGCTCATGGAAAAGAGTCATTCCTATCTGCACTAGCACTGCCAAATTGCCATAACAAGGCCATCTTCAGATTGCAGCTACTATTTCCAACCTCCTAATCCACAGTCAAATACAGGAGGTAAAGAAACATGCTGCCAAGCAGGCAAACCTTTTTCAGGCCCAGCATCCCATAATTCACCCCTTGTTTCCTAAGAGTAACCAGAGAAGTAGGCACAAACCAAGGCACACCTGATTTGGAAACCCTCCTCCAAGCCATTTTACTTGATGAGGGCCCAGTTTTTGAGAGCCACCAATCACAAAACATGGGGGAGACTAGGACTTGTTTTGACCCAGCTTCTCTCCATGTCAGCCTGCCTACAGAAAATGGTGCTAATCTCATGCCACCCTTTTTCTGACATGTTGATGGGAGGAAGACTGTAACACTTTGCCATTGAATGATAGGGACTCTGCCCCAATGATCTGTAGGGCTTGTAAACCATTCTCAGAGGGCCTGCATATCATATTCAGCAATCCTCCCCCACTGCCAAGGGCTTCCTTCACTATAGATGTCCCCAAAGTCAACGTTCTGCAGCAGAAAATAAACACTTTCCTTACAAAAAGAGTTATGGAAATTGTGCACACAACAAAGAATGGAATTGTACTCCAGATGTTTTCTAGTTATGAAGACCAGTGTCAAGCACTGACTAGTTATGGATCTGAGCTCTCTCAATCAGCACATTTGGACACTCAAGTTCAGGATGGAGATGCCAAGATTAGTTTTTAATGCTGTTCAGGAGGAAGATTTTGCCATCAGTTTATACCTCCAAGATGCATACTTTCATGCAAAATCATGGTTCAACAGCCTTCTGTATCTAGCAGAGGAGATTTCCAGGAAAATACTGCCTTCTCCTCACCTGCTGAAACAACCATGCACCACGATGTTTCCATAAAAACTCAGTTATGTCTAACCTGCATACCTGGCTTTTTTTAAAGAAACAGTTCTCCCAAAAAATGGTTGACAGAATTGCATAGGCAAGAAGGCCCACCACTTTGAAAGCTTATGAAGAGAAAATCGAGAGGTTTTTCCCAGTGGTTCAAGGTGCAAGCAGATACACATTTCTCATAAAAGCCTTGGTACCACTTGTTGCTAATTTCCTCTTATGGTTGTTTGAGAAGAAGATGGAGTTAGCTTCGATCACAATCAGGGGCAACTATTCCACGATTTCAGACAAGTTTTGCCACCATCGAAGAAAGGATAATTGGTCAGAACAAAGATTTCTCTGACCTTCTAGCCAGTTTCAACCTGCCTTGACTAAATGCCTTGGCCCTTTGCCTGAAATGGAATCTATTGTGGGTTCTGGAATGATTAAACAAGCCACCCTTCAAACCACTATCTGGAGCCCCTCTGATGGACCCTGCTTTCATTACTAAGATGAGGCTCCAACTCATGAGAAATCGGTCCTTTTTGAAACTGCTTCTTCTTTGGACTCTTCTTGCCAAAGGTATCCACAGGACCCCATCAGATCATGGAATCGGTACCTGAAGTGGACTGAGCCAATCAGAAGATAGAGATCTTACTTGTTCTTACCACTCAAAGAAGGTATGAATGATATTTCTGCTCAGACTCTGTTGTCATGGATCCATTAGGTTATCCACTCAGCCTAAAAGGAACTAAACTAGGTCAAATGAATTTCAGCTCATGAGGTTATGGCAGTTGTCACAAGCATAGCATTTAAGTACATATGTTCCCTAGCTCACAACATTCAAACTTTGGGATGAAAGTCAGAGATGGCTTTCTCCACCTTTTACCATGGCAACATTTCATCCCAGAGAACTCATATGGACCTATTCTGAATTATATCAGCAGCTAAACAGGCTACCATCCCAGGTCACTCAGCAGCTTGACATTGTAATGAGTTACTCTACTTATGCTGGATTTGTGAGTGCAGAAAGTGTTTCTCTAAACCATGTTCATTCATTGACCATGTGTTAACCCCCAGCCTAGCCTGTATGCCACATGAGACTCAAGACCAGCCCGTATACCACATGAGACTCTAGCCCATCCTGTATACCACATGAGACTCAAAGTAGTTTCACATATGTCAGGAGACCAGAGCTAGGGTCAACTCAATGATAAGGGGATGTAACTCCCTCTGCCTCTTACCAATTCATCTAGTGTATTATAATTGGCTAACATATTTATAGACAAAACCAATGTTTGGATCATATATATTTCATAAACACTTACCTGAGCATAATACAGGCACACCTTCCCAATGCTTCCCCGCAGTTACATTGGTAGAAGAGCATACACATCTGCTCCAGTAGTAACTCGCAATTTGGTGCAGTCCCTTTATCCAAGGGGAGACCACTCTGATCTGGCTTCCATTTTGGCAAGCAGATGACATTTTAGCATTTTGCTGCTGAAAAAAAACTAAATAACATGGTGAACATCTTTCTTAGTCAGGGAGGGCTAGATTTGCAAGGTAGTGGATGTACTCCTAACATATTATGTCCATGTAAGTAATTTCAAAGAAACATATTTTTCTCCAGAAATTGGTTTTACCTATTTGTAATTCATTTTAGAATATTGTATGGAGATGTTGTTAAAAATGTCATTATAGCAATCTCATTTTTGTATATGCAACTTTGTGATCTCAAAATGGCATTTCTGACAGTTTATCATGGATTTTACTACTACAAATTTTAATGCACGACTAATCAGATAGCATATAACTTATACAAATGTTTTAGCATGACTAATCATGTGGTATATAATTTTTACTTGTTTTAGCATGACCCATCAGATAGCATATAACTTTTACAAATGTTTTAGCATGACCCATCAGATGGCATATAACTTTTACAAATGTTTTAGTATGACTAATCAGATAGCATATATCTATGACAAATGTTTTAGTATAACCCATCAGATAGCATATATCTATGACAAATGTTTTAGCATATGGCCCATCAGATGGCATATAACTTTTACAAATGTTTTAGCATGACCCATCAGATGGCATATAACTTTTACAAATGTTTTCATATGACTAATCAGATAGTATATATCTATGACAAATGTTTTAGTATAACCCATCAGATAGCATATATCTATGACAAATGTTTTAGCATGACCCATCAGATAGCATATAACTTTTACAAATGTTTTAGAATGACCCATCAGATAGCATATATCTATGACAAATGTTTTAGTATGACTAATCAGATGGCATATATCTATGACAAATGTTTTAGTATAACCCATCAGATAGCATATATCTATGACAAATGTTTTTGTATAACCCATTAGATAGCATATATCTATGACAGATGTTTTAGTATAACCCATCAGATAGCATATATCTATGACAAATGTTTTAGTGTGACTAATCAGATGGTATATAACTTTTACAAATGTTTCAGAATTACCAATCAGGTACCATATAATTTTTACAAATGCCTTAGTCTGACCAATCAGACAGCATATAACTTTTACAAATGTTTTAACATGACCAATCAGATAGCATATATCTATACAAATGTTTTAACATGACCAATCAGATGGCATATAACGTTTACAAATTTTTCTAGAGTATAATGTCTCTATATAGGTCAAATGTTTTAAAGAAAAAGTTTTCTTTTGCATGGCTGATGGTTGTAAACAGGAGACTTTGTAAGGATTTCTGACTTGGATAAAACAGATCTAGATGAGTCTTATACTTGAATGAAACTGTATGAGTTGAACAGTGTCAGTACTGCATACTGCTAGGTACAATTTTTAAATCAGCAGTCATTCACTGTACTGTACCTCATTTGTTCACTGTACTGTACCTCAGTCATTCACTGTACTGTACCTCAGTCATTCACTGTACTGTATCTCAGTCATTCACTGTACTGTACCTCAGTCACTCACTGTACTGTACCTCAGTCATTCACTGTTCTGTACCTGTGCCATATGTTATCTATTTTCCCTGTCAGTTGTATCCCAAGAACAAGTACCCCAAGATGAGGGATGATGATGATGATGATGACAATGAGGATTCGGAAGACTACAGTGATACAGATGATGATGATGATGAGGAGGAGGGCCATAACAATTTCAGGTGAGTGCTTCACTCAGCACCTAGTTAGTAGCATTGTG
Organism: Margaritifera margaritifera; assembly: GCA_029931535.1. NCBI lineage: Eukaryota > Metazoa > Mollusca > Bivalvia > Unionida > Margaritiferidae > Margaritifera > Margaritifera margaritifera. The sequence continues at coordinate 374,801 of JAQPZY010001507.1, read as the reverse complement.
TAAACATGCTTACAGGTCTCATGTTCTGCCCCAGGCATGATTACCGATATATTTATGAGCTTTCACAACAGCACCTGCTGTGACCCATTTAGATTTAATATTGCAAATATTTTTAATGTAGGATCCTGAAATTACAAATTTAATTTCTACTTATTTATTGCTTTACTATTACTTAGCTTCCAATGTTAGTTAAATGAATGTGACATCTGAATTTGCCAATCCTTTGCATTTAAAATTTCATACACCTTTATAGCTCACATGGCCATAAGGTCAGGTTACCTTATGGTATGGTCCTTCTTCTATCAGCCATCAACATCCATCATGAGTCATGTGTCATGCATTGCCCATTTACAGTTACTTACAACTTTCTCTCATCATGAGTCATGTGTCATGCATTGCCCATTTACAGTTACTTACAACTTTCTCTCATCATGAGTCATGTGTCATGCATTGCCCATTTACAGTTACTTACAACTTTCTCTCATCATGAATCATGTGTCATGCATTGCCCATTTACAGTTACTTACAACTTTTTCTCAGAAAATATGCTTGACCAATTGCACATAATCAAAGCATTTGGTATCAAGGTCTTAAAGATTTGTTTAATGGATACTAATCCCTCATCCAATATGGCTGCTATGACTGAAAATAGAAAGATCTTTAAACAACTTTTTCTAAAATCTACTGAACAGAATTTTACCAGATTTGACAGAAAGCATCCTAGCATGAAGGTCTTATGTATATGAGGTAGATCCACTATCAAACATTGTAGCTGTTACTAAAAATCGAAAAAACATGAACAATTTCTTCTCAAAAACCACTCAGCAGAATTTAATCAAATTTGACAGAGAGCATCCTAGCTAGAAAACTTTTAAGATTTTTACAATTTATGGTGATCCACCATCAGATGTGGTTGCCATTACTCGAAATAGAAAAACACTGATAAAATGTTATCTAAAAAAACTGCACAACAGAATTTGACCAATTTTGACAGAAGACATCCTGGTATGAAGACCTTTCAATATTGGACAAGGGATGCTGACGTGACATCAGATATGGATGAAGATGCAACAATAGTAAAACCTTACAACAATTGTTTTCTACAGTATTTGAAGACATTTCTACAGATTGCACCCTACTAATTTCTTGGCACTTGCATTTGGCAATCTTAGGTCCACTTGGCCTTCTTGTTTTATATCCTCTTTTCAGATGCGGCACACTTAATTTTTTTTCTCCTACGAGCCCCTTGTACATAAATTTTTTGTTAATGGTAAAACTAAAAGTAAAACCAAAAGTAAATGTACCTATCTTAACATGAATGTTATGGCTACCCTCTGGGTACATCTTTGGTCAGCTCTTGACCCATACGTGTTACTTTCCAGAGTACCTGCTGCTAACCTAGCAGTATTTCAGCCTGCTCCTGCTCCTTTGCTGCTGGGATTTGGAACACCTTTCTTTGGAACCATCAGGTAACAACATCTGTGGTTCTTCTTTGACATTGACAGAATAACATTTGTAAATGGCTATAAGCCAGCAGTCAAGAAAGGGCCATAAATCCATCAGAAATATGCTAAGGAAATATGAAATTCTGATGCTGTCATTTTCATAATAACCTAACAGTTTTATATTTTTACATCTAGTCATTCTTCTTTTATAGTACTGGAATGATTAATAACTAGTAATATTGGCAGTTTTTTGTCCTGTGGACACAAGGCAACAGTGTTCATTTAAAATTAAGAATTAAAACTTTTTGCAATATCATTTTACAGACAAACAAAGTATGCAGTTGTATTTCTGATGTTCATATCTGTTATTTGTTCCCTTCCACAGGCCTCCAAAAACAGTGTGTCGCCAGTGTCCAGAATACAAGAGCACTCCTGACTCATGGTCTGGTCTTACCAATACTGTTACTACAGGTAAAAAACCATATGGTCTGTCATCAGTAGCATTAATTTTTCCATCAGTAAAGCATTCCATATATTGCATAAAAAATAGGGTTAACCCAAACAGATTAGAATCAGATGCAGATAGAACAAAATACAAGATTTGCCAAAATTAAAATGGAGATTTCACATAATATTTATTGAAGATGTATGTACTAATAAAAATGATTAGTGTGTCATGAATTATTGAAAACTGTAACAGAGGTTTTCCTAGGGATATTTCTCAGCTATACCTTTTATATCCTCCAATTTAGATACTTAAACTATATATAAAAATGGAAATGACAGGTTTTTGTCCCATTTCCTACATACATAAACTTTCCTATGTACACTGTGTAAACAGGCCAAGTTTGTGTCATGTTTCCTACAGACATGCACTGTCCTGTTTAAGAAATGCCCTGTCATGAAAAAGTGAATGCTGCAGGTGGATAGCTTGTAATTTAGACCTATGTTTTGTCCTGCCATAGATGGAAACAGGTGGTAAAGTTGTAACCATAAATGGTTATTGAGAATCATGACTGGAGGCTTTATAAATTTTATTCAGCATTGTATTAGAGAATTATCATGAGGGTAAAGCAGAAAGTTACTTCTAGATGTGAAACTTCCTTAAAATTGCCCGGCTGCTGAAATCCAACTTCCACTGCAGATTGGCTACATAGTTTTGGTCTCAGTAATGCCATTCCAGTACCAATCAAACTGTATAGTGGCTAGCTGTATCAAACAGTTCTCAACAGTGGACATTAGGACTGTCACTTTTATATGTTTAAATGATATTGTTTCATGTTTGTCATTTAAATGTGTACAAAATCAGTATTCTGTTGGAATGATTTAAGCATGCAACCTACGACATGGAAAAGTTTGGAATACTTGTAAAATCAAAATCTCTGAAAATAACAAGTGATCTGAAGTTTGGAAATATTTCACAGAGGTAGGAAGTAGTGGAAAAAAAAAATGAAATGCAATCAAGCTTGCTTACTTAGGTGGTAGTAATAAGCAATCACAAACATAAATTCCTTCACTGAAACTTTTTTAAAAATGATTGTCACTTTACATTTGTTCAGAACTCCAATAGTTTCTTCTGTGTTAAAAGTAAGATGGCAAAAGTGCACTGAAAAACTAGCAGTGACGCATGTGTGTGAACTGCGACTTCTCAGCATAGTGGAGCAGGAAGGTTTCAGAAGTTTCTGAACTGAGCTAAATACCTCATATTGTTTCCTTTTGCATTTTTATTTTGAATATTCATATTGATACCTGGTAAATTACACTAAGCTTTATATAGTATATGTCATCTTTGGCGGTCTTATCTATGAGTGACGCTACATTGTCTAAACTTTGTGTGACATGTTTTTTAATATGCTTTGATACTAATCGTTACTGATACTGAGTGACACATAATGTGATCATTGCTGCTCCTCTCAAATTAACATGTATATGAAGTGTACATGTGCCAATTGGTATGTATACATGTCAACATATTTGTACTTTTAAAATTAACATGTATATGATATGTACATGTGCCAATTGGTATGTATACATGTCAACAGATTTGTACATTTAAAATTAACATGTATATGAAGTGTACATGTGCCATGTGGTATGTATACATGTCAGCATATTTGTACATGTAAAATTAACATGTATATAATATGTACATGTGCCATGTGATATGTATACATGTCAGCATATTTGTACATGTAAAATTAACATGTATATGAAGTGTACTTGTGCCACGTGATATGTATACATGTCAGCAGATTTTACATTTTAAATTAACATGTATATGAAGTGTACATGTGCCAATTGGTATGTATACATGTCAACAGATTTGTACATTTTAAAAAACATGTATATGAAGTGTACATGTGCCATTTGGTATGTATACATGTCAACAGATTTTACATTTTAAATTAACATGTATATGAAGTGTACATGTGCCATGTGGTATGTATACATGTCAACAGATTTGTACATTTAAATTAACATGTATATGAAGTGTACATGTGCCAATTGGTATGTATACATGTCAACAGATTTGTACATTTTAAATGTAGAGTAGCATTTAGTTTAGGATAAAGAAGAAATTTAGTAATGTTACTGAAATAATTGAATTGATAAGCTGCATTCATGGTAGTTATCTTGGTAACAAGTGTAAACTAGTGCAGTAATTCAACTGAAGTCATTTGAAGTGTGACAAAATGTAACAAACTTGTGAACTTTTTACTAAAAACAAGATACTTATATAGTTTAGCAACAGTTATAATTATTCTTTAACATCAGTGATAAAAAGACAGATTATCACTTTGACTTTCTTGTTAGAGATACCCACCTTCCGTATACTGTCTATGACAATATAAGATCATGTTTAAATTAAATAATTTTGTTACTCAAAAGATATGTATATGTTTAAAAATTTTCTCATCTCGTCAGCCCTGGTACTGTGCAGTTTAGGGAAGTATCACTGTATTTTACTTATGCTATTTTCACTTTTACCTCACCTGTAATGAATGTAGGCAGAGATAAATTTTTGAAATCACAATGTCTACCCACTGATCTGCCCTTCTTGCAGGCCTTCTTGTTGGCTGGTCTGCATCAGCGTTTTGTCAAAGTGTCATAAAGGGCAATATCTCGCTTTCTTTCTCTGCTATGACTGCAGCAACATCTGACATAGCCATCATCGTACTTTTATGAACTTTTCAGTCTGTATCCTGGAGTAAGAGATAACGGTGAAACCCCGCTATAACGCGATATTTGGGGTCCATAAAATTCGATCGTGGAAAAAGCAGGGTCGCGTTATTGCGGGGTTTTACTATATTTTACTTTTTTCAGAGAACAACGTATACACGTCTAATGTATAGCATGAATAGGGTATCAACACTGTTTACTATCTGATATCGATCCGTCTTTGTTTTCCCACATGACAACCCTTTGATTGAGCCACGAGTTTGATACAGCTGTACTTGTTCAGTGCTAAGTAACAGAGAGTGGTTATTTGAACTCCCTGTGATCTTGCCGCCCAAGCTCAGTCTCTACATAAGCACCCACATATGACAATCTTTGATCTTGCCGCCCAAGCTCAGTCTCTACATAAGCACCCACATATGACAATCTTTGATCAACCACCGCATTGTCTGGTGCTTGGTTGTGTATGCAGTTAAAGAAGAAACATAAGTCGGCTATTGTTTGTGCAATGATTGTATACAGGATGAATCGAAGTCCAGCGCACGTGTTGGCGGCTTACGTTTTTTGATGTTTATTAAATCGTGAGAATCTTTTATCAACCACCACATTGTCTGATGCTTGGTTGTGTATGCAGTTAAAGAAGAAAAACATGTCGGCTATTGTTTGAGCAATGATTGTATACATAATGAATTGAAGACAAACACAGAGAAGACTTACTGGCTTTACTCATGGATCAGTAATAAGTAACATTTCCGAAAATGTTTATTTTGGCATAACACTTCAAGAAATTGGTGAAATTGTTTAATTTCAGAAGTTATGCCACGATCGAATTCATACGTGATCTCTTCCCCCAAAATGATAATAAACTTTTTATACACTATTTCTCGTACTTAAAAATTTTTTTTTTTTTCCGTGTACGAGAAAAATACATGTACATGTATATAAAATTTCAGGAACCATGCCACAAATGTATTATACTCGAATTCATATGCGATCTCTTCCCCAAAATGATACTGTAATATACTAATTTTATAAACTATTTCTCGTACTTTGCACACAAAAAAAATGTTCATGTGCGAATGAATATATGAAATTTTGGGAGCCACGCCACGATCGCTTTATATCCGAATTCACGTTATAGCGGGGCGCATTATAGCAGGGTTTCACAGTTCTTGTATGAATTTTTCAGTTTGTACCCTGGAGTAGGAGATAGCTATTTTTGTAAAGCCCACATTTAGTGAAAAAGTGAGACAATTCATTCTGTTAAATACTTGCTTGCCTCTTTGACTATGGGGTCAAGGTCACAGTTACTGTAACAGGAAATTTGCATTAAGGTTTTGGTTGAAGTTTTTTAATTTGCTTATGTTTCCTAAACCCCTTGTTGGATTTTGTTCATACTTGGGAGGAATTATTATGAAACTAACACGTTTCATTCTGTAACACGCTTGCTTGTCTCTTTGAACTTGTGGTCAAGGTCATAGTCATAGAAGATTTTCATTAAAGTTTTGGTTGAAGTTTTTCATTTCATTATTTTTCCTAAATCCCTTGATGGATTCTTTTCATGTTTGGAATGAATAATTAATAGGCAGAGACAATTCATTTTTCAACACATCACTTGCTTGACCTTTTGTCCTTAGGGTCAAGGTCCTAATCATAGAAAATTGTGTTATGGTTTTTGTTAAAGTTTTTCCTTTGCTTATATTTCATAAACCTCTTGATACATTCTTTTGAAACTTGAGATGAATCATTATGAAGCTAGACTATTCATTCCGAAACACACTCACTCAATCTTTTGACCTACAGCATTGCTTCAATGGTGGCCTCAACATTCAGGCCCTGGCCTTGAAGATTTCTGTGGCTGTACACAATATGTCTTTATTTGTTAGCCATCAACACTGTGAATAACATCATAACTGGCAACAACAGTGACATGAAAATCGGGAACAATGATACCACAGGAAAAAAGGAAATTAATGACAGACAAGCAGGTGGAGATAATCCATCCACATCTGGAGGAACTGAAGCTGATGATAAGGCATCAACCTCTCGGGAAACAGGTACTTGATTAAGCCTGTAGTAGTAAAAATAATAATAATGAGGACTTTGTATTGCGCCTAATCTTTAGAAGCTATAAGCGCTTTACAACATTATATAACACCTAAAAAAAACCAAAAAAAAAACCCAATAAAAAAACCATATATAATGATATGATTATGAAAAGAAAGAAAAAACAAACACCATGAAATCAGAAAACAAAAACATGCTGAAAATAGTTCAGGTAAGAAAACATTAAGTCTTTAGGTCTATTCTTGCAGTCGAAATAGGTGCGTTTTAAGAGCACTCTTGAATGAGATCACCGTGTCTTTGTGTCTAAGTTCAGTGGACAATTCGTTCCACGTTGCTGGGCCCTGGTATGCAAAAGAACGGTGTCCATATGACTTCATTTTGGTATTGGGAATAATGAGAATACGGGTGTCGGAAGAGGAGTGTAAGTATCTTGCTGGTGTGTACACATGGGTGAGGTGAGATAGGTATGTTGGACTGGTGCCAGTCAGTGAAACGTAGCACAGAGAAAAAATTTTGTGTTTGATTCTGGATCAAATGAGTAGCCAGTGTAGGGTACAGAGCAGGGAAGAGGTGTGCTTTGTTCGTGGTACTCAAAGAATGATCTGAGCAGCTGTGTTTTGAACTTTTTGAAGTTTCTGGAGTAGATACTGAGATGAACCAGATAGAATTGAGTTACAATAGTCCAGTCTTGAAAGTACTAAGGAACACACAAGTGTTTTAGTGGCATCAACTGAAAGATAATTGATAATTGTGAATGGAGCTGATCCGTCTGAGCTCAAGGTATGCAGCCTTGCATATGTTCATGACATGTTGGTGCAATGAGTGTGTACTGTCTAGAGTAACACCTAGGTTTCGTACTGACTGTGTGAATTTAATGTTGGTGTTGCTGATATTTATTGTTTGAGGTAAAGGATGTGAATGAGAAAGTCTTTGTGTGGTAATCAGAATGGCTTCAGTTTTATCATCATTCATCTGCAGCTTGTTACATGTCATCCATGATTTCACATCGGAAATACACCTCTCTACACCTTGGATGGTAGCGTCAACTTCAGTTGGTGGCTAGATTTGTATATTTGGGTTTCATCAGCGTACAATTGGTGAGACACTGGATGACGATCTATGACACTTGAGAGCGGCTGAGTGTATAGAATGAAGAGAACCGGTCCAAGAACAGAACCCTGTGGAATGCCAAAACATAGATCAACTGGGCTGGAGTGTTTTACATTTGCGGACACAATTTGTGTCCTGTTGACCAAGTAGGACTTGAACCATAGTAAGTCTGTATCGTGAATGCCAAATACATGATGGAGACGGTGAAGTAAATGCTGCAGACAAGTCAAGGAGGGTGAGGACTGTAATCTTTCCACTATCCAAAGCAGAGAGAAGGTCGTTAACTACTTTCAGAAGGGTAGTTTCAGTACTGTGGCGAGGGCGATATGCAGACTACATCACTAAAAAGACTGTTTGAATTCAGATGAGATACAAGTTGGGATAGAACAACTTTTTCTAAGATTTTTGACATGAATGGGAGGTTAGAAACAGGGCAGTAGTTCTTTAAATCGTTATGGTCAAGTGTTGGTTTCTTCAGCAGAGGCTTTACAATGGCAGTTTTGAAAAATGATGGGAATTCCCCGGATGAGAGAGAAGTATTAATAACATCAGTTCGTGAAGGCAATATTGGATCTAAGCACTCAAGCAGCAGTGATGTCAGAATCGGAAGTTCACATGACTTTGGGGCACTCTTCATCATGGTTGTACGCACTAAATCCATAGAGACCAGTTCAAATGCTGCTAACGGTTGCCGCTGAAATTCTGTATCACAACTGTATGGTGACGACAACTCAATTGAAATTATGTTGTCAAGCTTATCTCTAATGGTTTGTACATTGTCACGGAAGAAATTTGCAAACTGGTCCGGAAGGTCGACTGGAGAGAAGGTAGTTGGAAGTGGTGTACATTTGTTCCTTGACATTAGCTGGTTAGTAATCTCTAAGAGCTCTTTGCAGCTGGAACTTTCAGTGATCTTAGTACTGTAGTGGGCTGATTTCGCTGCATGGACTATGTTTGTGACATTCTTCTTAGTGGCTTCATAGATTTGCTTATGAATAGTGAGTCTGGTGGAAACCCAAAGCCTCTCAGCCTTACGGCTGTCTCTTTTAGCAGTGCGAAGCTGGTCCCTAACACTGCTATACCACGGAGAACACTTTTTAATTGATACTCTGCACTTGGTTGCTGGGGCATGTTTGTCAAGCATTGAACGCAGGCAGTTATCAAGTTGTTCTGCTGTAGGAGGTAGCAAAGTTGTTAGGATTGCTTGGATGTCATGCATTAGTTGAGTTCTATTTATCATACGGAGGTTTCTCTTAGTAGCAAAGAAAGGTGGACGGTTAGGGACTGATACATCAAGATGGCATATAATGCAGAGGTGATCTGATGCAAGTTCGTGTGACACCAGGGAGGACTGTAGAATATTATCATCAGGTCTATAAAGAATCCAGTCTAAAATGTGACCATGTTTATGGGTGGGTTGGCTAACTGACTGTTTGAGGTTGAAAACGTGAATCGAATCTAGCAGTTTTGATGTGCATGGGTTTTCAGCACAGTCAAAGTGAAAGTTGAAATTTCCAAGAATAATCAGGTTGCCACCTATCGAATTTCCATACTCTAGGAGATTCAGAAACAGCTTGTTTTTTATACTAGGAGGAGGGCTGTAGAGGCAGAAAAAATGGATTGACCTTTGTTCCAGTGCGAGTGTGGTTTGGACTAGTTCAAACGATGTGTGGTCGAAATTGAAGGTTGTAGTATGATTAAGACGGTTGATCAAGGAGTTCTTTGCGATGACAGCAATTCGACCTCTGCGGGAGTGGCGGGGGAACGACTTGATGGAGTAACCGGGGGGTGTTAGATCTGCGCACTTGGGCTTATTGCCTGATGTTCTTAGCCATGTTTCTGTCAGGAAAAAGACGTCGATATTATGATCATTGATAAAATTAACTATTTCTGTGCGCTTTTCCGGTGGTCCTACTGATTGGGCATTGAATAATGCGATGCGTAGTGGTATCTCTTAGATAGTTGACACAAAGGTTGACGATTTAAGAGGAATTTGAATTAGGTTATCTAAATTAACGGCCGAGTTTTCAAATTGGCGTGCCGGAAATGGCGAAAGGGAGATAACTGGAATTATTCTTCCTGTTCTATGCCGGCCAGTTTTAAAACAATGTTTCTTTTTTCGCTTCCGTTTACATTTAAGTAATGATGAATGTAGTCCCAGGTCGTTTAGTCTAGTGCACAATGTAGTGTGGAGAGTCAAGGAGTGGTCGTTTAAAGCAATTAATGAGGGTCTATCATAGCGTAAACGGGTGGACTGGCGAGTATCACGTGATGGCGGTATGTTCAACAACAAAGGAAGTTGTAGCAGTGGTGCAAGACAGCTGAGAAAAGGTCTAATAGTTCTCGTTTCCAAGACAAGATGATGAAGAAACACATTCCAACAGAACAGCCAGTGCATGATGAACACAATAACATAGACAAAGACAGACAACAAGCACATAAATCATGAAAAATGGCACAAAAATCCGGAGCAGCTGCCTCAAGTCTGTTAAGCGATAGCGGCCATCTTAGTACATCTGTACTGGATCTGCTGGGTTTTTCTTTATTCTAATGAAGTTCCATGAAATAGTGGGAATATTAAACTTTCAGTGCAGATGCTGTAAATGTTTTGTTCCAATTCACTTCATGTTTGGATACAGCATCTTCACCCCTTCTTATATCCAGTGTTATATTGATTAATGACATCAGATGCTTTTTCCAGTGTGATATTGAATAATGACATCAGATGATTTTTCCAGTGTGATATTGAATAATGATATCAGATGCTATCTCCAGTATGATATTGATTAATGACATCAGATACTGTCTCCAGTCTCTATTTGAATAAATCTATATAATAATATCACAGTGAGAGGGAGAGTAAAGTTTTTTTAAATCAAATAACTTAGTAAATAAAATCAAAAGGTAGGCCTTGAAAATTGCTTGTATTTATCATGCCATTCTGCATATGAACAATGAAAGAAGACATTAAATTGCAACAAAACAAAACTTATTGTATGGAAAAATCTTGATTACAATGATAGAAAGATAGAATAAAGTTCTAAAATTGATTCACTGAGTGTGCCCTCTACAAAATAACAAAAATAAATCAATGCAAGAAAGAAACTCTTCTAAACCATTGCTTCATGGATGAAATCTAAAAATATACTATAGTACATTTGTCCATGTTCAGTTGAAATTATGGCAATATTTTGCAAGTGTGATTAATTCGTACATGATGATACAATATGAATATGCCACAGAAAATAAAACAACCTAATATTTCAAGGTAAATTTAGGTTGTATTATTAGAAGATTTTGCATTTTCAAGTCACGTTTCCTTCAGCATATAAAATAATAGCAGTTTTCTTCAGCAGTGGAAAGTTATCAAGAAGCAGTCAATATTACATGTCAAATTGTTCAAGAATCTTTCCAGATACGGCATGCATTTCCATTTAAGAAAATCCTTAGCTATAAATAATATGTTCTCTTCCCGCCCTGCCTTTGGATGGTCCAAAACAAGTGACAGAATGATGTAACAAGTCTTGTTCAACTTCACAACACCATCCAATTTACATGTACAAATGATAATGCTGAAGAGTTTGAAAGAGACACATATATAATCACATGAGCAGTCAAAAATGATTGGCTGCATTTATCTTGATAGATGATACAACATTATACAGAAAAAAGAAACTGTGGTGCCAGGAAAAGGTGCAAAAGGGAAACATATTTGTCTTGATGAAAAAGGAGAGCTGATCATATCAAAATTTAAAAAGCTGTGGTCATATAATAAATAACACAGTATTCTCATGTGTGATACCAGTTACAGACCTTGGAACATTTATGGACTCCAATAATGCTTTTGAAATGCATTTAAACTATATTCTATTGCATTCGTGTTTCAGTCAACTATCTCATCGTTTACCATTCATCATCTCATTGTTCACAGTTTATCTTGTTAAGTCATGTGTTTTTGTTTACGTGCCTTTAAGAATGGGTTTGGAGATGCATTTGTCAACATTTCTGAGAGACTACACAAAGGAATTCCAGCAGAATCATAATTTGTATGGTTTATCGTTGATTGTTTATCATTTACCATTTATCATTTGTTGCTCATGGCAAACAGCATTTGTCATATATCATTATTGTTCATTCTTTGTTTATTCTTCATTCATTCTTTATTCACTCAGCATTGGTTCTGCATTCATTTCCTGTTCATTTACCATTCGTTCATCATTCTGTTTGCATTTCAAAGGGGTACTTAATTCTTTCAGGGCATGTATGTCATAGGTTTGCGGACTGTAAGGGTATAAGTGCCCTCAATTTCTCTGCCAGTACCCTTTTGGACACCCCACCCTATGATATATCTGAGCATATCATCTAACTAATATGTAATTCCTTATCTGACTCACTTTATATTTGAAATATCTTCACACGCCCCCTTCTCTCTGTACCACTCTTGGGTGGGACCATGAAATCAAGAATTATAATGGGGACACATTTTGGTTAAATATTTTGATAAATTGTTTTTTTAAAACCTGTATTTTCATATCTAATTGACTTTATGTTTGGAATATAATGTCATCGCACACTGACCTTAAGGATTTTACTACAGCTACCCATGGGTGGGGCCATGTAGCCAGAATGTAGGACATCTTTTGATGAAAGTTTTAATTTCATCTTTTAATTTAATTATTTTTTCTTCCAATTCACTACAAATTTGGAATATTGTATGATCTCAGATTCAGCTTTCTACCTATGCAGTGTTTTACCTGAGTTACATCCCTTGATGGGACTATGTGGTTAGAAAGTAGGACACCTTTTAGTTGTTGTTTTTCTAATATTTAAATAACCCCTCGCTTTATAGGTGGAATATTATATAATCATATGCTTCCATTTCTCCATATGATACTGTTGCTCCCAGAGTTATTAAATTATTATATAATCATATACTTCCATTTCTCCGTATGATACTGTTGCTCTCAGGGTTATGTTCCTGGGTGCGGTCATTGGGGTCAAGAAGTAGGACACTTTTTATTTATTATTGTCATTACTATTATTATTATTATTATTAAATTAAGGCTCATCTAATTCATTACTATTATCATTATTATTATTATTATTATTATTATTCAATTAAGGCTCATCTAATTCAGTGCATATTTTGAATCTACATCGTCAAATTCTTACCTACCATGTTGTACCTCTCCTGCTTTGGGATTATATATGATACTTTTAGGTTATAGGTTTTTCACATCAAATTTACACCCTGTTAAGAATATATAACAACATCATATACTTCCCTTACTTCCTGTGGCATTCCTGCTATTGGGTCATTCCCCTAGTTGTGGTCATGGGGTTGTGGGGTCATGAGGTTATTCCCTTTGATATATTGACAGCTCATCTTGGGGGCATATCATTGTTTCTTAAAACACTGTTCTTGTTTACTTTTAAGTAGCAAATTGATTTAAATGTTCTTTCCACAGTTCAAGTTAAAATCATATTTCAGATATAGATAAAGTATCCTCCATTACAGTAGATGGTTGTGAAAAGATAAAGAGAGATGATGAGAAAGTTACCGTGAATGCCCCTCCTTACACATGTAGCCCTCAACAGACCCATATTCTCTGTCAGTGTTGTCTGCAGCCCATGCCAGACAGGAGAGCTGAGCATGCAAGAAACCTAGACAATATCCCTGCTCAACAATGTAAGTACTCATCCCCGCTTAGTGTAAGTACTCACTTCTGCTCCGCTGTGTAAGTAATCATTCCTGCTTAATTTTGTAAGTACTCACTCCTGCACAACATTGTAAATTCCCTTTCTTGCTCAACATTGCAGTACTCATCCCTGCTCAACTGTGTAAGTAATCGCTCCTGCTTAACAGTGTAAGTAATAACTCCTGCTTAACAGTGTAAGTAATAACTCCTGCTTAACAGTGTAAGTAATAACTCCTGATTAACAGTTTAAGTAATAACTCCTGGTCAACAGTTTAAGTACTCATTTAAGCTCCGCAGTATAAGTGCTTACCACTGCTCACTGTTTTCAGACTCTGAAATGGATAATTTTGCCAGTAAAAACTGAAACAGAACACAGAATGAATGCAAATGAAATGCAGAATGAACACACACAAAATGATAAATGTATTTTTAAGAAAACAGAAAGTGCTAATGCAAAACACAGAATGCAGAACAATGAATAATAAAACTGAATGAAACACAAATGCATTTCATGAATGGATTTGAAACTCCAGCTTAACAGTGTGAGTTCTCACCACAGCTCAGCAATGTAGGTGCTCACTAGGTACTCACTCCAGCACAGCAGTACTCAAAACAGTTCAGCAATGTAGGTACTTTCTCCAGCAGAGCAGTGTAAGTACTCAGAACAGCTCAACACTGTAGGTACTTCCTCCAGCACAGCAGTATAAAAACTCAGAACAGCTCAGCAATGTAGTTACTTCCACCAGCACAGCAGTGTAAGTACTCAGAACAGCTCAGCAATGTAGGTGAAACAAACAATTACAAAAACTTCAATGGCAAGACAAATGCAAAAATAGAAAATAAAATAAAATTCAGATAGGCAAAGTCCAAAAAGGTCCGATGAATCAATTAAGTTGCATAACAGGTTTGCTGATCTGGAGGATATGGATGCAGAGGAATCTGCTCTTAAGCCCCAAAAAGCAAAATTAAATCCATACTACCCCTGGATTAGTAATATTAAAAAAGTGCTTCTTCCTGAATTTCCTAACCATATCGCTACCCTGTTCTGTGTTTAGCCTATAATGAAGAACACCATTATTCAGTGGAATTGTTGAGGACTTAAGACCACCTATATTGAAATCCTTCTAGTTCTGAATGAGCATGATCTGCAGTATTGTCTGCAGGAAACATTTGTAAAATATATGGACAAAATCACTTTTAAGAACCCCTATTCTCAAAATATTGAGGGGGCTGCAGAGGGAGTCTCTGTTGTTGTTAACAGTAGAGTTCCTAACAACTACATTGCTTTAAATACAAACTTACAAGCTGTTGCTGTGAGTGTCACTCTTCATCGAGTGATTACATTTTGTTCCATTTATATCCCACCAAGCTCCAACTTACACCCAAATGATCAAGACAATCTCATTCAATAGTTACAGACTCCTTTCATTCTGTTAGGGGATTTTAATGGTCATAACATTTTATGGGGTTCTAACGACATAAATGATTAGGGCAAAAAGGTGGAAGATTGAGACATGACTTGTGCCTATTTGACAGCAAGTCACCTACATATTTACACCTGGCAACAGGCTCATATACCTGCATTGACCTAGCTTTTGTTCCCCTTTTCTACTATTAGACTATGATTGGAACATCATTGATGACCTTTACAGTAGTGGTCACTTTCCATTTCTTCGAAATATTAGTTCTTCCAGTGATGAACCCGATTTCACACTGGAAATTAAATAAGGCCAACTGGAAAAAGTTTGAAACTCTTTCAAATGCCAGAATTCACAGTGATATTTTCAAGAGCACAGAAGAATCCATTCTGCGGTCCTCAGTTATTTCTAAATGGCCCAAAAAGCCATGGTTCACTGAAAATTGCAAAGAAACCATCAAGCAATGCAGAGCAAAAATGAGACAATTTAAAAACCGACTGACGCCCAAAAATTTAAAAAACTTTTGCATATTTCAGGCTAAAGCTCATCAACAATTAAAAACTGTAAGAGGAAATCATGGAAATATGTCTCTATGTTAAATTCTCATTCCTCTATTAAGAAAGTATGGGACATGGTATGCAAAATCAATGGTAAGGGAAACTACAACTCTTCCGACATTTAAAAGTAAATAATAAAAGTATTACCTCTAAGCAAGATATTGCCAGTGTACTTGCTGATACTTTTTTTTAAAACATTCTTCATCTTCCATATATTCCTCAGAATTTTAGAAAATCAAACCTCAAAAAGGGAAGAGACATTTAAAATTTGCTTCTGAAAGTTATAACCAACCCTTTTCACATTCAGATCTTGCTGATGCTTGAAAAGAGGCCCAGCTGCTGGGCCTGATAATATACATTACCAACTTTTAAAACACCTACTGGAAATTTCTCTGGAAATTTTTCTAAATGCTCTTTTGGAAATGTTTAATGACATTTGGAAAACTGGTAATGTCCCAAAATCCTGGAAAGAGGTGACAGTGATTCCTATTTCCAAACTGGAAAAGGATAACACAGATCTTATCAATTACCATCCCACTGCTTTGACAAGCTGTATTTGTAAAATGTTGGAACAAATGATCAATGTCAGACTTATTTGGTTCATGGAGTCTAACAATCTCATTTCTCCTTTTCAAAATGGCTTCAGACATGGGTGCAGTATGAATGATCATCTGGTTAGATTTGAAACTTTTATTCATGATGTCTTCATCAAGAAGGAGCACTTAGTGGCAGTCTTCTTTGACCTGGAGAAGACTTATGCACAACATGGAAGTACAGAATAATGAATGACCTACACAATCTGGGTCTAAAAGGCTGTCTACCTATTTTTATTTCCAACTTTCTTTCAGATAGGAAATTTCAAGTATGAGTAGGTTCTACCCTCTTAGATAAGCACAAACAGGAGATGGGTGTGCCTCAGGGCAGCATGTTATCTGTTACACTTTTTAATATTAAAATTAATAATATTGTCAAGAGTTTAAATCCAGACGTGGATTACTCTCTTTATGTTGATGATTTTCTTATATGTTATCTATCCAAACATATGCATACAATTGAATGACAGTTGCTACAGTGTGTAAAAAAGATCCATAATTGGGCAACTGTAAATGGTTTCAAATTTTCAAAATCCAAAACAGTTTGTTTGCATTTCTGTCAGCTACATAAACAACACGATGAACCTAAACTTGTGCTTGGTGGAACACCAATACCATTGGTAGGGGAAACTAAGTTTTTAGGTATTCTTTTTGACAGAAAACTCACCTTCATTCCACACATTAAACAATTAAAGGCTAAATGCTTAAAAGCCCTTGACCTACTTGAATTGGTAGCACATACTGACTGGGGTGCAGATCAAAAAGTTCTGTCTAATCTTTACAGAACTCTCATTAGATCCAAACTTGACTATGGCTGCATTGTTTATGGCTTAGCCAGAAAGTCTATAAGCATGCTTGTTTCAATTCACCATCAGGGAATATGGCTTGTCTTGGGCGCCTTAAAAACATCACCAACTGAAAGTCTTTATGCAGAAGCCAATGAACCACCCTTATGAAATCACAGAGATAAATTGTCTTTGTAATATGCCATTCAATAGGGATCAAATCCTTCTAATCCTGCCTACATATGTTTTTCATTTCAGCAACAAACACTTTTTGAAACCAAACCGAATGCCATTCCAAGTTTTGGCATTTGAATATCACCATACATTGACAATGCAAATATTGATCTTTAAAAAATCAAAAAGGCTCTTGTCCTTGAAATACCACTGTGGCTTCTTAAACTACCAAGAGTCCAGTTTACTCTGCGTAAAGAAAAAAAGTTATAGACCAATTCTTGTTCTTTTAATACTTCCTATCAAGAACTCCTTTCAAAATATGAAAACTACACTAAGATTTTTACTGATGGTTTAATTTTATTAGTGTCAACCACACTGCAAAATGTTGTTTACCATATGGCACATCAATCTTTTTGGCTGAGATCAGGGCAGTCGATTTTGCCTTGTACTATATCAAAAACAAAAATATCCAAAATTCAGTTATCTTCTCTGTTTCTCTCTCGGTACTTCAATAACTTCAGAATAGGAAGTTGGAAAACCCCTTTTTGAGAAATATTCTTATGAAACACACCAAACTATCTACCTCTCACCTCTCACCTTTTGAATTTTCTGTTGGCTACCCAGTCATGTCAGTGTCAAAGGTAATGAATGAAAAAGCAGACAATGCTGCCAAAACGGCCTTATTTCTCCAACCTTCTGATTTTAAAATACCATATACTGACTTTAAACCGTGTATTTATAACTTTTTATTCAATAAGTGGCAGGCATCGTGGAATGATGCTGTCCATTCTTTAGGCATATGACCTCCTTCCTATAGAACAGTCCATAAGGATGAAGTTGCACGTATCAGAAATGGATACTCTCTGATAACTCACTCTTTCATCTCAAATGGTGAGGAACCACCGGAGTGTGTCTCTTGCAATGAACCCTTTACCATAAAACACTTTTTGATTGATTATATCGACCTCCAACCTACACGTGATCGATACTATCATTTCAATAGCATGAAAGAACTTTTTGACACAGTAAACATATATTATATTTTAGATTTCTTGAAGGAAGCTAACATTTATAATAAAATATAGCTTGTTTGCTCATTGGTTTCTGTGAGTACTTTTAATCAGTGCATCATGTTTTCCAGATTTGAAATACCTTTTATTATATTTGTACCTTTTAGAATATTTCAACTGTTTACATTACCCATTGATCAGGATTCTTTACATACTTTCAATTTATTATCTTTATACTTACTTCCAAATGATATAGTTTTATTATTGCCATTGCTTTGGCTCTGTGTGGCCATATTGTGCTATTGTGCTGCAAAACATAAACTCATCGTCACAACAACAATATAGGTACTCACTCTAACACAGCAGTGTAAGTACTCATCACAGCCTAACAATATATGTACTCACTCCAGCACAGCAGTGTAAGTATTCACCACAGCTCAACATTGTAGGTACTCCCTTCAGCACAGTTCTTTAAGTACTCAGCCCTGCTCAACAATGTAAATACTCAATCAAGCACAGCAGTCCCTGCTCAACAATGTTCGTACTCACTCCAGCATAGCAGTACTTGCCCCTTCTCAGCAATATATGTGATCACTCCAGCACAACTTACCACAACTTAACAATGTAGGTACGCACCCCTACTCTCTAGGCAACTTTGTAGAGAAACTTCAGGCAGTCCTATTAAACAGTAGAGACACTTTTCCCATGCCAGTAGTGTAAAATGTGTCTCGTTATACTAAAAGTTAGATTTGCAGAAAAGGAAGCTCTTTTTAAGAGAGTACTAAGCCTATCCATCCCCAGCAGTGTAACACAGTTCAAACTATCATCAGACAGTTAGGAGAGATATATCTCCCTCCATATGCAAAAGGGATGAGTGAGTGAATATGAAGAAAAAGATTGGGAGAAAAGAGTCAGACAAATGGTAGAAGGTATTTTCCCCTCCAGATGTGAAAGGGAAAAGCAAGAGTATGAAGGAGAAGTAAAGGAGAAAAGAAGTATTAATTTTTTTTCTCACATATTTATTGATTTAAAATGTGAATAAATATGGTTTTTAATGGTCAACAGACAAAAATATATTTTTTGTAACTGCAACAGACTTTTTTTACTGCCTATTTATTTTATAATATATTGTAAAAAAATCCAAGTCTTTTAAAAAGTTTCTTTTCCTGATAATGGAGAACAACTGATGTAATCCAAACAGTATCCAAACAGATCCTGTGAGAATTCATTTCAAAAGACTGCACAACTCCTTTGGTAAAAATATTTGAAATTTATTTATTTATTAACTTTTCATTCCATAGTTTTTTGTATGCAGTTTTCCAGAACCTGTTTACATTGTTCATTCTAATCAAGAAATCAAATTGCCCTATTTAGTTTACAATAGCTGTTACCCCATGGACAACTCTTCACACATGTGGTTTTGTGAAAAATTTTCAACACCTTGTCTCTTCAACTAAAATAATTAAGGTCAGTGGTAATTTTTCACAATTTAATCCTATTATATCATGTCAACCTGAAACATTTAACAACCCATGTGCTGTAATGCGTAATTATACATGTAATGATTGAAGCTGCTGATCAGTACATCTTAAAATGGGACCAATTGTAGATGATTGATAAGTGGGTATTTTTTTGTACTACATTGGTCCAAGCTATAGATGTGCTGACTGCTAAGTGAGTATTTCTTTACTGCATTGGTCTAAGCTATAAATGTGGTGACTGATAAGTGAGTATTTTTGTACAACATTGGTCTGAGCAATAGATGTGCTGACTGCTAAGTGAGTATTTCTTTACTGCATTGGTCTAAGCTATAGATGTGCTGACTGCTAAGTGAGTATTTCTTTACTGCATTGGTCTAAGCTATAGATGTGCTGACTGCTAAGTGAGTATTTCTTTACTGCATTGGTCTAAGCTATAAATGTGCTGACTGATAAGTGAGTATTTCTTTACTACATCGGTCCAAGCTATAAATGTGCTGACTGATAAGTGAGTATTTCTTTACTACATCGGTCCAAGCTATAAATGTGCTGACTGATAAGTGAGTATTTCTTTACTGTATTGGTCTAAGCAATAGATGTGCTGATTGCTAAGTGAGTATTTCTTTACTGCATTGGTCTAAGCTATAAATGTGCTGACTGATAAGTGAGTATTTCTTTACTGCATTGGTCTAAGCTATAAATGTGGTGACTGATAAGTGAGTATTTCTTTACTACATTGGTCTGAACAATAGATGTGCTGCATACTGGGACATGAGGGAATGTTCACTTATGCCTTAAAACCTAGATATGGTTCATCAGGAACCTGGGATCTCAGATCAATAAGATTACTGGTAGAGAGTAGGAGGGTACAACTAAAATCTCTCCAAATTAGTGGGCGAAGTGGAAATTGATTATTGGGATAATAAGGGTGACTTCTTAACTCAAAAAGCAATTCTAGTCACTTTTTTGACAGCCCTGAGTATAAGTATTCATTCAGTAATCTTTCCTAATCCCACAGCTGATTATTTAGCTTTCCTTGCTTACCTGTGTAAAACCTTAATTCTGAAGAAATTCTGAAGTAATGCCCCTCAAAAGGATTCAAATCTTGGACATATTTGTGTTTTAATTGGACTAGGACCCTATTTCAAGCAGACATCCAACTATCATTAATACGTATGCATGTCTCTAGTAGTGGTTTACAGCACCTCAGCACATTAGTAGCTATATGATGCCAACTTAAGGTAAAGTTTGAAAAATGTGGACTCTTTAACAAGACTTAAGAATATTATCATATTTCACTTGTAACAAGATTTAATTTTATACAAACGATGTACTTCAGACATCAGACATGAGGTATAGCTACTGAAAAATAGCTTGACTGAGAGTGGAAACTTGAACTCATAGGATCTTTTATTTGTATTTTCTTCAATTTATTTGTTTGGTGTTGAGCCTGACTCTATGGAAGCTTGACACAGCTATCACTGCATATCTGTTCTTATGTCTGTCCACAACCTTGACTATCCTTAATGTTAAAGTTTTTACTTTCCTTTTATTTCCTTACCATTTAATCCCACCCTCTTCAGATTTGGAATATAGCATCAGTATGCACTTATCTTTATCTAGTTAAACACATGTCCTCATCAAAGTGACATTTCTAAAATCAGACCTTCTCCAATTTGGAATTCTCTGTAAACTGACCATTTTGGTTTGGAATGGATTTTTACTTAATAAATTCTTTGTTTTGAAACCCTCTACAAACTGGAACCTCCAAATTCTGGACACCAGAGACATCCTTGGAACCATTCTTGCAAATTTAATGTCAACCTACCTCTGAAAAAAGGTTGTGTTCACCTTGCTACTGGTAAAAATCACACACAACGTGAGAAGTGTCAACCTGTAATCTGATATTTGACAAGTGATACACAATATGTTGTGTTAATTTGGGTGTAACAGTTAAGTATTTGTACATGAGTGATCTGTCCAATGAAGCCATTTAATACAGGTGTTAAATGATCTCAAAGCCGATTGTTTGTTTATGAATTGAAACCATCACAATAGGTTGATTAAACAAGCAGTTACAGATGTGCTGTTAAATTCAATTGCTTTCATTTTACGAAGATCAAAAAAAAGTTGTTCAAAGGCAATCACAGTTATTCAAAATTATTCGAAAATTCCTTTTTCTTTGCAAAGAACTCCTGTATACATGTACAATATAAAGGAAAGAAAGTTGCAATCAGGTCATATAATAAGTTCATTTGCTACACTGTATTTGCACATTCACTGAAAATCATATCTAAATCACCAGCCAGGTGGCAACATGTTGAATTGTCTCCTAAAGACAAAGTCATTATAATAAGGCATTGGAAAGCAGTTCCTGAGCCTTTCCAAAAAGAACTCTGAGAAAACTTTTGGTGTTGGAAAATCGACTGTCTGAGATTCTAAAATGAAAATCTGAATGCATTATAGAGTACGAGAACAATGGTTTTGACACCAAATTTAAAGTCAGCATTTGTGCAAATTTGAAAAACTAAATGAACTTGTTTATGACTGGTTTCAGCAATCGCGATCCAAGTCAATTCCTATTTCAGGTCCATTCATACAGGAGAAGGCACTTGAATTTGAATCTCAGTTGGAAATTCTGATTTCAAGGCATTGATTAAAAAAAAGGTACTGGAATGCACTCTTCTCTGTCAGCACTTCTAAAAACCAAACCCTATGAAAACTGGACACTTCTAAAAACCAAACCCTCAGAAAATTTGACATTTCTGACAGTATGAAAACTGGACATTTCTGACAGTACCATGAGTGTCTGGTTTTCAGAAGTTTCACTGTATCAAATTTCTGGGGTGGACTTGACGTGCAGGCCCTATCCACCTCATTGTTTATTTTTTTGCTTTTTAGGTGAACTACATGATGTGTAGCTGTGTTTTTTAAATCTTCTGTGGATTTCAGGTTCAATATGCTTCAGGGCTTACTGTCATGCATACTGGGGTTGTCGTAAAGCTGATTGCCTGGGATGTCTCGCCAAATTCAAAGGTAAATCACAATGAAGTTCATACCATTACAAATCAAAATACAGCAAGTTGTTTGTGTGTAGATTGTTGCTTAATTATAATTTAATACACTAGAATGTTAGCTTTTCTAATTACTTTCAGTTTTGTTTAATTATAATTTAATACACTACAATGTTACCTTTTC
Source organism: Margaritifera margaritifera (assembly GCA_029931535.1). Lineage (NCBI taxonomy): Eukaryota > Metazoa > Mollusca > Bivalvia > Unionida > Margaritiferidae > Margaritifera > Margaritifera margaritifera. The sequence continues at coordinate 352,090 of JAQPZY010001507.1, read as the reverse complement.
TAATTACTTTCAGTTTTGTTCAATTATAATTTAAGACACTACAATATTAACTTTTCTAATTACTTTCAATTTTGTTCAAGTATAATTTAATACACTAGAATGTTAGCTTTTCTAATTACTTTCAGTTTTGTTCAATAAGTAATCATTACAATGAATATGATGGTTGTGTATGTGCACAGTATATGTGTATGTATATGTATGTATGTATGTATGTATGTATGTATGTATGTATGTATGTATGTATGTATGTATGTATGTATGTATGTATGTATGTATGTATGTATGTACGTACAGTCAACTTTGGTATAGCATAGCCCTAGGGACCATGCACTGCAGATACAATATACAAGAAATCAGTAGTAACCACTGACTGGAAATAGGACAGGATTTGATAGTGACTTGAAAATAAGTTGGCAATTTGTTGTATTATTGAGGTTGACTATGTATATGTGTGTGTATGTGGATATGCATGTATATATGTATTTATATAAGTACAGACCCTGAAACCTTTATGTATCCCTTTAAAATGTGAATGGAATGTTGAATGAACCAAAATGAATGGTAAAAGAACACTAAATTAATGATCTACGAATGTGGAACAAACTCAGAACAAACAATACATGCTATGTGTCAAACATTCCAGAATGAAAAATTAAATTCTAAACCATAAATGATAAATGATAAACCATAAATGATAAATGATAAACCATGAACGATAAATGATAAACCAAAAATGATAAATGATAAATGATAAACCAAAAACAATAAATGATAAACCATAAACAATAAGTGATAAACCATAAATGATAAATGGTCAACCATAAACAATAAGAGATAAGCCATACATTATAAACCATAAATGGTGAACGAAAAATTATAGAGGTTGAACAACAAAAATAGAAACAAATTTGATCATTTTGTTTATTTATCACAATTAATATGGTTGTAATTGTAATTGAATTGATTATGGATGAAACCTGTTTTGAGTATGAAAGAAATTATCCTCCTATGATGCAACAGGTTGTAATAGAAAGGGGATTTTATAGTATGTATGTATACAACAGGTATTAAAAAGGGTGTTTTATAGTATATATGTATACAACAGGTTGTATTAAAAAGGGTGTTTTATAGTATGTATGTATGCAACAGGTTGTATTAAAAAGAGTGTTTTATAGTATATATGTATACAACAGGTTGTATTAAAAAGAGTGTTTTATAGTATGTATGTATACAACAGGTATTAAAAAGGGTGTTTTATAGTATATATGTATACAACAGGTATTAAAAAGGGTGTTTTATAGTATGTATGTATCCAACAGGTATTAAAAAGGGTGTTTTATAGTATATATGTATACAACAGGTATTAAAAAGGGTGTTTTATAGTATATATGTATACAACAGGTTGTATTAAAAAGGGTATTTTATAGTATGTATGTATGCAACAGGTTGTATTGAAAAGGGTGTTTTATAGTATATATGTATACAACAGCTTGTATTAAAAAGGGTGTTTTATAGTATGTATGTATGCAACAGCTTGTATTAAAAAGGGTGTTTTATAGTATGTATGTATACAACAGGTATTAAAAAGGGTGTTTTATAGTATGTATGTATGCAACAGCTTGTATTAAAAAGGGTGTTTTATAGTATGTATGTATGCAACAGCTTGTATTAAAAAGGGTGTTTTATAGTATGTATGTATACAACAGGTTGTATTAAAAAGGGTGTTTTATAGTATGTATGTATGCAACAGCTTGTATTAGAAAGGGTGTTTTATAGTATGTATGTATACAACAGCTTGTATTAAAAAGGGTGTTTTATAGTATATATGTATACAACAGGTTGTATTAAAAAGGGTGTTTTATAGTATATATGTATGCAACAGGTTGTATTAAAAAGGGTGTTTTATAGTATGTATGTATGCAACAGCTTGTATTAAAAAGAGTGTTTTATAGTATATATGTATACAACAGGTTGTATTAAAAAGGGTGTTTTATAGTATATATGTATACAACAGGTTGTATTAAAAAGGGTGTTTTATAGTATATATGTATACAACAGGTTGTATTAAAAAGGGTGTTTTATAGTATATATGTATACAACAGGTTGTATTAAAAAGAGTGTTTTATAGTATATATGTATACAACAGGTTGTATTAAAAAGAGTGTTTTATGGTATATATGTATACAACAGGTTGTATTAAAAAGGGTGTTTTATAGTATATATGTATACAACAGGTTGTATTAAAAAGGGTGTTTTATAGTATATATGTATACAACAGGTTGTATTAAAAAGAGTGTTTTATAATATATATGTATACAACAGGTTGTATTAAAAAGGGTGTTTTATAGTATATATGTATACAACAGGTTGTATTAAAAAGGGTGTTTTATAGTATATATGCATACAACAGGTTGTATTAAAAAGAGTGTTTTATAGTATATATGCATACAACAGGTTGTATTAAAAAGAGTGTTTTATAGTATATATGTATACAACAGGTTGTATTAAAAAGGGTGTTTTATAGTATATATGTATACAACAGGTTGTATTAAAAAGGGTGTTTTATAGTATATATGTATACAACAGGTTGTATTAAAAAGGGTGTTTTATAATATATATGTATACAACGGGTTGTATTAAAAAAGGGTGTTTTATAGTATGTATGTAAAGCCTTTAGCAGGACATCATCACAATCCTGGCCATATAATGACAGAAGTTTAGACATCTAAGAGCTACACTATCATAGCTTTGATTACTACACAGAATTGTTTTTGTGTTACAAACCAGAGGGTCAGTTATTCACATCATGGAGAGAGGGGGGGGGGGTGCACAAGACCTGAGTGCTCAACTGCCAAAAACAGACAAATTAGTCTGTGTATGTTCACTATAATATTAAAAAATACTGACTATAGGACTAAAAGTTACAAAAATGTCTGATATCATCTTTTCAGTTATGATACATTTTTCTATGTAAGCATTTGTGTTTGAAGTACATACATCAACACTTTCAAGTAATATGGTTTTTGATGATTTTTTTCCTAAACCAGGAGCATATCTCTCTCTCTCTCTCTGTCTGTCTCTCAAAACTTAATCTTAAGTTAGCATTGTGATTGTATGGCTAAAAATGTGACAAAATGAATTGTTATTCACACTTTTCTTTAAACTACATACACAGCTGACAGTGACTTTCATGACTTCTTGTATTCTCAGTTCTGAATATTAATTAATCAACTTTGGGCACAGGAGTTTATGGCGACTGTGATCTAACTCCAGTCTGTAAACTCTCTCTCAAACACATGTAAACCAATGCACAAGTACATACATACATACATACATACATACATACATACATACATACATACATACATAAACAGATAGTGAATTTACTTTGACTTATTTTGTGAAAATTATCCAAAGATTTGAGCACACGAGGATGTAAGAATCAGATTGATATGAAAGACTTTAAACTTTTTTTGAATTTATTTATTTACTAGTGTACACCTACATTCTTATGTTATATGGTATTTGTTTGACAGATTAGCAAATGGCTTACTGAAAATTTCAGGTCAAGAAAAAGTGAGTGTGTTTCATAATTTTGAACCATGTCTCTGACCTTTCAGCTGTGGCTCTCTCTTTTCTTTTGAAACTGAAAAACAGATTTTTATAATTTTGTAACTCAAAGTTAAGACAAAAGTAAGTACTGTTCATACTTTTTTGAAACAATGTGTACATTTTACAGTGAATATCAGAAAAACATGTATTCTCAGTTTTGAGTAAGGAATATGAGACATTGTAATAGTAAGCAACTGCAAACAAACTTCCAAGTCTCTCTGACTGTGTCACACATACACACACAAACATAACCTTGTATATGATGTCACTTACACTGACTTATCTCCCCTGCATTATCATGGTGAAACATGGGCATCACTTTCCTTGCTTTGACAGAGGCAGCTGCATCAACAATGGTAAAGTTTTGTATTGAAGTTTTGTGTAAAAGTTTTGGCATGGTAGATACATCAGCACATGAATGCAGGTGAGATTTTGTTCCATCAAACACTTGTTTTTGGCAACTATATCCATTTTTTATTTTATTTTTTGGCTTCCTCTGCATGATCATTTTTAAAAAAAACATTTTCTTCATTCAAGAAATTCTTAATGTGCCAATGGGGTAAGCATATTTAGAGACATCTAAATACATTTGCTGTATCTCTGTGGCCATCTTGAAAATATTGTTATCACTACTCCTCCAGAATTGATGGTCATATTAACATAGGATTTCCACCAAAAGACTTCTTACGATATCTAGTTGGTTATACATGCAAATGGTGTCAACCTTATATATAATATGGCTGCCATGATGGCCATCTTGAAAATCTTATCACAACTCCTGAATGGTTGGTCATATTGGCATTGAGTTTTGACCACAAATCCTGTAATTATATCTAGTTTGTCCTAAATGAAGATGGTGCTGATCTTGCATCTAATATGGCCTCTGTAGTGGCTAATTTTGAAACTTGTATCGCTCAAAAATATCAGAGATGGTTTCAACACTTGGCAGTTAAAAAGAAGAAATGGTCTTATCTTGAATTCCTGGAAATTCTTTTCAGACTGTAGAGTGTCAGCCCCTTTGAGTGACTCTTGTTTGATAAAGTTGAAATAATTTAAACACACACACAAAAATTGGAATTTAAACAACCTTCTGTCAGTTTTAATATTAACCAGAGAAATAAGTATCTGTCATGTTCCTTCATAACATTTTGTATTCATTGCATTCACAGATGTAAATTTATAAAATGCATAACTTTAAAACAAAAATGTATGCAAAAAGATGGAATAATAAAGAATACACTAAGAAATGTCTGAACAGTAAATGATGGAATAATAAATGTTAAAAGATGAAATTCTAGCTACAACACAAGTGCTAAAGAAATGCTTGAATGGTAAATGATAAGATAATAAACAATAAATGATAAGATTCTGGTTTAAATGCAAACAGATTAAAAATGTATAAAAGTAAATGCTGTGATGATAAATCATAAATAATGAGATTTTAGCTTAAAATGCAAACACTAAAGAAATGTATTTGTAATGCATTTAAAATGCAAAAGAAATGCATTTCAAGCGCATTTTTGGAGTACATCAGTGTGTGGGGTACATCAATATTTCAGGGTCTGTCTAATGGCACATATGTCTACCTCTCAAATTACTCTGTTAGAGTAAGGTCATCATAAACTGGAAGTTTTAATGTATGATTAGATTTAGTTAGGGGTCTAGATGCATGATTAGTTGGGGTTCTAGATTCATTATTAGGTTTAGTTGGGGTCTAGATGCATGATTAGATTTAGTTGGGGTTCTGGATGCATGATTAGTTGGGGTTCTAGATTCATTATTAGGTTTAGTTGGCGTTCTAGATGCATGATTAGATTTAGTTGGGGTTCTGGATGCATGATTAGTTGGGGGTCTAGATTCATTATTAGGTTTAGTTGGCGTTCTAGATGCATGATTAGATTTAGTTGGGGTTCTGGATGCATGATTAGTTGGGGTTCTAGATGCATGATTAGGTTTAGTTGGCGTTCTAGATGCATGATTAGATTTAGTTGGGGTTCTGGATGCATGATTAGTTGGGGTTCTAGATGCATGATTAGTTGGGGTTCTAGATTCATTATTAGGTTTAGTTGGGGTCTAGATGCATGATTAGATTTAGTTGGGGTTCTGGATGCATGATTAGTTGGGGTTCTAGATGCATGATTAGTTGGGGTTCTAGATGCATGATTAGTTGGGGTTCTAGATGCATTATTAGGTTTAGTTGGGGTCTAGATTCATGATTAGATTTAGTTGGGGTCTAGATTCATGATTAGATTTAGTTGGGGTTTAGATTCATGATTAGATTTAGTTGGGGTTTTAGATGCATGATTAGTTGGGGTCTAGATGCATGATTAGATTTTGTTGGGGTCTAGATTCATGATTAGATTTAGTTGGGGTTCTAGATGCATGATTAGATTTAGTTAGGGTCCAGATTCATGATTAGATTTAGTTGGGGTTCTAGATGCATGATTAGTTGGGGTTCTGGATTAATGATTAGATATAGCTGGGGTTCTAGATTCATGATTAGGTTTAATTGTTGTTTTAGATTCATGATTAGGTTTAATTGTGGTTCTAGATGCATGATTAGTTGGGGTTCTAGATGCATGATTAGATTTAGCTGGGTTTCTAGATTCATGATTAAGTTTACCATAGTTGGGGTTCTAGATGCATGATTAGTTGGGATTATAGATGCATGATTAGATTTAGTTGGGGTTTTAGATGCATGATTAGTTGTATTTGTTGGGGTTCAAGATGCATGCTTAGTTGGGATTCTAGATGCATGATTAGATTTAGTTGGGGTTTTAGATTCATGATTAAGTTTACCATAGTTGGGGTTCTAGATTCATGATTAAGTTTACCATAGTTGGGGTTCTAGATGCATGATTAGTTGGGATTATAGATGCATGATTATATTTAGTTAGGGTTTTAGATGCATGATTAGTTGTATTTGTTGGGGTTCTAGATGCATGCTTAGTTGGGATTCTAGATGCATTATTAGATTTAGTTGTTGTTATAGATGCATGATTATATTTAGTTGTTGTTCAAGATGCATGATTAAATTTAGTTGTTGTTCAAGATGCATGATTAGGTTTAGTTGGCGTTCTAGATGCATGATTAGATTTAGTTGGGGTTCTAGATGCATGATTAGTTGGGGTTCTAGATGCATGATTAGTTGGGGTTCTAGATGCATGATTAGATTTAGTTGGGGTTCTAGATGCATGATTAGTTGGGGTTCTAGATGCATGATTAGTTGTATTTGTTGGGGTTCTAGATGCATGATTTGTTGTATTTGTTGGGATTCTAGATGCATGATTAGTTGTATTTGTCAGGGTTCTAGATTCTTGACAGTTTGTTTTTTGCTATAATAATCTTAACATTTAATGTTTCTTTTAGATTTGAACTTTGGAAGGAAAAGCCTTGATTATCTAGTGCTAGATAATCCATATGAGTCTAATATTCTAAAGGTAAGATTTCAGAAAGTTTTGCACATTTAGTAACTTGCCAACAGAAAAGTGCAGGACTACCTCTACCACACATTGGTATGATATTCTTTGTCAGAGTTTTTTTCCTGTGAATGAAAAAAACGTTAACCATTTTGCTGATGCATATAGATTTTTTGGAATAATTATGATTGATCTAGATTACTGTGACCTATATTTTCATGTAATGGAAAAACTTTTGATCAGACTATATTTATGCAGATGAGCCTTCTCTAAGATCTTGGTTTGCAACTCTTAGAATGTCCATTTGGTCACTTGAAGCAAAAAAAGTCATTTACACCAGTTTCAATACTACAGTGATTTTTTTGTGATACAGAAAGGGAGAGAATCTCTGAACTTAAAATAAAAATTGTGCTATTAGAATGCTAAATATCTTGTTATTTAAGTTCTTCCGGTCTACTTAACTCCTCAGAGTTTTGTATATATCCATCTTAAGTCAGGCGTATTATGTTAGGCATTGTCCATCCATCCATCCATCTATCCATGTTAGCTTGTTCAACTCATAACTTTATAATGGTTAGAGAGATTTTCATGAAACTTTGCCCAAAGTATATATCATGACTTCGACAGTGTGTCATGTACAATAGTCATGCCTCCTACCTTGAGATCATGGTCTCAGAAAGGGAAAATGTAGTTCTGTGATTTGTATTCTTGTCTGAAGTATAATTTTGCACCAATGAAGATATTATAATGAAACTTTAGTCAATTATATGTCATGTATAGTCAGTGTGTCACATACTATAACTGCACCCCTGCTTCAAGGTCAAGGTCACATCAAGGAAAAATATAAAATCAGTGACCTCAATCCATTGGTTATAACTTTTGAATGAATTAAGATAATTTAATGGACATTTATTCTTTAGTATATCTTGACTTGACAGCATCTCATGTATTGACTCATGCCCTTTACCTTTAGTATATCTTGACTTGACAGTATCTCATCTATTCAATCCTACCCTTTACCTTTAGTATATCTTGACTTGACAGTATCTCATCTATTCAATCCTACCCTTTACCTTTAGTATATATTGACTTGACAGTATCTCATGTATTGACTCATGCCCTTTACCTTTAGTATATCTTGACTTGACAGTATCTCATCTATTCAATCCTACCCTTTACCTTTAGTATATATTGACTTGACATGTTTCATGTATTCAGTCATGCTCTTTACCTTTAGTATATATTGACTTGACAGTATCTCATGTATTCAGTCATGCCCTTTACCTTCAGTATATATTGACGTGACAGTATCTCATGTATTCAGTCATGCGCTTTACCTTTAGTATATATTGACTTGACAGAATCTCATGTATTCAGTCATGCCCTTTACCTTCAGTATATATTGACTTGACAGTATCTCATGTATTAAGTCATGCTCTTTACCTTTAGTATATATTGTCTTGACAGTATCTCATGTATTCAGTCATGCTCTTTACCTTTAGTATATATTGTCTTGACAGTATCTCATGTATTCAGTCATGCCCTTTACCCTCAGTATATATTGACTTGACAGTATCTCATGTATTCAGTCATGCTCTTTACCTTTAGTATATATTTACTTGACAGTATCTCATGTATTCAGTCGTGCCCTTTACCTTCAGTATATATTGACTTGACAGTATCTCATGTATTAAGTCATGCTCTTTACCTTTAGTATATATTGTCTTGACAGTATCTCATATATTCAGTCATGCCCTTTACCTTCAGTATATATTGACTTGACAGTATCTCATGTATTCAGTCATGCTCTTTACCTTTAGTATATATTTACTTGACAGTATCTCATGTATTCAGTCATGCCCTTTACCTTCAGTATATATTGACTTGACAGTATCTCATGTATTCAGTCATGCCCTTTACCTTCAGTATATATTGTCTTGACAGTATCTCATATATTCAGTCATGCCCTTTACCTTCAGTATATATTGACTTGACAGTATCTCATGTATTCAGTCATGCTCTTTACCTTTAGTATATATTGACTTGACAGAATCTCATGTATTCAGTCATGCCCTTTACCTTCAGTATATATTGACTTGACAGTATCTCATGTATTCAGTCATGCTCTTTAAGTTTAGTATATATTGACTTAACATGTTTAATACACTAGAATGTTAGCTTTTCTAATTACTTTCAGTTTAGTTTAATAAGTAATCATTATTATATACTCATTTTTTTCTCCATTAACTTTGCATTGTCAGAATCGTGCAGTATTTCTCCATACTGCACGGCTTCATACTGCACGACACATGTGTCTAAAAATAGTATCGCGTGTTAGGAACTACTTTTTATTGTAAACAAACAATGTACGCAAATGTAGCAGATACCGGAGCTTTTGCTTTATTAGATTTGTCTGTGGATGAACTAAACAAGCTGTTTGAGGGAGATGATAAAGCTGACGATGTGGATGAATTCATTGAGTCACAAAAGAATCTTTCAACCAAGCAAGTGACTGAACGTGATATTCACAATGTACAGTGGTGGCTTTTTGACAACAAACGTGAGGCATGCAGTATTGAAAATATCATTCTGATCATTTAAACACTTATTTAGCTGATGGTTCAGACTATGAACCATGCTCTCTAGAGTCTGTAAAAAAAATAGCATAAAAAGGTATCTTATGACCAAATGATATTCCGTTTCTCTCAGAGACCGCTAATTTTACAAGTCAGTCCAAGCACTAAATTCGAAAAATACAACTAAAGAAGGCGGGTTTTGGTATAAAAGCAAGTGCCTCGGAGCCAAGAAGCCACGATAACGAAGAAGCCTTATTTTCCGCTGACGAAATGGGCTCTCACACCCCAGCTGCTTTGCAATTTTGCGTTTTTTTTTTTTTTTTTTTTTGGGTGTTTTTTTTTGAGAAATTGTTTGGATTTATTATGCAGTACATATAAATATGTCATCTATAGCTGGTAATAAGAATGACAATAAATGTACTTACTTCTGCATCCTGAATTTCTTCAAAATGTACTTTCTGATCCACGACGCGAAATTGCACTGCAATCAAGACTACATTTCCAACAGAAATCACATTCCAAAGGAGAATTTACTGCGCTCCAAAACGAAATGAATTTAATATTCCCAAAAAAAATATTTTATCCTGCATCTTCTTGAGAATTTCACTTAAAAGAATTTCATATTTTGTCACCCTTATGATTCCAAACTATCACTAACATATGTGTAAGCTAGCTTGCTGTCGAGGCCAGTCCCTCTAGCTACATGTACATCGTATGTAATAGACCCAGCTAAAAACTAAAAGAGCAGAATTTAGTTGAATCGACAGAAAAACAAAATCCCTCCATTCCAGATCAACTGGGAAAGCTGTTCCAAGGCGCAGTCATTCACAATATTACTCAAAATTTCAATTTTAAGTAGACCAAAATAAGATTTCTTTTTGAAACAAATCACTGAGCGTGCGCTACTCTACCAAGTTCAAAGGTCACTGGGCGGTGCCATGTGCGCATGAATACTGTTACTGTGTATTGGTTTAACTTCGGTTGTGTATTTACTTTAGAATATAGCAGAAATTCAGTTACTTTGTTTCTTGTATTGTGTTCTTTTTATTATTCAGCCTTAGGTAGAAAAGCAAAATGAGTATATAATAAAAAGGTTACTGCATTTGTATGGGAAAATATGAACTCGTTTTTTCTGAGCTATACTGCACTCCTGACGTCGTGCAGTATAACTCAGAAAACTCGTTCATATTTTCCCATACAAATGCAGTAACCTATAATTACAATACAAAAGAATCACAGGCACAGTGAATTAGATAAGTGTAATTCAGCATCTTCACACTTGCATATATTATGTGGCACAATGGTATGCACCATGGAAAAGAGTCCAAAAGAAATATTACAGATTATATTTTACATCTTTTGAAAATTAAGTGCTCAAAAAAGTCATTTAATAAATGAAATGAGTTTTAAAAAAGGAAAATTAAGATGGACAAAGGAGTGCAAGTTCTCCTGTGGAAGAACAATGATGTCTAAATCTTAGTTCTTATGAGTGAACTAGATAAACAAATATTTTTATTCTTTGTGAAAATTATAAGGATTTTATTACTGTACAATAATAGATTATTATTATTGTTATACTTTGTGAGTTCTTTACATTCCTGTTACAGAAGTATCTAGATAACCATACTATTTCTGTGAGAGAAGTTCTGAATAGCTGCTTACAGAAGATGCAAGAGGGAAAGTACACTTGTATTGGTAGGTGTATATTGGAAGTACACTTGTATTGGTAGGTGTATATTGAAAGTACACTTGTATTGGTAGGTGTATATTTAAAGTACACTTGTATCGGTAGGTGTATAGTGGAAGTACACTTGTATTGGTAGGTGTATAGTGGAAGTACACTTGTATTGGTAGGTGTATAGTGAAAGTACACTTGTATTGGTAGGTGTATATTGGAAGTACACTTGTATTGGTAGGCGTATAGTGGAAGTACACTTGTATTGGTAGGTGTATATTGGAAGTCCTACCAAAAAATGGCTCATACCATCTTTAACTATTGTAGTACAGAACAACAACAAAAAAAAGATTTTGTATGGGAGAAATTGATAAGATAATTTGGGTTCAAATACAGGACAAAAACAAGAAGAATATCATCATTGCTGAAGTTGGTAATTTCACATTCTTGCAGCAGATAAACTTATAGCCATTCTAGATTAAGTTTACTAGTAAAATTTTGAAGCTCATTAGCAAAATTTAAATTATCTCAGTTTACAGTGTAGGGTCATATTTGATATCTAAATAGTGAAAGCTTTCATTTATGTAATGTTTATGCCGCAGATGGCATTTTTAAGGTCAATTGACCCTTTAATCGAGGCTGGAGACATTATTTTAAAAGTTATCTAGTCTCGGGGTAAACTGACTGGAAAATTGAACATGTACTTGGGAGATTTGAAATTGCCCAAAAGTATTAAAAAAAAGTATCACAACGAAAGTTAGAACATAAGGTAAAATACAATGGGATTTTAAAAAAATTGTATTGTATTTATTCTACGAAAAAAATGGCTTTTATTTATTTTTTTTTTTTTTTGTGCACATTAAATACTTAATACAATATTTAAATTTATCTTACAAAATATATCTACTAGTGCATGTCAACATATGTTGATGGGAAAAAAGGAATGGGTTTGAATTGATGGTTAGAGAATAGAATGCATTGTTAGATAAAAGGTCACAGAAAGATGAGTAACTAACAGACTCATCTCTTTAACTACATCAACAGTAATGAAAGCTGGACTTGGAAATGAGTGTTTTGTAATGATTTATTTATTTACACGCTGAATGATTTGAGAACATATATTTTCATCCATGCAATTAATTGTATGCCAAACAGTAAGTACGATCATATTGGCCTGTTGTGATTACTATGTAAATAATAGATGATAAATGCCACTAGTGGATGGTTGATGTTTCAGTACATCAATCATGTTTTTAGAGAAATACACATGGCTGATCATAAGAGAGGAGTGCCTTTTGTTTCCCAAACATCTGTAGCAGAAATCTCACAAGTTATGTCAATAACAATTGTCACCTAGTCACATTGAAATCAGTTACATGGATCTAAACAATCTTTGACAAGTCAACTTTCTGAGAGTTGGCAAGCTCAGCACATTTAATTGGACCAGAAAGTCGGCCAAGCAGTTCCAGTTTCATCAGCCAGCATAATGGTAAGGGAGGAATCTACTCACCCACTGCCAGTGGTTAGGATAGGACTTGAAAGTCAGTGAATCCCGTATACTTACAAATATTACATGTAACTGGTAACAATTTAATATGTAAATATTTATTCCCTACTTGTCAAAACTTGGCCTCAAATAGTAAGCATTCACATTATGATGTCTGCATGAGAAAATGCAAGACTGACAATGATATTGACTACAATATGGAAGTGGCAAACAATGATAGTGTATTGTGGAATAAAAGATCCATAGATGCAGACATTTATGTAACAGAAGCATGCAATATATATGAACGCGAAATAAAGGTGCTGATATATGTACTGTGGCGAGTTTGCAGAGTATAAAAGTTCCTAAACATAAAGCATTACAAACTGAACACAATCCATCTTTCTCTCTCTCTTTCTATCCCTCTTTATACATTTTTTTAATTTGCCTGTGGGCAAGTCCCTTGCAAACATGAGCCTGTCTAAGTTGAATTTGAGCTTGTCCTGGGCATCAATCAATTGAATTTGTCCCTACCTGATTTACAGACTTTTCGCTGTGTCAGTCTGATGTCCTGCTTTACAGACTATTCACTGTGCCAGTTTGATGCAGTACTTTACAGACTATTCACTGTGTCAGTCTGATGCAGTACTTTACAGACTATTCACTGTGTCAGTCTGATGCAGTGCTTTACAGACTATTCACTGTGTCTGATGCAGTGCTTTACAGACTATTCACTGTGTCAGTCTGATGCAGTGCTTTACAGACTATTCACTGTGTCAGTCTGATGCAGTGCTTTACAGACTATTCACTGTGTCTGATGCAGTGCTTTACAGACTATTCACTGTGTCTGATGCAGTGCTTTACAGACTATTCACTGTGTCAGTCTGATGCAGTGCTTTACAGACTATTCACTGTGTCTGATGCAGTGCTTTACAGACTATTCACTGTGTCAGTCTGATGCAGTGCTTTACAGACTATTCACTGTGTCTGATGCAGTGCTTTACAAACTATTCAGTGTGTCAGTCTGATGCAGTGCTTTACAGACTATTCACTGTGTCTGTCTGATGTCCTGCTTTACAGACTATTCACTGTGTCAGTCTGATGCAGTGCTTTACAGACTATTCACTGTCAGTCTGATGCAGTGCTTTACAGACTATTCACTGTGTCAGTCTGATGCAGTGCTTTACAGACTATTCACTGTGTCAGTCTGATGCAGTGCTTTACAGACTATTCACTGTCTGATGCAGTGCTTTACAGACTATTCACTGTGTCAGTCTGATGCAGTGCTTTACAGACTATTCACTGTGTCAGTCTGATGCAGTGCTTTATAGACTATTCACTGTGTCTGATGCAGTACTTTACAGACTATTCACTGTGTCAGTCTGATGCAGTGCTTTACAGACTATTCACTGTGTCTGATGCAGTGCTTTACAGACTATTTGCTATGTCAGTCTGATGCAGTACTTTACACACTATTCAGTGTGTCAGTCTGATGCAGTGCTTTACAGACCATTCACTGTGTCAGTCGGATGCAGTGCTTTAAACATGACTATTAACTGTGTCAGTCTGATGCAGTGCTTTATTATTCACCCCACTGGAGTAATTGCAATGTTTCTAATCACTGTAAGACCTTTTTCAACAAGGTTATTTTATAATCCCATTCTTGAAAGAGTCAATTAAAGTCTCTTTGGAAAAAATGTTACAGTCTCACAATACAAAACATACCAAATCCTTTGCAAAATAAAAAGAGCATTTTACATATATTCTGAATTTTAAAATTTATATGCAAATCCAAGGAATTGTTTTAGGATTCTTGAAAAATAAGAACATAGTGTAAATATAAGTTACATTTACCAAAACCAAGACTGTAAAGTTGCATTTTATTAACTATATGTACAGTCACTACTGTTTAATTGAAATTACGATTTTGAGACAGTAATGTTATATGTGCTTTTAATCAGTCAAGTAGTCTGTTCTTGCTGTTTTTCATAAGTTTTTGATACAGAAATCTAAAAGACAAGAGTACCAATGTTTTCAGATCAAGCTCGTGGTGTAAACCCCAACTCATGGCTATGCTATGCCTGTGGACTGAAGAACCTAAAGGATCTGGCCTACATGTACAGGAGGGACATACCCCGGAATCATTTGCCAGGTATTATCACTTGTTGTGAATCAGACAGCTTGCCCTGCTTATACAGGAAAGACATAGCCCTGGATCAGTTGTCAAGTAATTATCACCTGCAGTGAATCAGACAGCTTGCCCTAATTGTACAGGAAAGACATAGCCCTGGATCAGTTGCCAGGTAATTATTGCTTGCAGTGAATCAGACGGCTTGCCCTAATTGTACAGGAAAGACATAGCCCTGGATCATTTGTCAAGTAATTATCACCTGCAGTGAATCAGACAGCTTGACCTAATTGTACAGGAAGTGCATACTCTGGGATCACTCGAAACCTCCTCAACCATTTTCTTCACATGTTAGAAAAAAAAACTTGGATGTTAATAGTGTCCATTTTGAACTGCCCTCATGCTCGTTGTTGTTTCTACATCGTAATAACCTCATTGGTGTCACAATGGTTCGATAACATGTCATCACTAATAGCAATGGTTTGATAACATGTCATCACTAATAGCAATGGTTCGATAACATGTCATCACTAATAGCAATGCGAGTGATAGTTTTCTTAGGTGGAAAACTTCATGTAATGTTATTTTCAGTGTCAACCTTTCTTAATAAAGATCTACTCTTCTTATTGAGCTGGATGCTTCCAAGTATCTTTCAGAGAGTATAAGTTATTTGACTCGCTTCAGAAAGAGACGAGGATGTTCCAAATGACACTGGATCAGTTACCAGGTAATTATCACTTGGTGTGAATCAGACAGATTGACCTACATACAGAAGAGACATACCCTAGGACTAGCTATCAGTCATGTCTTTCTGTACATGTAGAGAAGAAATGTTGCTTGTGACCAGGTGCCAGGTAATAATCACTAGATGCCAATCAGACAGATTGGCATGGCATCATACAGATTGGCATGCATGTACAGGAGGAACATATTCTAAGTTTAGTTGCCAGGTAATACACCAATCCACTTCATGAATATTGGTTTCTCCATCAAATACATTACTTGCTCACATTTAATGTTAGAATTGTAAACTCTGCAATCTCTCAAATCCAGCCTCCAGCAGCGATGAAACATTTTGTCTTTATCGTCTATCATATAAACAATGACAGTAGCATATATGGCAAGAAACTCTTACAAGATACCATTATAATTACATCCCCTTTCCCACTGCTACATGGCCACCCATATACCTGATGTAGTTTAAGCTTTTGCTGTGATACAATCAACATTGCATTGTCTCTCAGTATCTGTCAGAATTCATCTTTATTTCTGCCTATCCACCTTTGAAGTAGTATAGTATTGATAATTAAGGTTACCTAAATACATTGGTAATTGTTTCTTTTCTTTTCATTGATGTTTTTGGATATTTTTAGAATTTTGTGGACTTTGTCTCAGACGTTGAAGTCGCACATGGTATCATTGATACTTGCAGTTTTGTATATCTTGTGGACACTGCATCGATGTATACACATTTTTAATTCAGTGCTTTATTGACATAGTTTGCACTTTTGGGTTGTCATTTTCCATTAATTAGTTGTTTTTTCATGCTGTTTGAGATATACAATGGCAACAAAATGTGCAAAGTGCAAGAAGATCAAGATCTCTGCAGACATGCTTTAGATGTGCCTTGCCTACACCAAAATGCACTTATTATCACTGTGTCTGTACAGAATGGTCAGAGGAAATGTGGTCCACCATCATGCATAAAAATGTGGAGAGCATGACTAAGTTTAAATTTGTGGACAGCGACATTCTGAGTCTACATCCTAAGACTGCATCAGTTGCTAGTATTGTGGGGCATTCTACTGGCTCCTCCACCTACCATTATTCTTAGAATGTTACTATTGGTGACTGTCACATCAGGTCAGCTTGAAGCAGAAGATCGGAAAGCAGTGGATACATCTATTCTACACGCACCCCATTCACTGCTTGAATCTTTGATGAGACAGCTTATTCAGGGGATGATGATGCAGTTGTTGACCTTTGGAGACTTTGTGTCAGTCCATTTCATTGTGTTTCTCAAATACAGACTTCGACAGGATGCGAAAGTTTGCTCCCACATTTTGGCAGTCCCTTTGCATGCCTGAGCAGGGTCAGAGTGCCCGTAAGCCTGGGTACATGGGGTTTGAAGCCGACCTTGCCAGCTTTTATCAACACCTATTCCAGCCGTCTCTGCTGTTCACCTCCATCCTGGCCACTGACCAGCCAGTCCAGCTGTCCATCCATGTTTGTTAGGAACCAGAGATTGATTGTTTTAATGAGTTGTGCCACAAACTGGCCAACCATTCCATTGTATACAGCATGTTACGGGGACCTGGACAAGTGGTCCATCTGTATCACCACCCAGTTGCAATCCAGCCGCTTACCCAGTCAGCAGTCCCAGCCATACAGTGTCGATTGCCCATCCACCATTCCAGTTTATAATACACCCAGGGACAATGCCACTTCTTTCATTCTGCTAGTTTTGATATATGCATACATCGATGCAGTGCCAGAATAGGATAACCTGACAGTGCAGGGTAAACCTTGGTCAGCTGGTCCACTCTGACCCCATGATGGAGAATAAGGAGTTTGGTCTTAAAATAGCAGCTGTGGAAATTTATTGCATTTTGTTGCCAGTCAAGTGTCCACCACCACTGTACGTGAGCCAGGCCTACAAGGTCAAAGACTTGGTAGACCAATGATGGTATCTCAGTACCAATTGTATTTTATAGATCTTAATTTTAACATTTGGTAAAATAAATATACCTTCTACCCTACATCAGCATGCATGTCACACACTGTCATAGAGACCAATCTTAGATTGTCATTTTGACAAGGACAGAATCATGTATTCCATAGCACTTAAGGGAGAGAACTCTGCCAGAACAAGACAAAGATAAGAGTTGTGTCCTGTTGATCTCCACATCTTTAATGAACTAAATCCTCTCTAATGAACTAAATCCTCTCCAATTTCTCCCAGCTGGGATTTTTGTGAACTAGGAGATATCAGATTTCACTCCCTCCCAGCCCATCATCCATTTTGGTATGGAATTTTGACTCTCCTCAACCTTGTTTGCTTTCCTCTGGTGAACATTGCCTGGATTGTCAAATTCTCAGATTTATTTCCAACAGGAAATGGATTTCTGCAAAAGAGTTTTGCAACTCCTCACTTTACTCATTATGGATGCAGACATGCTCCACCTTGGCTCCTTCTTCATGCACCCACTGCAGATGACCCTTCTGGCCAAGTTGTGTCCCTTTTCTGGTCACTTACATGATTGGGTTGGTGACCTTAACAAGATAAAACAGTTTCTGCATCAGTGGGATAACTGGGAATGGCTTTCAGTAGGGATCATGAGGGAAAATCCCAGCCAGAGATTACTGTCTGTACAGACACCAGTTCACATTGTTGGGGGCCCACCTGTTGTAACACTTCACTGTGGTTAGTGACAGTTGGGGGCCAGAGAGAGGGCCCTTTAAATCAGCCTTCTGGAAATGAATGCCATAATGCCATTTATGCCTGGAATGACCAGCTTTATAGGATCCTGACAACTCTGTGGTGGTGACCTGCCTCCTAAAATGTGTGGGGTGTGGACCAAATTACCCCTATGCCTCCTGGTCTAGGACTTTCTGTGCTGGTGTTTCCAGCACAAGATTATGGTCCAGATCAGATACATTCCCAGCAGGCTTAATGTCATGGTTGACTTGCTGTCCTGAAGGGGCCAGACTTTCATACAATGTGGACCCTTCACCACTCAATCTTTCATCAGATATATGAACTTTGGGCACATCTGATGATAGATCTCATTGCAACAAGGTGGAATCACAGACTTCCCACCTTTGTTTCTCCCTACCTTGACTTAGAGGCCTGGACTGCAGACACTGTCAGTCAGTTGGGACAGGTTTGGGAGATATGAAACTTTTACTAAAGTTTTATTGGCACATGATTCCTGTAATCATGTAAATAATACCAACTCCTAGAAAAGTGTGCATTTATAAATAGATATTGGAATGGAGAAGGCTGATCATTTTCCGCTTTTTTAAAATATTTTTTTTAATAGTTATCTTCACATATATGCAGTATTATATAGGAGAGAGGCTGAATACTTGGCAAATGACTTGTGAATTTCATAGTGCTGAAGTTTTTAAATACATATCCAAAGTCGTATTAAAAAAATGAAACCCATGTGAAGCAATTTTATTTTCCCAGTGTGAATGCTGAAACTAATTCTAATACATGGTGAGCATTGAATTGTTTACTTTTCATTTTTCACACCCAAGATTTCTGACATGAAAATAATAAGAAAAGTACTTAATCTTTCATCTAGAAGAGAGATACAGAGACAGAATGATTTGAGACATAAAATGCACACTAAAAGTTTTAACTTTTATACACATCTAGATAAACAGTATATGTATCAGTAAATAAATAAATATATGGAGAAAATACACTGAAATAAGGATGTTAACAGGTTGATTTATGAAAATACATCAAACATACTTGTACATGTGCAATCTGTGCAATTGTTCAGGTGTTTTTACAGTACCAATCATTTGTCAGACTAATTTACAGGTATTTTTATAGTACCAATCATTTGTCAGACTAATTTACAGGTGTTTTTACAGTACCAATCATTTGTCAGACTAATTTACAGGTATTTTTATAGTACCAATCATTTGTCAGACTAATTTACAGGTATTTTTATAGTACCAATCATTTGTCAGACTAATTTAGAGAATTTCCTCAGAGATACATGCTCAAGACCATTAAAATGTAAATGAAAACAATAAATCCAGTAGTTGCTTTGTTTATTTACACACTATGCTGGTACAATGACTGTCAAAAATATCACTGATTTTGTTCCCACTCAACAATGTTGTAAGGCGGTTTGTGTGTTTCTATTGATCAATGTATTTGCTATTATGTACAAAGATTTTTCCTATTGTTGATTCTTTCATAAATGGGTATTTCAAGCTATTTTATTCTTCTTCTTTAAACAATATCATCAAAATGGAGAGGAATTCTGAATTATTATCGTATGTGACCACCATCAAGTGTCTATGATGTCCTACCTGGAATGTTGCTAGCTGTATCTAAGTAGGTGGAGAATGACTATCAATAGCAGATAAGTGTATTATCACTAGCTGTCAATCAGACAGCCTGGCATACATGGACATGTGGGACATAGCCAGGGATCAGTTGCCAGGTAATTATCACCAGCTGTCAATCAGACAGCCTGGCTTACATGTACAGAAGGGACATAGCCTGGGATCAGTTGCTAGGCAATTATCACTTGCTGTCAGTCAGACAGCCTGGCCTACATGTAGAGGAAGGACATAGCCTGGGATCATTTACCAGGTAATTATCACTAGCTGTCAATCACACAGTACGGCCTACATGTAGAGCAAGTACATAGGCTGGGATCAGTTACCATGTAATTATCACTAGTTTCCAGTTAGACAGCCTGGCCTACATGTACAGAAGGGACATAGCCTGGGATCAGTTGCCAGGTAATTATAACTAGCTGTCAGTCAAACGGCTTGGCCTTCCTGAGCCTGGGATCAGTTGCCAGGTAACTATAACTAGTTGTCAGTCAAACGGCTTGGCCTTCCTGTACATGTAGAGAAGAAATATTCCCTGTGACCAGGGACCAGGTAATTATCACTAGCTGTCAATAAGACAGTCTGGCCCACAGATACAGAAGGGGCATATCTTGGGATCAGTTGCCAGGCAATTATCACTTGCTGTCAATCAGACACCCTGGCCTACATTTAGAGAAGAAATATTCCATGTAACCTGGCGATGGGTGGTTGTTGCTAATTTTCAATAAGACAGTCTGACCTACATATACAGGTTGAACATTTCCAACGACCAGCTTCCAGTTATTTATGACAAGCTTTAAGTCAGCTTGTCTTGCATTCTTACATGTACAAGAGGGGCATACCCCTGGACCAGGTGCCAGGTAATTATTGCCAGCTGTTAGTCCCTAGCTCTCTGGCTCTCAGCCTTGCCTACATATATGGAAGTAATTTCCTGGGACCAGCTACCTTGTATTACTGGCTGTCAGTCAAGCAGTCTGGCTAACATACATAGAAGAGACATTCTATGGGTAATATATCAAGCAGTCAGACATAGAGTGTCTAAATCTAAAAGTCTCTTATTGTCCATAAGAAACAAGCTTAAAAATTGTGTTAGTCATGTTTTGCTAACGGTGTAGCTGTTACTGTCAGCATTCTTTTGGACCAGACTCCAGGTACATAGATTTAACACCACCACCAAGATAGGACACTGGGAGGGCAAACTGTCCAGTGTTTGGACAGGTAATGGATTCAGTGCAAAATAGCTCCCTTACTATCATAATCTACCATCTCTCAGCTTCTCCATGCACAGATAGACATGAAATCATGCTTTGTTTTCTTCCTTCACTTACCTGCAGGTGGTGATGTGATGCCTGAAATGTGGATAATATTTTCAAGGTGTCCTGAATGGGACTAAACAGTTTCCAGAGGGAAAATGCATCAGAATATCTTGAAAGATTCATCTGTGCACCATCTTTTTTGTTGAGCCCACATTAGTGGGTAGCAAGACATGGCAGTCCCTTTACTGGCACTGGTATTGTTGGCATTAACAGTTTGTTAAGGTTTTGGGTACAGTTTTTTATTTGCATACATTTCCTAAACCCCTTGATACATGAACATCATAATTGGCATGAATCCAAGATAGTTCATTTTTCCACATGCATACTCACCCCTTCACTCTGGGGTCAAGGTCACAATTATAAAAAAATTGTGTTAATGTTTTGGTTAAAGTGTTTTTGTTTGATTATCTATCCCAAACCCCTTAATAGATTCTTATCGTACTTGGCATGTGTTACGACTCTATGGTCTAAAAAAAAATGTAACAGAAAGAAAGTGAAACCAACAAATCAAGTAAAAATCAACAAGCAATTTATTACTAGATAATTAAAATGAAAAATCAAAAAGTCACTTACAGTAATGTGTTTTGAAATCCTAATAATCCAATAAGAATGATTGTTCTAATCACAAGTCCTAAATATAGAATGTTCCTTGAATGTTATTATGTGCCAATGGTCTCCAAAGTCCTGATGTACTAGAAATCTTGATGTGCTGAAGTCAAAATGAAGTATTCCAAAATCTCTGAATAAGTTCACATAAATTCCAAAATTGTCAATTAAAAATCCAAAATCCAAAAGTTTATGAGCACTGTTATAATCCAATGAATATTTAAAATAATTTCTCTCTTAGAATTTGGAATGAATTTTCACAACTGTAATAGCTCTTTACAAGACTGATAATAATGTCAAAACTGAAAAAATGTCCACCAAACATGGTATATATAAAGATTGGTCACATGACAGAATGTTCTAGAACATGAGTCATCTTAATGGAATTTTTACTTGTAAACAAAAATCAACCTTGACCTTCAAATTGAGAAAACATATTGATCAAAACAACCTAATTCAAGGACACTAGTTAAACATGTTTTTCCTGATAACATTAAGATTTAAGCGAATATTAAAGTGAAGAAACATTTATAATTTCCTAAAATATTTATAATATTATATAAACATCATACATAACACATGAATCAGTGTGAAGCTTAGACAATTCATTATACGACATGTTCACTCACCCCTATGTCCTTGAAGTCAAGGTCACAGTCATAGAAAATTTGCAATAAAGTTTTGGTTCAAGTTTTTATAATTTGCTTATATTTTCCAAACCCCATGATGGATTTCTTTCATACTTTGGATGAATCATTATGAAGCTTAGACATTTTATTTTGTTACATGCTCACTCAGGCTTTTGACCATGGGTCAAGGTCACACATTTTACATCAATGCTGTTATTATGAGTTCATCATGCAGGTCCTGGCCTTCTTGCTTTTATGAAAGTTGACTTTTGGCCCAGGGACATAGACTTTTGGAAGTTATGTTTTACAGTGTTCAGAATACTTCATAGTTTGTTAAAGGGAAAACCAAAGGTCAAGAAGTAAGAGTAGGTAGAGTTCAAATAGGTTCCATCTAATCTGGTAGTCTAACAAAGGGACATTTGATGTAGTTTATTTGCTTATATTACAAATAGGTTCCTTCTAATCTTTTAGTCTAACAAAGGGACATTTGATGTAGTTTATTTGCTTATATTACAAATAGGTTCCATCTAATCTGGTAGTCTAACAAAGGAACATTTGATGTAGTTTATTTGCTTATATTATAAATAGGTTCCATCTAATCTTTTAGTCTAACAAAGGAACATTTGATGTAGTTTATTTGCTTATATTACAAATAGGTTCCATCTAATCTGGTAGTCTAACAAAGGAACATTTGATGTAGTTTATTTGCTTATATTAAAAATAGCAAACTTGAAGCACTTTGTTTCAGTTTAATTATTTGCATAATAAAAGATACAGATTTGCTTTCTTCATGATTGATATATGGTAATGGACAAGAACAGTGTTTATTGTAAAATGCCCATTCATTGACATTACACAGAATTACCTACATTATGTCAATATTATGTGTTGTTGTCTACGTACAGGTGAGATGACTGCCAGGCCAGATTGTCACTGGGGAAGGAACTGTAGAACTCAGAGGAACAAACCTCACCATGCAGCGTAAGTATATTTCAGAGGCACAAACCAGTCCTGAAATTCATAAAATGTTTTGGTGTAATGACTGACTTTTACTCAAAAGTCATTAATTTGCTCCATCCCAGTGAAAACTTTGAAAATTTGTCAGAATATTCTATATAGGAGCAAGTAGTCATACTTGAAAATGTCATGCTGTTATCACCAATAACATTTAAGATACACAGTAAATTATATAACAAAGACATTCATTATAACAGAATATTTGGATTCTAACAGAAAATTGATTGGAGCAAACGTGTTCAGTTGCAAATATGATCTTTATAATGCGATATTCAGCTTCTGACTCTGACAGCAATTTCCCGGAAACAAACATGCATATTTCCTATACATTTTGTTCTTTACTAAAACATTGTCATTCATTGGGATTTTACTTTTGCAGAGAAAATGTCAGAAGATAGCATGTAAGATTTTATTTTATACACCTGCCCTTAGGCAGGGCATATTATGCTGTGACCCTATCTGTCTATCTGTGCATACCTTTGCTAAACTTTGTGGATAGCTTGCACTTGGAGTAAGGATAATGACTTTCAGTTGCAGGGCCAAAATGTCAAAGGTCAAGGTCACTGTGACATAAAAAAGAAAAATGCTTTACATACAATAACAATTAGTTCTACCTTATATCACATACTGGGACCAAACTTTGTGGATAGCTTTCACTTGGTATAAGAAAGAAGACAATCAGTCTTTGGATCCAAAGGTCAAAGGTGAAGTTTAAAGTTACTCAAGGAAGGAAAATGTTTTCCACAAAATAACATTGGTTCTGAATTAGCCTGGGCTGGCTTCCATGGGGTGTCTTTGGGCAATTGCCTTGGTACTAAACAACCTACTCGGTTTTGTTGGACATGTCTGGTGTGTATGATAATTTTTCAAAGGCCTGGTATTAGTGGTGTGATGATTAATCATAATAATCCAAGATTGATCAGGAAAGCCAAACAAACCAGTTATTAGATTATGATTTTCCATAATGGATTATAAATGATTTTAATTGTTGTTTCTCATAAATTTTGCCTTTACACCTTCAGATGTAATGTTTGCACTGTGTTGCAACCCAAATGTTTATTTAATCAATCATACACTGTTTTGGAAATGTACTCTAATTGGTCATTGATTGCCAGTGTCAACTAATCAGAGTCTTTGTAAGATAACCTGAAGGCAGGGAGAACTCATGAAATTTGCTCTTTTGTAAATGAAATTATGACCTCTTAAAAAAAACAAGCAAACATAATAAAAAGCCAATGATTTGCACAAATATCTGCATGGAAAATGTCTCATCTTCATACTGCATATACTATAGCACAATGGAATCTTCATGAAAAGTGTATCAGGTAAAAGAATTGGGTAAAAATATAATTCTATATATATAGCACTATGGAATCTTCATGAAAAGTGTATCAGGTAAAATAATTGGGTAAACATATAATTCTATATATATAGCACTATAGAATCTTCATGAAAAGTGTATCAGGTAAAAGAATTGGGTAAAAATATAATTCTATATTTTACAATAAAATAAGTCTTACTAACATTGATAAATGCATCAATACACTGTTCAACTTTTTGGACAAACCTTTAACAGAAAAGTAAATAATTTAAATCATCCAATTAAACTAGCCTCACACTGTTTAATACAACCCTAACAACAAGTGAGATGCCAGTTATGTCAGTAAACTGTTCTAATTTCAGGAACACAAAGGAACATTGTCAAATATGGGAAAATGTCCATGAAAAATATAAACAATTTGTCTAAGCAATACAAATTGATGGTCAATTGTTTCTGATGAGCTAATCATTCATCTTAAAATTTGAACCAATTTATAAACTTAGATGGATAGATGCATACATACATACAGACAGACAGACAGACAGACATAGGTAAGTATTTTAAAAAGTATTTTAATTTGAACACTTGTTAGATTCTAAGCAAGTAGAACAGAAATTATCTTTGCTTATATAAAAGGGAAAATATTAATCTTTTTGGAATGAATTAAATGACCAATTATGGCTTGATAAACATAATTATTTGAAGATCATGGTGCCCTTGGCTTTTTTTGGAGACATGGGAAAATTGTCTCTAATATAGGATTGAATGCCTGTAATTACCACAGATTGTATCGACACAGCCAAAATTAGATGCTTTTATCATCAGCCTTACTCACAAAAGTGATGTAGCAATTATGATCAATTAAATATTTAAAAAATACAGCAACTATTCATAAATGTAACTTTCCTCTTTTAAAACAATTGCATTTGTGTATACAGTAGAATGCCAGGTCTTACAGGTACTTAACCTTGCATGCTTTCCTTACAAATACAATCCTCTGTGTGTTTTCAGTATATTATATAAAGGTATAATCTGTAGGGCACACTATCTTGGTAATGTGGATAAGGATAAAATTTGAAAAATTATTTCTTCGAAAGGGTTCCCTCATTTTGTTTCCTGAGAATCATGAAGACTTGTCTTCAAAATAAACCAAAAGACTTCATTTATGGGAGATAATTAGTCAGACTCTTTTATGGAGAATTAAATCATGATGACTATATCTGTCAACTGTTGTTGTCACAATTTTGATTCTATACAAAGAAAAGTCATCAAATACTGAAATCTGGCAAAACTAGGAATTGCTTGCAAGATGTTCATTAAGCTGGCAACAAAAATAAGGGTATAAAAATAAAAAACATTGGATCTAAAAGGTATTTCTATTATTGCCTATTTTCAGAAATTTTAATCACATCTGTGAGCAGAGACGCTTCATGTGATGATGAGTATAAAAAATATGAAAACAGTGACAGAAGCTGCAAGAAGATGGATCCATTGAATGCTTATTGTTAAGGAGAGAGCACTTAATTCTTAAATTGCCATGTCCACCTATCCACTACCAGATGTCACTCAGTTTATGGAAATTACAATGTGGTACTAACCAATGTCAAGCTGGGCTAGGCGTGACCCATTATGTACTCACACTTTGATTGCTAAGCTTGAGGTTACACTGATGGCTAGATACCGTATTTTGGTGCGTATAACATGCACCATTTTACAAATAATTTTCTTATTTTCAAGAGGGGGTGCGCATTTTACAGAAGAACATGTCACATTCACTCATTGTGAAATATTAAATCTGTCGCATTGTAGCCAAATTGTTAATTAGCCTTATTAAATTTATAAATCATGTTTATAAACCTAAATAGTTCTTTGATTACTTATGTTAATAAACTCATTTCATTTCACATCACTGTGTAGCTTTTTGTTCTGTGACTCGATCAGAAATACATGGTTATACAACTGGCAACTTGTTGTTCTGTCATGTTTACATTTTAGCTGTGCAAAGTACCGCATTACAGATGAACAAATATGATTACAATACCTGGAAATGTTCAATATTTGATAACTGTTATTCTTATACATTTTTGCTTTATTTATTAATTTCTTTATTCATGGTTGAATTGAAATATAATAAATTATTTAGAATTCAAGCAGTGTTAATGTAGTCATCAGAGGCACAGCTTTTTTGTAACTATGGCTTTTCTGTTATGGTAACATTGACACAAATCATGAAATAAAAAAATAAGTTAATATATGAAATTGGCTAATATTTTTTCCTCTTAAAAATAAATTTGGCTCTTGGTTTTATTTTTCATTTTAAATCACAGTACATGTATTTGATATTTCTTTGTGACTATACAGTGATAAATGCTTCATTGACACAGTGTGGCCTTTTCAAGATAATCAGTGACGACTAAAGCTTTGATGTGCTAAACATAATTACATTACTTTGTCTAGGTAAATTTGCAATTTATTTACTTTTCTTCGGAAAATAAAACTTGGTTCTTTGTTTTATTTCTCGTCTTAAACCATAGTATTTGATACTTCTTTGTTTCAATGTTTAATTGACTCTGCATCATGTTTTTCAAGGTAATCAGTGCTGGCTAAAGCTTTGATGTCCCAAGCATAATTATGATGCGTTGTCTTGGTAAATTCTAACTTGGACACTGAGATATATTTCAGAGGTGTCATGATGGTCCAAATAAGTATAAATACTGGACGAGAACTTTCACAATGCATTTTGCATTCGATCTTGAATCTGAGCCAATATAGTCAGACAAGTATCAACATGGGCCATGTAAGAAACTCATACACTGCTAAAGACAAGCTAACTATCATTGCCAATGCAGAAGCACATGGTAACAGAGCCACTGGGAGGGAGTTTAATGTAGGAGAGTCTTCTGGTAGGGAGTGGAGAAGAATGACAGATGAAGGCATACAGCAACTTTTTGGGTGACAACATTGAAGAGGAATTTGAGGGATTTGATGCAACAGACTGAACTCCATCAACAAGGCAAACCTTAAAATGGCCCTTTTAAGGGCCAACCATAAAATTGGAAAGATATACTTTCAATAATGCCACTTTTGTTTTTGTTCTTTCTTTTATATCTTTAAAAAAATTACTGGTCATGATTGGGTGCCATGTACTGACAGGAAAGCCCAGAGAAACAGTCAGGCACTGGTTTATTATAAAAAATTAAAATGTTGTGTAACAAATGATGTTCATTGCACTATCCAAAATAGCTGACTATTGTTGCACTATGAAAATGGAGCAAAATTATCAAGATTTTAAAATGTATTATATCACATGCGCGTTATATAGCAGAACAAAGATTTTTTACTCTCATTCTGGGTCAAAAATCAGGGTGTATATTATACACACCAAAGTATGGTACAATAATTGTTTTCACTCTACAACTTGTACAGATTCATTGTTATAGCTTTGCTTTCTTGCAACCAATTTTTGAGCATTTTCACTATAAATCTAACTTTGATTTTTAATGGGGTGGTAATATTTTCAGTTGATTGTTTAAAAATATTTTATGCTAATAATAGTTGTTATCTTAACTCTGACAAGCCATCCATTGACCTATCACCAGAACTGAGATAACCACATCGCCTACTAACATTTGAATTTATATATGATGTGTAGTGACAATAACTTAAATGTCAGAGCTTAGGTTTTGACATCACAAGCTTTGAGTGTGCCTTTGATTATGTAATGCTCACACCTTGGAGGCAATAATATTGGTCACTGGTCCATCAATATATGCACATGTGATAGGTTATTTACTGTATAAGTACATGTAAAAATTTGATTGACATTTGTTGATAGGTCAGTTACACTGTGTAGACACAATACACCTTGCATATTCATGTCTTTCATGATGTCAGATTCATACAACCTGATTAGTTTGCATTAGCATGCATGTGGTGATTATTTTATCATTAAATATTACTTTAAATATTCAAATCCTTAACTCTTTGTAGCAAGTAGCATGTATTGTATTTGGAATATCTCATTATTAAAAGTTTTCTAATTGTAATTCTCAGGTTCATTCTTCACATGTAGGGGAGCCATGGTGGCTTAGTTGGTAGAGTGTTGGATTTGTAATTCAAGAGTCATAGGTTCAATACCTGCTCTGGCCAGGCCGAGTATATTGCCTTGGTGTGTCCTTTCGAAAAAACTTAACTCCCATTTCCTTGGTATGATATAACCGATGATGTGTTAAAAGTGCTGTTAACCAACAAATCAGAGCATGCAGCATCATATATTGTATCTCTACTGGTAAAATTAGCTATAAATATCTCCTGCTTGGACTTTTTGTTACATCGATTCTTGACTATATATGCCAACAGTGAATGAAGAAGTGACTTGGAGGCCACCGAGGCTGTGCAGAATCTTCTCATGAAGGCAAACCCTTGGACATGATTTCTGATACACTAAACCTTAACATCACTTACATGATCATCATCTTCTTCTTCTTTGCTATAGTTGTCATCCTTTTGTGTTAGCCATTTATAAGTAAAGTGGAGTGTGTGTCTGATTACAGTGACCCCTGCACTTTTTTAAGGGTTGCAAACTAAAACAAATCAGTTCTGTATTTGTAGAATGGACTTTAATGGTTGCAAACTAAAACAAATCAGTCCTGTATTTGTAGAATGGACTTTAATGGTTGCAAACTAAAACAAATCAGTCATGTACTTATAGAATGGACTTTAATGGTTGCAAATTAAAACAAATCAGTTCTGTACTTGTAGAATGGACTTTAATGGTTGCAAACTAAAACAAATCAGTTCTGTACTTGTAGAATGGACTTTAATGGTTGCAAACTAAAACAAATCAGTCATGTACTTGTAGAATGGACTTTAATGGTTGCAAATTAAAACAAATCAGTTCTGTACTTGTAGAATGGACTTTAATGGTTGCAAACTAAAACAAATCAGTCATATACTTGTAGAATGGACTTCAATGGTTGCAAATTAAAACAAATCAGTTCTGTACTTGTAGAATGGACTTTAATGGTTGCAAACTAAAACAAATCAGTTATGTACTTGTAGAATGGACTTTAATGGTTGCAAATTAAAACAAATCAGTTATGTACTTGTAGAATGGACTTTAATGGTTGCAAATTAAAACAAATCAGTTATGTACTTGTAGAATGGACTTTAATGGTTGCAAATTAAAACAAATCAGTTCTGTATTTGTAGAATGGACTTTAATGGTTGCAAACTAAAACAAATCAGTTATGTACTTGTAGAATGGACTTTAATGGTTGCAAATTAAAACAAATCAGTTATGTAATTGTAGAATGGACTTTAATGGTTGCAAATTAAAACAAATCAGTTCTGTACTTGTAGAATGGACTTTAATGGTTGCAAACTAAAACAAATCAGTCATGTACTTCTAGAATGGACTTTAATGGTTGCAAATTAAAACAAATCAGTTCTGTACTTGTAGAATGGACTTTAATGGTTGCAAACTAAAACAAATCAGTTATGTACTTGTAGAATGGACTTTAATGGTTGCAAATTAAAACAAATCAGTTATGTAGTTGTAGAATGGACTTTAATGGTTGCAAATTAAAACAAATCAGTTCTGTATTTGTAGAATGGACTTTAATGGTTGCAAACTAAAACAAATCAGTTATATACTTGTAGAATGGACTTTAAGGGTTGCAAATTAAAACAAATCAGTTATGTACTTGTAGAATGGACTTTAATGGTTGCAAACTAAAACAAATCAGTTCTGTATTTGTAGAATGGACTTTAATGGTTGCAAACTAAAACAAATCAGTTATGTACGTGTAGAATGGACTTTAATGGTTGCAAATGAAAACAAATCAGTTCTGTACTTGTAGAATGGACTTTAATGGTTGCAAATTAAAACAAATCAGTTCTGTATTTGTAGAATGGACTTTAAGGGTTGCAAACTAAAACAAATCAGTTCTGTATTTGTAGAATGGACTTTAATGGTTGCAAACTAAAACAAATCAGTTATGTATTTGTAGAATAGACTTTAATGGTTGCAAACTAAAACAAATCAGTTATGTACTTGTAGAATGGACTTTAATGGTTGCAAACTAAAACAAATCAGTTCTGTATTTGTAGAATGGACTTTAATGGTTGCAAATTAAAACAAATCAGTTATGTACTTGTAGAATGGACTTTAATGGTTGCAAACTAAAACAAATCAGTTCTGTATTTGTAGAATGGACTTTAATGGTTGCAAATTAAAACAAATCAGTTCTGTATTTGTAGAATGGACTTTAAGGGTTGCAAACTAAAACAAATCAGTTCTGTATTTGTAGAATGGACCTTAAGGATTGCAAACTAAAACAAATCAGTTCTGTACTTGTAGAATGGACTTTAAGGGTTGCAAACTAAAACAAATCAGTTCTGTATTTGTAGAATGGACTTTAATGGTTGCAAACTAAAACAAATCAGTTCTGTACTTGTAGAATGGACTTTAAGGGTTGCAAACTAAAACAAATCAGTTCTGTATTTGTAGAATGGACTTTAATGGTTGCAAACTAAAACAAATCAGTTCTGTACTTGTAGAATGGACTTTAAGGGTTGCAAACTAAAACAAATCAGTTCTGTATTTGTAGAATGGACTTTAAGGATTGCAAACTAAAACAAATCAGTTCTGTATTTGTAGAATGGACTTTAATGGTTGCAAACTAAAACAAATCAGTTCTGTATTTGTAGAATGGACTTTAAGGGTTGCAAACTAAAACAAATCAGTTATGTACTTGTAGAATGGACTTTAATGGTTGCAAACTAAAACAAATCAGTTATGTACTTGTAGAATGGACTTTAATGGTTGCAAATTAAAACAAATCAGTTCTGTATTTGTAGAATGGACTTTAAGGGTTGCAAACTAAAACAAATCAGTTTTGTATTTGTAGAATGGACTTTAATGGTTGCAAACTAAAACAAATCAGTTCTGTATTTGTAGAATGGACTTTAAGGATTGCAAACTAAAACAAATCAGTTCTGTATTTGTAGAATGGACTTTAAGGGTTGCAAACTAAAACAAATCAGTCCTGTATTTGTAGAATGGACTTTAATGGTTGCAAATTAAAACAAATCAGTTATGTACTTGTAGAATGGACTTTAATGGTTGCAAACTAAAACAAATCAGTTATGTACTTGTAGAATGGACTTCAATGGTTGCAAATTAAAACAAATCAGTTATGTACTTGTAGAATGGACTTTAATGGTTGCAAACTAAAACAAATCAGTTCTGTACTTGTAGAATGGACTTTAATGGTTGCAAATTGAAACAAATCATTTCTGTACTTGTAGAATGGACTTTAAGGGTTGCAAACTAAAACAAATCAGTTCTGTATTTGTAGAATGGACTTTAAGGGTTGCAAATTAAAACAAATCAGTTATGTACTTGTAGAATGGACTTTAAGGGTTGCAAATTAAAACAAATCAGTTATGTACTTGTAGAATGGACTTTACGGATTGCAAATTAAAACAAATCAGTTCTGTATTTGTAGAATGGACTTTAAGGGTTGCAAACTAAAACAAATCAGTTATGTACTTGTAGAATGGACTTTAAGGGTTGCAAACTAAAACAAATCAGTTATGTACTTGTAGAATGGACTTTAATGGTTGCAAATTAAAACAAATCAGTTCTGTATTTGTAGAATGGACTTTAATGGTTGCAAACTAAAACAAATCAGTTCTGTATTTGTAGAATGGACTTTAGTGGTTGCAAACTAAAACAAATCAGTTATGTATTTGTAGAATAGACTTTAATGGTTGCAAACTAAAACAAATCAGTTATGTACTTGTAGAATGGACTTTAATGGTTGCAAACTAAAACAAATCAGTTCTGTATTTGTAGAATGGACTTTAATGGTTGCAAATTAAAACAAATCAGTTATGTACTTGTAGAATGGACTTTAATGGTTGCAAACTAAAACAAATCAGTTCTGTATTTGTAGAATGGACTTTAATGGTTGCAAACTAAAACAAATCAGTTCTGTATTTGTAGAATGGACTTTAATGGTTGCAAACTAAAACAAATCATTTCTGTACTTGTAGAATGGACTTTAAGGGTTGCAAACTAAAACAAATCAGTTCTGTATTTGTAGAATGGACTTTAAGGATTGCAAACTAAAACAAATCAGTTCTGTATTTGTAGAATGGACTTTAAGGGTTGCAAACTAAAACAAATCAGTTCTGTATTTGTAGAATGGACTTTAATGGTTGCAAACTAAAACAAATCAGTTATGTACTTGTAGAATGGACTTTAATGGTTGCAAACTAAAACAAATCAGTTATGTACTTGTAGAATGGACTTTAATGGTTGCAAATTAAAACAAATCAGTTCTGTATTTGTAGAATGGACTTTAAGGGTTGCAAACTAAAACAAATCAGTTTTGTATTTGTAGAATGGACTTTAATGGTTGCAAACTAAAACAAATCAGTTCTGTATTTGTAGAATGGACTTTAAGGATTGCAAACTAAAACAAATCAGTTCTGTATTTGTAGAATGGACTTTAAGGGTTGCAAACTAAAACAAATCAGTCCTGTATTTGTAGAATGGACTTTAATGGTTGCAAATTAAAACAAATCAGTTATGTACTTGTAGAATGGACTTTAATGGTTGCAAACTAAAACAAATCAGTTATGTACTTGTAGAATGGACTTCAATGGTTGCAAATTAAAACAAATCAGTTATGTACTTGTAGAATGGACTTTAATGGTTGCAAACTAAAACAAATCAGTTCTGTACTTGTAGAATGGACTTTAATGGTTGCAAATTGAAACAAATCATTTCTGTACTTGTAGAATGGACTTTAAGGGTTGCAAACTAAAACAAATCAGTTCTGTATTTGTAGAATGGACTTTAAGGGTTGCAAATTAAAACAAATCAGTTATGTACTTGTAGAATGGACTTTAAGGGTTGCAAATTAAAACAAATCAGTTATGTACTTGTAGAATGGACTTTAAGGATTGCAAATTAAAACAAATCAGTTCTGTATTTGTAGAATGGACTTTAAGGGTTGCAAACTAAAACAAATCAGTTATGTACTTGTAGAATGGACTTGAATGAAATACATTTACATCGTACTTGAAGGAGATACAAGTACATGATTCATGACTCTTGTAAGAACTTGATTGATTGGGTGATTTCTTTTCACTTTTTAATGCATTTAAACCATTTTGTGAAGTTGAAAATTTAAATATATATTTGTGTATGGTGATACATCAGCCATATTTTAACACAAATTAAAAAAAAAAAATTAAAAGTCTAATATTTTTTTATTTGCATAAACCAAGATTAAAAACAATTATTTCAAAGTAAACCCCTTGGTACTGTTGACAAACACTTGCTCTTTTATGGGTATATATATATATATATATATATATATATATATATATATATATATATATATATAGCACATGTAAACTCTAACCAGATGCTATTTCCCTAGAGGCAAATTATTTCTTTAGTAATTATGAAAGGAAGTTAATAGCTTCAATTTTTTAAATTAGGAATTTGTGTAAACAAATTGTTCCATATCTTAGCCTCTAAGTTACAGTATGGTCGATGTGAAACTATGATGGGAGATGGAACTCCATGTTGAGGTTCTTGAAGGAAAAGATTATCTTTCACGGAAAATCATCATATCCTGAAGTCATAAAATTAATATGTCAAACAAGGAGTGGCTTAAGTTTAAGCATCATTTCTGGTTTATATGCCGCAGTGTCAACTCAGTATATGGAAAAAGTCGTGTGCATTCAGATGAGACTTAGAAGTTTCATTGAATGCATCAGCATTCGCAGTCAGTGAGGTGTCTTGATAAAATATACTTGAGTGTAACTCTTGATAAAACATACTTGAGTGTAACTCTTGATAAAACATACTTGAGTGTAACTCTTGATAAAATATACTTGAGTGTAACTCTTGATAAAATATACTTGAGTGTAACTCTTGATAAAATATACTTGAGGGTAACTCTTGATAAAACATACTTGAGTGTAACTCTTGATAAACATACTTGAGTGTAACTCTTGATAAAAGATACTTGAGTGTAACTCTGGATAAAACATACTTGAGTGTAACTGGATAAAATATACCTGAGTGTAACTCTGGATAAAATATGCTTGAGTGTAACTCTGGATAACACATACTTGAGTGTAACTGGATAAAACATACTTGAGTAACTCTTGATAACACATACTTGTGTAACTCTGGATAAAAGATACTTGAGTGTAACTCTGGATAACATACTTGAGTGTAACTGGATAATACATACTTGAGTAACTGGATAAAATATACTTGAGTGTAACTCTTGATAAACTATACTTGAGTGTAACTCTGGATAAAATATACTCGAGTGTAACTCTGGATAAAATATACTTGAGTGTATCTCTGGATAAAGCATATTTAAGTGTAACTCTGGATAAAACATACTTGAGTGTAACTCTTGATAAAACATACTTGAGTGTAACTCTGGATAAAACATACTTTAGTGTAACTCTGGATAAAACATACTTGAATGTAACTGGATAAAACATACTTGAATGTAACTCTGGATAAAACATACTTGAGTGTAACTCGTGATAAAACATACTTGAGTATAACTCTGGATAAAACATACTTGAGTGTAACTCTGGATAAAATATACTTGAGTGTAACTGGATAAAACATACTTGAGTAACTCTGGATAAAACATACTTGAGTGTAACTCTGGATAAAACATACTTGAGTGTAACTCTGGATAAAACATACTTTAGTGTAACTCACCTCTATGAAGCTTTTAGTGGTCTCCAGTAGCCATTTGCAAACATAAATTATTATGCAGAAAATAAATTCAGACAAAAGTGATTTTGACAACAAGCGGTTGGCCCCATTGACTTTGCATAATACACATAAAATACACAAAAAAAGAACATTATTTTCTATGATATCAAAGTAGAGATACAGTAATGAATTACTGAAAACCAGAGATCAATGTTGTTTTTCTTCTTTTAATTTTTTTTTATTGTTCTTAAAATCTGTTTCAGAAGCTATTATCATTGTGGTGGACAAGCCAGATGTTACTGGGTGAATGTAATCAGATTTTGAGTATAAAACTTTGAGTGTCAGCAGCCAGTATGACTACAATTAGAAGCATAGTTCATGCATCAGTAACTATCTTGATTAGCCATTAAAAGTTAGGTCTCACATGATATGCTTGTTGTCCGTGCACTTATCTAATTCTATACTCATTCATATGTATAATGCACAGGTAACCTGTTGAGGCTAACCTATCACAAAATATATAATGTGTAGTCATTAATATGGAAAGTTCAAGAAACATTTATTCCTTCTTCAGACTGTATTGGTCATAAAGGGCTGTAGCATGAAAAATCTTTGTGATCATGAGCGAAACATGAATATTTAACCTAAGATAGTAAAGCATAAAATATAGGTCACAGTGACCTTTTGTTGTAAGGGTATATTACTAACGGAAATGCATCCAGTTTTCACATTTCATAATACTGACATAAACACCACGCAATAAATGACCTGTACAAAGTCAATAAAGCATGAAATATAGGTCACAGAGATATCTTTTTAGAAAAAGGATGTAGCACTTACCAAGATGTATCCCCTCACCAAGTTTCATGATTCTGGGTAGGATAGCATGTAGCATGCAAACAAATCTGTGTGATCATGAACTAAATACACAAACTGTACTTAAGCCAGTACAATGTAGATCACAGTGACCTTCTTTTATTGTACAGGTGTGGTACTAATAGAGGTGTATGTGTCTACACATATAGTTTAAACAGTTGAAACAAATTTTGGCCAAAGTTAGTGAAACAGGCAATATAAGTCATAGTGACTTACTTTTGTGATGAGAGTGTAGTACTCATTCAGATCCATCCCCTCATCAACTTTAATGATTCCAGGTATAATGATTTATGCAGGATGCAAAATACCCATGTGGCCATGAGCTAATGCAAAAACTTAACCTAATACAGTAGAATGTGAAATGTAGGTCACATTAACCTTTTTGTTGTAAGGGTGTTATACCAAGAGATAAATAAAACCATCTAGGTTGATGATTCTAGCATAAACAGTGCTTGAGAAATAAACTTAAAACAGATTTGAACCAAAGTCAGTGAGGCATCAGATATACATCACAGTGACCTACATTTGTGATGAGGATGTAATACTCATTCAGATGCATTCCATTACCAAGTTTCAGGATGCAAGGTATATCAGCATGTATACAGTGTGCAAAAAAATATTTAGTCATGAACTAAATGAAAAAACAATCTAATTAGAACAAATATGAAATGAAGGTTAAATTGACCTTTAGTTGTACTTGTGTGGTCCTATAATACATGCATATACTCGTTTTGTTTGACGATTATAGCATTTACAGAGATTATCAAATAAACTTCAAACACAACACTTAACCAAAGTCAATGAAGCATAAAATATGGGTCACAGAAACCTGCTTTTTTATGAGGGTGTAGTACTCATTTAGATGCATCCCCGCATGAAAGTTCATGATTCTAGGCACAACTTGATGCAGGGTGCAAACAAATATTTGGTCATGAGCTAAATGGAAAAACTTAACCTAAGTCAGTAAAATGTAGGCTGCAGTGACCTTTTGTTGTAAGGGTGTTATACTAACAAAGATGCCTACATTCATCAAGTTTAATGATTTTAGCATGAACAGCTTGAGAAATGAACTGAAGGACCCCCCCCCCCCCCAAGCCAGTGAAGCATAATATATAGGTTGCCGTGACCTACTATTGAGATGAGGGTGTAGTACTTGTCAAGATGTATCACCTCACCAAATTTCACAATTCCAGATACAACAATATGTATACAGAGTGCAAATAATCTGTGCTAAATACAAAAACGTAAGCAAGAATGTACAAATAATGTACATGTCTGAACAAAGTTACCCCCCTTCCTAGGGGGTAGGTGCTATGAAGACTACTCCAAACTGTTGCCTAAGACCAACAAAGAAAAAAATGGTTGAGATTCAGCGAGGCTCTATATATGTATATGTTTATTTCTGTGCTGATGCCAATGGGGGGGGGGGGGGTAGCACAGAGGTGATCTACCAATGGTCCAAACTTTGTGGATGACTTGCACTTTAGGCCTTCCTATAACACTTTTTAAAAACTGGGTAAATACACTAAATATGTAACTTTTTGTTAAGCTTACCTGTTTTATAATAGGAAATAAAAACTACCAACTTCCCAGTGTATTTGCCTGCTGAACAGGACAGAGCTAAAAGTGTTGTTTTTTTTAAAGTATGAATAGAATTATATCAATGTTTTTCACATCCCAACAAAACTCCTCAAAAGTCATGTATACACACATAAATTAAAGATTTTTGTTAAGTATATATATATATACACTGTGATAGGAAATAAAAGTTCTTAGGTGGCCCCAATGTTTCTTTGGTATACGGTGGCCATCTGGAAAAGCTTGTTATCATTACTCCAGAATGGATGGTAGTATCTACATGGTTTGTTTTACTAAAAGACATGACTTAGTACTAAATGAAAATGGTGCTGATCTGAGTTTCAACTTGGTCGGCAAATCTTACTATCGCTACTTCTAAGTGCATGTACATAGCTACATGGGGTTTTCACCAAAAGACTTCTTCTCGTGTCTGTTTGAGCCTAAATAAAAATGATGCAGATCTGACATACACTGAGGATGGCATCCATCTTTAAAAAGTTATCTCTGCTTCTTATAAACGTATAGTCTTAGCGACATGTGGTTTTCACTAAAATGCTTATATTGATATGTAGATGGTCCTAAATGATAATAGTGGCTATCAGACCTCCAATATGGCTGCCATGGTAACCGCCTTGCAAATATTGTTAGCTATTTCATCTGAACAGATGGTCGGGTTTTCACTAAAAGACTAGTTTATCTATCAAGCTAGTCCTCAAAAAAACTGATCAGACCACCAATTTGATGGCCACAGTGGCCATCTTTAGTCCTAGCGGCATGGTGTTTTGGCTGAAAGGCTTCTTATGATAATTGTGCCAATGAGACCGCCAATATGGTTGCCCTAGTAACCATCTTTTAAATATTGTTATAGCTATTTCATAAGAACAGATGGTCGTATATGTATAAACTTGTTCTCTCTCTCACACACACACACACACACACACACACACACACACACACACACACACACACACACACTTTAGTAGTAAGGTGTTACCTGACTGATATCAAACAAAAGTTAGTAGATGATGGGTCAGACTCTCTTATATGCAGTGTTCTTGGGACCTTCTGTTGTCTACACTACTTGTGATGTTTTATTTTTATTTATTTATTTATTTATTTATTTATTTATTTGTTTATTTATTTATTTATTTAAACAACGCTCACACTCGTGACTCTTCTGCAAAGAAATATTAAAATATTTCATTTTAATGCATCATACCTTGGACTTTAGGGCAAAATGTAAAACTTGTGGTATCTTTATTGTGTAAAACACTTTGACCCTTTTCCGTCATCATCATCATAATCATCGTTGACATCGTCCAAATATGGATCTGTCTGCTTCCAAGAATATAACAAAATTTTAAATAAAATGTTTAAATGAAATGATGGATTAAAATAGATTTTTGTGCTTTTACTTGTAGGATTTAAAAAGATTACAGTATACTACAAATATTAATCATTACTACAAAAAAATGACAAGATGTGAATTTTAATATGTACGACAGCTTTAAATTTGAAACTCCCACATAATCATCTTCAAAACATTAAGTATGTGAATATAAAATACTTAAGGACAGTAAATAATAATAATAATAATAGTATAATAATAATAATAATAATAATAATTTCATATCAAGGAAATTATAGGCTTATTTACATACCTTTCAATTCAAGCTGTCAAAGTTTTGTATGTGTGTTCGGAAAAGCGGTCTATATTTTTCAAAACTATCACAAGACTCTGAATTTTTTTATATTTCATTGACATGTCGGTGCATTTCATCTCAGATTTTTGTCCTTTCATTGCTAACATATTCTGCATAGTTTCTCTAAAAATACTCGCTGTCTATATATATTCCCTATCAACATATTTATTTTTAAAAAATGGTTTATTTTTCAAGGAAATTCTAAACTTTATTCAATAAAAGTATATTGTAATTAGAAATTCCAGCACATATGTCAAACTATATTCCTGTCATTTTGTGACATTGCGTAAATAGCAATCAGAATAGCAAGTCAGATTCTCCGACCACACAACGCTACCACGATGTTAACCAGTCGGTTAAACTCCGACCACACAACGCTACCACGATGTTAACCAGTCGGTTAAACTCCGACCACACCGCTACCACGATGTTAACCAGTCGGTTAAACTCAAAGTGCATGCGTTCACGGGCATCTCGAATCTCGCGATCTCATTTACATAATAATAGTGGCAGCGATATATCATAAAATTGGAGTGAGTTTCTTATATGGAGTGTTACAAATCTCCGCTTTGACTGATTAAACAGTAAAATAAAAAAAACAAACAAAATCATACATATTAAATCCACCGGAGACAAAAGGGTATACGATATACCTAACTTGTGCAACACAAGTGTTCGTATATCTTTACCTATATGTACAAGTGTTCATATATATCTTTCTATATGTAAAAGTGTTCATATCTCTCTACCTATATTTACAAGTATTAAAAACGATAACCAGACTTAAACTGAAGTGGCAAGTTGTGTGTGTTGAGGTTGTCCATGCTATCTGAAATTAGCACGTCTCTTCCGGATGAAAATAAACAAGCTTCATATGTGCCTGATACCCAGTGTATTTTGCAACCAGATAGTACAAACTGGAAATACCGAGAAAGAGGGAGAGGGCATGGAAGTTATTTCGTATTAGCCCTACACCCACAATGTAACATGGTGACGTGACTCCTCGATCGGCTCCGACCCTGCAGGATTGTATAGACCCAATGTAGACGAGAATTATTAATGCTTAAATTTATCAAAACCAATGAAATTTTCCCATTTTCTAATAGATTGAAATAGTGCTATAACATTCTTATTTGACAACGTGATTAAAGATATGTGCAAATTTGTTAACATTTTGAATTAATGAGCTCAATTATTCGCTGTCTTTCACAGTTCCCATGTCTTTTGCCGTCCACTGCGGTCTAGGTCGATCATGAAATCCCTAATAGAATTAAATTCCAGGCTACGCAAATGCAGCTCATAAAGTTCTTATCCGATTGGTTTTTGTTTCACACAGTCCACGGTCTGTTATTATTATTATTATTATTATTATTATTATTGTAATTATTGTTGCTTTTATACTTTGTCTTCTTCATCATTTCTTCTATGTTGGCATCAGCTATTGCGAATTTTTTTTTTTAGGCAACTTGAAAGTTCACGGCTAGCCCTTTCGTCTGTCGACCCATACGACTGTCTGCATTTATTGCTTGACGCCTGAATTTATCGGTAATTATATAATTCCCTATCATTACAACAACAATCTGAACAACGCCGTATGAACGCCATCTCCTGTTTAAATTAGGTATCATCAAGCTTATTTTTAAATTCTGTCCACGTGTTTGAAAACCCTAATTACAAGACCGACCATTTGTGGCTTAATGTAACAGCTCGTCAAAAGATGAAATGATTGTCTGCCAAAGGAAATATAAGATATATAAGAACATATACAAAAATAAATAGTTTCTTGAAAAATAAAGGAACAGGTAGATTGCTGGTAGGTCATGAATGATAATAATAATAATAATAATAATAATAATAATATTTATTATTATTATTAGTGTTGATAATTAGATTATTATTATCATGATGTAGCAGTAGTAGTAGTTGTCAGATTAGAAACTAGTATTACTACTACTATTACTTTCAGAACACCCCACAAAAAATACAACTAGTACTCCTCTTCCTTCTCCTCCTCCTCCTACTACTTACTACTACTCCTCCTCCTACTACTACAACTACTACCACTACTACTATACTTATACTACTACTACTACTTACTCCTACTCCTCCTCCTCCTACTACTACTCCAAATACTACTACAACTAGTACTACTATTAGTACTCCTACTACTACAACTAGTACTACTACTACTATTACTACAACTAGTACTACTACTACTACTACCACTAGTACTACTATTACTACTACAAATACTACAACTAGTACTCCTACTACTACTACCACTAGAACTGTTACTACTACTTTTACTACTTACTACTACCCCTCCTACCACTCCTACTCCTACCACTACTCCTACTTACTCCTACTCCCACTCCTAGTACTCCTACTACTACAACTACTACTACTACTAATACTACTACTACTTATACTACTTACTACTACCCCTCCTATTCCTCCTCCTCCTCCTACTACTACTGCACCTACCATTAGTACTACTACTCCTACTCATACTTACTACTACTACTACAATTACTCCAACTACAATGACTCCAACTTCTACTCCTGCTCCTACTACTCTTACTACTACTGCGTCTACCACTAGTACTACTATTCCTACTCATACTACTACTCCTACTACTACTGCAACTATTACAACTCCTACTCCTACTCAAACTACTCATACAGCTACTACAACTCCTACTCCTACTCCAGCTACTCCAACTACTACTCCTAGTACTACTACTACTACAGCTACTACCATAAATCCAACTACTCCTTCTACTACTACTACTCCAGCTACTCCTACTACTACTTCTACTCCTACTCCTCCTCCTCCTACTACTACAGCTACTACCACTACTCCAACAACTCCTACTACTACCTCTCCTACTGTACTACTACTACTCATACTACTACTACTACTCCTGCTCCTACTACTACTATTCCTACTACTACTCCTACTCCTATTACTCCTACTACTACTACTCCTACTACTTCTCCTACTACTACTACAACTACTACAACTCCTATTCCTACTCCAACTACTCCTACTTTTACTGCTACAACTACTACAACTCCTATTCCTACTCCAACTACTACTACTACTACTCCTCCTACTACTACTTCTACAGCTACTACAACTCCTACGACTACTCCTACTACTACTACTCCTACTACAACTACTCCTACTAATACTACTACTTCTACTCCTCCTCCTCCTCCTACAACTACTACCACTCCTACTACTCCTACCACTACTCCTACTACTACTACTCCTTCTAATAGTATTCCTACTGCTCCTCCTACTACTACTATTACTACTACTACTACTAATAATAATAATGAGGACTTTGTATAGCGCCTAATCTTTACAAGC
The DNA here is from genome assembly GCA_029931535.1 of Margaritifera margaritifera. Classification (NCBI taxonomy): domain Eukaryota; kingdom Metazoa; phylum Mollusca; class Bivalvia; order Unionida; family Margaritiferidae; genus Margaritifera; species Margaritifera margaritifera. The sequence goes on along the minus strand of JAQPZY010001507.1, from coordinate 308,916 downwards.
TCTAAGCGCTTTACAACATTATATAACACCTAAAAAAAACCATATATAATGATATGATTACGAAAAGAAAGAAAAAACAAACACCATGAAATTAGAAAACAAAAACATGCTGAAAATAGTTCAGTTAAGAAAACATTAGGTCTTTAGGTCTATTCTTGCAGTCGAAATAGGTGCGTTTTAAGAGCACTCTTGAATGAGATCACCGTGTCTTTGTGTCTAAGTTCAGTGGGCAATTCGTTCCACGTTGCTGGGCCCTGGTATGCAAAAGAACGTTGTCCGTATGACTTCATTTTGGTATTGGGAATAATGAGAATACGGGTGTCGGAAGAGGAGCGTAAGTATCTTGCTGGTGTGTACACATGGGTGAGGTGAGATAGGTATGTTGGACTGGTGCCAGTCAGTGAAACGTAGCACAGATAACAAATTTTGTGTTTGATTCTGGATCGAATGGGTACCCAGTGTAGGGTACAGAGCAGGGGAGAGGTGTGCTCTGTTCGTGGTACTCTAAGAATGATCCGAGCAGCTGTGTTTTGAACTTTTAGAAGTTTCTGGAGTTGATACTGAGATGAACCAGATAGAATTGAGTTACAATAGTCCAGTCTTGAAATTACTAAGGAACACACAAGTGTTTTAGTGGCATCAACTGAAAGATAATTGCGAATGGAGCTGATCCGTCACAGCTCAAGGTATGCAGCCTTGCATATGTTCACGACATGTTGGTGCAATGAGAGTGTACTGTCTAGAGTAACACCTAGGTTTCGTACTGACTGTGTGAATTTAATGTTGGTGTTGCTGATATTTATTGTTTGAGGTAAAAAATGTGAATGAGAAAGTCTTTGTGTGGTAATCAGAATGGCTTCAGTTTTATCATCGTTCATCTGCAGCTTGTTACATGTTATCCATGATTTCACATCGGAAATACACCTCTCTACACCTTAAATGGTAGCATCAACTTCAGTTGGGTGGCTAGATTTGTATATTTGGGTGTCATCAGCGTACAATTGGTGAGACACTGGATGACGATCTATGACACTTGAGAGCGGCTGAGTGTATAGAATGAAGAGAACCGGTCCAAGAACAGAACCCTGTGGAACGCCAAAACATAGATCAACTGGACTGGAGTGTTTTCCATTTGCGGACACAATTTGTGTCCTGTTCTTGAACCATAGAAAGGCTGTATCGTGAATGCCAAATACATGATGGAGACGGTGAAGTAATATATCATGGTCTATTGTATCAAATGCTGCAGACAAGTCAAGGAGGGTGAGGACTGTAATCTTTCCACTATCCAAAGCAGAGAGAAGGTTTTTAACTACTTTCAGAAGAGTAGTTTCAGTACTGTGGCGAGGGCGATATGCACACTGTACATCGCTAAAAAGACTGTTTGAATTCAGATGAGATACAAGTTGGGATAGAACAACTTTTTCTAAGATTTTTGACATGAATGGGAGGTTAGAAACAGGGCAGTAGTTCTTTAAATCGTTATGGTCAAGTGTTGGTATCTTCAGCAGAGGCTTTACAATGGCAGTTTTGAAAAATGATGGGAATTCCTCGGATGAGAGAGAAGTATTAATAAAATCAGTTAGTGAAGGCAATATTGGATCTAAGCACTCAAGCAGCAGTGATGTCGGAATCGGATCAAGTTCACATGACTTTGGGGCACTCTTCATCATGATTGTACGCACTAAATCCATAGAGACCAGTTCAAATGCTGCTAACGGTTGCCGCTGAAATTCTGTATCGCAACTGTATGGTGACGACGACTCAGTTGAAATTATGTTGTCAAGCTTATCTCTAATGGTTTGTACTTTGTCACGGAAGAAATTTGCAAACCGGTCCGGAAGGTCGCTCCTACTACTACTACTACTCCTACAACCCATCTAACTACTACTACTGCTACTACTACTACTGCTCCTACTAATACTCCTCCTACTCCTCCTGCTCCTCCTCCTCCTACTACTACTATTACTACTACTACTGCCACTTCTACTACTCCTACAACTCATCTAACTACTACTACTAGTACTACTACTTCTACTTACTGCTACTCCTACTACTCCTACTCCATCTACTCTTACTACTACTACTATTACTACTCCTACTACTAGTACTACTACTACTACTAATAATAATAGCACTACTACTACTACTGCTACTACTACTGCTACTACTTGTACTACTACTGCTACTACTACTACTATTATCACTACTACTGCTACTATAACTAGCACTACTACTACTCCTACTACTACTACTTCTATTACTACTACCACTACTACTACTACTTCTACTAGTACTACTACTATTACTACTGCTCCTACTACTACTTTCTATGGTTGATGTTTTTCTTGGACAGAATATGATTCACACCCTGTTTAGTATCTAATGTACATATATACTGAAATTCTCAAAGTTTAGTATATGATGTATCTATCTATCTATATTTATATATATACTAAAATTCTCAAAGTTTAGTTTATGATGTGCATCTATACTGAAATTCTCAAAGCTTAGTATTTGATGTACATCTATACTAAAATTCTCAAAGTTTAGTTTATGATGTACATCTATACTGAAATTCTCAAAGTTTAGTTTATGACGTACATCTATACTGAAATTCTCAAAGTTTAGTTTATGATGTGCATCTATACTGAAATTCTCAAAGTTTAGTTTATGATGTGCATCTATACTAAAATTCTCAAAGCTTAGTATTTGATGTACATCTATACTAAAATCTCAAAGCTTAGTATTTGTTGTACATATATATTGAAATTCTCTAAGTTTAGTATTTGAGGTACATCTATACTGAACTTCTACAAGTTTAGTATATGATGTATATATATATATTTAGTGAATTTATCTGATGAACATTTTAAAGGAATAAGGTGTATCTTTCTCCAATCTAGTTTTTGATTCTGAAAACGCCTCCCATTTTTGTGAACACCTAAGTCTACATCATCTGAGTTCGTTTTTCTCTTATAAAGAAAACTGCTTGATTTGTTTTTACTTTTAAAAAATCGGCTATTAGACATTCACCCTCATCCAATTAATTTTGTTCTTCTTTTATCAATATAACCCAACATCTTGAAACTGAAGATACAAGAACATGGTATTTTATAAAGTTTTTGTTGTCAATGTCAAATTTCAATTTGAATTCTACATAATATAAAAAAAATGTTTATTTGTAAAATCATAGATAATACTTATTGCCTATATTTATTGCACAACAATATGTATGTTCATTTTAATTACATTACAATCGTTACAACCGTCATCGAGCATAGTGTCATCGACCGTTGCGGGTAGTTACAACTGTTCTCGATCGTTGCTTAACAACCATTATGAAACGTTGAGATTTTCGCATGTAGCGGAGAGGAATAATTTCGCATAGTTGCGTTACCGTTACGTTGCGTTGCGTTTCCGTTGTGTAGAATTACCGAGTGTGACACTGTACGGACCAGGGGCCTGTAGTACTTCCTATTGGAAATATTTCAGGGGGTGGCATTTAAAAGTTTTGTCCGACCTTTATTGAAATATTCATCCAGTGTATGGAACCTAGATTGTTATTGTTACAAATGGAATTTTAAAAATGTTAAAATTAGAGCAGGCATATATGTAACGTGGAATTATCAACATGAACCTGGAATTACAACCAAAAATCTACAGGATCTTAACTGGAAACTATCAACTACACGTAGAAAAGAATACTGGATTGTCCTATTTTAAAAAGGAATCAAAAAAGGCAAATTCCCCCCCCCCAAAAAAAAAAAAACAACAACAAAAAAAAAAAAAAAAAAAAACAACAACAAAAAACAACAACATTCCGCCCGACAAGGAAAATGCGCATCAAACACTTCAAAGTACCATCTATCAAAACCAATTTTTTCAATCGAGTTTTATTCCAAGTGCTATCAGAGATTGGAGCTCTTAATCTAATGATTTACTATCAGAAGATTAAGTCTTAACTTTATAATTTACTATCATAAGATTCAATCTTAACCTAATGATTTACTATCAGAATATTCAGTCTTAATCTAGGATAACATCATTTTAAGGAAAACATGAGAAATAATAATGCAATGCTATGACGTCCAGTTCTTTGCTATTAAATAAAGAAAAAGAAAAATTAAAAAATTAAAATTTTTTTAAAAAAACCCAAAAGAAAAAACATCAAGTGCAACGTAGCACCAAGAAAGAGCAAGATCATGATGTAGATTTAATGCTGAGGCAAAGGATATAAAGCAGGCATGTGCAACTTCCTTCAGAGAGCAGGCCTGATAGCGATTTGTAAATGTACCCATATGATGTAAATGTAAGCGGATAAAACCAAGTCACGAGCCGGATTCGGCCCACTGGCTGTAGGTTGCACATACCTGATTTAAAGTATCTTGCCTTACCCAAACACACACCACTGCGGCCGACCCAGCCAAGTCTGGGCAGGATTCGAACCCGCAACCCACTGATCATGAGTCCAATGAGCCACCGTGGCTCCATTTCATTCGTCGATAGAACGTTGGGTGCAGTCTCAACCGTTGTTATTCATGCAAAATGTCACCAATTATCTCATTAAAACTAAATGATCGAGATATAAATTTACTACATAAGCACACATATATACCGAATGTCTGATGCATTATATAAATTATGAGTAAGTATGATGCCAGTGTACTGCTGTAAATGTCAGCACTTTAATCGCATTGTAGTTTTGTCTCTACTTAGTACATTTATGCCACAAATATGTTGGTGTTTAAACAGCCGGGACTTTGTAAATTGCCACCATTTGCATAAAAAAAAAAAAAAAAAAAAAAAAAAAAAGTTTTTACATATCGATTCAGTGAATAAGCTAAAAAATATCATTGTATTCTGTCCGCAATAATAGACAACTACCCACCCACCACAATCTTTCTGAGTCTGTTTTTATCTGACTTTGTAGACATAGAGTTTCTCTGAGAAAAAACAGGTTACACAAAGTTACAGCACTAAATTTTAAACACGGCATACATACTTTACACGTTCTTGATTCTTTTGTATGTTTCTTGAATAGCCATACAAAGTATTATAAATTATACAAAAACATTAAACAGTAGTACAAATAAAAAGCAGTTACATGGTATTACATACACTTGACCTTATTATGCTTGAGTAGTATAGGGGGATACTAGGGGGACAATGAGAATTAACATTACGGCCGCTCTCTCGAAAGTATGACCCTCTGGGGACAATGGGAATTTGATTTTAATCCATAGTTGAACATTAGTATGACCCTCAGGGACAAGGGGAATTGTAATATTAAAAATGTTCATAGCAATAACATGATGGGACTCTCTGGGGACAACGGGAAATGTAATGTTAAAACTACACCTACTAACCAATACGCCGTTTGACTTACCATCACCCACTCATCTGGTGACCAACAAACCACATCTACTGACCAACACGCCGTCGGTCTGATCAGCACCCACTCATCTACTGACCAACACCTATACCTACTAACCATCGAAAAGAGTAGGAGTGCTTATACATATGCACAAACATACTATCAGCCCTGGAAAGGGTAGGAGTGCTTACACATAAACACAAACATACTCATATGCTATTATACATGGACTGAAAGGAGAGAAAAGGGTAGGAGCGTCCACACATACACAAAAACATCGGTTTAACATGGTTCAAATAAAGACGTTGTGTTGGGGTGCGCTTGCAGTGGCCACTTCTTATTCTCGGAGTAATAGTACGACTACTGCCGCTGCAGCGAGTATTGTTATAGAGGAGAATTATTTGGATTTGAATTTGTTTTTTTGCGATTTCTTATCCTAGCAAGAATTTTTCCCGGTACCACCTTCTCCATCTTTGCCAGCATATGATGATTTTAAAAAGAAACAGAAGTAAGAGTTAGAGACCTTGTTTTATAGCGTCATAAAGAAGAAGAACATTTGTTGAAAAACAACAACAACAAGAGGAAAAGAGACAGCAACAAGAAGAGATGAAAACTTTGAAAAGTGAAAAGAAGGAAGGGAATGAATACAGGACTGTCAGTTTGTTACAGGACATTTTGGCGGAGTTAAAACACCGGAGAGAAATGTATGAAGTCACTTTAGCCAAACTAAAGGGAAGAGACATTCACAATCCAATAATTCTAAACCTTCCATGACTACATCGACGGTCACCACTGAGACGCCAGCAGTGGCAGAAGTCACTACCCACCACCACAGTACCAGCAGTGGGACTTGGACGTGGAAAAGGTTTAAGGCAGTTACAGCTGATGTTGTCAAGTCCATATTTGTTTTTTTCAGAACCCAACGGCATTTTCAGGGCCAACCAGATCTCTCAGAAAAGAGATACTAATCACCATTGCCAAACCAAGCAAAACAACCTCCATCACAAAAATGTGTGTGTGTGTGTATGTGTGGGTGTTGTGTATGAATATCTTATCTATACTAAATTGTGTGTGATTTTACCAGTTAAGTCCAGACGTTCAAAGGGAAATGGCCCATACCTTTAGCAAGAGCAGGATTTGTTTACTTGTGACAAGGAGACCAAGTAAAGTCTTTCAGTTGTGGTGTGAAACTTCACCAATGGGGTTATAAAGATACAGCTTATCTTGAACATGCTAGATGGTCTCCGTGCTGTCACTACCTTCCCTCGGTGGGTCCAGATTATTATCCTCGTGGATACTTTAGAGGAGGAGATTTGTAGCTTACATTTGGAGCCGCGAGAACGAATTTACAGAGACTTTATATAGATTCAAGTGAAACGCAAAGAACTATTGCATCCAATATACCATAAAATGAATAACCATTGGTAGCTGAATGCTATAAAAATGAAGAAGGATGTAGATGAGAGAGGTTTCGTGCCAACACGTGATAAGACTCTTCTGTGAACACGTTATAAGACTCTCTATGCCATGACTTCTGTCATCGATGTTACATAGAATTCCATGGCAGAAGACAATGACACCATTCAAGACTTAGTGGAGTGCCAAGTACTTTTAAAAGAACTGAACCACAAGACGATACGACTCCTCAGAATTTATGAGGACGTGTCGTGTGTGTGTGCTAGTGACTGAATTTTTTGGATTTCGTTCACTGGCAGATTCTCTGTGTCAAATATATAAGCAGCTCATGCAAAAACATGACAGCCAAAGCTTTGTCTGTGCACGAAAAGCTCATTGTGTTACAAGTGCTGCGATTAGTGATAATTACAACTTCTTTACCCCTGTGTGAAGAAGAAATTCGTCGCGCTTTATCCACTCTTCATACTTACCAAGAAGTGTGGTGTTACGACTCTAGGGGTAATGTAACAGAATAAAAGACACAAACAAGCTTTCAAGATTAAAATGCAAAACTTTAATTTCCTAAAATATTAAAAGAATTAAAACAATTCAACAAACAATCAAAGTGAAAGAATTAAAATAACTTACAGTATAGAATATCCTAAAAAGTCCTAAAATGTTTTAAAGTTCACTTCCTGATGTTAATCCGAATAATCCGGATGTGGTATTCCGAATGAAAAATAACCTGTACTGTGTTGAAGCTGACAAGTTCTGATAAAATCCAAAATAATCCTTGCAAGTCTGGAATCTCACAAGTTTTAGAATAATGTCCGATAATTCCACGGAGCTGTATAGTAATTCAGATGAATTACTAATTAAATAAATTCCACACTGAACTGAATAATTTCAATAACCTCTCTTCATTCAAGCAATTGTAAAGAATGATAATTCCCAAGATTATTCCCTATATATCTTTATTACGTGCGCAGAATTAAAAGGGAATATCCTTTCTCCGTCTTTAATAATATGGTATTTCAAAATAACACAACCCTCTAAGAACCAATCAGGAACTAGGTTACGCGTCATTTACCCAAAGGTCTAGTGTACTAAAATCTTAAAGAGTAAACATAATATTGATTCAGAATGGAATGTGACCTTTCAATGTTGATTTCCAAAAATACAGAGCTAGGTCGACTTCATTTTCCCGCGCAATTGATCATGTGACCACTTATTGATCGAGCAGTAGTCGTATCTATACATATATGCTAACCGCTATTCAGACTAAAAACAGAGATCATAAATTAGTAAATTAAATCATTATAAAAAGGTAAAAAGGTATGATTCCGTAACAGTGGCTACTTGGATACACCAACAGATTTACGACTGGAAGGATGTACATGACTGGAAAAATCTTAGATTCAACAATTGGAAACAAGAGGTGACTGACTATGCCAGAGACGTGTGTGACTGATGAAAATTACCCATTAATTTTGTCTGAAATGTGGACATCTTCGTTGTGCCATGAAACTATTAACCATATAAAATGTCTTGTGTTCTTGGTAATTGTCTCAGAATTGACCAAACTACTCTAGAGTTATGGTTGCATCCAATGTTCTCAAAGTGAATGAGGTCAGATCGTATAAGTTGCGAGGCACTGTCATTTACTCGTCGCCTTCCTCGTTTTCGTCTGTCTAAAACACACTATAAAAATCCCATTCACTTCTTTCCTATCTGACAGTATTCAACATGATTTCCTTTTCTTCTCATCCTCATGACAAATTGATTCGAGCACTGTATGCCATCAGTCGCGAAAAAAGTGCACAAGTACGTTCGCATTTGTTAGAAAATCAGTCTCAAAGAAGTTTTATATTGGTTTATTTGACAGTACGTCAATTACCTCTAGGAATTATTCACATTCCTCATCAAACACAACGTTTTTTTGAAAAACATAAAGCATCTGTGACACAATTGCCGATTAAAGAAGAAACAAATTATCTTGAAACCAGGTGAGAGTGAATCTCTAGAAGTAGTGATTATTTGTTCGCTTCTAGAATGGGATCCTAATACCGTAGCTAAAAAAGCAAAACCTACTCAAAATCCAAATCCAAAAGACAGACAGAAAAGAAGAAAGGGGCAGTGAGTTCAGCCTCCAAGACCCCCCTAAAAAAAGAACTACCCCTTCAAGAAAGAGAAGTACTGTAGCTAGAACGCGTACGTACTCACGAAAACCTCTATCTGTGACCGTCTCCCCTGCCTTTTCTCCTTCTCCTACTCCTCCTCCATTATTGATGATGCCAGCCAAACCTGATTTAAGACAAGTGTTTCCCCATGTGATGAAAAAATGGAAACCCGTCTCTAAAGGTACTTTTTCTCCGTCGCCATCGTCTTCTGCTGCTGTAGCTGCTGTTGCAGCCAAAAGACTGGCATCCCCTAAGAAAAAAGAGCAAGACAGAACAGGCATATTCCAAAGTTTACTGGATTTGTCCAAACTAAAACTGGCATGATTTAGTACGTTAACAACACCTCCTTTCCAGCGGTACCCGAAGTCAAGTTGGTACGACGTCCCGACAACCAGAGGAAACGAATTCAAGTATGAAAGAATTGTTGGACAAGATTCACTGCAGTTCCTCTGAACAAGATGTCTTCCTTTGAAAGTTCACGCCATCCTTGACGTCCAAAGATGTCTTCCAAAAAAAAAAAAAAAAAAAGGTAAACAGACTATCCGTTCTTGTTTAGCTAAACATCAGGATGGCTTGTCAGTATTTACCAATGGCAATGCTCTGATGCGAAAACAGATAATTCAAAATGAACCTAATGAAATCATCGATACGGTGTGTGAATGTTGTGTAAACGTCTTGAAAGGAACGGTTTCTTTGACCAAGATACAGAGACAGCGATTAGGACGATATCGTCACGTTCTTCGCCAAATGGTGGAAAAGAAAATTTCAGCCAGTCAAAAGAACAAAAATGCTCGTTCAACGAGGAGGATTTCTTCCCATCCTGATAGGTCCGTTGTTGAAAGTTACTGCTCCCTTGTTATAATCGAGTGATGGATCTCTTTTAGGAGGAGTGATGAGGTGAACATAAAAGAACAGACTTTGTTAAAGGACATCACATCTGTACCCCTGGATCTTATGGAAGGACGAAAATTATCTTTAGGATGGAACTCCACCCTTGGTACGAACAACGCATACCGCACTTACACCCTAATCCTAATCTCGCAGAGATGTCACACTTACAACAAGAGTTACAATCGTTGATGGATCGAACAGATTTGTCAGAAACGGAAAATTGCAACGGTATGGACAATTATTGCAACGTTTTCAACTGTTTTGTCAGAAAGCTTTAGAGAAGATGGCTAACTAGTCAGAGAAATTTCAAGAATACCATGAAAACCGAAGAAAGAAAAACAGTAGCAGCAGCTCCAAAGACGACGACAGACTCGGCCACAGTGATGTAAGTGAAACAGAAAGGAGAAGATTCCGAAGAGTTTCACAACTCACCTGCTAAAACATCCAAGTTGACACCTACATAAAAAATCGGTTGGATCAAAAAGTTGATGTAAAAACATACCATACGAAGAAAAGAGTTTCTCTAATTGGTTGACTTATTGAGCAGCAACAGCATGGACACTTTTAACCAGCATTTACAATCTGGAGCTTGCCACAGAGGAATTCAAAAGTTGTATCGTGCAGCCAAAATCAGACTCAAAAGTCTACGTCTGCAAGAATGTACGAAAGTTGTTGCAAGAACAATCGACGTACACATTACACAAACCCATTTGACAACTATTTCAAAGACGTGAAACTAATGAAGCAGGAATCAATCATCAATGGCAAGCCGATTTAGCAGATATCTCTCATTTAGCTTCGTACAATCGAGGTTACAAATATTTGTTTTGTGTCATTGATGTGTTTTCAAAATCAGCTTGGGTGGTTTCTTTGACCTCGAAAACAAGTTCGGAGTTAGTTTGAGCTTTAAAAATAGTCTTAAAACAAATTGGTCTATATCCTCTGCGATAGCAAGCAGAAAAAGGTACCGAATGTCTTAACCAAACTTTTCAAAAAGAATTGAGAAAACGAAACATTCATTTTTTCACCACTGAAAATCCTGAAACCAAAGCCACTGTCGATGAACGTTTTCAAAGGATCGTGAAAGAACGTATTTGGAAATATGTTACACATCAACATACTCTCAAATACATGTACTTGTTACCACGTCTGGTCAAAGCTTACAATAAATCGTACCATCATAGCGTCGGATGTACTCCAGAAGAAGTGATGCCTCTAAACCAAGTGATCGTATTTTGGCAAGAAAAGAAAGAAGTGTTAAACACAGGATATTGAATTCGCATTGGAAAAACAAAACGCCCTTTTGACAAAGGTTATTTAGCCAACTGGACGACAGGATTGTTTCGTGTCACAGGATAAGTGCGTGGACATGACCCACTTGCCTATAAATTGGAATATATGAATGGAGAAGTGTTAAAAGGAACTTATAACTTGCCCGTTTTACATTGAGCGACCAAGACAGACGACGATGTGTACGATATCGAAAGCATTCTCGATCAAAGAACACGTAAAGTGGGAAAACGTCATATCCAAGAAGACAATGTCCGTTAGAAAGGATACCCCCCCCCCCAGTTTCGATTCTTGGATTGCAGGTTCACAAGTCATTGTCTATAAAATGAAGTAGAATTCACAAACATGCCGTTAAATACTGCATCCCCTTTTCCGAGTTCATCTCTCCAAGAATTACAAAAACAGCAATAACCACAGTGTGTGTCGTGTGGAGAACGTGTTCCTAAAAATCAAATTGTCTTTTCTGCCAAATCTTCGTGGTTTATTATATCATTGGAGCAGCTATTGAAAACTTGAGTTTGCAAGAAGGAGAAAAGCAATTGTGGATTATTTAACTCAGCAGTTGTATTGACTGTCTTCTTCCCAATCCCTCGTTGAAATATACCGACAGTAAAACAACGGCTGCCACTCCAACGCCAGTCACAACTCTTCCAGTCACAACTCTTCCAGTCACAGCAATCCTTTGAAACCCTTGGAAATCATTCTCCATTGACATCGAGTGTCTTCTCGGAGACAAGAACCACCGAACTCTGAAGAATCAATTTGATTTAAAATCAATGTGTGACAGTTCTATGGATGGATATAGTATGTTGTTTCCCGACAAAATTACCTCAATCCATACATTTAGACTACGATGCTCATTGGGAAGCGACTTTGGTAGAAATCATTCATCCCGCACCAGCCTTGAATATCAGCGGATTTGAAAGAAAATTCGTGGTAGAAATACTCCACGATCAGGTGCAAGAACACTTGGACAAAAATTATGCACCCCCCAAGACAAAAACCCAGTGCAAGCTAATCCCCAAGTGAATATCTATGACCTGAGTATTCCTGAAGTATCTTATTTTAATGCTCAAAAACTCGTCGAGACGATATCAGTTCTTTTCAATGAGCAGTTTGGTACAGCACTGGATAAACTCACCGAAGTGTTGTGATTGACTACCATGCACCTTCTCATCGTCTCATAAAGGATGGTTCTGACAGCAAAACGGTGTGAACACTAAAAAAAGTGTGGCCAAAACAGCTCTTCTCAGGTAAAAAACCAACGGCTCTTTTCAGGGCCACCCAGATCTCTTAGAAACAGAGATATACTACTCAATTATTGCCAATATTTCTATAATGTCTTTTTGTCTTTCACAACTAAAACTTAAACCTCCGCTCTACTCTTCTCTCTTGTGTGTGATAGTATGATAGTATGTTTGTCTGTATAGTGTGTGAACATTCCTACTCTTTTCTCTCCTTTCTCTCCATGTATGATAGTGTATAAGTATTTTTGTGTGTACCTGTAAGCACTCCTCCACTTTTTAGGGCTGATAGTATGTTTGTGCATGTGTTAGCACTGCTACTCTTTTCATTTGCTAGTAGGTGTAGGTGCTGGTCAGTAGATGATTGGGCGCTGGTCAGTCAAACGGCGTATTGGTTAGTACGTGTGGTTTTAGCATTACATTTTACCTTGTTTCCAGACAGTGCCATCATGTTATTCTTATGTACAATTTTAACATTACCATTCCCCTTATTCTCAGACCATCCCATCATGTTATTCATATGGATATTTGTAACATTACCATTCCGCTTGTCAACAGAGGGTGATACCAATGTTAAACCGATGGACTAATGGTAAATTTCCATTGTCCCCAGAGCGTCATACTTTCATGATTGCGGCCGTAATGTTAATTCCCATTGTCCGCAGAGAGTTCCATCTGTCCCCAGGGTATCTCCTTATACTACTTGCGCACATATAATACTAAAATCTCCACATACATTTTACACATTTGTCGGCGATAGTTTTTTTTTTTTAAAAATATGTTAGTGACAAAGTTTATTTAGGATGATTACCTTCAACTCTTCAAAATGTCACTGTTAATAGAACGTAAAGTTATAGACTTTGATAGCAGCTCTCCACCCCCACCTTCATCCCCCTCTCAACCCGACCTCCGTACCTATCCTAGCGATCGGAATATATTATCAAAGATTATTAACCTCGTATTTTAGAGACCAGTAAATTTTATTATTGTTTGCAAGAAGCTTTCAATCTCAGCTTCTAACTAGTTTTGTTCGGGCAAATATTCTGCTCGACTGAATACTTAGCTGGGTCTTATACCTCGTACACCTAAACATTATAATTTCAATGCTCTAATGAAACCAGTAGATAGATCACGAGTATATAGGTCGAATGATACGTAAAAATTGAGCACAAACTGATACAGATATCAATTGAATCACTGGCAGCACGTGCGATTAGGGTTGTTAACTTTTAGAGAAAAAAATAGGAGTGCATTGTTCCGTCACTCGTACATTATTATACCCTGTAAATAGCACACCACAGGTCCTTTGATTGTGGCAGTGATTTCTAATTCGGAAGCCCCAGCAAAAATAAAGTATTGTACTGAAAGGGGATGACAGGGTTTTCCTGGCGTCACAATCTATAAGCACAGGATAAACGCACTGATAGAAACAAAAATCGCGAGGTGAAAGGAGCCGAGAATAGAAAACAGGACGGAAAGAATGAAGGAGATTAGCGGTATAATTAAGTAGTATATTTTGGCAGTTCTGGCGTAATAATAAAATTTAATACGACTGCATATCTTTTTTTGGCGTGTGTGAAATAAATAAATAAATACATGGAGAATTTCAATTTCAGTACTTCCAAAATATATACTATTCCAATTATCGCTAGACCAGTCAGACTGCAAAAACAATTTGTGAAGCGGACACAATATTAATTCATTTTTCTACGCATTACAAAAAATAGCACAATACAATGAGAGAAATGGCCAAGAGAGATAAATCGCTTAGTGTGTTGACTGTGCCATGCACGTCTACCAGAGGTACAATTATGCTTATACGAATTGTTTTCTTCGTTGAAAGTTATATACAGCAACAACATATGCAAATTTACGTACACTCTGAACACAATCTGAGGTACAGGATCTACATAAATCTTGCATATATGTAAGCAGCAATGAGATAAAAGGGTGCTAAAATATTATAAATGCAACATATAATAAATAATAGAGGAAATGGAAAAACGAAACACAAATACCAAAAATGTAAAGATTGTGAAAAGAAACTAAATTAAACTGGTGTTACCATGTAGAAATTAAAAGATGAGAGAGAGAGAGAGAGAGAGAGAGAGAGAGAGAGAGAGAGAGAGAGAGAGAGAGAGAGAGAGAGAGAGAGAGAGAGAGAGAAAGAGAGAGAGAGAGAGAGAGAAAGAGAGAGAGAGAGAGAGAGAGTGAGAGAGAGCGAGAGAGAAATCATCAGAGAATTGTAAGCAAATGTTGAAAACAAATATAAATAGAGGCTCGATGTATTTGCACAAGAAAAAGTAATTTCACATTAATCGTCGCCAAGAAGGTGCATTCAAGACGAATACTGTGTCAAAGGTAAAATCTACCAAAGTTAGAATCTGTCACATAAATATAATGCACAAGGCTCATATGGTATATAAATATTTTTTAATAGATTTTATATAGAAACTGACGAAGACTTATACAACAGAGTTTAAAAGCACTACAATAATTTCCTGGTTATTGTGTGGAAAATAGTATCATGCTGGAGATATGGTTTCATATGGTTTTGAACCTAGTGGTAAGAAAGAATTGTTTGTTAGGAAATGCAAAACCTCTTGATGTTCAATTACCACCTCTTCTACAAAAACCAGTTACAGCTCCTGAAATGGATTTTCTTGACTTTCTGATATTACCAACACATATACTCCATAATACCTTCTGCTGAATCCTAATTTAGTTAGTTAATATAGTTAGTCTTACCATCCTGTAGGTAAGCACAAACAACTATAAAGAACAATACACTTTTGGACTGTAATATAACTACCAAGTATTTGACAGCATTTGTCTAGTTTTTCTTCTAGATGTACTATAATGGTATCCTTGTCCTTTAACAGTATCCTGTCATATTTTTTGTTATAGCTGACTGAAGGGCAGATTGTAACTATGTAGTCAATGATGTTCCTGTATTCAGTTTCTAGAAAGTCAAGAACAAAAGTAGTCTTACCACAATTAGTTAACCCGCAGATTGTCATATTATGGGGTTCCTTTATCCATTGTATCATTTATCTTCTAGGCAATAATTCTATATTCTTCATAACATTAGTTTGTACTTCTGTGTTAATACTTAACTCATCATTATTTGACCTTATATATTTACTTATATGATCAATGTATACTTCCCAAATAGCTGGATATTAATCATGATATGGATGTTAGATATCCTAATCCTACCAACATATAGAGGAATATAAATATAACGGTAACACACACACACACACACACACACACACACACACACACACACACACACACACATATATATATATAAATATTGATCAATAAATAAATAATAGCATATCATATATATGTATATCTTGCAATGTATTGTCATTGACATAAGTAAAATTAATACACCCTAAAAATATTCTTAAGTTTGTGTTAGATAGTGTACCATAACGGACATCCATTTCGCTATAAGTCTCTCTAGTATTTATTACTTCGTTGTTCTCTCTACTTCCTCGAGAAATATTTGTTTGTTCTTCCAATACTAGTCATGGCAGCACCTTTGTTTTTTACGGCATTCTTTACTTCTTTGTATTTGTCAGGTACAAGGGCAAATCCTCGTCAAATACATTGTTTCTGATTTACTTACTAACCTTATCATCAATTGAGTTAAGTTTACTGATAGTAATTTCAACATGTTTAATTACCATACTGAATACTGACTTAGCTTTCAGTCCTGTTACATAGGAATCAACTATTGAATACCGACTTAGCTATCAGTCCTGTTATGCAGGAACAAACTTATTGAATATTGACTTAGCCAAATGTGCTATTATGCAGGAACTAGCTTACTGAATACTGACTTAATTGTCAGTCCTGTTATGCAGGAACCAACTTACTGGACACTGACTTAGCTGTCAGTTCCGTTATGTAGGAACCAACTTACTGAATACTGACTTAGCTACAAGTCACATTATGCAGGAACCAACTTAATAAATACTAACTTAGCTATCAGTCCTGTTATGCAGGAACCAACTTACTGAATACCGACTTAGCTACCAGTCATGTTATTTAGGAACCAGATTACTGAATACTGACGTATCTGTCAATACCGTTATGCAGGAACCAACTTTTTGATTACTGACTTAGCTGTCAGTTCTGGTATGCACGAAGCAACTTACTGAATACTGACCTTGCTACCGGTCACGTTATAATGGAACCAACTTACTAAATACGGACCTAGCTACCAGTCCTGTTATGTAGGAACCAACTTACTGAATACTGACTTAGCTACCAGTCCTGTTAGGCAGGAACGAACTTACAGAATACTGACTTAGCAATCAGTCCGGTTATACAGAAACTGACTTACTGAATACTGACTTAGCCACCAGTCCTGTTATGAAGGAACCAACATTTGAAATACCGACTTATCTATCAGTCCTGTTATGCATAAATCAACTACTGAACACTGACTTAGCTGTCAGTCCTGTTATGCAGGAACCAACTTACTGTATACTGACTTAACTATCAGTCCTGTTATACAAGAACCAACTTACTAAATACTGTCTTAGCTATAAGTTCTGTTATGCAGCAACCAACTTACTGAATACTGACTTAGCTAACAGCTCTTTTATACAGGAACCAACTTACCGAATACTGACTTATCTGTCGGTCCTGTTATGCAGGAAGCAACTTACTAAATACTGACTTCGCTATCAGTCCTGTTATTCTGGAACCAACTTACTGAATACAGTGTTAGCTACCAGTTATGTTGTGCAGGAACAAGCGTTCTGAATACTGACAAAGCTGTCATTCCTGTTATGCAGGAACCAACGTACTGAATACTGACTTAGCTATCAGTCCAGTTATGCAGGAATCAGCTTACTGAATACTGACTTATCTACCATTTCTGTTATGACGCAACCAAATTACTGAATACTAATTTAGCTACCAGTCCTGCTATGCCGGGTCTTTTTTACTGATTACTGATTTAGCAACCAGTCCTATTATGCAGGAAGCAACTTAATGAATACTGACTTAGGTACCAGTCTTGATATGCAGGAACCAAATAATTGAATGCTGCCTTAGATGAAAGGCCTGTTATGCAGAAACCACCTTACTGAATACTGACTTAACTATTAGTACTGTTATGCAGGAACCAACTACAGAATACTGACTTAACTATTAGTCTTGTTATGCAGGAACTAACTACTGAATACTGACTCAGGTGTCAGTCCTGTTATGCATGAACCAACTCGTTGAATACTGAACAGTAAATGACTTACTGAATACTGACTTAGCTATCAGTCATGTTATGCAAGAGCCAACTTACTAAATACTGACTTAGCTATAGGTCCTGCTATACAATAACAAACTTACTGAATGCTGACGTAGCTATCAGTCCTGTCATGCAAGAAGGAACTAACTAAATACTGACTTAGCTGTTTGTCCTGTTATGCCGGAACCAACTTGCTGAATACTGACTTAGCTACCAGTTATGTTATGCAGGAACAAACTTACTGAATAGAGTTACATTGTATGTTTTAGATTTTTTATTAAGTGGATAAGTCAGCCATGACTTTAGTATTTGTATCTAATTACAATTTATATCACAATGTCGCCACGGGAATTTCCCCCAGCGCGGCAATTACTACAATTTATACTATCAAGGTTGCTACGGGAATTTTCCCAACTAGCGTAGTGATGTGTGTCGAGGGTTACTATACTGACATCTGTCGGCGTCTTTATACCAACCCGCTATTAGTATTTGCGCGGTTGGGTTTACAAAATATAATCACACATGTGCGTGCGTGCGGGTTGTTACGCAAACAGTTACTCGACTTTTATTGTCTGCAAATCCACTACTGTATCAATGTTAGTGTGGTAAACAAACCGATCATTATTATTGAAAATGCCACAATGCGCACACAAGTGAAGTTCACGAGTATTATCATTCACGCCCTGAAAGATCCGCCTGCACAACAGCAGCGGAAAGAATTGCGGAAATACCCAACGTAAACACCCCCAGCGACGTTGATGAAAACGATACAGAAGTAAATGAAATAATAGCCAGGATTGAGGCAATTGCCGTTTCCAACCCCGGTAAAATGAAAATTCTTAAACAATTTATTGACAGAATTCACAATTAGAGAAAGATTTCCCCTTATATAATAGTATGCCGACTGTGATTCAACTAAAACAACTAACGCAGAAGCCTGGGATACGAATAACAAATCGTGTGCGAAAAGCGGACATACTTGCGCTATTAGGACTCGTAACTGAACCACAGCCGCAACCGCAGCAACCAGTTACCACAACAGCAACGGTACGACAACTGAGACAATTCGCACGCCAGCGTAAGATATCAATACCGAGAGGTGCAAGAAAACCTAACATACTTGTGTTATTAGGTATTGTAGCCGAACCTCGCCAGACCGTGAGACAGCTTCGTGAAACAGCAGCACGATTTAATATAGAAATTCCTCCACAATCCAAGCGTGCGGAAATTGTAAATATAATATAAGATAAACAAAACCGTCGATTTGAGAAAGTCGAGCATGTTCACGAAGAAGACCACTGTCGTCCGGCGGCTGTTATCGACGCTGTGGCTGCTGTGGATGTTCACGAACAAGAATCCCCTGAGTTTAACTTTCGCAAGGGTAAGGACAATCATGAGGATTACCGTGCAATTATTCCAAACACGTACGCGGTAAGAAAAGACATTATAAACCTTTTATCGAATATGCGCCCGGAAATCGTATAGACGTTACAAAGCTCCAACACCCATAGCATTAAAGCGGATATTGTTGTCAATGTGGATTTGACTATGCCCCTTAATCACAAGTCATCAGACAAGTACGGATTTAAAACCCAAACCAAGTGGCTTCATGGTGGCCCACTAATAATCACGAACCGCAAGGACGCCAATGCTATTAATGAAGCAATCGATTAAGATACTGAAAAGATTATCCACACGTTGGAAGAATCCACCAACACCGGTTCGGGATGGACTCTTGACAGATGTACGGAAGTTCAACTGCATGATTCCTCAAACATGCCATTCCGCGGATCGAATTATATACCAACGCCAAAATATGTTCCACCGCGGTCAGTAATACATGTGAAAAACTATGATAATCGATGTTTTGAATGAGCGATCGTGTCCGTGTTACATCCTCCGAGCGATAACGTAGACCAGCCGTGACAGTACCAGCAATATTTTGATGAACTCAATTTTGGTGACAGTGAATTTCCTGTGCAGGTTACCGAGGCTACTTTGAATAATTTTGAAGACCTTAACCCGGGCAAGGATGGACCAAGATTAATCTGCTGTTGATAAGCGGCATGAAAGGTTAAGAGTCGTTGTCTCATTACGTATAAATAAAGAATCTTTCCCAATTGCTTAGCCGCCATAGCAAGTACACGGGTAAAACGTTTCCATACGAACGTTGCCTGCATTTATTTAGCTCTCAGCAGCTACTTGACAATCATGACTTTACTGTGGTGGAATCAGTAAAACATCCTCAGTGTACGATTATGCCAGAACCTGGCAAAAACATTTTGATATTCAATATACCATTTATGCGGGCTTTGAATGTTTGAATGTTCCAGTGAACGCTCCTGATGTTAACATAAATACAATACAAGTTGCGGAGCAAGTTCCGTACGGGTTTTGCTACATTGTTGTCCGATGCGACGGAGTAGTGGAGCCACCAATATTATATCGTGGCAAAAACTCGGTTGAGTTGTTTCTTAAATCGCTCGAGGTTACCAGGAAATGGATCCGCAAACAGCTCTATTCGCCCGAGAACATGATCATGATCGGTATTGATATTGATAAGTTTATCGCAGCTAACAATTCCTGGATCTGCGGTGGTGCCTTCAGTTTCACTGATGCGAAAGCGTACACAGGAACCGCACACAACGTATGCAATCTACAGTTGCGGATCTGCGGTGTTTCATAACCTGCGCGGATACGATAGCCAACCGCAACAGCATCGAATGTGCCAATAAGCGTCAGACCCATAACATGGAAAAATACGTGACGTTTGGAGTGGGTCAGTTGCAGTTCATTGATTCGCTGCAGTTTTTGCCTTAATCATTGGACACACTAGTTAGCTACCTTGCGGTGGAAAGCTTTAAAATCACCAGTCGATATGGTGCCACCGCTGACACAATAAAGTTGATAACACGACAAGGAGTGTACCCATACCAGTACATCAGTGGATGGGAAAAGTTGGATGGAACTCATATACCACTGATCGAGGCATTCCATTCGCCGTTGTCTCGCGAATATATTTCCACCGACGACTACGTACACGCAAAAACGGTTTGATCCGCATTCGAATGTGAAAACCTCGTTGATTCTCACGATTTGTATTTGCTCACCGATGAGTTGCTGCTCGTGGTTGTCTATGATACCGCCATGAGAATACGCAAGCTTGACCCCACGCACTATTTTACGTCACCGGGAATGGCCTGGGATGCATTGCTTTTAATGACAAAAGTAGCGTCGGAACTGCTCACCGATATTGATATGCATCTGTTTATCAAGCGTGGACTACGGGGCGGTATTTCAATGGTGATTCATTTGTCGCTCGCGCGTGAATAACCCGCGCGTGGACGAATATGACCCCGCTGACCCAAACAGTTACATCATATATGTTCATATTAATAATCTTTATGGTTGGGCGATGATGCATCGTGGATAGATCCCGTGGATGTGGACATACAAACACACGTACCCGAATGAGCTTCATCGCGCCCTAAATGACTACCAGCTGGCATCGGAAGCGTTCTCGATGCCCCGAGAATGGTTGTCCCCGTATCAGTGCGGGATCGTGGACGAATCCGGACGCAGGTTTTCCGAATGTACCAAACTTGTTCCAAGTCTTCGGTGGAAAACCAACCATGTAGTTCACGTTCGACGCCTGCAGTTGTATCTAGATTTCGCCAACACGCTTGGATGGTTTCTTATATCCAGATGAACATGAATCTGCGAATGAATGCTAAAAATTATTTTGAATAAGAATTCTTCAAACTAATTAGCAAACTATGGAAAATCAGCGGAAGCGAATTCGCGTTGACCTTGTCCGTGATACCGAACCGGACAAGCTTCGAACGCTAATCGCGGATCTGGCATTTGAATTCCGAAAGATCTTCGATGGTGGGCTTGTTGCCGTACATAGTAAAAAATCAATACTGACGCTGACAGAACCTATCTACGTTGGCGCGTCGATGCGTGATCTTTCAAAGCTAATTATGTTCGAGTTTTATTATGATAAGATAAAGCCGTTTTATCGCAATCGTGTTAAGATGCTTTACACCGATACAGATTCGCTGCTGTGGCATTTAACAGCCCGACTATGTTTACGCGGATATTGCATCTGACATACTTGTAACCGAACTTGACAACAGCGATTATCAGAAAGAACACCAGTTGCTTAGCAACACCAACAAAAATGTCATTAGGAAATTTCATAGACGTGTTGGTTGCCTTGGAAAGCCAATCCGGGCCGAGATAGTAAATACATCGACGGACCATACCGGATCAGTAGCACGAGGCTGTCCGCATTCTAACTCCCCAGGTGCATACAGATACCGAGTGATTCTAACAGTGGTGGATGTGAATCTGATTTCACCAACAGTTTTTCACCGAATTAAATCAGTGGGTTTTTTTTAATTCAATCGTGCGTGTGATTTCATTATTCAGCGCTGTCATGACTCATCGAAGTCGTCTCACCCACTCACGCGACCGCTCTGCATCATCAATAACTCCTGCGCGTACTGATGTTCGAATAATCGCTCCGCATGTATACGATTAAATCGTTTCACAATAGCTTGGTCAAGATGTACTCTGACATGTCCAACACGAACCCGAACATGGTGTTTCATCAACAGCGCATCAATGGATCCGATACATTCTTTACCTGGATCCACTTGTAATAACCGAGGCCATGTTAACGTTCCGTGTGTGTAAATATGTTTAAGTGCATCTGCGACACCAGCCGAATATTTTGACGTCAACGGCTCCACTTCATTGTATCTGCTAGCGATATCGACGATGGTTAACGCGTACTTGTATGTTTGCCCGTTTATCCGATCTTGTGGAAGAAATAAAAAATCAGCTTGGTGAACTTCGTTAGGTGTTTGGACATCAAACCAACCATGGAAAATCTTTCTTGGCGCAGGTAGGTAAATTTGAAATAGCGCCTGTTTAGATAACCATTCTGGAGCAAACCCGTAAGTGACTGCTGCCGCGCTCGTTAACTTTTCAACAGCAGCTTCACCTTTCCAATAACCGCGCGGACTGTAGTATATTTTGTCTGAAGTCCGCTCGGAAACCATGTGTGTTTATTATATCAATATCTTTTACCTCCAATGAGTGGAACCAAGTGGACGTTGTCCACCACCCAAAACAATCTTAGCCTTCATATCCCATTTGATGATCCGTCTAACGATTCTTTCTCCGCGTATAGGATTTAGCGCGTTCAATTCATGGATGAGATCTACATCGGTACGTTGACGCGCACGGATATCATTTGATGCTTTGTAAGCAAGATCATGTCAGCAACAGGCAGTATTGACGCGGTTTACGGGTGCTTCCCCGGGCGATGGTCGAATGTTAAATCAAGTGATGTATCTAGCCGTGTCCCAGGCCCACAGTAATTGTATCCAGGGATATGCTTTTTGCCAGGGTATTTACTCCACGGTGTCCCGGGTAGTTTCGCTAACGTGGCAGCGACATCACCGCCGACGACTTTTTTTTAGACCCTGCGCGTCTTCAGCCAATGGAACTAGAAGTGAGACGGCTTTACCGGCCACCCACAAATGTGAACTTGTCTGATCACAACCATTTGGTGGTTTTTCCGCAAATAACTCGTTTGTGTTTTCGCCGGACAGTGGCGTCACCTGTAATAATATTGAACTTCCCGCGGGCGCGTAGGACATGGAATCAACCAATGAAGAGATGAAGAGATTCGACGGAGAATCACATTGGTGATCGGCAAAGACACTAAAATTTGTATAGGTTAAAATGAATCCACACTTTGCACCGTATGCGGTTGATATCGCACGGTCGTCAGTAAGAACAATTTTTGGTTGGCTTGAAAACATTCCTGGTGACTAACGATTTTTATGCATGGGATACCATATCGCGACAGGCATTGTCAATATGACCTCGGCGATTCATATCAATTTAACCTGTGACGTCATCAGTTACAGTTAAGAAAGCGGAGCTCGCTCAAGCGTGGCTTCTCAAGGTTATGTATTGTTTGATATTTTCCCAACTGTTGAACCCGGTGTATCTTCCATGCCACAATCCCCGGTTCACCCTTTTGGATCAGGACGGGCAAGTGTTGGACATGCGCGGTGAGACCTTGAAGATACAGCTGTACACTAGAGGGCGACATAACATCTAATATAATGACAGTCGTATGTGGACGTGTGATACCAGTGCGTGTTGTAAACGCGAGAAAACCCATTTACGCGACATATTACGGAACTGGTCTTTGTGATGTTGCCCGGCGATTGTTAACAGGCGCAACAAAGGTACTTGTGGCCCTGACCTCGCGCGCTGCACCAATTGCTAAACAAGTTGCAATGCGAGTAGTTGATAGCATCAAAAATGTTGGTTAAAGGCGTTTCAATAGCTTTCAATAGCTTTGAGATCAATTACGACGATTAATTACTCGAGGGTAGAAACAAAACCAATTACACTTTCATCGACAGAAACAATGCCGGCGCCAGTCATTAAAATCAATAATGATGCCGCTCAACAACGTATCGCCGAATCAGCGATTGCAAATCTACCAATAGGAAGCGGATTACGGTTGTGAACTTGACACCATCGCGCAAAAGGTATCAGACAAAACCAATAATGAATAAGTGTAAGTGTAAAGAATGGCCCGATTCATTTTCGACACCGCGTTTGACATGGACGTACCCGTGTTGGTAGATATGAGCAAAAATGATTTTCAATATAATTCGTATCCGTCTAGGGACCTCAGGCCAATAAAACAAGAATTACAAGTACAGGACACGCCTTAGTGTTTTCTCCCGGGTGAGGCTTTCTTGGAAATCGAGGGAAAACTTATACGTGACCTCAACGCTGATTACGATGCCAATACCACAGTCGAATTTTTTAACATTGTTATCATGGCGTTGTTTGACAGCGCACGTTATTCCATCCCCGGAAAGGAAATCGAAGCAATTCTAGAGAACGTTGATGTAGCCACAACAATTCTCGGACTTGCTAGATACAGTGATTATTACGCGAGGTCTGCTGGCCCTTCTATGATGTTTCACAAGGATGGATCCGACAAAGCAGATCATATTCAGCATATTATTGGAAATGTCAAAAGCGCAGTAGCAGATGCAGCAACGCCTGCTGTAGTTGCCATCAATGCTAATTTCAACCTTGGATTTGCCCAGCGCCGAGGACAACTTGAGGGAGCCTCATTGAGGTTTTCGTGTGCGATTCTTCTCAGTAATATATTTGGCTTTTGCAGGGATGTTCGCAAGGTTATTTTTGGAGCCAAATACACTATTACGTTAACCGGTAAGAGCAACGCCAACGATGCAATTTGGCGAGCTCATGGTGTCGCTGCTGGTAAAGTTGAGTTGTCAACATTAACATCGTGGATGCCCGTGTTAACTCGCCACAAAAAATCGTTTGTTGTCGTTTCTGACTTCTGGAACCACGTCAATGCTGTCGTTTCTCGCGCACACCACAGACTCGCACACGACAAATAATATTCTGGGACAGGTTACATGGCAAATAAGTACCCAACATGGCCTTAGCGCACAAAAAAACACGTGTTCGTAGCGTTTCAAAATGCGAATCGAGACAATGACCAAGAGAAAAGTAAGATGATAATTGACAAGTTAAGAGTGTCTGAAGTTTCTTTCCTGTTAAATGGTCATCAGGAACCCTCTGAAGAAAATTTTGCTTAACTTCAAAGACAGTCAAGTCACACGTGCATATCATAATTTGTGATCGTACCTGGACCGGCATCAAAACATTGACACAGGTCTGCAGATTTCCTGGCTTGATTATCGTACGTTGTACCTGATTTATTACTTTTCATTGTAACTTTAACCTGGAGTTGTTTAGGCAGTCTGTGGTCGACATGTACTTTAATGCACGTGTAGGTGAGCCCATTGACGCCGCCGGTTACAGACTCTTTGCTTTGATTCTTTCTGACAAGACTCTGTTGTTGGAGGGTGCAGGTGGTCGAATGAGGGTCATTGATGCGCCTGTGGAAAACTCATAGCGGTTGCAATTGAACCTGCAACATTTATAAATAATAATCCCTACCACGAAGTTAAGGTTGGCCTGAGCAAAAACCAGCTTGTGAAAATCAAAAGCGCAATACGAAACGATTGTGTGGTCACATTGAAACTTTCGCCTGCAAAGTTAACTGTAATTGTCCCTGTGTGGTTGACCCAAACGCAACTCGATCAGCTTAAAATGCGGCCAAACGAAAGAACACTTCGGTGATATTAGCGTTATCAAAGTCGGAGGTGGCACAAATGCAAAAGACCGGTAAAATATTTCCATTTATTGCAGCAATTCCAGCAGTGTTAGTGGCTGCGGCTCCTGCGGTTGCAAAAACAGTTGCGCTAGTGGCTGTCGGAACTGCATCCGGAATGCCGCTGAAAAAGGCAGTTGGAGGCAGAGCCTTTCGCTGTGGAAACATCTATAAACGAAAATAAAAGAAAAAAGGAAAAGGTCTTCAATTACCCGGGACGACTCAAAGGCAGAGGTCTTCGACTACCCGGTACAACTCGCAAAAGGCCTCCCCTCTAACCATTCTTGATTTACTCGCAATGGTAAGGTGTCTTTATGCGAAATGAAACCGCGCATTGTTAACCTGGATCTGACAACAGGACCTGGTACTCATTGTGTCGCATACATGATAACGCCTCGACATCTTTTGTATTTTGACTGGTACGGGCTTGCACCACAACCACAACTTGAAGTTGTTAATTGTTTAACCCGAGGCGGAAAAAGTCGTCCACCGCCGTTTTATTCAACACTGCCGTTGCAAACTCGGCTGGAAGGGCCAATATGCGGTCATCCTGTTGTTTAAGCGTTACATGCATTCGCGGGAAATAAAGCTTCCTCAACACCGACCCCGCAAGCACTTGTTGATTTTACATTAAAGTACACGTGATAGTATACAAATGCCTATTAACATTTACGGACGCTCAACTGATGTGGATTTGAGCAGCTTTGTCACCAAAGCGGATTTGACTGAGTTTACCAGCCGGATTGTTGCTGACGTTGTGATTTTCCAAGATCAAACTGGAAAACTTGAAACGTCTAACGTGGAGATTCAAAATATCGTTTTAAAAGCGGAGTTTCCTGAGTATATCAGCCGGGGGACATCAGCCCGGGTGGGCTTGTGATTTTCCAAGATCAAACTGGAAAACTGAAAACGTCCAACGTGTTCATCAACGACGTTATGTTGAAACCTGGCCGGAATCAGTGAAAACTGGGTAATCAGAGATGCTGGTGTGTCGGTTGGGTTTAGCAGAAGCTATGCTGACGATGCTGCTGCTACAACGAAAAAATACGTGGATGAACTTATCGCAGATGTGCCTTTGCCACCACGCGTAGTAACGTTCTGGAATAAAATTATAGGAATACTAATCAGCGAACAAAAGGAAGAAACTCATTGTCAACCTTTGCAAATGGTCGACTTGCTTTCGGTTCTAATGCAAATGTTTTTGATAGACCTAAACGTCATATCATAAAAGTACGCGTGTCCGGATCATACTTGTTTATCATAACCTTAAATAAAGGTGGAAAATGGGATCACATAAAAATGTTAATGAATGATCAGCGGCATCTTGGTCTTGATTTTGCACCACTAATATCGGGTGTCGGCGAACCGAACTCTGCTTTCGAATTTTACACATAAATAGTATCAACATTATTATTGTCCGGAGACGAGATTCAGTTTGAAGGACTCAACGTTTATCCGGACGGATACTTAACCGTCTTTGGCGTTTGTGTTTAAAATTAGATTTATTATTACATATAAGTGATGGATTCTCTGACCAAGGTAATAAGGTTGCGAAATTTACCGACGGAGTTTTGGATCGACTGACCAGTAATGCCAATATCGATAGTGATTTTGTTCCACTTGTCAACGAATATCTGCTTCAAGATGGTATTACCAGATCCTCGTATACACTCAAATATAATTTACGCGAGGGTAAGATAGAAATCAACCGTTGGGACCACCTGTCTGATGTACCATTACCAACCCGAAGCCAGCATGGAATCATTGCATTGGCACGTGAAAATACACTATCGTGGGCTGCACCGCCAAGTGTGAAAACACCCAGGGGTTGTTTCTACAACGAAAAAGTGCGATTCACCGATAAGGCCACTCCGGTTGCATTCCCATTTAATTTATGTTGCGCCAACATTGACACAACGGAGAAGAGAAAAATCACGACTGTTATTCATCAAGGACGCACTTGTCCGTGTAACAGTTCCTGGGCGAAGACGAGCACAATAGTTTCATAGACCAATGAAGGGCGTAATCAATATGTTTCTATATGAACGTGGTGCCGTACCCCCAGAACACACAATTGCTGGAGATTTAAGTATTCCACAGGAAGATATTTTCTATAATTGTATGGTTGTTGTGCCAGTAAAAAATGGTAATTTGTTAGAAGTGCGTATGCGTGTTGCACTTAAACAACTACCGATAGTAGCGATTACCCGCTACAATTATATTTTATAACCCAACCGCGCATGCACTAGCGTGTAACGAGTAAGATAATAATACTAAAGTCATGGGGTACAGAAGGGCTGACTTATCCGAGTAATACAAATCTAAAATATACAATGTACCTCTACTTACTGAATACTAGGTTAGCTATCAGTCCAGTTATGCAGGAACCAACTTACCGAATACTGTCTTAGCTACCAGTTCTGTTATGAAGGAACCAACATATTGAATGCTAACTTATCTATCAGTCCTGATACACAGGGTCGTTTTTACTGAATATTGATTTAGCTACCAGTCCTATTATGCAGAAAGCAACTTACTGACTACTGTCTTAGTTACCAGGTCTGTTACGAAGGAACCAACTTACTGAATACTAATTTAGCTATCAGCCCTGTTATGCAGGGTCCTTCTTTCTGAATACTGACTTAACCACCAGTCCTGCTATGACTGAATCAGCTTATTTAATACTGACTTATTTATGAGTACTGTTATGCAGGAACTTACTTCTGAATACTAACGTAGTTATCAGTCCTGTCTACTGATTTAAACATCACTACTGTTAAGCTAGAACAAACTTACTGAACAATGATATAGCTATCAGACTTTGCTGTCAGTCGTGTTATGCAGGAACCAACGTACTGAAGAGTGACTTAACTCTCAGTCCTGTTATTCAGAAATCGACTTACTGAATACTGACTTAACTATCAATCCTGTTATGCAGGAACCAACTAATGAGAAATGACTCAGCTATCAGTCATGTTATGCAGGAACCAAATTACTGAATACTGAACATTAACCATCTTACTGAATAGTGACTTAGCTATCAGTCATGTTATGCAAGAACCAAGTTACCAAATACTGACTTAGATATAAGTCCTGTTATGCAGTAACCAACTTACTGAAAACTAACTTAAATGTCAGGCCTGTAGTCTAGGAACCAGCTTGCTGCATACTGACTTAGCTATCCGTCCTGTGATGCAGGAACCACCTTCTTGCATACTGACGTAGCTCTCAGTCCCTGTGACGCAGGAAATTATTTAATGAATATCAGTCCTGTTATGCAGGAACCAATTTACTGAATACTAATTTAGCTACCAGCTATGTTATGCCGGTACCAACTTACTGAATATTGACTATCAGGAATCAACTTACTGATTACTGACTTAGCTATCAGTCCTGTTAATCACGAACTCACTAATAAATGCTGATTGAGTTGTCAGTCCTGTTATGCATGAACCAACTTACTTATGGCGGAAAAACCTTACTAAATACTGACTTA
Organism: Margaritifera margaritifera; assembly: GCA_029931535.1. Lineage (NCBI taxonomy): Eukaryota > Metazoa > Mollusca > Bivalvia > Unionida > Margaritiferidae > Margaritifera > Margaritifera margaritifera. The sequence continues at coordinate 279,520 of JAQPZY010001507.1, read as the reverse complement.
GCTACCAGTTATGTTATGCAAGAACCAACTTACTGAATACTGACTTAGCTACCAGGCCTGTTATACAGGAATCAAGTTACTGAATAGTGACTTAGCTACCAGTCCTGTTTTTCAGGATCCAACTTACTGAATACTGACTTAACTACCAGTCCTGTTATTCAGGATCTAACTTACTGAATACTGACTTAGTTACCAGTCCTGTTATTCAGGATCCAACTTACTGAATACGGAATTATCTATCAGTACTGTTGTGCAGGAATGATCTTACTGAATACTGATTTAGGTGTCAGTCATGTTATGCGAGAACCAGCTTACTGAATACTGAATTTGCTGTCAGTCCTGTTATGCAGAAATCAACTTACTGAATATTGACTTAGCTATCAGTCTTGTTATTCACGTACCCACTAATGAATGCTGACCTAGCTATCCGTCATGTGATGCGGAACTAACTTAATGGATTCTGATTTAGCTCTCAGTCCTGTGACGCAGGAAGCAACTTGCTGAATACGGACTTATCCATCAGTCCTGGTATGCAGAAACCAAATTACTGAATAATCTCTTAGCTATGAGTCCAACTCACTGAATACTGACTTAGCTAACAGTTATGTTGTTCAGGAACAAACGTATTGAATATTGACTTAGCTATGAGGCCTGTTATGCAGTAACCAACTTACTCAATACGTTCGTAGCTATCAGTACATAGCTATGCAAGAAACAACTTACTGAATATTGACTTAGATACCAGTCCTATTATGCAGGAACGAAGTTACTGAATACTAACTTAGCTATGAGTGCTGTTTTGCAGGAACCAACGTGCTGACTACTGAATTTTCTACCAGTCCTGTTTTGATGGAACCAACTTACTGCATACCGACTTAGCTGTCAGTCCTGTTATGCCAGTACCAAATTATTGAATACTGACTTAGCTTTAACTCCTGCTATGCACGAATCAGCTTAATGAATACTGCCTTAGCTGTCAGTCCTGTTATGCAGGAACCAGGGTACGGAATACTGACTTATGGATCAGTCCTGCTATGCAGGAAACAACTACTGAATACTGACTCAGCCGTCAACCCTGTTATATAGGAACCAACGTACTGAATACTGACTTAAATATTAGTCCTGTTATAGATGAACGAACTACTGAATACTGACCTAGCTTGCAGTCCTGTTATGCAGGAGCCAACTACTTAATATATATATATATATATATAGATTTATCAACAGTTGCCTCATGGACATATGTTTCCTCCGTTACTAAACCGTATTTGTCTTCATCTAAATGATTTGCAGCCTGAAAGTTATCATCCTTACTATTTATATAGTCTGCCTTAATCTAATCTTCATTAGATTTTAGCTTTACTATATGTCTCATTGTCTTATTCTCCTCATCCGGATTTGGAACCCCATGGTTAGTAGTATCAACATTAACATTAAAGTTATGTCCCAGTGAAAACTCATCTGATGCCCTCAGCATATTATTGTTATATCCCACTACACTTCCTATATGTATTAGCATATTAGTGAGTAGTATGTACATCTCACCACCTGCTACATATTCAAGTTTAATCTCTGCTTGAGTTACAAAGTCCCAAAACAACGTATTCAAGTCTTCCTCTGTGTCTAGTGTTACGGAATTATGCATCATTTTGTTTTTAAATAATGGTGTAGTTTTATGATCTCTGCATAATAGTCTAACAGCTGTCGTCTTGCAGAAAGTACATATACGATATTTCAATGTGACTCAGTACATTGGACTTGGGAAATATTGTCGGTTAAACATGAATCATATCACGTGACCTAGAACGTGAGAATTTGTTGAACATTTGACCTGGATTCTATGTTCTATAAGAGTCAATACTTTGTTGACTGGTAATAACGTTAGTGCAAAGGTACTTTAGCGGTGTCACGCATAACCTAGTTTCTGATTGGTTCGAAGAAGGTTGTTTTCTAGAAGGATTAAATTGTTTTTAAGTCGCAATACAGTTTAAATTGATTTTCCTTATTCTGTTCTGCGCAGTCAGAAGCTATATAATAAGATGTATTGCTGTGTTTGACATTCTTTCATAGTTCGTTCAGCCTGAGAGGTCATAAACGAGATTGGTTAATTTTGTGTGAGGATATTTTACTTCAGTGATATTATTATCATTATTCAGTACATTTAGGATTTAGTACTGCTTCTTAAATATTAAGAATTATTCAGCTCCGTGGAATTATCGGAAACATTTCTAGAACTTGTGTGATATTCCATATTCACAAGGATTACTTGGAATTAATAACACTTGGATATAACTGATTCTTGTTAGTACATCAGTACAGTGAAGGTTTCATTCGGAACCTACTTCATTCGGAATATTTGGATTAACTTCCGGATCAGTGAACTTTAGAACAATTTAGGACTTTTAAGGATATTCTATACTGTAAGTTATTTTTAATTCTTTCACTTTGATTGTTTGTTGAAATATTTTAATATTTTAAGAAATTAAATATTTGTATTTTAAATCTTGAAAGCTTGTTTGAGTCTTTTATTTTGTTACATTACCCCTAGTCGTAACACTAGCCAGTTCCTCGTAATATTAGTTACTCTATCCACTTTTAAATAGAGTCTTCAGCGTCTGAAGTGAATTCGGTTATTACATCTATTATTAATACCCTGACAGTTTTATTCCTTCTAGCTTCTATCTCGTATGTAATTCCATTACTGACTGTTTAAAGAAATATGTCCAGCCCATATATTTATCGTCATAGTTGCTTTCTAACCTCATTGTACATTCTCGAAATCCTCAGTATTATATTTGCATGTCAGTCTGATTTCTCATTTTGCTATCATTAAGGTCCATTTCTTTTCCTTCTAATATATACAATCATCTCTAATGCTGAAAATCATGCTCATCGAACACAGTAAAATACATACTGTTGTCTAGTAATGCTTCATTCTTAACCTTTAAAATCTCCAGTCAGCATTCTTCTGAATATCGTAGTTATTTCTTATCAGGCTATGATGTTATATATCTATATGGTGGTCATAGGGATTGAATGCTGACCTTTACTCCTTCAGAAGTTATTTGGATACATGGCAAGTTCTCATCAGGGATAGGTATCTTAATCATTTGTAAGATACTCCACATCCAGCAGTCGGTCCACTCATTAAGGCAATTAATAAACATGATCAAGATGACGAGGTAAAATTCATACTGAACAACGATATAAATTAGCAAGATGATGACAGAATTAAGAGAAATAACAGTTTAAAATACAATCCGGTTTATAGATAGCTTTATATTCATGGGAGAATCTATGGAACAGCTATCTAAAAGTTCATAGAAAATCTTAAACAGGTTACAAACATGCAGCCTATATATTTTTAAGAAAGATATTTACTCATGAGAGTATATTAAAAGCTTTAGAGGATTTAATAAAACGACTATACTATCAATATCAAAGCTTTCCTCATCATGGAATGATTAAAACATTTCAAATGACGATTACAAGTATATACGTGATGTCGTGAAATATTTCAACCTTCAAACACTTGGAAATCTACATAATGTTATGTAAACAAATATATATTGACGTCGTGCGATATTTTTGAATGAGTTTAGAAATGTCTATATGAAAACTTACAAAATAGATCTTGCTCATTATTACAGTACTCCCGAATTAGCACATGTTGCAAGTATGAACATATCAGGTGTAGAACCTGAATATTAAACAGACTATGACATGTTCCTAATTATATCAGGTGTATATCCTGAACATTAAACAGACTATGACATGTTTCTGACGATATCAAGTGTATAACCTGAACCTTAAACAGACTATGACATGTTGATGATATCAGGTTTAGAACCTGAACCTTAAACAGACTATGACATGTTCCTGATGATTGAGTGTGAAACATGAGGTGGAATTAGTGTGATACTGCATTGACATGCTGAAGCAAATAATGAATAATACTTCGATAAAGATAGTATGATAATAACGATATTGAGTACGAACGGTCAAGGTCAAAGTAATCCATTATGTACCTAGATGTTGACAACGTCTATGGTTGGGTATGAGACAATACACGCCGGTAAATAACTTTGGATGAACAAGTGATACACAAATTAGATGGGTAAATAATAATAATAATAATAAAAAAACTTTTCGAAATACCAGAAGAATAAGATACTGGTTGCATGTTAGAAGTATTTTTGGAGATCCCGTTACACTTGCATGACTATTTCAAGGACTACACAGTAGCGCTAAGTAAACTAAATCCAGTTAAAAATTATATTTATCTCCCTTGCAAAAAGAAGCTGATAAATGATTACAAAGTTATAAAACAAACTGTATCAAGACTAATATGCATGTTGGAAAAAAAGCAAACTATGTCATTCACTGCATAAAGACCTAAAGCCTACGCCAAAAAGAACATACTATTTGAATTGTATTAAGTGTTCTCTAACTGTCAATGTATTCACTACTCCCATGGTATACTAACTCACGTAGATCGATTATGAATAACATGCGCATTGACCTTAAAAGACAAAATTCGACACCGCACATTAAAAGCGCTATGCAATATTTCTGTCCATACATCACTAACAACTGCAGCGCAATTGGACTTATCTACTATTACAAAAGTACTCCAATTACTAAATGTTTCATTCTGCATAGGAATAATGGACTTTAGGCAACCACTCTACACTGATCCCGGTATTTTATTGGCATTTAGATGGCTTGGAGAGCAGAGTTTTTTTCTGAGGAAGGTCATTTATTGTGTTAAAAGCTATGATATCAATGCCAGAAGCTCTTTAACTGCATATACATTCAGTGATATTGGTATTCGATGAGGTTTATTATTATTATTGTTATTATTATTATTACTCATAACGTTGTCAAAACATCAACACAATGACGATATCATACCTGCAAAATACAAACTTCAGAGTTTAAAGGTGTGCTAAAGGTATAACTAGATTATAAAGAAAGTTGCTTTATCTCCCCCCCCCCCCCCCAGTGGCAAATCCACATTGATAATATGCAATACAAGTACTATTTTAATACAAGCAGTTTTTTTCTCACAATATAGCGTTCATATGCTTCACAGTAAAATACATATTAAGGGAAATATAAATTATTGTCAATTTATCAGATAAGTTTAAAACAAAGAATGTCCGATTTTTTATTCAAGCACTTGGCTGCAACTACTACCTCTTAAACCATTCAAAATTTTGTGAAACCTAGACTGATGAAACAGAAAGCTTATTAACACTGCGACATAAAGCTTATTAACACTGCGATATAAAGCTTATTAACACTGCGACATAAAGCTTATTAACACTGCGACATAAAGCTTATTAACACTGCGACATAAAGCTTATTAACACTGCGACATAAAGCTTATTAACACTGCGATATAAAGCTTATTAACACTGCGATATAAAGCTTATTAACACTGCGATATAAAGCTTATTAACACTGCGATATAAAGCTTATTAACACTGCGACATAAAGCTTATTAACATTGCGACATAAAGCTTATTAACACTGCGATATAAAGCTTATTAACATTGCGACATAAAGCTTATTAACACTGCGATATAAAGCTTATTAACATTGCGACATAAAGCTTATTAACACTGCGATATAAAGCTTATTAACATTGCGACATAAAGCTTATTAACACTGCGACATAAAGCTTATTAACACTGCGATATAAAGCTTATTAACACTGCGATATAAAGCTTATTAACACTGCGACATAAAGCTTATTAACGCTGCGACATAAAAATTATTAACACTGCGACATAAAGCTTATTAACACTGCGACATAAAGCTTATTAACACTGCAACAGAAAGCTTATTAACACTGCGACATAAAGCTTATTAACATTGCGACATAAAGCTTATTAACACTGCGATATAAAGCTTATTAACACTGCGACATAAAGCTTATTAACGCTGCGACATAAAAATTATTAACACTGCGACATAAAGCTTATTAACACTGCGACATAAAGCTTATTAACACTGCGACATAAAGCTTATTAACACTGCGACGTAAAGCTTATTAACATTGCGACATAAAGCTTATTAACACTGCGATATAAAGCTTATTAACACTGCGACATAAAGCTTATTAACGCTGCGACATAAAAATTATTAACACTGCGACATAAAGCTTATTAACACTGCGACATAAAGCTTATTAACACTGCGACATAAAGCTTATTAACACTGCAACATAAAGCTTATTAACACTGCGACATAAAGCTTATTAACATTGCGACATAAAGCTTATTAACACTGCGACATAAAGCTTATTAACACTGCGACATAAAGCTTATTAACACTGCGACATAAAGCTTATTAACACTGCAACATAAAGCTTATTAACACTGCGACATAAAGCTTATTAACATTGCGACATAAAGCGTATTAACACTGCAACATAAAGCTTATTAACATTGCGACATAAAGCTTATTAACATTGCGACATAAAGCTTATTAACACTGCGACATAAAGCTTATTAACATTGCGACATAAAGCTTATTAACACTGCGACATAAAGCTTATTAACATTGCGACATAAAGCTTATTAACACTGCGACATGCAAAGATAAATATTTAATGGGTTTTAGATATAGAAAAATGCTTGTGACAGAAGGATACGATTTTGTTTCTGAGTTGCATTAATAGGTCAGGTGTAACGCGTTTGAGTTTTACACAGCCATCAGACCCAGATTCGATCCCTGTTTCAAAACTGTGCAATGATGGGTAGTCTGATCAGAGATAGATGCTTTCCTCTAAGTTGTCCGGTTTCATTCAACTCAAAGACAAAAGTACAAAAACAGCAAAGTCGTAGAAGCACTTAGTATAAGTTATTTATCAGAACTTATTGAACATACGGTTAAAATAACGTAACGAAGCCAACAAACACAGATACGCAATATCTGTATGCAGCTGTCTACTCATATTGGTTTTATTCCGCATTTTTTAAAGATATTGACAGCGCAAATAAAAACTCTGACAAACGTATTTAGTCCTGTTAGATTATTTAATTTTTCTAGGTACTCTCGCAATCCAGATGAGTCATCGCGTGTGAATGTTTTCGCCTTGCCTGAGGATAGACATACAGATTAATATAATTATTCAAAATGGCGTTGGTTCATATCCTGAAAGAAACGATGCGAATATGCTCTTTTCACATCTGACTTTGAAAGTTTTCAAATGATGGGCTTTGCGCATGTGTGTCAAATAATCTAGATAAAATCTCCTGATCTGGCAGGTTTTATTGCATTCCATGCAAACAGCTTTTATATAATATAAAAAAATATTACTGTATAATTTGTCGCTCAAACAGCGGAATGTATATAACATTCCAATCAGAGACAAGTATAAAAAGTCAGGATATAAGCAGCCTTCCAGTCATCTTTTCGAGCTGCTCACTGTTTAGCTTCTCGGTATTTGCTACAAGCGGCGTTGAAGATGAACAGTATAACGTGGTTTGTTCTTTTGGTTGTCTTCTTGATCACAACATCGGAGGTAATCTCAGAGAAGAGAAGTGCACATGGAGAAGAGATATTATCGCCTGCTTTGCGTAATGTTATGGTAAATTTCTTCTTTCTTTCCTTCTTTCGTTCTTTCTTACGATCATAAGGAAGTTATTTCTTACCTTATTTTTCATTTTTCATTTCAACTTTCTTCTTTTCCTTACTTTCTTCTATCTTTTCTTACTTATGTTTTCTTTTCTGCTTACGAACCTACTATCTATCTATCTGTCAACATTTCTATTTGATATTCATACAGACATTATATGAACATTACACTCGCTATAATTTTCTTTCGATTTTGTTATTAATATCAATAATCATCCATTCTCGTAAGCGTATCTCCATCTTCTTCGCCTACTTTCACCCACCTGGACAGGTATCGTCTTCACAAAAAGCTAGTTAGTAACATTGTTGAGAAGGCTAAAGGAGGGGATATGCTTGGAACATAACTCTTTTGTACTGACCACATACAAGATGTACTGACCATATATGGAAAAATATAAGAACACAGACGTGACCACTGTTAGCAAATCTCATTCATATATATTTGTGTGAGTTTTAATTATTTTAGTTTCATCCTGTTCAAACACGATAACGTTTGGATATTTTTTTATTTAAATTTCTAATATCACAGCATAATAACACATTACAATAATAACATATATCTGCATATAATAATATCACAATAATAACATATATCTGCATAAAATAACACATTATAATATTTACATATATCCGCATATAATAACACATTACAATAATAACATATCTGCATACAATAACACATTATATTAATAATGCTATAACACATTACAATAATAACATATATTTGCAATTTCACGTTTTGGTTGGAGTCATTAAAATGTTTACTTTTACAATTTAAAAGTAAGAAGAGAGTAAGGAACAAGAAGTCTTTAATTTGGAACACTCAGTCCTGAAAGTATGTCCCAAAGAGTGCATATGAGTTTAATGGCCTTCGTGTAATGTAAGTGGGTCTCACTCCATAACCAATCCAATATTTTCAATGTTTGGCCTAGTGAAAAGAAAAAAAAAACACTTAAAGAAAAGTCACAATATTTCTTTTTTTAAATCAATCTGTACAGTGTAAAGTTTCGGTGGTATGAACTAATAGAAAGGATTAGTAAGTTTTGAAAAGTATAAAAGGCGGGAGTTGTTTCCCAAGAAAGGAGTTTATGCCGAAAGAAACATGTGATTTCTATGTGAACACAAGAAAATGGCTTCGAATAAATATGAATACATGACAAAATTGTATGTTGTTCGACCTTTCTGAATTAAATGCAAATGAAGATTTCTTAATGAATCATGTCAAAGTGTCATGTAATAATATATCTGTTTTAATATTTATTTCTATTCCAAGTATTTTTGACCCTGGATATATTAGGGACTATCATTATCTCACCATGTGTATATAAAAAATGTTATGGTACATAATGTCACAAAACCTGCAGTGACACCTCAGTATTGCATACATCACACGCAGAGACAAAGAGACAAATGTAAAGAGGCCGATTCAAGAACAGAAGCGATTTAAAATTATGAGATTTGACTTATATTTGCTTTTAGGACTCTGAGCCAGAAATAAAACAATATCCGGTTCTATCGTCAGCTGAGGCATCGTATGCTGTTTTTGACCGACAATTGGCCACTCCTTCTCAGAAAGGTTTGTTTTAAGAAGAAAGCATTTGATTGAGGGATAGTAACTTTTACTTTCATTTTTGTTTTCTTCCCGCCCCTAATAAACTGGAGAAATACTTGTACTCTGATCTGCTCCTACTGTGTTTGCATACTTGTACTCTGATCTGCTCCTACTGTGTTTGCATACTTTTACTCTGATCTGCTCCTACTGTGTTTGCATACTTGTACTCTGATCTGCTCCTACTGTGTTTGCATACGTTCCGTATTATAAGGTGAATAACATCTGCCTTTAGGAATAATAAAACCCACAAAACAACAACAAAAAAAAAAAAAAAAAAAGAACAACAACAAAAAACAGCAACAACAACAACAAACACATTACTCCAGATCTCGGGCATATTCCAGCATCTCCTCAACGAAACATTAAACAGTCGTCGCATAGAGACCCCTCCCCTCCCCCCCCCCCCCCGAAACAGAATTTAGTTTCACGCTTTATGATTACAAAAGAATAGTTAAAAATAGTAACAGAACTAACACAGATGCATTTAAATTTCAGCAGCGTATTGTTGTGGCTTTTCCGTCGTGGCCTAAATCCCACTCAGCTTCTTAAACTGGAAAAGAAGGACTAGTGCAAGCCAAAAATTTAAGAAGGGTTTATTTTAAATTCATTAATCAATGCTCATTGCCTTTTCTACAGGAAGCTCTTCTTTCTCACATTGGTAAAGTCTTCGAGAACCATTAGAATGGTTTTGGCATCTATCGATGGTCTTTCAAAGCGAAATACGTAAAGGTCATATGAAGTTGACCTGGTCCAAATTTCACCAACGTAAGTCTTAAAGTTAGGTCCAGATTTAAGAAATTTGATTGTCAAATTTAAGTCAGACTTAAATTTCCAGCTAATCATATCGCTGGATTCTAGACTTAAGTTAAGTCAGACTTAAATTTCCAGCTAATCATATCGATGGATTCTAGACTTAAGTTAAGTCCAGACTTTAATTCTGTTGGTAAAATACAGGTCTGGTCTGTATAGCTTAAAAACGGAGGATATAATTATATTTACTAAAGAGATTCATTTGAGAGTTTTTCAAGGAGATGAGGAAGTTGTGAACAGTCAAAATGAATAATAAATAAAAAGTGGCTGCTGTCACCGGACTAAGTTTCCTCAGGGAACCTCAAGAAACAATGCCCTAAGCGAGGTATATCGTTGTCAGTAATATAAGATATTTAAGAAGAAAAGTTTTAAGAAAGGAAAAACAATACCTTCTTTAATGTTTGTATGTATAGTAATGAGTTTATACACAAATTATTATGTTCAAACATGTTACTATTTCCAAATTGTTCAACAAAATCGTTCTACAAGAACGTAAACCACATCGATGGTCGCAAATATTGGATTTGAGTCTAAACATTATTACAGAATTCAGTGTCTTTCTCCCGCCACAGAGATTTTTTCTACAAGGTCAGAAATACAACAATGAAAAGTTGGAAGTTTAGAAATGTGCTTGTAAATACAGGAAATATAAGTCAACGCGTTAGAACTAAGTTATCACAAGAGGCAAAGTTTTAATGCAGTCTTTTTTAAGGAAATGAATTATTTCTATAGTAAGTAACTTTATCAGGTATTTCAAAAGTCTTAGAAATGGGACCAATACATATTGCACCACTCGAAGAGATATGTTACTTGTTTTATGCGAACATCCGTTATAAATGTTACAGCCGATGTCATTTGTTTTATGCGAACATCGATTATACAGGTTAGAGATGTTGTTTTTTGTTTTATGCGAACATCGATTATACAGGTTAGAGATGTTGTTATTTGTTTTATGCGAACATCGATTATAGAGGTTAGAGATATTGTTATTTGTTTTATGCGAACATCGATTATACAGGTTAGAGATGTTGTTATTTGTTTTATGCGAACATCGATTATACAGATTAGAGATGTTGTCATTTGTATTATGCGAACATCGATTATACACGTTAGAGATGTTGTTATTTGTTGTATGAGAACATCAATTAATTTGCTATTCCTTTAAAGAGAGCTAATTACAATCAGCTGTCATTATCTCATTAGAGTCAAATTAAATATTTTACGACACTTCTCTGATAGAATGATGGTCTTCAATGCGACAAAAATAATTCGTGAATACTACATACGTTTTAGATATAAAATCAGGCATATATTACTTAAGGCTAGGTGTAAATGGAATGTAGCCTATCAATCTCATATTACTTAAGGCTAGGTGTAAATGGAATGTAGCCTATCAATCTCAACTGTCCAATGTATCCTGTATTATTATTTTTCTTGATCTGACTCAACCCCGATTTTTAAGCAACTCATGGCATTCATCCCAACCCCCTTCATTCAATCCGCCTTTGAAAGTTTTATATAGTCAAGCCAATATAGCAATGTGTTTTGCACAAACTGACCATACTAAAGACACAATTTTTAAAATGTATTTCAGTAATCTATTACTCAACAAATTACAAACTGGACTTCAATGCGGCCAAGACGTATTGTGAATCCAGAGGGACATCCATCGCCACTTATGAAGACCTAGATGGAGCTTATAAAGATGGATATCAGAAATGCGCCTGTGGATGGGTTGCCAATGGCATCGCATATCTTGTAATGCAAGCGGCCGTAGAGGGTTGTCTCTCTTCCACCGGAGTCGTCCAGTGTTCATGGCAGTCAACATGGGATGTGTTCTGTAAACGCCCGGCACCAAGTGAGACGATATTTGTCATCTTTCAGTAATATTTCGATTAAAATATCCTCCTTTATTCCAGTAATTGTTTGACCGTGCGTACTGCTTGCTTCTTGACTAATATAACTTTCTAAGACGTTTCACCAGTAATTACAAAATCCTGTTATTTTTACTCTAATCTGCTCCAACTGTGTGTCCATACATTCTGTATTATACGGTGAAAAACTTTTGTCATTAGGCATGAAAAAAATAATTCCGATCTGAGGCATATACCATACTCCCCTCTATAACACATTAAATAGTACTTGTATGAAGCTTCCTCTGGGGATCAGAATCTAGTTTCAAGCTTTCAGATTGCAAACACAATAATTAAAACTACTAATAGAACCAAGACAGGCATTTCAGTTTCACCAGTGTACAGTTGTGACTTCTTCGTCATAGCCAAAATTCCGCATATAAATGCTTTTTAAAACTCAGATTCTTAAACTGGACAGAAGGAATAGTGCAAGCTACTAGTAAATTTTAACAGACATTTATTTTAAATCCATTAATCAACGCTCGTTGTATTTTCTTCATGGTTTTTCCTACTCGAGTCGCTCGAAAGATGCTTTTCTGTTTAACATTGGCAGTCTTCAGAAAGCTTTAGAATGGTTTGGTATCAATCAATGATCTTTCAAAGCGAAAGATTAACGATCATATGAAAAAGACATGGCTCAAATTCCGCCAAAATAAGTCTTCAAGTTATGTCTAGATGTAAGACATTTGATTGGTAAAATTTAAGCCAGACGTAAATTTTCATCCAATCATAACGTTGGATTCTAGACATAAATTTAAGTCCAGACATACATTATCTTGGTAAAGTACAGGTCTGGTCTGGCTTTTACCAATAGAACTTAAGGACGGAAGGTATAGTTAAATCTATCAAAGAGATTCGTTTGAGAGCTTTCCAAAGTGAAGACAAAGTTGTGTTCTATGGAAATCATGAATAAAATATGGGTGTGACCGGACTAAGTTTCATTAGGGAACCTAACAAAACTAACTCCCTGGGTGATGTATATCGTTATCAATAATATAGGTTTTGAAATATTTTAAGAAGAAAAAAAGGCTATAAAAATTTCCAGGGGAAGTTGTGAATATTTTCTTCAGCTATTTAGCAAAGTTCCTTGATTTCAATAAATGTGCAAGAGAGACTCTCCGCGCCTTAGTTATTTAGATAACTAATCTGATAATACATTTGATGAGGTGAATACAATTAAACAGTTTTAAAAATTGCCCTTTATTAGAAAATTGAAAACATTCAAATAATTTCTTTCTTTTAATTTTTAAATGTTTTCCACATATACTAAATGGAGTCCCTTGTTTCCACGTTTAACACAAATTTTACACTCACTGTTGTTGCTTTCAAGAGAAAGAACTTATATTGCATTTATAACCTGAAAGAAGAAAAACATTATTGATCATTGTATACAACGTAGCCGTAAGTCGGACTATTGTCGCCGTTATCGATTATACTTGTACATCGTTGTTAAAATTGAGATATATTTAATGTTTTTATGTGTAGTGGTGTGTTTATATATATATCTTTTTCTGTTTTAACATGTTGATATTTCCAAATTTTTCACAAATCGTTTTACAAGAACGTAATCCAGATCAAAGCGCAAAGGTATGAGGAATCACCTATGCCTTCCGTACTTCAGTTTGGACTTGAGTCTAAGCATTAATACTGAATTAAATGTCATATGTCTCTGCCGTCATAGAGGTTTTTTACAAGGTCAGAAATGCAACAATAAAAACTTGGAAGTTTAAAAATGTGCTTATAAATACAGGGAATATAGGTAAGCACATAAGACTGAGTTATCTAACGAAGCAAAATTAAAATGTGTGCAATCTTCCTTAAGGAAACAAAACTATTTGTACAATACGCAAGTATGTCAGGTGTTTCAAAAGTTTCAGAAATATGACCAACATATTTTGCGCCACTGGAAGAAATATATTACTTGTTTTATGCGAACATCGATTATGCACTTTACAGCCGATGTTACGTATTTTATGCGAACATCGATTATACACCTTAGAGTCGATGATACTTGCTTTATGCGAATATCGATTTGTATGCACTTTACAGCCGATGTTACTTGTTTTATGCGAACATCGATTATGCACGATACAGCCGATGCAAATTCACCAAGTTTACTTTTAATTATGTTATTCTTTTAAAAGGAACTCATTAAATTAGCTACAGTTATTTCATTGGAGTTATTGAAAAAATACATATACGTCACTTCTCTCATAGATTGATTATCTTCTTGCGGCAAGAATAATTCGTGAATACGGCATATGTTTTGCATATACAATTTGCGATATATTATTTAGGGCTGGGTGTAAAAGGAATGTAGCCGATCATTATCTACGGTCCAGTGTATTCTGTATTATCAGATTCTCTGATCTGACTCAATCCCCGACTACAGCAACTCTTGTCATTCCCATCCCAACCCCCTTCGTTGGATCCGCCTTAAAAGATTTGTATATAGTTACGCCTATGTGGCAATGTGTTTTCGCACAAACTGACCATACTAAAGACACGAGTTTTTAAAATGTATTTTAGTAATCTATTACTCAACAAATTACAAACTGGACTTCAATGCGGCCAAGACGTATTGTGAATCCAGAGGGACATCCATCGCCACTTATGAAGACCTAGATGGAGCTTATAAAGATGGATATCAGAAATGCGCCTGTGGATGGGTTGCCAATGGCATCGCATATCTTGTAATGCAAGCGGCCGTAGAGGGTTGTCTCTCTTCCACCGGAGTCGTCCAGTGCTCATGGCAGTCAACATGGGATGTGTTCTGTAAACGCCCAGTGGCACCAGGTTAGACGATATTTGTCATCTTTCAGTGTTAAGTAAATATTCGATTGATAGAGCTTCGATTATTCTAACGAAAATCGTTTTACCTGTACCTACAGCTTGTTTTCCAGATTAATATAACTTTATAAGACGTTTCAACGTTGATTGGACGATCATTTTATCTGAAAGATTGCAAGATTATAAAACAGTTTTGGGGTCAAAGCTTAATGTAATCATTTAAAATGATGCGTGTTCATGTTGGATGGAAGATTTTAAAACGGGATATTGTTTATCTTGGATAGTTATTCGAGTCATAGACGACATATAACTTGATTTAATGTGCTAGGTTACATTCTAGGTTAACAAAGCTGACTAGCATTTCAGATGTTTATATCAGTCTTACTGCTTAAATCCCAAATCCCTCGCAAAAAGTTGATATACTATTATGATATAAAATAATTAGCTCCTCAAGTTTTATATACAGTGTTCATATATATTTGTAGTCAATTCAAATGTAAAGCTTTTCCTTTCAATCCACTGGGCTTACAAAGGTCTGTAGACGGGTCCATGGGATCAACACTTCCTCTCCCTCTGCTTTGCAAGAATTAAATAAGCAATAAAGTTTTATTTTATCTTTTGAATATATTGTTGTTTTAATTGCGGATCGAAATGTATAAAACAAATTTACCATTTGATTCCACAGATCTAATCGTCTTATTTTATCCGTTAGTTTGGTTAATGAACAGCAACAATGACGTTCACAACAAAACAAACCAAGGCTAGACTTCCATTTAATCAATCTGTTCATGCATTGTTGTTTTTTGATAACGTCATATTAGTAGCAACCTGGTTCAATGATAGTGTAACAATTGAATATTCTTATATTTCATATTTTCTATAAACAATATATGTTTTCTTAATAGTGTTCATATCCAAAGACCCCAGTGGCGACTACAAAATGACTCTAGATGAGGCAAGACAGCATTGTCAAGGGAAAGGAACTAGTTTAGCCACATACGCCGATCTTGAGCAAGCATACAGCCTAGGATACCAGGTTTGCAACTGTGGTTGGGTCGACAATGGGTTAGCTTACGTCGTCATGCAGATATCAGCCGAGGGATGCATGAATAGCGTTGGAGTCATCAATTGCAGCTGGCAGTCGACTTGGAATGCTTTTTGCAAAGTTAGTGCTTTGATTTTGCTTATTTGCATGGATAAATTCATTGATATCCTTTAAACGTTTACAGCCAACGGGGATTTACTGAAAACAAGCAATGCCTAACGCCGACATAATATCATAGAACTGGCAGGCGATAGAGAGTCGTTCCCACGGCTTACACAGTGTTAAGCCGTTATCGCATTTACACTGCACCGTGTGAACACTTGGATAATGGATGTGAATTGCATGCCTGAGCACAGATATTATGCCTCAGTCAGGTATTGATTGTGCGCACCATTTCGATGTTGGCTATAGATAGCCACGTGTGATATCCAGTTGGACTATTTTGCATACGATAAACTGAATGCAAAGAGACAATGCATTCTTATAATAAAATAGCCATGACACATTATATCTTAAGATTGTATTATCTCTCAGAATGTTTGGTTTTTAATCAATTATTAGAATTAATATTTTGGAAATGCGTTGTGAACTTTATATGCAAGAAAGGCGTGACTTTAAATTTTGTATGCTATACAATTTGAAGATGACACAATCAAATAAAGCTCATCCATATTATCATTATGAAGCCATATCATACAAATCGTTCGACACACTGTGGCGTAGCACTTTACAACCTCTCATAGCAAGGTCATTGAATAATGCCAACTCATTAACGTTAACATTACAACTTCCCACAGCAAGGTCATTGACTGTGGCGTAACACATTGCAACCTTTCATAGCAAGGTCATTGAGCGTGGCTTAACACATTACAACTTCCCACAGCAAGGTCATTGAATAATGCCAACTCATTAACGTTATCTGATCAATATAATATTAAACTCCTGTTCATTTGACATGAAATTTATAAAACTCGTTGAATAATACAATATAACACTCGCTGCAAGCAACTCGTGTCATAAAATATTATTCATCTTGTTTTCAGTTTCATACAAAAAATCGTGTAAGATCTCTCTGCCTCTGTCTGTCTGTCTGTCTGTCTGTCTGTCTGTCTCTCTCTCTCTCTCTCTCTCTCTCTATATATATATATATATATATATATATATATATATATATATATATATATATATATATATATATATATCGAAACGATTCTGTTACGATAGAGATTTCATGACCCATACAATGCACCTTTTACGCGTGAAAACAGTTTTGTTCTAACCAGACAGGAAGTAACTTTTCTTTTTTTATTTCCTTTTTGAAACTCCGATTTTTGGCATTTAACAGAGCAAATGATGTTGCATAAACTTTTTTTAAATTAGTGACTACATTTGTTTGCGACATACATAAATCACGTGTCCATGGAAGCTCACTTATTCACTATCTTAAGTCTTCATAACTGAGGGCAGAGCACTACTACACTTTGATCAGATCAATGACGTCACAAAACCATAACCAAGGTTGCCAGAACGGCCGTCCAGTGATCAAAGTGAATACGATCATGGTCAGAATACCGCGAAAACACCGCACTGCTGGTTTGACCTTGCAGAGTATAATGACACAAAAAGTGGCAACTGCGCGTGTACTACTTGTAATCTAACGTGTCGAGTTAGGCAAGCTCATCGTCAGGGAGACAACGGATACTTTCAAAGACAAAATCAACACTGAACACAAAAATTATGAGAGGGAAAATGATTCACATTTGTACATTCATTATTAGGGAGGTTTTCTATGTACCACAATGAGAAAAAATAAAATCAATGATAAAGGCAATTAAATCTCTGTGCGAGATTTATTATGGTCCATATCGTCAACTCAGTAAATAGGGTATGACTGTCCATGCATCTTGCATGATGTGGCTGAACGAATTATCTTGTCTAAATTCAGAATGCCTAATGCTAGCACACTTGTGTACGTACTTTGTGAACGGACGAGGCACTTATAATTCTGATAATCACATGTCAACTCAGTTAATTTGTTAACACTCGTTCCTGCGCCATCTGCTATATCGCCATCTTTGGTATTTGGCAGTATAATTCCCACCCTATACCGCTTGCCGATATAGTATAGACAAATAAGCAATTCGTACGATAATTTCACTTGGTAAACAGCCAGATAATTATTCCGCTTAGTTAATAGTAAAAAGGACAATACTTCACAAATAACAGTTAATCACTTTACAGAGTCGCACTGCGGAAGCCCAATACAGTCTACTGTTGCGAGTAGAGTTGACACTGCCTCGTTTTCGAATGACCTAGATCATCATTCTAGGTATGCGTAGTGCGGAACCGTAAATTGGTATATTTTGTTTAATTCTTTCACGGGAATGTCGAGCTGAGTTATGATGCTGGGGCAAGTGTTATATTGCTACAGTCAAAAATTAAATTTAGTCTGATAGAATACCTGAAGTTCAATTTTCTTAATTGCTATGGAAAGATGGTTTAAATTGTATATACTAAAGTTCGTAATAATCAATGAAATCATCTCGTTTGATACTAAGAGATGATTTATTTATTACTTTATTATGATATCCATTAGTGCAGAAATTGCTGAGATTATTCAGAAGTACCTGTGATTTAATTTGACCTTAATTTTTTTTATCAGGCACTACCCGCACAAGAGTGTGGATATAAAGAATGCAGGGCAAACGTACATCATGCTTTAAATGTAAAGTAAAGATTGAAATGACGTTTCTACCCTATTGTGATTTAGTTTATGTT
Source organism: Margaritifera margaritifera (assembly GCA_029931535.1). Taxonomy (NCBI): domain Eukaryota; kingdom Metazoa; phylum Mollusca; class Bivalvia; order Unionida; family Margaritiferidae; genus Margaritifera; species Margaritifera margaritifera. Next base: position 260,925 of record JAQPZY010001507.1, on the reverse strand, counting down.
CAAAAGTATATACAGCACACACACACATCCCTCAAAAAAAAAAAAAAAAAAAAAACAACACGTTTTCATGCAAGAATATTTTAACACTAATATGTTCAGCCGAAATTTTCACTCGTTGATTTTTCTTTTCGTTAGACGGAAAAATGTAGGTAGTACCTCCTTAAAGTTTTGAAAATGTATTTGTCTTTCTGTTATGTATGCATGTATGTACAAGATAGTAAATCTTTATTTCAGACTCCTTGGTCCATATATAGACAAATTACATATTACTTAAAATATTAAAGTATTCCAGTACAGGTATGTACTGTATGTAAGACAACACCCAAAAAACACAAAAGACCGAAAATCTAAACAGGGGGATTAATTTACATAGATCCTATTAGCAAACCCAAAAAATTCGCCGGAAGCCCTGTTGCAGAAAACATTTCGTACATTTTCTACCATTCCAAAATCATTGTCCTGACAGGCATAGTCACAATCAAAAGTAAAACCTTGTGAACACAAGAGCAAAGACAAAGGAAAATTATTGGATTCGCCGCCTCAGAACTCTCAGAGAAGGTGGCTTGAATCAAGAATAGATACATATGCACTTTTTAAAACTATATTTCTGTTTCCTTAATCTCATCATCGATTTGCCAAAATGTTAAGTTCAAAGTATACATTTAATGTAGTGTTCTTCCCAGAAAGTATGCTAGCATGGTGGTAAGCGCGCGATAGTGTCATAAAATGTTTTCAAAAACGTACGTTATCATCATAAACGTGAAAAAATTAGTATCAATAAACAGAAGTACACATATTTACATATTATTCTTTATTTCCCTAAGTTATAGCATGATTCAATGTCAAAAATCATTAGTCTTTGAATTTAAATAAACGATATCCTGGAAGATAAAAATGCTCCTTTTCTTACTTGGGTATACAGAAAAGAGAAAATCATATGGCCGCACCCACTTACGTTAAAGTTGAATGATCAAACTATCGTTTTCTTGCTCAGAGTATATTTTGTAAATATAAGAGTAACTCGTGGATAACATGCAGTTTTTATTCACGAAATTTTCCTCGTCACATATTCTGGAAAAAACAAGAAAGACAACAATCACAACAACTACTACTAAAAATAGATTGTAATAGTACCCTAGGAATTGTACGCCATACCCCCCGCCCTGCCCGCACCCCACCCCACACTGTACAGATTGATTTCAAAGGTCGCTCACCTAGAGTCGGGCCAAGGCAGTTTCTGAAATAACGGCTAACCGAGCGAGTAATTATCCTGGATTATCTTAATTACATACCCAAGAAGGAGTAACAGCAGGTGTCATTTGAGTAATCGGCGGGTTCTGAAGCATCGCGGGCTGAAGGACAGCATATTGGGACAGCTACGGTAAAAGGGTGGGGGGAGAACGCTGCTGAATTTTGTGGGGTTGTTTATTTTCCTGAGATATTATTATTAAAATTTCTGATTTGGGTTTTACTAAAACAAAACAGTATTTAAACACAGATTCGGTTTCCTTTTTCTATATGATGGCAAATCTTGGAGATTAAATATATTCTTTTATTTTTATCTTCAGGCAGCGGCTTAATGAGTGTGCCATAACATGTATGACACAGTTCAACGTCTGATGGAATTTGATATCTGACCTATATCTTGATCTAAAGAAATCTTCGAAAAGGCTACATACATACAACGAAACAACGAAACGGAAGAAAATAAACTTTGACCCTCGCATGCAGATGTGCAGATTGTTGTAGGCTATCAAATTTTTGAGACAGGGTTTTACAGCAACAAATAATTATTTATAACTTAATTTCCTATTTAGGACATTTGTGGTCGTGTCTCACTTCCATTTCTATAATCAGTTTGTATCAAGATTTCCATAAGCTAATATTTTTAGATTTTGTCAAGTTCCCTTCAACTTTCGTCATATCAATTTCAACACGTTGAGTAATGTTTCTGAATATTGTAGTCACCGTTACACTTATTAATGTCAAATTACAGGGTCCATTTTCTGATTACTCCACAAATTTATATATTCTGTAGGCTCTATATTCCTATAAACAGATCCCTTGTAATTCAGAATGTATGTATCTTATTAAATAAATAATTGAACTCCTGCAAAATAAGCTTGACATTCCTTACTTCATAAGGTGATGTTTGCGTTTTTGTTATGATGCATGCAGTGTCGACACCTTCTTAAAGAAAAGAATTTTCGTTTCAACATTAATATCTCTCCACCAATTAGAATGAAGGATTCCTTGCTTGTTTGATTGGTGTTTAAATGTATATCAGCACATGCAAGATTATTTTGCACGCTGGCAATGGGAGTGAAGTGCCTTGCGTACAGACGCACAAGGCAGCCTACCCAGTCTGGTCTTGGCAGAATTCGAACCCGCAACCCATTGATTTTGAATCCGGCATGTTTACCACTGACCCACTCCGGCTCTCTCTACTCAGTAAGACTCGCTTCATAGAAAACTGTGTTTTTACTCTTAGTTTAAACCATATTTATATCAGACATTTAAAAGTATACAAGTGCATAATATAAAATTCGATTGAGAACCAAGCGTTTATCACTCATATATTAATCCATATACCTTACATTCACAAATTCGCACACCAAATATACAATATAGAAATCACGTTCATCTTGAGCATAATATAAAATTCGATTGAGAACCAAGCGTTTATCACTCATATATTAATCCATATACCTTACATTCACAAATTCGCACACCAAATATACAATATAGAAATCACGTTCATCTTGAGTAGGTGAAGCTAGTGTACAATTGAAAATATATATGCAAGATTAACTAGTCATATAGTAGCATATATTATGAAAACAGAAATACGTATCACTGTATCCATTGAAATATATATATATGCAAGATTGACTAGTCATATAGTAGCAAATATTATGAAAACAGAAATACATATCACTGTATCCATTCAAGAACGGTATGCATAGTAAAATAATTTGTAAACAATTATCAGATATTGAAGGAAACATTATCAGGATCATATGCTAGAGATTACTACATATATATGTATATTTCATATTCTAGAGATTACTACATATATATGTATATTTCATATTCTAGAGATTACTACATATATATGTATATTTCATATTCTAGAGATTACTACATATATATGTATATTTCATATTCTAGAGATTACTACATATATATATATAGGTATATTTCATATGCTAGAGATTACTACATATATATGTATATTTCATATAATAAAGAGTACTAGGATTGTCTAGGTTTCCAAACGTTTTGGCTAATTAGCTTTCATAAGTGTATTATGAATTTTACCAAATGAGTCTTATACCAACCTATACGATTGGGAAAGGTAAATATATATATATTTAAAAAAAAAAATGCTGTCTCCAAGGGGACTAAATTCTCAATGTAAATTGTTTTGACATTTCCCGCGAAAGTGATAGGTAGCAGATATTTATGTTATCACACAGCTTGTACGCTTTACAAACAGTGTTTGCAGTTTATTATTTTCGATATGTCCACACGTTAACATATCACTGTCTGTGAATTTGATTGGTCCAAATAAGCCCATGACATCCTTGCGCAGTATGCTCATTATTGATTGACTGCGACCGGCGGAATTTACCTTGCCCCGCCGTCTGGAAGCACTTTATTTTACTATTACTATTAACAATATGGCCGCTGTCTATTCAATATTTAGCAGAATGGATATTAGAAGAAGAAAAAAAAGAAAGGGCGACAATCACAAAAATGCACAGTAATGGTTACATAGCTCGTACTATGGCCTATTTAGCTACATAGCATTCTCCTAATGCCAAACTAAAACTAGAACATGAGTAAACCAGCTGGACGTTCGTCTAGTTAAACCGAAAATGTGGGAGAACCGAAAAAATCCATGACTCTGTCCAACACAAACTTACCGACTCTATGCAGAGAAAAGCCCGGGGCTAACTATTCCAATGCTGACAGTCCCTTTACATTGTTGCTAATATGCGGCATGGATCTTGCACCCCATCCCCGAGACAATTCACCTCTCTTATGAAGAGAATGTCTACAAATGCTGGTCTCTCAGCTAAGAAAAAGTTACCCAATCATAGCATTCTTCCAAATAAAATAATGCAAATATCCTGTCACAAAAAACCCTAATTGAATCTGTGAAAAACTATATGAATCCAAATTAGCACCGGCATATCGCCTCCATTCTCAGAAACAACTCTAGCTTTAGTACAATTTCTGCATTCAGTAATTATTCCTACAGACAAATATATAAGAACTGGAATGCTATTTCTTCTCCCATATCCAATACTGCATCTGTGGTGAATGTCCATGATGGAATTGAAACACATTTCGGTGGAAACGTTGTAAATAGTTTCATTGAAATCCATGCATATGGCGCGTCAACTACTCCAGCTGACCTGACCGAGTGACATCACACAGGAATATCCACAAGAGATTCAGTGTTGAAAAAAATGATGTGGTCCGTGTCAAATGTTCTATTGATTGACAGGAGAGTTGCTCATTGAATTGTAATTTGTATGTGTGTATATATATATATATATATATATATATATATATATATATATGTTATTGGTTATTGAATCATGCAATATTGCTTCAATTCGAGTCTGTGACAATTTTTCACAAGCTAGAATTGAAAGGTGCAGGGTCTGAGCCAGAATTAAACGAATTGCTAAAAATCATTTGTTTTTCTTTGTATCTTAACTCATTTCACTCAAAAATCACTATGTGATAAACAGAATCTCAAATGGGTAATGATTTAATATTAAATTTATCAAACGAGTTGAATAATTTGTTTCATAAATTCAATATCAAATCATTACCCATTTGAGATCCTCTATTCATGTCGTTAGATTGTGTCCGTTACGTCATAATCCAACATTCATAATCCACTGCTGAAGGCGGATTAACCGAAACGTTTGGAAACTTAGAAACTCTTTGGTTAGTATTTAAAACTAACTATATACTTTGTATATATATATATATATATATATATATATATATATATATATATAAAGATAGATAAATATCTTAAATCAATCAACAATAGTAAGGCAGCAGTAGGCCAGTACGCCAGTGTATCGACATTGAACCCATCGTTACCTGTCTTACATAATTATGACAGTAGATAAACCGGATTTGGAAATATAAATACCTTACAATTTATTTTTAAACAGATGGAAGATCTAAATAAGGGATGTTGGATGTGCTGCTTGCTGCATTGATATATTCTGTTTGTTAGTTGAGGATTACCATGTAAGAAAGTATGCAAATATGACTGAGTATACGACATAAGCGTTTTGCTTAATTTCAGCATAGTTTAAACATTATAGTAGAAAATGTTCAACACTTTCTATTTCTCCACAAGAGCACATGGGAGAATCAACACTATTTCTATTAAATAGGCGTTCTCTCAATTCACAACACTGTGGCCATACACGTGAATGGAAAAGTTGTCCATTTTTCGACTGTGTGGATATATTTGAGAATTAATGTCACATCCATATTTAGGAATCGTCTAAAGATCAAACAAAAGAATTATTTGTTATTTAATTAGGTATAGAATTGCAACCTCTGATTGTCGCCGGAAGGATGGATGATGCAATTTTGTCTCACCCTAGCTCACTAAGCAATAAATCAGTACTGGCAAGCCTAGTTTCCCATGCGACGATTCCTCTGTGCCTCTGCATTGAATCTTTATATTTCATTCGACTCGTATAATGTACAGTTATCCAATATTACATCGTTATATTCCAAAAAAATGGCGAATGAAACAAAATTATAAAGTCTGCAATTCTGAAGGATTTAAGGATAATTTAAATATTCGCAATATTTTCACGAAGCGTTGGAAGTTATATTAGCAATGTGCCATGCATCACCTGGGGAGACTGTCAGGCCTAGGTGGCAATGACAGTAAACTTCAGAGATTAAAGAGTTATTTAGATATAGAGCAGAATTGTACGGTTTGTTTCGTTTTCTAGATATAAGCATTGATTCAGTTATATTGGGATTACATTTCACTAACCTGTCTAGTCAGTTGATACAGTCAAGAGTTTTGGGCTTACGAGATCTGGGCCTGGAGCTTTGTGTCAAGATTTGAAAGTATTTTATTGCTTAATTCATACCCCTCCCCAAAAAAAAAAAAAAAACAAAAAAAAAAACAACAAAAAAACAACCCATTAATCTAATTTTGTCAAGAACATGGTCAGTTACAACATTCTCATTTGTGTGTTGTATTAAGGTCTGAATTCAAAATTTCAGCAAATATAATATGATCTTCTACAACTATGTACAAACTAGTGTTATCAGCAAATAAACGTATACTTGATTGAACTTCATGTACAATATCGTTTATGTAGACTAAAACAAAAGGGATCGTACTATTTATCCTTGAGGCACACTCGCCTGTATATGCATTTAACAAGACAGTACACCAGGACAGTCGGACTGAATTCAATTTTGAAGATAATTTCTAAACCAGCCTAAAAGTCTTACGGAAACTCTAATCCTACGTAGTTTGTGAAGAAGTCCAGAGTGCCATGCTCTATCAAATGCCATACTGACGTCGCAGAAGATATCCTCTTTGCCCTCGGCCAATGCTTTACACAAAGTATTTTAAGTATGTAGCAACTGATTAATAGTCGAGTCACCCGGTGGAAGCCTGGATTGAAAGGGGGGAAATAACATGATTAGATACGAATAAATCTGAAAGGCGATTGAACACAATTGTTTCGAAAACCTTTGCAATTCAACTATGTAAGGATACTGGTCTGGAATTGTTTACATAAGTTTTCTTGTTTTTCTTGTTCACTGGTAGTACATTGGCTAGTTTCCATTGAGAGGGAAATGTATACTTATTTAGTGAATAGTTGAATACGTGAGCGAAGGGTTCACAAGTCTGGTCAACAGATTTTTTAAAAAGAGTTTTGGGTTTACAAGATCTGGGCCTGGAGCTTTGTGTTGAGATTTGAATGTATTTTATTTTTTTTTAATTCATAAAAAAATACACTGTTAACACAATTTAGTCAAGAATATTGTCAGTATAAAATAATTTCATTTAAAATATGCCGCCGGCTATAATCAACCATGAATTGCGATGAACAATAATTGTTAAAAGCACGAGCTTTCGAATTCTCGTCTAACATTATTGGTTGAGACTGAAAATTGGGAGATAGCCAGGCTACTTAACTTGTTCACTGCTTCGGTGAAAGGCATTGAACTCCATTTTCATCGGCTTGATATAGCCAATAACGTGCTAAAAGTGCCGTTAAAAACCATTCAACCATCCAACTATTTGATAAAGTGTCAATAAGTTTGTCATCATATTTCCGATTTTCGATGCTCACACGATTAAGTTTCCTATATTTAGCCAAACGTTTTGGATTATTGGTTTGCTTTGCTTTATTTATACGATCGTTTGCATGATCTAATTAGTCTCCAGATCAACGTGGAGTCTTTGGGCCTAAGTGTTAAACTTTTTGAATGGATTGCAATTTGGGCGGCGTTAAGTACTTTAGTGATGTTGTCAGTATTCATTAATATTGTCAGCACTAATAGTATCCCAATTGGTTTCAGTCAGCTGCTGGCGAATAAATCATAAGCTGCATCAATATAAGTAGTTATAAATGATGGTATGGAAAATGCACATTCATGATATCTTGAAAAATGGCATTGTGGACACTAACGAAAACTTAATGTTAAAAACGTCCGTAGGATTAACATTGGATGGCACTATGGACACTCTGATTATATAAGGCCCATTGAGCGTTCATTCACTTAAATTCAAGATGGCGGTTCGAAAAGGTTGCGGATATGCAATGACATTTTTCTCGCGCATGCCCAATGGCAATTCCCTAATTTGCGCATGCGCAATGATACAAGTGAAAAAATTTGCACGCATTCGCAATAATTGTTTAACAATATTAAATATGGCTAAGACTTAAAGTCATACTAAAATTACAAAACAGACATGGAATTTATCGGAGACTAAAATAACCTCTGAATATTAAATGAAAAATATGGTCTACATTAAATGTACTAAGATTACAAAGAAATTTTGCGGAGACTACAAAAAATCCGGAATTTTATATTAAAATAGTAGGGACTAAAAGTAATAGATTACATTACGAAACTGACATGCAATTTAACAGTGACTACAAAAACCCAGATTATTATATAGAAAATAGCGCATAGACTAAAAGTTAAGCTAAAATTCTGAAACTGATAAGGACTTCAGCAGAACTAAAAAAGTCCAGAATTAAAAAAATATAAAAAAATTTTTTTAAACGAAATTAAACAAATTAAACAAACAAATTAAAGAAATATTTTAAAAAATTAGACAAAAATGAAGAGATAAAATAAATTTAACTATTAAACGGAGAAAAATATTAGGACAAAATCAAAAATATATATCCCAAAAACAATTAAAAAAATAAAATATTTGATGAAATTTCAAGCAAATTTTAAAATAAACATAAACTTACAAGAAAATATTTTGAGTAAAAATATACAAACGACACTTAAAAAAAAACAAAACATAAAAAAAAATAAAAATATTAAAAACATTTTAAAACAAAAGAAAAAAACCCTCAAAAGACAAATTTAAAAATTACGAAGAAAGTAGTTTTTTATTTGTTTACTTTGGAAAATTAAAACAAATTCATGCTGTTTCATATTTTTTTTTAAAAATTGTTTAATTTCTTACGTTTCTTCAGGACTTTTTACAATATTACAAAAATGTAATTAGTCTCCGGTAAAGTCCTTTTCAATTTCGGAATTTTAGTATTACGTTCGGTCACCACCCCACTCTTTATATAAATTCCTTGACATATTAAGAATTTTGGTATTTTTAGTATAATATGTCGAGATATGTAGTAGTTTCCTAAATTCCGTGTCAGTTTCGCAATCTTAGTACGAATTTTAGTCTAGGCCATATTTTTAAATACAATTTACGCCTGGTTTTCTTTAGTTTCCATTAAGTTCGATAACCCTATAGCTGTTTTTAAAATTAAATTCCAGTTAGTTTCCAAAGTGTCATTTTTCAAGATGACCGGAAAGTGGATTTTCCTGTAGTGACAATAGCGACATTTTTGTGACCATACCTGCATCTATAACTATTATTATACTCCCAAATACATTCTCTTATAGGCACATGCACTGCATTTTGAGAAATTCAGTACAACAAAGACGACACTATGAAAATGAATATCATTTGGGAGAAAGTTGTCCACTGCTCTGCATGAGATAACTGTGTTTTGGTGACGAGTCAGAGTAAAATCCAGCCAGGTCGACGACGCTTAAATGAAAATATGTGTTGGCGCAACTGTCAGTTGACTACAAGATAATAAACATTTAAATCTACCCACTTCTCGATTAGATAAGTCAATCAACAGTTGTACTAATGCCGTTTACATTGTATCCGTATATTTGTTGATTGTATATTGTCCTATAGTTGATTAGGATCATTTTGTGGCCGATTGTATATTGTCCTATAGTTGACTAGGATCATTTTGAGGCCGATTGCATATTGGTATAATTTTGTGGCGTATTGTATATTGTCCTGTAGTTGATTAGGATCATTTTGTGGCCGATTGTATATTGTCCTATAGTTGATTTTGATAATTTTGTGGCCGATAAAAAAACCACCGATTAATATTCATTTAGGCTTCAAGATAACTTGAATTCAAACGCATTTTAAGCTGTTAACTTCTGGATCAACTCTTCTACGTGATTGTAGGTTTTCCTTTACGTACACAAATACTCCCTCCTCCCATGTCTATCTCGAACACACCTGTAAGGTTTCTTGTATACTTCTTCCAGAATATCATAATTACTTATGTTGTTACTTAGCCACGATTCCGTGAACATGAAATGTGTTTAACCAAGCAAATAATATTTCTAGCTTTAGAATAATACGCTGAAGGATAATCTGGACATTAGATATATTTCCGTACAACTTAATTACATCAGAGCTTTTATATCCTGGACATTAGATATATTTCTGTACAACTTTATTACAGCAGAGTTTTTATTAGACATTATATATATATATATATATATTTCCGTACAACTTAATTACGTCAGAGTTTTTACTAGACATTATATATATTTCCGTACAACTTAATTGCATCAGAGTTTTTACTAGACATTATATATAATTCCGTACAACTTAATTACATCAGAGTTTTTACTATCATGGACATTAGATATATTTCTGTACAACTTAATTACATCAGAGCTTTTATATCCTGGAAATTAGACATATTTCCGTACAACTTAATTACATCATTTTTTTACTAGACATTAGATGTATTTCTGTACAACTTAATTACATCAGAGCTTTTACTAGACATTAGATATATTTCAGTACAACTTAATTACATCAGAGCTTTTACTATCCTGGACATTCGATATATTTCCGTACAACTTAATTACATCAGAGTTTTTACTATCCTGGACATTCGATATATTTCCGTACAACTTAATTACATCAGAGTTTTTACTAGACATTAGATATATTTCCGTACAACTTAAGTACATCATATTTTTTACTAGACATTAGATATATTTCCGTACAACTTAAGTACATCATAGATTTTAGTAGACATTAGATATATTTCAGTACAACTTAATTACATCAGAGTTTCTACTATCCTGAGATATAGAGGATCTTACATAAGTGCTTATTTCAAAACGAAATTTATGAAACGTGTCGAATAAAAGACTCACAAAAGATTGAAATTATTCGACTCATTTCATAAACGACTATATTGAATAAGGGCCGTTTTCTGTCCCGTTTCCAATTTGTTTCATATGATGTATTTTACAAGTATGAGGTGATTGGATTGTATTTCTGATATATGTTTTGTGCTCGTGTGCTGGTTGCCATGGAAACGGTGTATTACAAATTACAAAAAAGATATCCACATTTTTCATCTTTCCCACGTATTTCTCATTCATAATGCTTATCCATAACTATTCACCAATTTAAAAGGACAATATGCATTTGTATTATTTTTCTGGTATAAAGCTGCATAAAATTACAGTTTACAAGTCAACTTGAAACTGTTTTAAGATCCATTGCATAAGTAAGACAATCATTCATACAATCCAAAACTGTGTTTGAAATATTATTTAACATTGTTGACTGATATGATTGTTAATGAGGCCTTTCTAGGGGATTTTGAGTTCCTTGTTCGCCAAAAGATATTGGTCCTTGTTCCTTTGTTCCTGGAAATGAAAGATGTTCTTTATAAAAAAAATCCTTAGTTTCATGGCAATGTACACACGCACACAGACACAGACACACACACACAGACACACACACACACACGAGAACAATCTTTGTTGATATTTTGTCTCCTCGATCTTGAAAATAAATATCAATGTCCATTAGTTTCTTTCGACGAAACAGCAGAAAAATAAGTTAGCGCTCATTGTGTATTCAAATAGTCTGTCACTGCTATTATCGGCTTCAAATTCGAGCCATTTGATCACAACAACTGCTTTCATAAAACTTATTCCATATCACAAAAGTTAATGTTGTAATTTGTTTTTAAAATTCCACATTTAGTTTTACTTTTAGTCGATGATTTTATATTTTATATATTGTAACACGCACAGGGGTTCATCTACCGAGCGAATCAAACACCTGCGTGAGGTTGGGCTGGAAGTCTCTTGTTTTCCCCCATTTCCAAGGACTTCCCGACATCAACTGGAAGTTCTCGTAACGCGACAAGACTAGAAACAATTTTTCTCTAATCAATAAATGAGTGACCACAATGTCACAACTATAACTTCACAATTGCATGGCTTTTCCTTGTTAGCATGCCGTGGCATGAAACACATAACACAATTCAAACACCCAATGCACGGAACTATTTTCCGATTCCGTCCCTGGGTCAATAAAAACAACCGTTCGAACCACATTTCGCACGTGCACTTCCACCAACTGCTACAATGAAAGGCATCTCCAAACAAAGGGATGACCTCTTACCAATTATTGCATGACACAAATCAGTAGTTCTTGTCACGAATATCTCCCACCGAACGTCACAATCAATCAACACCTCTGAATTAAGATAGGAACTGCTTGGCTCCATGCCCATTTATGCTACTTATGCTAGTCTGACCCCATCTCAAACTACAAAGCCAATCCATTCCACTGCAAAGTCTCTTAAAAACTGTAAGTATGACGTCTGTTCCTAGAAATTGGCTAATTACTCGGGCTGGGAAATATTTTCCCAACACCGACTTCCCATAATCAAACCACTAATCCCTAAATCTTACGAACCTATAAATGCACACGTAAATACAAATGGAACATACCCAAATTTATTACAATATGAATATGGCGTGAGTGTGTGATAACGTGTTTAGAGCGTTGTCGTCCTGTTGGATTGTTTTTTTTTTTGGTGGTTTTTTTTTACTAATATTTTGTCATGTTTTATCTCTCAGCATTTACTCAGCTCTGTCGTCGATGCTATGTAAGACAGCAAATAATATTGAATTGAAATTTGGCCCTAGCTGAAAAAAGTTCAGAAAATAAACGGCCATGGGGTGCGGTATACAGAAGACAGAATAATCTCTCTCTCTCTCTCTCTCTCTCTCTCTCTCTCTCTCTCTCTCTCTCTCTCTCTCTCTATATATATATATATATATATATATATATATATATATATATACATCATTAATAATATGTATTATGTATCTCTCTCATGATGATTGCACAGACACACATACACACAGACACACATGCACACAGATGCACATGCACAATGCTGTTACTTATAACAACTTCGAAGCCACATCTGACAAATCTACTTATTGGAATGAAAATGTGAATGTATAACTCGTCATGTTATTCATTCTGTAAGTGGTTCAAATCGATTTCAAATGAATACTCCGTCTAATTGGTGATACACAATAACACAGTTAAACATTAACTAACACTTTCAAAATCTATGTTGTATATGCATATTTTACAGATTTCCTCTGAGACCTCTCTTTTAAATTCAACCCTGGCTAACATTGGCTAAATTGTCATCTTTATTTTTCCACAACGACAGTCAAAGAAAATTATATATGAAAGCAAAAATATTTTGATTCCAAACTTTTAATGACATTGTCAAGAATGTAAAAGAGGCGTCAGTATTGATAAAATTGGAGAGTTTTGTGCGTACCTCTGTAATAGAACATATTAGAGAAACTAAAATTTCCCCAAATCCATTCTTTCTCTCTCTCATCAATGTATACACAGAGTATTAAATACAAATATAGTAAAAGGAACTTCGTAGATAAATTATATATCTCGTCTGCAATGTGTATATAAGACTGAAGAAGACTATATTTAAAACTGCTGCCAACAATCCAATCCATCAATGTGATACCTATCTCTGACCTGTCCTTCACAGTGGAGAAAATTTAAGTGAAATGTCTATACAGGTGAATACATTTTTATACTCCTTATGTACAACAGTTTCCAGATAAAAGCACATTTCTCTTTCTCTCCTCATAAAATGTTACATCCTACATACATGGTACCTAATCAAGACAATACAATATTATATCCTACATACATGGTACCTAATCAAGACAATAAAATGTTACATCCTACATACATGGTACCTAATCAAGACAATACAATGTTATATCCTACATACATGGTACCTAATCAAGACAATAAAATGTTACATCCTACATACATGGTACCTAATCAAGACAATACAATGTTATATCCTACATACATGGTACCTAATCAAGACAATAAAATGTTACATCCTACATACATGGTACCTAATCAAGACAATACACAATGTTATATCCTACATACATGGTACCTAATCAAGACAATAACATGTTACATCCTACATACATGGTACCTAATCAAGACAATAAAATGTTACATCCTACATTCATGGTATCTAATCAAGACAATACAATGTTATATCCTACATACATGGTACCTAATCATGACAATAAAATGTTACATCCTACATACATGGTACCTAATCAAGACAATAAAATGTTACATCCTTCATTCATGGTACCTAATCAAGACAATAAAATGTTACATTCTACATACATGGTACTTAATCAAGACAATAAAATCTCGGTTGGTGATATGGTATGCCAAAAGGAAAAGAAAGAAAGAGACTATTAACTTTCATAATCTGCTGGAGTTCGGCCGAATAAGTAGTGAAACAACGTGTAAAATCCATTAAAAAAAGAAAAAAGAAAATAGAATCGAGTCTACTCTAAAAGTAGCGGGTGTCAATATGCTGGGCAATCAATAATTACGCCCAATTCCACTCCACCCCAACCCAATCCGTTAGAAGAATACCCCCAAATATTTACTACCAATTATCTGTGAAAAGGCCATTATTTGCAAAACCAATTTAAAATTTGGACTCGCATACATGTATTCACGTAGTATGGCAAGTGATTCATCTGCATTTGTTCTTTTTTTCAAATATTGTAAATGATTGAACGTGTTTTTGAATATTCAGCAAATATTTAAACTAAGTTTCTAATTTGTAAATTTATAGCGATGGCGGTTGAAGGTATCTGTCGCATTTAAAAAGGTTAGAAGATTTTATAAAAAAACAAAAAAAAAAAGAAAAAACAAAAAAAAAAAAAAAATCAACAAAAAGAAGATAAAATTAAATTAAAACAATAAATTGCGAGATTCCAACCTAGTTATTCGTCGCGGCTTGATGACTAGCAACCATATTAACTATCACCTACTGGTGCATACAATTATAAGTTCAACACATATATTGGCTTGGACTGTGTAACGTTTTTACTAACCTTTACAATATTGTTCCATATGTTTTTTTATTCGGGAAAATGAAGTACCGCATACACATTTCCTATACGGCAGACACAAGGTATATTTAATAGTACATTTGTTGACGATCCTTTTATTCATATACTCCACGGTATTACAATACAGTAAGGTCCCACCTTTTGTTGTATACTCCACGGTATTTCAATACAGTAAGGTCCCACCTTTTGTTGTATACTCCACGGTATTTCAATACAGTAAGGCCCCACTTTTTGTTGTATACTCTACGGTATTACATTACAGTAAGGCCCCACATTTTAAAAGTCAATATTGTTACAACTGAAGGAAAGATCGACTGAATAAAATGTTGTCAAATGTACATTGATTTTATCCATACTCTGTAGGTAATAGCAAGTTTAATTTCAGGATGTATATGCGTGTATGTGTGAAGAAATGCACTACAAGTAGAGTGTACCGTAAGTTGCTAACCCGCCTCCCCCCCACGTGACGGGTTGTCTCATAAAATAATTGAATGTAAAAAGTTAAATCCTTTTGACATATATATATATATATATATATATATATATATATATATATATATATATATATATATATATATATATATATATATATATACTTATCTTCCTATTAGTTATAACATATAACATCCTTTCTGTGATAAATTGGCATTGTTCAGGCACGTTAAATAATAAAAAAAATGCAACTTAATATAGACGTCTCTCAACTCTGTTTGTTTTTTTTTCGAATCCCCACTGACGCCTCTCAAACAAATTGAGCCATTCGCGCAAGGTAATTAAAAATTTTGAAAGGACCAAGAAAAAAAGAATGAAATTAATAAGATTTGTTTAAAAACTGTGTTTTGCTGTTTCTTCTGATTTAAAAAAAATGCAGTACAGGTAGGAATAGAAAAAGACGCGGTAGAAACTGTAGTTTTATTTCTTTACTCGCAGTTGAGATTGAGGTAGAAACAAAATTCCAACTCCATGTAGACATTAAAAGTTGTGAATTTTTTAGTTTTCAGGTACCAGCACAGAAATTGCTCCATGATGATATTTTAAACACAAGTTTGTTTATAAAAAAATACCCAGTCTGCTGAAATTTCTTCGTTGAGCAAGACTGCACTCATATCAAATTTGGAGTTTAAGGTTGTCTTACGCAGCATTTATTCTGTAATTTCCAACACCAGCCCCTGTTAAAATGGTCTTTTTATGGTACGAAATAGAAATATATCAACATAATGACTGTAGATGATTTTGATTTGCATCTTAATTAACACAATGAGACAAGAAGTCATGAAATTTATAATTATTTATTTTTTCATAAAAAGGGAGCAGAAAACGGACCTTATTCAATAGAGTCCTTTCATTTGAAATGAAAAGAATTGTAAGATAAAATAATTTTATTTGACCAAACCGCAGAATAGTGTAGTGAAACGACTATGAAATACATTCTGATGCCTCGGTCGCTACGCATTTCCTTTGCACGACGTATGACGTCATTTGTGACGTCATGTGGCGTTATTACACATGTTACATATATAAAAATTGTGATATTAGTATATTAATGTAAATAACACAGTAATCATGTGATAAATAGAGTATCTCCTATGAGTAATGATTTAAAATTGAATTTATGAAACGAGTTGAGTAATTTACAGCTTTGGCAAACTGTGGCGAGCAAAATTGGAAATTATTCAACGAGTTTCATATATTCAGTATAAAATCATTGCCCATTTAAGATTCTGTTTATCACAGTGTTTTTATTTTGAATGGAAATAATCTAGATAAAAAGAAGAACAAATAATTTTTGGCATTTCATTTAGTTCTGGCTCAGACGCTGCACTTTTCAATTCTTGCGCTTGAAAAAAAAAAACCCTATTCGAGTTGAAACAATATTGCACAATTCAATGACCAATAATATTTTGAAGTAGATTTTTTAAAAATACAAATTTACAATTCAAAGAGGAAATATACTTCCAATCAATAGAACATTTGATACAGACATCATTTTTCAAAACTGAATCTCCAGTGGAAGTTCCTGTGTGACGTCACACAGTTTACTTGGTCAGGTCAGCTGGAATGGTTGAGACGCCATATACATGAATTTCGATGAGAATGTTTACAACGTTACCACTGAAAAGAGTGTCGATTCCACCATGGACATTCACCACAAATGCAATATTGGATATAGCAGAATAAATATCGTTCCAGTTGTTGGACATTTGTCGGAAGGGATGATTACTAGATTACTAGAAATAGTACTAAATCTAAAGGTGTTATGCCGCTGCCGCTTTGCATTCATATGGCTCTATAGTGATTCCCAGAGTAAATGTTTTTGTGACCGGATATGTGCAGTAGTATGGTAAGAGGCGGATCTCGGCACAATAGGTCCTATCCTCGTTCAAATCCTTCGATCCCTTCGGGCTCTCCGGATTTTCACTTTGTCTAGTCCGACATTGTGCTGAGACTCCGCCTCTTACCATACTACTTTATATTGAAACCAAATTTGTAAACTGTTTGTTACAGGGCAAATTTATCCCCCCTCCCCCCTCTATTTTAATTGCTTAGATAAAATTGATCCCCCCTCTATTTTAAAAGTTTAGATAAAACTTCAATTGAAAATTATATCAATTTCTCGGACATATTTTTAATTCTGCCAAGCATTTGATCAACATATTGTTCCATTATTTCCATTTCCTCTTTTAAGACACTCGGAGATTGGTTATGATCGCTGTTCACTATACTTTTTATTTTTTTCTAGTTGTTGTGTGTACTGTGATAGTTCAAAGTTTATTAGTGCGTCCATCATCTTTGGGATTACAATGTTGCAGATAAATTCTCTAGGATTACTCATTTTATTTTAATAGTTTAGATAAAATTTAATCTGAGAAACGTTGATTATATTGTATTTCATATTTTGATACTCTGTTTGGACAAAGGTCGACTAACATATTGTCTTTAGTCTGTAGTTCGTGGATCAGTCCGACGATGTCATATTTTTGACCTCGTAGATATGCTTGTAATTGTGTTAGTATTTTTGAGTATATGGACGCTGCTAGCTTACATGATGACTTTTTTTTTCAAGTTTAGGCTCGAGACGTTTAAATACAGCGCTGATAAGTACACCTGATCCTGATAGTATCAAAAGAAGCGGGTTTATTAAACTACCTGCTGAAATAATACCACATGTTGTTAGTAGTAGTGGAGTATAGAATATTAATTTTATTAGTCGGCTGAAGTACCTGTGCGCTCTCTTTACACAGTACGCCTTTTTGTGGTACGTATTAAAGTATGCGATCAACTGAACTTTGTCATCCTCAGGTATTTCTTTTGAAATATGATTAAAATCAATAATTTGTTTCATTATAAATTATTTTCAATAATTTTAATTTCCTTTCAATAATTTTTAACATTGTTAGTGCAATACCTTTAATTTTGCAGCATCGTTAATAATTAGCGTGTGAAAGTCGATATTATGTTTGTCAGCAAGTACTGCTTTGTATTTTTCAAATCGAGATGATTTTCTGTCTCGAAGCCTTTCTTCTTGTCGGTCATCGTAGTGTATTATTGATTTATGATCAAGCGTATTTGAAACTGACGCAATATCATTTATTTCTTCAATAGTACTTACATGTAAATCAATAAACTCGATTGCAGCTTTAACTAAGTCGATGTTAATATTACTTGGAATAAAGTACTGGTAAAGTATTACATATGCTGTTGCGAATTTTTCTTTTATATTTGATTGATGATCTGATGATGGTTTATCTGAAAATTTTTCTGTTCCAATATCAATTATCATTGTTTTAATTTCATTTATTCCTTCTTTGTTTAATCGTACACCTATTTGTAATGTAATAAGATTTTTAATCTTACTATTGTCAATAATATCAAATATTATACTCATATTATTTGGTATTTTTTGCAATGGCCCTTGTTCATCGTAAGAGAAAAGGTATTTTTTAAGATCATCCATTTTTGTCCATTCTTTTATTTTAAGCAGATCAGTTATTTTTATTTTGTCTTCTAGATGTTTATTATTATTATAAAAATCGATAGCTACATTAGCATTGTATCCAAAAATATTAAAGTTTCTTTCCCAGCTATCTAAAAATCTTTCATATAACAAAATAGTAAAAAACGCATCAGTAAATTTACTAAGGTCATTATAAAATTTAATAACTTCTTCAAATTTTAAATCTGTTGAAGCCTTCGTGATTAAGCTTTTAAATTTTTTATTTTTTTCATCATTAAGAAAATTTCTATATTTATCAAATCCAGCAGCTTTTTTATCGCGTAACGCAGCTTCTTGTTCTGTTGTAAACGATAATTTACCTATAAACTCAAAATTGACTGGAACATGTTGTATTTTGTTTACATCAACATCTTCTTTATTTGATTCGATAAATTCGATAGCTGATTTTACAGCACCTATTGGTATAGTGTCCAACAACAAGTATTGATATAATATTGTATATACTGCAGCAAAATCACCTAATATATTATCTTCATTCCAAAGCTCATTTACTTTTAATTTTTCTTTTAACTGATCACGTAGATTAGAATATGATTCTTCATTCATAAAGTTTTTTAATATCTTTTTATCACTACCTATAGGTATTATTTCATTATATGATTTTTGATTTGGATCTGGTTTCCACTTTATTTTATCTGATATTTCATCAAGAGAATTTGGTTCTTTGTAAAAATCAATTTTCACAATATCATCGTCTTTTATTGGTTTTAATTTTTTTTCAATTATTTCCACAGTATTATATGCGTTTGCTATATCATCATCATCATATTTGTTTTTAAATCCTTTTGTTTTTGATGATACTAGTATTAAGTAGCTTGTAGCAAGCGCATGAGCATCATCAGGTTCATTATGGACATCAAGAACTGTTTCGGTGTCATTATAATCTAATCCGATAGCACTGAGTAACCGTCGTTTAATAAAACCATTAAGTACTTTTTTATTTCTATCAAGACCAAGCTTTTTCTTTTCAAAAATATTATCTAAACAGTCCGAACTTTTTTTTATGTTCCGCAGCTTTTTCTCTATCACCAGCAAATTTTCGTTTTGTTACTAATCTTGTTCGTAGTATTGTTAGAACATTATCTTTCGTCAGTTCTAGAATTACATTGTGAAGTGAATCTTTAAGTTGATTTTCCAACTTTTCCATTTCCGATACAACACAAAATTTTACGAACACATCATACTTGTCTAATAGTTCCTTTACCTGTTTTTTTCTCATTGTGAAAACAGATCGTAGGTTTAAAATATTATCAGTAATTTCAGGTGGATTACTTAACATATTTGATAGTTCTCGAATAGCTATTCGAGAAGCTTCTTGTTTTTGAGCTTCTTGTTTTTCTATTTGTGTTCTACCAAGAGGAATTGGTGTATTAAACTCTGGTTTGGTAATTTGTGAGTGATCAAATTCGAATATTTTATTGTAAAATTCGCGACATACCTCAACAATTTCACTCATTGTTATACTAATAATTTAGACAATATATTGTTAAACAATATCGTCAATCAAACATGTTCGATCAAACGGCAATATCGTCTAAGGTGAATATTTGCATTAACGCTAACCCAGGATTTGATGATTCAGCATTAATTACCAACAATCGAAATAACCAATATTTGTTTACTGTGTATGCTGCACCTATTACGAAACTTTGCACAGAATTTGATATGTAGTAATTTGTTGCTGAGCGTAGATTTACCCAGTTGACGTGAAATCCAGTTATATATTCGTTCTCCACCGCTTGCTCGTCCACGAAGCTGAAGTTTCCAAACAGAAACACTTGCTGGACATTCAATTTTAATCCAGAAGTTTTCTGTCACACCATTAGTCGCCCATTCATTTGTATTTGTTGCAGACTGCAGATGATAAGCAAATGCATTGAAGGGGGCGTAACCAGGATATGATGATGATGCTGTTACAATAAATCCGGTTCGGTTTCCACTGTTTCCAGAAATCGCTGGAATATACCCAACATTAGTTTTGATTCGAATTGATCCTGCTATCTTAGAATCAACATATGTTTTGTTTGTGAGGTCATCTGTTGCAGTTGGCGCGGTCGCACATTTTACGACACTGTTTGTCATTACGAGATTTCCTGTCATTGTGTCTCCGATTTTTCTTACCACTGTGCTGCTCAAATTTAGCAATGACGAGTATGGAACAGCATCACCCGGATTAGTCGGTGCTGGTAAATTTGTTAATGATCCGTTGTTCATGTTTAGAGTACCTGTCATTATACTTCCAGTTCTAAGAACATCGTTATCATTCATGTACTGAACACTAACCGCATTATCAACCGCCCATGTCAAATATGTGTTGAAACCATTTAAAACATATCCACCCATGTTTAGCGAACCGATCATTGTGGTTCCATCGCGCGGAACGTATTCCGAAAGTTTTGTTGTGAGCTGTGCATAAGAAGTAGCATCAGAAATATCTCCTGGTGGAAAACTTTTTGGTAGACCTGTTATTTTAGCATTATTAGACATTGTTAATGTGCCAACCATCATATCACCTGTGCGTTTGATATTTAGTGTTGTGACGTCGTCCACATATGTTTTGTTTACGAGATCCCCAGGATTTGTAGGAAACGCTGAAGATATAATTTTGTTTGCGCTCATGCTTAATGGACCTGTCGTTGTATCGCCGGCAAGTTTAACAAACACTGTTGATGAACCAACGTATAGTTTGTTGACAAGATCAGTGTTGTTGATTGGAACGTATGTTGATGATATTTTATTTGATCCCATGATAAGTGCGCCTATCATAGTGCCGCCAAAACGATTAACATATGATGATGATAGTGTATCGACATATAATTTGTTGGTAATGTCTGCAGGATGTACTGGAACATAAGATGATGTTATTTCGTTTGTGCCTGCGTCAAGTGCGCCTGTCATTGTGTCGCCGGATTTATTAACTTTTGTTGTATCTAGTGCTGTTAGTTGACTCAGACTTACTGCCTGCGTACTATTAGGATTAATTACGGGATAATCTGTTTCGAGGCCTAGTACCCTGCTATTTTTCATTGTTAGGTTGCCTGTCATTGTATCTCCAGATTTTGTTTTACTAATCCTGATATGTCTACAGTACCATCTGCTACTAATGCTTTAGTTTCATCTTCTTTGTCTTTTATTAATGTACCTAATTTGCTGTAATAGGTCATCATTATTTTACATCTACACAATTTTTACATTTACTTGTAATATAAAATGTCAATCATAAACTTTGATGACCCGTCTCGAAATACTAAAACTAAACATCAACATGAGTTGCCTGACACACATTACTTGATTGTTGGGCGAACTGGTTCAGGTAAAACCAATCTATTGATGAACCTAATAACGATGAAAATGCTAACATATGATCGCGTGTACACTTACACAATTAATCCACAACAACAAAAATACGATTTACTACAACAGTTTAATAATCAAGTTTTAAAACCAGTATCTGGTAAAGATATTATTACGTTTCATTCTCCGGATGATGTTATACCTGTTGCTGAACTTGATGCTGAGGAAAATAAAGTTGTTGTATTTGATGATATACCTCTGACAACTAAAGACACTAAACCCATTGAGTCGTATTTCGCTCTGTCTCGAAACAAACGTTGTAATTCTCTGTATCTTGCGCAAAGCTATTTTACAGTTCCAAAAACAATACGACGAAACACGGGCTGTTTCATTTTGTTTGGTGGACTTGATAATAATGATGTAGGTAGAATCGCTAACGACTTTTATGGGGGACATATTACTAAAGATGAGTTTATTCAGTTGTACAGATATGCTACTACTGGCAAATACGATTTCTTTTTGTATGACAAGTACGCTATGAATCCAAAAAAAATGTTTCGACAAAATTTAACCCAGTTTCTGTAAAAAAAACGTCTAATCAATTTAATAATGGAACGAAATTATTTGGAGCGCGTTAATAGTACTAATGAGCGATTAGAGTTGCTAAGACGACTTGCTGAGGCCAAGTATAAAAATCAAAGATTGTTTCAGTCTACTAGGCAAGGTGAAAAATTACGAGAAGAATCTCTTTTACGTCTTTTAGGACCTGTTCGAAAATTTTTTATTGGTACGTTTAAGGATGCTACTGGTAAGAAACACGAAATGGATCTATCAGAAGCAATTTCTCTTGGACTTACTCCAACGAAAAATACTCTTAATGCTATGCAACAGCAACTAGAAGCTTTAAATTTAAATTTACTTAAAGGCGCCAAAGCTGACCATGCCGGAGAAACTATAGACGAATACATAGATGATGATCCATATTTGCAAATACATCCGCAACCCAGACGTCAGCAACGGGAACAACAAAGAGAAGATGAAACGTGGCAGCGACAGACCACCGGTATGTTAGGTGAAGAGGAAATAGATCAAGAAAATAAAAAACGCGCAGAAGCTAGAGACCGAGAAAGATGTGAAGCACAAAGAAAAGAAGCACAAAGAAAAGAAGATGAAGATAAATTAAGGAGAAGAGTACTAACAGAAACACCGGAAGAACAAATAAAAAGATTAGCTAAAGAACAATTTGAGTATTATCTCGGGGTTTCTAAAATAAAACAAAGTAACCCAAGCGATAAAAAATTTAATGAAGACTTGAGGAAAAAACGGGAACAAGAAGCAGCACAACAACGAGCACAAGAAGCAGCAGAACTAGATGCACAACTTACCCTTCGACAAGAACAGGAACGTAAAGAATTAGAAAAAGGACGAAAAGAAATTAAAGACTATGTTGCGTCAATAACAATAGATCCCAAGATTGAAAAATTCCTTTCACAATCGCAAGTGCTGCGAGCGGGCACTGATCAAGAAGAAGTTGATCGCGCAATCGTTGAAGAAGAAGAGGAAGATATAAAAACGTTTGAAGAGGAAGAGAAAAGGGAAAGGGAAATGGAAGAGGAAGAGAAAAGGGAAAGGGAAGAGGCAAAGGAAGAGGCAAAGGAAGAGGAAGAAGACGTCGTTGTAGCTGCTGCATATGCGTCTGCACCAACAGAAAGTAGAGAGTATATCGAATTACAAAAAAATGAGATAACAGGACAACTTAAAGTTCACAGCTCCATAAAAAATAAACTTCGTGAAAGGATTGAGATGAATATACGAGCAAAACATTTTATGGATCCATCCTTTGACTCTACAGGTAAACAAGGTACTGAAGTGATTAAAGATATTATTAGTAATAGTAATGAAATTAAGAATCGGGTTATTAAAGCAAATGAGGAATCACAAAAATTACCATTAGATGTTGTAAAAAGAAAAATGGAAGCTATTAAATACATTCTTGAACGAGATGAAAAAAACATGTCAGACGACGCGTTCAAAAAAGAAATATTGGATAGTACTAAATCTATTTTAAATATTTACAAAGATTCGTATGATGAACGTATATCTGCTGGTGAAACAATTCCTTCTACAGCTGACGTACTAGCTGACGCAAAAAAAATGTCTGAAAAAGATTTAACAACATAAATAAAGAGACTAAGCGGCGAGAATATAAGGCTTGGTAGACGTAAGAAAAGAAAAAATATTACGCAGGAAGAAAAAGACAATTATAATCGCGAGCAAGGTTATAACGCTACAGTAAGAGAGATATACGATACTGAACTTAAATATCGTCAAAAATTAGCTTCGGTAGCAGACAAGTATCCGAAAGATAACATTCCAGATACCGCAAGTGACGCAGACTGGAAGATCGCTAGAATTCAATCAATAATAGCACAAAGAAAAGAAAAAACAGAAAAGCAAAGAAAATTACTTAGCCCTAATGCTCCTTTAAAAACCTACAATGGCGAACCACATTATAGTAAAATGACAACAATTCCTCAAATGGGGTCGGATAGAATCAAGCAGCAGATAAAAGCAACAAAAGAACTGTTAGCCGACCTTGAACAGCATAAACGAGAGTATGAATTTAGCAACTACTTTTCCAATGCAATAGAACGGTATAAACAACTAATATTAAGCCAAAAAGAAGAGGACAGGAAAAAATTAATTTTTCTTAAGGCTAACACTGATTATGCCAGAGGTATAAGTGAGTATGAGGAACTTCAAAACCGTATAGACAAGTTTGAGGAGTATCTGAGCAAATTGAAATCTTATACAGTACCTACGACTAGTTATACCGACATAGTCCATAAGTCTGGCAAGGGTATTAGTCGCACGGCCGCACTTACGAAGTTAGCTAAGATTAGATTAAAAAATCTGACTCAAAATGAGCGGTGACGACAAAGTAAAAAGTTGATTCAGGAAAATATTTTTAAAAAATTTAAACCTATTCGCGATTATTTTATTGGCAAGGATTTGAATCTGATAGAGGCACTTACGAGATCGACGCAATCAATCCGATCCCGATCCACTGAAAAGTGTATTGACGATGGATTGCGTGGATCGGACAGATTACGAACTGATAAGGGTATTAAGATCTTTAAAAATAAACGCGAAGTTTTTAACCGATTGAAAGTACTTATATCATCAAAACAAGCCGGTAATACTGGTGTAGAACTTGATAATGAAATTGTAGAACTATTAGATTATCTTCGAAGTAACAAACACATAACAGATAAAACGTACAAAAGCTCTGTAACAAAATTTGTAAACTAAATTAAACTTTGAAAATATATATATTTGAAAATTCTTTGAATTTTTAAAGATGCAGTCACAACCGTATTACATCATTTAAAGAATTTCTGGAAATTCAACGGTGAATTTTTATTCAAAGATTCTTTGAAAGATTCAATCGATTTTATTTCATTAAATAAAAATTATCGACGCTATTTCAATAATAATGTCCGCAGTGACCTTACTACTTGATTCATCTGAAACTCCGCAGGACAGCGCCAATTTTAGAGTATCTTATTATCCCGCGATTGAACTCGAACCGAACACAAATTACGAACTCGGTTTATTATCAGCGACGATGTGGCACTCATTTTTTAACATTAAAAGTAGCGCTAACAATAACTTAAGTTTTATCACCATCGGCGGGGTCGCAAATATGATCACGATCCCACCTGGCGCGTACAATATTTCAGATATCGACAAGCTTATTAAAAGCTCAATAACCAAACTCGGGTTTAACATCAAAGATTTTACTCTCGAGCCAAACTATAACAGGTTACGCTCGACATTACACCTCAAAAACAATTTTCTAGTTGACTTTACTGATTCGAATTCGATTGCTCCTCTGCTTGGATTTAATCGCCAGGTGTACGGTTCTTTAACCGACATAGATGTAACTGTAAGCGGAGAATCTCCGGTGAATATCACGGAGGTAAGCAGTATTCTCATCAATTGTTCGATTATTTACGGATCTCATACATCAAAAGGAAGTCGAGGTCAAACAATTTATTCGTTTAGTCCGGAGGTTCCTCCAGGTTCTCTAATGCAAATATCTCCCAAAAATGTTATTTACTACCCGCTTAATGTCAAGGATATGATCGCAGATATTACCATGACGATAATAGATCAATCCGGAAGACAAATAAATTTTAATAATGAGCAAGTTACGTATTATCTACATCTGCGTAAAATTGTGTAGATCACTTTGTATAAAATGTATCGAAGACGAAAAATTATGAATAAAAAAATCGTAGGAGGATTTTTAGGAGGTATTTATTCAAAGATTGTGTATAATAGACCTTGTATTGCTCGCAAAATAGCACCGATTGCTATTTACGCTACAAAAAGTGGAGGAGGTATATTCGATTTTATTACAAGTGGATTAACAAATCTGGCTGGTAAGGCAGCACCGATCGCATTTGACGCCGCAAAATCGTTTGCGACAGGTGCATTATCTGCTGTTGGAACTGCTGTTGGACAGAAGATCGCTGATAAAATCAAGGGCACGCAATCGATCGTTGACCGATCAACGCAGAAACAGATTAACGAAGTAATAAAAGATATAGCTCCAACGCCGGAGATAGCACGTGCGATGATAAAAACTTCAAAAGATTTTCGTCCGCAAAACACATCAGACCATCGGTCCGAGCCTGTTATATCTCACCCAGTTTTTTTATTAATTTTATTTATAAAATCAATTAAATCTTTCTTTAATTAAATCTTTGAAAATTCACCGAAAATTTTATTTTATAAAATAATTGAAAGATTCATTGAATTTCCGGAAATTCATTCAAAGAATTTTCAAATATATATATTTTTAAAGATTCCTTTGATCGAACAGGTTCGATTGATGATAATTTTTATGTGAAATCATATAATATAAAATGTCAATCAGATCTTATCTAAACATTTCAGACGTTTATGACGTAGATACATCTGCGACAGAATTCGAATATATTGAATATCAAGAAGATCAACCTAATGTTGTAGACAAGACGGGAAATCTTATTTTAAGGACTCGAGACGAAGATCTTTATCTGTTGCCTCACAAAGGTTATATTGAAGTCAGAGGACGCCTCATGGACATTAATGCAGCTCCTGCAGCACACGCGGCTAATATTAATGCGTCATTAGTTAATAACGGGTGGAGCTTATTCTCGGAAGCGAGATACATTATTAACGATCAGGAGATCGACCACATAAGACATATTCCTGTCGCTAGCACAATAATGAACATAGTAGCTTTTTCTGAAGATTATTCCAGATCGATTTCGACAAATATGTTTTGGATGAAAGATGGAATTACTGGAGGACTCAGTGCCATTGGAGTTTAGAACAGGAGATGGTGATGCTGTCAACAACGACAATAATCTTGTTGCAAATCCAGCTGCAGCAAATGCAGCAGGCGTAGGTAACACTGTAAGATTAGCTGCAACGAATCTCAGACAGGCAAATTATAACGAAGGTTATGCAAAAAGACGTGCTCTATGTGACAGTAGTAGACAGGTTACGATACTTCTTCCTCTAAGCTCAGTATTTGGCTTTTGTAAAGATGTTACTTCCGTTGTTTCTAATCATGAGACATCGAATAGAATTAACGACTAATCGTCCAAATGATACGGTACTTAAAGGCAATGCTGCTGTACACGATAGTAGGTTTATTATTAGTTACTTGTCGTTGTGGATGCCAAAGATCACACCATCAACATTAATGTCATTAGAACTAGAGCAGTCACTAACAGCATACTCAAGAAGATTGTATTTCGAA
Organism: Margaritifera margaritifera; assembly: GCA_029931535.1. NCBI lineage: Eukaryota > Metazoa > Mollusca > Bivalvia > Unionida > Margaritiferidae > Margaritifera > Margaritifera margaritifera. Next base: position 232,945 of record JAQPZY010001507.1, on the reverse strand, counting down.
CAGTGGAGAACCTACGAGCATAATATGCCGGCAGGTGGAGAAAGTGGAACGTGGAGAATAGCTACGGTACCATCGGAACGATTACCAAGACACATCTTCGTAGTCTTCCAATTAGCTGACAGGCTTAATAATCAACTACAAAATAGTATGATCTTTGATCATATGTTCGTTTCTCGTATACTTGTTAGAATGGCTTCTAGACAGTAAACAGAACGAGCTTTAGAATGCAATTTTAGTCCGTTAAATAGAAACGTTTCTCGTGCGTATTTTACGTTGATGGAAGCTATGCAAAAGTATCAGGATACATCAGATGGATCTCAAATATCTCTTGACGAATTTGCTAGATTGTATCCTATATTTCACTTCGATCTGACAACGCACTCGGAAAGGTTAATAGGTACACCAGCAGATATTGAAATTCAGTGGAATCTAGATAATGCGCAGTACACCGCTGCAGCAACAGCAGCTGCTGATCCTGGTGGTAGAGTATTTGGTGGTGTTGCTACAACTGGAGGATATGCTCCTGTTCTTGCAGTTGGACCGCCAGTAGTACTTGGACCTGCAGCAGCTTACAACATATACGCATTAATCACGTCTGACAGATATGTTGTCCTTGACGCTGTTAATGGCAGAATGTCTATCAAAGTGTAAATTGATTGATGAATCTTTGAAAAGAATTTCCATAATTTTATTCATAAAATCAATTTATCGATTCATTGAATTTCCAGAAATTCTTTGAATTTATCTATTTACTCTTCTATTTTATAGAAAAATCAATAAGAGGCGGAATAAGTGTCATCACCAAAAAGCACGCGGATACCAACAAATTATCGACGGTTTTAATAATAATGTCACGTAGAATTTATCAGAGACGACGAAATCTTGAAAGATCTGGTGGAGCATTGGGTGCTGTAATAGCAACTCTAGCAAAACCTTTACTACCAAAAATATTACCAGTGCGCGGAACATTAGGAATAGCAGCGGCATCAGGTGCAATATCCGGAGCAACTAAAAAAGCTGTATCCGGAGATGGTATACGACGACGAAGACGAAGATTGTACGGATCAGGAATTAAACGAGCCACACTTGCTCGATCTACTCGATCGCGGCGATTGTGGTGAATCTTTCATTAAATCTTTCTAAGAATTTCTGGAAATTCTTTCAAAGATTCACCCAGTTTTTTTATTAATTTTATGTAATCAATTAAAATAAAATGATAAGAGTAAGAAGAAGACAAGGAGAATTTATTGGTCCGCTGTTAGCAGGAATAGCTGGTTCGCTTTTACCAAATTTGCTGGGAATAGGACGAGGAGTCGGAAAAAAAAGGCGACCAAGACGAACAGGATATGGATTAACTCTGCCGGGAACAAGACGAACAGGATATGGATTAACTCTGCTGGAAACAAGACGAACAGGATATGGATTAACTCTGCCGGGAACAAGACGAACAGGATACGGGGTAAGAAGAAGACGAAGGCGCCCAATCTACTAAACGATCTACCCAATCCTCGTAATCTACCCAATCCCCGATCCCGATCCACTGAAAAGTGGATTGACGATGGATTGCGAACAACGTTCGATCGAGTGGATCGGATCAGTCAACGACCGGTTCGATCGAGTGGATCGGATTAGTCAACGACCGGTTGCGTTAAGCAACTTCGAAATTATGGATTATTTAAAAAATATTAAAAACTTCGACGGGGCTTTCTCCAAAGATCAACTCAATCCGATCCACTATAAGTGGATTGCGTTGACCGATCAACGTCATCATGGAATGATGATATCAAAAACGAAGTATACGCACTGCATCATAAACATACAAGATTTCAATGATGGATCTGGAACGCACTGGGTCGCCTTGCACAACAACAATTACTTTGACTCGTACGGTCTACCTCCTAGTGATGCCGTCAAAAGATACGTGCAGAGTTTTGCAAAATTCAAAAATACACGATTAAATTACTCGTCAACTCAAATTCAGCCAACAGGAACAATAACATGTGGTTATTACTGTATTTTGTTTATACGATGGATGAATGACAGCATTGATCGTGGATTGTCGGTGTGTTGACGATCAAACCAAAAATTTCCAGAAATTCATTCATCAATTTTATCTAAACTTTAGTATAAACAATAATGCTAACATACTGCCTCAAGTGTAGAATTAAAACAGAAAGTGATGACGAGCAAACAGTAATAACAAAAAATAATAGAACGATGATAAAAAGTGTATGTGAAGTATGCGGACGAAGGAAAAGTGTTTTTATTAAGTCGCTAGCTCGCGGCGCAGAAGATACTGTAATAAAACCGGATAACGAAATATCAGATTTACTATACGACGACGACGACGACGACGACGGCGACGGCGACGACGACGATTGAGTATAACTCTGATTGGGTGGATTAAGGCGACGACCGATTCGATCCACAACAGACCACCGCATCGATATATCGATGGATGGATTGCAGACAGAAAATAATAATAATGATAATAATAATGAACTGTAATTGTACATCTGCGCAATCAACGCAATCCACTGTAAGTGGATCGCGGCGATCGGGTGGACGACATCCACTCTGTATTTGCGTAGAAGGTAATGCTATTCACATGTTTTGCACCAAATGCAAGCGAAATAAAATTATTGGTGGTGCAATTGATATTCACAACATAATTGGAAAGTTGCCAAGACCAAAAGGAGGTTGGACTCTACCAAGACACAAGTACACAGGACCTTGGAATCCGCTGGAAAATCAACTTGACGAAAATGATCGACCATTACCAGGACAAGAACCTTATAATCAAGTTGATGCTACAGCTATGAGACACGAAATCTGCTATCGCGATAATCCGACAGACAAGCATATGTGTGATAATAAAATGTTAGACGAGCTTCGAGAGATCAAACCTACTGGCCTTCGAGAAAGATTTGATAGACGACTTGTACAAGGAGTAATTGGAGCAAAGTATAAACTTGGATTGGGACAATCCCAATCGAACGTTGTTCGATCGCTTGGACAAGACCGATTAGGACACAACCACATCCGTGTCAAGCGTAACGATTTGCAGCAGATGGCAACAGAACTACACAAACCAAAAAAAAAAAGTTTCTAAGAAGGCGTGTTGTAGCAAATGCTGTGGATGACACCTGGGCAGTTGATCTTGCAGATATGTCTTCACTCGCAGATAATAACGACGATAACAAGTTTTTATTAAATATAGTAGATATACAAAGCCGTTTTGCTTTTAGTACACCAATAAAAAATAAAATGGGAAGTACGATAACGACAGCGTTTAGTAAAATTGTTGCAGACAACTCGCGTCAACCTAATAAAATTTGGACAGATCATGGTGTAGAATTTTACAATAAACAATTCGAAAATTGGTTGAAGCAGCATAATATTACAAAGTACGTCACTGGCAACGAAGGTAAAAGCGTAGTAGTGGAGAGATTGAATAGAACTATTAAAGAAAAAATCTACAAGTGGATGACGACAAATAATACTAGCAGATACATCGATCAATTACCGCAAATCATGTCCGAATATAATAATACGAAACATAGGTCTTTAGGTATAACACCTGTTGAGGCGATGTCAAATCCGGTATTAGCAAACGAAAACTTATATCGCAAACATAAATTTAATATAGGAGATAAAGTCAGAATTTCACTCGTAAAAAAATCTTTTGAAAAAGGATTTACGCCAAACTGGACTGAGGAGGAGTTTGTGGTGGACAGTATACTTACAACAATTCCTGTTACGTACAAACTAGTAGACCAAAATAAAGAAGAAATCACAGGAGGTTTTTACGAACAAGAATTACAAAAAACAGAACAAGATATATTTGTGATTGAAAAAGTAATATCAACGCGATCTTCCAAAGGAAGATTAGGAAGCAAATCATTAGTAAAGTGGAGAGGATACGGCGACAGTTTTAATAGCTGGGTTCCAACAAAGTCTATACACCTCAGCAACTGAGGTCCAAAATTTGTTGATAAATCTTAACATAGTTGTCAAGAATATATTTACATTTGACAGGATGACATTTTAAGATTAATTCGTTTCGACGTTCGTCTGATAGGTCAGGCGCGTTAATTATTCTAAGAAAAATATAATCAAATTTAATGCTTTTCTTACGGTTTGGAATTCTAACGTTTAAAATTTTTTTTAGTCTACGCTGAAACTGTTCTTGTTCGGATAAAGTAAAATTAAATTTTTTAAATTTTTTAGCTACGTGATATTTAGCATTATAACAACTTCGTTTTCTAAAATTGTTATATGGACGTCTATCAACAACCATTATCGCAACATCGTTATCAACAACTTCACCAGTTTCCGGATCATATGGTAAAGTATTATATACGGTTTCATCATCGACAATATCGATCGAACGTGTTCGATCAAGATTGGGTCTGACCGACTTATGAAATGTGTTTGGGATATATTCAATATCAACCATCTCGAGAAGTAATCTTAATTTGTCAAACATAATATTTTTAATAATTATCTAAATGAACCACCAAAAAATTATGTAAAACAATAAAATATAAATGACGATAAGATATCACGCAAAAGGTTTTATTGAAAATATGCCTGATCTCGAAAGAACAATAAAATACTGTTTTGCAAATCATAGTACTAAAGGGAGCGTAACGATTGGGATCAGTAAATCAAGCACTGAAATCGGAGCAGAAAAAAATAATATTTTGTTGACGCCGGAAGAACTAAAATCATATAACTCGAATGGAAATGTGGTGACAGAGTGGAATATAGAAACGATAATGTTATATGTACATAATTGTATTTCAAAAGAAGATTTAATACGAATACTTAAGACAAGTTAAACATATTCGAATTTTATTTTACGTTTCAGTCTCTTCGAGAAGGCTGATTTGTAAACTTTACCAGCAACATTATGCACATATCTATGATTAATATTAAAATGTTTACCTGCAGCCCTTGTAGACTCAAATCTTAGTTGGATTCCATTTTCTACATCTGTCGACATTACCGGACGAGCGGGCTTACCAAAAGTCGTTTGACGAGCACTAGCTCCTCGCATCGTATTTTCTCTTTGAGAGACTAGATCTAAATTTTCAAGTTTATTATCTGTTTTAATATTGTTAATGTGGTCTATAACAAGTTTTGGTGGAATAGCTCCACAGAAAACCTCATACACAAATCTATGTGATAACATGATTTTATTTGGATCTAGACGAACAAGTAAATAACCGGTGTTAATCATAGAACCAATAACCTTCTTTGTTCTTACATGTCGTATTATTCCTCTATTGTTAGCTTCGCAGTTTGTGTAAACTTTGTGTGATTGATATTCGTTTTGTAGTCCGAGATTATCAACATTGTTATCTAAAAACGAACCGTTGACGTGATATACACGTTGTCCAGGTGGAATATCTCCAACGAAGCAGGTGTAGATAAAGTCTTTTATAAACATCTCGACGATATCACATACGATTTTATAGCCAGCCGGGGTTTTTATAATCTCCATGTCGATGTCATCATCGCAAAACACGTTACCCGCCATAGTACCATACAATCCGGTAAACTCTGGGTGTGGGTAATGCTTGTTAAGCTCATCGTGCTCTGGTATAATATCAGTATATTTCATATTATATACTATAGTGTAATTAAATGTCTAATTTGTTTACCACCGTTCATTAGCGCAGCGGAAGCGCACTCGCATCAAAGACAGATACGGTAGTATTGATCAGTTTCTTTACAGGAGTACATAGATTACAGTTTGACCTAGAAGGTCTAGAACAAAGTTTCGTGAATAACGAATTAAAGAAATAATATACTATTTTAATAAATAACGATGCGGAAATCAACACAAGTTAAAAAGATTGCGTCATCTTTTGCTGGATTTGATACATGTTGGCAGGTGGATTTACCAGACAATACTGTAACGTTATCTCCATCCAGATTATACAACATAATATCACCAACAATAATACGAGAGCGAGCCAAACATCTTAGCATTAAATTTTTAGTACAGTATAAGGTGATATTTGCAAAACTGCAGCCTGGTAAAGATCAACAAGAAATTGAAGCTTATATTTCATCAAAATCGCAGACAGCTCTGCTCGGTTCAGATCTAAATAAAATAATAACTAAAACAATTTTTAATGAACTCGAAAATAAAATCGCGGAGTACGTTTGATCAGGTTCTGCATGGGTACTACAAAAAATACAATCTGTTATATTTTATACGCATGAATTTAAACCACTACGAGGAAAATCTTATGTAGAATTACCAGAAAGAACTAGTAACAGCAGATGCGTCATAAACGTCAAAAACAATGACAACAAATGCTTCTTGTGGGCTGTACTCTCAGCACTACATACACCTGACAAAAATCCAAACAGAGTATCACAATACAAAAATTATGAGAAAACATTAAATTTGACTGGTATCGAGTTTCCTGTTGCGGAATTGCAAATTCCAAAATTTGAAAAACAAAATTGTATTAGCATTAACGTGTTTGGTCTCGAAGAAACTGGTAAAAAAATAAAATATTATCGGAGGTTAATAAGCAAGACAGCATCGCAAAATACGATCAATCTGCTGTATTATAAAAATCATTATTGTTATAATAAAAATTTTGATGGACTAGTTGCATCACAGTATAACAAGCACAAATCTAAAATGTACTTTTGTTACAGATGTCTTCACGGATGTGGGTCACAAGAAGTTCTTAATAAACATACCGAGTATTTGCACAGAAATTCAAAAAGTAACATTACCAGAAAAAGGAAAAGAAACATTAAGCTTTAAGCACTACAATAATTAACTCAAAGTGCCTTTTGTTATTTACGCAGATTTTGAGTCGTTACTTGTACCTATTACAACAGTACCTAATAATCCGGAGATATCGTCCACTATAGAAATACACGATCATGTTCCTTGCAGTGTCGCATATAAGGTAGTATGTATAAACCCACGTTTATCAAAAGATATTAAACTATATCGTGGAAAAGATCCGGGAAAGTGGCTTCTGTCAAACTTGATGGACGAGGCAAACAAAATACAATTGATGTACAAACGACCAAAAAATATGATACCTCTATCAAAACAACAACAAGACGAATTTGAACTATCAACTGTATGTCATATTTGTCAACAACAGATTCAACACGAATCTTCTGCAGGAATATTTACGGATAAAGTTAAAGATCACTGTCATATCACAGGAGAATATCGCGGTCCAGCACATGATTATTGTAATCTGCATTTCAAATGTCCGGATTTTGTTCCAATAATATTTCACAATCTTAGAGGATACGACGAGCATATAATCGTAGAAGCTTTTGATAATATTACTCTACGTAACAAAAAAATTAATTGTATTGCAAATACAGACGAGAAATATATGTCAGTGACAATAGGACCTCTGAGATTTATTGACAGCTTACAGTTTAAACCAGCACCACTAGACGTACTAGCAAGTGGTTGCGGAAAGTTTACTAATCTCGAAGAACATTTTAATGAGAACAGCAACATACTAAAACAAAAGGAATTTATCCTTACGAGTACATGGACAGCTGGGACAGATTTGATGAAACATGTCTTCCACCACAAAAAGAATTTGACTCTAAACTTAAAATGGAGAAACTGTCCGACAAAGATTACAGCCATGCGAACCAAGTTTGGAACAAGTTAAACTGTAAAACTTAAGGAGATTATCATGACATTTACCTTAAGATAGATGTGTTGTTATTAGCAGATATCTTTGAGGAGCTTAGATCCACTTGTTTAAACTACTATAAACTCGGTCCTTGCTGGTATTATTCATCTCCTGGTTTGTCTTGGGATGCCGCACTAAAACTAACAAAGGTTAAACTAAAACAGCTAACAGACTCGACCATGTTCTATTTTATAGAAAAATCAATAAGAGGCGGAATAAGTGTCATCACCAAAAAACACGCAGTTGCTAATAATAAGTACCTAAAAAAACACGACCCCAGCAAACCATCAAGTTATATAACCTACTTGGATCCAAATAATCTTTATGGTTGGGCGATGTCACAGCCAATGCCAGTCGACGAATTTCACTGGATAACAGGAGAACAATACTTAACAGAAACAAGTAAAACTGTTCCAGAAGATACAGGATACTTCGTTGAAGTCGATCTAATATATCCTAATCACCTTCACAAGTTACATAACGACTATCCTTTCTGCGCAGAACAACTATTAATTACAAATGACATGCTTTCACAAGAACAACTTGATCTAAAAATAAAATATAATCTCGGAAAAAATGTCATGCATAAACTTGTTCCAAATCTGATGAATAAAAATAGATACGTGATTCATCATCAAGCGTTAAAACAAGCCGTAGAACATGGTATTATAATATCATACGTTCATCGCGCACTAAAATTTCGACAGTATTGCTGGCTTAAAGAGTATATCGACTTCAACACAAATAAAAGAACAGCAGCAACAACAGACTCGGAAAAAGACTTCTTCAAGTTGATGAACAGCGTGTTTGGTAAGACGATGGAAAACATCAGAAGCGAAGAAATATAGAACTTATTAACAATCCGGTTAGACGAGATAAAGTTCTTGCAGAAGATACGTTTATGTCAATGAAAATCTTCAGAGAAAACTTAGTTGCAGTTCATAAACGCAAAACCGACCTAAAATTAAATAAGCCTATCTACGTCGGATCTGCTATATTAGATATATCAAAAATATTAATATACGAATTTCATTACGATTATTTCAAACAGAAGTATCCTAATTCGGAGCTGCTGTTTAGCGACACGGACTCACTCTGCTATTATGTCGAAACAGAGGACTTGTATCAAGATATTTATGATGACAGATCATTATTCGACCTATCAGCTTATCCTAAAGACAGTCCTTTTAAGTGCGACAACAATAAAAAAGTGATTGGCAAATTTAAAGATGAAACAAACCTTACACCTATCAGAGAATTTGTTGGACTAAGAAGTAAGATGTATAGTATTAAAACAGATGATGACAAAACAAAAAAGAAAGCGAAAGGTATTGTTAAAACTGTCGTTAATAAACAGATCTCATTTGATGATTATCTTAACACACTGCAAGGAGAATATAATCTTGTAACGATGACAACTATAAACTCGGACAAACATAATCTTAAAACAAACGTTATTAATAAATCTGGTCTGTGCAACTTTGATGATAAAAGGATTTGCTATGACGGAATTAACACATTTGCATTTGGGTACAATTACGATGATAATGAACAAGAGGATATTCTTGATATAATTTTCAATTGAAGTTTTATCTAAACTTTTAAAATAGAGGGGTATCAATTTTATCTAAACTATTAAAATAGAGGGGGGAGGGGGGATAAATTTGCCCTGTAACAAACAGTTTACAAATTTGGTTTCAATATAAAGTAGTATGGTAAGAGGCGGAGTCTCAGCACAATGGGGACTAGACGAAGTGAAAATCCGGAGAGCCCGAAGGGATCGAAGGATATGAACGAGGATAGGACCTATTGTGCCGAGATCCACCTCTTACCATACTACTTGTGCATTATTTGATATGGAATGATGATGTGGTTGGATAACGTTTTGTCAGTCGAGACACCAGTATTTGTCGACATTCTCTGCATAAGAAAGGTGAGTTTATTTACTCCTATAGGCAAAAAGTTGACATTTAAACCACGTTTGTCCTGGTGGTGGGGTGCAAGATCCATACTAAGTGGTTGCAGCAATGTAAAGGTGCCTGCCTGCATTACAATATACTGCAGCTCATTTCTTTATATATATATATATATATATATATATATATATATATATATATATATATATATATATATATATATATATATATACTCGGTATGTTCAGTGTTGGACAGCGTTATTGATTTTCTCGGTTCTCCCATATTTTAAGGCCAACTAGGCGAAAGTCCAGCGGGTTTACTCATGTTTGAGTTTTAATTTTGCATTCGGTGAATTGTAAGTAGGGTAAATTCCCACGGTCGCTGCCAATCAATAATGAGAATACAGCACAATAATTTCATGGACTTATTTGGACCAATCAGATTCACAGAAAGGGATATGTTAACGTGTTGACATATCGAAAGTAATAAAACGCAAACAATGTATGTAAATTGAACCAACTATGTGATAAATCGATATATCAGACGAAAATGCTTTCTGGACCGGGGTTAGATTCAGTATCACCTGCTTGCAATATTATTAATCGAGAAAACGCACAAGACCTTTCTCTTAATGCAATATTATTAATCCAGACCATGTACAAGACCTTTCTCTTAATGCAATAGTATTAATCTAGACCATGTACAAGACCTTTCTCTTAATCACGCTTATGGAGAAGATGATAACCCAAAAATGGAAAAGTAGTGCCTTCAATAGGTTTTGGTTGTACACCAAAAGGTGGTCAAACATTTATGTTAAAAACACAACAGTAACAAACAATCAAACGACACAAAATCAAACAAATATAATAACATGAATATACATACCCATTTCTCCTTCTCTTTCCGATATATTAGTCTGCCTTGCATACGATTTTATTATATATTGATATTTCAAAGTAATCTCACTTCCAAAGGTTTTTATATTTTTAGACTGCATATATTTTTGGGGATGGAGAGTAGGGATGAGGTTAAGACTTTGATTACGGCCTAAGACTAAATATTTATATAGATAATTAGCTCTCCATTTCTACTTTAAAGTCAAGACCCTTCAGAGGGATGGAAATTTTAATTTTTATAGATTGGTATGATCCACTAGTTTGAAATAAAAGAGGAATTTTGTCATCTACTAAAAGTGTATGTCAATGTACTCATGTAGGCGCATTTGCTCATCTTAAATTAAATATTAATTGTTGTTCTAAAATTTAATGCCAACATAGTTTAACCAAAGTCTATTCAATCCTGATTATTGAATGCTCTGCATCTTAACTGTCATCAAGAAACTTCCTGACGAAAATTATTGATTGCTATGGACTTTTACAATGGTGGGCAGGTACTAAACTGGGTCAAGATAAAGAGTAGGTCGGGTCTAATCGTTACAATATAGGGTAGTACACATTTTGTTTTCAACATACGTAACTTTCATTGTGACATCACAGCTCGCGACATTCAATCCGGTTTATACTGGATCACACCTTTAGGTTGACCCCGTCCAAAAATGTCCACGTACTTTAACATTGAGTTTTGCCGCATGTGTTTCACGGGGCGTGTTAATAATGACCTTCAAAAGGAATATGGATTTATGAGGATCCAAATAAAGTGAATACTCGCCATTTAAAGGTATGTGTAATCAAATTCTAAACACAACACCCGTTACTGAAATAGTCGGTCTGAACGCATATCTAACCTGTATGACTTTTACTGTAATGAAGAAAACAAGGTTTTACTATTCATAGACAATTTGTACTACTAAGTATGACAACCTTTAAAAAAAAAAGGAAAACTGCCATGAATTCCAATTCAGGAAATAGCAATCAAAAACTGGTATTAGTTATGAATCAACGCGATTCACATCCATGGATCCAGTCTTTACTGTAAATCAACTTTAATTCGTGTCCAACAAATGTATCAACCTGCTTCGACAAACTATAACGTGGAGGTTAATTTTTGCATTTGTGTAATTTCTTGCATATCTTATTTTTTAACTGTTCATTTGCAGTTATTTACTTTTGCGGATGAGATCCTCCAGTGAACACAGCGAGATAAAATAGCATGCAGATAAAAGCAGGTTTACAGCATCATTAAGGGACTATGTTGGTTTTTGTCTTTGATGAAAGGTTTTAAGTTCTATCTGTTGGGTGAACGCTGGGGTGATTAACTATTAACCGTGTCTCCCTGATTGCTCGGTGCATTTATTTCACCATTAACCATGTCTCCCCGTTTGATCGGTGTTTTTATTTAACCATTAACCATGTCTTCCCGTTTTCTCAGTGCACTTATTCCCGCAATCTTTGAACCTACATGGACATTTTTGTGTGTTCATGATAACAGGGTCTCCCCTATATACCATAAACCAAAACGAAGCATATTTTCTTCGACTACTGTTCCTTCATTTTATCTATCTATCGTTCAGTGATTTTGCCGATGGATCAATAAAACCCGAGCTACCACTATTCCGGTGGAGCAGTGAAAATTTTCGCCTATCGCATTTATACCAGTTAACAAGTGGTCTTGTTTCTGATGTATCAATAAATCATGAGACGCCATTTCCTTTCATGATTAATTGATCCGTTTATTGTGTTAATTGAATACTTACCAACATCTTGCACTTGAAGAGGTTTAATACATCCCGCGGCAGAAATGGGCAGGTGCTATTCCAAGGATTAAGTAAATTATGGTGATTATTGTCAAAACAGTCTTCGCGCACATGGAGCTAACCTGGTGTACTGGACCTTAACACTGATTTCAATACGGATGATACAAAAAGATGTTGAGTATCTGGCTAGTATTGATCAATCGGAAAAAGTTGAGTTGGTCGACTCAACGAATATTTCAGAAATATACCGAATAACGTGTTTTAATATTTATATCTTTGTTGATAAACATTCAATGCGTTGTATGGTGACAATTGAAAAGCATGTATGTATGTATGTATGTATGTATGTATGTATGTATGTATGTATGTATGTATGTATGTATGTATGTATGTATGTATGTATGTATGTATGTATGTATGTATGTATGTATGTATGTATGTATGTATGTATGTATGTATGTATGTGTGTATGTATGTATGTATGTATGTATGTATGTAAGGATGTGATCTTGTCTTGTGCACTTTCTGCACTGAGTATTCAGAGAAATACGAAAGTACGCGGCGTAATTCATTGTGGTTCATTGATTGGTGTAAAAACTTGTATAAATAGTCCCTAATAATAGTGCTCCTTAACTCACCAGACATCATGGATTATATCCCAAGAGATACCATCAAACTGTGGCATGCTGATGGACCAAGAAACAGAAGGCCAGAGAATATGCCTTATGGATCAAGATCTGATCATGAAACAGATATTGAAAATGAACTTTCAATGAGTCTTGCTTGTGAAATATAGTTGCTATTAGTTTGAGTTGTTAATAAATACCAAATGTTGAACTAGAAACTGAACTGACTGCTATTTGATTTTCGCACGATCAGTGAAATTTATGCAGACTCAGAAAAAAAAACTTTATTAAGGTGATCCTGTGCATTAGTGAACAAATTTCTAATTTTCAAGCTCTGAAACCTCATGGGATAAAAAGAAAGATGTTCCAGTAAGGAATATGTCGCAGAAAAACTTTGCTGGGTGTATGAATGACTTTTCTCCTTTGCTTCCTTTTCATGCAGATATTCAACAAAAATTGAAAAGTGATGGGTTACATATTAAGACGAGTTGCACAGAAATGAATAATACTTGATGCCGATCGAAATAACATTTTTATTTCTTCAAGGTCCAAAATACTCGTAAATGGTTTTTCATGTACTCATGTACCGTTAAACCCCAACTAACACCGTCATAATTTTCAGTTCTTTTACTCAGTGAATATACTAATACCCTAACAAAATTAAAATTAAGCCGGGTTCAAAATTATGCCCACCTTGAAAATAAGCCCTCTAATTCTCAAAAGGTCTTTTTCGAAAATAAGTTACGGCATATATTTATTGCATATTTAAAATAAGTTACTGCATATATTTATTGCATATTTAAAATAAGTTACGGCATATATTCATTGCATATTTATTTATCTTCTATGGATATAAGTTAACACGTGGATAGAGGAACTTTTATTTTCAGAGGAAAAATAGAGAGGTTCTAAACTATACGTGAAAACATAATTGTAAAATCATGTATCAATTAAGATAGAACTAAGATATTCTTTATCAGTGATACAATTAAAAGTATGAATTAAAAAAAAATCTTTCACATTCTTGTAATATATGAAACTAATTTCAGAAACACAGAAACCACTTTTACATCGTCTATCAATAATTTTACTCAAAAAATGACTTCCTCAAAAGTTAGCAATCTTAAGCCGGTCATAAATATTCCTACCTCAGTAAGCCGTCCTAAGCCGCTCAAAAAGATGTCTACCTCAAAAGTAAGCCGTCCTAAGCTGCTAAAAAATTACAAATGATTAATATAAGTCAAGGTTTATCAACTACTAGGGTAACATTGAAAAATCAAAGATGTCATGGCGCAGAGACCCCCCCCCCCCCCCAACAAAAACTCGTCACTATAAGCACAAGACTCCATATTGGAAAAGATATCATCGCTGACTTTAGAAATATTTTTCACTTTTGTGACGTCATGAGGATTTGTATGATTCATTGCACACAGCTTGATGTTTTAATTATTTCAAAAATGTGTCTGTTTGTGTTTCTAATGGTATGATAATAGATAAGCTTTCACACATGCGTCATATTAGCAGATGGCTCCACAAGAAAATCCGTCACCCTAGAAAAAAATGGCTGTCCAGATTAGCTTCACATGAACAGTACACAGGCTTAAAAGCTTAATCAGCATATGATGAACAACTGTAAATATACAAAAATTCTGTCTGCAGGAGAGATATAGCTTCTACACAGGTGTAAAACAGTGCTCAGATCCGAAAACTGTAAATACTTACATTTTTGCAAGTTCTTTTAAAATATGCTTTTGACAAGTTAATAAATCCAGTATATTTGCAACAATAATTGTCATGCTCGTTGGCGATATGCATACAATTGTATAATTCAGTTGCTATTCATTGCATACAGTTTTGCATTAGTTTAATTTATTTCCGTATATCTGAAAAAGTTGTATGCATTTGAAAATGGTGTGATTTTCAGGTCTATAAAGTCAAATAGAAAGCATCAGAAAATAAAGGTCTAGTCTAAGTTAAACAGTGTACCAACAGTACGGTCACAGTGTAAGTACATTGGGACACAAACCACTGTGTCATTTTTTGTTTAGAACACGCAAATATGGCCGTTAAACTCTCTGTGGATATTTAGGACCACCAACTGGAAGAACACAGAGTCACAAGATTAGCGAGAAGTTTACAACCCCATTCGCATTTCATAGAATATCGTTGAAAGTTGGCTTCCACAGAGTGCCGCAAAAGTAATTCATTTAATGCGCATTAACTGACGTCATTAAAGAACTTCACTGTTTAATATAAGGGAAATAACCTTAATAATTTAGATTCATAGTTTCATTAGTTACATCCCATATAATAGAAGTCATTTAGTCATGAATATATAGATATATCTGTTTATATATATATATATATATATATATATATATATATATATATATATATATATATCTGTTTCTTGGTCCATCATGAATGAGTTAAATCTCATAAGATGTGTATGATTCATGGACATGCGCAGTAGTCGACATAATAGCATAGGGGCTACCGTAGTCTCAGATTGAGCCGTTATGGCCGTAAGGAGAATTTAATATTATAAGGCTATACTTTTCTCAAATGGGCCGTTATGGCCTCAAGGGGTATTTAAAACTGAGGTTATAATTTGAGTCTCAAACGGTCTGTATAGCCTCAGGGGAAAATTATGGCCTCTAACGGGAAAGTTAACGTTACAGTCTCCATATGTTTAACATACAACTACTGACTAACATCCAGATAGGCTGATCAACACCCGCATTTTCTAACCAATACACCGTCTTATTGACCAGCACCTAGACCTACTGATCGGCACCTAGACCTACTGACAAGCACCTAGACCTACTGACCAACATCCACACCTACTGGCCAACACACCGTCGTCTTGACCAGCACCTGCATCTACTAACCAGCACGCACGCTTACTAACCAATACACAGTTCTACTGACCAGCACCCACACCTACTGATCACAACACATACCTAGTGATCATCACTCGCACCTACTCATCAGCACCTACACAAACTGATTAGCACCAATACAAGCTTACCAGCACTCCACACATACTGACCAGCACCAGCACCTGCTGACCAATACATAAATATACTGGTCAGCACCACAACCTATTACCTAAAACACACACCCACTCACAGATAGAGTGTAAGGATAGGATGTAAAATAAGGGGTTGAAATAGAAACTTAATCCTTTATAAACAAACTTAAACAGCTACAACCCTTATTATCCTATAACTTCCCTACAATTCCTTTATAAACAAAACTAGAATGTCCACTTACCACCTCTATAACCGCTATAACCATATCAGAGGAGCATAGGGAGAGAAAAGGGTAGGAATATTCACACATTCACACAAACATACCATCACTCACTTACTCACTCACTCACACATATCGAATACAGATGGGGATGAAGGAGAATAGGGTAGGAGCGCTCAAACATTCAGACAAAAATATTTATATACTATCACACACTAAAACTGAATATTGCGACATGAACGGGATTGCATTCTTTGCTTTGATAAAATTGATACAATGTTGCAGGTCAACCTTCCTATCTGTCTTTGCAAACAGAATCGGAATTTAAACGGTACTTTCCAAGTTCTAAAAATACATAATAAATATAGAATCGTAGCTTGGAATTTGGTAACACAGGATACCTTGACTTTTCACTGTTTTTTCCCAGTTCTAAAACTTTTGTGTTTGTCTGTCATTATTTGTATTTGTCTGTCTCTCTATCCTGTAAAAATTCACATAGAGGACCTACAGTTCCAACGTAATGTTCAATTCCTATGACTGCCATACCATTCCAAACGTGGGACTTGATGGGGTCAATGGGAAATAAATGTGAAAAACAGATACACCTACAGATCCACACACATATTTACTGACCAACACCCACATCTACAGACCAACACACAGAGTTAAGTAACAGGGGATATAAAGTAGGAGGTAGAGTAAGGAAAAGTAACCCTATAACAGACAAAATGCATCTCACACTCATACATACATACCCAAAGTGTGGTGAAAGGTGTAAAAGGGTATGATGCTCACACACAAACATACTACAATACTTATATACTATCACACACTAAAAGGACAGAAGGGTTGTGGGGATTTAAGATTTTGTTTTGGAGATAAAAACATTAGACAAATACATACATGTACAAAAGACAGACAAACACATACAAATGGTATAGCTGTATGGAACTTTAGCATTAAGGTCAGTATAGTCATCTATGGAAATTTATATAGCGTTGTACAAATAGGACCAGAGACGGACAAAGATACACCTAATTACAGACGTTCGTTTTGGACTGTGCGCTACATAATGCCACATCGATAAACACAGTGCGGATAGGTACATTCATTGTCGAATGTGCGCTACATAATGCCACATCGATAAACACAGTACGGATAGGTACATTCATTGTCGAATGTGCGCTAAAATGCCACATCGATTAACGCTTACAGTGTGAGAAGAATTTTCTTTGTCGAACGTGTGCTACATAATGCCACATCAATACACACAGTGCGGTTAGGTAAGTTCTTTGTCGAATGTGCGCTACATAAAACCACATCGAAAAACGCTTAGAGTGTCAGAAGTATGTTTTTTGTCGACTTCGCTACATAATGCCTCATCGATAAATGCTTACAGCTCGGTTAGTATGTTAGGACGGGTTTGCTTTGGTTTGCTTTGGTGCTAGTAGGTTATTTAGTACCGAGGCAATTGGAGTAAAGTGCCTTGCCCAAGGACACACCACGGTAGTTGACCCAGGCTGGTCCTATGGTAGGATTCGAACCCGCACCCTTTCGGTCGTGATTCCGGCACGCTAACCACTGAGCCACCGCGGCCAACGTTAGGACGGGATGATAATCATAAATTCTTAAAATCAAATGCATTCTTACAAACAAAAAAGTGGAGGGAACCGGGATAATTGAGAGTTACTCACACCTACTTATGGACAAACAATCACACGCACCCTTACTATCCAACACCATTGATGGACAAACAATCACACGCACCCTTACTATCCAACACCACTCAGGTACAAACTCATGTGAAAATGCGTATATATTATATAATTAGGTAGTACTATCACACACAATTACAATCCAACACACGTTATTTACTATCCAACAGCGATGCATTTACATACAAACTCATTTGAAAATGCGTATATATTATATAATTAGGTAGTAATATCACACACAATTACAATCCAACACACGTTATTTACTATCCAACAGCGATGCATTTACATACAAACTCATTTGAAAGGGGATGTAGGATATTTCATGGGGAGGATCACAAACACTCGTCCTTACAACCAAATATATATTTTTATCATTCAACACTCACCCTTACAAACAAAAACCAAAAAATTGAAGGTAGAGAAAATGATCGATCCATATCCAATACCATCCAGAGCCAAGTTCGTCCAAAAGAGAAAATCGTTCGATAGCCCCTGATGATTATTTTCACATTCAAAGCACTCACAAAGCGACTTCCAGAATATTTAGAACGACCGCTTACATTTACACGGTGAAATTTAAAGAATTCAAGTCACAAATCCCTGCAAAGAAAGCGGCTGCATTTATTGGAGTCCATGTTAGTTCGATTTGAAATGACAGTGTCGGACCAAAGCGATGAGTACGTTTCTTGCCTGTTTTGTCGACAAAAATATTTAAATAGAATATTCACCACTAAAACGATACTCACCTGATAATTCATTTGCAACGACGCTTATACATAATTTATACTAGTAATAATATTCAAATCAATCATTTTCCAGGCATTTACTTTTTTAGAAAATGTGGATTCAAATAGCCACATGAAAATAACATAAAATGAGACCTAATGCTTTTTTTTTTTTGTTTTTTTGTTGTGGGGGGGGGGGGAGTTGCAATATTTGTGATATATTCAAAACTTTAAATTCTCACATTTTACTTTTATAACATTTGAACTTAAAACATATGAGACAGAAACCTTTCTTTAACGAGCTTGTTGAAGACATCTTTCGCTTAACCATGTTTTTCCTACTTTTACTCCTACCGATTTCCTACGTGAATTATTTCTTAATTTTGGATACAAGATCTTTTGCCAAACCTGTGCTCTCTCTCTCTCTCTCTCTCTCTCTCTCTCTCTCTCTCTCTCTCTCTCTCTCTCTCTCTCTCTCAGACAAACAAATCTTGGTTGTGCAACATGTTGTCAAATTTGTAACATGTGTCCCGTCAGCATACCCTACATTCAAAGGTTTGGAAATCTATTGTTTACAAAATATTAGCAAGTGGGCAGAACAGATTGGAATATGTACAAGGTCGAACAAAGGCTACACATTTGGTAACAAAATGTTTTGTAAGACTTTGAAAAATATATCATCTCTCTCGGTTGCGATCGCTATCGCGATGATGATGAATCAAATAGAGCTCGATCGTGCACTCTTGACTGAAGGCCGGCGCGAAATTCATATGGTTAGTAACCGATTCAGTACTTCAATAAACATCTGATTTGATTACATTGGTTCAATAGGGAAACTATTTTGAAACATGTTAGAAATACACAGTTGGACTCTCAATGACGTCAAGCTAAAAGTGAAGTGCTAAATCACTTCATAATATTTTATTTTTCATACGCAGTAGTATTTCTGGGGCAATTATATAATGATCTTGCAAGGAATATTGATCAACGAGGAGAAAAATATACTAAATAATCGCCTTTTAAAGGTATGTGTAATCAAATTCTCAAAAATGACAACAATAGCAAACATTGTCGTTACGGCATACTTACACAGACTCTGAGACGCAAACTTTAACTAAATCATGGCATCAGATGATTGAAATTGATGAGATCATCCAACAGATACATTTTGTAAAATGTAAAGAAAATTATTGAACACGGTGACACAATTAAAAACACATGCCTAGTTACCTTCTTTCAAACTTAATTTCCGTCTGAGTCTTTGTAAACACTGAGAGTGAAATTTTTTCAAACAGAGGATGAGTCTCAGTTTATTGACTTCACATTATATCTCGACTGGTTATGTTATACTTTCTATCTTCATTACCTTTGTCTCCATGTGTTTGATTTACAGTGGCTGATATATCACAAACATTTCTTCCATACAATTAATTTCATTACCTTTGTCTCCATGTGTTTGATTTACAGTGGCTGATATATCACAAACATTTCTTCCATACAATGAATTTCATTACTTTTGTCTCCATGTGTTTGATTTACAGTGGCTGATATATCACAAAGTTTCTTCCATACAATTAATTTCATTCGTAGGGAAATTGGTTTAAGTCGCAAAGGAAACAGCAGAAATAGTTTCTTCTCTGCGAAAAAAATGCTGACCGCGGAGAAAATTATCAACTTTTTCTTCCTGAATGCATATATGTTAATTTTCATAGTTGATCTGCCCACTATTTTGCTTAAAATCACATTTCTTCAAAAACCATGCAGCTATAGTAAAACAGGCTCCTAGATAATTCCTTTTAAGTTGTATTTTTTGTTTTTATTAAAATCCACCTCAGTTGAGAATGTACGGTTCATTGATTTGTCTTTAACGAATAGAATAACTTAATAAGATAGACATTTTACGTTTTTAAAATTCATTTGTAGTAGATGGTCATCCGATGCCTTTCCATAAAAAAGCCATATCTATTTTACATTTATAGCAAGCACAATCCATATCCAACGCACCTCGTATGTTATGTCCCAATATGTTCGCGTGTTCCACTCAACCTTCCCGCTATGTCAATCGCGTGTTCCACTCATCCGTCCCGTTATGTGTCCCGCTATGTCCACAACGTTTTGGTCTGATATGTCCGCGCGTTCCGTCTCAAAGATTGTGATGGTTAGATAAGAATAAGCTGTCTGCCTCGTCCATTTACGGTGTATCTGCTCGTCTTAGACATTACACCATGTATTTTGCATATAACTTCAAACGAGCACGGCAGGAACTAAACATTGTAGTGAATTTTAACTGATATAAGTACCTAGATTACAGTATTGTAATTAGAAAGTAGACAACAATATTTAATCATCTATCCGTTAAGCAAGGAATGTTTTTTTTTCTTCTAAAACTTCAACAGAAAATGACAAATTTGAAAAGATTTCAAAACTATTTTGAAAAAACCCCTATAAATGTATATGAGAGCACACGCAGAAGTGTCTTCACGCCATATTGTTCATCTATTCAAACCATATTGGTCACTGATGTTAGAAACGAGTAGCATCAGCTTTACAACTACGTGTTAATTCAAAACTAAATGTGAATGTTGTGGACTTTGTACATTTTTGGTGAAGTTTTGAAAACTAAATACAATTTAGTAGTGTAAGCATTTATCTATAAAATATACACCACAGTCGACAAAGAACACGCAGCATTATGTAACACACAGTCGACAAAGAACATACATCTCACACAGTAAGCGTTTATCGATGTGACATTATGTGGTGCAGATTCGACAAAGAACTTACTTAACCGATGTGACATTATGTAGTGCACCGTCGACAACGAACGTACCTAGCTGCACTGTGTTTATCGATGGGGCATAATGTAGCGCACAGTCGACAACGAACGTTTGGTTTTGGTTTGGTTTGGTGCTCTACGGCATAGCAACACAAGTAGGTTATTTAGTGCCGAGACAATTGGAGTAAAGTGCCTTGCCCAAGGACACACCACGGTAGTTGATCCAGGCAGGTCCAGTGGTAGGATTCGAACCCGCACCGTTTCGGTCATGAGTCCGGCACGCTAACCACTGAGCCACCGCAGCTCCCGACAACGAACGTCCCTAACCGCACTGTAAGCATATATCGATGTGGCACTAGGTAGCGCACAGTCGACAAAGAAGTTATGTAATCAGGTGTGTTGTTGTCTGTCTCTGGTCCTATTTGTACACCCCTGTTAAAATTTCCGTAGATGGCTATACCGACTTTAATGCTAAAGTTATATAGGGGAGTGATACCAGTGTGTTTTTATATTTGTCTGTGTGTGTTTGTCTGACTTTTGTCTATGTATGTACTTGTCCATACAATTAATACAAAGAGCAAGATTTTAATCACTAATGAAGCTTGTTTTGATTTGTGATGCAATTGTAGTGTTAAATAAGTAAATAAAAGCTTGTAATATCTACAGCCCTGACCTCCAAACCGATGATACAATCTCACAAGTATACAAGGAATTTGGATCCGAAATTACGTCGAAATGTCGAAATACTAAGACTCACTTTAATGTTATTCCGGAGAAAACAATATATGCACTAAACGTACAGAGAGAGAGAGAGAGAGAGAGAGAGAGAGAGAGAGAGAGAGAGAGAGAGAGAGAGAGAGAGAGAGAGAGAGAGAGAGAGAGAGAAAGAGATGTAGAAGTTTTTCCTGGCCTTTCTATTCGTTTGTTTAAGTATTCATATTGTAGAGACTATTTGACCCAGTTGAAAAAAAAAAGAAAAAAAAAAAGACAGAAACTTCTAGGGTTGACAACTTTGTTATTCACTTTTACCAAACGTGGCACATGCGAGATAGAAGAAAGTTGGTTTAACAATAATTTTAATGATACCAGTCTTATGAAGCCTAACATAAGTAATCGATAGAAAGACCTTATAAGTAAATCGACTTTTTGACTAGATAAATCAACTTCTAACTATCATTGAAAATTGGAAACTGTTTATAACTTGAGAGAACACAAAGCACGAAAAACAAGTCAATTTATTTTTTGAAAGAAAAAAATTAGAAATATGATTCTGTCAACAAGTTCTTTTTCGCGTTGTCAGCAAAAACACATTACATGTATGCAGGGCATATGGGAAAAACTGTCTGAAAAACAGAAAAACACAATTATACATAAGTAGTTGAGGGGGGGTACTGAGAGCAAAAGGGGGCACTTGAGAGCTATACGGGATTTTAACATGGAGGGGGCACTTGAGAGCTATACGGGATTTTAACATGGTGGGGGCACTTGAGGCCTTTACGGGAGTTTAACATGGTGGGGGCACTTGAGGCCTTTACGGGAGTTTAACATTACGGGAGTGTGGGAGGGAGGGAATAGAATTAATCTTTCTTGAAAAAGGGTGGTCCTGTTGTATGCCTCCCAAATATTTAAGATATGTTATGTTTTGCTGCACACGCCTTGCGGCTACAAACAATGTTACAACATTTCCCAAAACCGAAGACGGGAGAACAGTAAAAACACGTTTTGTTTTATCGACAGTCTGAAATGGACTGACTGAAAATACATTGTTACAGTTTTCATGAACGCATGTTTGGGCTCAAGAATGAGAGTGTAGAATAGGACGGGTTATAGAGTGCAGAATTGGATGGGTCATACTCGAGTCATTCTTACACCGTAAAGCTATGTGCTTGTTTGTTTTGTTTGTTTGTTTGTTTTTTTTTGTTTTTTTTTGGTTTCCTTCTGAAAACGGTAGATCTAGAATTTTTTCGTGACACATTGCAGTGACAAAATAGGAACAAAGCTAAGATACCTGACATGCACAAGAACAACTAAACTCAAGATTTTATATGAGCCAACGATTGACCTATGGAAGAAAAATCGTTGTACAATTTTTAAAGGTTGCAAGTTTTTGAAAAAATTACAAAACTAACGTCACATTTCACATAATCATTGTGACTACTGCCAACATTTGTGGAGAGGCATCTTAAAACGGGAACAGATACCATTATCATTTCAATCGAAATCATTGTATAAGAAACTTAGTGTTTGTGAAACAGAGAGAATTGACATTACGACGGAGAGAGAGAGAGAGAGAGAGAATATTTTATTCCTACTTTTAAAAATATCACGACACTTACCTTTTTTTATGGTATATTTTCCTTAAGAAATTTCAAAATCACACATTCCATTTTTAAAAAATCACATCGATAGGAAAAAAATCCTCTTTTTTCGGTAAAATATCACAAGATTGAATTGGAGACATAGTCTACTAAAATCCTTCTTTTGAAAACGTAGATGTAAAATTCTCACAAAATAATACATCCAAACGTTCTGTGATGTATTTTGACTTAAGGCTGATACACTTTCCATTGATCACAAATTATACGATGGGGTTGTGCACAGAACATTAGATTATAATGGTCTAGACTAAAAGTAACACTAAACTTCCGAAATTGTTAGCGGAGACTGAAAATAATCCTGAAAAAAAAAAAAAATGGAAAAAATTGGCTGACTAAAAAATAGTACTAAAATTTCGTAACTCATTAAAAAATATTTTGCTATTTTATATTTTTTTTATATACAAACCCAAATAAACCCAAAACCCAAACCCAAACCTAACACACTATCCCAAATGCCTTGTGTGCTGCCTAAAAACCCCAAAAACCTGCTATCAGACGAAAGGGTATGACAAAGGGATGAAATCACGCCAACATACTATCCAACATATAAACCATCCATTTTTTTTACTTTTTTAAATTTTTTTTTATATATCAAACACAAAACTTACACACACTACACAACCCTTTTTTTATTTTTTAAATTTTTTATTTTTTATCCAACACATACACCACACGATCCATTGCGCTGACCTAAAAATAGGGTTCAGATCGACAGTGAGATAATAGATAGAGGGGGGTGACTTCAGATCGATAGAAAGAGAGAGATAGAACATAATCATTATTATTTCAAATTCAATAAAAAACCACACAACACCATATTTTTTTTCAACAATAACCATTTTTTAATTAACAATAACTATTCTAACATAAAAATACTAACCATTCAACCATAAATTTTCAAACAGGAACATATTTACAAGGTTGACAACGTTGGGAAGGTAAAGTAAATGTTAAACTTTCTACATCTACATCATCATTTTGATGTACACTACGATTGTGAGCTAAAGACAAGAGATAACCATAACGTTGACAAAACCATTGTTGTACTTTAGCATCATTTCGAACATAGTCACTATCAAAATAAGTCAGTAAATGTTCTAAGGAATATCCAAGACTGCGTTGATGAAGATAATGAACACAATATTGTCCACACACCATAGAATCTGATCCTTGTAGTCTCACATTATTGAATCGAGTCGAGACGGCATTTCTTCTCATAAACTCGATGATGTCTTTTTCCAAAGGAGGTAATCCATAAGAATCAAAATATTCCACACAGTGATTGTTGGGAAAGTACACGGCAATCCAATGGGTTCCTGGTAGATGACTGTCGTCAGTATTGATGACATAAGCATGAACGTTTTTTGGTTTACGATGAGGTAGTTCATCTTTAGCACATACCACAGGATTCCAAGAAGAAGTGTAGGAACTGCGATTCAATAAGTAATGAATTTCCCTGGTATCCATTTTTTTGTCTTCAACAATGGAAATAACTCACTATCAATTCACACCTGACTTTATGCTTGAATTGTTCTGTCTTGTAATTCCAAGAATATTCATGTCGGATAGGTTCTGCACTCTGATGAATGAGTCCTTCGATCCGTTTGATCTCCAGAGAAGTCAATGGAGGAAAAGAAGAAGTCTGTAAGACTTTATACCACTGTGTCAACACGTGTTCATCTGAGAGTTGTGTCCAGGCCGTTTCCAAATATTCATCCAATTGTTCTTCACCTGTCAACATCATACATTTGTCGTGTTGTATCTGACTGGGATGATCGTTTTGACATCCATAACATTGTTCTTTAATCAAACTGTTAATGATTGGACTCAATTCCTGAGCATAACAGGTCACTAACTGTTTTTCGTGTTCTGGCCATCGACAAACCATAAATCCAGTAAACACAGGAACGGAATGGTTTTCTTCTTCTTCTTCTTTTTTTTCTTCTATTTGAGGTACTAAATAAATGACTTCGTCATTATCATTATCCTTTGTGGTAGTTGGTGACTGGTGAATCACTTCACAAAATCCCTCATCTATCTCGATAGGTTCTTCTACGTTCTGCATCTTTTGTTTCTTCTAATAGTCTACAATGACTTCCCTCAAACTGTTGATCTCTAGAGTGTTATCAAATTCTGCATACAAGATGACGTTCACTGTCTGGGTTAGAGCTTGACCAAACTGAAGTTCCACACGAAGGGGGCCTGATTTTATAGGGTGGAAATGTCCTTCATCGCTGCCTTGGTCCGGAGTGAAATCAAATCCCCACAAGGCATACCCTCCTGCATAATCCTCGTACGTAATGCCGTGGCTACTGTCTCGGCCTAACTGTCCTGTGGCTTCATACAGGGTCAAGTAAGATCGTAAGTAATTTCTCTCGCCACCAAAGTCAGGTTCAAAAGGTCTGGTACACAAGGTCTTGCCATCTCGACTGACATCTATCTTGGTGACGTTAAAGTGTTCAAACTGGAACGGATTCTGACTGATGGCTCCGTTGAAGGCTGCATTAGAAACCATACCAATGATCAAACGTTTAGGGAGCTGTCCTTGGAAGATGTGATCTTCGACTATGGATCGGAGTCCAGCGGCTGCAGTAAAGGTTTTCACTTCCACGCGTCTAAGAGGATACTTAGCAGTGGTTCTGCTCAAGGTTTGACTGATGTCGTTAGCTACTTTGGGTAAGACTTCTACACGTCGCACATAAAGTTTGGCTTGTTGAATGATGGTTTTCCACTCGTTAGCAAAAGCTATCAAATGGAAAGCGGCACTACTGCGATTCAGTCTCAGACGCACATCTACTCCGTTCAACAAATACTTGTCTTGCAACCACATGTCCAAATGCAAACGATCCATCAGTTCTAAACTGTTCCCTCTGATTTTCTTTCGGCGTTCGTTAAATCCCACATTATGGGGATCTGCTGGAATTATTTTATGAGCAGCATCATCAGTCTGGTCAATCCACGCCCCTGTTGACGGGGATATGTCGTTGAAGGCACCCGCGGTGTTAGGTTTCCAGACCACCGAAGCATCCAGATGAGTGTTCTTGGCATCTTTTCCGTACGACAAGAGATTTTCCAAATAAGCACGGTAAGGGTAAGTATCCAAACTGCTGCTGATCAGTTTGTTATTCAAGTACAAATCTACTCCACTGAACAAAGAATGAAAGAAATTATTGACGGGAGCTACTAGGGAAGCTTCCACAGGAAGGCTGTTGTCACTTTTTTGTACTAGCAGTTTCAGGTACAAGTAACTGTTATTCAGATCGATGTAATCTTCGGTTTGTCCTTTGATATCAAATTCGATAGGAGCTGAATCCGTCAAAGACGATACAGGATGAAATTCCACC
Organism: Margaritifera margaritifera; assembly: GCA_029931535.1. Classification (NCBI taxonomy): domain Eukaryota; kingdom Metazoa; phylum Mollusca; class Bivalvia; order Unionida; family Margaritiferidae; genus Margaritifera; species Margaritifera margaritifera. The sequence goes on along the minus strand of JAQPZY010001507.1, from coordinate 205,847 downwards.
CATTGGGATTCTTGCATTGTCATCATGGTGGGACGCATAGAAAACAGTTCTAGTTCGGACTTGGTACATTCGCAAGAATCTCGGTGCATCATTTTCACAGTTTAGTAATCAAATACGTCTAATTCTCTACCAGTTCTTCTTCTTTTCTTATTTTTTCTGGAAGTACTACTGTCGTGTGTTCTTTTATGAACTTTGAAAGGATTTTGAGGTTGTCGTCTCTTTCTACCTTGTCCTTGCTGCTGTGAAGTAATGCCAGAGTCTGAAGCGTGAAGCGTATTTATAGGATTTTCTCGGAGACCTAAAAGATCTTTACCAGTCGTCATCAACACATTTTTGCCTGCTCTCAAAAAGGCTTCTTTAGGATTTTGTTTGTCGATGAGGACGTTTTGCAAAAATTCTTTTCCTTGTGTCAAAGCAGCATCTTTTAAGGCATGAAATCCTCAAGTCACCATCGGTTTCAAAATAGGAGCTACCGTCCGAAAAGCTGATTTTAACATATCTCCTAAACCATGTCCTCGTTGTCGAGCCACTCCTTGGTACACTGGATACATTTTTTTTGAGGAATGTTAGAGAACTTGTTTTTTTCGAAAATGTAGTTTCACCGTGACTTTTCCTTGGTCAATGAATGGAACACTTTGTCCTAAATCTCCTTTTATACTAATCTTGACACTGTCAAAATACGATTTACTGACTGGAAGATAATGAGGATGAACAAATTCACGGTGAACGTGAAAGGTGTTGCCACCAACACTAGCATTACTAGTGGTAGTACTACTTCCACCCTCTTCGTCCACAGTAACACTAGAACCACCACCACCACTATTATCCAATTTGAAAGGAATGACTCTCAGTAACGGAGCAGAGGTGTGTCCCACCACGTTGTACTCCACCACATCGGAGTAGACAAACATTAAATTCAGTCCACCATTCAATTCAATAGGATGTTTAAATTTATGTCCAAATTCTACGTTGGTTCCAAACTCTAAATCACTTTCAGCGGTAAAATCTTTATTTCCACCCAAAATACCAAACAATCCAGAGCAAAATTCAATGGTCAAATATTTTCTCTCTTCCAAAGGTAAACCTTTATCTTTCTCAGTAAGGAGTTGCCCTCTCTCTTTGAAAAATTGGACAATTAAACGTCGTGCCAAAGCATGGTAAGCAATTCTTACAAATTTATTGGCTGCTGATATGGCATATTGAAATTGGCGTGCAAACTGGGTTCTAATGGTGTCCACCAAATGTTCAGGACTAAAATAATATCCTGTAGGAATTCTCAGGGTAATCTGAGAATAGACAATAGGACTAGTAGATTTAGGATCTGGTACTAACTTTTTGAATGATCCTTTCATGTCTGGATCTTCAGGGTCTTCTTTCCAGATTTCAGGATCATTATTTACCAAGTGATCATGTATTTTTTTGTTCAAGATTTGTACAACCATAGTGTTTTGAGTTTTGTTGATGTTTATGATTTGCGTAGGATGAATGATTTCTACCAAACTAACTTCCCAATGAGCATCGTGATCCAATTGAATGGCTTGAGGTAATTTGGCCGTGAAACAACATAAGCTGTTGTTGGGAAACACATCCATGGAACTGTCACTAGGTAACGTTAAATAAAATTGGTCATTCATAGTTCCAAAGTGGTGGTTCTGGTGTCCGAGGTGTCACTCAAGTGAACAGAAGAAGGATGTTCAAAAGGTTCCAAAAGAGGACTGGTAGTATTTTGGTGGTGGTGGTAACTGGACGAAGAAGAAGAAGATGGACTGGCGTTGTTGTGGTGACTGTTGTCGGTCGTGGTCGTAAATTTCAAAGAGGGACTGGGTAAAAGATAACCGATGCAACTGCTCAGTAAAATGGTCCACAATTGTTTGTCTCCTTGTTGTAAACTCAAATTGGCAATCGCTGCTCCGATGACACAATACACTACAAAGATTTGGCAGAAAAAGACGATTTGATTTTTAGGCACACGTTCTCCGCACCACACCCAAAGTGGTTGTTTTTGTAATTCTTGAAGAGAAGAAGAACTCTGTGAAGGAGTCGTTGAAGTCGTCTGGGTGGCTACTGTGTTGAATGGCATGTTGTGAGTTTACTTCTTTTTCTTTTTATAGTCGACGACTTGAGAAGCTGCAATCCAAGAATCAAAACTAGGGGGATATCCTTTCCAACGTACTTTGACTTCTTCTACTCGTCGTTTACCTACTTTGCGTGTTCTTTGTTCGAGAATGCTTTCGATGTCGTACAAGGTATCTTCTTTTTTAGTCACTCGTTGTAACTCAGGCAAGTAAAATGTTCCTTTGAGTACTTCACCGTGCATGTCTTCCAATTTATAGACGGGAGGATCACGTCCACGGACGGGGGTAGTGACACGAAACAATTCGGTAGTCCAGTTAGGTAAATAACCTTTGTCAAAAGTACGTTTGGTTTTTCCGATGCGAACCCAATCTCCCGTCTTTAATAACTTCAACAAAGGTGTTTTCTTTTTCTTCTTTTTTTTGGTCTGCTGGGGTGAACCGAATAATTTATCAAACACAGACACTTCGTTTTCAGGGCTGACCTGTTCGGGGGTACATCCAATACTACGATGGTACGATTGATTGTACGCTTTGACCAAACGAGGTAACACGTCGATGTACTTGAGAGTATGTTGATGTGTAAAATATTTCCACATGCGTTCTTTCAAAGTTCTTTGAAAACGTTCCACGATACTGGCTTTGGTTTCAGGATTTTCGGTCGTAAAAAAATGAATGTGTCTTTGTTTCAATTCTTTTTGAAAAGCTTGGTTTAGAAATTCGGTACCTTTGTCCGTTTGCCATCGTAAAGGTTGACGTCCACTTTGTTTCAAGACCAATTTTAAGGCTCGTACCAATTCGGTGCTGCTTTTAGAAGTCAAAGGCACGACCCAAGCAAATTTGGAAAACACATCAATGACACAAAACAAATATTTGTAACCACGATTGTAAGTAGCTAAATGAGAGACATCCGCTAAATCGGCTTGCCATTGATGATCGATCCCTTCCACTTGAGTAGTACTTCTAGAAAATTTACGTCGAATGGGTTTGTGTAACGTGTACGTTGATTGTTCTTGTAACCATCGTCGTACTTTTCAATTGACTTTTAGCAGCTCGATATAATTTTTGAACTCCTCCGTAACCAGCAGCATGACCAGGATTGTAATAAATGGTAGCTAACAGTTTCTCCATGATGATTTTCCTCAAGAATAAGTTAACCAAGTTCCAATACTCTTTTCTTCGTGAGGTATCTTTTTGGATTGTTGTTGTTTACGTGTCCGACGTGCTACTGGGGTAAATGAAGAGGGAGTTCGATCATCAGGGGTCATCGGTTCTGTTTTGACTTCTTTCTTTACTTCTTTCTTTTTCTTTTCTGAGGGTAAAGGGGTAGACCTTTTCTTTTTTATCCAATCTGGGGTGGCTAACTTTTTTATTTTTTTAAGAGGTGGAGTTAGTAAAAACTCTTCTTCTTCTTCTTCTTCTTCTTCTTCTTCTTTTTCTTTTTTGATGGTCACATTAGGTTCGCTTTTCATCAGAGCCTTAAAATCTCTCAGAGTGGGTGAAGCTGTTTCGTCGACTGCTTTTTGGCGAAAGAGTTGTAGACGTTGTAAAAGTTGACCGTACCGTTGGGTTTTTTCTGTTTCAGACACATTGTTTTGTTCCATCAGGGATTGTAATTCTTGTTGTAACTGAGACATTTCGTTAAGATTAGGATTGGGTGGTAAATGAGGTATCCGTTGTTCGTTCCAACGATGAAATTCCATCCATCGTTTGTAAGGTACTAAAGTCAGTTTTCGTCCTTCCATTTCATTCAAAGGTACCAAAAAGGTGTGGTCTTTTCAGAGAAGGGTGGTCCTTTTTATCTTCTTTTTTTTATCGCATGACCCCTCCTAAAAGTGGTCCAGCAATCGTTCCTAACAAAGGAGCGGCTATTTTTAACAATGGTCCTAACAGCATAGGTAGAAATCCTCCTCGTTGTACCAACATTTTTTTCTTTTGTTGAAGAGGTATTTTCTTTTTCACCATTTGACGAAGAACATTCCGATGTTTCCCTAATTTTTGTTTCTGTATCTTGGACAAAGGTACCGTTCCTTTCAACACGGTCAAACAACATTCACACACGGTATCAATGATTTCTTTAGGAGCTGTTTGAATGAGTTGTTTTCGCATGGGAGAATTGGATTTGCTCAAGACAGACAAGACATCCCAATGTTTAGCCAGACGAGGGGGAAGTCGTCCTTTTTTGGTGGTTTTCTTCTTTTCTTGGTGGTGGTGGTGTACACGTTTGGGAGCCATCTTTTTAAGTCGGTAGAAAACAAGTCTGAAGTCTTTTGGCCTTTCACCCTTCTATTTTATACTGGAACACGTCTCCACTGATTGTCTGCACGACGTACCAACTTCACGACAGGTCTCACTCGACGTTGAGGTGTTTTCAAGGGACTAAATCGTCTCAATTCTTGTTTGGATAAATCCACTAAACTTTGTAAGATGCCAGTTCTTTCTTGGACTTTGGTTTTAGGGGATGGTACTTTGTGGGTGGCTGCTGCCATGGCTAAATCAGCTGAAGTCGACGGCCCCGACGGGGTAACTTTAGAAATAGGTTTCCATTTTTGCATCAAATTAGGAAACACGGATCTTAAGTCTGGTTTGACAGGCATCATGGTAAAAGGGGGTGAAGAAGACAAAGAGGAAGAAGTGGATGCCAAAGGAGACCTTGTCACTGCTGGTGGTGATGGTAAGGGTGGTGGTGTCTTGCGGGTGTACGTTTGCGTCCTGGCAGCAGTACCTCTTTTACGTCGGGTGTTAGTGGTGGCAGTAGGTGTGGTTTTCTTCTTTTGGGTACGACTTTTCTTTTTCTTGGGGCTGGTTTTCTTCTTCTTTGGACTTTTCTTCTTCTTTTTAGGAGTTGTTTTGGTTTTGGTATCATTAGGATCCCATTTCAAAAGGGAACGAATCATAACCCCTCCTAAAGAACCACTTCCACCAGGAGTTAAAATGATTTGTTTTTTAGTCCGTGAATCGATTCTAGGATCAGCCAGTTGTGACAATACTCCTTTATGTTTTTGAAAAAAACGTTGAGTTTGATGAGGGATGTGAATGATGCCTTGTAGTAATTGACGTGCCGTCAAAGTAAACCATCGTAACACTTCTTTCAGACTCGCTTCTAACAAATGAGCACGGACTTGTGCATTTTTTTCACGACTGATGCCATACAAGGCACGAATCAATTTAGCCGAAGGATGAGATTGAAAGGAAGTCATCTTCTCTCCAAAAAGAGTGTGAGACAGAAATGACGTCGTAGGTTGTTTTTATAGTTTTTTTTTTTAAAATGAGCTGAAGGGGCCGTGTAAATGACAGGACCACCTTCTTCACTCCAAGAGTGAAAGATACTGGCACGAAATCTCAAATAGTCAGGAGTGGTCGGTTTTAAGTCAATGAGTAAATACTCGTGAGGGGTTTGAGTGGCATCGTCGTACGCATAATTGAGCCAAGGAGCTCCTAACTGTTTGGCTAACACTTGTACTTGAGATTTGTCTCTGGGACTTTTAAACAAGACCACGTAATGAGCATTCAAACTAATGGTTCGATGGGCTTTACTCTGTTGAAATAAATTTTGTGTTATGTACACAATACTAGCATTACGATGGTGACCTTTTCGTGTAAACCAAAGTTTAATTTCTTCTTCGTCTTCTCCTAACATGTCATCAAAAATAACTAAATGAGTTTGACTCACGTCAGACACGATTCCATCGTCTTCGTGAGGGATGCCTTCTACAAACGAAATGGTTTCTCCTTGACTTTCTTTCAATAACGTGTAAGACGGTTGCCACTCTTTGTAACACCACACGATACGTTGAGGTGGACGATCAAACAAATCAGTTTTGTGTTCGATCAATCGTTTGACAAATTCGGTTTTGCCTGAACCACTGGGTCCAGCAATCAACATGTTAAATGGATGGCGCAGATACAAAGCATTCCAACTTTGACGATCTAACTTTTCGTCAATCACTTTCACCACAGAAGAGGTAGTAGACGAGGTAGAAGAAGATGTAGCCATGATTGAGGTAAGAAGATTTTTGAGAAGAAGACAAAAAACCCAAGGCATTTTATACGATTTTCATACACGTTTATTTTTTAGAGAAAAAAAAGTAACCAACCAACCAACAAATAACATATTTTTTTACAAGTCATTCATTTTTTACAGTACGAGTGAGAAAATAGCCAAGTAAAATCATCAGGTACACAATGAAGGCTCCTACGGAAACCATCAAACTGTCATATAAACACGTCAATGTACAACAATAGTTTCGTGTCCTAGTCATGAAAGACACTGTGTTTTGGGGGTGACATTCTTCTGGTCGTCTTTTGTTTTTTTGAATCCTCTGACGGTAGCGGTGGTGGTGGTAAAGAAGGGTGGTGTTCCTCCTCAAGAGGTATTGGAACCACACAGTGGTGGTGTCAGGTACTTCTTCTTCTTTTTCTTCTTTTAGGGTTTCCCATCGAGGTTCCCCTTTTTTCACTTTTAGAACCTTATGGATAAGTGGCCAAATCTTTGCTGAACTGGGCCACTTCTTGTAACCAATATTGGAAACCAAGGTTTCTCCAGGGTCGTACATCTTTCCAATGGAAAAGGTGTTGGTGTAACTCACTAGCAAAACACACTTCTTGAAATGTTTTATACACAGATAAAGTGTGACGAATGTCTTCTTCACATGGAAGTGCGTCACTAATTTTCATTACCACTCTCAACGCTTTACGTACAATGTGTCTTTCGTGGACTGATAAAATTAAGTTTTTATAGTCTTCATCTTCTTCTACTAAGTCCGAAGAAGAACACAGGGTCATATTGTTTTTTGGAACTCAACAACAATTGAGTCCAAAACAACCACGGATCGTTCAAAAGAATCCAAGGCAAACACTTGTCCTCAAAAATAGTCCACAACGAATGTCCTGGAAAACGAATTCCAAGATAAGAAGTCACTAAGACACATACCACATAACGTCCAAAATTCAATGGACACAGTTCTTGTATCACTTTTTTATAATCCTCTAAGGTCTTAATTTTATCTATGCTTTCCTTCCACGGAATCCGTTTCACGAGTGGCGTGTAGAGTTCAGGCATACCCACTCTTTTATAGCCAGGCTGTGTCTAATAATAGACACTTAGTGGTGACGGGCTAGATCTTTGGCAAACTCTTGGTAAATCTTTTCGCGCACTTCCAAAGGCAAGCCACGAATGTACTCTGGTAAAGTTTCCGTATTCTTCTAAAGAAGAAGTATTCTCCTCCGACATGGAATTTTTTTAAAAAACTACTTCTTCTTCTGTTTGGCATCTGGCTCATCGTACCCGAACTGTTCTAAGGCGACTAAAGGTAAGAACTGACAGTGCGGAGACCATCTGGCATGTTCAATGTAAGCTGAGTCGGTAGGCTCCCAATGGCAAAGTTTCACACCACAACTAAAACATTGAACTATATCTCCTTCTCCCGTGTATTTAAATCCAGATCTAGCTAAACCTTCCGGTTTAGGTCCTTCTAGAAATTTTGGCCACTTGTCTTGGAATGACTCCAGTCGACTTTCATACTTGGAATAACCAAGTAAAGTCACAGGTATTCTGATATGCAAATAGGGACCCACATTCACCTTGTTGTCATTAACGTCAATACCAAACCGTACAGAATCCGTTTCATCGCATGGTACTGCATCACACTCCAAGTCGTGGTGACTCATCTTTTTTTTCTTCTTGCTTCTTGGTTAACGTTGAAAGTGAGAATGAAGGGTTAGGTTTGGAAGGGGTTCCTTTTTTATACTTCTCCAAATCGGCGTGTCCGTAAGGTAAAGTGGTGTGATCTGGAAGTCTCACTCTTTTTTGGTACACGATACGATACACTTTTTGAACAGGTCGAGTCACTATTTTATGATTTGGTAGGCGTACAATCTTGTGAGGTTCTAACGTGTGCACTCGAAAGTCTTCCACTTGTCCAGACAGCAAAGCATTTTTCAAAACCTCAAAGTTAACCACTTGGCTGGTTAGGGATGCCTGCTTGTTGCAACAGGAGTTCTGCTTTATTTCGTTGTTTGGTTCTGTCCGACTGTCGAATGTTATTCCAGGCTCTTTTCCATTCTTTGCTCTCGTTCTTGTTGGCATATGTTCGTCCCACCACAATAGCCCGAGCAAAGCACATCTGGTCTTGAGTATTGTCGATTTGGACGACACTGCGTTTGGTACTTCGAATATCGTCCACCAGTAACGGTTTCCTACTTCGTCCACTTCCTCAAGGAGGGGAAACGTGAGTCAAGTAAAGTGTGGCCTTTCCATCGGTGATGGTAAACTTGTCGTTGGATTGTTGCACATGTTCTATTTTGGACATGACTTTATCTGGTGTTAATTCTTCCGGACTGCTAAATTCAATCCAAACAGGACTCTTCAATTGGTCATGATGGATGGCTAGTCTCAACCGATCCTCTTCTTTAGCTCCACATTGCCGTTTCAAGTTGATTAAGACAGATTCCCACAAATCGCTAATGAACTGCGCCGCTTTCTCGGGAGGTACTTCGGACTTGAAGTCTTTGAAGTGAACCGTATGTGTATAGGCCGTGGTCCTAAATTTTCGAGAAGTGATTTTTTGTGTCTCTCGAATCCGATAGTAATTTTCAGGAGCCACGGTAGTAGGACTTTCTTGGTAAGGGGTTCTGGTGTTGGTAGTAGTAGTGGTTTTGGTTTTGGGTGACAGTGGTGGTTTGGAAGTTTGGGTTTCAGGTTGTTGTTCACTCATTTCATCTTCAAAGTCACTGGCATGGACTTGAGCCAGTACTTCCTCTAAGGGTGTTTCAGGCGGCACGGAATACCTTTGTCGTCGTGGCCTCATGGTTTGTTCTTGTTCTTCTTCTGTTTTATCATGGTTTGGGTGTGATCTTTTCATCTTGAACTTTACTTTGAAACTGATTCAGTTTTCACCCAGGCACCTTTATATAGAGAGAGGAGAGTATATAAAGAGAGACCTTCGTACCTTCAGAATTTCAGAATCAGTCTTTGGAATTGTACTTTCAAACTGTGAAGATGGAAAAGTACTGCGTTCGAGATAAAAGTCAAGATACTTGCTATATCTGCCAAGAGAAAGGTCATTGGGCTACACAATGTCCACAACGGCAACACCAAAACAGAGATAAAAGACAAGATACTTGTTATATCTGCAAAGAGAAAGGTCATTGGGCTACACAATGTCCACAACGGCAACACCAAAACAGAGATAAAAGACAAGATACTTGTTATATCTTCAAAGAGAAAGGTCATTGGGCTACACAATGTCCACAACGGCAACACCAAAACAGAGATAAAAGTGAAGATACTTGTTATATCTGTCAAGAGAAAGGACATTGGGCTCCAGAATGTCCACAACGTCAACAGCAAAAGAGAGACAGAAGAAAAGATATCTGTTATCATTGTAAAGGACCAGGACATTGGTGTTATGAATGTCCTCATAAAGAAGAAGAAGAAGAAACTCTAGCAGAGGAGAGGGAGGAAACCGATTCAAAATCAACAAACCTAAAAGAAGAAGAAGAACATATCATCAAGAAAAGTAAGAAGAGAGTAAGAAGAATGGAAGACAGTGAGAATGAAGAAGAAGAAGAAGAAAAGGAAAACATGATTCCTATGAAGAAGAAATTAAAGAAACACAAGAGAAAGAGTGAGAATGAAAAAGAAAAGGAAACTATGACTCCAGTGTTTAGATTCAAGCCACACAAGCATTACAGAAAGTGAACTTTGGTTTTTTTATCAAAAGTAGTTTCTTTTAGGTCATGTGGTTTTTTAGATTCAGGGTCATGAAGTGTAAACACCGCGAAGCAAAGAATGACGTAGAAAGAATGACGTTGGAGAGTATATAAAGAGAGACCTTCGTACCTTCAGAATCAGTCTTTGAGATTGTACTTTCAAACTGTGAAGATGGAAAAGTACTGCGATCGAGATAAAAGTCAAGATACTTGCTATATCTACCAAGAGAAAGGACATTGGCCTTCAGAATGTCCACCACGTTCACAAAAAAGAGATTTTGGAATTCAATTGAATAAGTACGTTCATAAAGTGCATGATAAATATGCTGCAGACATACTTGGAAATGTCTATCATTTGAAGTCTGGAAGGAAAGTCAAAGGAAGATTGAGATCAACTGGAATGATAGATATTCAGGTTGCTGGTAAGGAAGGAAAAAAGAGGAAAATTACAAATCGAGGAAGATTTGTCTTTGAAGCAGTAAATGGACTGGATCTACCAAGACAGAGTAGAGTGGTACATCTCAATGATGTACTTGATGATGATAGAATAGAAAATCTTAAAGTGATGACTGCTAGTGAACAAACATGTCTACACAAGCATGTGAAGAATGATAAAGAAAAAAGGAGAGTTAATTTTGGAAGTGCTAGAAGTGTGTTGTGCCAGTTTGTTGGTGAGACTGAGGAAAGAAGATTTGGAAGTATGACAAAGGCTACTCAATATTTTGATTGTCATACAGAAAGTATCTACCGTTGCTGTAAGGGGATTTATAAGTCAGTCTTTTCGAAGAAGTTCCAGAAAAGATTTCAATCTAGATGGGAAGAGCCAGAGAAGAAGAGTCAAGTCACTAAAGGATTTGTGAGACCTGTGAAATTAACTTACTTGAATTCAGGATTATATAGTAGAATGGATTCCATTCGTGATGTGGCAAGGTGTTTTGGATTAAATCCTTGTGAAGTTTACAGGATTTGTCAAAAACGGAAGTGGATTCAAGATGATAATGGACATTTTATTAAGTTGGAGTTTATCAATGAGAGTCCAGAAGAAAGTTATGAGAGAATTGTAGACAAGAATCTTACTGAAGTGCCAGAACAAGAAGACGATGAAATGGTAATAATATAAAAATGAATTGAACTGTATTGGAATTATATGAAATTGTTTTTATTACAAGGAGTAACATAATGTATATAAATTAAATAAAATATAATTATTATTATTGTTATTGTTGAAAAAAAATATGGTGTTGTGTGGTTTTTATTGAATTTGAAATAATAATGATTATGTTCTATCTCTCTCTTTCTATCGATCTGAAGTCACCCCCCTCTATCTATTATCTCACTGTCGATCTGAACCCTATTTTTAGGTCAGCGCAATGGATCGTGTGGTGTATGTGTTGGATAAAAAATAAAAAATTTAAAAAATAAAAAAAGGGTTGTGTAGTGTGTGTAAGTTTTGTGTTTGATATATAAAAATTTTTTTAAAAAAGTAAAAAAAAATGGATGGTTTATATGTTGGATAGTATGTTGGCGTGATTTCATCCCTTTGTCATACCCTTTCGTCTGATAGCAGGTTTTTGGGGTTTTTAGGCAGCACACAAGGCATTTGGGATAGTGTGTTAAGTTTGGGTTTGGGTTTTGGGTTTATTTGGGTTTTGTATATAAAAAAATATAAAATAGCAAAATATTTTTTAATGAGTTACGAAATTTTAGTACTATTTTTTAGTCAGCCAATTTTTTCCATTTTTTTTTTTTCAGGATTATTTTCAGTCTCCGCTAACAATTTCGGAAGTTTAGTGTTACTTTTAGTCTAGACCATTATAATCTAATGTTCTGTGCACAACCCCATCGTATAATTTGTGATCAATGGAAAGTGTATCAGCCTTAAGTCAAAATACATCACAGAACGTTTGGATGTATTATTTTGTGAGAATTTTACATCTACGTTTTCAAAAGAAGGATTTTAGTAGACTATGTCTCCAATTCAATCTTGTGATATTTTACCGAAAAAAGAGGATTTTTTTCCTATCGATGTGATTTTTTAAAAATGGAATGTGTGATTTTGAAATTTCTTAAGGAAAATATACCATAAAAAAAGGTAAGTGTCGTGATATTTTTAAAAGTAGGAATAAAATATTCTCTCTCTCTCTCTCTCTCTCTCCGTCGTAATGTCAATTCTCTCTGTTTCACAAACACTAAGTTTCTTATACAATGATTTCGATTGAAATGATAATGGTATCTGTTCCCGTTTTAAGATGCCTCTCCACAAATGTTGGCAGTAGTCACAATGATTATGTGAAATGTGACGTTAGTTTTGTAATTTTTTCAAAAACTTGCAACCTTTAAAAATTGTACAACGATTTTTCTTCCATAGGTCAATCGTTGGCTCATATAAAATCTTGAGTTTAGTTGTTCTTGTGCATGTCAGGTATCTTAGCTTTGTTCCTATTTTGTCACTGCAATGTGTCACGAAAAAATTCTAGATCTACCGTTTTCAGAAGGAAACCAAAAAAAACAAAAAAAAAACAAACAAACAAACAAAACAAACAAGCACATAGCTTTACGGTGTAAGAATGACTCGAGTATGACCCATCCAATTCTGCACTCTATAACCCGTCCTATTCTACACTCTCATTCTTGAGCCCAAACATGCGTTCATGAAAACTGTAACAATGTATTTTCAGTCAGTCCATTTCAGACTGTCGATAAAACAAAACGTGTTTTTACTGTTCTCCCGTCTTCGGTTTTGGGAAATGTTGTAACATTGTTTGTAGCCGCAAGGCGTGTGCAGCAAAACATAACATATCTTAAATATTTGGGAGGCATACAACAGGACCACCCTTTTTCAAGAAAGATTAATTCTATTCCCTCCCTCCCACACTCCCGTAATGTTAAACTCCCGTAAAGGCCTCAAGTGCCCCCACCATGTTAAACTCCCGTAAAGGCCTCAAGTGCCCCCACCATGTTAAAATCCCGTATAGCTCTCAAGTGCCCCCTCCATGTTAAAATCCCGTATAGCTCTCAAGTGCCCCCTTTTGCTCTCAGTACCCCCCCTCAACTACTTACATAGAAATTTTAGTATAATTTAATTACTGTGTGTGAACAATTATGCATGGATCTTATGAAAGACATCATCAATAGTATGGGGGTAGAAAGTGCTGAACCATGTACAATCATAAGTTTTTATTCTTAAAATCTAGTATTTCTATGCGAGAAGATTTCTGTACCACTCCTATTAAAAAAAATACCCAAAGGTCCCTGGACCATAGTGGTATTTTGGAACAGGACAACTTAAAATGTTTTAATTTTTAATTTAAAAATCTTGTAGGTAGATACGTTAACATTTCTGGACTGATCATATTTTTATAAAACAAGAATAACCTAGAGTTCCTGGACCAAGTACTAATCTCTTGAGTGTGTTTTGAGTGGGAAACACAGTAAGATATACAGATCAACAGAAAAATCAATAAACATCTCGAAGTTTGGGATGTACTCCAGGTCATAATAACCTTAACAGAAAATTAGTAAACGTTGCATCAGTAAAACATTTATTTATGTATGTTATAAATGAGCCAGCAACATACATTCCGCAGGTCAATATAACAATATAGCCTTCTATTAATGTAAAAACCTATGACCAGCTGTAATCTATCATGACTGTACATCTTAATTTGCATATAATTTGACCACTCACAATAAATAAAAACAATGATCGCACTGAGAAATTTTTAGCAGGACTGTTTTCATTCACTATTATATCACATCCTCGCTATCATTATATTGAAATATTTCCACTAAATATGAATGTAGGTTCTAAAGTTCAGGGATACTATAACATAGACAGACGGACAGGCAGTCAAGAATGAAAGCGACGTACAGCGAAGACCAAATAGCGTCTGTTACGATGTTATTATAGAATAACTTTTACAGTGTATATAAGTAAGAACCATGACGGAAGGTAAAATCGTTGTATTTCAAAGTCAAAGTTTGAATCTTGGTTCCGGAGAAAACATATTTATAAATTGAGAACCCCTTTATTATCTAAAGGAGGCCACATAAAACCCCAGATCAAATATATACTCTGCGATATAAGAATTAGTTCCTATAGGGATAAAAAAGGACATGCCAATGAATAACTAAAGAAATAAAACAAAGTCCACTGCATGGCTAATATCCAAGAAAGTTGACAGTCTCTTGTGTACGTGAAACATGGAAAATTGTGTAAAAAATCATATAAACAAGAAAAGAAAATTCATCGTATGTCTCAGATAAAGGAAACTTGACAATTGCTCTAGTGTACATAAAAAAGAAACAAAATGGAGTAAAAAGTTTTCCCGGAGGGTAGAAAAAGATCTGCTATAAAAATGTTGTCCTCCCTCTGGGGTTGAGAAGTGATGAAGTACCGATATAACAAACCCCATGGGTAGATGCTTTATATACTGAGATGGACATTATGCCAAAGGTTATAACAAATATTAAATATTGCAATTTTGTTCACTTACCTATTATGTAAATAGTGGTGAAATAGTAGTGGAATATTGCTAGTTAAATAATACATAATTCCAAAGCAGGTCAAAAAATATAAATAATAATTACCCAACCCACCAGTCCCTTAGTACATTTTCCCACAACAAAGAAATTGAGGAATATGAATAAACAAAATTTAAACAGAATTATCACTAAATGACACAGAAATTCATTTAAGAGATTTGTCATGATTTGTATATATTTTTCAGTGACATTGAACTATATTGGAAGAAGATCATCCTTATACAATTTCTGGAATTTGGTTCTGTAAAAGTACAATTAGACTTAATAATCAGACTTATGAAGAGACCCACCCAGGAGTAAGATCAAGCTAAGTACAGATACGTTATCATAGAACAAAACCTAATACAATATTGATCACGGATGCAATGGCTGATGTCGCAGAGCAGAAGTAATGATATTATTTGTCCTATATCAGACCACAAACAACCTTATTTTCATTGTTGACCCCCCCCCCACACCTCCACTCAGAAACAATCACCATACCACTCACGATACAGATTTTTTAGACCGTATTTTTCCTGATCAGACACAAACAGACATATTTTCATTATCAAAATTAAAGACGCTACTCCCAAGAGACAAAACTCTATCTTTTGTCTTTTTAAAACTAAACGCCCTACCCCAAAGTGACATATTTTAAACAGTATGATTCCTGGTTCAGCCACCAATCACCTTTTTTCTTTTTTCAAAAAGACAACATCTTAGCACCCACCACCACCAGGCACTGTTTGTTGCGCCTTCTATGAATGAAATTTGAAAAAGGCTTAAATGTTCTCATGATTGCATCATCAACTATGTGATCTTTATTCTTTATTTTGCTCAAAATCACGTCGAATAGTTTCTAGTTGTTTAGATTGTTTCGAGATGTAGTTTAAACAGCTTATATATTTTAATATTATATATTTTCATTTTTAATGTGATGTCATTTATCACCATGATAGGACATTTCCTACATTGTAGTAGCTTTATCAGTATTTCATGTGCACAATTGTGTTGTTTAATTGTGATGTTTGGGGATGTACTTTCTTTTTTCCATCTGGTTTTGTGATCGATACAAATGCACATAACGTGCATGTTTTAAAGCCTTCTTTGTCTAATGCGCTGTTTTTACCACACTTGTTACATTCTAGAAAAATCGTTATCTTGCAAGAACTCAAAGTTTTCATGCTCCTTAATACTGTTATCGCTGTATTGTACTTCAATCGTCTCTGTTGGAGACGATATTTCTCTGCAACAACTCTTGTCCGGAACATACGTTTCCACTGAGGGGCAAGGTTGTCTTATCTCACACGAAGTGTGTCTTTAACACATCATTTATGTTAACGGAATAATGTTTTCTTCTTCCTTCCGACTGTTAAACGATTCATCATATCTTTTCGATTTCAAAAGTACATACTTTTTACCTTTTGATTCTTGTGGTCTTCAAAATCTTTTCATCTTTGTAAATGTCATCTTAAATTGTCGTATAGAGATAACTCTTGTTCGTAAAACATTCACTCAATACCTTCTTCCTTAATGTCTTCCTTGAAAACAACCGGATCACCTAATATTACTGGTCTAATTTTGAATATTTCCTCGGTAAAGTTAGGAAGGCATCTTTTTGAAAATACTGTTTCATATGTTTAAATTCTATATCTTTTACCAATGTTGATTTTAAGAGTTCCAAATTTATCATTTGCTAAATTGTCAAATATATTAATCCATACCTTTGATCTGTTTTCTTCCTTGTACGCGTCAGCCGCAGTCATGTCTGTTGACGTGCGATGGGTATTCTTGTAACCATAAATTAGTTTTGGCAAAATGTGAACTCATTTTCTACTTTTATTTTCTGGTTTCCACGGTCTTGTCTTTAGGGTTGTGTTAAACATTTGCACTACAGGTGCTTTTTTGTCTGAGTAATTTGAAAATTATTGATTGTTTTTCTTCCGCAAGAAATTTTTAAAATATTTTGTTGTAAATCTCTTTTTCCTCATCATACTGAACTTTTCAGCCTTCCTATCTGTCAATATTTCTCTAAAAGCATCGTTTGTGTCATCTCCCTTTTTCTGTTTTACTCTCTCAGCTTAAGACATATGCCACTATAAAAATATATTTGTATTAATTGCTGTATTTTTCATATGCTTGCGTGTCAATAATGTCCGTCTGCCACTGGTCATCTACCTGACTTAAATAGAACTTTATGTATGGAAATTTGTTTTTTTCTCACTTTGCTTGCGTAATGCGTAGGTAGATTGTTCACTTGACCATACTTTCAATTCGGCCTATTTTCTTTTCTTTTTGGTGACATTTAATTTGTTCCCACAATTGTCTGATACTTGTGTAAGCAACTGTACTTTTAGGATCGAAGTAAAGATGTATTAAATACTATTCGCTTTAAGGTATTTAAAACGATATAGAAAATATGAAGAGAATACGTTACGCTTGACAAATTGTCTTTAGACGTCACCAACAAGCCAACCGGACATCCATCAACAACGGGCAGTTTCATTTGCAGCAATTTTGCGATGTTTCTTCAGTTCTTTCAAATATATGGATAATTTCAAATTGATGTAAAATTTTGCTATTCCATGGTAGATTGAAAAACAACTACTTCAGATACTGAGTGACCATACGCTGTTTGTCATTCGAACTTTGTTTTCTATGAATTTTATCTCTGTCTTTGTTGAATCGTTTCCTATTGGCCTTATAAAGTTTTCGAGATCTTAGCATTGTACTGTAAACTTACCTGAATGAAAATTAGTACATTTACTCACATCAAATACGATATTTATTCCTTATTCATAAAGTACTGTTTTGAAAATTTTGTTATCGGGATATGTTATCGTCATTAAGGGTAATCTGCAAATCTTCATCTTTTCAAAAACATCACAAGTTATCTTTGCTGATGCTTGAAATAGACAAATTAACATTGTAATTCTGTTATATGTTATTTTATAACACAATACAGCGTTGGACACACTTTTATAACATCATACAGCTTTCGGCACACTTTTATGTCAGCCAAACTTGTCAATAAATAGACTTCAGCTCTTGATACTGAGAATGTTGTCTTGATCTTAAACTCATAAAATATTTGTATCACATCTTTGAAAACTGTTGAATCTATCACAATCTAGATTGTGCCATTATTTATCTGTATATACAATATTCACTTTATCTGAGCTCTTCTGAATGTTCAATATATAGATTAGAATATACTCCTTGTGACTTATAAATTTGTATGTGTGCTTGTTCTTTGTTTGAATCAAGAGTTGTTTCCTTAGAACATACTTGTAGCGTTTTAGACATTTGCAAATGTGCTCCCTGTTTCTTTGAAACAAGAGTTGTTCCTTTGGAATATTCTCTTTGTGTTGTAGAATTTTAAAAGTGAGCTACTTGTGTTCTCGTTAATTTCTTGGTACAAGAGTTGTTACTTTGGAACATCCTCGTACCCAAACAAATTTTAGAAAATAGTACAATACGTTCTCGTTCCCCGACGCGAGATGGTAATATAAATTTTGGAAGGTAGTACTCATATTATCACATCTATACTACTAAGTTTATTTCATTTGCTTTTGTTACCTAAACACCTTGTTAGACTCTAATGATATTTGCTTATGTTACCTAAACACCGTGATAAACTCTAATGATATTTGCTTATGTTACCTAAACACCGTGATAAACTCTAATGATATTTGAAACGAATCATTATGCAACTCAGGCAATGCATAAATGCTCGCTCAGCCATTGAACACTGGAGTCATGGCCACAATCATATAATGTTTGCGTTCAAATTTTATTTAATTATTTTGTTTTTTTTAACAGTTTGTATATACTTTCTAAACCTTTTATGGATTTCCTTCTCACATTGTACGAATCATTATGAAGCTAAGAGAATTCACTCTGGTGCATGCACGCTTAGCCTTTGACCTTAGGGTCAAAGTCACAAGTTTTGCAGCAATGCTTTGATTATGGGCTCAACATGCAGATCCTGATCGTCTTGTGCTTTTGAAGATTGACTTTCGGCATAGGGGCATTTACTTTCTGAAGGTATATTTTAGCATGCTCAGCATATTCCATGTTTTGTTACAGGGAAACCATAGAGCAAGAATTAAGAGTAAGTAGAGTTCATATTTTTAGGTTCCATCTAATCTGGTTGAGTAACAAAGGGACATTTGAGTCATATGTGTTGAACATATATCCAAACAGAAAAAACTTTTTGGTAATTGTATTGCACGTGTTTGTGTATAATGCTTTGTTAAATATATTTGTAGTAAATATCTTCTGTTTTATACCATGATTTCAAATGTAAAATGATTGCACATTACAATTATGGACAAACAGAGGTAGTGTATTTGTTTATCTTACAACAAAGCCAACTTGAAGAACATAGTTCTAGTTAATTGCATAATAAAGATACATATTTGCTTTCGTCATGGTGGATATATGGTAATGGACAAGTATAGCGTTTATTCTGCAATGTCCATTCTTTTACTCAAGAGTCATTTATTGGTAATCATTGTTCCATCCCAATTGAAAATGTTGTGCTGTTATCACCAATAACATTTAATATTCACAGTCAACTTTAATTACAAAGACATTGATTATATTATAACATCAGAACCCTATGACCGACAGAAAATTTATGGGAATAAACGTGTTCAATGCTAAAATTTGATCTTTATCATGGAATATGGAATATTCAGCTTCCAACTCTGACAGCTACTTCCAGGTAAAAAAAAAAAAATAAAAAAAAATAAAATAATTTAAAACAACAACAATCAACATGCATATTTCCTTTATATGTTTTTTTTTTTTACAACGACATTGTCATGCATTGAAATTTTATTTTTTGCAGGGAATATGTCAGAGTGTAGCATCCAATCTTTTATTTTTAGAAATGATTTCTAATTTAGGAAAATATTATGGGATTTAAAAAATAATTATAATATTAGATGTGAAAAATATGTTGATATTTCTTACTCATTCTTTCATTTATACAGGCTGTTTTGACAACAATGCGACAAGAATGATAACTCATCCAAATTAAACACACGGCATTCACAACAACAGTTACGTAAAATGGATTGTAACGAGCATGGACTTTCTAAATAAAGTTTACTATACAATCTTGAAGTTTCATGTAATTCTCAGTCTTAAATATTGTACGAGTTCAAGGCCTGAACTCAAGTAAATTCCATGACAAAAAGTTGCATTACACAGTGTCAAGTAGATTTTTACACAGCGTGTAAAGCAGGTAGCAATACATTGTTGGGTAGATCTTGATACAGTGTATAAAGTAGCTAGCATTACACATTGTCAAGTAGATTTTTACACAGCGTGTAAAGCAGGTAGCAATACATTGTTGGGTAGATCTTGATACAGTGTGTAAAGTAGCTAGCATTACACAGTGTCAGGTAGATTTTACACAATGAGCAAACATGTGGGATTATACAGTGTCAAGTAGATCTGTACAAAGTATTTAAAACAGGTAGCATTAAACAGGTAGTATTATACAGTGTCAAGTAGATCTGTACAAAGTATTTAAAACAGGTAGCATTAAACAGGTAGTATTATACAGTGTCAGGTAGATCTGTACAAGGTACTTAAAACAGGTAGCATTAAACAGGTAGGATTATACAGCGTCAGGTAGACCTTTACAAAGTACTTAAAACAGGTATCATTAAACAGGTAGGATTACACAGTGTCAGGTAGATCTTTACAAAGTACTTAAAACAGGTAGCATTAAACAGGTAGGATTATACAGCGTCAGGTAGATCTTTACAAAGTACTTAAAACAGGTAGCATTATACAGGTAGGATTATAAAGTGTCAGGTAGATCTTTACAAAGTACTTAAAACAGGTAGCATTAAACAGGTAGGATTATACAGCGTCATGTAGATCTTTACAAAGTACCTAAAACAGGTAGCATTAAACAGGTAGGATTATACAGTGTCAGGTAGATCTTTACAAAGTACTTAAAACAGGTAGCATTGCTCAGTGTCAGATACATCTTTAGAAAGTGTATAATACAGGTAGCATTACATAGTATTTGGTAGATCATTACAAAATGTGTAGTGTTAGACACACACATATATTCTAATTAGAATGAAGCGATTCATTTGCCATGATCACTAGGGAAAATTAATCACCAGCATAATGATATCATAGGCTGAAAAACGTCCTGGTGTCGGTACAGATCTTTTTATTTGATAATCAGAAAATCCTGTCTTGGACTAAAACACATCGACTGGAACAAGCACAATATATATATATATATATATATATATATATATATATATATATATATATATATATATATATATATATATATATGTATGTATATATATATATGTATGCATCAGAGGATTGCAAAATGCGTGAAGTTTTGTTGGATATTCGTCAGGAGCAGTTTTGGTCGATGCCACCTATCCTCGTGTAACCGCTGACCCCCCACCCCTTTCATGCTACCTCTGAAAATAAACACGAATATATCAACATATTTTCTTTTTCACGTCAGTTTTTACATGTAATTCATTATATACCTGTGTAATAATCAATATTTGTAGAATCTGACACATTTCCTATTCCTTAAAATGAAGTCATATATGCATACGTCCGCTCTATATCACTAACATATACATGGGCCAGTTATCATTGTGCTGATAATCCAAGGCCAGATGTTGGATAGTTGGGCACTGACTTCGGAATAGAGCTATTTGAGTTATAGGAGTGGACACGCTTGTTTGTTATTCAAATATACAACTCCATCTTTTTGTCGTGAATTAGTTAAAACCTACTGTTATCAATATACGTTTCTGTCAGTAAAGGGCTTATTTAATTTATTCTGTCATCTGTCTTTCATAAAGAAAATACTAAACTGTTTGTTTGAGATACGATTTACTCATAACATGAAATGGTCTACTCCTAAACTTGGTTGAGGCTGGGAACTACTATATTTTCCTGGTAGATTTTACATTGTACCATTTACAGAAGTCATAAGGCATGATCACAGGTGTTGTAAATAGACAAAACTGCATAAGTAGCTTGCTCCGAGGCGGCGGAAAGAACGAGTTTGATACGGCCTAGGAATACGTCGAGGCCGTCAGGCCGTGACATATTTTCATATGCCGTATCAAACGAGTTCTTTCCCCCGCCTAAGAACAAAATACTTATGTGGTTTTGTATTTATTACATACCCTCTTTTTTATTCACACGTTGTTTTCCAATTTTCTAAAAGTATCATTGAAAATAAATCAAGGCATTTAAAGGCTTATGAAAGATAATGTTGTACAACCCACTGAAAAACGCCCATGACACGTACATAACTGGGGCTGATGAATGAATTTAAACTGCAGTCACAGGCGCGTGGAATTTTCTTTCTTTCTCAAATGGAACATAGGTTTTGGACCTGTAAGTGAACCCATTTCTTACGCTACTTACTGAGCCCTTTTCTTACGCTACTTACTGCAAAACTGCACTTCCAAGCCAATTCAACGCAATTTTAACAGACTAACAGTTATTAAATACATTCAGTTATACAGAAAACTCATTAATTTACAGTTCTTTTCAAAAACTGTATTTTATATGTCTTCATTACAAGAAATTATTTATTCATTAAGCTCTAAGATGACGATGTAAGAGTTTTAAAAAAAAATTCTCTTTCTAACATTAGGACTAGATTTTTATTAATCATTTCTATATCTTTCAAACAAGAAAATTCGAAACGATATTTTTTGTTTTCTTGTCTTTTTCTACTTGAAAAGTTGGAAGAATTTAAAATGCAAACGAACACACTGCTCGGGCACCAGTGACAATTCAAAGTCTCAACAGTATAACAAGAAGTAATTGTTCTAAATTTCAGTCAGAGTCATTGGAGCTGCTTACTCTCTATGATACGTCTACGTTTATGTTGCAAATGTTTATCAATTTTATCCTCAGATTTAGTCAACGAATTTGAATCCCCATAAATATTAAAAGACACATTGAAAGTTCCTCCACTAATGCTGGCTCCATTAAAAATTCCTGAGGCCATATTTTGAAACTCTGAAGTTTGAAATAGTTTCTGACTGGTGTACGAATTTTAGATGATTTACATTGTGGAATATCTCTTCTCTGTGTGTCATCAGCGCTGCTACTGGGAATGGGATCAACAGGTGCACGGATCAGAAGTTTGCGCACGTGTGTCTGTTGTTCAATCGAAGCAATTGCATAGTTATTCACACTGTACACATTTTGATGTCCAGATAATTGAATCATTGTTGTAGGATTAGCACCTTCATGGAGGAGTGTCGTGCATACAGTTTTTCGAACGCTGTGGTTTGTTTTTCGTCCGTTTATTCCAGAGTTTTCGCACATGGTTTCCATTATCGATTTCAATTTATTCACACCGGCAGGTTGGCTATCAAACCATAAACTGTCTGCAGTTATGTTTTGACAAATTCCTAGGTAATAAGGTGATTCGGGGTTGTTCATGAATGAAAGCCTTTGACTAGCATCCATTTTATAAGCTAGAACTGGGCATCTTTCTGGACATTCTTTATTTCGGAATCACTTTGGATTCAAATGTCGTAGATGACCGCTATTACCGTCCCTTGTTTTCGTTGATCTTTCATTGAATTCTAAATACTCCTCCCCATGTTCTTCACTTTTTAGTATAATGTCTACACACCTTAATTGTCTGTTTCCATCACTGGCTCTGAAACCAAATAATTTGGTGTTGTGGTACCAGACTGTATTAAGTAAGGCTTCGGGGTTGTGGATGCCAAGTTGACTAAAATTCCATAAAATTTCTTCTTCGTTTCGAGTTATTGGTTCAGCTTTATATGGGCGATTTCCTAAACCGTTATGTTTAAGATCTTTGCGGCCAGAATTCAGCACTTTGCGACTGGTAGCAATCTCATTTGAAGATAAAATGCTATTGCCATAGTTCTTGTCCCTTAAATATCTGTCTATAGCTCTGTGGTAACTAGTAAGAGTATCTGATTCATAGTATGAACCGTCCGGTTGCATTAAAGTGACCAGGTAGGCACCGATATAAGTATCTAATTCGACAGGGGTAATATTGACAATTTCCCTTTTCTCTAAACGAGGGGGCATTTCTAACCATGCGCTGAATATAGACATGACTCCCAGAGTCTTACTGTGTTTGGATTTTTTTAAAACTTTCAATATATGAATTCAGATCCCAGGCGGTAGCGGCAAAGGACTTTGTCCGGCTATGTTTGATGTCGCTTTGCACACGAACTTCATCTGAGAAATCATCGTCAAACATTCCGTCCAAAATATCGTTGTCAACCTCAACTAACTCTATTTTTTGGCTGTAAAATTCCCATAAAACTCATCTTCGCTACTTTCAGTACTCCCCCTTGAGGCCCCAGCGGCGAATTCAGCCAGTTTTCATTAGCAATGATGGCAGACGACAGACAAAGTTACAGTGTACCAAACAAAACACATTACTGCATTTTCATTAAAAAGTCTGCAGACATTTTTTTTAAAAAATTACACTTAGTAGTTAAATATTTATTGCAATAAATAATTTTCGATATTTTATAAGTGGACTGTTATTGAATATTTAAAGTTGTTAAAGTAGTTCCAGACTGGTTGTACAATACGGAAATTTTAGGTGTGCAATACCGAGATACAGACTGAACATCTGTATCAAACGCTAGATCAGCCATGTAAGATGAAATGGGTATGTAATAAAGTTCAAGACGATTATAACATGAGGTCAGCACCCTTGTAAGATTTTCAGTTAAACCATTGCTTATCATGTCTGAATATGAGATTCGTATCAGAAACTCCCAATATCCGATTTATGCTTTTTATAGTTGGTCATAAATCAGTCCTGTCGGACATGTCTGGTGTGTATGATTATTTCAGAAGGCCTGGTATGCATAGATGTACATGATAGGATAGTAGAGAGATCAGTGGTGTGATGATCAATGATGATTAATTAAGATTTGTCCGAAAAGCCAAATTACCAATCGTTAGGTTATTATTTTCCATAATGGATTATAAATGACTGAAATTGTTCTTTCTCATAACTTTTGCTTGTACAACTTCACATGTAATGTTTGCACTGTATCGCAACCCAAATGTTTATTTGCTCAATCATACACTATTTTAGAAATGTAATATTCTCCGTCATTGATCACCAGTATGAGCCAAGCAGTTCTTTTGTAAAATGACCCGATGAGATTGAGAATTCATAAAATTTTCTCTTTTGTAAATTAATGATCATTTAAAAAAATGAAGAAAAAAAAATGATTTCCACAATTATCAGCATGCACAATTTCTCCTCTTAATACCGCATATGATAGATAGATAGATCGAGAGATAATTACTTAGGAAGGTAAGTATTTAAAACGTATTTCAATTTGAAGAGATGTCAGATTCGAAGCGAGTAGAACAGAAATTATCTTCGTTTATAAAAGAGGGAAAATATTAATCTTTTTGAAATGAATTAAATGACCAATTATGGCTTGATAAACGTAATGCTTTGAAGGTCATGGTGCCCTAGGCTTTTGTTGGAGACATAGGAAAATTGTCTCTAATATAGAATTAAATGCCTGTAATTACCACAGATTGTATCGACACAGCCAAAATTAGATGCTTTTATCATCAGCCTTACTCACAAAAGTGATGTAGCAATTATGATCAAATTAAGTATGAATAAATACAGCAATTATTCATGAATGTTACATTTCTCTTATGAAACAGCTACACTAATGCATACAGTAGCAACAGGTTTTACTGGTACTTAACATTGCTTGTTTTCCTTAGAAATACAAACCTCTGCATATTTTTAGGATGTCATAAGAAGATGTAATCTGTAAGGTACACTATGTTAGTAATGTATATAAGGATACCACTTGAAAAAATTCTTTCTTCTAAAACTCCGCCGCGCCCCCCTCCTTGTTTCCATGAGAATCAGGAAGAATTGTCCTCGAAATAAAACCAAAAACTCAAAATTATGGGAGATAATTAGTCAGACTCCTTTCTGGAGAATTCAATGATGATGACTATGTCAACTGTTATAGTCACAATTGATGAACATTGTGATTCTATACAAAGTACTTCAAATACTTGAAAATTTGTCAAAACTTGGAGTTGCATTAACCTGACAACAGAAATAAATGTAAAAATTAAGAAAATAAATCTACATATCGGATTATAAAGGTACGTCTTGTTTGTCTATTCTCTGAATATTAATAACATTTACGGGCAGACAAGCTTCATGTGATGATGGGTATCTCTGAATATTAATAACATTTTCACTGTCAATCAGAAGTTAGGATGTCAAACCAAAAATGTAATCATTCTTCTAACATGCAAGATCTGTGGCACTCAATATGTTGGCGAAACCTTTGATTTCAGAAAACGAATGAATAATGACAAGAGTCACATTAGCAACAAAATCAACGCGAAACTCGCCAACCACTACAACTCGACTGGACATTCAGTCGAGTCCCTCGAGATGCTACCGATTGAACCTAACCTGGGGTGGACCGACATAGAACGCAGACGTAAGGAACAATACTGGATATTACACTTTAAAACTCATGGGGTGTTCGGCCTAAATGAAAAAGTCTAACCTTCCTACTACAATCTAATCAAAACTACAGCCAGGCGTCAGACGTACGCAATTTTTACGATAATATTTACCCAAGTAAATATTCCGTAACTCTTTACAAGTATTATTATTAATATTTTTATTAATATTATTATTATTATTTTTATTATTATTATTATTATTATTATCAATGTTGTTGTTGTTATTATTTGAAATCTTGCCAATAATCCCGCTACACAGTGCTCTTGACATTGTACATTTTGTAGATGCCGTTGATTTTTCGCCACGCATGGTGTCCGTCCTTTGTTCCCAGCCTGGAATTAGGTCAAAACAATTTGGTTCTCTACGTGATAGGCACGATAATACCATTTTTTATTTTTGTTATACAACTCTGATGGCAGCATACCATAGATATGTAGCTTACCCGTTTATCTAGTTTTTATTCTGTCTTTCTTTTATTTGTATCCTTTGTATTTTTCACCGTCATTCAAACATGTCGGAGTCAAGAATTTCTCTTGACTTTTGTGTTTATTATTTGTTTTGTGGATTTAAATTGTTTCTTCCCTGCCGAAGAGTTTCCTAGCTCGATACATTGGGAAACTGCTTTTCATTTGCGCCGTTATTAATGTTTGTGTCAATTATATATATATATATATATATATATATATATATATATATATATATATATATATATATATATATATATGTACATATATATACGATACATTGCTCTTACGCCAGTACGTTAATACTTGTACTGTAAGAGTTTTATAGCTGTGTTTTATTAAAATCTCTTACTTAGGTACATAAATTATATAAATTTTATGAAGATCATATGTGACGTTTATAAAAGAAGTTAATTCATACGAATAAATCTACTTACATAACATATGCTTAAAATCTTCATTAGTTTTTAACTGGGATAGTGATGTGGTGGTAATGGCTTTGAATTATGAAACGACCATAATAGAGTTTTATATTCGAGTCACGGCTTGGAAAAGTACAAGTTTTATAATAAATATAAATAACTGAGTACCCCCTTAACTCCAGTAAAGTGCGAACCATAGTGTGACATTACAAAAATCAATATTCTGTATCTTAACCTTATAATCTACAAGAATTTCATGACAGCGTAGTTGAAGCGGGAGCAATTGATACAAAACTAAGATAACTTGAACTCAGTAAAAAGACAAAGCATGTGTGAAGTCCCAAAAATCAATATATTTTAATTTAAAATTATAGTCTACATGAATTTCATGACAGCGTCGTAAAAATGGGATTATTTTATACGAAACTAAAAATAACTCCAGTAGAAAGCTAAGCACGTGCGATGTCAGAATCAATAATAGAATTAGAAATTTTTTTAAGAAAAGAATTAGCCAAATTAAATAATACATGAAATAGTAACAGTGTTGTATTTATTGATAATACATTTTTCCAATATTAATTTAAGATATTTGCAAGTTGATAAAAACCTTACTAGACAGTTGACTTGAATAACTTAAATATATTTTGAATAACTCTTTCGGAAAACTGTACTTTCGTTGCAAAAAAAAAAAAAAATGGAAATTGGTGGTTAAAGTGAAACTGAACAATAATTTAAGATATTGCAAGTTGATAAAACCTCACTTGAAAGATGACTTGAAAATAACTCGCATAGCTCTTTATGAAAACTGTTAGAAATTGTCGTTCCAAATTAATAGGAATGTGGAGAAAATAAAACTGAAGAATCCATGTCGTTTAAGTTGCCTAAATCACCCGAGAAGGTAACTTTTCATATATGATGTAAGATCCGCGTAGATTTGAACTTGGAAAAACAACTTGGAAAACGTTTCCAAGAATTTTAAAAAAGCCAAAGTAAAAAAGTTTAAAAGAGTTAAAATTTCTGGCTGAGAGAACTGAAGGAAAAGAGTCACGCAAGCATGACTTACATGGTGTTGCCTTGGTAGGCTACAACATTTATTACGTGATAGCTGGCTTAGTTGTTGCTATAGGAATAGGTGAAATATATTTTAAAAACACCTAATATAGAATCAGTGACGGTGGAGCCTACTAACATATGCTTCAAAGTGTCAAATAAACTAAATCCCTTTCCAGAAATGCTGTAGCGGAGTAATGCAAGCATGACTAAATTTAATAAAATGTATACTAATAATTGGAAAGCGAAACGAACAACATAATAAACACTATTTACCATGCAGCGTTAAATTCAACTCTTACAGAAAGTTACAGTATGCTTTAGAAGAGGATATTTAATTTTGAAATAGATTCCACAACAAACATGGGTACAGAATAAGTAATACAATACGACTGGTTGTTCCTATTTCTTTGACTCAGTTTACAATTTACTATCTAAAAGCACAAGGGATACTACCAGACAAAATAATGAAATAAAAAGAGTAATATTGTAAAATTATTGAGCAATTACCTAACGACCATTGACTTGATTTAGGCTGATGAACAATAACGAAATTAAGAATCATTTATTTCAAGAGATAGAGCATTTCTCAGATGTAAGAAAAAAGTATAAAACAGCATAAACGTTTTTTAACTTTATAAAGCGGTTGGTAGGGCAAGTGTTTTCAGCGGAATGAGTGTTGCGGCTACTTGTTTAGGAGTTGCGGGTATTACAGGGCTAATGTTCCTCTCGCTTTTAAACGGTTTGATGCAACTTTACTAGGCTTAGTTGCAAAAGCTTTGAAATTTAATCTAGTAAACAATAAAGTTTGTTGAGCAAATCAATAAGCGTTAATGAAATAAGTCACGATGGATTTAATATCATAGTTACTGAATACAACAAATGGTTGCTAGGACGTAGAGGCAAATAATCCTGTAAGTCAAACTAAGACGTCACGACTCCTAATCAAGCCTCTTTTCCTGTTACTTAAATGTCAACCTAGCTAACGCCGATGCGTGTTATACTACTTAAATGTCAACCTAACGCCGATGCGTGTTATACTACTTAAATGTCAACCTACCTAACGTAGATGCAAGTTATGCTACTTAAATGTTAACCTACCTAACGCCGATGCGTGTTATACTACTTAAATGTCAACCTACCTAACGCCGATGCGTGTTATACTACTTAAATGTCAACCTACTTAACGCCGATGCGTGTTATACTACTTAAATGTCAACCTACCTAACGCCGATGCGTGTTATACTACTTAAATGGCAACCTACCTAACGCCGATGCGTCTTATACTACGGTGCTACAGCAAAAGCCTAGCTAGATTACTGTTGAAGGACAGTCTGATAACAGAGATGGTCAATTATACATTTCGTTACAGAGATTACATTTTGTAGTTGGTTGTTCTATATTTCAAATGAATAAAAACAATATATTGTATAATATAAAAGATAAGAATGAAACCAAGACCATATCAATACCCGATGGTTCTTATTATCTTCAAATGTACATGGAAATAGACAAAGGTGGGACTGCTAATAACGAAAAGCATAGTTAATGAATGTCAGAAACAGAACCTTAACGTTTCAATAACTCCAAGAAATAATTACACTGTGTGTATAACCAACTACAACTCTAAATGAGTAGGATTTAATAGACAGAGCTATATAAATGCATGAACCGATTCAGACAGAAGCCTAAAAACGTATATATTTGCCACGAGGAACTAAACAATACCAGAAATTTCTGGAACGGCTCCTATTTTACTCTGTTAGAGTGCCTACCTATTAAAAATGTACTTCTCGGTGATTTCATAGCATACGACGTTAACAGTCCATACACACATTTACAAAGAAGTACTATAGACAGATTAAATATCAAAATTAACGACGAAGACTTGAAAGGAATAGTTTTAATGGTATGCCAATGAGGGATCGTAGCCATTTATTTTCCCAATAGGTGGAACCACAGAAAAACCCGGTCACAATATTTGGTCCCACCTCGGATTTTATCGTTCGCCAGAATAAATTTTACAGCTTGTATTATCCCTAAGAATGCATGATTCATAATACATGTATCGATGAAAACAAATAATAATAATTTATTTTATTTTGAGGTTAATTAAAAGATAAATTATGTTAGTACTAGAAGACACTAAAATTGCCATTTGGCTTCTTCTTTTACTTAATAAAAACAGTAAATCAAAATAATTTTCGACTCCTTCTGTTCAAACTTTAGCGCCAAACTAGTATATATAAAAATTTCATGCTATTAACTTCACTTTATTATCTGCAATTTTTATTAAGGATAGAGAAGTCCCAGATTCTTCCTTATCCTCTCTCTGGGAAACTGTTCAATGTAACCTGGAATGTGTTGAAGGGCAGTTAAAGGAAATCCAATAAAATTCAGTAAGAGCATACATGTACGGGCTTAATATCAAATCAATAAACCCATTTTAAATAATAAGACACATTCTTCATAATAAAGATAATAATACTCTGATAGTCTTAACCCAAAATTATTTTCAAAATCTCAATTAAAGTTGTGCCTCCTGTAAGAATATAAAATTCAATAATCGAAAGTCAAAATAAGCTCTGTATAAAGTATACATCTTTTTTTATTATTTAAAGTCCTGATGAAATTGCTCATTCTTATGTCAAATATTTTTAAATACTGTTTGTTTATCTCATCATACAATAACTTATATTTGAACAGGAAACATAAACCTTTATTGGGATCTGAAATAAAAATGAAAAGTCCCAATATCAAATCTGACAATGCATACATTTTATTTATTCTGAATATTTATAGCATTAGAAAATAATCTCTACAATAAAACTAACCATTCATTAAAAGTTTTTAGTTGGTCTAGCAATGAAAACAAACGTGAATGCTTGTCTTTTTACACAAAGTATATTTAAACAATCACGACTTCTTTATTTGAATGTGTAGTAAATAGCAAACTGTCACTCTGTCACTTTTGTCAATATTTGATACATTAGAGACAAAGAAACTGTAAAAAAGAAGAAAAATATTTAATTGAAAATGAATAGTTTCATGAAAATTAAGGCATATTTAAAGATTAAATTACCCCACCCGCTAATTATCTAAAGAATTATTCGTAACAAATCGTCGAATGGTACGTGGATTATATAATTTTAGGGAAATGCATCTGGTAAAAAATAATTAGAGAAAAGAATCACAAAGGTAATTGTGTGAAAATAATGCGTATTCCATTTTGTACTATTTATACAGATTGAATTTAACAATATAATTACTACAGAACATTACGCAAAGTAGCAAGTTTGTTTCTTACAGTTCATAGATACACTAAACATACATGTTTGACGCCCCCCTCCCCCCCCCCCCAACACCCTCTCCCATGCACACCACTTTGCATGGTACTATCACCCTTTCATACACACACATAATATGTCTGGGCTCTCTCCCATACACACCACTTTGCATGGTGCAATCATCCCCTTCATAAACACACATAATATGTCTGGGCTCTCTCCCATACACACCACTTTGCATGGTACAGTCACCCCCTTCATACACACACATGATATGTCTGGGCTCTCTCCCATACACACAACTTTGCATGGTACAGTCACCCCCTTCATACACACACATACTATGTCTGGGCTCTCTCCCATACACACCACTTTGCATGGTACAGTCATCCCCTTCATACCCACACATAATATATCTGGGCTCTCTCCCATACACACAACTTTGCATTGTACAGTCACCCCCTTCATACACACACATAATATGTCTGGGCTCTCTTCCGTACACACAACTTTGCATGGTACAGTCACCCCCTTCATACACACACATGATATGTCTGAGCTTAACATATCTGTTCAAACGTAAATAAATAAAAAAAACAATGCATAGAAGTACAGTGACTCTTCATAAAGTGCATGACTTATCTGAATGACACATTTTGGAAGCAAGTGCAACCGAAATAAAACAGCTATATGTAGTGAAATCTACTCTAGTATAAGTACTTGAAGCCTAACTATAATGAAAAACTTAATGGAAGAAGACAGTTAAGCTAGATTAACTGGATCGAAACAAAAAACCAAAGGTAAAAATCAATAAATTCAGCACTGTTTAGCTGTAGGTCGCAGACGTAAATTGTCAAATTGATCTAACTTCGGAAATTCATACGTTATTATTTTATATCCTTGTAACAGCAGTATAAACTTGCTTGCGTTCTCTTCGTCCGTCCAGATGTCTGTGTTGTGTTCCGACTATCATTCGATATAATTACATTAAGACGAATGTACTGAAAGCCGCAGAACATGAAGTTTGTATAAAGAATATTACCATTATGAAATACACCATGTTTCCTCCGTTTTGAAATGGTCTTCAAATAAATGGTTGTTTATCTGTAGAAGTTGCCGAAAAATAAAATGCACGTTTTATGTACCATTTGAGATAGACATAAACCATGGGTTTATGAATGGGATGGTTGTACACATGCAGCTTGGTCCTATAACCTTCATACATCTCCTGTATAGCACTTCCTATTGCAAATATCTTAGGAGTGGCATTTAAAAGTAGTGTCCGTCCTTAACTGGAATATGCGTTTGGTATATGGGACCTAGATTTTGTTTTATTTACAAATGAGATTGAAATAAAGTCCAACTTACAGCAACTAGATTTGTGACCTCAAATTATCAATCTGAAGCGGAAATTTGGAGCCAATATTCAACAAGATTTCAACTAAAAACCATTAACTATATGTAGAAGGAAAGGGGGATTGTCCTGTTTGATCAAGGTTTGAGGAGGAGACAAAAAAAAAAAGAAAAAAAAAAGCCTCAAACAACCATCCTTCCGGACAAGAAATATGCACATCAAATAGGTCAAGGCACCATATTCTAGAATCATTATGTTTAACTAAGGTTTTATACTACGTGCTGTCAGAAATTGAAACTTTTAACCTATGATTTACTATCAGAAGATTCAGTCTTAAAATAACGATTTGAAATCTGAAGATTCATTCTTAACCAGCATTTAACACATCATAGGATTTAGTCTTAATCCGGTATATAACTTTAAAGAAACCTTAAGGAATATTAATTACATGCTATGACGTCCAGTTCTTCGTAAGCAAATAGTGCAACAAATGTACTGTGGATTGTATCATCAAGAAATGTAATGTGTAGTGTATCATCAAGAAATGTACTGTGGAGTGTATCATCAAGAAATGTACTGTGGAGTGTATCATCAAGAAATGTAAAAATGTACTGTGGAGTGTATAATCAAGAAAGGTACCGTGGAGTGTATCATCACGAAATGTACCGTGGAGTGTATCATCAAGAAAGGTACCGTGGAGTGTATCATCACGAAATGTACCGTGGAGTGTATCATCAAGAAATGTACTCTGGAGTGTATCATCAAGAAATGTACTGTGGAGTGTATCATCAAGAAATGTGCTGTGGAGTGTATCATCACGAAATGTACTGTGGAGTGTATCATCAAGAAATGTAATGTGGAGTGTATCATTAAGAAATGTACTGTGGAGTGTATCATCACGAAATGTACTGTGGAGTGTATCATCAAGAAATGTAATGTGGAGTGTATCATTAAGAAATGTACTGTGGAGTGTATCATCACGAAATGTACTGTGGAGTGTATCGTCAAGAAATGTACTGTGGAGTGTATCATCAAGAAAAAGCAATACCAAGATGTAGATTTACGGTCTTCTTTCTTCATATTTACATACTGAATGATTGACGTAAATCATTAGCATAGGAATAAATTATCTTGCCTATCTTGCTTGCCCAGACCTACACCACGGCTGCCTTGTCCAGACATACACAACGGCAGCCAATTCTGTCTAGTCTGAGCAGGATTTGAATCCGCAACCCACTGATTGTGAGTTAATGAGACACAGTAGCTACACGTTATTGGTCGATAATAAAAAGTCTTAGCCGTTGCTATTTATGACAGATATAACCAACTAGATAAGCACGGAATTATACGAAATATCTGATGAATTATGTAAATTATGAGTAAGTAAGATGCCAGTATACTGCTGTAAATGTCAGCAGTTTGATCGCATTGTAGTTTTGTCTCTACTTAGTACGATTATGCCACATATATATGTTGGTGTTTAAACAGTCGGGACTTGGTAAATTGCCACCATTTGCATGCAAAATAAGCTAAGTGTTTTTACATATCAATTCATAGAATAAGCTAAGAATATCATCGTACTCTGTCCAAACTAATGGAGTCGTACCCCCACCCCCGCCCAATCTCTCTCAACCTGTTGTTAACTGACTTAGTAGATAAAGAGTTACTCGGAAATCAATAGTACAAGAATTTACAACACTAAATTGAAAACACCTTCATGATTCTTTTGTCTGTTTCTTCAATAGCGGTAGAAAGTAGTATATACTATATAAAAACTTCAACACAAAAGTACAAAATAAACCCTAGTGACATTGTATTACTTACACCATGCCATAGCATGCGTTATAATAAAATGCAGTGACATAGTATTACTTACACCATGCCATAGCATACGTTATAATAAAATGCAGTGACATAGTATTACTTACACCATGCCATAGCATGCGTTATAATAGAATGCAGTGACATAGTATTACTTACACCATGCCGTAGCATGCGTTATAATAAAATGCAGTGACATAGTATTACTTACACCATGCCATAGCATGCGTTATAATAAAATGCAGTGACATAGTATTACTTACACCATGCCATAGCATGCGTTATAATAGAATGCAGTGACATAGTATTACTTACACCATGCCGTAGCATGCGTTATAATAAAATGCAGTGACATGGTATTACTTACACCATGCCGTAGCATGCGTTATAATAAAATGCAGTGACATAGTATTACTTACACCATGCCGTAGCATGCGTTATAATAAAATGCAGTGAGATAGTATTACTTACACCATGCCATAGCATGCGTTATAATAAAATGCAGTGACATAATATTACTTACACAATACCATAGTATGTTGAATACTAAAAAACATTTACATGGTATTACTTACACTATACCATATTATGTGCAATACTAAAAATCAGTTACATGGTATTACTTACACTATACCATATTATGTTGAATACTAAAAAACGTTGTTGTGAATTTGTTTTGAATGCGGTGTTATGTTTGTGTTTTCTACCCAGAATAGCAAACACACTGGACAAAAATCTGATAGACAGCGTTTTACCGTCGGAAAAATAAATTTAAGACTGTGAGCAATTTTATGGTACTCGACCAGTACACTTTGGCGAGTTTTCTCCAGAGCTTTGCCAAACTGATATTTGAAAATAGCTGAAATCGTTTCTTCGAGATATTGAGCAATAAAATAAAATCCTGCAGGAATTCTCATGGAATAGATATTCAATTGGGGATTTGCTGATGGTGGTGGTTTGGATTTGTAAATGAGAGGATCATTTTATCAAAGTGTTCTTGAACTTGTTTGTTAAATATTTCGAAGAGCAAAGTGGTTTGATCTTTAACCACATTCTTGACTTGAGTGGGATAAACGATTTTTACCAATGCTACTTCTAAATTCGCTTCGTGATCCAATTGTATGGCTTTAGGTAATTTGACTGTGAAAAAACATAATGTGTTGTTGGGAAACACATCCATAGAACTGTCGCTAGGCAATGTTAACTAAAATAGATTATTCATAGTTCGATGGTTCTGGTCTATGAAGAATCACTCGTTGTCAAAGGAGAATGATTTTCTAAATGTTCCAGAAGAGGGCTGCTGCTTTGATTGGAAGAGTTGTTGTTTTGACTGGCGTTGGCAAATCTACCGTTGTTGTTGTTACTGTCTGTATTTTTCAACGAAGGACTGGGAAGAAGATAGCCAATACAACTGCTAAGTAAAATAGTTCGCAATTGTTTGTCTCCTTGTTGAAAACTCAAATTTCCAATAGCTGCCCCGATGACACAATACACCACAAAAATTTGGCAGAAAAAGAGAATTTGATTTTTAGGGACACGTTCTCCACACCACACTCACAGTGGATGTTGTTGCTGCTTTTGTAATTCTTGGAAAGATGAACTCTGGAAAGGAGATATAGCTGTGTTTAACTGCATGGTGGTCACTTCTATTTCTTTTTATAGTCGATGACTTTTGAAGCCGCAATTCAAGAATGGTGAGTGGATATATTTTCCAACGAACTTTCACTTCTTGGACTCGATGTTTTCCCACTTTATGTGTTTTTCGATTGAGAATGCTTTCGATATCGTACATGTCATCTTCTTTCTAAGTCACTTGTTGTAACTCAGGCAAGTTAAAAGTTCATTTTAACACTTTTCTGTTCATATATTCCAATTTTTAGGTTTGTTTTACCAATGCGAACCAAATTTCCTGTGTTTACATTATTTTCTTCTTGAATGATGCCTCAGACGTTCACAACAATGGCATTTCTTACACACACTATACACGCAAACATACTTATATACTATCATACAAAATAGGTAATGGCGGGATTTGGTTTTTGTTTTATTTGTCGATCATTTGAGTATTATCTCTTTTCCAAGAGATCTAAGCGGTTATGGAAAGGGTTGCTTATGACTATGTCTTCCACAAAAACTTAAACTTAAACCATACGTATGTTTGTAGGTATAGTGTGTGTAAGCATGATTACCATTCGCATTTTTACAGATAGACAGAAAATTGTTTTCTTAACAATCACAAACACTCCATGTATGATGCATAATTTCCTTTCTCTCCATTCTGTTTAATGTCTCTAGAGGACTATCTTACTCTAGTTTTACAGTTTTCAATCTCAAACAGAAAATTACACTTTCTTTCTGTCAATCTTTCGTTTGGCACAACAAAACAATTCTATCCAAAGCAACATCACCACCCTAAAATTGAAAATCAAAATTAAAAATGAAAATGAAAATTCGGAAATGAAAATTGTAAGAAAAAAATTCGAAATGTTTTCTAAAAAAGATAATTAGATAATAAAACTTGAAAATGAAAATTTAAAAAATGAAAATTTCAAATGTAAATTTGGAAATGAAAAGTAAAAAATAAATAGAAAATGAAGATTGAAAAAACAAATTTTAAAAGTGAAAATTGAAAATGAAATATGAAAAAACCAAATTGATGGTATAGTGTGGGGTGCTGGATAGTAGATGACGCGGTATTGATCACTACACACGGCGTGTTGATGGTATGGTGTGGGTGTTGGATAGTAGATGACGGTGTATTGGTCACTCGACACGGCGTGTTGATGGTATAATGTTTGGTTTTGAATAGTAGATAACGGGGTAGTGGACACAACACACGGCGTGTTGGATAGTATATGCGGGGTATTGGATAGTAAATGACGGAATATTGGTCACTACACACGGAGTGTTGATGGTATAGTGTTGGGTTGTTGGATAGTAGATGACTGAGTATTGGTCACTACACACGGCGTGTTGATGGTATATTGTGGGGTGTTGGATATTAGAAGAATGGGTATTGGTCACTACACACGACGTGTTGATGGTATAGTGTGGGGTGTTGGATAGTAGATAATGGGATATTGGTCACTACACACTACACCCATACGACTACTGTTATCATCATCATCATCGTCATTGTCATTCTTATCATTATCATCATCATAATCAAAGATTGATATGCTTCGTTTGACCTCTGCTAATTGTACACCTAATCCTTGCTCTATTCAAAACAGTTCCCGAGGGTATCTTGTGGCCGCTTTTACATGCGGCAAATAATGCGACTGAGGGACGTACACTACATTTCGCAATCAACGGACTGTTTTCACGGACATTTGCGCTTGTATCTATTGACGGGTATGTTGCCTTGAATGAGAGATAACATTTATAGCCCTTTTGCTCTCCCTTGTATACCTGTAGAATTTAATTTTCTCCAGATCTTAAATGTCGAGACAAGTATGACCCGACCCAATTGTGAAGTTATTCTTGAACATACTCCTGTATAATTTTTCCCATAATTTTTGTATATCCCGACTTGACTGAAGCTCAATATAGCGATCACTTTAGCGTCCGTGCGCGTATCAGTTCAAACGTACGTCCGCTTACGCCACAGATTAACTTGAATGTTAAAGTTCTTCTGTTGTAAACGAAAGTTATCATTTTTAAAACTCGGGGTTGGACTAAACATGCAGTCCATGGGCAGCTCCTTATTTATGATGTTGTTCAAAAATGTTTGTCCTCTACTTCTATTGATCACAACCAAATACTTTGAGTGAATTCCCACACAAGATTAAAAAGATTTAACAGCACAAGGACAATCTGTAAATTTTCTGCCACACAAGGTTAACCTGTCGTGTTGTGCACAGGATTGCATTGCTGGCCTTAGCCAGGCACCGATTCACCCACAGCAAGCACATGGTTGCTATTACTAGATGTTGTAATCCCTGTTATTGGCTGTTCCTTCTGTATGGACCACCAGTGTGTTAGATAAGTAGAAAACCAAAGATGACAAACAATACATATTTTTAAACTTGAAGCTTAAAATTTTTTAAGTGCACGTGACCAAGTATGAAATTACAATTGAAATCAAGTAAGCTTTGGAATTATTAGATTTTTCCTGTATTTGATACGCATCTTTAATCTAATGGATAGTCAATGTGCAGCAAATAATCTATAATTATAGAGATATCAGAACTGTGTTCTGGGCAGTAGGATAATTTACAACTGTTGTCGAAAGTTTGTTATGCCAAGTAAAGGAGTATTATATGGAGGTATACCACTTCATGTAATTAATTTAGTCCTTTCTTGAATAAAATGTTTGATCGAATTATTTCAGTAAATGTAAATGTATATTATGTAAATTGGATGATGTTTTACATTTAGATGTGTGTTTTTAAAATAAAAAGTAATCATGGTACTGATCCAAACCAGAAGAAAACTGGGTTTAGACTATACTATCTATTGTAAAAACCCATCACAACTATTGTACCAGAATAAAATCGACACATGCATGTATCATATAAATAACACACAGAGTAAAAGATCTAAACTTAATGTACAAAGAGTTAAGATATGCAAAGAAACCGCAGTTGTTTTCAAACATTGGGCATTGTCCTCATTATTAAAGCATCTTTTTGGAATAAAAGCCAAGTATATTGGTCTCATCTCAGTGTTCTTGCGTACGCACTGCACGTAAATATGTACGTACATCTGTCTCGTTTCTTGTAAAAGTAAAATTTTTGTTTACAGTTCATGACACAGCTGTCCAAAATTGCCAGGCAGGGTGAATGGTAAAAAATGTATAAAATCATCTTTCTTCTCTGTTGATTATGCTTTCATTTTCAATTTGGTGCAGCTTTATCAAGATATGCCATGCATATAGCACGTTGCTCACGATCGGCTACTGGGTCAATTGGTCCCTGGGGCAGGATTAAGAGTTGAAAAGGGTCAATGGGGTAAAACAAATGTCATCACTGAGTCATGTCATCAAGTGTCTTTGAAAGTATTTACATATGGTATGAGTTTTAATCCGCTCACTAACCCTGGTGCAACCAACAATCACCCCGTCCTCACCCAAAACCCTCAGAGCCTCTGAGCAGGATTATAAGGTCAAAATTACATGTCTGCCCTTTGTCTGTTCATTAATTGTTTCATTTTACCTTTGGTACAGTTTTTAAATAACTAAAGAAATATAATGCATTTTATAGCGCCATTTTGGCTCCAGAGGC
The DNA here is from genome assembly GCA_029931535.1 of Margaritifera margaritifera. Lineage (NCBI taxonomy): Eukaryota > Metazoa > Mollusca > Bivalvia > Unionida > Margaritiferidae > Margaritifera > Margaritifera margaritifera. The sequence goes on along the minus strand of JAQPZY010001507.1, from coordinate 166,358 downwards.
CCTGGATAGGGTGTTAAGGGGTAAAATAATAGAGCATGTCATCATAGGTGTCAGATACAAGGTCTTTGCCTGGATTACATTATAATCTCTGAGGCTTGAATGTAGATGATTTAAAAATACTGTTACTTTCCTATAGATGGTATGAAGACTGACATATGTTAGGTTTTTGATATATTTTACCAAATTTTGTTCATGGGATCATTGCAAGAGGCACATCATATATTTAATAAATATCGGGTTGTGGATCCTGGGTAACTATTCACGGGTAGGGTATAGAGAGGGGCTTGAAGATGTTGCTTGTGGAAGTACATGTGGGGATTTGTGATGGCGAGTGATCAAAGTAGCGCTGCTATAATTGCATTCAGTCTGAATCTGAGATTAAATTGAATGGTTATAGTTGTAAAAGAGGTAATTTACTCACTCCTGTCGAACTTCGTTTGTAATAAAATCTCCGGATAATAATATAAACAATCCAACTGCCGAGGGTCCTATTCTTACGGCACGAAAATAATTTGTTCTAGCATAGTTTTATAATAGTTGTTTTTGCAATTTTATGAGAGAGAGAGAGAGAGAGAGAGAGAGAGAGAGAGAGAGAAACATACAGACAGAGAAAGGTAGGCATTAGGGTAATATTTTAAACATATTTGGCTCACAAAAAGTTATCTTTAAAGGACAAAATATTTTGTAGTTCTCTGTAGTAACTCCTTATGATATAACAACCCCTAATGACGCAATGCATCAGCAATGATTATACCCATTGATACAGCTGTATCATTATGCGTCAGCAATGATTATACCTAATGATACAGCTGTATCATTAGGAATTAGCAATGATTATACCATTAGGCCTTAGCAATGACTATATCTAATGATACAGCTGTCATTATTAAGGATTGACTATCGTATACTGTGACCTCTAATGAAATACTGCTTATGACACGAAGGGAAATCCGTTTTACTCTGACATATGCATTGAAAATCAGTACGAAAATAAAAACAAAAATCCGTCTTTGATGAGAAATGAGTGAAGTGAAATTAGTTTATCGCGCTGAAAATGTATAATCCACACAGGAACGGATGAAAACACGGATAGACTGATATCGCTATCCCAGCTTCCATTTTTTTGGTCGTGGATATAAAACATGTTAACTGCTTACGGTTAAGTCGCATGTAAGATTGCAAACACCACATTATCTAATAATGCAATATGTAACCTTGAGCTCCAACCTTGAATTGTGACTCCAAAAGCAACAGCGATTGATATATAGCTACAGAAAATCTACATACAAAGTCAGGTGTTTATCTGACAACCTTAAAGGAAGTAATGCGTCGACAAACAAATGTATATAGGTATGCATTATGGGACCTCACATTTTTTGCTGCACCTAACCATACAACAGTCCATAAACAAATTGTCCTGCACCCAACCACAAGACAGTCGATGGGACCTCGCATTTGTCCTGCACCCAACCACAAGACAGTCTATAAACAAATTGTTTTGCACCAAACCACAATACAGTTCACAAACAAATTGTCCTGCACCCAACCACACGATAATCTATAAACAACGTTTACTTTTTATTCAGGAATCGATTGCAAAATATTGATGCGGGAACTAAAGTATGAATGGAATGACAGATGGAGAAACATATATAACTACTGCCATATCCACGCTCCTGAACCTTTTCGCTCAAGGGATACAGTGGCTAGAAAAATGTTACCCACAAGCTTACATTCCCAATTACATGTCTGTGAGGTATATGCGGGTATCGCCCATGAAGTGAGAGTTTGTCAATATATAATATATTCACCAGGTGTGGTCCAGTTTCGACCCAAAATAAACTGCCTAGCAAACTTTGCATCTCTGTTCATTTAATCTTACAAGTAAAAGTTTCTATCATTAAAATCTCATGTTTCAGCAAGGTATCAAGATACCAACACCTAATGCAACAGCTCTTGCTGTATTATTTCGGCTCGCAGTTCCAACACCCAAAGACCCGAAAGAGACCCCACATAGCAAACATGCACTGCATGCACTGCTAATGGTAGAGAGATTCAAAAGTCGATGACTTAATGCATCTTAGTAGCATAGCATAGGGAATTTTCAGCACAATTGAGTCTTTTTATTAATCGTGAATTTACAAAAATAATGCTCTCGTGGAGAGATACGACACAATAATTATTAAATCACACAATTTGCAGTGTTTAAATATGCACCTTGTGTGCATCTAATTAAAAGAGTATAATTTGTAAATTAGGTTGTTACGACTCTATGGTCTAAGAAAAATGTAACAGAAAGAAAGTGAAACCAACAAATCAGGTAAAAATCAACAAGCAATTTATTACTAGATAATTAAAATGAAAAATCAAAAAGTCACTTACAGTAATGTGTTTTGAAATCCTAATAATCCAATAAGAATGATTGTTCTAATCACAAGTCCTAAATATAGAATGTTCCGAATTCACGGCTGTGTCCTTGAATGTTATTATGTGCCAATGGTCTCCAAAGTCCTGATGTACTAGAAATCTTGATGTGCTGATGTCAAAATGAAGTATTCCAAAATCTCTGAATAAGTTCAGTTAAATTCCAAAATCATCAATTAAAATCCAAAATCCAAAAGTTTATGAGCACTGTTATAATCCAATGAATATTTAAAATGATTCCTCTCTTAGAATTTGGAATGAATTTTCACAACTGTAATAGCTCTTTACAAGACTGATGGTAATGTCAAAACTGAATAAATGTCCACCAAACATGGTATATATATAGATTGGTCACATGACAGAATGTTCTAGAATATGAGTCATCTTAATGGAATTCTAACTGTAAACAAAATTCAACCTTGACCTTCAAATTGAGAAAACATATTGATCAAAACAACCTAATTCAAGGACACTAGTTAAACATGTTTTTCCTGATAACATTAAGATTTAAGCAAATATTAAAGTGAAGAAACATTTACAATTTCCTAAAATATTTATAATATTATATAAACATCATACATAACAAAGTAAAGAATAATGGTATCTTACGAAGATATAGATAAAGAATTACGACTTTTAATAACCACACTGCTGCTGACACTCTCCTATCATATATTACACAATACTCGTAGAGACACTACATAAATCCTACTCAGATCTTATGCAATTTGTATGCAGTTCTAGTACAGGATAGACTTCGTAGAAAGCAATCGTTACCCAGTAACTTATTATTTAATGTAAAATGGTCATGTGTAACTTATCATAAAGAATATATCTTTTTGGTGAACTATTAATTTATTTTGTATTGTTTATTAAAATAATTTCTTTCTGAAATAAGTTCTTATTACACGTCCTACTTATTAAATAATTGATATTGATAAGTTTTCTTGTTATATAATACAAATTACTATTACTAAGGACAAAATTATGTATATGTATACAATTATTATGTTATTATAAAGGATTCTTTATATTATGTATATGTATACAATTATTATGTTATTATAAAGGATTCTTTATATTATGTATATGTATACAACTATTATGTTATTATAAAGGATTCTTTATATTATGTATATGTATACAATTATTATGTTATTATAAAGGATTCTTTATATTATGTATATGTATACAATTATTATGTTATTATAAAGGATTCTTTATATTATGTATACGTATACAATTATTACGTTATTATAAAGAATTCTTTATATTATGTATATGTATACAATTATTATGTTATTATAAAGGATTCTTTATATTATGTATATGTATACAATTATTATGTTATTATAAAGAATTCTTTATATTATGAATATGTATACAATTATTATGTTATTATAAAGAATTCTTTATATTATGAATATGTATACAATTATTATGTTATTATAAAGAATTCTTTATATTATGAATATGTATACAATTATTATGTTATTATAAAGGATTCTTTTGTATACAATGTTCTAAGTATATTAAGTGTTCTATTTGTAATTTTGATATTTTCTTCATCTTTTACTATTCTTTGTTTATCATTCTTTTTTTCTGAGGTGTTTCCTAGCTTCTTCTAAAAGTGTTCTTGATTCTTCTAAAAATGTAGTTCGTTAGACTTTGTCGAGTTTCGAACGTTGGTGCTATGCAGTTTGGATATCTATTCCTTTTAATATCTTCAGATAAGAAATTATGAACTGTTTTGCAAACATATTTTGTACAAGTAAACATGTTAAAGTTATTAGATGATAGTTTGTTAACATTTCTCCTGTGGAAATATCGCAATATTGTTATGTTTCATTAATTACCTTTTCTGTTAAAGTATCATATAAGTTGTTTATTTTTTTAATGATATTTGCTATCTCTATCATTTTGTTATACTATTTATAATGAAATAATTACCTAGTTGTCCATGTGTAACAATACTTGTTGTTACAAAAGAACGTAGTGTTTCACTGAGAATATGACCTATTTAATGTTTGTTTTTGAATTCATCAATCAATCATAAGAATAGTGTAGTGTATCCTTAGGATAATGGCGCAACATCTCTGAAGGATATTTTCTTTTACAGTATTTTGATGTTCATTATACGTCTAACCTCCAATAGTTGTTTCTTTACAATGTTCTCCTTGTGCTTTAAGTGCAAGAGTTGTTTTTTTCTTTCTTGATGCTTTAGGTACTATACCTAGAAGAGATTTTGGTGTTACAACACCTGGATTTTATTCTAGTATGCTGATACTACATAACTGAATTTTTGTTTTTGATTGACTTACTTTCATATGATATCTGAAGGGGCTAATTATACAAAATTCTGTAATTTTAATAAATATGATTTGACACTCCTGTATTTATGCAAGTTCTTTTTACATTTCTATCCATCGCAAGTTCATTCATAACTTTCATAATTAAAGATCTTTTATAACTCTGTATTATATCTTTATCGTGCTTGATTTCTCTAAGACAATTAAAGCACGTTAGGAGTTACAGGCGACAGCATGGAGTCTAATGGGAACTCAACATTACGCTTGGGACAGTATGGGGCAAATAGGGTTACTAACATTACGTTTGGGACGGTATGGAGTATAATGTGAATTACAAAAATTTTTGGGATGATATGGGGTTGAATGCGAATTTAACATTATGTTTTGGGCGGTATAGGTGTAGTGGCATTTCGGCGGGTATGGCGGTTATAGGAATTCAACTTTATGATCTGGACGGTATGCCTATCTATTAGAATTTAACATTATGTTTTGGCCTGTATTGCGGTTATGGAAATTTAACATTTCCTTTGCTTTGTATGGAGTTTAATGGGAATTTAACATTACATATGGGCCTTAATGGGAATCGGCACTGCATCCTATGGAACTTTAACAAGGTGGGTCAATTTAGCACCCATATGGAAAATAAACATAATGGATCACTATGGGTCCTTATGGAAATTGAACATTAAGTTGGAGTCGGTATGGCCCCCTATGGGAATTTAACATTGCTGATGTCGCAAATGCGGTTATGGGAATTTAACATTACGTTTGGATCACAATGGGGTCTATGGCATTGTAACACTAATGTTTCGGACAGTATAGCATCTATGGGAATTTAGCATGATGGTTGTAACTGTGGGGATCTTTTATAATAGCACCCTGTGAACTTGAACATAATGATGTACCTATAGCTTTCTGTGGGAACTGAAAAGGATGGGCTGGAAAGACGGACAAATTCACACCTAATGACAGAAAAACGTTAACTTTTACAGAAAAACACTCCCCTAGAAACGCCGCAAAAACTTGGTACAGTGCTTAGCTATGCTTTTTAAGGAAAGTGACAATAACTATGTTCCAGTTTCTCCAAGAAAGGAGTGCAATTTTACGACAAACACTAGAGCGATAGGTAAGTTCCTTGTCCGTTACATTGTTTTGTTTTCAAGATAGTTAAATCTCTGTTTTAGAAATATTGTTTCAAACATTGAGAGGAACAAATATTAATGTAGATTAATGAATGAACAAAAGTAAAAATGATTGGGTCATTAGAACTAATTAAAGGGAGAGAAGGGTGTGGTAGTGTAAATAATACACACTCTTACAAACATAACGGATCGGGCAAGTGGGAATTTTTTTATGGAAGGATAAATAACACACTCCACACTTACAAACTGATCTCACGGTGCGCGGTAAATATCGCCCATGCAGTAACTGTTTTAGAAATAGTGTTTTAAAAGTCTAGAGGAAAATATTATTACTAATATAGATGAATGAGTGAATGCATGAATAAAAGAATGAACAAATTAGCAAACAAAGAAAATAAATTTGTGTCATTAGGACCAATCAAAGAGAGAGAAAAGGATTATGGTAGTATAAATAACACAAACTCTTTCAAACAAAACTGATGAGGGCAAATAGGAATATTTTAAGATAACAAACACTCGTTCTTACAAACAATCCCACACGCTTACAATCCAATGTTAATCCTCTCAAACAAATGTCTAAATGTATTTTCAGTCATAGTCGTTTGATGATACCATAACCATACTGACATAGGCAAGTTCATTGTTAGTTTTACAGCAAACATACTTGACTGTTCTGCTTGCTGACTTAGAAACGCAAGAGTAACAATATTGCAGTTTCTCACAACAAGAAATATACTATGGTTTACTGTAAATACATTCAATTGTTCTTCTTGCCTGAGTTATTGAGAAACGCCACCTATCAAATGTGCTATTAAACATTGTTACAGTTTGTCCAAACAAGGAATGCGCTTTCACAGAAATATAATAGAGAGATAGGCAAGTTCCTTGTCCGTGCTATTGCAGGCACATTAAGCCATTCGGCTTCCCTATTTAGAAATGTGACAACATGCATTGTATCAACGTTGACAAAACATCGAGTGCACTTTTATAAATAATCACACATTCTTACTATCGAAAACCCCACATTTACTAACTAATATGTATGTTATTATAAGACGATAAGCACTCTTACTTACAAATAAATATCCACACTTAAAAAAACAATGCATCGGGAGTAAAGCTGATATGGTGACTATTACAAACAAACATTTATCATTACGACTAATGTCTAGGGGTATGATATGTTATGACAGGATGACAAACACTCATTTTTACAAACCAACAACAACACTTATAAACCAATGTATAGGGAGTAACAATGATGTGCTGACCCTCACAGACACTCAGTCTTACAAACTTATGTGTAGGGGTATGGTCTTTTATAATAGGACGACAAACATTCTTAAATATAAATCAACGCAACATTTGCAATACAACATTCATCCTTGCAAACTAATGACTATGGGTATAATATTTTTGATAGGATAAGAAATACTCTAACTTACAAACAAACACCCACACTTACAACCAATGTATGGAGATCAAAGGTTATCTGAGGACTATTACAAAACAAACAAGGGTATGATAAGTTATGATAGGATGATAAACACACTTACTCGAAAGCTCTACATTTGGCTTTATGTTTCGAGTACTTTTGTAGGTGAGTTTCATTTCATTAACAATATAAACAACAAGCAAATATAAACTGTTTTTTCATTAGGCAAATTCGCTGTTTAGCAATAGTGTTTGGAATGTTTAGAGGGCAAACTATCGATAAATGAATGAATGAACAAATTAGTGAAGAAAGGAACAAATGACCGTATCATTAAAAGTAATCAAAGGGAGAGAAGGTGAATTCTCTTTCCTCATATTTTCCATCAAGTGTACCCGCCACGTACAAGTATACAGAGTTCTAACTTTTATGTAAAGTTACACTGCATGGATGCTTTGTCTGGAAGCTGTCTTATTCACGATAGCGATCTTTCAACCGTAGAGGTATGTAATAAACATAAACATTCTTTTTTTCTTTGTATAAATCTGCGTTTGATAGCTAGAGTAGTTTTCTATGTTATCATCATCATCTTTATTTCCTTCCGTAGAAGATTGCATGATATAACAATAAATCATCTGAATACAATCAATAAATAAGTACTAGAATAAAGAAATGAATACAAAACAAACAAACACGAATTAAAAAAAAAAAAAAAAAAAAAAAAAAAAAAAAAAAAATGTGAATCCGGGGCGCCGTAGAACCAACATCAATTACTTCGTACATACAATAATGTCAAGAGATCTATAGTGTGAATATCATAACAGTTTCATATTTATCAGAGTGAACAGAACAATTGCATATCTGTTATGGTAACAGAATATTACATTCCACGTTGATTATATGCATACATGCACAAACTAATGTGTATAGTTAACTGGCCAACGTGTGGAAAACTTTCTCAATACTTCATTTGGAATTCAGCATTTGTAAAAGATAAACGGTTCGGAAAAAATTAGAACCAGAAAGCAGAATCAACCAATGGACATGTTATTAGGAAAGAAAAAAGAAGGCAAAGATAAATATTCTTTTTTAAGAAAACTCACAAACTCATTATGTATGTATTTTTGCGTCTCTTCAACCTGTTAAAATCGTCATAGTCCACAGTTATATTTTCTCCATGAAGAATACAAAACCGACATCCAAAAGCTAGAAGCAAAATGCATAGAAGTTTGCTTATTTATGTCTCCCTCCCTTTTTGCAATAATAACAGCTATACATTTTAGTGCATTCATTGAGTTCATTCCTTTGTGTGTTTGCAGTAAAACAGACAATAAACTTATAGCTCTAGTGCTTGTCTGTACAAGTGCATTTAAAAAAACGGCAACATTAGTATTGTTGCATTTCTTAAATAGCACAGTTGAGCACTGTAGCAACTTTAAGTTCCTTTGCGAGTGTTTCTCTGTAAAAGTTAATGTTTGTCTGTTAATTTGTCCGTCTTTCCATTATGTTAAAATTCCCATTGAGGGCTGCATCAGCCCATCCTTTTCGATTATCTCAGAAAGCTATAGGCACGTTCGTTATGATAAATTCCAGAGGGTAGTAGAGTGACCCATAAGGTTCAATGTCCATAAACCCCCATACTGACATCTGTCATATTAAACTCCCATAGACCACATACAGTCCGAAATGTAATGTTAGACCCATAATGATCCAAACATAATGTTAAATTCCCATAATCGATGTAGTGACACTGTAATGTTATATTCCCAAAGGAGACCATACAAAACGATACGTAATGTTGTTTCCAGAGGGGGCCATGCCGATCCCATCGTAATGTAAAATCCTCTATAGGGACCATACCGAACCATGATGTTAAAGTTCCATAGGGCCCCATAATGACTCGTCACGTTAATTTTCTATATGGGTGTTATAGTGACCCACCATGTTCACGTTTTATAGTGTGCTATACCGACCCAATTAGACCCCATAGTGTCATCCGTAATGTTAAATTCCTATCAGATCCATAACAAACCAAGAGCAATGTTAAATTCTCGCAACCTCCATACAGTCTCAAACGTAATGTTAAATTCCCACAGTTCTCCATACCAGCAAAAGCGTAACTACTTACGTAATTACTGAAACGTTTTAGAAGACATTTATTATTTATCTAGCTCAAATTTTAACATTTTTACTTATTCAATATTAAAAAACTATATCGTAAAATATTAACCTTATGAAACAGACAGCGCTTATCAATACTAAAAAGTCGTATGGTATATTATTAAACTTATCAAATAGATAGCACTTATAATTAAAAGATATAAAGCAACTTTATTCATTTTTATCGAATAAATATTATGTTTATAGGATATAAGTAGATTCCTTGCGTAATAATTATTTTAGTTATAAAATAAACAATTTATTTACATATCTAATTTAAGTTTTTCCTTATTACATACAATTTAATTCTTTTACATACTTTCTTTTCGTCCATAAAATTCTCTAATGGGAATGCCATTTAATTGTCATCTTTAAACAATCCAAAAACCTTTCATTTTACTGATGGAATTTCGTAAATGTTATCTCTTTGACATTCACTGGTATCTTAAAACATTATTATTAACTTTATATTTTCAGAAAAATTATTTGTTTTGTACTAACACAGAGCACGTCTGTGTGAGTCATCAATATCTTAATGTTATCACTGTATTTGATTTTCGATTATAAAAAGTCAAACATTAAAAGTTTAAATATATCGAGGACTAAAAATACATCATGAATTAGATTATTAAATACAATTGTTATGTATGATGTTTATATAATATTATAAATATTTTAGGAAATTATAAATGTTTCTTCACTTTAATATTTGCTTAAATCTTTATGTTTATTAGGAAAAACACGTTTAACTAGTGTCCTTGAATTAAGTTGTTTTGATCAATATGTTTTTTCAATTTGAATATCAAGGTTGAATTTTGTTTACAGTTAGAATTCCATTAAGATGACTCATATTCTAGAACATTCTGTCATGTGACCAATCTTTATATATACCATGTTTGGTGGACATTTTTTCAGTTTTGACATTACCATCAGTCTTGTAAAGAGCTATTACAGTTGTGAAAATTCATTCCAAATTCTAAGAGAGGAATTATTTTAAATATTCATTGGATTATAACAGTGCTCATAAACTTTTGGATTTTGGATTTTAATTGATGATTTTGGAATTTAACTGAACTTATTCAGATATTTTGGAATACTTCATTTTGACATCAGCACATCAAGATTTCTAGTACATCAGGACTTTGGAGACCATTAGCACATCATAACATTCAAGGACACAGCCGTGAATTCGGAACATTCTATATTTAGGACTTGTGATTAGAACAATCATTCTTATTAGATTATTAGGATTTCAAAACACATTACTGTAAGTGACTTTTTTGATTTTTCATTTTAATTATCTAGTAATAAATTGCTTGTTGATTTTTACTTGATTTGTTGGTTTCACTTTCTTTCTGTTACATTTTTCTTAGACCATAGAGTCGTAACACAATTGTGATATTCATCGTATTCATAAGTATGAAATCACCGTCTATTATTTAGCTATCTGTAGATAATATCTCTTTCAGTAGTTTAAAATACTTTTTTTTCATTATTACAGATTTTCACAGCTGTTATTTTTCTTATATTCTCCAGCTGTTTTCTGAATACAGAATTATTCAAAAGTTTGAAGAAGTCCTTTGGAAAGTCGTTGTTAATTTTCTGCCACAGATAAGCATTTAATTCAATATACTTCTGAAACTATTGCTTTTGATAATCCTATGTATATTTGTTAGTCGTACACCCTTTTTATTATATAGTGTCAAATTTCTGTAACGCACGATTTATGTCCCTTTAAGTGTAAACAAGTAATTTAGGCACACTAGACTTAGGTTACATTTTTCTCTTCTATGAATTTCTTTTTTAGAGGTGAAAGATAATCAACTGAAGGCATTCGTTTCCCAGTTATTGAAATACTCATGTAATTTCTTAGGAATTGCCACATTTTGTAAGCACAGAGATTATCAGAATCCAAATGTATTATGTGTTCGTTTGGAGAATTTGTATCGTTTTCTCCATCAGCTTTTACTTCTCCATTCGCATCAACGTAAACTTTGTGGTTTGCAACAGCATGACTGTGGGGTATCATGCTAATGAGTGCATGAATTCCTGATTCTATCAATAGGAATATGTCATAATACAGGAGAAGTTTCAGTTCTACGCCTAAAATGTCATGGAAGCGTCGCGTCCTAGTCCATGATCCATACTCTCATGAACGTATTTTTAACCTTGATCTGATATTTTTAAGCAATGATGAGTACAAGTTTTTTTTATAGAGATAATATTAGTTTCCCCAAATCTATAACATAAAATGAAAGCTCTTAAAGGGAAATGTTCTTACACATAAAATTATTTATTTCAATATTTTGAAACCACATACTTATCTAGTTAACATATTTGTCATCTAAACCTTTAGCTAAAGATTTTATGGATTGCTCCATAAGTTTAAAACTGTACACAAAGCAGATTTATATTTACAATTGCTTCTTTTCTATCTGTAATTAAAAACTTATAAAGTACAAAATCCTTAATGAAAGTTATAGATTGTTTCCATGCAGTAGGTGTGATAACCATTTCATTATCAGTATCCTGGCATATACATTCCTTTATAAATAGGTTGATATCATAGCCTGTAGGTTATGAATAAATAGTGACTCAAAATGTATTTATGTATAATATTTTAAATTACAAGCTTTAAATGGTAGTCCGCGATATTTAACAGTTAGATAGTTATAATCAGGAACCTTATCATTTATGTCATCCTCTAATATTTTTTTACTTTATAAACTAGCGGATTATCGAGTATTGCTGGTCTTATTGTAAATATTTATTGTGTAAGATAGGGTAAATTATGTTTTCATATGAGTGTTTTTGTTGTTTAATTTTTAATTCTAACCTTTTAACCTATTTTTATTGGCGTTCCAGATAGGTCAGTTGTTAAACTACCAAAAGGTTAATCCAAATTTTTGATCTATATTTCTTCATATATTACTTCAATTGGTGTCATATTTATTGATCTGTTGTAATTATCATTATAGTCATAAACTATTCGTTAGTAAAACATCTATCCACTTTTTAGTTTCATTTTCAGTGAAATATTTCCACATTTTAGTCTTTATTGTTTTGTTCAACATCTCCACTATGGATGCCTTTTTAATCAGTCTAAGTTAAAATGTATTCAATATTTCTATTTTCAAATCATTCTTTCACTTTATTTAACTTAAACTTTAATTTAAACTCTTTGACATCGTGGAATTTAATTTTTTTTCCAGGTTTTTCTATGTTGAAATATTTCTATCAAATTATAGTGAACATCATCTTAGCTTTATGTTTTAGTTTCTCCGCCCATGTATATTTACCAACCCCCCATAAAAACATGTTGTAATGTAAATATATATCTCATTAAATTTGCCATATTTTATCACCTCAACAATATCTATTTGCCACTGGTCATCTGCATAGCTTGCATAGATTCTTTAATATGGAAATCTTATTCTAGTTTGCTTGTGTAATGTATAAGTTGATTGCTGAGTTAACCAATCTTTAAATTCATAGTATGTTCTTTTCTTTTCTAATGTTGTACTTGTTTCCATAAGATATTTATACTTATACAAGTATAAAGGATTACAAATCGTAAACATATATACTAGCTATTGTTTAGTATCAGTAATATTTATTCAGCATTAATATTTAATATTTATAAAAGTAGTATTATATAATAGGTGCGTATCAGCAGCAGTGTGATCATCCAAAATTGCAATGTCTTTATTTGTGTCTTCCTAAGATATCGTTAGTTTTTATTAATTTACAAATGATAAAATTTTAATAAGATGCTACCAAGGTGCATCTTTAAACATTAATACTTGTATGATTGAATAATTGAGTTGACGTATCTCCCCACGAGAGCATTATTTTCTAAAATGTCACGATTATTAAAAAGACCCTCAAATGTTTCCACTCCTTTCCTATACTACTGATTTCTGTTAGTAACATACACTCATGATGAAAAAGTCACTTTAACCAATATTTTTTGTTACTGACTTTGACTAAGTTTTGCGTTCAGGTCATTACTACATAAGGTTTGTTTTTAGCTTGCTTATACATATTATCCATCCTAAAAGTATAAAAACTCCTTAGGTGATGCATCTTTATAAGTACCATATTCGTACAACATAACGGTCTCTATGACCAACATTATACGTGTGTGTCAGTGACTATCCTACCTAGAATGTCCATTCAAAAAGTGCAGTTGACTATAAATTGTGTATCATGATAGTTTACTAACGACAGATTCACTGTTGGTTTTACATGTGAACGAGTAGGCAAAATCAATGCACCGTACACCAGTGGAGTGCATGCTTTTAATGTGAGACCTGAGCTGTACTGGTTTGCCAAGGTGATTATATAAACCACTTTGTAATAGTGGTCATAGTGAATGTTAATCCAATGTTACCCAAAGCCTGTTACTCTCGCCAGGTTAATCTGGAATGGAAAATGATAATAGCTTCTAGAGCAGAGTCTATGAACAATTATCTAAACAAATATTCTTTGGTTTATATCAAGCAGAGGTGGTACCTCGACTACTGTGATGATATGGAAAATAATGTTCTATATTACCGGTTCACTACTTTTATGCTCTATCGCAGGAGCCAAGTAAACTATGTAATAGGGAATTAAATGCTGGTTTTTCATCCTGTATTAACATGTCTCAGTCTATATTAACATGTCTCAATCTGTATTAACATGTCTCAATCTCTAATAACATGTCTCAATCTACCTATTCTAAATATTAAACGGGATTAAAGATGTAGTAAAGGTTTTTATTGGTAACATTTGGCTACAAATCAATCTTTTTCCAATTTAATAGCGGTAAATGCATTTTAATGATGAGTTGTTGAAATGTGTTACTGAAATATAAATGTTCTGTGAATTTTAGAACTGAAACAGAATTCAAATATTCAACCATATAAGAAAGTTTTATATACGCCTTCATTTGAACATCGACTAGCATTTTATCTGATTAGACCTGGAAGGGAATCACTGATTCCACATGATCACATGTTCATTGGGGAATTATTAATAGCAAGCAGGATACTGTGTTTCGAAGATAAGTGAGAGTCCAGTTTTCGTTTCTTTCTTCTCTAAATGTGCATCTCTATTTTATAGTCTGTGTAACGCTACGCTTGTCCCAGTCTGTCTGATAAGAACTGAATGTTGCTTTGTTTTACTCTGTAATTAATTGTTCAATCAATACTATTATATGATTATATCCAGTAGTTATCAAAAACTGGCTCCTGACGTGGAAGCCCATCTAATTATCCTCCCCCTACATATAAAGAGAGCGTCCGGCGTAACTTTCCTAACATTAGGCAGAACAACCTTACTGCAACAAATCTCAAAAGAGGAGGAAGTACATTGAGTCGAATCCCAGCTTATAGATACAATCATGTATCGGACGATGCTTACATTTCTATTGTTGGTAAATATCTCACGAACTCTTTGTCTCTCGATCAAACATCGAATTAAGATAATTTTATTTGTATTGTTATTTGCTGATTTCAGTAATATCACGTCTTTTTCTTATTAAGGAACTCAGTGGATTTTTAGATAAGTCTGTCATGTGTATTTATTCACAAAAGAAAGAAATACTTATTGCTTTGCTTAATGTGCATTTAATTAATAGGAACTGAATATTGTGCCTGTTTTGGCGTCGATGTTTTGCTACTTGAACGTGGTTCATCAATGTATAGTTACTTTGAGATACGTAAAAGTGCTTTGAAAATAGTTTCCTTTTCTGAATTTTATTTATAAATCGTAGTTTTCATGTTTTTCTTTCTTTCCAGGTCTTTATTTCCTTTGGTGAGTACATTGCTACAGCATCGTCATGGTTAAACATTTATAGTGAATTTATGCAAGCATTTATATTAATTTATGATAAGGGATTCTTCATCTTGTGGTATAGAGCTTTCGCGCTATCAATGCACAAGCGATACATAAATAGCATGTCCATTACTGAGCTTAGATGTGTTGTAGTAATATGTGAGGTGAATGGTCTCGCTGTCCCCTGCAAGAGTCAGTCGATTTGCGTGAATGTGCTATAATGCTAATTATGTTTCGACTTTATTCTTAACTGCATTTTGCATCTTGTATGAGTCAATTCTTAATAATATGAATGTGCATTACGTATATGTCGTGTCATTATCTAAAACTCCTTGTGTATACGATCAAAGTATAACGCTTTGACTTTTTCTTCGCGTTGAATCTTTCAACAATTTACTCTCAGCAGTCGATTGGAGAAGGTTTTCTGTTACAGTGAGATTGTAATTTATTTCAGATTTGTTCTCTTACATGTTTCAGACATACCATTTTAATAACTTTTGTTTGATTGTCACAATCTATGCTTTTTCTCTTGACGCTTCATATTTCTCTCTACATCCAGTACTAGTGGATGATGTTAAGGGAGAGACGTGCGGTCGTATTGCTGACGTGGTGTTTGTGATTGACTCATCGCGTAGCATCTGGCCTCCATACTTCCGCCAGCAGCTCGAGTTCGTCAAGCAAGTGGTTAAGGCGTTCGACGTCGGTCAGGGTAAGACAAAGATAGGCGCCCTCACCTTCAGCGACAGAACGATCTCCGAGTTTCATCTGCGGAAATATGACAATAAGCAAGACATTCTGGATGCCATCTCTGGCATAAACTTCGCCCAGGGGTCAGCAACCAACACTTTTGACGCCTTGAGAGTTCTTCGCACAGAATTCTTTAGCGAGAAAAATGGCGACCGTTCTGACGTGCCTAACATTGCTATCGTCCTTACGGATGGCGAATCCAGTAACACGGCCAGCACAGTACACGAGGCCCAGCTGACCAGAAAGGCCGGGGTAACCATTTTTGCCATCGGAATCGGCAGGCAGGTGAACAAGGTGGAACTGGAGGAGATAGCGAGTTCACCAAAATCAGACTACATGCACATTCTGGAAAACTTCAAGGAGTTACAATCCGAAGCGTTCACAACGCTTCTTAGCCACAAGGCGTGCACAGGTGAGCAACTTTCTATACATGGCTGAATTATTACCCGCTGAACGTTAAGTACTAAGTACAGTTTCATTATTAGTGACCATTTTAAGATTTCGTCACTCTTTGTAAACAATGCTTTTCCCAGAGTATCTAGTTTATGTTGTAGATGTGGAATAATTTTCCCTAAATCTTACTCTATCCATATAGCTTATGCAAACATCTCGCAAGTGACATCGTACATTTAAAATGTAACATATTGGAATTCTAAACCAGTACAATTTGCAGTTGTTGTTCCACTCCAGCTCCACTCACGACGCCAACTACAAGCACAACAAGGAGCACAACGACTACCACCACTACACCAAAGACGACAACGACTACCATAACGACCACGACAACAACCGAAGCCGCAGAGATTTCTACAAGTAGGTAATTTGTTAATATGTGTGATGTCAGCCAAGGATGTAGTTTATGTAAGTTTGATAGCAATATCTCTGCAAAGAATTTGTTTTGTTGCAACAGCACCGGACAAAAGTATACACCTACAAAAGTGTTAATTATATAATTTAAATAGGGTCCATTCCATATATTTCAGAATGAAAAGTACAACGATCTTCCTTCAACTAGACTGATGACATTTCTTTGTAGGTTTTGATAAAAAATATACACTTATAACAATAAATCATAGTAATGTCACCGGAATATCAACTTCTGCTCGTAATTTCATTTCTGTCATAGTTTCCTTGAATGCAATAACTTTATCTTCGTCTTTTCAAAATGACAAGTAAATGTTAAAAAAAAAAATAATTCGTATGGTAACACTTACTTTGAATCTTTTCCTTCAGAAATGCAACAAGAACAGGCAGAGAAGGGTATGTACTAACATATCTCATTATATAAGTTTGATAAAGAATTCCCAGGTATCGAGACTAATAAACAATTGTATAATACCAGAACCACGTCAGTGGTAACCAAAGATTAATTGTTCCTTTGATGCCCAAGAGAGAGTGGCTGTAAATTTATGCTTTTGGTTGAAAATGTAGTACTTAAAAGACATTGAATCAAAATGTAAAGCATATTTGTATTGAAATTATTATGAGTTTTGTCAAAATTTTCCACAGAATCTCACCTAAAATACTGATTGTAATTCCTATTTTAATAATAGGTCTTGGGCCTCTGCTTTGGTAATACATGGTCTTGTATATTTCGTGGCTTGTGTTTCACAGCATGTTCAACAACCATTATAAAGGTTCACTGAAAATAATGTTTATGACTATGTTAGATGCACGTCTGTTCCTTTCATCTTATTTACTGTGCAAATTTTGTTTCTTAAGCAATTTCCTTTACGAATTTCACGTAGTCGAACAATATATGTTCTTACTCTATTATGTCATAGACGTGCACATTATTTATCTGTATCGAAAGAGAAAGTGTGGCAACATTTTACCCATACTTCACTGTGGAAAGTGTTGTTAGAGTACCTTCTCGTAGAGACACGTTTATACAAAAAGCCTGCGACGTTATTCTCTTGTATCTTGTATACGGCAGCATGCCAGGGAAAGCCGGCAGACATTATGTTTGTTCTGGACGTCTCCAGCAGTATCTGGTATCGGGACTTCAAAACACAAATGCAGTTTGTCAAGGACATGGTGTACATCTTCGACATCGACTCCGGAAAGGCCCAGGTAATACTGCAGTTTGTAGCAAGACCCATGCAATACTGATCATGCAGCAAGGTCTGTGTTATTCTGCTATCTAGAGCAATAACTAGGCAATATTGCGTCTTTCACAAAGTCCTAGGCTATACAGTTCCTGCAGCAAGAGATATGCAATATTGCTTCATGCAGCAAGAGCCAGGGAAAAATCTGCTTCTTGCAGCAGGACCCAGGTAAAACTTCGTATTGCAGAAAGGCACGGATAATATTGCGACTTGTAGCAAGGTCTGTATAAATCAACGTTTGCAGCAAGACGTCATGTAATAGTGTTGTCTTGAGGAAAACCCGTGTAATACTGCTTATGACCGTATTGCTGCGAGTGTCGCTTTGAAGGCCTTAGATATTACTGTATAAAACGCATATTGTAAAGAAGCTGTTGCCTTGACGAAGTACCTTGGAGATACTGCTTATGGCTGTATTGCTGTAGGCGTGGGTTTAAGGCCTTAGATATTACTGTATAAAACGCATATTGTAAAGAAGCTGTTGCCTTGACGAAGACCTGGGATATACTGCTTATGGCTGTATTGCTGTAAGCGTGACTTTTAGGTCTTAGATATTACTGTATAAAACACATATTGTAAAGAAGCTGTTGCGTTGAAGAAAACCTGGGAGATACTGCTTATGGCTGTATTGCTGTAAGCGTGGCTTTAAGGGCTTAGATATTACTGTATAAAACGTATATTGTACAGAATATGTGGAATAGATAGGCCTCCTCTTTTATTGTATGTTTATCTTTTACAGTAGATCGTAAAGTGAGTAGATTTTTCATTCATAGATTTATTCAGTGGATGTATATACGCCACATAAAAGTATTGTCTTCTTCTCGCATTTTAATTTTGGCTTCCTTCCATAGTGTCTAGGATAAATTATTTCATCCTGCAAATAAGTTATAATATTTCAAATGAACCTTAATACTTACCTTAAATGGCGCTGACACCATGAGATATGCCTTGGAAAGTAAACCAATGATGCTAGAAGCCGACGTGCACTTAAGTTGATGTTATGGTCCATTCTCATTTCATTTGGGTTCATCTAATTGCACATTAGATATATATTTTACTCCTTAATATTTGTTTTTTCTTTAGTAGATTTGTTAAACTCAGTTTCACAATGCCTTTTAAGAGGGCTGGTCTTATCAAGATTGGATGTTGTGATCAAAGCTCTGATGTTCAGGAAGAAGTAAGGAGGATTAGGTCAATGACATTGTTTCAACATTCCTTTGAACTGCATTTATAAGCCGTTTCATGGCTAAACCATTCAAAGGGAATTGTTTACCATTTTTTACTTTAGTTATTCTATGTTGTTTATGTGTGGGTAAGACGTTACCTGTCTTGCTGTTTGTTGCTTATTATGGCTTATATTTCATAGTGAATCTTATTCCATTTTTTATACTATACAAAAAACGTGCTAGGTATTATCATTTACAGCTGTCCGAGCAGACGAACGGGTAGGTTTGCACACGTCAATGCCTTATGCTTTTCCCACAATAGCTAAAGTTCAGGCATACATATATTAACCTTAACCTATGGAGGAAGCCTATTTATATACGAGTCAATGGCTTGAATCTCAAGGCAATTATTAAACACAATATATGTTTCTTTACGTTTTTTTCTTCACACTAACTCTACGTTCTAGGAAAGATACTTTAATAAATGATTGCATATGTGTGTTTGAGTATGCGCATGTATGTATGTGAGTTTATTTTCCTAATGTTTTGCCCAAGAAAGAGGACTAATTATTTTGGGTTATTAGCTTGATGGCCAGGTCGCTGTATCCAAAAATAAGAATTGTTTTGCATATTATTTTGGAACAATAACATAATTACTTACAAAAGAGATTTTAATAACCTTTAATGTTTGTATTCCCCTCAGCTTAAAATAAAAGCCTATTCTTTGGTAGTCTTTTGCTCAAAAGTCAAGATCACTATGTTACATTGAATTTGTCCTTTACTTTTCAGTTCCGAATGACGAGTAATATTATTGAAAAAGATTTCAATGATTTTTATATTCGCACTTGAGCAAAGAGCGTGGATTTTGTTGTTGCCCTTGTTGACCATTTGTCGGTCAGTCGTCTGTTCGTCCGTGAAAAAAAAAACTGTTAATTGCTTCTTCTCCCACACAGTTTGGAAGATTTTAATGAAACTTGTGTAGACTAGATATGCAGCTGCTGTAGATGCGCAATAAGATATATATTTTTGTTCTCCAGCCCTTTCTGGCATAATTTCGTTAAAAATTTTGAAAAAGGGGTAAATTGGAAATTTAGTATGTCATTGCAATTTCTCCCATACCGTTTGGAGGATTATATTGTAAAATAAATATGTCGTTGGTGCAGATCCACAATAAGATTGAACTATTTTCGTCGGGCCCATTTTTGAGAAAGTTTTTAATTTAAAAAAAAAACAAACAGGTATATTGGGAATTGAGTTCTTCGTCGCCTCTACTCCTACACGGCTTGGAGAATATTTTCAATTTAAATTGAAGGCTAGATTTGTGGTTGGTATAGATGCGCATTAAGGTTTAATTTTTTCTATCGCCAATTTCTGGGGAGATTTCTGGAAATATTATCAAAAAGGGGACTTTCGAGAATTTAGCAAATGCTTCATCCTCTCAAATTGCTAGAAACACTTTTACATCTGTACTTCAGCGAAGAGCGGGGATATTGTTATTGATCTCGAGTGTCAGTCTTTCAGTCCGTCTCATAGTCCTTGTGTATGTCCTTCCAGGTTCAGTTTTCAAATCGCTTCTCCTCTCGTAATGTTTGGAGCATTTTAATGAAACTTTGTAGGCCGGATATATCGTTGCTGTAGATACAATATAAGCAAAACATGTTCAAAAGAACATAACTGAAGTTAGGTGATATGTATGCGTCTGTGACCATCTGTATATCTAGTTTAGATGTGTGTGTATCCTTTTGTCTAGTAAAAGAAGCTTTTCTCGCTTTAAAGTCAGTCAGCGGGAGATTAAGGTTACTAAAATACATAATAAATTTGTGTTCCATGTCCGCACAATAACTTAAGTTTCAGCAAACAAAAATTAAGTATTTTGTGTGTTTGTATATTTGAATATTTGGAGCAAACAGATCATTTTGATTTCGGGCCAGAAAGATCATGATCAAGACAATTGTATCAAACATAGATTTGACTTGTGCCATTTATGTATGCAAAGTTTTAGTGGGCATATTTCAAACAAATTTGATATGTCTCTCTACTCAACCCCATTAAGTGTTATATATATTTGGGGTCGAGCAATAACGATCAATATTCGATTGTAGTTAGAATTTGCTTTTTACGCAGTAAACAACCCTATTATGAATAGATTTCAATTTAATTTGGAATGTCTGTTTCCTTCAATCTCAAATAGGAACTTTTTGATTTGTGAACTTGTAGCTTGAAGTCGAGGATATTATTCCCCCCCCCCCCAAAAAAAAAAGGTTATGACCTTAATTTTTACCTATAGCGCACCAGCATATTTTGAACTAAATTTAGAATGCATTGTCACTTGGGCCCTAAATAGAAGGTGGCTTAGATAGTATCAGAGATCATACTATCTGAAAATAGATATATCTTTGCATTTTGAGTTTATTTCTACACAAAATCTTATGTTCTATATTTACATATAATTAATTTTTTGCGATCTGTGTATAGAGAAATACTAGAAAAACAACAACAATAATATATTACGTTAGCGTGGTGTCATGTTTTGTTTGTGTCGCTCTTTTACATCTATTTTTGCACTCGTGTGAACCCTTTCTTTTCTCGTTATGATGACACCATTTGCCTCACTGGAGTTTTCACTACTTTCATAATACCATGCCATTTAATTAATGGCTTCCATCTTTGTTAAACGTCTCGTTTGAATTTGACGGATTATCTAGGCTATTTTGATTATCTAGGCTATTTTCCGTCTTGTATTTTCTCTAAGAATCTCTGAGAATTTGAGGTACATACCGGTATATGGATACTGGGACAACAGATAGGGGAAGGTTCGACCTCCACAAAAATCCTGCTAGTCTACAGATCGACCATAATGCACAGGTGTGACTGTATTATTATTTAATTACTTATGTTTTGCTCTGCTAGTGATAACTTTTGTTTATCTTCTCTCTTTTGTTCGCGTATTAGGTTGCCATAATAACCTTCAGTGATTACGGGGAGGTAGAGTTCCGACTGGGACAGCATAAGACCATCAAGACTCTGATTGAGGCAATAGACAGGGTGGAGTACCGGGGCGGATCCACCAACACGTCGCACGCGCTGCTGTTGTTGCGAGGGTTATTTAGGCCGGGTTCAGGGTCAAGACCAGGCGTTGCTCACATCGCAATTGTTATCACTGACGGCCAGTCACAAGACCCACAGGCCACGCAGAACATGGCCAGGCTCGCGCATGACGAGGGAATCTACGTTTTTGCTATTGGTAATTTTATTAAGACATAAACAAAACTTTCTCCACTGAACCGCGCCCTATCATTAGTAATAAGAATGGCATATAGATTTAACATCTACCTCTCTTTAGTTGATGCAAAATAGCCTTTAAACATATTTTACTTTCACCGAGTTAAATTTATTTCACTAAAAAACCTCGGGTCTAGTCTGACAGAATCAGGAAAATAGTTTTGTGGTGTTTTGTGGTTGTTGTTGTTTCATTTCCAGGATCAAAATTAAATCTCTATCTTTCTTTGGTTTGGCTTAGTCATGCAAGATTGTGTCACTTGGTATTTTGTAGTATTTTAGCCATCGCACTAACTTTAGAAAAGTCACTACACACTTAAAACTATACAATAGCTCGGCATAGTTTTCATTTATATTTAAATTATATATATTATCGTCTTCTTCTTTGTTGTTGTTGTTGTTCTAGAAGTGTCAACGTTGAACCTTTTAATTCTTATATCTCTAACACTATTGCATCTAAAGTCACAAAACATGACGAAATTGTTTATCTAGACAGGTACTACTCACATTCGGTAAAAAATATGTCTCTCTCCAATGATTACGTCTTTTTTCTCACTGTTCCATGTACAGTCATGCAACTTATTTGGCGCATTTGTATTGAGAGATACTAGTCACCACTAGCAAATGTTTAACAGCGACAGTGATTGCCTTAAGTTTTTGTATTTCTAAATATCTCTAGCATTGGTGTTTGTACAAGTCATGAAACGTGAAAAAAGCATTCATTTTCATGATTAACATTCGCACTAATAAAAGGTAGGGTTACATTGCTTGCAGTAATGACTGTGGTAGGCTTTTGGACTATGCATATGAGATGCAGACGAGACATAGCATAATGTTTTCGTTGAAGTAAAATTATTCATTCAACCTGTCTCCCTCTAGTTTTTAACTCTATTATCTCATCTGATTTAAAATTTAACATTCATTTTAAAAATATGAAATGACAGGTGATATATGTGAACAGAAATTTACTGTACACTAATCAACCGTTTAAAATACACATTTATTCAACTATATCCTTAACTAAATATATGAATAAGTGTTGTATGTTCTACAGAATGAACCTTTCAGCCAGGTTTCCACCTATTGCTTTGGAAATTTCAAACTTTTACGCTGGTAGTAATTTATTAGAAGGAAGAGAAATAAATTTCTCTTCTTACCAATTTGGTGTTACTAAATGTAGAGCTTTTTAGTATCAATTATATTTCAAGGAGGTCATCAAAAATGTGAGTTGTTCTTGATACAAAATTTCTTTCTCGAAACATGATTTGATTCCCGTTATTATTTTGAAAATATTTTCATTTGACTTTAATACTTTTGTGGTTTTTCAAGAGATAAATAATATACAAAACTAGGAGAGCATTGGTAATGTTTCCGCTGTTTCGTTTGCAGACTTCCAAAACTTTCTTCAATTGTGTTTAGTTATTTTATTTACAAGAACTACCTTCATTTACATAATGGGTAATACATAACACTGGTAGAATTTTATAAGTATGTGGTCAACATTTTCATTTTTTTATTTTTTGCTTTTAAGGAATATTGTCATACTTATGGTCACGTTATTCTAAATCTAGGAGTGGGAAATAATTCCGATATTCAAGAACTGCAGGCGATCGCCTCTGAGCCCAGTGATCAGTACATGTATCAGGTGAACGGCTATAACGCTCTTAAGTCCATCCAAAATATTTTAGCTTACAAGGCATGCGAAGGTAAGTACTTATCTTGCTACTACAATTTGTATCAGTAACACAGAGAAATATTACGTTTTCTTTCCTTAAAGCCTGTATGATGAAATAAATGCATTAACTTAGCAAGAAGCCTTTGCCGATTTTTACTATGTACCCAGCACAAAGTCAGAGGTTATGAAGATGTCCACACTAGACGGGATGACACGAAGTATTAAATGTTTAAGAAAGTATAGTGGCATTAAAACTTCCATCCTCTTTTCACATGGAAGAACGACAAAGAACACTGCACCTTTAAAAACGAATAATTATATCTTTATCGTAGACATTACTAATATACATATCAGGTTTTATGATATCTGGTTTTCTATGAGACAACCGGCCTACTCCATGCAAATCATAACTTGTGATTTAAAAACCCTTTTTTAATTTGGAGGACAATTTAACAGAATTAACGCTAAATAAATGAATTTTAGAGTTAGAATCGTTCACAAAACACTGATATTTTTGTTTGTATTCTTTTTCAGTCCAGGCAGATGTATTTGGTAAGTTCTCATGCCATCAATTGAAGTTTCCTACAGTGGATGTAAATTCTTGATTTATTGGAAACCATATTTGGAGTCAAACTGTTAAATTTGCACATACACGCCTAAAGTTACCTATTCAAGTCCAAACATGTCCTTCTTCTCAGGGACTATTTTACATAAAGGGCCTTTGTAGAATTTCTAGCTTATTTTTGCGTAGACGAAACAGATATTGTAATAACTCCAGCGTTAGTGTTGACGTTGGGGTTAGCGTCTGCAGTTGCACATATAAAAGCAAATTAAATGGTACATTCTCATTGCATCTAAATATTACGATTTTCCACGTTGTACACCACTGTTTAGGGTAGGTTTCAAAAAATCAACTCCCTTTGGGTAGTTGGTAAGCGGCGTGGGTCTTAGGGGCAAAGCAAGGTTCTTTTTTTTGTTATAACGGAATCCATTCATAGCTAAGTTGTTGCGTTTAGCTCAGCGCTACGTTGGTTTTAATCATTATATCCACACATGAAACTTAACGAGGGGATTTCATCTCAATAAGTATTAAACTTGTATTACAAAATTCGAATACCGAGACTTATATTTCACGCTCTACTGACTGAAGGTAATTTTATGGTGTTGAAAGATTAATTGGCAGGAACTGTTCATTGCGGATTCATAAATCTTTACAAGGGCTGCATTTCCATGAGAAATGTAACCTTACAACAGAAACAGGGCACTGTGACATATATTGTATTATATGAGTTGGTTAATAATTGTGCTAAAGTTTATTTATAAGGAAATGATCAACTTAGAGTCATTACATTTAATATGGTGCTAGTGTTGATTTATAAAAACGTTCTGGCTCTAGTTAAGAGTTTAATTTCATTTCTAGCACATGTTAATAGTAGAGTCATGAAACTTAATGGAGATATCCATCTTCTTTAATTTGACATCCTTAATCGAAAACTTAGGTCATTGCGGCGTAAATTTTACAATTTCTTGGCAAAAATGTTTCTTTTTTGTATTTACATTAGTGAATATTAAAGGTTTCAGATAAGGTTAGTATTTTGTAATTTAAATTTCATCGATTAGGTTTCATGAAACTTCACAGGTTAACTTTTGTTCTATCCAGATAGTGTTTAAAGGTAAAGGTCACGGTAGCTTTATCTTTTTTCTATGACATTTCATGTTAGCGTTAAGTGCCGAAGATTACTGAACCACCAAATGTTAGACAGGTAATTATATATAGTTAAACAGATTCTGAACCATGCTTTAACTGGTAGCCATTTGAGTTGCACAGCTGCTACTGAGGTACAGACGAGTTAAAACTTCTCCTCTGTCTGTATTATTCCGTTCGCATTGAGTGAATAAGATGCACACAGATAAAATAGAACCTGTCATCGTAATATTTATTGCTCTCTTTGACACGGGAGAGCGTACCACGATTGCATAATTTCACTTAATGCACACGGGAAGAGGGATGCAGGGTCATTTGCGGTCCGGATAAAAGAATAAGTATAATAACACGCCGGGTCATGAATGACACATTGAATCAAATGTTGATGCATAGCTAGGGCCACATTAATTCACCACATCCAAAAATGTGCACGCATTTTTATGCAAGATTGCACTAACACCTTACCATTACCCATGACGGATTTATTTAGCTGTTCAGTGCAAATAAGCGACGACATTCACTAATTTAAACCCCCAATAATGTCAATCAAATTATAACTAAACTAAGTAAACTGAAGGTATGGCAAGAAAGGCGAACATATCACGAATCTAACGTCAAGCGTTTTACCAAAAAGGTAACATTTTATCGCAGGTGATCACTTTAAGGTACATAAAACCAATATATTTGGAGCTTATTGTTAGGTCAATAACCGGCTTTTTGACACATCATTTATTTTAGAGTTTCACGCATATCTAAATAGAAAAGCCTCAACAGATAAAACAAGAAACAAACACATACCCTTTGAAACACTTGGGGTTTTTCTACGACAACTGAGCGAATGAAACTGTGTTTGACATGTAGATGTATCACGAAAAAAAAAAAAAAAAAAAAAAAATTTAAAATCTAAGCAAGGCAGATTGGATATTAAACATGTGTCAAGACAATTCAGCTTTAACCTTATGCTTGTAAAATAAATAGAGTACACCCTATTACTGCTCAATCTGCGTCATATGTGCATGTAACTTTATTTTATTTTAGCCTGTACGACGAACACAGACACTGAGGTCTTGTTCGCTGTTGACGATTTTGGTGGAAAGGACAGGAAGAACGTCATGTTATTTATTCAGAAGGTTGGCGGAGGATTTGACCTTGATTCTGGTCATGTTCGAGTGGGAGTGATGCACAAATGCAATGCGCAGAACATCGAGTTAGGACAGCACACAACGAAAGACTCGTTTGTGGAAGGGATCGAGGCAAGCATGACGGGGAACAAAGTTGTGCCATTTCTTAAAGAGATCAGACAGAAAGGATTATATGATGCTCGTATAGGGGCGCGAAAGAAACTGGTACTACTGATTTCGGATACGTTTTCTGACTGGGAGGAGGCCGCCATGGAGATTAACAGACTTAAGTTCAAGACGGAGGTGAATGTTATTGGTGTTGGCGACAGAGTGTCCCAGAACCAGCTACAACAACTTGCAAGTAGTCAAGCAAATATCTTCAGGGTGGAGGACACGACCAAGATGCAGGATATTGCTATCAAAATCCATAAACTTCTGTGCAACAGTAAGTCTCATCTTTAGTGAACATACTATCAAATCAAAATACATACATCTTTATAACATTTAAAACAAATGTCTGAGTTTTCAGGTTAGAATGTTGCATCAGCTGCACTTGTCAACATGAAATCTTACAACGACCTTGGCAGCTGACGTTGTGAGTATTATGCAATGTAGAAGGAGCAACATTCTAAAATTCAATAGATTGATTGACACCATTGGTTTCGTGATATGTGCCAATGTTTGCTGTTGCTCCTGAACAACTGGGAAACATACTGTTGTTAATAATAAGATTTTGAATGACATAAACAGGGACGGTATACGCAATAAGGCAGGCCAGTATAATGTCGTGCATTATTTTAACTTGCTCCTAAAACAGATTATAGCATACAAACGCACATTCAAAGCTTTTATATAAACATGTGTTGCATCCTAAGTGCAGACAGAAGTACCGCGTAAACGTATGAAAAAATCTGTGATTTAATTTGAATCACAGTGTTAGACTCTATATCTTAAATGAGGATGATACTTGTACCTGGTGTTTCCTAGTTTTCCAGCCTTTCTCGATGGTTGCAGCATAACTCCTGCATTGGTACCAGTAGCTATAGTACTACCAAACATGTTAAAATACCGGATATGTCTAATTATAGTGCTTTCTTTTAACAATACATGACATTCTCTAGTTATTGTGTCTATACAATATGAATAGCATACGCACATAACATGATGATCATCTGTTGTTTTCTTTTGCAGGTTGATAGGCAACAGACATTTTCTTCATCGGAGTATAGTCAGGATATTCTGTATCGAAAAGTCATCTGTATTCAATCTCGATATTTACATTGCAAAATAAATAATATCAATAAAGATTTTCTGAACTTTTGCTATATTTTTCTTGTACTGATTTCATAACTCTAATATCTTTATTCCGAATGAGAACGCATAGAAATACATTATATGCAGTGATAAATATCCAGATAAATAGGAAATATCATACTTTATTGTAAATTGATCCGATCAATACACAGATAACTAATAGTATTTCACATAAACTTAAATATCCTTCCTAAATATATAGTAACCTAAATGATTGGTCATGTTCTGTACAGTTTCTGACTTTAATTTATGTAACCAGCCAGATTGACCTGGATTGTTCAATAGGATACATTTTGTCGAGAAGGAAAACTTCATAGGCTATTTATTAGCACAATTTGGAAAAGCAACAAAGAACTTCAAACGATGTGCGGTCCTTTAGTAATATTAAATTATGATTCACTAAAATTGTAAGTACAAATGTTATGCATTATGTTGCGTCTGTTCAACTGAATATCTTTTTCCCGAAATATGATGGGACAGTGTAATGCTACTTTGAGAAAGAACACTTGTAAATTACTTGCCTCAGATCTTCGTATCGCTAACACATTGACTTGGTAAATGGTATAGCCCTATACAAAGAGAAAGAACACTTGTAAATTACTTGCCTCAGATCTTCGTATCGCTAACACATTGACTTGGTAAATGGTATAGCCCTATACAAAGCAAGACATTACGTCACCCCGGACAGATCGCTTTGACTGATATTTGTGGTTTGATGATTTGTAAAGTCATGAGATAAATATTTCATTACAATATTGAAATAATATTGTACCGTTGCAACAATTTGTCATTTAAAAAGATATAAACTAAATGTTGATCTTTTCAGGAGATATGTGTTTTGAATTAGGTGTATAAAACGGCAATATCTTGTATGGCTAATCGAATCACCGGAAAATCTAAATGGTTATAATTATTATATTTATTATTAAGTAAAATTATTATATTGCATTATTATCTTAAAACTAAAAAGTTGATTATTTCTCGAATTAATACCAGCTAACAAGTTTTGGAAACGTTGAAAAAATACCGGCAATTTTTAAAATCAAAATACTTTGTTGTTTTCATTGTAATGTATCAATAATTACATGGATTGGTTTGTTTTGTCATTGTTCTAAGTCATGTATTGCACAAAATGGCTTCATACTAAAGTTTCCAGTTGGACCCTATCTGCTGAGGTAGCGACTCAGTCTCGCCATACAATTTTATTTTGATTTGAGTGATTTATTTCTCAAAATATTAAGGCCTTTGGCCCATATTACAATCAAATCTTAAGCAACAATTTACATATAACGGTGTGCTGCAAGGTGGTAAAACAATTGTCTAACATTTGAATGTTTTCATCTATCAAACATGTCCATTGTATCTATCATTAAGTTGTACAACTACATTTTTCAGGAAATTTTCTTTTCACCTAAATGTTAATAAAGTAAATTTGAATATATTCTTAATTACATTGCAATTATTAGTTGTGATAAGTCTGATTACAGATTCTTCTGACACAAAAAGTATTTCTAAATTACATATGATTTTTATTTTCATATATTCCTAGGATAATTGCATTTACAGGGTTTCTAAATTACATGTGATTTTTATTTTATAGTATTCCTAGTGCAATGACAGATATTTCAGACACAAAAAGGGTTTCTAAATTACATGTGATTTTTATTTTATAGTATTCCTAGTGCATTTAAAGATATTTCAGACACGTAAAAGGGTTTCTAAATTACATGTGATTTTTATTTTATAGTATTCCTAGTGCAATTACAGATATTTCAGACACAAAAAGGGTTTCTAAATTACATGTGATTTTTATTTTATAGTATTCCTAGTGCAATTACAGATACTTCAGATACAAAAAGGGTTTCTAAATTACATGTGATTTTTATTTTATAGTATTCCTAGGACAATTACAGATACTTCAGACACAAAAAGGATTTCTAAATTACATGTGATATTTATTTTATAGTATTTCTAGTACAATTGCAGATACTTACGCACAAAAAGGGTTTCTAAATTAAACGTGATGTTTATTTTATATTAATCCTAGAAAAATTGGATTTACAGGGTTTCTAAATTACATGTGATGTTTATTGTATAGTATTACTAGTACAACTACAGATACTTCCGACACAAAAAGGGTTTCTAAATTACATGTGATTTTTATTTTATAGTATTCTTAGTACAATTGCATTCACAGGGTTTCTAAATTACAAGTGAATTTTATTTTATAGTATTCCTAGTACAATTGCAGATACTTCCGACACAAAAAGGGTTTCTAAATTACATGTAATTATTATTTTATAGTATTCCTAGTGCAATTACATGTGATCTTTATTTTATAATATTCCTAGTACAATTGCATTTACAAAATTAATGTAGTTTGTCTTCCCTTTGTGTCACGTCAGACCTCCCATTGTCTATCTTCAGATTATGACTAGACAATATTAATTTACAAAATGTTATTATATGGTATTTATTGTTGCACATGAAGTATATGTTTGGATTCTAAGAAACATTTGACTGTGAAATAAAATTAAGTTCATAATATGATTTGATAGAAGAATATCATTTTTTAGTACATACATATTTAACTCTTTGAACAAATATGGATACAAATCATATATATCACCCATAGTATGAAAAAGCAACACGTAATGAAATTCATACATAATACCATATTTATAATATAAGAAACTCATTATTTTCTACCAACATTGTCTGCAAAATACACAGCCAGTATTTAATACATCGTTTTTGTAGTAATTTATCTTTACAGGAAATCTCCACATTTTCGTAGGATTGCTGAAAATGGCGCTGGTGCCTTGACAGTTAAAACTCTTCGCAAAAGTTAATATGAATAGATTATATTTTCTGAATATTCATATTCCCAAACGTTCTGAACCATATATAATAATAGGTACAACCATATGATCAAACAGATATACAAACGACTTCATAGAAAGATTATAAAGTTATTTAGCACACTCAAGTTCTTCAGCAGATTCAGTCAAAAGAACTGTTAGCTTTATTCTATGATAATGCACTACTAAAATATAATAAAATATATTTATATTAAGAAACAATGTCTACTGGTCCATTCTTGTAATACCATTTTATGTTGCACTCACCTCTCTTCCCCTTCTGAATATCATAATCTTACTTTAATTAAATTAACTTTTATACCATAATTATTACAACATTTTTATAACTGTTGCATCTGTTACTAAAGATTTAAAACAGTTTCAGCTAGTTTGCCATATCATCTGCAAATAATAACTGCATTTCACTCTGTTATATGTTCATCCAGAAAAATATCGCTACGTTTTGTTTTTTTCTAATAATTCTATTAATTCATTCAGAAAGATCGCAAAAAGAAATGAACTCATCATACAGACTTGCTTTATGCCAAGGTTACAAAAACATCAACCCCCCACCCCACCCCACAAAAAACCCCGCCCAAAAAACAAAACAATTATGTTAATACTCCAGTTACATTGTCACAACACTTCATTTGTGAATACAAAGATCACACTTTCACAGTTTTCGAACTTATATTGCTTTTGTTAATGCGTGAAGTAAGATTGGGTGTTGGACGCAATGAGAAACCTTAGGTTTAACCAATATAAATACAAAACATTCTACCTTCGCGTTGGCTCAGATATGTCTGTACTACTGCCTATAATATAAATCAGTGATCAATAGTGGTATTGCCAGTACGATAACCAGCTTGTTGTTTGTTGAATTTACCCTCACAATCTGCCCAAAACACCGACCTGTTATTTAATATCGTCGTAAAAAATGTTCTGTGATATGTAGCAGTGAAATACCTCAGTAATTCTTAGGGTCATGAACATCTCTCCTTTCTTATATTAAGGATATATTATTGCTTTACACCATTCTTAGGGTCATGAACATCTCTCCTTTCTTATATTAAGGATATATTATTGCTTTACACTATTCTTAGGGTCATGAACATCTCTCCTTTCTTATATTAAGGATATATTATTGCTTTACACCATTCTTAGGGTCATGAACATCTCTCCTTTCTTATATTAAGGATATATTATTGCTTTACACCATTCTTAGGGTCATGAACATCTCTCCTTTCTTATATAAAGGATATATTATTGCTTTACACCATTCTTAGGGTCATGAAGATCTCTATTTTCTTATATTAAGGATATATTATTGCTTTACACCTTTCTTAGGGTCATGAACATCTCTTCTTTCTTATATAAAGGATATATTGTTGTTTTATTCTTTTGTGATTTCTGCATTTTGAGTAATAGTATTAAATAGGGTCTTTAAATATGATAGCAATGTATTTATATACTTGTCAAAAATGTAAACTATAACTCCAATAATACCTTTAGCTTTCTCATTGTGCAATAGCATTCATAATTTAATTCTTCTTTATTGCCTCATCTAATAGATCAACACATATATTCTTCTCTATTGCCACATCTAATAGATCAACAAATACATTTGAAGATTCAGATTGTGCTTAAGCAGAGTTGACATGAAACTGTTTATCACTATCAAAGTGAACTAAGTTCAATAGCTCCTGAAAATAATCTAAGAATTCTTTATTATTACAAGTTTTGATATTGTATTTTAATAAATTTCGTTACCTTGGTCCACATGTCTTTAGTATCTATCATGGATATAATTCAATCGACCTGCTTTTTGTTCATGGACATCTCCTTCCTGCGACACAAGTCTTTAAATCTTCTTTTTGCCTCGTGATATTTTGTCAATTCATAAACCGAATTGTTTTATCTAACTTCGCTAAAGTATTAAAGTGTTGTCTGCTTTAATATACTATTTTCTTCATTTCACCAATCAGGATGCTCAATCTTCATCCCACCAATCATGATGCCCACTCTTCTTTCTTTTCTTTATATTCCACCTTCATCATACATTTTCATGCAGACGGTATAACCTTACACACATTATATGCAGCCTTATTTGTATCTCCTTCTAATTGCATGCAAAAAATACATCCCTTCACTTTTTTAAAATATCACATACTTTTTGTCTAAATGTTTTAGCAAGTCCAGGGGCCATTTGTATCTCAATCTTTCTGTAATGTTCAAATTCAGATATACATTTTTTTACCATCCATATTTGCTATAATAGTACATACCATTGGAAAGGTGTCTAATATCTAGATCTCGAAATTTCATTTCAGTCAAGTTTTTAAACAAAGTATACAGACAATCATTTGCTGTCTGAGCTCACATTTCACATAACCATATAGCACTAAATTGTGAAACATTATGTAAGATATCAGGTCATTTTGTAGATGGTGTATTCCACAAATATTCCAAGAGAAGAAATATATACAATTACATAAATATCTTCAACATGACTCTTGTGACAACATCATTCAGTATATAATTGCTGTTCATTGTCTTCTTCTCAGTACATATGTGTTAAGTGAACTTTGGTATTTGGTAGGTCACTTCGGATCTGATATAAGTGCTTCAAAAGGTTCTTTCATATATTTCTAACTCCTTAACTGTAAGTTTCAGATACTTTCACCTCTCTGGATCCTTTGAACCAAATCTGTGTTCTCTCTTTCTATTTGAATCTGATCATCAACAAAGGCATCCTCCAAGCTTAGACTGTTTGCTTTAACTTCTCTTACGTTTCTTTTGCGGTCATACCATTTCTTATATTCCTCCTCTGTCTCTCCTCACGATATATACGGTTATCTCTACGGCACTGATCTTCTAAATGGTTGACTTTATCATTCAAAACTCTGTTTTCTTTTACTATACTGGTAAGCGTTTTTCTATTGCTTCTTGTTGTTTTTTTACACTTTATAACTCTTGTCTCCTGGAACTTAGCTCAGTTTTCAGGACATCGGAACACTTAATCGACTCTCTTTGTTAGAAAGAAAGATTTCCGGCTGAACAAAGTCAACGCCATCATAAATAGAAAATAGTGACATGCAGATCATTCAGAGAAAAAATGAAATCAGTGCAAAACCGGCTCAGCGAATTTTGTATATACTCGAAGAATGACAGAATCAGGAGAACCAATATGCCGTCAGTAATTTAGTGCGATTGTGAACTCTTTCAAATGGCAATAAAACCCCCGAACTAATTTACTATTTTTACTCTGTCTATGCATCATCTCCTTTCATCATGCTCCTCACAGGTCATACTCTTTCAAAATATATCGTTAACAGAATGCTGTTTAGACTGCAGGGTCATCTAAACCTTGGCACATTGTCTTTGTGCATTAATACACGAGCACGTTGAATAGATCCTACCTAATGCCTCTCATCACGGATTGATATCCAAACAAAAACAAAGGCAAAGAAAACCAAACTGTGTTTAGCTGTTCAGAGACTCTTTATTGTGACCTATTCGGTATATTATAATGTAAGCCGCTTGCTAACTTGTAACATCGTCAGCCCTGTGTTCCAACACGGCAAGTTAAGAATTACGACTTTTTCCTTCAACATATTTAGCAAAACTACCCCATTTTACATTAAAGCGCTATAGAGAAAAGATAGCAATAAATGCAAATTAAATTGTACATAATGCAGTTATTAAAGCATACGTAAAATTCTTCCAGGGGAATTTTACCACCTAATTTACTTAATTTAAAACTTTGTGTCAGTGGTGCTGTCATACCCAGGGAGGTAGCACCCTATGAGGAGTCAGTCCGTTTACGGATTGGACCACTAATTTATTTTTCATAGAATATAATGTTAGTATATTAAAAATTAAATATAATGACTACATTAGATTGGCATAAAAACTACATATACTTATATTTATTAGAGTTAGATAATATTTTCAGCCTTGAAAAACAGGTTTTCTGCGGTATTTTCTGTAGTCTCGTGCTGTTAAACAGTGGGTTGCTTGGTTTGCATCTAACAAGATAACCTCGCACCAAGAGTTCATATGTTATTTTGTCAGTAGGAAATAAAATACAGGATATTATAATAAAAGTAAATATCTCGTTGTCAGCTATCGTACATAGATTGAAATTTGTGTAAATTAATAAAGGAAAAGCAATCCACGTACTAGCGAATGGATCCATCTAAAAATGTTTCGCACTCTTTTTTTATATTCCCCCAACAGTAGACTGGTTCTCTGGCTGTAAAACAATTAGTTTCCCTATACTTTTGCATATATCACTGTATTTATTTTAAAGACGGGAGCTGTTAACGTGAGTTGTATATCTATGCAAAATTTGTAGGAAATTGAAGAGGTATTAAGGAATACCTTTTGTGTGCAGTTAGAAGGAGATGTAAATAAGTAAGGAGTTTTATACTTCATTCAGAAATAAATGTGGCTATAATGTTGGGTTTTTTGTTACTTGCTAAAATCTGCTTAAACATAAGACGATAAACATGTCTCATAACCTCACCTTGCTTACTAATAAACCAAAAAGGGTAACCGAATATACCTCTGCTTTGATTGATCATATTTACATTACTCACGCACAGTTGATATCCGAAACCCTTATACCCTGTTAGGAAATAATGATCATTATCTGGTCTGCGTCTTGAAATCAATTCGTTAAACCATACAAATTGCTCAGTTATAAAGAGATTTTTTAATCATTTTAATATCTTCAGCCTTCGGGAACGCATCAATTTTGTTACTTGATCTGGACAATCTGTTACAAGTTTGGTCTGACAGATTTTTATCCTTACTTAATAAGCACTGCATTATTAAAATCTAAATGGGTTAAGGGGCACACACCGATGAAATTAAAAGCTAGTAAATTGCGTAATTTCTACGACCAAAATAAAAAAAATAGCAGAATTATAAAATGGCTTAATAAGACGTCTTTCATGAGGCAAAGTAAGAAATTTAATTTCCTGTATAAAGAACGCAAAGCTAATTTAAAAATATTTTAAACATATTATCACATCAAGTTAGTTCTCTATCCTCATGAAAATAATGTAAATGTTGAATGTATAGGTATGAACACGAAATTGCAAAACAATTTGTATTTGTCAACAGTAAGCTGAATGAAAAAGTTATTTCCAACCCACATGACCTTTTCACCTTGAATGATTTTGTAAAATAAGGAGTACCTTCTGATTTTGAATTATTTATACTTAGATTCTCTGTTCTTAAGATTTTTAACATTCTCTTTAGTTTTGGTACGAATAAAGCTACCGGGCAAGATGGAATTAGTGCCAAAATATAAAAGGTCTCTGCACATATTATTGTCCCCTCTCTCATGTATTCTCTGATGCCTTGAAGCATGCCAAAGTGTTTCCTATTGAGATCGCCCAATACAAAATATAAAATCCAGAAATTCACTAGTTGTCACTTCTTTTATATCTTTCTACGTCTCACTTTTGGTAGAGTATGCACATATCTTTTTCATAATTATATATATATATATATATATATATATATATATATATATATATATATATATATACACATATTTCTACAAATCATAAGATTCTTCTACTCCCACTATTAATAAAAAAATAGAGCGGATATCTTTATATAATTACTTTCTTTTCGTTAAATAATAAAGTTCTTTGAGCACGTTATTTGTGTAGCTAACATAAGCTAATAGCAGCACTAATATCACATCTATCAATTCCTTAAATCAGACAGATTCTTCAAATTAATATACAAATATATATTTTTCATGCATTATCAATACAAGGAAAAAACAAGTTATAATTGTGTAACTTTGGCCAAAATAGAACTGTAACAATTAACAGCAATGAAAGGCGATCGCAGATTAATTACTAACGTGCAAGTGAGAGGGCATAATACATAATGAATTAAATGTAACTTTAAGCAAATAAAACAAAGAAAAAATAAAGCATACATATGCAAAACCTCATGCCGCAGTAATATTAGTTGCCATATATATATATATATATATATATATATATATATATATATATATATATATATATATACATACGTACATACACATACATATAGCTTACACATGTCACAATGCCAAAAGCATAGCACAGCACTCAGATGAAGATTTAAAAACAAAAACAGCTAAAGTGGATGAAAAAGGGAAAATGAAGCCAGAGCTAATGCTACAATTTAAACCGAAGGGATAAAAGCTATGGTCACACCTTGCGAAGAGTCTTGCATTGTACTGCAATAAAAATAGAATGAAGAACTGAGCATGAGTGCTGTGCTTATCAATTCTTGACAATCACAGGAGTTCGATGACATTATTAACATAACAATTTATACTAACTAGTTCTTTTACATATCTGGGCCCCTGGTGGCAGAGTTGTCTAAGGTGCTCGCCTTTACAGATCACTCACACATCTCACCTTTGTCCGTGTGAGTTCGAATCTCGGCTCGACCAACGTGGGTGTGTGCGAATGCTTGCCTGTAGCTTCCCATGGATCGGTGGTTCTTCCCGGAGTCTCCACGGATTCTTCCTCCACCAAATATACTGACTATCATGTGCTGATACATGGTATTAAATCCCACAAGACCAAACTATCTCTTACGTATCCAATAATTCTCTTAAAGATACCATGGGTATAAATTACCCATTCATTTGTCTGTACAATTGCACAGACTCCCTGAAATGTTAAGCTAAACATAATCCAGTATACAACTTCCTGTACCTATACCTGTATAGAGTAAATAAAAGAAATCTGTCATTTTCCAAAACTGAAACATATGGATATACCATGTTTCCATAATGAAATATTGGCTGATATCCCCAGTCATCAGCAGCACAAAAGAGCAAACTATTTAATTAGTTATTAAATTATTGAAATTAGTTGGCTGCTCTGTAATGTGACAGTCTGATATGCAGAAAATATAACAGTGCTATGTCTGCCTCTGAAACGGCGCAACATGCAAGCTAATCGTTACAAAGAAAAGATGAAAACAAAGTTATCGCATGCCAAGTTCAGGAGTGTTGAATTTACTCATTATATATATATATATATATATATATATATATATATATATATATATATTATATACATTATATACATTATATACGTTATAATACGACATGTAGAAAATATATTGCCCTAATAGGGTAATTTGTACAAGTGGACAGCATTTAAATTGCTTGTGCTCACCAGTTCCGGCTCAGAAATATTGAAAAGGTGTGCCACTTTGTCCGCACTCATATGGATATTCCATGGATGGTCAGGGAGTAAGTTTCACCCACTGGCAAATAGCATTTATCCGTCTCCAGCAGTAGGAGTTCCAGTTTTTCTTCCAACAATATTGCGGATACTGTGCTCTCATTGCTGAGAGAGCCCCTAGTGAGTCCAAAATAATAATTTGGTAGAGCAGTACTCCATTGTTTATCTTCTTCTTCAGTGCCTTCGAAACAGTGGTTATGAAGTGGTACTTCGGTCATCTTTGAGGAATGCTAATACTTCTCTTGCAGCACTACCATCACCTATATCCACAGACATGCAATACCAATCTTTTTTTCTTTTTAAATTCCTTGACCAGTAATAGCACTTGCCTCAGGAACCAGCTTTGAGCCCCGATCGTCTCTCCCACCCCACCCCCCTGCAACGAACAGGATTGTGGCCTGAACGACAATGGCAAGTGGTGGTGAAGTAAAGTCTCATTTCACGGATGAGCGGTGGTCCTTATACAGACCAGATGTTGATGAACACCAAGGGTTATTTTAAGATAGCGTTTTTCCCGCACCCGATCCTCAGTCAGACTCTATCTTTCTGGATAAACATAGTTTGCATTGGCGTATCGCAGATAAACCGGAGATTCGATGGTGGCTGCCATTCGCTGGATTGATTGGCCTGATTGCTTCAACAATTCGTCTAAATGGAAATGGGTGTCAACAACTGCAAATTTCAGGACATGATAACCAGAGGGAACACTAGAACCATCACAAATCAAATATTTTTGAAGAGATCTAAACATAGTTAAAGGGAGCGGTTGAAGGGACATTAGTAAATTGGTCAAAATTAATATAGTGACAAATAACTGAAATTCTTTCTGGTGGGATCTTGTGATAATCCTCATTTACTAATAGGTTCAGTCCTACTCTTGTGTCACGCGGCCCTGAGAAAGCTTAATTTTGCATCAGAAAATGAGATAGATGATGGGCATAGTTTATGTTTCACCACATATAAAATAAGTTAATTGATAGAGGGTAGTCAGAGTTTCTCTTTGAGAAATTAAAACACTACATTCAATAAACAACACCAAACATACTCATATTTTTCTCCTTCGTCTTACTGATGTTGACTTTGAAATTTCTTAAGTTGTTTTTTCACAGACTTCTGGTCTTTGACAATTTAAACAGGCCTAAGCTTGGTTAACATACCATGGCATATGAACTCGTAACATATGCCTTTTCAGACCTCCGTAGAAATTGCATTCTTTCAAATGTTTGCTTTTCTTTGTTGTGGGTTTCATCTATAAATATTAAAAAAAGAAGTTATGTATGAAAGCTACACAATTTAAATGTTTCTTATTTTGTATGTAACCACAGATAATGGATGACACATGATATTATCAGTGAACTTTATGAAAATTCCATGGGTTTCCGCCCATATACCCTATAGACAATACATGTGAAACCCACAGAAAAATATCAACTATATTCAACATACGTGCTAATGGGATTCAAAAATTAAACATAAACAATATTCCATTCCTCTCTACCAGTCTTAACAAAACGTACAAGGTGATTATTAGTGGCAGAATGGATCAAATTAGGTCGTTTGATATCACTTATTCCCCGATGAAAACCTACTGCCTCTTTATGTTAGTTCATCAAATAAATGACCTTAAAGAAATTTTGATGAACCATTGAGTTATCCCAATAAACGTCAACGAAAGCCACAAGCTAAGTGAGGTTAGCAGGATTATGGAATAAACAAAAGTATCAAGTAGGAAAATACAATTTTGGTGAATATTTCATTTGTTTGCCGACCTCAACAGAACATACAAGCTGAACAAAGTCACCAAACTGTGGATTATGAAAAATGCATTATATTTTAGATCACCCTTCCCCTCTAACATCAGTCTCATCAAATCTGATTGAGACTAGCAAGAATATGTGTGATATATACTATTTTGGCTGATAATTACCTTTTCTTACCAACCCCAGCTTACCCAGTGTTGTGCGCGGCCCCACGCACACCGCAGTGAAGATACGTGTTCACCAGCCAGCATGCCGATCTATTTTCAGCGGCTACCTGCAGTCTCTTGAAGGAAGAAAAATTGTCTTCAGCGGCGCTTCAGATGTTGCTGGAGGCTGCAACAAAGACGTCGGGTCATGCGCTTTGTATGTCCATGTTGCTGTCTGAGTCGTTGCTCAACATCCACTGGGGCGCTACTTTGGAGCCCTCGAAGGTCTTGCTGGACAAGACCGGTCCTTTGCAGCCGCTCCTGGCCCGCAAAAACGGGCCAAGAAGCGCTCCTACCCTGACCACCCTTTAGAACTTTCTCCTAACGTTTTCAACCAGGAGCAGCACCAGCAGTCTCAAAAGCAGCATCAATTCAAAGCCCCCTCTCGCCCGTGAGTCGCTAGAGGATGCAGCCAGAAAGGCCAAGAGAGAGAGAGAGAGAGAGAGAGAGAGAGAGAGAGAGAGAGAGAGCGAGAGCGAGAGAGAGAGAGAGAGAGAGAGCGAGTTTTCGGATTCCTGCCCATTTTACAAGTGAGGAGGAGATCAGCTCGAGGAACACGCCCCCTCACCTGCCGTGTCTTCCTCTTCTCGAATAGCCTATTTTCAATTGTTTAGTCGGGCATCACTGACGATGTGTGGGTCCTTTCCACCCTAAAATAATGCTATCGGTTTCGTTTTTGGGACCATCCTTCGTTATCACGGACCCCATTAAGGGAAGAGTTACACAACATTATGCAAAAAGGCGCAGTCCAGAGGGTA
Organism: Margaritifera margaritifera; assembly: GCA_029931535.1. Classification (NCBI taxonomy): domain Eukaryota; kingdom Metazoa; phylum Mollusca; class Bivalvia; order Unionida; family Margaritiferidae; genus Margaritifera; species Margaritifera margaritifera. The sequence continues at coordinate 125,097 of JAQPZY010001507.1, read as the reverse complement.
TAAATGGCCAGACTCCGGCCTTCTATTTCCAGATTTTTCTGGTGTCAAAGAAAGGCTGAAAATTTTGGTTCATAATCGACCTTTCTGTCTCAATCGATCTTCAGGATGTTTAGCTTCACAACCCCATCTTCCCTCCACACATAAAATACCTCCGGTTTTGTTCGCTTCTAGAGCTTTTACCAGGGTGATGGTAGTAGTCGCAGCGCACCTGATGTCCCTAGTGATTCCCATCCTCCAGTATTTCGACGACTGGTTGATGCACAACGTTCTCAGAGATTCCCTTCTGAAGGACTCGAAGAGATGTTTGGATAATGCACAGTCCACTTTTTCTTCTTTGACACACCTTTCCCAACTGGAGGCACCACGCAGAAGTAACAATTGCTGATATGATCTGTTGGATCTCTCCAAATCATTGGCACTGCAAAAGGCATAGATTTCCTTTTCCTGTTCAACCACTGTCGAAGATTTGTTGCACAAGTGTTGCAGCATATGTGTGGGGCCCACATCTTGTCATGATTTCCAATTTTGCAGCCAAAATAAAGGTGGTAGGCTTTCTTAACCATAGTGGTTATACTGCGCTTTTGTGATGCAAAAGTCACTTCACCACAAACATAGCAGAAGTTATCTGCATTGCTCACAAAAGTACGAGGAATCTCTGCGCACTTTGGCTAAACAGAAATATGTCCCTTTGCAAAATCAAACACTGACAAATAAGAGAGCACGACACTGTATGATTTGTAGAGCTGATATAGGGCAATTTCTTCAACAGAGTGATGTAAGCTTAGTTATGATTGCATCATCCATGACTTCTAGGAATAACATGATGCAATTCATATCATGTATGAAGCAATACCAGCTTCAGATTGAATCATTCATTGTTTTGCCTAAAAAGCAAGTACTGTCCAAACCCAGTCATAGATTTATTCATAGATCCAGTCAAAGATGTATTTTAGTCATTTCTGGTGTAAATTGAGATCCCTTCCATTTATAACTCACTTATCGTCCGCCATTCCCAAGTCAAGGGTCGTATATACTGACCCAGTATAATATCTTTAAAACTCGAGCCAATCAACAATTTTAAGCATCATTTTCGTTCTCAGTGACCCAGAATTAGTAAAGTTTGACGACATTTATTGCGGAAGCATTTTGGCTGTATACCAGTGTTATTATTTAGCAGAATTATGGCCCCTAATTGCATGCTGTCCTAATAATCAAATTAATAATGCACCTTCTCCTTACTTTGGTTTCCCAACTTAAGTGTTTTCCTCCATATAAGTTTGTGGTGGATACGTCAGTATCGCGGATACTTTGACTAATCTTGAAATTGTTAAGGTGGATTGTTTATGGGCAATAACGACTTTAAATTTTATTAGCTTGTGGCACTGGAATACACAGAAAATGAATGAAAATTGAAATTAAATAAGTTTAATTCATGTATAATGTAATTGTTTGCTTGAATACCTTACATTTTCGACCTCACCTTTTAGACACCTGTGTTATTGTGAAATAAATAGTGTGGCAATGATGAATATTGCAAATGATGGTGTATGTTGCAAACCATTCGTTGTCCATCCGTCTGGCATCAACATTTGGCTAAAGTATTTCAAAGGTCAATAATTTTTGTTTGCATCAGTGGAGGATCACCAGTGCATCAGGAAGAAGAAACACCCCACGAGATTAAAGGACAAAGTGGCGAGGATCACATGGCGTAGTTTTAGCTCTCCTGGCCATAAGACTAAGCGAACTTATGTTATGGCTCTGCATTCACCGTCTGTTGTTCCTCAATCCATCGACAATTGCTTGTTACAACTCTGTACGCCATATTGCTGATCCTCTTTTGATCAAATTTGGAATATAAGCTTATATCATCTAGATCTTGGACATGTTTAATAATAAGCGATATCAATTCATATCAATGAGGTGATCTTGCATCCGATTGGGTGAGCTTGTTACCATTCTGGATTTCATGCTTTTGGTATGATTGAGCTCACACTTGGACTATAAGGTTACATCAAGATCTCAGACAAGTTCAATAATGAGCGAGATCCACACATTAATCAGGTGATATTGTATCTGGCTGAGCTTGTTGTCACTCTGGAGGTAATATTTCTGGTATGATTATGATCAAATTTGCAATATGTGCTATAGCATCAATGTCTCCGACAGTTTTGATAATGAGCGATATATATATATATATATATATATATATATATATATATATATATATAAATGTCAGGATTTTGTGAAATTGTACAATTATTATATATTTTTGCAAAATTATGCATTCTGATTTATGTTGATGAAATTGTGGAAAAAACCCATTTTATTTGATACAATTTGTAACAGTTTTTTTGGGGACACTGGTAGGGGCAAAGTACTTCAACACCAATATGAATGACTGGTACACAAAATGTAGTTTCTCAGTGTAAAACACAGTTATGTCCATAGCAAGAAACCAGTTGATTATACTGTCATTAGAAAATAAGGATGCAATTTTAATTCGTGATGATTTTAGTTTACAGGTACTGTCAAGGCCAAATATATTGAAAGAATTTAAAGTCCTTGACAGCATGGTTCTTGAATTGAAAATATGAATTCACCATTTGTTCATATTGAACCTTCATTGTTTCTGATTGTTTACCGGTATGTATACGCTCACAGAAAGATGCTATATGATTATATAGGTTTGCTACTTTTAGCCAATGTGTTATGTATTCCTGATGGCTGCTTAGATTCCACAAAATTGATGCTAGGATTCCCCATAAGCATGCATATGGGCTGGCATCTATGATGCATATTAATGAGGTAATCTTGCATTTGATTGGCTGTGATTGTTATCACTCTGGACGCTGTATTTCTGATCCAGTGTTAACCAAACATGGACTATATGTTTATATCATCTGAATATCTGAGTTTGTCAACACTCTAGCGATTCTATGAACAGATTTTGATCAAAGTTGTTAAATAGTCTTTTCAGGATGTTGGATGAGATTGACTATGGCCAAGATCCACATATTTTTATGAGGTAATCTTTTATTTGATTAGCTTAACTTGCTATTACTCTTAATGCTGAATTTAGATTGAAATTGTGCTCAGACTTGTTCAAAAAGTTTATATCATCATGCTCTTAGACAGGTTTTATAAGAAAGGAGAGATACGTCCGTATTAATGCGTTGATCTTTTATCTGCTTGGCTGGTCGCGTTACCTATCTACAGGCTGTATTTCTAATCGATTTTAATAAATATGCTAAATAGGTTTGTATCATCAAGAGATTGGATGAGTTTGATTGTGAGCTCATGCTAATGATGCTTTATATTTGTACGTAAAAACTGGTTAGACTTGTAGAATTGATAAAATAGTTTACATAGGGAAATTGATAAACATGGAAATATCACATCAAAATATAAATTAGAACTCTGATATAATCCTTTTATTCATTGAAATATCAGATCAAAAGTGAAATTGGAACTCTGATATAATCCTTGCCTTCATGGAAATATCTGATCAACAGAGAAATTAGAACTTCGATATAATCGTTGTATTCATGGAAATATCTGATCAACAGAGAAATTAGAACTTCGATATAATCCTTGTATTCATGGAAATATCTGATCAACAGAGAAATTAGAACTTCGATATAATCCTTGTATTCATGGAAATATCTGATCAACAGAGAAATTAGAACTTCGATATAATCCTTGTATTCATGGAAATATCTGATCAACAGAGAAATTAGAACTTCGATATAATCCTTGTATTCATGGAAATATCTGATCAACAGAGAAATTAGAACTTCGATATAATCCTTGTATTCATGGAAATATCTGATCAACAGAGAAATTAGAACTTCGATATAATCCTTGTATTCATGGAAATATCTGATCAACAGAGAAATTAGAACTTCGATATAATCGTTGTATTCATGGAAATATCTGATCAACAGAGAAATTAGAACTTCGATATAATCGTTGTATTCATGGAAATATCTGATCAACAGAGAAATTAGAACTTCGATATAATCCTTGTATTCATGGAAATATCTGATCAACAGAGAAATTAGAACTTCGATATAATCCTTGTATTCATGGAAATATCTGATCAACAGAGAAATTAGAACTTCGATATAATCCTTGTATTCATGGAAATATCTGATCAACAGAGAAATTAGAACTTCGATATAATCCTTGTATTCATGGAAATATCTGATCAACAGAGAAATTAGAACTTCGATATAATCCTTGTATTCATGGAAATATCTGATCAACAGAGAAATTAGAACTTCGATATAATCGTTGTATTCATGGAAATATCTGATCAACAGAGAAATTAGAACTTCGATATAATCGTTGTATTCATGGAAATATCTGATCAACAGAGAAATTAGAACTTCGATATAATCCTTGTATTCATGGAAATATCTGATCAACAGAGAAATTAGAACTTCGATATAATCCTTGTATTCATGGAAATATCTGATCAACAGAGAAATTAGAACTTCGATATAATCCTTGTATTCATGGAAATATCTGATCAACAGAGAAATTAGAACTTCGATATAATCCTTGTATTCATGGAAATATCTGATCAACAGAGAAATTAGAACTTCGATATAATCCTTGTATTCATGGAAATATCTGATCAACAGAGAAATTAGAACTTCGATATAATCGTTGTATTCATGGAAATATCTGATCAACAGAGAAATTAGAACTTCGATATAATCGTTGTATTCATGGAAATATCTGATCAACAGAGAAATTAGAACTTCGATATAATCGTTGTATTCATGGAAATATCTGATCAACAGAGAAATTAGAACTTCGATATAATCCTTGTATTCATGGAAATATCTGATCAACAGAGAAATTAGAACTTCGATATAATCGTTGTATTCATGGAAATATCTGATCAACAGAGAAATTAGAACTTCGATATAATCGTTGTATTCATGGAAATATCTGATCAACAGAGAAATTAGAACTTCGATATAATCGTTGTATTCATTTATCTTGGTTTTTTGGAGAAAATTGTGCAAGAGTAGGACTTAGGAGTATTAATTGCATATTTGCTTCATTTCACCACCAGGTCAATGACAAAGTGTTGCTCGTTGCATCATATGCACACAATTAATTGGTTTCAATGCATTATGTTTGTACCACACCATTAAGACAAGCGAAGGTCACTCTGACATGTATTTCACCTTTTACTGGCTTTCATTAAATTATAGTGTTTATCTCATGATCACGTGGGTTTCAACATGCTACATGCAAACTTCCAATCCTAGACTTATGAAACTAGATGAAGGGAGGCATCTTGATAAATTCTTTACCCGAATTGCCAAAAAAGTTGGAGTTTTGTTTTATCTTTGACCTATATTTCATGCTCTGTGACTTGTTGAGATTTTATGTTTAAAGTTAATTTCGTGTGTACTGTTCATTTTCGAGTTATGAAGCTTGATAATTGGATGCATCTCTGTTAGTAATACACCTTACGACCAAAGGTCACTGTAACCTACGTTTTATGCTTTACTAACATAATTAATTATTTGTGTTTAACACAGGGCGACATAGCTTTCAGCATGCCATATACACACTAGCCCTCACAAAAGTACCTTTACGACAGTGCAGTTCAAAGAAGAATAAATATGTTTAGTCAGTGGTAAACTTTCCTGATTTATGACTAAACATTTATACCGTGATAGGTTACTCTTAGTAGGTAAAAAGTGTATTGTACAGTGAATGAATATGTATTCGATGAATGGACTGCAAACATTTCAGCTACAGTGGCTACTCAAGATAATTATTGATGCACGAACTATACTTGTAAGAGTTGTTATGTCACTCCATGGATACTGACAGTCTGTGATTTCTACCTTGTCAAATCTCGTTTCTTGGGTGGACAATACTAATAGTTTCCGAAGTTGCCTTTATTAACAATGATTTGCAAAAAGCAGAAACAATATCCTTGTTTTTTATCAACTCATTATGGTTCCTCTGCCTTGATATCACAAAAAGGAATGATCTTTATTGTTTTATGTATGTTATGCCCTGTCACAATGGCTAACATTTTGTAGGTTAAAATCACTTTGGCATTAACTTATTTTCTGTATGACATTTGGAGACTACGAAAAGCTTCGTAGAGGCGAGGTGTGTAATAGGTAATTACATTTTGGTTCTCATAGAGTTCTGATAAATAAATTAAAAAAAACACAAAATCTTATCTTTAAAAGTTGTCATGTGTTGTTTATACATTGCACATGGCGTAATTAGTCGTTTCACTCGGCATATTTGCAAGTCAGTAAAACCTGGTCGCGGTCATTATTTTACATAACAATGAGGATCCTTTGAGATAATCGTAAATGTATGGGGGAAAAGTAATAAGTGTCTTTTATGTTCATCTCAAAAGATTTGTACGCATTTTCACGAATTCATCATGTCTAACCAGAGAATAACACAGAAAATTCCCCCCCCTCTCCTTATAATATTAGTCTATGAACCACAGGGCTGTAAGTTATTTGTAGTATAACTACAAAAGCCTTGAGCAAGTGCTAAGAGTTTTCCCCTAAAACCTGCAGAAAAAACTTCTACTGAATTGAATATTATTCGTGTGGTACCAGTTTTTGTTAATTTCGTAACTACTACAAACTGCGAATATGAAGACCCAACGAACAGTTATTTATCTATGACGATAACAGCACCCTATCAAAATCAGAGACAGATACACGAACAGTTGTTTATCTATGAAGATAACAGAACCCTATTACAATCAGTGGCAGATACACGAACAAGTTATTTTTTTGAAAAAGCACGGAATTTGATAACCAAGAAAATTTTATGAAGTCACATTATTATGGACAATTATGCAGCAATTTGAAGGGAACTTCTGTAATAGTAAGGAGAACGTCAATTTACTGTACCCCACCACCCACCCCTCAAAAAAAATAAAACAAAATATATATAAAAAACATTATTACAAATATCGAGACGCTGGCTGTTGACCAAGATCTATTTGATATAAAGACCGATTCAAAAAATAACTCTTCACTGTAACTGACTGACGGTCTTTAAAAAAAGATCGCTCCGATTTTGGGGGTGGGGGTGGGGGGCCTTTTTATGTTAAATGAATAAATGGAGAAAAATAAGATTTTTGTGCTAGTATATTATTTCCACTCTTCTAAATCTACATAAATGCGAGTTACAAATGTCCTTTTAGATTTTAAGAATCAATACATTTCCAAACAAAGCAAAGCGTTTGCAATCCGTAAATCGCCTGCTGGTGTTGTGGTTTGAAGATTGCTCTCGACATTGATTATTTGCGGTAAAACGCCAGTCGCTGTATGATGGGTGATATATCTTTGAGACATAATTTAATATTTTATGTTGATGGAAGTAAACTCCTAAATATATTTAAAATGTAGCATTAAGACTGGTGCAACAAATTTCGTAACATCCATATTTAGTCAGTACTAAAAAAGTTCAGAGACTGACCATACAAACCTGAGACTCGATTCATCCATGGAGTTTATGTGTCTTAAGTTGATGATACTTTGATTTCTAAGTCAGCCGCCAGGAGGACTAAAATTTTATTTTACTTGACCGTGAAACACGTTTATTTAAACAAATTTTGTTGTAATTTAATCTAATAATATAGGATTGGACAACGAGTTGTTTAACACATCTAGATCCTTTCCCAAAACATACATAAATGATCCAAAGATGGAATTCGTTTTACAAAGATTCGAGTATATATGAAAAAACATGGTAAAAAATTTCATCTGTTAAAAGGCATGCAACATTTCAAAGGACAAACAGAAGAGACATATACATATATACTTCAGTAAAGAAGCAATGAGAGAGAGAGAGAGAGAGAGAGAGAGAGAGAGAGAGAGAGAGAGAGAGAGAGAGAGAGAGAGAGAGAGGACTACTTGTGTGTCTAGTTTAGTATGTAGGATATTAAGGTCACTTTTGCCAATAGCATAATTGGGTGGTGGCCCGTTGGTTGAATAAAAGAAACGTTTCTTAAAAACAGAAAGATTTGCAGAATTTCGGATATCGTCAGGGATCAAAAGACCAGTCGTAGATGGGAAAAAGGACGTCTGAAAATATAAAGTCTGGTAGGGATTCGTGTGATACTTTGAGAACCACCTAGACAAAAATGAGATGCTTCATATCTGCTTTGTGGAAGAAGGTCTCTTAAATAGTTAGGTACTTGATTATTTATAATGGAATACATTATGCATAATCTCCTCTTTTTCCTTCGTTGTGCAAACTAATCAGTTTCCGCATAAAGAGACTCTCTAGAAGAATAAATTGTTACAGACCTGTAACGATCCGTGCAGCTTCCATCTGAATTTTGTTTTCATTCTAATCTTTCCGAATCGTCAATAGAGCAATTATCCCAGACTTAAGAAGCCTATTCTAAGATTGGACGTATGAATAGTGTATAATTTAGCCGAAGTTGTTATGTGCAAAAAGTTTTTTTATCGCGCTCAACATAGATAAATATTTAAATGACTTCTAAATAATCATACTAATGTGATTAATCCAGTTAGCATCAGAAGATAATGTCAACAAATGGTCTGCAATTAGACGATAGTGTTTTGTCTCCTTTCTTTTAAATCGGTATGACCTTCGTAGCTCTCACTGTGTTGGGAACACACTGGCTATGAGTGATTTATTTAATAATATTTTGCAATGGCACATATATTTCTTCAACTATATTTTTTAACAGTTTATAACTAATTTGATCGGGTCCAGAGGTTTTGTTTAGGTCAAGACTAGTTATTACATCTATCATTTCTGTCTATGTATAATGATGTCAGAAATAATAGTTTTATTTCTAACTTCAAAATGCGGTAACTGTTTATCATTATTTTTTTAAAGTGTAACAGAGCAAAATTTCGAGTTCAGCAGCTATCACTTTTTCTGATCACTTGTTGCGAAGTTAGAGAATCGGTCCGTAAGTCTAAGTGGAGGTAATAACTTCAATGTCTTTGTAGAATGTATATCTTATCTCATTATTTTTCCAATAAGGTCGAGTATTTCGATCACTGGTCTGAGACGTTAACTACTGAGCCACGGCGGATCCTATTTCGATTTATGTACCCATATCATATTTTCCAATATTACATATGTTTAATAACACCCAATAACACAGCAAATGACGGCATGACGACATATAATTTGAAGGCGTAATGACAAAGGTATCCGAATGTAATTTAAAGTAAATTCTGTACAGTATTTTTGCAGTTCTTAGTGGATAACATATTTGACACGTGATACATATAACATAATGTTACATTTGAGATTATTTCAAATAAAATTTATGAAATACGTTTAATAGTTTCAATCTTTTGCGACTCTCTCCATCGTTGGTTATATATTTTTACATGTTATTAATATCCTTTATTGAGATACACTTTTCTTACAAAAGAGTCAACTTCATTTTGCCGTGCCCTAAAATCGGTGTGCCAATTTTAAACTTATTTCATCTATGTTGCACTAGTAAGGCTCATGAAATGCGGGCAGCATACTTGCCCTCTATCTCATCAGTGCGTAACTATGGTAACGTTATTTCAATGCTCTCTTGACCAGTATGGAGTTTTAGATTAACACTCAAATCGACTGTCTTATATAATGTTGCATTCTATTTATCTGCAGGTTAAAGCCTGGAGATTTATATGAAGAGAATAGCAAATAAACACTTCTGTAAAATGACCAAACTCGCACTTTTACATTTTAAAACTAGTTTCTCTTTCACTCGTTTATGAATAATTAAAAATATGTGATTGGTAATCTAGAATATACAAATTCTTCAGACCAAGATCCAAATTTAGTTTTTAAAGTATCATGTTTTTATGCTTACTTTCCAGATAGATTTTAAAATTCTGTCCAGAAAATATGAAATCTAACAAAAAAATAAAGGAAAGTCTTATTATTGGTCAAGTAAAAAGGTCATTGCAATGTCAAAACCCGTGAGACGTTAAAGCAGAAATAAATTCTTGTATAGTTTTAGTTCAATGGCATAAAGTTGAGGATTCACGTTTCAGGTGACTTACATAAAACCAACTCCAGCACGTAGGTGTAAATAGCATGATTTCTAAGCACGTCATGTTACACAAGGACCGATTTTTGAAAGCTGTTTCTTCTTGCGTATATATAAATCTCACCCACATAGTATCGTATTTCGGTGAAATAACTTCTGGCTTTAAAAAAATTGACAAAATGAATTGTAAAGAAAACTTTATGTTCACAGAGTCAGTGTACTCTTTCTGTCGGTTCACTATTTGCCAATAGGCGTTAGGCTGTGTCAGAGTCTCTGAGAAAACTTAATTCAAATCCTTTTCTTTTAATCAAACTTTTGTTTCCCTTCGAGAGGGAAATTAATTAAAAGGATAACTGTTATCTGCACAAATATGCATATAATTCTACCAGCAAAGCACACTTGTTGTGAAGTAAGGCGAAGTTTTACGGTCAGAACTATTAGTAGGGGATAGTATCGGAAGGTTTTTAAAAATTTATACTTAAAAAGCTATTTTGAGCGAAAAAGCAAAAATATATAATTTTACATGCTCACTTTAAAAAGGGCCTTTTGTTTACTGTCGCAAGTAACACGTGTTTCGTTTTGCAGATAATTGTGATTTTCTGTAGATAAATGAATGTTTGGGTCGGATTTTAGAAGCTGGAGTGGCTCAGTAGTTAACGTTCTGGACTCGAGACCGAAGGATGTGGGTTCGAATCGGATCAGCTTGGGTGGATCGGCTACACGTGTGTCCCTCTGGGCAAGGAACCTTACCCCAATTGATTCGGCACTAAATAACGTACTTGTATTGCTTTGCCGTACAACATCAAGCCGAACCAAACTGGGTTTGATTTTCGTTCAGAATAATGGAATGCCCTTGAATGTGAATAAATGCTAGCTAGTTCATAATAGCAGTGTACAGACAATGAATACAAACAGCGCATCAGCTCTTCAAATTAGAAATATCGTAGCAATGCATATTCTGAATGGCCTCGCTGTCAGTTGGTTTCACAGTTGTCGATTGGCACTTCTTATTTTAACTAAGGCCCGAAATATGCTTTAACCATTGTGGTGTAATTGACAAGATCTGAAACCCAAGCCAACATCAACATTATATATGGATATCTGGAACCTACCATTCACATTTATCGATAATTTTGAAAATTTAAAAAGTTATATAAACTTACAAAATTTAACTATGAGAAAGTAATCCACTGCCATGTCAGAGGAAGATAAAGACAACTCAAGTTGCTCGACCTGTATTGAAAAACTGTTCGATGAATATCATGTACGTTAACTATATGACTTAAAACTTTGTCAAAGAAAACGAAGCAATTTAAATACCGTATTAGATACGGCTGCTTCATAATAATACTAGTATCAAAAAGCTGCAGCATCCATAATGGTTTTATCTGCAACTGTCCTCAGTTTTTTTTTATGGTAATTATACTGCTATTTGAGTATTTTTTATTTGATTGATTTTTGATTGATTGATTGATTGACTGATTGTCATGCAATAAGACTTTAGTGTGATATCACAAGTATCGGAATAGTGCAAAGTTCTGGAGATCATAGGAGTTAGCTGGATTTTGGCGTTTATGCCAGGAAACTAGCCTGGTAGTCAATGATTATTTCTGCTGACAAAAAGAGTAATGTCTTTGTTGTATAATACGTGTATGAATCCTCTGTCTGTCTGTCTCTCTTAAGCTAAAACAAAATCGCTTGACAGATCCAGACACCAGTCATCGATTTGTCAGATCACGATACCGAGGTACAAAATAATTTGTTTTCTTTTTATCCTTGTAGTATGCACTCCCAACCGATATGTAGATGCTAGACGGCTTATTGTTCTGAAATTTATTAAACTTAAGGCGCTTTTGTCTGAACATAGTCTGACGGTACGTTAGTTTGAAACATTTTAGGGCCAACAGTCAGAAGGATTTTTGATGCGACGATTCATTAGGCGACAACCATTTAATTGTATTGGGAGGAAGGGGAAGAAGTTTCCTGCTGTCAAATAGCTTGGAAAATAAAACAATATTCATGCTCTGATCTATTGCAACAAAAAAAAAAAAACACACAAAAAAAAACAACAAAACAAAAAAAACAACAACATGTCCATTACATTTTACAAAACTAATTGTCTTGAGATTATGTCCAGGCTTGAAAGAAAAGGTAAGAAAATCCCAGCCCCCCCCCCCCTCAAAGGTCGGTCCCTTAGCTTTAAAGATATTTGTCATAGGGGTCATTCGTCAGCAGTTCAATAGTCAGAAGCTTTTTATTAGAGATTGAAACCCTTTTATATAGGTTACAAACACATAAAAAGCCATTTAATTGAAACTCTTTTATATAGGTTACATACACATATAAAGTCATTTCTTTGAAATCCTTTTATATAGGTTACAAACACAATTAAAGTCATTTCTTTGAAATCCTTTTATATAGGTTACAAAGACATAAAAAGTCATTTCATTGAAACCCTTTTACATAGGTTACAAACACACAAAAATTCATTTCTTTGAAACCGTTTTATATAGGTTACAAAGACATAAAAGTCATTTCTTTGAAATCCTTTTATATAGGTTACAAACACATATAAAGTCATTTCTTTGAAACCCTTTTATATAGGTTACAAACACATAAACGTCATTTCTTTGAAACCCTTTTATATAGGTTACAAACACATAAAACGTGATTTCTTTGAAATCCTTTTATATAGGTTACAAACACATACAAAATCATTTCTTTGAAATCCTTTTATATAGATTACATACACTTAAACGTCATTTCTTTGAAACCCTTTTATATAGGTTACAAACACATAAAACGTCATTTCTTTGAAACCCTTTTATATAGGTTACAAACACATAAAGTCATTTCTTTGAAATCCTTTTATATAGGTTACAAACACATAAAAAGTCATTTCTTTGAAACCCTTTTATATAGGTTACAAACACATATAAAGTCATTTCTTTGAAACCCTTTTGTATAGGTTACAAACACATAAAAAGTCATCTCTTTGAAACCCTTTCATATAGGTTACAAACACATAAAAAGTCATTTCTTTGAAATCTTTTTATATAGGTTACAAACACATAAAAAGTCATTTCTTTGAAACCCTTTTATATAGGTTACAAACACAAAAAAAAAACATTTCTTTGAAACCCTTTTATATAGGTTACAAACACATATAAAGTCATTTCTTTGAAACCCTTTTATATAGGTTACAAACACATATAAAGTCATTTCTTTGAAACCCTTTTATATAGGTTACAAACACATATGAAGTCATTTCTTTGAAATCCTTTTATATAGGTTACAAACACATATAAAGTAATTTCTTTGAAATCCTTTCATATAGGTTACAAACACATATAAAATCATTTCTTTGAAATCCTTTTATATAGGTTACAAACACATAAAAAGTAATTTCTTAGGTCTTAAAAAGCCATCTGAATATTAAACTTCCTGACGAATGAACCCGGTGACAAATATCTTTGAAACTAAGGGACCGACCATTTAATTAGGACCAAAGATTTGACTTTGTTTTCTGTGTTTGTAACTTATACAAATGGGTTTAAATCTTTAATAAAAAGCTTCGTGAAAAGTTTGTGAATCATAGTTTGTCGCGCTTTTCTCCATATATATTTCGACGCACAATTGGAAACTTTACTAATACTAAGCATACAGAACCGTTACTAAAGTCCCAACAGTATATAACAGATAGAACGATGACGGATGGATGCATATATTGAATGAGAGCGCTTGATAAATACAGATACCATCAGCAATGAGGCAGATTAATAGATCAATGGATGAAAGATAGGTAGACACATTGTTAGATCCACACTTAGCTTAACAGGTAGAGATTAGAGATGGGTTGGTTGGTAGATACTAAGGTTGTTAGGATATAACGTGTCCGATATATCGATTGATATGGTTTGCTTGAAATATACGTAAAATGTTCGACAGGTTTAGTGACCAACTTTATCATCTTTGTTGCTCCATTTCAAAATTCCGTTACGGTTTCCGCGGCTTGCAGAACAACCTTCCAGCCTAGTAATTTTCGGGATCAAAGTTGTTCCAAAAGTTAGGAGGGAAACATTCGCGTATTCATCTTTCCATAGCAAAACGTCTAGAGAAAAGGGTATACAGCATGCACGACCCCAGCCCAGTAACATGGAATGGCTCGGTCCCCACTGGAGTATGCTGAGAAATATGTCTCGTATATTCCTGTAAAACGCCCCCACTTCATTTCTCATTCATTGCTCTTCGGTTAATTCTTTATCTGTCATATGAACTGGCCAAGATTCTTGTCCAACACACTTTTTCCACTTCAAAAAATCAGAAGTTTTCAAGTGGAATTGCCCGTCAAAGTAATGTATTTGAGGAAATCAAGAAGCGCAGAGTATATAAGTGTAAGGCGTGGGGGGATTGGGGGGTTGGGGAGGGGTTTGGAACCCGAGTTTGCTAGGAATTGAAGGTGTTGACGGACAAGAGCCACAAGAAGATACCCATGGGTCATCCCAAAAATTTTAATTCACAGGGTTTTATAACCCGTGGGTTTCTTACTCTTGGTAATTAAATCTGGAAGTGTTTCAGGAGAAATGCATATTGAGGTATTATTTTTAACAAATATTAAAAGTAATGCAAAATATAAATTCAAATAATATGTGTGTAATGGCACTTAATATATGATAACAAATGCACAACATATGTGACAACATATAATGACAAATGTTTCAGGCAATTTAACATAGCACTACTACCAGCTGTCAAACATTTTTTCACCAAACATTAAACTGGCTTCCAAATATTTAAGAATTTTTTAACGTGGCAAAGTTGTTAGAAATAATACTGTGAAAATAGATTTATAAACTTATACACGACTTTACATGAAATATAATTGTGCAACTACATTCTGATCCTTCATTACCACATTATACATAGCTTATGCTAGCCAGCAATTGTACATTTACTCTAAAAGTATTTATATTTCATAATTTTTCTTCAGTTATAAATTACAAAATTATTTATATGAATCTCGAAGGTGGATTAGTTTGCAATGTTTATAAATTGTTCTATTGAAACGTATGCATATTGTGTTCTAAAATGTATTTTGAATATCTGGTTTTCATCATTCTTGCAAGAGGAAGAATTCTGTAAGCAAACACCTGTAACGTTCTGCTCTATTGGTATTATGTACTTCTTAAACAAGGACTGGTATAAGGTGAAGTTGTGTGCATTTGCAGCAAGCAGAATGGAGAATGTTGACACACCTCTCTGCTGCTTTCATGTAATGTGACTGAAAATATCTTTATATGTGGTATGAGGGAAACAGCATGCTGCCTAAAGCAGACAGCTGATAGAAAAATGACTGCTCTCATGTGTTCGAGAAATAAGCTTGAAGTAGTCCAATGTACACAAACTTTAGCAGTTATTAAAATAGAGAAAATTAATTTTGCCACAGTAGACAATACTAACTTCAGAAAGTGAACAAATGAACTATACAAAATAAGCAGAGTCCCTCAGTGGGACTGACGCTCTACTGGGCGAAATGAATTTCCAGGAATTCAAGATAAGACAATTTCTTCCTTTAAACTGTCGAGTGTTAAAACCATCTCTGATATTCCTCAGCAATAGCAAAATTTTCAAATTCGCCGCTGTGGTACTCATATTGGATGTCAACTTGGCACCATTTTTATTTAGGACAAAGTAGACATCATTAAATGTGTTTTGGTGAAAACCACTTGTCATAATGATCATTCATTCAGTGGGAGTAGTGACAACAAGATTTTAAGTCAGTCGTTGTGGCAGCCATATTCGATGTCATACTGGCACCATTTTCATTTAGGACCAACTAGACATCATAAGAAGTCTTTTAGTGAAAACCCCATGATGATATGACCATCCATTCAGGAGGAGTAGCGATAACAAGATTTTCAAGATGAATGCCGTGGTGGCCATATTGGACATCAGATCAGCACCATTTTCATTTAGTACCAACTCGACAGTATTAGAAGTCTTTTAGTGAAAACCCCATGCTTATATGACCATCCATGTAGGAGATGTAGTGATAAGGTTTTCAAGATGGCCACTGAAGCATCCATATTAGACGGCAGATCAGACCCATTTTCATCCAGGACCAACTAGACAAAATAAGAAGTATTTTAGTGAAAACCCCATGTTGATATGACCATCCAGTCAGCAGGAGTTGCAATAACAAGATTTTCAAGATGGCTGCCGTGGCGGCCATATTGGAAGTCAGATTAGCACCATTTTCAATCAGGACCAACTAGACATCATATGAAGTTTTTAGTGAAAACCCCATGCTGATATAATCATCCATGTAGAAGCACTAGCGATAAGATTTTCAAGATGGCTGCCATGGTGGCCATATTAGATGTCAGATCAGCACCGTTTTCATTTAGGACGAACTAGACATCATAAGAAGTCTTTTAGTGAAAACCCCATGTTGATATGACCATCCATGTAAGAGCAGTAGAGATAACAATATAAAAGATATCCGCTGTTGCAGCCATATTGGATGTCAGTTAGGTACCATTTTCATTCAGGACCAACTAGACAACATCTTTTCGTGAAAACACCATGTTCATACGACCATCCATTCAGGAGGGGTAGTGATAACAAGACTTTCAAGATGGCCACTGTGGCAGTCCTACTGGATGTCCGAGCAGAACCATTTTCATTTAGGACCAACTAGACCACGGGATGAATGTGTGTGTAAAGTTTCAAGGCTATCCTCCGAGTAGTTTAGGAGAAGTAGTGATAACAAATCTGCTAACAGACGGACAGACGATGGATGGACGACGGACAACAGACCATCCCATAAGCTCTTCTGGTCTATGACCAGTAGAGCTAAAAAGAACCAAACAAAGTTATGTTAGTTTTTTTCATCAATTTACCTGTCAAGTCCAGGAAGTGAAAATGACCAAGCGGAGATGATAGTCTTTTGAGAGGTGCATATCTGAAGTATGGTCAAACTGAATACTTTATAACTCTATTTACACACAACAATCAAACACAAAAATAGTCGAAATTAAAAATTATTTAAATGATACCTAGCGTATAAAAGGTCCTTTTTAGATAGCCATGATAAACAGTGAGGAAAACCTGGGAAATTCTTTTCCTTTAAAAATCAAACCCTGTGCAAGCTATGAAACTGTAGAGGGAACCTTAAAACAAAGATGAAAATGTATCCAATTTTTCATATCACCATGTATGAGTTTCTCAATAAACTGGTACATTAATATTGATGCTATGAATAAAAAATAAGCTAATTAGCCTATCTTGCTCTTGTTGATACAATATGTTTTGTGGCAGTATTGTATGTGATATGTTTTTAATTGTGGGGAAATTAAATGTTTTAGAACACAGAAGTAACAAACTTGGACTAGGTGAAAGCAGAATGTAGCAAAAATGTTTCTTTTCATTCATTTGTAACAAAATTAAGGAAAAATGACAAGGCAGATTGACTTGTTTCCTTATACTAGTGTTAGAAGAATTAGCAAACTTTGTACCCTTTGACCTCTATGAACCTGATCTGTTCCATCCCCATTCAACCAGGAAACTATATCAATGACATCTCGGGAATAATTGTGGTAAGTCTTGTGTTCCTGTCTTTAGCATACTATTGGTTGCTATGTTGAGAAAATACAACATGCATTTTTAAAATAGCTCACTTTTTCTCATGAGCTGGGGGTGGGGGGCTTGTATTGTGACTTTGGGACCAACAAATACTGCCCTGTGGAAGAAATGCATAATAATTATTCAAAAGGACTATTTAGATGCTCACAATTTCAATGTTTCACCTATACCACCAAAATTATATTGTACAATAATAACACCCGTTGGATCTTTATGGTTCTGCTCTGGTTATTAAATACTTCTGAAACTGGAACTGGTATAAGGTAAAGTTGTGTGCATTTGCAACTAGTACAGTGGAGATAATGTTGACACACCTCTATGCTACTTTCATTGACTGTGACTGAAATTTCTTTACATGTGTCATTAGGGAAACAACAGGCTGCCTAATGAAGACAGTTGATCAAAATGTCTGCTCCCACGTGCTCGTGAAATGAAATTGAAATAGTCCAAAGTACACTAACTTTAGCAGTTATTAAAAGAGGGGAAATGAATTTTGCCAGAGTAGACAATACTCATCAATATGTGTTCATCTCACTCATTATCAAACCTGTACAAGAGCTTAATGATATAAGTAGGTATTCCAAGTCTGATCAAAATCAGATCAGAAATATGGTATCCAGAGCGGTAACAAGTTCAGCCAAACAGGTGCAAGATCACCTTATTAATATGCGTTGATCTCGTTCATTATCAAATCCATCTAAGATCTGGATCATATATGCATATATTCCAAGTTTGATCAAAATCAAATCAGAAATCCGGTCTCCAGAGTGGCAACAAGATCAGCCACTCAGATGCAAAAGATTATCTTATTAATATGTGTGGATCTCGCTCAGTACCTAATCGATTCAAGATCTTGATGATACAAACCCATATTGCATGTCTGATAAATATCTAATCAGAAAAACGGTTTCCAGAGGGGTAACACGATCAACCAATATGATGCAAGATCACCTCATTAATATGTGTGGCTCTCACTCGTTGTTAACTTGAACTTGACCTTTATTGACATGCACCCCCCACACACATATACAATAATGAGCATGAAACAACTGCAATATATTCCAAACCTGATCAAAATCGGATCAGAAATATGGCCTTCAGAATGGTAGCAATCTAAGCCAATCAGATGCAAGATTATCTGATTAATATGTGTGGCTCTTGCTCTTCCATCTAAGATTAAAAAATATGGATTCCATAGGAGGTAAGAAGCTCAACCAATTAGATGCAAGTTCACCTTATTAGCACGCATGGATCTAGATTATTATCAAACTTATCACCGATTTTAATAGTATAAGGATATATTCCAAGTTTGATCAAAATCAGATACAAAATATGGCCTACAGAGTGATAACAAGTTTTGTCAATCTGGTGCAAGATCACCCCATTAATATGCATGCATCTTACTTATTATTGAATTTGTCTGAGATTTTGATCGTATAAACCCATATTCCATGTTTTACTGAAATCGGATCAGAATATGGACTCCAGGATGGTAAGAAACAATTGTTGATAGACGGACGCAGGGCCTTACAATAGCATACATGTCATATTTCCATATGGTTATTGAGACACAAAAAGGTGTTTTTAGGTCCCAAGGTGGGTCAGTGCGCTCACCCCCCTCCCCCCAAGCAAGATCGTCCTATTCAACTCTTTTCACATAGGTCTATAGAAAATGACTGGAAATTCAAATTTGAATAAAAGAAAATAACACGTGTTTTCTTTTAGCATTTAATACACTTACAAACAAAATATAGTTGGTAGACTTAGCATTGTCAAATATCATCACCGCACAATCACACGTGTACACACTTACAGAATCACAAACACACATACATTAAAAAATGTACCAAGTCTCTGTCTTTAAATTCTATTGGACATTGGACTATAGTCTTAATTAAATGCAGTCTTTGCTGCTATCAATAGTTCAGTTGGGGGTTTGAAAATACAAGTGTCATTTGTGTTCATCTTTGCACTCATTTCAGACTGGATGGTACTGTTGTTCAAACTGATTCTCTGAGCGAATTCTGGTCAGAACTGAGCTTGTTCTTGCCAACCATAACGCTGGCATTATCATAACTGTATTCGATGCAGTATGACCACGAGATATGCTGTTTCTATAGAAAAAAGAAAACATAAATCACATTAGAGACCGAATCTTTTGTTTCCATGACCACTGACACAAACTTACTGTAGTTTTTGGTAAGTTCATGATTACATTAAATATTTCTTGCTAAGTAAGCAGAAGTATTATCTGAGATAATTTTCTACCTATTCATGACCGATTAAGATACATTTTGAGATACATTTTAACTTGTTCAATTACTGATAAACGCACTGAGACTTTTACTTGAAAATAAAACAACAGTTATCTTTAGACTGTGTCTGAAAGCATACGTTCATGAAAAATTGTTTTGTAATATATCATCTCAATATTATACTACATTAAAAATTATTTTGACAAAAAAAATTTGGTGTCTGAAAACAAACAGCCGCCAAAGACACAGAGAAAATACAGTATTTTGTTTGTCACACAATGTAGTTACAAAGAGCATGGTGTATGGATCTGATGTAATGTCAATATTTACCCTTGCACAATTGTTGAAGTATAGGTATTTGGTAAGTTCAGGAAAAAAGCTTTCATGCGTCTTTTACCTTCTGCTTTGTGGCTGTATGGTGTTTACACGATTGTTAAAACATGATGGCCAAATAACTGCATGGGATAATTATGGACACCTCATGTACAATGACTGACATATCGAGTTGGCAAATAGTCATTTTAACCCATTTGTTGGTCAAGTATAACAAACATTGCCATTTGAGGACATTATGTATGTATGTAAGTATGTATGTATGTATGTATGTATGTATGTATGTATGTATGTATGTATGTATGTATGTATGTATGTGTGTCTGTGTGTACGCCATGTCTGATAGATATTTTTTATTGGTAGGTAGGTATACGAGCAAAATATTAAAAACAGATAGACAGGTAGATCAATAACAATTTTTAAAATTTATATACATTTTTCTTTTATTATACATACTTTATTATTAATAATATGATTATGATTATGATTATGATTATTATTATTATTATTATTATTATTGTTAAATATAATTTGGAAATCACAGAATATATCAAACAGTTATTA
This sequence comes from Margaritifera margaritifera, assembly GCA_029931535.1. Lineage (NCBI taxonomy): Eukaryota > Metazoa > Mollusca > Bivalvia > Unionida > Margaritiferidae > Margaritifera > Margaritifera margaritifera. The sequence goes on along the minus strand of JAQPZY010001507.1, from coordinate 104,256 downwards.
ATATAATCTATCTATCTTTATTTAACATCCACAACACCCAAGTTCCTGAGAGGCTGTTTCAATATGATAATATTTGGAAAGGGACAAATTGCCCTTGGGATAAACGGCCCAAGGGGATGAATTCCTAAGGAACGAATTATCCGGGGACAAACTGGCTGAGGTGGAGTTGTTCTCGAACACTAATAATTCTCTAAAACAGCTTGCCAAAAGGTGATGTCATCGATGTGACATTTATGACCAATAAACAATCTCAATGACATGATATTTTACCAACAGACAACCCATCAACAACATACACAAAAACTGACACCTGCCAACAACTTGTTGCATGGGATAACAATAATGAAGTAAAGTCCCCAGGTTATTAACAGCATGAATATATTTTACTTTAAATATAAGTACACCAGGATTAAATATTACAAATATAAAAAGTCAGCAACATTCGAGCCGCACTGAAAAGCACTTTTATTCTAAGGTATAGTTTTGATCATGATAAATGTACATTATCAAGCTATAGTAATCGCAGGCAAATGTATCAAAGTATATTGGTGTTGAGTGGCATATCAACACATGAAGGTTATATTGTGCTTGAGCAATGGGAGTTATATACCTTGACCAAAGATACAGTGCTGAAGACACAAAGCAAACATCTTGGTGGCCAATACTAAGGAAGTACGTGATGTCATTTCATTAGCACTAAATTTTTGTCTTTTGTTAAACAGTAAATTGTTAAAAGTAGATGAAATTGGTAAAGTGCTAAGTTATTTTATTAAAACAGTTATTGACTGTTAAACTTAATTCGTGGAACAGAGAATTAAATTACATGATGCACCAGTAGTGGTAATGTAGTGATCCTGGCTCTTTTTCTGTTTTCTCGTTCGGATTTTTTGTTCCGATTCGGTCGCACTCTTAAGCTCGCACTTACGTGCTCGCTTGCTCGCTCCTTCCTCTACTCTTCAAAATCCGAACGAGAAAACAGGAAATGAGCCAGGATACACTACATTAACACTACTTCTAAATTTTTACTTATTTTTTAAACATTTTTATCATCACTTATTTATTCATAACTACCATCAAATCTACCCCCCCCCCCATTTATTATTCACACAAAATTATACAGGAATGTTAGATTAAAATTAACAACTTACTCCCCCATATCCTTTTATTCACGCAAAATTTATATTAACCCCATTTCCTCTAGAATTTTTTCAACATCAACTACACTCAATTTATCAGGCTCATAACCTATTGCAAACGTATTTACACCATCAACACCGAATCTTTTATCGTCAAAATTACACAACCCGCTTTTGTTTACAACATCAGATTCAATATTATGACAATTACTCCTTAAAACTGTCATCTCAACTTTTTTCTTTCTCCGTTTAATGCTTCTTTATAATCATCAAAAGTAACTATTTTTTTACCACATTTTTCTTTATTCCCTTAGCTCTTTTCTTTATTTCTCCTCCTTCTAACTTTATAGCGTTCATTTTGCCCCTTAAACCAACAAACTCAGTTATAGGCACAAAATTCGTTTCATCTTTAAATTTACCAATTACCTTTTTGTTATTATTACACTTAAACCCACTATTTTCAGGAAAATCAGATAAATCAAATAACTCCCTGTCATTATAAATATCTTTATACAAATCTTCAGTTTAAATTTCATAACACAAACTGTCTGTGTCAGTAAACAGCAATTTGCTCTCAGGATATTTTGTTTTGATATAATCGTATGTTACGACTCTATGGTCTAAGAAAAATGTAACAGAAAGAAAGTGAAACCAACAAATCAAGTAAAAAATCAACAAGCAATTTATTACTAGATAATTAAAATGAAAAATCAAAAAAGTCACTTGCAGTAATGTGTTTTGAAATCCTAATAATCCAATAAGAATGATTGTTCTAATCACAAGTCCTAAATATAGAATGTTCCGAATTCTCGGCTGTGTCCTTGAATGTTATGATGTGCTAATGGTCTCCAAAGTCCTGATGTACTAGAAATCTTTGATGTGCTGATGTCAAAATGAAGTATTCCACAATCTCTGAATAAGTTCACATAAATTCTGAAATCATCAATTAAAAATCCAAAATCCAAAAGTTTATGAGCACTGTTATAATCCAATGAATATTTAAAATAATTCCTCTCTTAGAATTTGGAATGAATTTTCACAACTATAATAGCTCTTTACAAGACTGATGGTAATGTCAAAACTGAAATAATGTCCACCAAACATGATATATATAAAGATTGGTCACATGACAGAATGGTCTAGATTGGTCACATGACAGAATGTTCTAGAATGTGTGTCATCTTAATGGAATTTTTACTTGTAAACAAAAATCAACCTTGACCTTCAAATTGAGAAAACATATTGATCAAAACAACCTAATTCAAGGACACTAGTTATACATGTTTTCCTAATAAACATAAAGATTTAAGCAAATATTAAAGTGAAGAAACATTTATAATTTCCTAAAATATATATAATATTATATAAACATCATACATAACACCTCCCCTCATAAAGAAAAAGAAAGATTTATATAATAAAGCTTTCTTTTGAATATACATCTAATACTATAATAACCAAAATTACATAAGAACATGTTTTATGATACTGGACTTAATTACATCAAGCAATATTACATTTCTAGGCACGTGAGAGTGCATCTGCAATCACATTGTCTTTTCCCCTGATGTGTTTAATGTCAATGTTATATTCCTGCAATATCAAACTCCATCTCAACAATCTCCGATTTTTATCTTTCATTTTGTTGATGAAAGTAAGGGGATTGTGATCACTGTACACAATAATTGGAGAAAGAGCTGAGGTAACATACACTTCAAAATGCTGTAAAGCCAATATCAAAGCCAAACATTCCTTCTCAATTGTGGAATAATTTTTCTGGTGCTTGTTTAGTTTTTTAGAAAAATAACACACAGGGTGATCCACACCACTTTTGTCTTCCTGAATCAATACTCCACCAACCCCTACATCACTTGCATCAACAGTTAATTTAAATGATTGGCTAAAATTTGGTGCAGAAAGAACTGATGCATTCTTAAGCATGGCCTTTAACTTGTCAAAAGATTCCTGACACTTGTCAGACCAATGAAATTTGGCTTTCTTACTCAATAAACTTGTCAAAGGTTCAGCAATTTTGGAAAAATTGGAACAAAATTTCCGATAATATCCAGCCATACCTAGAAATCGCATCAGTTGCTTTTTACAAATTGGAACTTGAAATTCAGAGATAGCTTTGACCTTAGCTTCTATAGGTTTAACTTGACTTTGTCCCACAATATGTCCTAAAAATGTGACACAAGCATGGCAAAACTCACTTTTGCTCAAATTAATTGTCAGATTCGCATCACTGAGTCGATCGAAGAATTTTCGAATGGTTTCCAAATGATCTTCCCAGGTGTTGTTGTAGATAATGACGTCATCGATATAAGCGTCACAATTATCAAGACCAAATGTTATCATGTTCATCAGACGTTGAAACGTTGCAGGCGAATTTTTCATTCCAAACGGCATGACTTTATATTGATAAAGTCCATCTGGAGTTACAAATGTTGAAATTTCTTTTGCCCTTTCCGTCAGTGGAATTTGCCAGAATCCTTTTAAAAGGTCAAACTTTGTAACATATTCCGCATTTCCAATTTTATCAATGCAATCGTCCATTCTTGGGATTGGAAATGAATCAGTTTTGGTGACACTGTTGACTTTTCTATAGTCAGTACACATACGGAATGTATTATCTGGCTTGGGAACAAGAATACATGGTGAACTCCAGTTACTTTTACTTGGTTCTATGAAATCATTCTCCAGTAGATACTGAATTTCTTTCTTCAGATAGTTCTGTTTGAGAGGATTCATCCTATAAGGGTGCTGTTTCACAGGCGCAGAATCTAGAATGTCAACGTCATGATAAATTTTACTTGTTCGTGTTGGAACATCAGGAAACAAGTGCTCATAGTCATGTAATAGCTGTTTTAGTTCATTTCTTTCCTGTTGTTGTAGATGTGAAAGTTTCTGGTCTAGGTTGTTCAATATTTCTGAATTCCGAAGATTGGTTATACCAGAGTCACTATAGTCTGATTGTATTCCATCGTTGATATCTTCACTGTGTGGGACAGGTACAACTAAATTAACAGAATAATTAGCTGAGCTATCTCTGTCAAAATATTCCTTTAACATATTTATATGACAAAATTGTTTCTGTTTCCGTCTCCAAGGAGTGTTAATGATATAATTTAAGTCATTTACTTTCTTTTCAACGGTATAAGGACCATAAAATTTAGCCTGAAGAGGATTCTGAGGTACTGGCAAGAGAGCCAGAACTTTGTCACCAGGTTTAAAACTCCTTTCCTGTGAATTTCTGTCATACCTTAATTTCATTTTTGACTGGGTAGTGTGAAGATTAGTTCTTGCTACTTCACAGGCCTTTGACAACTTGTATTTGAAATCAGAAACATAATCAAGAAGATTAATCTTTGAATCTTCATTTGAAAGAAGTTTCTCTTTCAATAATTTCAATGGTCCACGGACAGTATGACCAAAAACTAATTCAAAGGGACTAAAACCCAACGACTCTTGAACTGATTCCCTAACAGCAAACAACAACAAATGAACACCCTCATCCCAATCCTTTTCTGTATCAAAGCAATATGATCGAATCATATTCTTCAAAGTTTGATGAAATCTTTCCAAAGCACCTTGACTTTCAGAGTGATAGGCAGAAGATTTAAACTGTTGGATATCTAATTCATGCATAACTTGTTGGAAAATTCCAGACATAAAATTTGACCCTTGATCTGACTGGACAGATTTGGGAAGGCCAACAAGTGTAAAAAACTTCACCAAAGCTTTCACAATAGTTTTAGTTTTTATATTTCTCAGAGGAATTGCCTCTGGAAATCTTGTAGATGCACACATGATGGTCAACAAGTATTGGTTGCCTGGCTTGGTTTTAGGTAAAGGACCAACACAGTCTACTATTATTCTACTAAATGGTTCATCAAATGCAGGAATAGGTTGTAGATGAGCCTTAGGTATCTTCTGAATGGGTTTTCCTACCATTTGACAAGTGTGACAAGATCTGCAGTATTTAGAAACATCACTTTTGAGTTTCGGCCAATAAAAATGATTCAAGATCTTGTGATAAGTCTTACGGACTCCTAAATGACCAGCCAAAGGAGTTTCATGGGCTAAATTAAGAATTTCCTGTCGATATGACTTAGGAACAACAATTTGATAGCTCACTGACCACTCGTCACCAGCGGGTACATCAGGTGGTCTCCATTTCCTCATAAGGACCCCATTTTTCACAAAGTAACACACTGGAACTTGTGTGGCTTCAGTTTCACTAATAGCCCTCTGAAACAAACAAGATATCTCGGGATCTTGCTCCTGTTCAACGACAAGGGATTGTCGTTTGTCATCCTGATTAGAACAAAGAGAATGAGTTGCCAAAAGAGGATCACTGTGATCAATACCATTTGATTGATCAATACCTGAGGAAAAAGTGACCTCATCAAAAGACTGACCAATACATGTGTCAGCTAAAGGAATAATATCCTGATCAACATCACTCTAAAGAGCTCTTTTTGCCATAGCTCTAGTAACTGCACAAGCAGGGTACAAATCAGGGATTTCAGTTTCGACAGGATCAACTTTCTGATCCAAACAAGGCTTGTCAGTTACAAGTGGATTAACCACAACCTTATCTCCAGCTAGGTCATTGCCTAGTAATAAATGAACACCCTCTATGGGTAAAGAAGTCACTGCCCCAACAGTCACAAGTCCAGAAACTAAGTCTGATGCCAAATTTACACAATGAAGAGGAACATTTACAAAGCCGCACTCAACTCCCTGAACAAGAACACTTTCACTTGAAGAAGACTCCTCAGACAAAGGCAAAGTACCTGATAATAAAAGACTCTGAGAAGCTCCAGTGTCCCTTAATATTTTAATTGGGATAGGCTTGGCAGAATCACCAATAAGTGATATAGAACCTTCTGACATGAATGGTTCATAAGCCTCCAAAATAGAATCAGACTGGGGTTTGTTTGACCCAACAAATGTATTGCTTTCAATACAAGACCGTGACCTTGACCTCGTAGAAATAAGAGCATTTGGAAAAGCTCTGTCTTTTCTCTGTTGCTTATATTTCAACTTGAAGCAATCAGAAATAACGTGCCCTTTCGTTTTACAATAAGTGCACGTAGGAAGAGATAAGGATTTCTGATCAGTCTTATCAGATGTTTGATTCCTAACAGTTGTGCTGTTGTGAAATTTGGAAGTACTCGAATGAGATTGAAATGGTTTTTTACCAGAAAACTGCTGAGAGGACGACTTATTGCCAAATGAAATTTTGTGAGTCAAGGAATAATCATCAGCCATACGAGCAGCATTTTCCAAAGTTTCCACATTCTGCTCGTCAAGATAGGTTTTAACATCACTATGGATGCACCTTTTGAACTCTTCAATTAATACGAGCTGTCTGAGGTTATCATAAGCTTGATCAACTTTCTTGGCTGAGCACCACCTATCAAATAGTTGTTCTTTATCCCTTGCAAATTCGACATGAGTTTGTCCAGTTTCTTTTCTACAATTCCTAAACCTTTGTCGATATGCCTCTGGTACCAACTCATAAGCTTTCAAGATGTACTCCTTAACCACATCATAATCAGTGCTTTGTTGTACTGACAGTGAAGTGTAGACTTCACGAGCTTTGCCAATAAGTACACTTTGTGATAACAAAGTCCAATGCTCTCTGGGCCATTTCAAGTTTTCAGCTATTTTCTCGAAATGAAGAAAGTATTTATCTACTTCTTTTTCCTGAAAAGGGGGTACTAACCTTATATATCTAGTAACATCAAAACCTGAACTTGTATTTAAGAGAGTGGAGTGTGCTCTGTTTGCCAGTTCTAATTCTAACAACTTAAATTGCATTTCCCTTTCTTCTCTTTGCATCTGCATTTGCCCCTCTTCTTTCTCTCTCTCTCCATCTGCATTTGTATCTGCCTCTCTTCCTTCTGCATTTGTATCTGCCTCTCTTCCTTCTGCATTTGTATCTGCCTCTCTTCTTTCTCTCTCTCCATCTGTATCTGTCTCTCTTCTTTCTCTCTCTCCATCTGTATCTGCCTATCTTCTTTCTCTCTCTCTCTCTGAATCTGAAGCTTTGCCAATTCTAAATCCATCTGGTTCTTTAACTCTAATTCCCTTAATTTCCTGTCAGAACCAGATACAGTCTTTCTCATCAAACTTAAAGCACTATTTTCAAAAATTCCCTTTCCTACTAAATATTGAATTAAAATAATCTTTATCTCCTGTTTTGTCAATGATACTTTTGCCTCAGATAGACTGTATTTTCTGGCAAGCTCGAGCAACTCATCCTTTCTCATGCACTCTAACCCCTCCTGGGCAGGTTTTGAAATGAAATTCTGAACATTAGATGCCATTGTAAATGCTTGTTGGTTTCACACACAAAAAATTCTCTATTAAAAATCTTTGCCAAAGACAAAAAAAAAAAAAAACAATTCCAAGACAAAATCAATATGAATTTCAAAATTAACTTTAATATCTCTAATATGCTTTAAAGAAATTCAATCCCGGATGACGAGCCCTCAATTTCTGTTACGACTCTATGGTCTAAAAAAAAATGTAACAGAAAGAAAGTGAAACCAACAAATTAAGTAAAAATCAACAAGCAATTTATTACTAGATAATTAAAATGAAAAATCAAAACGTCACTTACAGTAATGTGTTTTGAAATCCTAATAATCCAATAAGAATGATTGTTCTAATCACAAGTCCTAAATATAGAATGTGTCCTTGAATGTTATTATGTGCCAATGGTCTCCAAAGTCCTGATGTACTCGAAATCTTGATGTGCTGAATTCAAAATGAAGTATTCCAAAATCTCTGAATAAGTTCACATAAATTCCAAAATTGTCAATTAAAAATCCAAAATCCAAAAGTTTATGAGCACTGTTATAATCCAATGAATATTTAAAAATAATTCCTCTCTTAGAATTTGGAATGAATTTTCACAACTGTAATAGCTCTTTACAAGACTGATTTTAATGTCGAACTGAAAAAATGTCCACCAAACATGATATATATAAAGATTGGTCACATGACAGAATGTTCTAGATTGGTCACATGACAGAATGTTCTAGAATGTGTGTCATCTTAATGGAATTTTTACTTGTAAACAAAAATCAACCTTGACCTTCAAATTGAGAAAACATATTGATCAAAACAACCTAATTCAAGGACACTAGCTATACATGTTTTTCCTAATAAACATAAAGATTTAAGTAAATATTAAAGTGAAGAAACATTTATAATTTCCTAAAAGATATATAATATTATATAAACATCATACATAACACTTTATTAGTACCAAGTTTATCGGGTTCTCTGGGTCTTTGATCTTTAGCTTGATTACCTCCCTTGTTATCCCTTGAGACAACATTCTGGGTACCTCCCCGAGCTTCGGCGAAATAGTCTGCCTGAGTAGCCATATCAGAGATATTATTCAAGGACTTTTCCCTCAGGAACAAGTACAACTCCTCATCCGGAGCATATGTGATAGGGGTGAAACCATACACCTGTGCCGCGTATCGATACGATTAACGATACACAACCTACGATACGATACATTATCGATTCTCAGTTTAAAGAATAAGAAGGCAAACGACAAATAATTATTCATGACTGCTGAAGATTAAAGTAACTTATATAGGATAGATATCGTTTTGTATCAACTCTTCATCTCTTGTATCGATACGTATATCGATATGGCAAAAGTATCAATACATCGATATATCGATGAATCGTTTCACACTATATGTGATACACTAGGATCTATCTGTAATGCTGAGCTCAGCCTGGAACACATTTCCCATTCTAGCCAAAAGTAATAACAGGTTGTGACTTAAGGTAACAAGGGGCCAGCGCAGAAAAGTCATCCTGTGTTTATAAAAAAAAAAATCCAATTTCTACTCTTTTCGGCCTGACCCTTTGTCATAGCCAAGTGATGTACGTCGTCTTTCACACCTCTCAGCAGCGGACAGAGCGAGAATCTCTCGGAAAAGGAAGTTTTCTCTACCCCCATTTCAGGCTAAAGTTGTCAAATATGCCAGGGGAAAAAGCACTGTCGTAAGTAGAGGAGGAAAAGCAGTTCTAACATACCCAAAATGTTCCTGCTCCATTCTACGTGGGAGGGGGGGGGGTAGTTGTATTTGAGTTTGATACATGACACTTAAAGTAGCTGACCTATTTGTAATCTTCTATTTTCTGAGCTATATTGTTGACAAGATTTGGACAAGATTTTGCATACAAGCCTTCATTGCCCATGCGATGCTTTTAGCTAGATCTGGAAAAGATTTCGCATGTAAACTTCCATCATCCGGACCATATTTTTAATCTGATCCACACAAAATTGTGCATGCAAGGATACATCATCGAAGCGATGCTTTCAACCACATCTGGAAAAGAAATCGAATGTAAACTTCCTATGTGCGGACCAATTTTTTTATTCGATCCGGACACAATTTTGCATGCAAGGCTATACCATCCGGGCGATGCTTTTAACCACATCCGGAAAGAAATCGAATGTAATTTTTTAATGTGCGGACAAATATTTTTACCTGATCCAGACCAGATTTTGGATGCAAGGGTACATCGTCTGGGCGATGCTTTTTACCACATCCAGAAAAGAAATCGAACGTAAACTTCCAATGTGCGGACTAATTTTTTCATCTGATCCGGTCAATATTTTGCATGCAAGGCTACATCATCAAGGCGATGCTTTTTTACCACACCCGGAAGGATGTCGAATGTAAACTTCCCATATGCGGATTAATTTCTTTATCTGATCCGGACAAGATTTGGCATGAAAGGCTATATCATCCGGATGATGCTTTATTACCACATCTGGAAATGAGTCGAAAATAAACTTCCAATGTGTGGACCAATTTTTTTATCTGATCTGGACAATATTTTGCATGCAAGGCTATGTCATCCTGGTGATGCTTTTAACCACACCTGGAAAAGAAATCCCACGTAAACTTCCATCATCCGGAGCATATGTGATAGGGGTGAAACCATACACCTGTGCCGCGTATCGATACGAATAACGATACACAACCTACGATACGAGACATTATCGATTCTCAGTTTAAAGAATAAGAAGGCAAACGACAAATAATTATTCATGACTGCTGAAGATTAAAGTAACTTATATAGGATAGATATCGTTTTGTATCGATTCTTCATCTCTTGTATCGATACGTATATCGATATGGCAAAAGTATCAATATATCGATATATCGATGAATCGTTTCATCCCTATATGTGATACACTAGGATCTATCTGTAATACTGAGCTCAGCCTGGAACACATTTCCCATTCTAGCCAAAAGTAATAACAGGTTGTAACTTAAGGTAACAAGGGGCCAGCGCACAAAATTCATCCTGTGTTTTTCAAAAAAAAAAAAATAGATAAGTCCAATTTCTACTCTTTTCGGCCTGACCCTTTGTCATAGCCAAGTGATGTACGTCGTCTTTCACACCTCTCAGCAGCGGACAGAGCGAGAATCTCTCGGAAACGGAAGTTTTCTCTTCCCCCCATTTCAGGCTAAAGTTGTCAATAATGCCAGGGGAAAAAGCACTGTCGTAAGTAGAGGAGGAAAAGCAGTTCTAACACACCCAAAATGTTCCTGCTCCATTCTACGTGGGAGGGGGTGGGGTAGTTGTATTTGAGTTTGATACATGACACTTAAAATAGCTGACCTATTTGTAATCTTCCATTTTCTGAGCCATATTTCGGACAAGATTCGGACAAGATTTTGCATACAAGCCTTCATTGCCCATGCGATGCTTTTAACTAGATCTGGAAAACGTTTCGCATGTAAACTTCCATCATCCGGACAATTTTTTGAATCTGATCCACACAAAATTGTGCATGCAAGGATACATCATTGAAGCGATGCTTTCAACCACATCCGGAAAAGAAATCGAATGTAAACTTCCTATGTGCGGACCAATTTTTTTATTCGATCCGGACAAAATTTGGCATGAAAGGTTATTTCATCTGGGCGATGCTTTTTAACCCCATCCAGAAAGAAATCGAATGTAATTTTTTAATGTGGAGACCAATTTTTTTACCTGATCCAGACCAGATTTTGGATGCAACTCTACATCGTCCGGGCGATGCTTTTTTACCACATCCAGAAAAAAAATCGAACGTAAACTTCCAATGTGCGGACTAATTTTTTTATCTGATCCGGTCAATATTTTGCATGCAAGGCTACATCATCAAGGCGATGCTTTTTTACACACCTGGAAAGATGTCGAATGTAAACTTCCCATATGCGGATCAATTTCTTTATCTGATCCGGACAAGATTTGGCATGAAAGGCTATATCATCCGGATGATGCTTTTTTAGCACATCTGGAAATGAGTCGAACATAAACTTCCAATCTGCAGATCAATTTTTTTTTATCTAATCCGGACAATATTTTGCATGCAAGGCTATGTCATCCTGGTGATGCTTTTAACCACACCAAGAAAAGAAATCCCACGTAAACTTCCATCATCCGGAGCATATGTGATAGGGGTGAAACCATACACCTGTGCCGCGTATCGAAGTCACCATTGTTTTTTAAAAAAAACCCTTCCCCATGGAACAAAATTAATGCACTCAACTCCGAAGTTATAACTTCTATACAATAAAGCATGAAGCCAGAGCGTTGCCATTCGATTGGATCGCAGAAACTATGCAAACGGCAGTAACGCACTCATTCAAATGCCCCTTTTTAAAAAAATTCATATACCGATAGAATAAAAGAATATCTACCAGCCATTATTTGGTATTTAAAAATGTTTAAAATTTGAATCTTTAGATAAAGAAATAATAGACTTCTGATTTAACAAAAAGAAAAAAAAAAACAAAAAAGAATAAAATAAAAGAATCGCCCACCTACTCTTGTCTAACAAGTCATTGTAACGCTCCAGATAATGCAGAAATTGCATATATATATATATATATATATATATATATATATATATATATATATATATATATATATATATTGAGATTCATATACTATAAAAACATTTTATGTTCAAGCCATTTAAGATTTGAGACTATTACACTTTAAAATTGGACAATGATGATTCAGCGAACAGATATAGAGCACAGTGTGACATAAAATATTCTGGTAAAATGACCTACACTGGGAAGTATGTTTGGCAACACCAGGATGCAAAATAAAATTACCTAATGATCACTATTTTAATCCTGGAAATGATGACATAGATCTAAAAATGTTATGCTAACACGTAATAACTTCAATATTCCTCGTCATCATGTCTGGAGATATGTTGATGTAAAATAGTTTAAAAAATGGTCCTGAAGAATAAATTACTGTACATCAAGGTTTTGGGAAACCTATACCAAATCATGTAACAAAAAATGTTTGCAAAGTAAATATAACTACCGAGCTGGAGCAATTGATCATTGATCATTGGAGAAAATTGATCATTGGAGAAAATACCTGCTGACGAAATTAATTCAATGTTTACAAGTGACAAACACACCATGGATTGATTTCTTTGTACATGATAGAAACGTATTAACAGAGTAAGAAATATTTAGGCTAAATCATAGTAACAGCTCCTATGTATTTTAGGTGGACAGATACAAAAAAGAACATAGATTGCTCTGTCTGTTTCAAATGTACACGACAGTTAATTGAAAATGTGATTTTGAGTGAAGAAGGAAATGACTAGGAATGAAACAGTTCAATTCGATTTCAGCATCATATTTCAAATTCGAAAGTTATTCTAAACTATGCTATTGGTAGTGATTGTATATTTTTCTTATTACCAATATTTATGGTGACAATGATAGGTAGTATGTTAGGTTGCAATAAGGATCTACAAAAGTCATTGGATAGATCTAGTATAGGAATACATATTACAATAAATACTGACGTGGTAAAAAATGGAACTCCAGGAGCTGATAAGCAGTCCTTAATAATTTGTCAAAAGACAGGTTACAAATAAGTGATAGAAACTGATAGAATGAGAACAAGAAGTATATAGACAAGAAGGATTAAAATGGTAAAAGTCTTGTAATCTATACGTATTGCATTGTAATCTATACGTATTGCATTGCAATCTATATGTATTGCATTGTAATCTATACGTATGGCATTGTAATCTACATGTATTGCATTGTAATCTATACGTAATGCATTGTAATCTATAACGTATTGCATTGTAATATATACGTATTGCATTGTAATCTATATGTATTGTACTGTAATCTATACGTTCACAACCTTTGCATAATTTAAGAGAATACATTGTGAGACAAAAAAAAAAAAAGAAAAAAAAAAAAAAAAAAAAAAGATAATTATGACAGTGGTTGCAGGAGCTGGAGTCTTGTACCTTTCGAAAGGAGCCCTATTTATATTTTTTTCCATGTCTACCCTTTTGATCAAAACTGAAAATTAAAAACCGACTAATGCTACAGTAAACAAAATAATGAGATCAGCTAATACAAAAACAATTTTCCCATCTGATTGAAAAATCCAGCTTATTACATTGCCAATGATACAGGGCAATACTGCTGCCGCTTTGTTTTAGCTAACTCAAAAAAATAGTTCGCAACATTTTTCATTCATTGTCTTACTTTGTCAACGAATGCATTTGTTCTACCTAGACAATAACCGCCAAGTGCACCACTAGTTCGTCTGCCTACTCATGTCAAACCTTTATAAAAATTTGCTATACTTATATCAAGAAGAACTAATATTATACCTATAGCTGTAAAAATTGGTGTAATTTTACACCTTTGTCTCTAAACAGTTGTTTCATCCTTTTACCTAATGGTAATGTTACGACTAGGAGTTTGAATGTAACAAAAGAGGGAAAGACTCAAACAAGCTTTCACTATTTCTAAAATACAAATTAATTTCCTAAAATATAAAATATTTTAAATAAAGTGAAAGAATTAAAAATAACTTACAGTTTAGAAATTCCTTAAATAATCCTAAATTGTCCCATAGAATTCACTAATATGAAAACTGTCCAAAGGTATTCCGAATCAGGACACTAATGTGCTTATGTGCTAACAAGAATCAGTTCTAAATCCAAATGTTATTAATTCCAGGTAAATTCCTGTGAAAGTAGAATATCCCCAAAGTACTCGTTAGAAATAAGAATTCACAAGCTATCACAAGCAACAAACAAATTCCTCTATGACTTTTTCGAGCTGAAAAAATCGTGAAGAATGCCCAAGCAGTGACTAAAATCTAGTTTTATAGTCTCTTACTGTGTAAAAGAGAATTCAAAACCCTTAACTGCGTTCAAAAACAGTTCAATCATTTCTTGTTAGCAACTTTTACTGATCCAATCAGAAACTACATCGCGCATGTAACCGCTAAAAGCACCTTCGCACTGCGATTTTATATCATATTTCAGATAAACAAGTCATTGATTTCTTATTGAGACATGGGATCCAGGTCACGAATCACCACGCGCTAATCACGTGACTCCATGTTATGTTATGTTGACGAACATAATTATTGGTTACCTTGGAATGAAACAATGACTCATGTACTCAATAATAGCGTTGGTTACTAAATACAATATAAATTATAATACAAAGGCCATAAACCAAATGAAACTATATTATAATTTAAAAGATGATGCATACTTCCGTAACAGTATCTTTTTTCTCACGTGGAGATTGTTTTAATTTTGTTGACATTTTCTCTAAAGTTATTTTCTAAACCTGTTAAATTAACAACTTTTTGTGCTCTTTGATTTCACTATTATACAACAGTTCCTGCAATTTAGTTTTAATTGAATTTACTCTGAAAAAGGAAACGATTCGATGAGGACTTTCGAATTCGCAAAGGTCAAATGTTATTTTGGGAGGTTTTGACAACCTGTGTGGTGAGCTGGGAATAAAAGAACCTTGCAATATTTTCAGTACTGATTTTTGCTGCTTCTAAGTGAAGACAAAATCGTATGGCAAAATGTGATCTGAAATTTAGTTTCTGAGTGTACAACGTTTGGTATTTGGGCCTGAAATGAGGGATTAGATGGACTATACAATATTTTGGTAGTATACCAAAGAGATCGGTTTGTTCGTCTGAGATAAAATGATGGTTCATTTGCCTCAACATAGAGACTTTCAGAAGGGAAGTTCTAAATACACCCAGATGAAATATAAGTCCGTGATTGTTTAACGGATCAAGCATTAGCAGATACAATTTTCAAATTGATCCGTACACATTCGAGACATAGTCAAATTTAAATCTTACTAATGAGCTGCATAGCCGGAGCAAGAATTTCCAATCTGCTCGCCAATCTATGTTTGCCACGACTCGTGTTAAATGCAGGGCTTGTTGACATATGTCCCTGATGTATATAATATGTGGAAGAAGCGTTAGTTTATAGTAGAAAATAAACCTTAAAATCGGCTGAAGTACAAACAAACAGTTTAAGATTTCAAAAATTTAAACCCGTTTTCGTCTGACCATTTTTGAACTCCATCTAAGCTTATCTGTAGCGACGTTCAAATATATATATATATATATATATATATATATATATATATATATATGTATGTATGTATATATATATATATATATATATATATATATATACTTTGATACAGAGCAAATCAAAAAGTCGTCAACATATAATAGCTGTGAGTCCTTGTATTAATATATTTCACTATGGCGTTAATTTTGATGATGAATAGGGTGACAAACAATTTGCTGCTCTGAGGTACACTCATATCCTAGGGATAGCTGTCGGAAACGGTGCTGTCTACCTAACTCTAAAATCTATATTTTTAAGACATTTGGAGGTAAAGTTAGGAAGGCGACCCTTATCTCGTACTTCCATCTGGTGTCGTTAGCTTTCTCCATGTAAGAAAAGACGGCAACTTTCTTTATGAATTTCAATATTAGACCTGTAAACGTGCTAGAAATCAAAAGGGATCAGGTAAATAAATTAGAACGATGAAAGTGTTAGAAAAGGAAGGGGATCAGATAAATACATTAGACCTGTAAAAGTGCAAGAAAAGGAAATGACTCAGATAAATACATAAGACCTGTAAAAGTGCAAGAAATGGAAAGGGAGCAGATATATACATTTGAGCTGTAAAAGTGCTAGAAAAGGAAAGGGATGGATTAAATAAACACATTAAACAAGTACAAGTGTTAGAAAAGGAAACGGATAATCACTTTGATAAGTTGATAATTTTGGAAGACGCCATTACGTTGAAATAGAAACAAAATTACCTAGGCTTGTTACGAGTCAAAAAGAACAATACATATGCAAACAACGATTTACTAGAAGACAGCATAACAATTACACACGGACGATTATGTTTCAACGTAGAAAATATTGTTCACATCATCCTAGACGTTGGTTCTGTTGTTAGATTAAAATTCATCAGAATCACTTTCAAGTTTTGTCATTAATTGTGACTTTTAATGTATGTGGAAAAAAAAAACAGGAGCAGAAACGCCATCTGAAAGTACAGAACAGTGTTGGACAGATATGCCAAATTCAGCCCCTTGTTTATTCATGACCTATATAGACAAGATTAACACCTCTTTATCAAATAGAAAATCGGGCAAAATCCTATAGATTATGTAAATATTATACCAAATACAGATGAGAACTATATTTTGTTTAGCAAGGATTTCATTGAAGATTGGATATAAAACAAAATAGTAAGAAAGTTCCTTAAACAAAAATAAATTGATTTGTAGATAGTTGTCTGTTCATGGGGCAGGGTCCTGAATAACTAGCTAAAAGTTTAGATGACACAAAATGTACAGAAACAATGAAAACATTCAACCTAAACTTCTGCGAAAAAATACATTTCGCCATTTGAGTAGTACATCGATTCATTTTTGACAGATTGAATAAAACAACATTGCCTCTGTTATGTATGATGTTTAACATTTGTCCATAATTGTAAGTTGTATGGTTATTTTAAAATACATACTTAACTTTTGTCCATGCTTGTAAGTTGTGACATATGTCAGGTAGGCCAGTATTGTGTTACGGAATCATGTATCATCTTTTTAAATTATAATATAGTTTTATTTGGTTTATGACCTTTGTATTATAATGTAATAGCCGTTATTTTGTATAGTACACATATACGGTATTTCAATGTGAATCAGTACATTGGTCCTGGGAAAATCAATAATATTGTCGGTTAAGCATGAGTCATGTCACGTGATCTAGCGCGCGAGTTTTTGTAATTATGTTCTGACCTTGATTTCGCAATTCAAGGAATGATTCATAAGTTGATCAGAAGTTAGATTGTAAAATCGTAATAATAAGATATGTATTTGAGACGGAATTAAGAAATGGTTTTTATTTGTTTTAAAGAAGACGCAGTATAGAATACTATAAAAGAAATGTAATCTCTGCATTCAAGATTCTTCCTAATTACATCAGCTTGAGAGGTCATAAACGAGATTGGTTCATTGTGTGTGATTATCTACTTCAGAAATATTTCCAGACTACATTTTTGGGATTAAGTACTGACATTTAAAGATTTAAGAATTATTCAGCTCCGTTGGAATTATTGGAAACATTTTTTAGAACTTCTGTGATATTCTACATTCATAAGGATTTATTTGAAATTTTGAAATTAATAATATTTGAATATAACTGATTCTTGTTAGTACATCAGCACAGTATTGTTTTCATTCGGAACATTCTTGATTCGGAATATTTTAGATAACTTCCGGATCAGTGAACAATAGAACAATTTAGGATTATTTAGGAATTTCTAAACTGTTAGTTAATTTAAATTCTTTCACTTTGTTTGAAATATTTAATATTTTAAGAAATTAAATTTGTGTTTGCAAATCTTGAAGGTTGCATGAGTAATTCTTTCTTTTGTTACATTACACCTAGTCGTAACAATTGGCATAGCCATTTCGCAATTAGACTTTTGCGACATATGTCAGGTAGGCCAGTATTTTTCCATTAGAATTACTCATATTCTGATGTTATATAGGTCATGTAGGCATGTGTAGTAAAATACAGATTTTGGTAAGCAAATGCATTCTTGTTCTAGAATTCCGGTTCTAAAGATCAGTCTGTAAGAAATCTATTTTAGTAATTGCAGTTGTGTTGTTGAAATCAGATAAAATTTGAGAAGAAATATTCGCTTACAATATTTTTTGGAAATATTAAAGTGCTCATTGACTTTTGGATTAATACATGATTTTTTGATTTATGTGAACTGATTCAAATATATTCTTGATTACATCTTTGTGTTCCATCAAGACATTCAAGACTATTGTAATTATTTCGGAAAATTATATTATTTTGGACTTGTGATTAGGACATTTATTATTATTTGGACTTAAACTCACAAATTGTAAGTGTGTTTTAAATTATTACTATAATTGTCTGGAAATAAAGTACTTGTTGATTTTACTTGATTTTATTGGTTTCACTTATTTTCTGTTAAATATTTTAAAGACCTAGAGTCGTGACATCTCATATTGATGCTTTTTATGCATATTTTTCCAAATCAATTAAATTATAAGTAGGTATTAATCGCCTAAAACTAGACGAAGAAAGCAACTGAAAAACTATATTCCAACAGCTACCTTGCAATACAGTAGGAAGAGGCTTTTTAAACCATGCATATATTTACATAACGAGGAAAATGTGAATACATTCATTGACAATATTTAAAGTCCAATTAATCTTCCAGAATAAATAAAATTGCTGAGCTAGTTAAATTCGTAAGTGACAATAACTTGCTTCACATCCTAAGGGAGAAATCAAGATTGGTATTCAGTTATATACATATGCAACAATGGCATACCAATCCTTATTCTACAGGCGTGGTTGCGAAATGTTAAGTGATGCTTTGAAACGATGAACTATAATATAACAAGCAACGAATATAATACATGATGACATTCGACCCAAACATTATTTAGAAAACAGCAGAAACATTACACCCGCTGTAGAAAACAAAATGACCTGACTAATGAGAGGTATAAGAAAGGATCTTACCATAACCGAGAAATACATACAAGAAAGCAAATCATTACTAACATTGTTAATAGTTGATTATATCTTTCACTAGGCAAATAAACAAGAAGCAGCGAAGAGTGTCATTCTGTTCATCTGTTTTCAATGGAGATGTATGAATACATATACGTTAAGCTTCAAACAGGCTTAAGAACGGCTTTGCTACAAAGCAACATAACTTGTTGAGTTGCAACAATGATATGTTTGGCTACTGTTCATAGATATATGCTTGACGCTACTTAAGGTGGTCAGTTTTAAGCATTTAATTCTTAGCTTCGTGTCATACAGTGTGTTAATAAAACATTTTGAGATTGGAACGCCATACAAACGTACATTCAAATAGATAACGAAGCTATGTATATCCTGTAAGTATAGCTGAGTTAACAAAAGGCAGGTTATAGTGGTTTGATACCTGAGAAGATTTTAATATCCTAAATGTTTTAGTGTACCAACATGCTGTACCATCTAATTGACCGATCAATCGCTATTTTTCTGATCGTCATCCAACCATGAATTTCTAGTCCTGTTGTATTTGATGTAATCAAACAATTCACCCTACAATAGAAGTTATGGTGCAGTAGCTGTTTTGATCATTCTAACATATTAATATAGGATTCTTGGTGTCTCGGGACTTGGAAGTTATCTTTTAAAAATTTAATTATTATAATATCCCTCATTTTTGTCATTTCTATTTTGAATTCCACGTTTAGCTTGTTAGCTATCCAGCTAGCTTTGCTGCGAATTGTGTTTTGAAATTTATAACTTTAACACGTGTTGGCTGTAACAATTACGACAAATTGAAGCAAATCTGACTTCCTTATTTGCCTTAACCCGGCTGATTTCAGAAAGGTCACTTGCATTAAAACTTCCCAGTCATTTCATTAGAATGCAAATTTTTTTTAGATAATGCAACATAACCTGTGATGATGATTATTATTAAGATCACACCAGCACCTCTGATAAGCTTTCTTCTTTCCCCATTGCCACAGTAACGTAAGGGTTGTTAGCGGAACCAAATCGAAATGGAAAAAACACAGACTATAAGTGTTGCCGTCGGAAAAAGAGCCTGGTTTGTCAGTTTCGTCGTCACTAATGACTCTAGATTAAAAGATTACGCCTAGCGTGGGAAGTTAGTTAAGTGATCCTTTAAGTGAGAGTAAGTAGTTAAGTGATCTCATACACCTCGAGTACATGTCTTTTTTTTCTTTCTTTTAAAAAGAAAATACATTGGATGATGTGTCAGTTCATGTATTGTACGGATCCAAAAACGGGCACATGCGTGGATAAATATTTAAGTGCAGCTACCGGAACCACGTGTGGACCAAATATGGTAACCTTTCTGTCTCTCCCTCCACCCACCCCCCTCTTTGTTAAGAAATACGGTAGGCTTTATAGTTGGCTTTCGAATGTGTAACAAGCTTAATAAACAGATGGTATTTTGTGACAAAAGAACAGTGCATAAACAATATCATTGTTAACCTTTTATAATGAGTTATGATTAGGTGCGATAAGAAACTATTCGGTGTCCTTACAATAAAACACATTTGAATGCAATGGCTTGCAAATCAATAAAATTAAGGACCAGTAGGTGGCTATAGCTGCAAAATCTGCCTTTTTGTTTTTTCTGTCTTCAAATGTGAATCATTGTTTTCTTTTGCAGTGGTGCAAACAAGGAATGTGTGTTTCGAAAGGTTCAAAATTGGTGAGTACATCTCTTAGTCTTGTAGCCACGATGACACAATGGTTCGCCTGCAGACTCGTGATCAGAAATATGCGGGTTCGAATCCAGTTCACATCACAAAGGCCACATTATGTCCCTTGGGAAGGCATTTCATTCCAGTTGCCTCTGCACGATGAGCATGTGTTGATTGTCCGCTAAGCACCAAACAAATACAAAAAACCCCATCAATTCGGAATTATCTGTTAATTAGCAAAACATTAACATTTGAAGTCTATTCGATTATAATTATATAATGATGTTGGTTATGACGATAGCGATGATGATGATAATTACGGTGACGATGATAATAATTCTGTGGACTTTGTTATTTAATATTCATGATATGAAAATTCAGTTAAATGATTCAAGAAATCGAGGTGACATCAAATTAAAGCAATCTATGTTTTCCTCCAGGTTCAAACCGCAGTGTGCCACAATCAGCCAAGTATGAAATTGGAAACGTTCCAAGAATTCCAAGTGATATGATACTAAGGCTTCCTCTGAATTTTTGTCACTGACAACTCATGTCAAAGCACTTCTATGATTTCGATATATTTATCCCTGTATACTACTTTACAACATTCACACTGACAACTCATGTCAATGCACTTCTATGATTTCGATATATTTATCCCTGTATACTACTTTACAACATTCACACTGACAACTCATGTCAAAGCACTTCTATGATTTCGATATATTTATCCCTGTATACTACTTTACAACATTCACACTGACAACTCATGTCAAAGCACTTCTATGATTTCGATATATTTATCCCTGTATACTACTTTACAACATTCACACTGACAACTCATGTCAAAGCACTTCAATGATTTCGATATATTTATCCCTGTATACTACTTTACAACATTCACACTGACAACTCATGTCAAAGCACTTCTATGATTTCGATATATTTATCCCTGTATACTACTTTACAACATTCACACTGACAACTCATGTCAAAGCACTTCAATGATTTCGATATATTTATCCCTGTATACTACTTTACAACATTCACACTGACAACTCATGTCAAAGCACGTCTATGATTTCGATATATTTATCCATGTATACTACTTTACAACATTCACACTGACAACTCATGTCAAAGCACTTCTATGATTTCGATATATTTATCCCTGTATACTACTTTACAACATTCACACTGACAACTCATGTCAAAGCACTTCTATGATTTCGATATATTTATCCATGTATACTACTTTACAATATTCACACGCTTTTATATGTCATGAATTACAATCAGCAATATATTCTTATATAATCCTGAAATTAGGGTTGCTACACAACAAGTGTGGGAGCGGAATATAGTTTTACATCGTGTGTCCGACAGATTGTCTATGCACCTGTTCAGTTCACCTTAGTTACAGTTTGCGTTACTTAATGCCATTTTATCAGTCGCTCTTATTGATAAAGTCATGTATTCGAGCGTGATGGATCTAACTTGGTAATTACTTTATCATCTTCAAAAAATTAGGTAGCTTAAATATTTTTATGGCATGTCATAAAAAAGGGCAAATGTAATGGTCATTTGTCCCAAAGAGACTGGTTTTTATATAATAAATTAAATTTATAGAATACCAAATGTTTTGGGATATGTTGTATATATTATATCTGAATTTGCGCAATATGTCAAAATGTGAGATGGCAGCTTTAATTTGGAATAACATAGGCATCACATAAGTCACTTTATTATTTTTTTAAAGTGATTTTTCAGATCTTCATATTATATTTACCATAAAACGCATGTGAATATCTGCCATGAGTTTTACTCCGAAGAATATTATTGTAAAACATTGTTATTTTCAAAATAAATTACTAATGCACTCGGCTGTAAAAGTAACTAAAAATATATCATGTTTGAAACGTAATATGGTTTATGATACTTTATCAAGTTTTCTACACTGTACAGTATGTTCAGATTATCTCAGTGAACAGTGTCAAGGGAAATATTAGTTAGAGGTATCAAGTTCAAATCCCGTCAATTGTTTTTGAAATTTATGTTTTAAATGTCATGCTCGATCTTCCTTGGAAAAATAAATATCATCACTTGTATTTGGTATCTTGCTTTTGTTACATGACCAAAATTATACGTGTAAACGGTAATGAGTACAGTGGCTGTTTTGGCGAATTGTCTGAATATGCTGTACCTATATAGTCTAGTGACACTTGCAGGTGATTCTAGACAAGTGTTAACATAACTCTAAATACACCATACACGTTATATATTCTCAATTCCGCAAATCCAGGCTCTCAGTACCACTTCGTTCCTAAAAGGTGAACGTTTCAGCCATTATCCTTTAAAGACTATCAAGATTAAGGTCTTGAATCAGATCACAGAGAAATTCGTATCATAAACACAAGAGATTATAAATGTTGCTGAAATATGTACTTGAATTTCGTATAGTTGCAGGCTTTTTAAAATTTTGTGATGCAAGATTCGTGAGAGCAGTAAGGAAAAGGTCGAGTATTTCGCCTCACGAATGAGCCTTTCATCTGCGAAGGAAGCAGTAGATAAATGTGCGTGACGTAACAAAGAGCGAATAGAGAATTTGGCTGGCTAATATGATACTCTCTGTCGTTGTTAGCTGATGAAGTAAACTCTAGTTCTGTTTCAATGTTTGCGACAACGTTTGTGGAGGACAATAGTATTAATTACTTTCGGAAAGCTGGCGTATAATATTTTATACATGCGAAAGCTGGCAATTTAAAGTTGTCTAATTTGACGTCTCTAAGGATACAAGAACACTCAACACTAAACATCAACATAAAACTAACACTAGCGCAGACAGGCAATACAGACAATTTAGTGAACATTTTCATTATATATTATGTTGAATTCAACATTTTTCATAAACGACATTGAAATATGTCATGATTGTAGCATGAAAGCAACAATGTCGGCATGTAAAGATAATACATATTTGTTTGCGATTTTGGATGGAATAAAACAGATATCGTCCAGTGTTTCAGAAATGATGTATATTCACATTTTACTCTGAAATAAGTAGCATCACGCCTGAGACGTAAAAACGATTGAAACATTGTATGAATAAAGGATATATTATGTTTCTGCTGTTGATAAATGCACACAGTTGTATTCGTATAAATTTACAGTACAACTTGAACGTCTCGTAAGTATCACAGCGTCAATCTACAGCGATTCGATAAAGAAACATGGATAGAATTGATGAAAAGCTAAGTTCAATTTATAACAGCACTTGGTGTCACATTACAACTTGCTTATAATTAAAGTTACTGTTGAAGGATTGTATGTTACCTTATTGATAACACTGTAAGACAGTATATAAAGCCTAAAGTATTTTCTGGATGTTTTATGCCTTTTTACATAACTGAATTAAACTAAAATGCACTGAATTGGAATAATTATTGACTGAGCAGACTTTGTACATATTATACAAGCAAACGATAAGAAATATTTCCCTACAAAGAGATCTGTGTTTTGATAACCAGTGTCTGACAGACAAAGTTGACATGCAAACACATGAAAAAGACAGAGACGCAATTATATTTTAACAGTGACAGGTGTCTTCTTAATATACGCTTGGTCTGAAAATAAATATGAAAACAAAAATAACAGGAAGATAGCATACCCGATGCTTTTAGAGAAATCTTCAAAGAGAAAATTCTAACAACATGCAGTTTGATAAAGCAAGATATATTTACAGCAGAAAGTTAGAGATTTGCTATCTGACTTTTTATACAGGTGCAATGTCTAATTCAATTTAGTTGAAACAGTTAGAATGTCTAAATACACAACAGCTTTCGCCAAAGGCTACCTTTCTACCTTAACCGAGTAAATATATAAAATCAGGCAGGTATTCCAGTCGTTTTCAGACTGTACGACGAAAACAGTGAACAACAAAATATATGTACTCGTTAAATGGAAATAATTTCTTAAATCGTTTGAACTGAGTAACGGAAGAACTATACATATACACAAGTGTTAATGAGAATGAAAAGTTAGAGTTTTTCAAAGGTAACGAGCTTTTAGAACGTGGCATATTACAAGGAAAACAGTTTGTATACTTCCGATCAACAAGGACACACGCACATACATATCACATAAAGACACACACACAAAATAAAACTTATTCACTAATTGATGAATTGAATAAACGTATTGGAAAATTAATAAATATACAAAAAAATCTGCCACAAGGTATATTAAAATATTTCTGCAGCAAAACGTTTGAAGAGTGAACATTATATCTAAGAGAGAGTATCCCTGTGGAATCCAAATTAATCTTTACTAACTACCTCCCTTCAGTTGACCATGTAGCCAGTATGTTATTCAATATGCCGCTGAATACCTTCTGTAGTACATAGAGTGAAACGTCTTGATAATTGTTGGAATAATTTAGTCACCTTTTTATATTGAACAATTAACACTTTCCTCTGGAAATTACCAGATTGAAATACAATATTAAACAAATAGGTTAATATTGGAGCGATTTCTGCAACAAAGCTTTCACATCTAAATCAACATGACATGTGCACCTACCCAACACAGCTTTCCCAAACCTAACATTTCAATAATTCTCATAACTTCTTTATCCTCAGTGGGTTCTCTCAAGGATATTATGAGTATCATCGCAATAGGGAAGAGAGTCTGCATCTATATGGGTAGTACTGTCTGTGTACAAAGGTGTACTAAATGAATATACTACTTTTTACATTTGATGTCAGTTTTATGTGACTTGGGAGGAGCGATATGAAGAGGCTCATGAAAGAAAGTTGACCAAATATGCAGAACTGATAGAGACATGCAAGAGCAGGGGATGGAGTAGTAGGTTGTCCCCGGTAGAGGTGGGAAGTAAGGATTTCCTGCTTGGTTTGGAAGATGTTAAGTGCTCTAGGGATAACAGGAAGAAACCATAAAGTGACAGTTCAAGTAGTGGGAAAAACTGCTGAAAGAGCATCCAGCTGATTATGGATGAACTGTAAGGACACAAGCGGACTGCCTACCACGAATGGGCAGTCACTGTTGCTCTATCTGTCCCATATCTAGTGCAATGATTGACCACCTGGCTACTTATCGCAGCTAGAGTATGTCCAATTAGTTTGTAACTAATAAGTAAACAAACGGCAGGCATCCCAGAGATCTAGGATATATCTCGGTACTACAGGCAGAGTACAAATGAAACCTTTAAGATGCATATAATTGGATAAGGTGTATGTGTGTGTGTGTATGGGTGGGTGGGTGAGGGACACTTGACAATTTAAGAAATAACTGTTCCTTTCATTTTTATACACTGCCATAGGGTTGAGCATATTATGTTATTATATCGTCTGCCTGTTTATTTGTCCATCCATTACCAATGTGGTTCTTGCATGATAACTTAAGTTGTTCACCATCTACAGTTACCAAACTTAGTAGGTGGCTTGCACTGGGAATAAGGAAGAATCATATCGTTTTCAGACTCAAAAGCTTAATGGTAATGGTCACTGTGACTAAAAGAAGCAAAATAGTCTCCACACAGTTGTTAGACGCCCGATGTGTGAAACTTCATTGTTTGTGTAGATCAGTGAGAAGTATTTTTAATCTTTAATCTTGATCGCTTCATCAACATTGGCAGAAATATAGTCTAATGTTTTACCTATTGACTGGTGAAAAACAATGTAAAGAGTATCAGTAAATACATCCATTTTATTTTCAACCTATCTACATTTTCTAAACCTTTGTGAACCCTTGTGATCCTTATGAACATTTTCAAAAGATGAGTCACCACAATGACTATGTGTCAGTTTACAGAATATTGGAATTTACACTAGAAGCTATAAGTAATCTCAAACACTTGCTACTTGATTTGCTTTAAGTGTTCATTATGCATTTGAATCAAATAACAATAGCACATAAATGAAAATATTTCGTTTGATCTGCACCAATTTTAAATTCCACCACAGCATGACCGGAGACACCTGAAGGGAAAAGACAAACACTTGATCGATAATGGGTCAGAAGAACATAAAGCTATGAACCAACGTTTTGAGGAGCCTACATATGGTGTTGTTGCTTACAAATTTAAATATAATGTTGGAGATTTATTTCATTCTGCAATATAGCAATGGATTGAAAGAGGATGAATAGTTAGATTGAACCAAAGTATAAGGTCTTATCTAATCTTAGGTGCACATATATAGAGCAGAGCATCTATTACAGATTCTGTTTTGACAGTATCAGCTATTGTTATAAAGTTGTTAGAAGTATTAATATTATGAAAGCACAGATGGTAAACTTGGAACAATACATAACAGATTGGAAACTGATATTAGTCAATCAGTAAAGTTTTAAAGCCAAATATACAACCCATCTGTAGTGATTAGTGACGACTGGGGCCATTGCGCTATTTTTCCATTTATATTAATAATGGCCTATTATAAATGACAAACATCCAATAGAAATGACAACATATAGAAATAATTTATAAGGATGGACCATTTCAATGATTAAAACCCAAACAAAAATAGTAAATGACGGCATATAGCTTTCTGCCAAACAACTGCTTTCCCGACCAATCGTTTCAAAGCCATACACAAGCCATCTGCATTTACTTACATACGCAACATGAAATTAATTCTCTTTAAGATAATAATGTAGGAATTACACATGGTGTTCTAAACTGAAACACTTGCTAGAGCACAAGGAACGAATTTTAAAATGGTTCCATATTAACAATTAATCAGAGGGTCAAATTCGAAAAATATGCACAATTTTATGTTTTTAATCCAAAACCCATTTTGATTCATTTTGTTAATAAAACTTCATAGATACTGGCAGTCATCTTGAAAGTGTGTTCCATCGTAATTTTTGCTTTAATTAGCCTCATGTATAATGTTAATAAGAAGGACAACTGCTAGTAAAGTGCCAAATTACATTTTGTAATCACAAACAATCAATCTCACCAATACCGATACCATTCTGCAGAACTTTGTGAACATGATTAAAAATAGAAAATGAAGGTCAGACAATATAATAACTGTCAAAACCAAATAAATATTTACTAATATGTCGCACTAAAGAGTTTTCGAAACGTAAACAAAGCAAAAATCCATACTTAATTGACACATGTAACTCCGTAAGTTGCATACATATGAATCCACTCTATTCACTCTTTATGTGGTAGCAATTTGGGGGATTTTATCAATGCCTCAAACAGTAGTTTGAAGACCCACCTTAAATAATCTGTTTTGAAAGAAAACAGTACCCCAAACACTATTAGAGGCATATATCCAATAATATTCTAAACAACATTCCATGACGTACGTCTATGTACTTACTGAAAAAATTAGCTCCCTTTGCCGATGTTGGGGCTCTCTAGTTTGGAGTTGCATTGTCTCTTTCAATATATCAATCTTAATAAAAGTATAGGTAAAATTCATTTCTAAGACTGATTTAACTCATAGTGGTCACTTGATCTCACTGGCCACTTTAATCCCCTCCTCCCTAGAAAAGTTCCTATAAAAGGTTATGTATATAATGGTCGATTGCTTTCCGCCGTCAGCGGCCTGGTGTTTCCTAACCAAGTAAAGTTTTATCACTTCCTTAAGCTGTCACTGGAGCGTATCGATTGCGACGCTCTATGTAAACAAATTAATTTTCATTTGTTTCACGAGGAAGGCTTTCCATAGATAAAGATATATCAAGTGACACATATTGTAAACATTTCTTATCTTTCTTGTATTCACCATTTTCCCGTCACACTCTCAAAGAAAGTTAAACAACGCAATATATAAAATTCGAAAACGAGGCGTTTCTTATCATTGTAAGAGAGAATCGAATCAATTCGTTTGTTTCATGGTGGAGAAATAGCCATGTTGTCTGAGCATAAATGAAATTCACATTTTGCCCAGTGTAGCAGGTATAATTCGATAAATTTAATTGTTGACGAGAGATAGGAGTGGTATATTTTAATTAGGGTCAGGGGCCATTCAATATTAACAAAACTTGTTTGTCTGTAAATGTAGGCAAAGTTTCGACTCAAGTGTTAGTAACAATAATCACATTAATCAGACTTTCATTCCCGATTCATCACAAACCAATAACATAAGCCGACCGTCGTTTGATTTTTACGAGTTCAGCACGTGGCTTATCCAAATATTGCTTAAAGTCTGAACAGCTGTTTCCAAGGCTAATTATATAAGTCGGTCGAACAATGACTTAATCTTCTGCTGCACAGTCCTATGTAAGCTATCAATTAGAGTTGGAATTGTTCTTTTGTGCTGATGCACACAACTACCATCAGTAAGTTTTTTTTTTTACGGGTCAATGATGATTTAATTTATAGGATGGATTAAAGTTTGCAGGATACAGTAATCCTGCGTGGAATATAACTTTGGGAGAGAACAACATACACATGTGTTTTGCTATTTTGTTGAAGAGTGCAACTAAACTAAATCTGTTTAAGCATAATAATAACACAGATATAAATATTTACACGTATAATAATAATAATAATAATAATAATAATAATAATAATAATAATAATAATAATAATGATAACAATAATAATAATAATGATAATAATAATGATAATGATAATATTAATAATAATAATAATAATAATAATAATAATAATAATAATAATAGTAACGTTAATGGTGTTCTGTTCTTTTGGTATTCGGCTCATGGTACTTGTTCATAAATCAAGTTTTAAAGGTGACTCTCCATCTAGATGTCACCTGTGTACAAATGTCAGTTCGGCTTTCTCCGATACGCGGCTGCTACTGACAAGTTTGACTGTAAATTTATAACAGTTAGGTGCGTGCATTTCTCTTGGCATGCTATTTTATTAATCCAGTTCTTGCACGGTTCAGAACCTTTCGATTGGGCAAGTTGATCATGGTGAAAAACGTTGCAAACCTTAGTCACTTTCTGTTTCACAGCTGAAGCTATCAATGTAAAGTTTAAGAATTCTGAATCACCTGATCGAACTAGTACTCTACAGTGACGCATTTTTCATGTCTCTAATAAATAAAAAAGCGACCGGGACGAAAGAAGTGGCTGGTGTATAACGTTTCAGTATATCAAGTGTCAATACACTCCCATAAATTCCTATACCTTTCATATTTTAAACTTGTATTTTATATCTGGCCTTAAATATTGAAATTTACTCAAGATAATTGGTAGTGCTTTAAAAAAACAAGTTAGTTGTAATGAATGTTTTTCACTTATAAACGTTACTATGTTTGTATGTTATAGTGCATCTATCTGAAAAAGCACGAGCACTTATTATCAACAAAATCAAATGTTCTTCATAATATGGGAAACGTAAGTTAAGTCTACTTTTCAGCTTCTCTTGCAAAATTTTAAATTCTCATACATTTGTTATTTAAGTAAAGAAAAACAATATGGACTTGAAGTAAGACATACAAATAAGACACTTGAGCTAGCTTGCTGTATGTATATCTGACAGAGGCAATGGTCAACACCTGAGTAAAATATGACAAAAAGCAGGAACAAGGTTTCTATGACTATCAATCTATTGGTAAAATTTATGATTTAATTTTACCAAATTTGCACCGAGTATGCATTCTAGGATATACATGTGTCATGTGCCAAACTGATTCACCGTGACACAGTCTCCAGGAGTTATTTTAAATTGGTAAAAACGTTTGTTAACCCTAACCTTAACCCTATGACCACTTTTTGGATTGATTTTGTTTAAATTTATCAGCAGCCTTTTTATGGAAAAATTTATGCATTATGTAATCCTGCCCATTAAAAAGACACCTACAGTCACGTGAAGTAAAGTCAAATAATCCAATAATCCTAAGCGTTATAATCACAAGTCCTAAATATAGAATGTAGCCTTGCATGTCCTAATGTGTTAATAGTCTTAAATGTTCTGATGTGCTAGTAGTCTTGAATGTCCTGATATGCCTGAATGATGTAATCCAGAATATCTTTGAATGAATTTACATAAGTCCCAAAGTCAAGTATTAACCCAAAATGAGAATGAACACCTTCCAATGAATAATTCAAATAAATAGTTCTTCTCTCTGAATTTGCTCTGATTTTCGCAACTGTAACATCTGATTACTACAATATATCCCTTAATAGACTGATCATAATAATATGAAGTTTATTATAGGAATTAAATCTTGCTTACCAAACCTGTATAAATATAAAGATAAGTCACCTGACAGAATATTCAAGAATATGAATGGCAGTTTTCGGTGCGTATGTGACTTTTCTCACATAAGGTAATGGAAAATTCCAATCTAAGTACTAAATGCTATGAAAACATGTCTGACCTTGAACTCAAATGGAGTAAATATGTTGTTTACAAAGTGACCACTAAAGTACAACTTACCTCATGGACACATATTATAAATTCAATATACATAACAACACTGACTTGACACATTTGTCGATGAAAGACATTAAGAAAATCGCAGACATGGGTAAGGTGTTATATTTGTTGTCTTTTCAATCTGAAATCCATTTACCAACGATCAGGTTTTAATTTGGCTAACTAACAAATTAGTCTGTTGGACAATGCCAAATATGTTCGTTTCCTGTATTGTAATCCCATATAATAATAATAATAATAATAATAATAATAATAATAATAATAATAATAATAATAATACTACTAATACTAATATTAATACTAATACTAATAATAATAATAATAATAATACAGTTATTATTACTATTATTATTATGTTTATTATTATTATTATTATTAATTTTGTTATTATTATTATTTTTTAAAATTCTTTTTTTATTAACATGATCATCATCGTTCAGTGTTGTTCCATCAGTATGACCAAGCATCACTACATACTTCGTCAATGCTCTTTCTATCAGCACACATATTATGCAAATGTTATTCTTTGACGACAAATCCAAAACTGGTCCTAGTAAATCAGGTGTCATATTGACTGCAATATTGATATCTTCCGTCAAACATGAATGTATTACCTCGAGCTGCAAAGTTAAATTTCCCTGTATTAGATGAAATCACCTTTCGCCCTTTCTCCAGTTATTATCTCCTACATATTTTGAGTTCCACTCATAAAAAGTATTAACGTTTTCACGGAATAATGTATTCCCTGTTTTTGCTTCTTAGCTGTGCCACATGCTGGGGTGTGTTTCAGGCCAAAGAAGCGGCAAGTGGCTAAAGAGAGACGCAAAGAAATGTTTTGTTATGCAGAATTATCTCCCACCCAAATTGTTTCAGATGATAGCCCATCTCTGTGAAATATTTATAAAATGAAGGTAATTCTCTCTTGATATTTTGAAGTGGTCGTTGGCTCCACCTCTGTGTCTGGTCTTTGCATTGACTCAGTATCATTTATTGGTAAGTTATTTATGCATTTGATGTTTTCGTTACCACAAATTAGTCTTCACTCTTTTTTACTTTTCTATCTTATTTTTGCTTTATTTGGCTGAGTTACTGCTCATTTTATATGCATATCTCAAAAACTCTGCGTTTTTGTAATTGCTAAAACCAGAATATATTTATCAGAAGTAACTGCTGACTGTAGGGTTCAGTGGGCAACACTTTTTCTCAAAAGAGTACAGCTTAAAGGAGACTTTCACTGATATATAGCTATGTAGTTGGAACGGATGAAGCGAGTAATTTGGGCGTATTATGCGTGTAGTCATTGTGTCCGCAATATTAGGATTATTTACAGTGAAGTAACTATCAACATAACTCTCCCATTTTTACTATATGTTGTCAGATGGCTTGACGGTACTTTGGGACTGATTTCTAGATTGGCTATCAGTTTGAGAAAGTTTGAGCAACATTTCTTGAACAGGGTAACAAACAGATCATAATCGGTGGGTGAGGTCCATCGCACAAAAGATTTTGATTTTTGAAATTATGTTTGTTTGAATTTACAGTTTAAGATATGGATGGACCGGATTGGGTTCGAGAGAAGAAGAGAAGTTAAGATTTTTATACACACGCTAACTCAAATGTATTTATTGAATTGAGTAAATGAAACTAATTTCAAATGTTTAAAATATGAAAGGCTGGCGGTCTTTTATGTAGACATCACGGCCTTTAGTAAATGTGAAATGGAGATTTGGACCCACTATGCCATCACGTTTTGTGCTTAGCTGCGCAGAGAAAGACCCGATTGCGAAATGTCATCACGTTTTGTGACTAGCAGCAAAACAAGGCGCAAAACACTTTTGGCGACTAAAATTAAATTCGGGTTGAGCCCAGCGGTGATGGGAAGGGCGTGGCTGGGCAGCCTGCGCTTGGATCAGGGGGTAGGAAGCCCGCGGAGGCTAGCATTCAAAACAGGCAGAGAAGGCCATAACGACCG
This sequence comes from Margaritifera margaritifera, assembly GCA_029931535.1. Classification (NCBI taxonomy): domain Eukaryota; kingdom Metazoa; phylum Mollusca; class Bivalvia; order Unionida; family Margaritiferidae; genus Margaritifera; species Margaritifera margaritifera. The sequence continues at coordinate 71,072 of JAQPZY010001507.1, read as the reverse complement.
TGAGAGGTCTGAGGAAATCCGTAGAAACTAGCACCGACGTCGGACAAGCACGCGCTCTTCACATCCTTACCGCGGATCTCTACATCTACGCCGCCGCACACCCTTCTTGCAGGCCACAGCTAGCCCAGAGGCGCTAAAAGGTCAGTACCTTACCCCAGGACCGACAGTCCCGTCCTAGCCCACTGAGTTGAAAGGCCCGTGATGGCCCTATGGACCAACAGGGCCGAGCCAGCCGCTAGGAACTTGAGAGCCACTGCTTCCGTCACCCCTAGTTAAACGGAGGGGCGTCGGCAACGCGACTGTAAAAGACAGCCAATCCATAGTGCCTTTCTGCGGACGCGTTCACCTTCGGGGAGCGGGGCGACGTACGGAGAACCCTGACCAGGGATGTCAGCAGCGATGGCGGCGCCATATTTTTCTTCACGGCCTACTTCCGCAGCCATACCGCGATGGCGGTGAGGCGCGACCAGGTCGACCAGCTGGTGGACCAGACCTACGTCGAGATCAATGGCTGCATCGAGGAATACTTGAATGAGGGCTGCCGCTGTCAAATCGAGAGGAGCATGCAGCTTGATCAGCACGGTTCGCAATCCCACCCTCTTTGTGGCGCAGCTCCGTACTGCAAAGAACCGTAAGAACACCGACGATCGCTGCTTCGTGTGAGACGTTCTATTCGCCCTCCGAAGACGACAACCACGGAGATCGGCCAGGCAGGTACAGCTCACACGACGCGATCTCCAATTTGATGGGATCGATTTCCCTGTGAAGGGCTCTGACGTAGCAAGTTCCATAACCTCAAACCTCGACATCGCGGGATCCTTCTTTGGCTGGGGGAATGGTCTCTACCAGCTTCGCGTGAGTGAGAAGGGAAGTCCGCACGCCATGGACATGCTTCTGCTGATCAAACTGGAAGCCGATTCCATCAAAGGCCACTACACCAAAATCCCGAATAAAACATGCACGCAGAAGACCGACAGCCAAATCCTATGCGGCATCTGATACACCGTCGTTCGCTGCGACTGGGCCTTCACAGATCCGTTGCTGTACTGGGGTCTCCACGCCCTTCCAGAGTCTCGAACGCGAGATTGAGGAGATCAGCCCGGTGTTCGGCCAACCGACCAATCTGGTTATGGACACGGCCACCAACAGGGTCTTTCAGGCTGACAAAATCTGCCACATCTGCCGCTGGCCGTTGCGGAAGGACTGGGCGGGCAACCACTAAGAAGAGGATCGCGCCCGACGGGTTCAATACGCGCACCTACGTTCCTTCCGAACAGCCCAAGAGCTTCGGCGCTTTGGGGTCAAAGAGTATATTGACGAGCCCATCGTCTGTTGAGAACGCCGCCTGCTAGATCACCAGCCAACGTCCAAGAACTTGTTACCTGTCCCATTGAATTGCAGGAAGATTGGGAGGGACTTGTATTCTATCAGATTGCTGGTGATGAGGAAATTGAATGGAAAAAGTTTCGCCTCGCGTTGGATAAGTTGCTGAGGACAAATGAAGCCTCAATGGCTATAAGAAATAAGGAAGAGGATGTAGGCTTAGCCAAGACAAAAGAACAGTAGCACGCAAGGGCAAATGCCTGCCGTTGGAGACAGTAGCTGCCTCTTGCCCCAGCAAAATAGTAAAAATTTGCTAGGCTTGTGGAAACGCTCTTGGTGGCCTACCGGGAAGGTAACAAGTCCCCTGAGCTATCCAACGAGGCCAGCGCCATCTGACATAGACGAGACGAGACCCGGGCCGACAATCTGCAACGTGGCCGGCCAGAAAATACCAGGCCTATCGCGTTGACGAAATCACTTTAAGTTGTTAATTTGAGACATATACTATGACGTATATGACGCGTTCTAAGAGGGGCGGCTACATGGATGCACTTGCGCGAACCTTCCACAATCTCGGCGTAAACGTGTCGGACCAGCTGCGGACCATTCAGGAGAAGACCGCGCCCAAAACCACCTAGATGGTGTGGGCGAGCTCAAAGTTGCAAGCCTTCGAGGAGGTCCATCTGACGCTGAGATCGTGCTGGGATAGGTGCGGGCCAACTAGAGCCGATCTGTGGCAACAACGACAGCGACCACAGCGTCGCCACGACTATCCACTGCTTGACCCGCTACAGCGACGATTACGGCGGCAGCTCGGGGCCGACGACCACGCACACCCAGCAGAGTGCGATCTACGGCCAGTTATCCTGGCAGATCATTGCCCAGCAGGGCATCACCGTGATCCGGAACGTCTTTGTTGACCTCCAGCGTAACACAAAATGAGCCTGTGTCTAAATGGCCACCTTGAGCCAACATAGTAAATCCTTCTGGACTGCAGAAGAGGCAGAAAGACTTCAACGGTCCCTACTCAATCTAATACTTTAGCCTGGAGCACGTCAACTTGGTCAAACAGTCGACTAGGGACATGTACCTCAAGGCTCAAACCCAAGCCGACCACGAGGGTGCCAACTACCGAGCCCATTACATCATCATCTCGGCACCTCGTGACCCTCATCAAGGGCCAGCTAAAAGTGCTCGCCGCATCTTGGAGGGTCGTCGACGGTACCAGGCTGCTGCTGGACGCCAACGAACTCCACGTACTTTACTGTATCATGCTGATGCCCACATAGCTATTGACCTGCTACAGCTTGTCTGCCCTCTAAAGCACAATTGTTTGGCGAATGTCCAGGCGCGGTAGAAACTAGGCTGGCATCGTCAACCGATACACCTATCAGAATCGCGGGACGCACTGGGTGGCGTTTCGGACGCCTGGTCGCCTGCTCTACTTTGACTTGTACGCCCTCGAGCCTCCGCCAGAGATCATGGCGTGGAATTCCGCTGGTCCCGCGGCTGTGACCCATGATTCTTCCTCTCACCTCTCCACCTACTCCATAGTCCCTATGCAGGAAAAGAACGACGGGCTGATTGGCTCCCGCTCCCCCCAACCTCCCCCAGTAGGCGGGCCATCCGCAACGCGGTAGACCCAATTCGGCCAGAAAATGGCGCGACAAAAGATATGTTGACCGCCATAAAGCGGCCGCAAACAAGTACGCCGACCATATAAAGATATGGAGTTGGAAAATGTACGTGGACGACAACGACGCGGCCGAAAGATAGTACACCTTGATACCATGAACGAGCGGTTGACGGAATGGTCGAAACACGAAAATAATATGTCAGTCTCCAAGATGCGGGAAAGTTCTTAAAGGCCAGCGAGAGCATGACCGACACCCTGGACTTGACTTCAAAAGGGGTCGCGGGCGTGGCAAAACCAGTAAGAATCCAACATGAGGCAACAAAAAGCTATTTCGTCGCGATTCTCGCAGACCTTGGGGGATGGTGGATCTCCAAGGGGCGACCATATAGCTGGCCCCCTTGATATGGGTTCGAACAATGTCGTGACCGTGGGAGATCCTGTCGGGCATCAGGATGCTGCTACAAAGGCTAATGTCGATGTGGCTGTGTCGGATAATATCGTGCACGTTCCGGGGAGACAATCCCTTCCTGTCCCGTTAGTTTTATCCATGGTCAATCCAAATTTGGCGGCATTAAGTGGTCAGTTCAACGTTCGCCCACTTATATACGAGTAACCTGCATTCTAGCCTTTTTAGGTGGGCGGGCGACCGGTGTAAGTAAGTAATTAGGAATCTATGTTTCAGCTCAGGCTCGGTACTTTTGAAGAGCGGGCTGAGAACGTCCCAGGCAGTATAGTGGCATTCCACTCACTGAGGTAGGGCACCCGAATATGGTTACTTTTATAAATCGTGTTTTGACCCGTAGATGGGAAAGGTGTATCTGGAGGGCGAGGCTCAACGGTTCTCCTTCCAGATGTTCATCTAAGCGCTGACCTAGGACGATTTAAATGCGCCCCTCCAGAGCATCAGCCCGCAGTATGCCTAAAGCCAGCTATGGACTCGCAGCGAGATTTATCTCAGTACTCAACGATAGCGTCGGGGCGTATGGTAGGGCAGTCTAGTTTATGTGACAGTGATGGAGATGGTGTGATGGCGTCTCCGCCTGTCCTTGCAAGCACAATTGTACTTATGATAACTATAGAAATAAGCTGACCGTAATTCCTTGCTGGCGAAAGAGTGTTGTGTCCTCTATGAGGATTATGTTGATAGATTCCCTGATCCGGTTAAACTGGTGCAAAGGTTTTTTCGGTTAATGCTGACACCATCTAGCCTCGGTTTGCGTTTGTCTTCTAGCTTTCTTAATGCGATCTCATATCTCCTGGTTCGTCCTTTCTCTCTCCTGTTGTGAAAGACTCGTGTCGTTTTCCACCCGGGTCTGATTTATCTTTTCTACGGCGAAGTTGTTATCTAATTCTGTAAGCTTTACGAAGTTATCGACACGGTGCCTCTGAAGTGCCTCGTTTAGACTAAGGATTTCTCGCATCAGGAGACTGCCGGGTTCCTGTGCTACCGCTTCTCTGAGCGCTGTGTCGTTATGTTCCGACACTGCGATGCGATCGGTATCTGTCATTGTGTTTATGTCAACCGTTATCACTTTTCGAGCTGTGGCAAGCTTGATCAGTAATTGGATCGGCAGCAGCTTCTTCTTAAGGCCCAACGCGTAAACGATTAGAGCTTCTTTTGACCTTTGTAGCGTGGATGGGGCCAATAACGTACTTCGGTCTTTCTCCACGTCAGCTGGATCCACTTTAGACCCCAATTTACCGCAAGAGCATGGTTTTTTGATATACGCACCAAACCGAGGGAGGAGATGTTCTAGTCTCCCTGTGGATGCAACATCTTCTTGATTCCACCTTGTGGAATGTAGCTGCATATGCCCCAGGAAGGGATTTCCATCGGGAGCTGATTTGTCTCGTTGGCTCCTGAGGTAAATGCGATTTCCTCCGAGTCGGGACGACAGGCCTTACAAGGGTCAAAGTCTTCCATTTAAATGTCATATTCGCCTTCAGCCATATTTTGATTTCAGGCAATGCGCACTTATTAAAGAACGGACACGTGCATTTCAATAGCACCGTAGAAAGAATACCAGTACGGAAACAAACTCGATTCATTGCGCTTAATTTGCAGCGCGCTGGTAAAAGGGTGTCTAAAGCACTGTTGTCTGTGACCCAATCATCATAAACATAACCAGCTGCTTATTGTCAGATTTCCTAACCTCAGTAGCAACGATGTATTTATGTGCGGCACGACCAGGCTGGAATTAACAGTTGTTTTGAGCGGCGACACATCACAGCGGAGCGCCAAACGCACGATCGTAAAAACCTCGCTCGAGCTATTGCTAAAACGATCAGTATAAAGCCCCAAGTAAATTAATTGAGCTTGTATTGACGAAGTCCGATTTCTCTGGTACCTTCAATGATTCCTGGCTGACGGAAATGAGCGAACTAACTCTGCCTTTCAGGGTATGGAAAACGCCAGCACCGCCACAATACGTGTCTGAGCTGGCCTTGATGTTGCCGTTCCTGAGCCCGATGCGTCATTAGCCGCAGCTTTCGGAAGCCGCTTCTTTGTGACGCTTGATCTCGAACTGCTAAATGACCGTATTCCATAATACCAGTCCGGTATTTCAGACCACCTCAACTCTGAGCTGACGTTCAATGCCTACGGCAGGGTTATCCGGTGTACAATCAAAGGAGCGAGCTACACCATCAGTGGTATATCTCTGGAATACGACGTTGTGACCCACCCCGAGCTCCAGCGCATGATTCGGCAGCAGTGTACAGAAAATGGGGCTATTTTGTACACCCGATTGCTGCGCCATCGCAGGGTGGTGAGCAAGAGAGATGATACGTGGAACGTCATACTAAATACGTCGGCGAAAATCATGAAGGTAATGGTCATGCACTTTCAGGACGCGGCATAAAGCAAAGATTTTGCAGGCGATACTGAGTATTTATACAAACTCCCTATCGACAAAGCGACGGTGACGATCGAAATCATATGTATGCCCATTGACAGGCGCTATTCCAGCGGTAGAAAAAGAGTCAAAAGGTAATGACGATGGAGTCTATCAAAGACGCGGAACTGCCGTCGACAGATGTTAGTGCCTTCTACCAAAACAGTTTATCCTTTTCATCGAAAGGTGGTCAACGGAAGACTACACGATTCACGAGTCTGAAAGGCACGTCGAAAATGAGAGCGAAGTCCTAACGTTTCAAATCACCCCCCTCGGAGTCCTGCCCCTCACCCCCCTCCCAAAAAAAAATCGCTCCAGTCGGGAGACGTGTTGAACATGTACTTATACGTTATTAAAGACGCGCAGCTCAACATAAAAATGGCCAGTAAGAGTCGACTGTCTACTAGCCTCTGGGAAAGCTCCACGCCGCACCGCCCTTCGAGTAACCTGCACAGGTTTTGTGATAGCTTACAGGCACAATGCGACATGATCATCAGCCTCCGCGGTTGCGTCAAGAGCGTGCTGGCCTGCGTACTTGTCAAATAGTCATTATTGGCCCTACTATAGCCTCAACATGGCGTACGATAGGCCGTGAGCACGTGGCAAAATAAGACGCGGGAGTATTTCTGGCTAACTCTAAGGGCCATGAGCTGGATGCCCAGCTTATTCAGGAAGCCACCAAGTTCTTTGTATTGGATGACTGAGCCTTTCTTTCTGGCAACGGCATAAGTAAACGATCCTTACTAAGCTTGCATCTGTCAGTCATCATGCCGGCATTAGCGTATGGGTCATAATATAAAAGTACAAGATATTGTACATGTGACATATTTACCCGGCCGAGTCGCATCATGCCGACCTCTTGTTTCTGGCGTACATCACATATGGGCAATACACACACAAGTATGCACTGACCGTGGTTGATGTCGCCAGTCATTACAAGGAGACTGAGTATTTGACCATAAAGGAGGCTTCCAAAGTTGTCTACGCATTTGCACGTATCTGCGAGCTGGGTCGCTAAGATTGCATAACCTCCTGCAGGTTGACAACAGCTGTTTGCACATCATTAATCGCAGATGTTACTTTTTGCTATCATGAGCGAGAATGCAATGAGTAGCACTTTGTGGGATCGGCGGCGACCTTACGTTGTGGTGGCCCTAAACGGTGATGTATCGAAGCCGACAGGCAAAACACCTGTTGATGCCATTCGTGAAACGGTCGCTTTGACTGTATGGGCAACGCCTGCGGTGCCTGTGACGCTACCAGTTTGGCTGAAAATGCATAGCTTGACCTAAAATATCATGGTGTATTACGTATATGCACCGGGGGAAGTTGCAGGAGGGCAACGTTGTGGCTTAGATCCTGTGTGGTCGTTCAAGGTCTTCACCCTGACTGATAGGTTTGACATCCCAGGCCAGCCATTTATATACCATCTTTCGGGTAGAGATGCTCCACACAGAAGCCTCGTTGGTGAGGAGCAACATACTGTGCCTGAAGGTACCTAGCTACCACCCAAGGACATTATTGGCCCAGGCAGCCGAGTTGGCTGATCTTCTTGAGGTAATCTTCCGACAAGGCACGACATCATTAACAAGGTCAATATTTATTGCAAAAACGGATATCGAAGTATGGAGTACATTTCATGACGTTGCATGTACCGCCGCCACCGATGAAGCGAAAGGGCAGCTGTAAAACATTGGCAACATTGCTAACAGGTACCTGGCAGAGTGGCGACAAAAAACACAAGCTTCTCAGGATATTTGCCAACGGTGTTCTTGGTGGCCGCCATCAATACCTGTTTCATTTGCTTGCGCTGTGTACCCAGCGACGCGAACTACAGGCTCCTTGATCTTCTAGAGCATATCAGCCAAGATGATATCACTGGACCAAGAGCTCGTTGAGATACTCCTCTACCAAGACGTATTGCTCTTGTACTGTGGGGTAGTGACCATACGCCCGTATTGCGATACTGCTCTGTCAATCCACTTCTTGGTGTCTAGCGGCGATATGCTCGTTTTGTTGATGCGGTACGATCCCTTTCCCCTATTCTGTGGTGGTTGCTGCTCAGGCTGCCATCTGGTGGTATAACGTATTGCGCTCCTCGAGAGCCTCTAGGTACAGTTTGTGCTTCAGGACGTGTTTAACGCCTTGTTTGGATACTCCCTTGGCCCTCCGTATTTCGTTGTTGCCAATCAGGGCAGAGCACATCTTGGTGCCGAGGCCAACAAACTTGGCTATGGGTCGCCCGCAGCAATCGTCCTTAAACTTGCCAACAACTGCTTTTCTTGGCTGTGCTGAACAGATGGTTCTCTTTTGGATAGTCGCCGTAGCAGGCTGTCGGTGTCCGTGTAAGGGACGCTCGCCCTTTTACCATACGTGGCTTAAACGCGGTTGTAATAGAAGTCATATATCAGGAACGTGATCAGATCCAGGATCGACATTCCAGCATATATTGGCCGACTTAGCTTGAGATCAACCTTTGTGCTATGAACTGCAACCAGGTTGTCATAAAAATAGTCCCCGATTTCAACTCTGGGCCAGCAATGATCTACCACAGCTTGTCTTCCTGGTCCTCATGCCTTAATAGGTCCAGATGGATCCGCTTCCTGAAGTTTTCCATGGTCTTTCCGAATATAGAATCGTTCTTGAGCGTGAAAAAGTCTTTTACAAACTAAATCTTAGCCTGAGTCAATCAACCTTAGCCTGAGTCTTCAAGTTGATGTTGAGCTTGGTGTATGTGTCGATCCACGGACTATGATCAAACTCCAACGTTCTGTGAATCTTTGTGCTTCTCATGCCAAGCTAAAGCTGAAGTTTCAGTAGGGAACAACGTATCGCTTTTTGGACGCAGGCTGGGAACTAGCTTCATGCTTTGAGTGAACTTAACCCCAAGTTAGTTCACTAAACAGCGCTGATAGTCACTCAGCCAACTCTCTGGGATATACAGTGCCTCCGGGTCCAGAAGTATTTGCTGTGTGAGTCATGAAGCTCCTCGGGGAATTAAAAGTCCTCTTCGAGTATGTAACCCTTGGCGAATCCTCAGCGATTGATTCGAGTGCGGGCAGGATGACCCATTTAAAACCCCATGATATAGCTTCTGCATCATTACCCAAACATACAGGCTGTTATGGTCAAGGTAGGTAATCCAGTTGGTTGGTCTTTTACTGTCATAGTCCGGGTTCATTAGCTTGTTCACTTTTGCTTGGCGTGAGCTGGCAGGGAAACGCCTCTGCGGATCCCCTTCTCGAGAAACAGGTACATGCAACTTGAATGTAACATCAGTCTTTATCAGGACTGCGTCCCAGCTGATCTCGTGGACAATGTAGTACTGGGCAGAATTTAGGCTGTAGTATGCCAACGACATTCTCCTTAATTCCTCGAACATGTCCGCCAGAAAGAGCACATCGGTTTTTAGATAGGGATCATGGAAGTTGTCAAGGTTTTGGCATTCAAACGAACACTTTTTCTTCTATTCCTTCTCTGGTGAATTGGCTAGAGGAGGGCTCCATCGGCGGAAGCTGCGTTTATTCTAACCACTCCTAACAGCTCATGTATTCCTACAGGTAGACATCCTTTTTGGTTAGAAGGGCAACATCGTGTTCTGTATACTGCGCCGAAATATGAAACGCCTACTTTGCCATGAATTTGGCCAACTTATCGAGGCTGCAGTTCATAAACTGAAAGATGTGAACAAACTGCCCCAGTGAAAACGCCATGTACTTTGCTACGATGCTTGGAACGGCGTTTATGTTCTCCGTTGAGGTTGTTACTATGACCTGCATGATAAAATGACTATCGTAGACACACCGAATATGACTCACAACTGGCAGCTTCGTTTAATTTCTTGGTAGATGTTTAGCTATAGATTACATGCTTTGTGGGCGGCGCCAAGGTACCTGTCGCTGATATGGTAGTGGTCCTGCACCCTGTCCTTGTATAAATCCTCTTCACAGATATGGCAGTCTGCTGCTTCCTGAAAGGCCTCGAGGTGGTCTCCGTTAATGATCATCTGGGCCTGATCTCAAATCACGTCTCAGATCTCCTCCAGCTCGCCTTCAGTGTACCTAATGAATATGGCAATAGTGTCCTCGCCACGGTACAACATCGCAGCAAGTCACTATATAGCAGAAGCTAGATGGGACCTGGTTAGCAATTTTTGGCGTGTTGCTTTTGCCCGGATTGCCAGCAGGGCCTTCCTCTGGCACGTTCATTGCCTCGAAGTCAGCATACATGATGCATGGGACACGCATCTCGCGATAGTGATTCAGGAATGCTAGGATGTTCTTGGCTGACTCTGGCAAGGATACGCTCTTTGGATTTTCGCTTATGCCGCAGCAGTCTTTCGCATGTGCTTCCAAAAAGTCTGCCCCGCTGAAGATGTGGAGGCACCGGCGGCAGACGTGCTTTCTTCTGTTGTTTCTATTGTTCCTGTTTACCAAACAGCTTAGGCTCTTTATCCAGACATAGTGACTATTTTCTCTTTCATCTTCGGTGCATATAGCAAGGAATAAGCCAACAGTGTGTGGCAGAGTCGGGTCATATAAATCAATCTTACGGCCAGGATAAAGAACTGACCGTTGTACTGGAAAACAAGGCTCAACCCTATGCTGTGGGGCTGAAGAGCCCCAGTCTCATATAGCGCAACCAGCGCGTCATATTAACTCTGGATTATACGCCCTCTTTGGAGCAACGCGGTAAAACGAGTGATAGCGGACTTAATGTTGCACTTACGTCAATAGTTATACATATTATCCCAATTCTTTACATAGCTTTGTATGTGCTTCTGTTAAACTTTATATGTGTTAAGTCAATTCTCTAAATTACTTTTTGGTTTGCTTGTAGTTCACAGATAACTTTACTACTTTGTCTTCTTGCTATGTTTCTACTCTTCATGTTTCTTCTTACAACTTGCACATATCCTGCAATTGATCCATGTTTCAACCCCACACTTACAGCATGGGTATACCCCACATACTCGTCCAGATTCTACCATATGCATACCACAATACTAACTAGCACAGTTTTTCCCCACACATCTCTTTGCTCCTTAAATGCAACCAAACGCACTTGTTTTTACCTCAAAACACCATGTAGGTGCGAATTATTATATCCATATGCCAAAAATTGCTTAATAAAATAGCACACGAGCCCTGTGAATGGGCTGCCTTAGAAACTGACATACAAGTGCAAGCAAATGCCTTCCTACTGCTGGCGTGGAGATACGCAGGTTTTACTCCCGGTGGGGACTGGCTGGAGCAGGACATCACTTGACTGCTGGGTTGAACTGGGGCCTCCTCTCCCCATCCATTGGGGGGTGCGGTTGAACAAACGTCAGCTTAAGGGATGTATTATTTAACACACTCCATCCTCATACTGTTGGGGCGGGTTATATTGCAAAGTAGTCTTTAACGTCTATTGCATTAAAGGCCAATCATGGAGAAAGTAATATCAAAAATTTAATTGTTTTGCTATACATGAAAGACTTTAAAAACATTTAAAGGTGCTCCTGTTAAAGTCATTCGTGCCAGTGTTTGCTAAAAAGCTTGACAAGGCAAAGGTAGAAACAAACATATATTCAAAGGCTGTATGCATTCTGATATCCGAAATCAACTGAAATTATCAACTGAACCCTTTGAATCCGTTCAATATTTGTGTGCAATGTTGGAAAAGTATCAACTTCGATAGTTTGCCTATATGTGAGTCTAGTATATAGTTGTTGCTATGGTTGTTAAATGCACAAGAGAGTTCAAATGAGAAATCATTCAACAACGCTCGACACTATTTAACAGCAACTTCTTCGCAGCTAGTTTCCTTTCTGGGCAAACAAACGAATGGAGAAATTATGAAAAGGGTTTAATGCATTTGAAACATCCTTTGATATGATTCACCGAAATATTTTAACCTAGGAAAACCCCAACAAAGCAAAACAATTGTTGAGCAACTGTTATTGAGTGTAAATTTAAGCCACATAACCGATTGTACCCGATGAATATTGTGATGCAAAGTTATGAGTGTCGTTTCATGCATTGTATAAGTCACTATGAGGTGTGAGTCGGTTAGAATGGTCATCATGTGGTCGGTGTCGACAAAACATATAGTAGGACATTGTCAATCAACATGTTGAATTATCAAGCGAAAATCATAATTATTTTCCCTCTTTGCTATGCTGCAATTAAGTTGCAAGCGATCCAGTTTTGGGATTTACTGGAAGCTTGTATATGACAAGTTGACGTTGGTTGACGTTGTCACACATATCAATTGAAAGTAACGCATCTCTTTCGATATTTTAGGACGAAAGAATATGATCCACCACTCTTGATCGGGAGCCTCGAGAGCCACAACAAGATGTCAAGACAACGACACGCGGCATTTTCGTAATTGTTGTATGACAGCCGTGTTCACTGCATCTACTGTCGAAGGTGTGCGAGGGAGGCTAATAAACTGAATGATTGAGTTAACACATTACGGAATAAGATACTGACGTCAACATCGTTTTCAGCGAGGAGCCTAGGTTTTTAACCTCAGTTTTTTTGACAGGAGGATGGTAGTCAACAGGGAAAGTTCTCAGAGAACTAAGTATTTGACTCAATTGTTTCTGAGCTGAAAGCGTCATGTTTTTTGATGCCATTAGCTATAATTGTTGTTTTAGGCTTATTGTAGTCGACAGAAATATGACGGCGCGTAGATACATATAGATTGATTACATATACCTGTTTATATCGACGTAATCATGGTGGCATTAGGTTTACTTTTCGAACCTTTATTTCCTCTTCTTCTGCAGTACGTTAAGTGAAATTTATGGAGAATGCCATATCACTGAAATTAATTAAATAAATTCTTGTATATTAAAAGCATCGATTGGTACGTTTTTGAATCGGTATATTTCGCGGATTCTTATCAGAACAACGGATAAGATTTTATTGTTAACCTTTAGGAATGTAATTCTGATGTATAGCCTTTTTCCTTTAATTCCGTTTAGGCCTTTCCTACTGAGGTCAAGTATGTAACATTGGTCTCAAAGTTCAGCTCGTCCATTCAGCTGATTATTTTATAGCGGTTTACAGTGCAGCACACGAACTTAGACACAGGTAAGTCGAGTCTTTGCAGCCTATTTGTATTTTGAAATTACGTTCACTTGCTAAATACTGTTGGTATCCCGTAGTGGATTCATGGTTTCAACATATGCAAATGTTAATTGCCACCCACCAAGGTTGGTGGTTTTCTCCAGGTTTTGAGGTTTCTTATATCTCAAGCACCAGCTCTCAGCATTATGCTGGCCGTCGATAATTCTTAGTGTATAGTTGTGAAATTGACTTAAAAATAGATAAATATAAATTATCAGCTGACGTTATATATGATATTCTATTTAAAAAAGAAAACAGGATATCCTTGTTCTTATTTTGTATATACATTCTGAGAAGACATTTGATACGGTTTCATGGAGATATATAGATACAACTTTTAAATACATAAGCTTTGTGGATTCAATATTAAGAGGATAACACTATTATATAAGTAAATAAGTGATATAATTGATTTATTTGAAAAAAATAAACAACTATCACATTTTGTGATTAAAAAGAAATAGTAGACAAGGATATGCAATTTCTCTATGAATATTTCGTTTGTGTGTTGAATTTTTCTGAGAAAAAACGATAAGCTACAACAAAACAAATACTAATATTAATAATACTGAAAAGAAAGTCAATATGCTGATAATATTCAAATATTGTAGATGGTAGTAAAATATCTTAGAATTACGTTAGTTGTCACAAAACTTTTATAGAATGTTAGAATTAAAAATTAATGTATAACATATAAGTGCAATTTGGATTGGGGCATTATGGAAGACGTAACTTTTTTTAAAGTCCAGTATAGGATATTTGGGATTTAAATTGTTACGACTATGGGTAATGGAACAAAAGAAAAGACTCAAACAAGCTTTCAAGATTTAAAATACAATATTTAATTTCCTAAAATATTAAAATATTTCAACAAACAATCAAAGTGAAAGAATTAAAAATAACTTACAGTATAGAATATCCTTAAAAGTCCTAAATTGTTCCAACGGTCACTGATCCGGAAGTTAGTCCAAATGTTCCGAATGAAGCAGTTTTAGAATGAAACATTCACTGTACTGATGTACTAACAAGAATCAGTTATATCCAAGTATTATTAATTCCAAATAGTCCTTGTGAATATGGAATATCACAAGTTCTAGAAATGTTTCCGATAATTCCACGGATCTGCATAATTCTTACAGTTTAAGAAGCAGTACTTAATCCAGAATGTACTGTATAATGATAATAACAATATCACTGAAGTAGAATATCTACACACAAATGAACCAATCTCGTTTATAACCTCTCAGGCTGACAAAATATGATAGGAATGCCTAAACACAGCATTATCCTATTATATAGCTTCTGACTGCGCAAAACAGAATAAGGAAAACAAATTTAAGCTGTATTGCGACTTAAAAACAATTTAATCCTTCTAAAAAACAACCCTCTCCGAACCAATCAGAATCTAGGTTATTCGTGACACCGCTAAAGTACCATTGAACTGACGTTATTACCAGTCAACAAATTATTGACTCTAAATTGAACATAGAATCTAGGTCAGAAGTTCAACAAATTCTCACGCTCTAGATCACGTGATATGATTCATGTTTAACCAATATTTCCCAAGACCTAATGTACTGAGTCACATTGAAATACCGTATATGTACATTCTGCAAGACGACAGCTGTTAAACTATTATACAGAAATCATAAATTTATACCATTATTTAAATAATACATAATTCCGTAACACAATTCACCTGTGAAATGAAGAAGATAAAATAAAATCTTAATAGTTGGAAAAGGAGAAGGATTAATCTGCATGGAAACATATCATATATACATCCTAAGCTTTATCTAAATATATGCATATGTTTCATAATAATAGTCTAACAGCTGTCGTCTTGTAGCAGTACAGAAGCTATAAAATAGGATAATGCACCACCTCCACCATAACCATGTCCAACCGTATTCAGGGAAGATAGCTGCGTAACTATCTGTCTGTATGTCTACAAACACACACAGATGGCACGTACTTGCATAACAACATACAGCGTAAACAGCAATAACGTTATACTGTATCAGACATTCATATTATTACGTAAGTGAGTCACTGATCAACTCAATCGTTAATAGATCAGTTAACTTTCCGCATTCAATTTTCATTTCTTGTTGTCAGTCATATATTGAGTGGAAGAGAATGACATCTCCCCAACTTATTTCTTTATGATGAGAAAAGAGTCGTAACTCTACATAATCCAGAAGGTGTTTTCAACTAACCAATAATAAAACCAGAAAGAAATAACAAAAACAAAAACCAGTTTGTTTACATCGAGAGTGCCGCGTACACCATTCTACTATTATGGTCAAATCTGTCTTGCTATGAAAAGGATATTAGTAGAAAAATCGAGGGCGCTTTAGCTCTATCAATGTTGCCAATTATTTTCAACTGTTCACGTGTTCATACTCGTGTCTTTTTCAAATCGTCAACATTCGTCACTTGTTTACGTGCTGTGATGTTGAGAAAGAACTTTATTTTATCTGCTGAAGGAAAATTGACTTGAAAGTGCACAAGTTTCTAACAGTCCAACTTAAATTGACCTGAAAATATTACATTGTTTTATTTTCTGAAACATATTCACAATGGGTTAGATTTTTGTGGAATTTACACCTACAAAAATACATTGCCAAGATACGTCAAACTGAATATACGGCCGACGATACTATGGTGTATTTCTGGATTTAATTTGTGGAGCAATTGTTAATAAAGTTCGGGGCTTTTGTCTTTTTCTCCCTCGAAATTGATTGATATTTGTCGTTTTTGCAATTCGATGTTTTCTTTCATTGTTTATTTTCAGGATGGCACAATAAATACAATCAATATTCAATGTCCGTCATATCATTTTATTCTCTGTATCGATTTCGAAATCTATTCACTCTCTTTCTCTCTCTCATTGAAAACTAGATAATTCCTCACTCTGATTCATTTCTTTTTCTTTCCGCAATTTAATGCTTTCTTTTATTGTTTTTATATAGGATGGCACCATAAATATGAGCAGTTCTTATGGTCTACCCTTCATGTTATTTGCTTTTGATTCGATTTCGAAAACTCTCTCTCTCTCTCTCTCTCTCTCTCTCTCTCTGATTCATTTCTTTTTCTTTCCGCAATTTAATGCTTTCTTTTATTGTTTTTATATAGGATGGCACCATAAATATGAGCAGTTCTTATGGTCTACCCTTCATGTTATTTGCTTTTGATTCGATTTCGAAAACTCTCTCTCTCTCTCTCTCTCTCTCTCTCTCTCTCTCTCTCTCTCTCATTGTGACTCTTTTCGACTGGATATAGCAGACAGGGTCCGATGTGAATAATCAGTATTCCACTTAGTAACGCCCATCCGTGGAATACCAGTTACTGGTTACCAGAATTTAGAACACGGCAAACATCTAACGAGAAAGCCGCCGTCATACAATAAATCAACTTTAAATGGAATTTCATTGTAGATTACCAGATATAGTGATGGTTGCAAAGGAATCATTATCAATGCGTGACCAGCAGACAGTGATCTCTTCGTAAAAACAATAAAGAAAACAAACTAAGTGTATTTAATGTAAGGTGTCCAGATTCATCCTGTTGCAAGTGTAAGATGCCCGGTTTCCTCCTGTTACAAGTGTAAGGTGCCTTATTTGCTACTGATATTGGAGAAGTGTATTAGCTGCATACAATATTATTTTGTGTTTAAAAAGTCAACGAATTTGTGTCATTTCTTTTTCGTTACTTTCTTCTTTTTTGTGTCTGCCTGCCTGGTTGTTTATTTGGCTGTCTTTTTTTCTTACCTTTTTTTCTTTCCTGTCTTTCTTTCTTACATACATATTTTTTTCTTTCTTACTCGTTTTGTTACACTAGAACAGGTATGAAAACATGGACACAAATGTTGCATGTACCATCTGTAATCTGTAATTTAGATTATAATTCAGCCTGAAAAGAAGAAAACCAGAGTAAATAGGATATTATGGCAATATCTTTGATTGTAAATCTTCGAGACTTTGTAAGAGATTTTATGGCATTTCATAACTAATATTTAATTATAAAAATACCATTATTAATAACAGTAAAAAGTACATGACTGTTCTGGACTATTCTGAAAGTTACAAATAAGAAGCCTTGTTTTTTCTTGATTTTGCTTTGTTTTTGTTTTGTTGTGAGAATCATTAAAAAAAATATACTTTACCACCCATGTCATCGTGTATTACCATTTCGTATTGGGCTAGTAGAACATTAAAAAGCGATAAACCAGACAGACTTGAGGGTATACCAGACAGACTTGAGGGTATACCAGACAGACGTGAGGGTATACCAGACAGACGTGAGGGTATACCAGACAGACTTGAGGGTATTATTTCACAAACAAATTAATCACTAGGCTACTCTTATTTTTTTGTATTACCATATCATATATGATGCAAGAACATTAAAAATCAGTATTGGAAAAAAGCACTAGACCAGTAAAACTAAAGTACAGCTAGAAAAATGGTCTCCTAGGATTAGTTACTACGACCGTTTGGCCTAGGCGTATTGCATATGAGTATAGATGAAAGGTCTTTGGTTCGAACCTAGGCAGTGGTGATTTTTTTTCTAAAAAAAGTATGTAGTAGCGGCTTAGGGCACATCAGCACAATAGTGACTATATGGGGAGCTTAAAGATAGTGTAATGAAAAATCAGTCAAGCATATACTGAACGGCGTTCGGCTCATGACTAATCATGATCAGTGACGCATTTCCTGATTCAATGGACCAAGCAATTATAACATTCCCATGTATCTATTCTTAAAATTACTGGAATACTAAGACTCACGAATCATACTACTACAATAAATGTAGCTGATAAAATGCTATAATGGTGATCCTATAACAAAAAAAAAACAAAAATACACAAAAAAACAACAAAAAAAAACCCCAAAACCAAAATCACAAAATAAAAAAACAAACAAAAAAAACAAATAAATGTAGAACGAAATGTGAACTACCAACGTTGTAACGATTACATATTTAAAAAAGTAGCTTGATTGTGGAAGATCGAACGCCTATTATTATGTCTTATTAACATTAGATGAATATACATTTAAGTGTATATGTGTGAGAACAATTAAATAGAGACAGAACATGTCAAAATACAAATAAACAGAAACTACGAACAACAAATGCTGAATACGTGAAAATTAGGATAGAAAGTTTGATAGCAGAAAATAGAGAGGAATACTATGTGGATGGTAACCAAGCAACGCAAATAAAAGGCCAGACACAGAAGATATACTCCTACTTCTACTAATCCTACTACAACTACAACTAAATGTACTACTACAACTACGACAACTACAACAGCAACAGCAGCAACAACAAAAGCTACTACTACTAATTGTAATATTACTACTAACGTCTGGCGTAGTTAATCCAAAGATGGCGACCATTGAATACGTGCGCTCTACGACACCAAAGGATTTGCCTCCTAATTTATAAACAAAATTCTTGAAGTAGAACTATTTTAGCGAATGCTATAATGACTGACATTATAAAGCATAATGTTGCTACTACTACTACTATTATCATTATTACTGTTGCTGATAGTACATATAACGGTTACTGTTGCTACTTCAACTATTACTAATGCTACTATTGCTTCTACTACTACTACTCCACTACTACTATTATTATTGCTACTACTACTACTACTGCTGTTACGAAATCACTAGATGCATGAAAGTGAAAGTTTGCATGCTTGTTATATTAAAATTTGTCGTGTTTTACAGCATGGTCAGTATCGTTCTATCAGTATACCTCAGTATACCTCAGTACATTGTATGTAGGAGTATTACTGTATTTTAGATCAGTATACCTCAGTAAATTGTATGTAGGAATATTACTGTATTTTAGATCAGTATACCTCAGTAAATTGTATGTAGGAATAATACTGTATTTTAGATCAGTATACCTCAGTAAATTGTATGTAGGAATATTACTGTATTTTAGATCAGTATACCTCAGTAAATTGTATGTAGGAATATTACTGTATTTTAGATCAGTATACCTCAGTAAATTGTATGTAGGAATATTACTATATTTTAGATCAATATACATCAATAAATTACATGTAGGAATAATACTGCAATTTAGATCAGTATACCACAGTAAATTGTATGCAGGAATACTGAGAAAAAAAAATCTCAAACTTGCAATGTATACCTTGTAACTATTTGAGAGGTTTGTTTTGTTTTTATTCACAAAAGACAACAGTGTCTTGAAAGAAGCGTTTTACTTGCATGCTGCTTAATTCATCAATAAATGATCGTTGGAGCAAACTGTTGTATTAATATTTATTTTGTCATATCTTGTGTGAAATAGCTGATTTTTGTGTATGGACTCAGGGTGTGAAATAAAGTTATTACTTCTATTATATTATTGTTATTATTATTATTATTATTATTATTATTATTATTATTATTATTATAGGGGTTTAAACGAAAATACATACGAACAATGGGAGTAAACTCGCCAAATAATTTCCTTTTCTTTGTAGGAGTCACCTCCCTTATATAGAGGTGATTTTGTTTTTAAAACACCATTCGGCCAAATTTTATCCAAGCAATTAAAGGACTTTAGAACACACCTATTAGCGGAATTTATGATAGAATGAAGTAGTAGCCATTCATAGCATTCACAGTTTCAGCTGAGAAATGTTCTTTGAATTTGTTCAACCACGGGTCATTAATTTCAAAATTAAAGATAATTATCAGGAAATATTTGACATTTTGCTAAACAGCGTAATTGTATTCAGCAATGTTCTGTCCAAAGCAGTGGTTCCCAACCTTTTTTTGCTGCGACCCTAAATTGGCCACCAAGAGGACCTCCCGACCCTCAGACTTATGGACTTATGATATGATTTACATATGTATAAAAAATGTTCTCCCTATGACTGGTTGGAAAGAATTATAACTCTTAAACCTATTTGATTACATTTATGTCACACACACACGCACACACACATACACACACACATGCACAGACACACATGTAGTATAGATGTGAGAGGATGGGCACACCTTGTACTACGTTTTAAAATTATTATTACCATCTTGTGGTGTGTGTAGTAGATTATCCAAGCACAACTGATAATTTTCCAAAATTAATATTACGATCTCGTGTAGGAGTTCGAGTATGTTTCAAAGGAACACCACTTGTTTCAAAGAAATAACGAGAACAAAATGAGCACACTGATAAATTTCTAAACACAAGCAACACACTCGAGTGCCAAGACCACATAAATAATTGTCAAAGGGAGATACATCTTAGTGTGCTGGTTATTATTATTATTATTATTATTATTATTATTATTATTATTATTATTATAACATGACTACAATGTTATTTACATTAATATACCCATATCATAATTGTCATATATGCAATTTGTGTAATAATATCTCATGACGTAGCAAATGACGTCATAACGTCACTCAAACTAACATATAACGACCGAGGCATTGGAATGTATGTTACAGTCATTTCGCTACACTATTCTGCTGTTTGGTAAAATAAAATCAGTATTTTTCCTCATGCGATAAATAGAATCTTACATTTCAAAAGAAATTTACGAAACTCAAGCCGATCAGCTGGCCATGTTGAAACTATTTTATCTACTAAAATGCGGAATAGAGTGAACGTTTTCTAACAGGTTTATGCAATTCGTCTGCTGATGAAGAATGACCAATTGGATAACAAAAGCAATAATAGTAAGATAAAATATAGCACAAATGTTGGTGTTGATTGGAAAACTATCACGTTTCACTTGGGCAATATTCATATCTGGATATAAATAATTATATTAAAGAGTTTTTATTTATTAAATATGCTGTACAGGAATGAAATATAGTTCAATAATTATTGACTTTGATCTTGCGTCATACAGGACCAGAATAAAACTGAGGGAAAAAAAACTATCAGTTGGATCCAAGAAATACCAGTTTAAATATATTACTTGGATCTGACGATAAAATTAATACAAAAAAAGAGTATTTTAAACACCATCAATATATTGTTATTATTTTGAACACACTCTATACCCATTGTGATTTGATTGTAAACTCAGTTGTTGATGGAAGTGATAGCAATACGGTTTATGTGCTACCAAAACTCGATATTGACCGATCATTTTAATTAAAGAATGAACAAACAAAAGTGGGGTTTTCAGAACTTAACTGAAATATAATTAACAACATTTTAATTTATATAACTGGCATTAACAATACAATTGTTAAATTAAATAGTTTTGATACATCATTTGTATTTTTTTGAATGGAAAATTTAAACAGCATAATAATATAAATGAGAAAATTTATAATGAAAATACAGGTTTATATATTGTTATGTTGATGAATTCACAGTTGATATCTATGAAGAAGAAAAGACAGGCGAAGGATTATGGGACTGGGGAAAAACGTATTAAATCGGTCGGTTCAAAAATATTTAAGCTTGCTGTCAAAAAGAAAATAGCAGCTACTGCTCTTAAAAGTGGGTCAAAAGTCATTTGTGAGAGAATCAGACATAAAACAGGTGAGTTTTTCCTGATAAGATATTTGCAATTAGCAAAATGATCACCAACCAATTGAACCAATAAAAGAGAAAAAAAAACAGAACAATAGAGGCACAGTTTAATGAATTGGTATCAGTTGCTATACAACAGGCTGAAACAGTAAATAATAGGGAAAAGCCACTAGAAGAGACGATACAAAAACAATTAATGAAAAATAATAAAATAGCATCCGTCATACGAGGAAGTTTTAAAACGTAGTGTTCAATGAATCAAATTACTTTTTATCTAATTATAATTATATGCATGTTTCGGACACAGCAATATTGCAGCCAATACGAATATTTACCAATTCGGTTAGATACCCCGATAACATTACCAGGAGATGGTGCTCGCCACAAAGAATCTGACTATCAATTTACTTGTGAGAATAGAAAAAGTTACTATGATTGGTTTAATGGTTATTTAATGAAAAGTTTTAGCAATAATCGGGTAGATGATAACCCACAAACCGACAACTACACAACAATGATGAATGGATCTACATCACTACTTAACCAGATCATGATAAAATTTGGGGGCCGCATTGTATATGATCGTGCTAATTTACACAGAATTATGCATCTACAGAAATTGTTTGAACTACCACCAAATTATGTCGCTCCAACAGGTTCAAATGAATTCTTTTTTAGACACCAACGATACGGTAAAGAAATGATTCTGTCGGCACAAATGGTGGCTTTAAAACACGTTTGTGATTAACATCAGCATGTAATGTAACAGACCAAATTCCTCTGAACAGATACTTCTTTTTAGATTGCTGATGGATCACAACATGCCTCCAAGCTTTTCCCATATTTCGTTGATATTAAACGATGATAGTGAAATATTACACAGCAAAGCAAGTCCTGCACCAAATGTAGCTACATCAGAAGCTAAAAAAGCAGCTAAGCGTCTTGTAGTAACAAAACTGATTTTATGGCTACCAAGAACTCAAACGGTTTGAATAAAATACAGCAGTTAGTAACAAGCAACAAACTTAAAATATGTGTGAGACATGTTACAAAATAGTGGAGAGATTCCTCAATCCCAGTATTCATTTACAATAACAAAGGTTTAAAAGCTTCCAAGCACGTGTTTAAAAAAAGTTATGATTGTGACTTAACCACATACTGCTTCATGCATTACCGCTAGAACTCTGTTAAAAATCTTGCACGAAAAAGAGTTATGATTGTGAGTTAACGCAATATTAGAGTAAAGAAAGTTTTTACATTTTTAGTTCTAAAAAGGGTTATCGATAATATTTTGAAAAGATTGAATTTTTAATGTAATTCTCTTAGATTAACTAATCGTCCTATTGTTTTTGGTATTCCATTAAGCAAATTTTCCCCCAAATCTAACATTCTCAAATTATTTAATTAATCATTCACGTGTGGTATTGCTTTAATTATATTTCATGCAACATTAATGCTCTTAACTTAATTAAATTGTCAATATCGTGTAGTGTGTTTCTTTATTTTGACCATTGTTGTATTATTTCTAATTTACTTAAGTTACAAAATTATTGTGGAATTCATTGTTCAATAGTATAAAAACGTAAAAATAAAAACTTTAAATTAATTATCCATGGTATAATTAAAAACTTTATTTTAATAAACGACAAATCAAAAAACATTGTAGGTTTTTTATACCAATAACTCAAATGGTATATATCTTAGCATTGGGGCATTTCCTCGTCAGTTAAACAAGAGTGAAATGGGTCAAGTGAAAAAGTATTACATATGTTCATAATATTAAGCTTCAATTTTTATATCTTGATTTGCTTTCTCAACGTATCATTATTATTGTGTATCTGTTCTTTCTTTAAAACATTTTTAAAAGACTTATATATTATGGAGATAAAAAATTACGATAATGATAAAGATAATATTACTGATTCAAGCAAGCAGAAAGAGCCGAGTTTATACCAAATCAACGTTTTTGCATGCTACTCTGTCTTGCACTAGGATCAGGCAAAACGCGTATCTGTTAGTCCATAGGCTTAGAAAATCCGTATCGTTTTATGATAACATTTATTTGTATGCTAAAAACATAGAATAAAAATAATATCAAAATATATTAAATTAGTCTGGCTCAATTCTGAAAAAAAAAAGTTGTGAAAGCGAAAATTATATATTTATACCAGAAAGATAGAGTTAGTGTTAATATAAAATTTGGTAAATTAGATGATCTAAAAGATGAACTTCAGAAACAATAAATCTAAAATAAACTATCACATTTTTATTGCTTACATTTTGGTCGAAAAGGAGTCGTGGTGCATGTCCGAGGGATCATTAATACTTTCAATGAAGTAACAACGCGTGTTGCTTTCAATAATTACAAATCATGAAAATATTTGACCATAGGTAGTGATAGTAAATGCAACTTTCTAATACGATCAGGCTATTACCCAATATCAGTCGAATACGATCAGGCTATTACACAATATCAATGCATGAAGGAGACGACTATGCATCTTATTTACTACCCTTAGTGCCAAATGAGAAAGATATTAAAATTATCACAAGTCAAAACTTGTGGTGTGGATATTTTGATAAAAGGGTTTCAAATTTAATGTAACATAATCATATAATAAATGATCCAAATATTAAAACAATAGATCAGTTACATGACTACTTATCCAGAACATGTTCAGCTTATAGAAAATCGTATAAATTGTATGATGTGATAATTAATGCTATTTACATGAACTATCATTGCGGGTTGCGCAACATTAGCATTTATCCCTGTAATACCATGGACCTTAATTTGTACCAGCACCGCTCCAATAATAACAAGTGGAACAAATTCATGTTTAAAATTAGAAGACTACACAAAAATCTTCACAGATTTTTTAACGGTGCACTGTTCAAAATGAAAAGTTATTTTAACTCTCATTATCTCATCAAGATTGTGAACGATATTTGTAATACATTTGCTGTATTTGAGCAAACATAAATTTGTGCTGAACCACTTTAATTATATAATACAAAAAATAAATTAAATGACCACCAAGAGGAAATCACCAAAGACTAGGTTTTTTTTTTAATTTTCTTCCAACGTATATCATAGACTTGTATTGCGACTTCTTTTATTTGCTTTACATTTTGGTCCATTTGTTCATTATCGCAAAATATTTCGAAACAATATATGAAAAATTAGTAGTTTGTTTAAAAACTTTTTATTGTATAATGGTGTAAGTAAATTAATTAGGTTCTTAAAATACTCATATTATATTTCCTCTTGATTTCTTGTTAAAATATGTTTTGTCTAACGTATTTTCAAATTATATTTTCTGACATATTTTGAACTTTTTGTTAGATAAGATCCTCTTTAAAAAGTAATAACGTCCTTAATATATTCGCAAAAAAATGAATACTTTTTTCGTTGTCAATAATTATGATACCTTTGCTTCCACAGCAAGAGTTGTTTTCTGTTTATTTTTTTAGAATTTGAATATCTTCCCAATTTACATATTGTTTACATTTATATAATATTTCCTCGTTTGGTAGTGGGCCATATTCTCTAAAAATATTGTCTGATTCTTCCATTTTAATAGGTAGCTACATTTGTATCTGTACATATCTTTTTTTAAAAATCATCAAATAAGAATGTATCTCCTTCACCAAAATCGTTAACTTCTGAATGTTTAAGCAAATTATATTACAACTGAACAGAACTTAAATTAATTAATTGGTTAATGTCTGGTTCTGCATTTTGATTTTATTACAGTATAAATATAAAATTAATGAATTATTTAATCTTTTTTCATCTGGGATTGTTTTTTTCTGTCGTAAGCTAAATTTAATTCAATTAAAAAAAATAACTACCACATCAAGAATATTTAAAGATAGCTGAAATTAATAGCAGCTGAAATTAAATAATATTATTACATTACCTTGAAATTTTGATTTTACTTCAGCTTTTGTAATTTCTTTCTGAATTTGTTTTTGGATCATTTAATAGCTATATGTAAGAAATTTTTTGTTTCATTAATTTGTTCATAAAAATGAATTGTATTTCTCTTATTATATATATGAGGTACATTTCAGTGCTGTTTATCATAAATTAGCTTACCTGTGTATTTAATAATAATAATAATAATAATAATAATAATAATAATAATAATAATAATAATAATAATATTATTATTATTATTATTATTATTATTATTATTATTATTATTATATACATTCATTTAATTTTGTTAATTCAATCATTTCAAGCAGTTGAAATTGACTATCATACTTAATTTTGTCCAACAGACAGACACTTTAAAATAGCTTATCTTATATAAGCCTCTCTTTCTATTTATATATATTTACACCTTTTTACCTCTTCAGAAATCAATTATTTTGTTATTATTGATATTCAACAGATACTTTACATATCAAATATCAATAAATTGTTTTACCAATCATTTTAAAATGTATTCATATAAAGTGTTTGCACAAAAATTTATAAAAAAAAATATTAAGCCAGTTTAAACCAGTGTATCCAGAAATCAAATGTCCAGAACTGAAAAATTGAAATTCAAAAAGATTTGAATTCCAAAAAACGTTAAAATTCCATAAAAGGAAAATTAAAAATTTCCAAACATGAAAATTTATATAAAGAAAATTGGATTTTTTGCACTAAAATTGACCAATTTTGAAAGAATAAAAGATTTTATTAAAACATTGTTACGACTCTATGGTTTAAGAAAAATGTAACAGAAAGAATGTAAAACCAACAATGTATGTAAAATCAACAAATAGTTTTTTTCTAGACAATGAAAATGAAAATCCAAAGACACTTACAGTAACGTGAATCAAAATCCAAATAATCCAATAATCCTAAGTGTCCTAATTACAAGTCCTAAATATAGAATGTTCCGAGTGAATGAATGTTCAGAATGAACGAATCTTCCTAATGAACGAATGTACGGAATTAATGGGTAGTCTGGAGTGTCCTGATGTACCCCAACAATGTTATCCAGATCATCTTTGAGAATGTCCAAAGGTATCCAAAAGTCATATATTTAAATCCAAAGGTTGATGTAAGCACGTTAGGTAACTCCAATGAATGTTCCAATAATTAATTCCTTTTGAATTATGTATACAGCAATAGAGCATTACGGCATTACAGCATTACGAGATTACAGCACAACTATGACTCGAAACAATCTGATAATTCCAAAAGACTGATCATAGAAAACAAGAATGTTTTAAATACAAGATTTAAAATGGGAATGGAATCTTGTTTACCAAATGCTGTATAAATATAAGACAAGTCACATAACAGAATGTTCTAGAATATTAAATGGTGAGTGTGACCTATAACACATAACTCTAAGGAAATTCTGGTTTTATCTGTAAACAAAATCAACCCTGACCTCAAATTGAATAAGGAACTTATTTACCACAACCGTCCTTGAACTCAAATATTAAGTAAACAACCTAATTCAAAGACAATAGCTAAACAAGTCAACCTTATATTTAGCATTAAAGTTTAAGACAATATTAAAGTCAAGAAACATTTATAATTTCCTAAAATATTTATAATATTATATAAACATCATAAATAACACCATATGTACAAATTATATAACATTACAAAAATCAAAATTGAAAAGTGTAAAGTTTACAGATTATTTGTGGTAAGTCAAAACCATAACTTTATATAAAACAGATTTAAAGCAAAGAATTGCGTTGCAAATTTTTTACCTTTAATGGTGTTTAATCTATTTGCAAGGTGTACACAATAATGTCGTCAACGTTTCTGTTCTAATAGTAAACTAAGTATTGAATCCTGTCGATGAGAAGAAAGGTTATCTATGCTTTGTGAAATTATTTCTGTCTCAAAACGAGTATCATAATGTTTTCTGCAATGATCCTAATTTAGTATATATATATATATATATATATATATATATATATATATATATATATATATATATATATATATATATATAACCAAATGTTGTTTAGAAATTGCAACGCTTACAATGTACAAAAAATGTTCTGTATTAAGAATATCATACGAAATCTAATTCATATATTCCAATTATAATTGATAATTGTTCAGCCCCAGAAACCATTTAATTGTATTTACCTACCATATCACGCAGCTTAATGAAATGACCTCATATGTAATATATGTGACCAAGTGTAAAAACAAAAATTAAAGGTTTTAACTTAATTTTATTCTGATCTAAAAATTTGATAGAGCAATAGTAGAGTGAAACTCGCCGCGCTAGGTAGAAATATTAATCGATGTTCTGATTGTCCAAGCTACACTGTATATGTTGTATAGTCATGCTTTTTGCCTGCTTGTTATTTCCAGTCTTGGATCATGGCATGACGGCGTAATGGACTCCAGAGCTTGTAAGGCTAATGATTCCTTTATTATGTCCAGTATAAATCCAAAATTCAGCTTAACCAAGGAATACTCCCGGAACCCCTGGATTTTCTCTAATTGCTCCGTAGAATCGTTCAAGAAGACGCTAAAGGACAAGTATGTACAATGTGTATCGAGACATACCATTCTAAAATTGCATTCGTTTCAGATTTCCTTTGATAAGGGTCATTGGCGCGACCAGTCACTCAAGAGGAACACCATTTTACAGATCGATTTGGGTAGTACTGGTCGATTTGAAACCTCAGCAATTGGAAGGTAATGCTGCAATAATGCATACAAAATACCTTGGCTTCATGAGATGTAGGATTGTTGCCTGTATGTAAAGGCACTCTTTTTATCCAACATATACATGTGTGTCTGTTTTCTGTCTATGTGCAAACATTCAAGCATATATGTGTATGTATGTAGGTTGGTAGGAAGGTACACTACGCGCATATAGGTAGGCAGGTAAGTAGGAAATTGAGTGGGTAGGAACCTTTCATATCTCTATCTTTATAACCATTTATCTATGTATAAATATATGTATATATATGTATATATATATAGATAGATATATAGATATATATATATATATAGATATATAGATATATATCACTGTAATCAGTCCATTTCCTATTTCAGAGAGTGTGTGCACAATAAGAGTGTCTACAGCGAGCAAGAATTGAATGATTGGAGAATGTTGATGACGAAACTGCCAGGAGATTTATACACCCCCAATCAGCAGTGTCATATCATTAATGGACCTAACTCCACCTACTGTGTGGTATGTACAGTGTTCATGTGTATGTACCTTTCCCATCTCAGGCCAAAAACATGCAGTACGATAAGTGATGTCACCTCATGAATATACTTTCCAATCCTGTTTCACTCAAGAATCTTTTATGAGGCATTTGATTACAAACATATTACAAATAAACGACTAATGAACAATATGTATAGATGAAAAGGTTTTAATTGTACATCAGCACAATTCTAGCTATACAGTACGGAGTAAAAATTAAGAAGTGTAATTGCGAAAGTTAAAAAAATTTAAAACTTTTAGGACGATACATTCTTCCGATGATAAGTAAACATATACTACTGTAATATAAATGGTAAACGCATAAAAGTATTTAAATTATATACAAGATAAGGAATACAAGTAAAAACACAAATCCTGAAAATATCGACGTAATATATATATATATACATATATTATATACATTGTTACGACTAGGGGTAAAGTAATAAAGAATAAACTCTAACAAGCTTTCAAGATTTAAAATACAAATATTTAATTTCCTAAAATATTAAAATATTTCAACAAAGAATTAAAGTGAAAGAATTAAAAATAACGTACAGTAGAGAATACCCTTAAAAGTCTTAAATTGTTCTAAAGTTCACTGATCCGGAAGTTAATCCAAATATTCCGAATGTAGTATGTTCCGAATGAAACCTTTGCTGTACTGATGTGTTAATAAGAATCAGTATATCCAAGTTTTATAAATTCCAAATAATCCCTGTGAATGGAATATCATAAGTTCTAGAAATGTTTCCGATAATTCCACGGAACTGTATAATTACTAAAGTTTAAGAAAACAGTACTAATCCAGAATGTATTGTATACTGATATATCACAAAAATAGACTAACCATACAAAAAAAGAACCAAATTCGTTTATGACCTCTCAATCCAGTGTAGCTATGAAGAATGAAGAAAGCTGCTATAAATCTTATAATATAATCTCTTACGACGCAGAATTGAACTCAAACCCATTATGTCTTTAATAAACAACTGGGTATTTCGAAATATTGCAACCCTCTCCGAATCAATCAGAAACTAGGTTATGCGTGACATCACCAAAGTGCTGGTGCCCTGACATTATTAACAGTCAATAACGTATTGATTCATAGAATCTAGATCAGAAGTTCAACTCTCACGCGCTAAACCACGTGATATACTAATGCTACAAGCAACAAATCTTCCCACGACCTAATGTACTGAGTCATATTGAAATACTGTATATGTACTTTCTGCAAGACGACAGCTGTCAGACTATTATGCAGAGATCATAAACCCATACCATTATTTAAAAACGAAATAACACATAATTCCGTAACAACATGTATACACACACACTTATATAAATATATATATATATATATATATATATATATATATATATATAGATATATATATATATATATATATATATATATATATATATATATATATATTGGGTTCATTTAGAGAGTGCAAGATATGTGTGGTGACATATTATCAAGAAGATGTATCATGGAGCAAAAGTATATACACTTAACAAGAGCGTACTGATGAATGAGTAGAATATTAAAACATACTGCATTTTGTTTTGAAGAAATTAGGAAGGCGGTCTACTCAAATTTAAGTAGTACAATATGCAAAATTTGGCATCCTTTGTGAATCTGAGATATGCGTGTTACGGCCACACGCTGGGCTTGCTTTGAGGCTTTCGTTTTACGGGACAATGCCATTTTCACTGGCCTGATGTTCCGTCTGTCTAATGCACTAATACTGAATCATCTGTAGAAATATTCAGTAAGAATAATCCTTCGTTTAGAAACCAAAACTGTTCCTAAATATAAAACTGTTGACGCAAATACAGGGTGATATTTATTCTGAATTTTTTTGAGACAAGGCCATTGGACGGAAGTTGTATAAGTGTAATTTGTACTACATCAGGCAATAATAGCCTTATTTTCATTATAAAAAAATAACACATCACCCGACGAGATAAAAATATTTTTTTTTTCAAAAACCAACACCATACCCATTGCGAAAATGTTTTAAACAGGATAATTGCTTGCTCAGTCAGAAGTCACCATTGTTTTAAAAACCAAAACCCTTCCCCATGGAACAAAATTAATGCACTCAACTCCGAAGTTATAACTTCTAGAAAATAAAGCATTAAGCCAGAGCGTTGCCATTCGATTGTAGCGTAGAAACTATGCAAACGGCAGTAACGCACTCATTCAGATGCCCCTTTTTAAATAAAATTCATGTACCGATATAATAAATTTATATCTGCCAGCCATTATTTGGTATTTTAAAATATATAAAATTTGAACCTTTAGATAAAGATATAATAGACTTCTGATTTAAAAAAAAAAAAAAAGATTTAAAAAAAAAAATCGGGGCACCTACCCTTATCTAACAACTTATTGTAACGCTCCAGTTAATACAGAAATTGCATATATATATATATATATATATATATATATATATATATATATATATATATATATATATATATATACAGATATACATATACTACAAAAACATATTTTATGTTCAAGCCATTTAAGATTTTAGACTATCACACTTTAACATTGGACAATGATGATTCAGTGATCAGATATAGAGCACAGTGTGACATAAAATATTCTAGTAAAATGACCTACTGGGAAGTCTGTTTGCAGCATCAGGATGTGAAATATCTTTTTGGCATTAACTGATACAATCGTAACAGAATTAGTAAAATCAATATATATGTTCCACGTACACTTTCAGATACAAAAACTGTGGTCTGGATGCAAAATAAAATTACCTAATGGTCACTATTTTAATCCAGGAAATGATGACATAGATCTAAAAATGTTAAGCTAACATGTAACTACTTCAATATTCCTCGTCATCATGTATGGGGATATAATAATGTAAAATAGTTTTAAAAATGGTCAATTACTGTACATCAGAGTTTTGGGAAACCTATACCAGATAATGTAACAAAAAATGTTTGCAAAGTAAATATAACTACCGAGCTGGAACAATTGATCATTGGAGAAAATACCTGCTGACGAAATTAATTCAATGTTTACAAGTGACAAATACAGCATGGATTGATTTCTTTGTACATGATAGAAACGTATTAACAGAGTAAGAAATATTTAGGCTAAATCATAGTAACAGATCCTATGTATTTTAGGTGGCCAGATACAAAAAAGAACATGGATTGCTCAGTCTGTTTCAAATGTACACGACAGTTTAAAAAAGTTAATTGAAAATGTGATTTTGAGTGAACAAGGAAATGACTATTAATGAAACATCATACAGTTAAATTCTATTTTAGCATCATATTTCAAATTTGAAAGTTAGTTTAAACTATGCTATTGGTAGTGATTGTATATTTTTGTTACCAAGTTAATTGAAAATGTGATTTTGAGTGAAGAAGGAAATGACTAGGAATGAAACAGTTCAATTCGATTTCAGCATCATATTTCAAATTCGAAAGTCATTCTAAACTATGCTATTGGTAGTGATTGCATATTTTTCTTATTACCAATATTTATGGTGACAATGATAGGTAGTATTTTAGGTTGCAATAAGAATCTACAAAAGTCATCGGATAGATCTAGTATAGGAATAAATATTGCAATAAATACTGACGTGTTAAAAAATGGAACTCCAGGAGCTGATAAGCAGTCCTTAATAATTTGTCAAAAGACAGGTTACAAATAACTGATAGAAACTGATAGAATGTGAACAAGAATTATATAGACAAGAAGGATGAAAATGGTATAAGTCTTGTAATCTATACGTATTGCATTGTAATATATACGTATTGCATTGTAATCTATACGTATTGCATTGTAATATATACGTATTGCACTGTAATATATACGTATTGCATTGTAATCTATAACGTATTGCATTGTAATATAAACGTAGTTGCAGGAGCTGGAGTCTTGTACCTTTCGAAAGGAGCCCTATTTATATTGTTACGACTCTATGGTCTAAAAAAAAAAATGTAACAGAAAGAAAGTGAAACCAACAAATCAAGTAAAAATCAACAAGCAAGTTATTACTAGATAATTAAAATAAAAAATCAAAAAGTCACTTACAGTAATGTGTTTTGAAATCCTAATAATCCAATAAGAATGATTGTTCTAATCACAAGTCCTAAATATAGAATGTTCCTTGAATGTTATTATGTGTCAATGGTCTCCAAAGTCCTGATGTACTAGAAATCTTTGATGTGCTGATGTCAAAATGAAGTATTCCAAAATATCTGAATATAAGTTCACATAAATTCCAAAATCATCAATTAAAAATCCAAAGTTTAAAAGTTTATGAGCACTGTTATAATCCAATGAATATTTAAAATAATTCCTTTCTTAGAATTTGGAATGAATTTTCACAACTGTAATAGCTCTTTACAAGACTGATGGTAATGTCAAAACTGAAAAAATGTCCACCAAACATGGTATATATAAAGATTGGTCACATGACAGAATGTTCTAGAATATGAGTCATCTTAATGGAATTCTAACTGTAAACAAAATTCAACCTTGACCTTCAAATTGAGAAAACATATTGATCAAAACAACCTAATTTAAGGACACTAGTTAAACATGTTTTTCCTGATAACATTAAGATTTAAGCAAATATCAAAGTGAAGAAACATTTATAATTTCCTAAAATATTTATAATATTATATAAACATCATACATAACACCTCCCCTCATAAAGAAAAAGAAAGATTTATATAATAAAGCTTTCTTTTGAATATACATCTAATACTATAATAACCCAAATTACATAAGAACATGTTTTATGATACTGGACTTAATTACATCAAGCAATATTACATTTCTAGGCACGTGAGAGTGCATCTGCAATCACATTGTCTTTTCCCCTGATGTGTTTGATGTCAATGTTATATTCTTGCAATATCAAACTCCATCTCAACAATCTCCGATTGTTATCTTTCATTTTGTTGATGAAAGTAAGGGGATTGTGATCACTGTACACAATAATTGGAGAAAGAGCTGAGGTAACATACACTTCAAAATGCTGTAATGCCAATATCAAAGCCAAACATTCCTTCTCAATTGTGGAATAATTTTTCTGGTGCTTGTTTAGTTTTTTAGAAAAATAACACACAGGGTGATCCACACCACTTTTGTCTTCCTGAATCAATACTCCACCAACCCCTACATCACTTGCATCAACAGATAATTTAAATGATTGGCTGAAATTTGGTGTAGAAAGAACTGGTGCATTCTTAAGCATGGCCTTTAACTTGTCAAAAGATTCCTGACACTTGTCAGACCAATGAAATTTGGTTTTCTTACTCAATAAACTTGTCAAAGGTTCAGCAATTTTGGAAAAATTGGAACAAAATTTCCGATAATATCCAGCCATACTGTTATGTATGATGTTTATGTAATATTGAGGGTGTTTTGGGAAATTATAAATGTTTCTTCGCTTTGGTATTTGCTTGAATCTTAGTGTTTATTAGGAAAAACATGTATAACTAGTGTCCTTGAATTAGGTTGTTTTGATCAATATGTTTTCTCAATTTGAAGGTCAAGGTTGAATTTTGTTTACAGTTAGAATTCCATT
Source organism: Margaritifera margaritifera (assembly GCA_029931535.1). NCBI lineage: Eukaryota > Metazoa > Mollusca > Bivalvia > Unionida > Margaritiferidae > Margaritifera > Margaritifera margaritifera. Next base: position 36,776 of record JAQPZY010001507.1, on the reverse strand, counting down.
ACGATGACTCATATTCTAGAACATTCTGTCATGTGACCAATCTTTATATATACCATGTTTGGTGGACATTTATTCAGTTCGACATTACCATCAGTTTTGTAAAAAGCTATTACAGTTGTGAAAATTCATTCCAAATTCTAAGAGAGGAATTATTTTAAATATTCATTGGATTATAACAGTGCTCATAAACTTTTGGATTTTGGATTTTTAATTGATGATTTTGGAATTTAAGTGAACTTATTCAGAGGTTTTGGAATACTTCATTTTGACATCAGCACGTCAAGATTTCTAGTACATCAGGACTTTGGAGACCATTAGCACATCATAACATTCAAGGACACAGCCGTGAATTCGGAACATTCTATATTTCGGACTTTTGATTAGAACAATCATTCTTATTGGATTATAAGGATTTCAAAATATATTACTGTAAGTGACTTTTTGATTTTTCATTTTAATTATCTAGTAATAAATTGCTTGTTAATTTTTTTACTTGATTTGTTGGTTTCACTTTCTTTCTGTTACATTTTTCTTAGACCATAGAGTCGTAACACATACCTAGAAATCGCATCAGTTGCTTTTTACAAATTGGAACTTGAAATTCAGAGATAGCTTTGACCTTAGCTTCTATAGGTTTAACTTGACCTTGTCCCACAATATGTCCTAAAAATGTGATACAAGCATGGCAAAACTCACTTTTGCTCAAATTAATTGTCAGATTCGCATCACTGAGTCGATCGAAGAATTTTCGAATGGTTTCCGAATGATCTTCCCAGGTTTTGTTGTAGATAATGACATCATCGATATAAGCGTCACAATTATCAAGACCAAATGTTATCATGTTCATCAGACGTTGAAACGTTGCAGGCGAATTTTTCATTCCAAACGGCATGACTTTATATTGATAAAGTCCATCTGGAGTTACAAATGCTGAAATTTCTTTTGCCCTTTCCGTCAGTGGAATTTGCCAGAATCCTTTTTGAAAGGTCAAACTTGGTGACATATTCCGCATTTCCAATTTTATCAATGCAATCGTCCATTCTTGGGATTGGAAATGAATCAGTTTTGGTGACACTGTTGACTTTTCTATAGTCAGTACACATACGGAATGTATTATCTGGCTTGGAAACAAGAATACATGGTGAACTCCAGTTACTTTTACTTGGTTCTATGAAATCATTCTCCAGTAAATACTGAATTTCTTTCTTCAGATAGTTCTGTTTGAGAGGATTCATCCTATAAGGATGCTGTTTCACAGGCGCAGAATCTATAATGTCAACGTCATGATAAATTTTACTTGTTCGTGTTGGAACATCAGGAAACAAGTGCTCATAGTCATGTAATAGCTGTTTTAGTTCATTTCTTTCCTGTTGTTGTAGATGTGAAAGTTTCTGGTCTAGGTTGTTCAATATTTCTGAATTCCGAAGATTGGTGATACCAGAGTCACTATAGTCTGATTGTATTCCATCGTTGATATCTTCACTGTGTGGGACAGGTACAACTAAATTAACAGAATAATTAGCTGAGCTATCTCTGTCAAAATATTCCTCTAACATATTTATATGACAAAGTTGTTTCTGTTTCCGTCTCCCAGGAGTGTTAATGATATAATTTAAGTCATTTGCTTTCTTTGCAACGGTATAAGGACCATAAAATTTAGCCTGAAGAGGATTCTGAGGTATGGGAAAGAGAGCCAGAACTTTGTCACCAGGTTTAAAACTCCTTTCCTGTGTATTTCTGTCATACCTTAATTTCATTTTTGACTGAGTAGTGTGAAGATTAGTTCTTGCTACCTCACAAGCCTTTGACAACTTGTATTTGAAATCAGAGACATAATCAAGAAGATTAATCTTCGAATCTTCATTTGAAAGAAGTTTCTCTTTCAATAATTTCAATGGTCCACGGACAGTATGACCAAAAACTAGTTCAAAGGGACTAAAACCCAACGACTCTTGAACTGATTCCCTAACAGCAAACAACAACAAATGAACACCCTCATCCCAATCCTTTTCTGTATCAAAGCAATATGATCGAATCATATTCTTCAAAGTTTGATGAAATCTTTCCAAAGCACCTTGACTTTCAGGGTGATAGGCAGAAGATTTAAACTGTTGGATGCCTAATTCATGCATAACTTGTTGGAAAATTCCAGACATAAAATTTAACCCTTGATCTGACTGGACAGATTTGGGAAGGCCAACAAGTGTAAAAAACTTCACCAAAGCTTTCACAATAGTTTTAGTTTTTATATTTCTCAGAGGAATTGCCTCTGGAAATCTTGTAGATGCACACATGATGGTCAACAAGTATTGGTTGCCTGACTTGGTTTTAGGTAAAGGACCAACACAGTCTACTATTATTCTACTAAATGGTTCATCAAATGCAGGAATAGGTTGCAGATGAGCCTTAGGTATCTTCTGATTGAGTTTTCCTGCCATTTGACAAGTGTGACAAGATCTGCAGTATTTAGAAACATCACTTTTGAGTTTCGGCCAATAAAAATGATTCAAGATCTTGTGATAAGTCTTACGGACTCCTAAATGACCAGCCAAAGGAGTTTCATGGGCTAAATTAAGAATTTCCTGTCGATATGACTTAGGAACAACAATTTGATAGCTCACTGACCACTCGTCACCAGCGGGTACATCAGGTGGTCTCCATTTCCTCATAAGGACCCCATTTTTCACAAAGTAACACACTGGAACTTGTGTGACTTCAGTTTCACTAAGAGCCCTCTGAAATAAACAAGATATCTCGGGATCTTCCTCCTGTTCAACGACAAGGGATTGTCGTTTGTCATCCTGATTAGAACAAAGAGAATGAGTTGCCAAAAGAGGATCACTGTGATCAATACCGTTTGATTGATCAATACCTGAGGAAAAAGTGACCTCATCGGAAGACTGACCAATACATGTGTCAGCTAAAGGAATAATATCCTGATCAACATCACTCTCAAGAGCTCTTTCTGCCATAGCTCTAGTAACTGCACAAGCAGGGTACAAATCAGGGATTTCAGTTTCGACAGGATCAACTTTCTGATCCAAACAAGGCTTGTCAGTTACAAGTGGATTAACAACAACCTTATCTCCAGCTAGGTCATTGCCTAGTAATAAATGAACACCCTCTATGGGTAAAGAAGTCACTGCCCCAACAGTCACAGGTCCAGAAACTAAGTCTGATGCCAAATTTACACAATGGAGAGGAACATTTACAAAGCCGCACTCTACTCCCTGAACAAGAACACTTTCACTTGAAGAAGACTCCTCAGACAAAGGCAAAGTACCTGATAATAAAGACTCTGAGAAGCTCCAGTGTCCCTTAATATTTTAATTGGGATAGGTTTTGCAGAATCACCAATAAGTGATATAGAACCTTCTGACATGAATGGTTCATAAGCCTCCAAAATAGAATCAGACTGGGGTTTGTTTGACCCAACAAATGTATTGCTTTCAATACAAGACCATGACCTTGACCTCGTAGAAATAAGAGCATTTGGAAAAGCTCTGTCTTTTCTCTGTTGCTTATTTTTCAACTTGAAGCAATCAGAAATAACGTGCCCTTTCTTTTTACAATAAGTGCACGTAGGAAGAGATTAGGATTTCTGATCAGTCTTATCAGATGTTTGATTCCTAACAGTTGTGCTGTTGTGAAATTTGGAAGTACTCGAATGATATTGAAATGGTTTTTGACCAGAAAACTGCTGAGAGGACGATTTATTACCAAATGAAATTTTGTGAGTCAAGGAATAATCATCAGCCATACGAGCAGCATTTTCCAAAGTTTCCGCATTCCGCTCGTCAAGATAGGTTTTAACATCACTATGGATGCACCTCTTGAACTCTTCAATTAATACGAGCTGTCTGAGGTTATCATAAGCTTGATCAACTTTCTTGGCTGAGCACCACCTATCAAATAGTTGTTCTTTATCCCTTGCAAATTCGACATGAGTTTGTCCAGTTTCTTTTCTACAATTCCTAAACCTTTGTCGATATGCCTCTGGTACCAACTCATAAGCTTTCAAGATGTACTCCTTAACCACATCATAATCAGTGCTTTGTTGTACTGACAGTGAAGTGTAGACTTCACGAGCTTTGCCAATAAGTACACTTTGTAATAACAAAGTCCAATGCTCTCTGGGCCATTTCAAGTTTTCAGCTATTTTCTCGAAATGAAGAAAGTATTTATCTACTTCTTTTTCCTGAAAAGGGGGTACTAACCTAATATATCTAGTAACATCAAAACCTGGACTTGTGTTTAAAGGAGTGGAGTGTGCTCTGTTTGCCAGTTCTAATTCTCTTAATTTAAATTGCATTTCCCTTTCTTCTCTTTGCATCTGCATCTGCATTTGTATTTGTCTATCTTCTTTCTCTCTCTCTCTCCATCTGCATTTGCCTCTCTTCTTTCTCTCTCTCCATCTGCCTCTCTTCTTTCTGCATTTGTATCTGCCTCTCTTCCTTCTGCATTTGTATCTGCCTCTCTTCCTTCTCTCTCTCCATCTGTATCTGCCTCTCTTCTTTCTCTCTCTCTCTCTGAATCTGAAGCTTTGCCAATTCTAAATCAATCTGGTTCTTTAACTCTAATTCCCTTAATTTCCTGTCAGAACCAGATACAGGCTTTCTCTTCAAACTTAAAGCACTGCTATCAAAAATTCCCTTTCCTACTAAATACTGAATCAAAATAATCTTAATCTCCTGTTTTGTCAATGATACTTTTGCCTCAGATAGACTGTATTTTCTGGCAAGCTCGAGCAACTCATCCTTTCTCATGCACTCTAACCCCTCCTGGGCAGGTTTTGAAATGAAATTCTGAACAATAGATGCCATAGTAAATTCTTGTTGGTTTCACACAAAACAAATTCTCTATTCAAAATCTTTGCCAAAGACAAAAAAAATTCAGAGACAAAATCAATATGAATTTCAAAGATAAATTTAATATCTCTAATATGCTTTAAAGAAATTCAATCCCGGATGACGAGCCCCCAATTTCTGTTACGACTCTATGGTCTAAAAAAAATGTAACAGAAAGAAAGTGAAACCAACAAATCAAGTAAAAATCAACAAGCAATTTATTACTAGATAATTAAAATGAAAAATCAAAAAGTCACTTACAGTAATGCGTTTTGATATACTAATAATCCAAAAAGAATGATTGTTCTAATCACAAGTCCTAAATATAGAATGTTCCTTGAATGTTATTATGTGTCAATGGTCTCCAAAGTCCTGATGTACTAGAAATCTTTGATGTGCTGATGTCAAAATGAAGTATTCCAAAATATCTGAATATAAGTTCACATAAATTCCAAAATCATCAATTAAAAATCCAAAGTTTAAAAGTTTATGAGCACTGTTATAATCCAATGAATATTTAAAATAATTCCTCTCTTAGAATTTGGAATGAATTTTCACAACTGTAATAGCTCTTTACAAGACTGATGGTAATGTCAAAACTGAAAAAATGTCCACCACACATGGTATATATAAAGATTGGTCAGATGACAGAATGTTCTAGAATATGAGTCATCTTAATGGAATTCTAACTGTAAACAAAATTCAACCTTGACCTTCAAATTGAGAAAACATATTGATCAAAACAACCTAATTCAAGGACACTAGTTAAACATGTTTTTCCTGATAACATTAAGATTTAAGCAAATATCAAAGTGAAGAAACATTTATAATTTCCTAAAATATTTATAATATTATATAAACATCATACATAACTATATTTTTTTTCTTCCGTGTCTACCCTTTTGATCAAAACTGAAAATTAAAAACCGATTAATGCTACGGTAAACAAAATAATGAGATCAGCTAATACAAAAACAATTTGCTCAGCTGATTTAAAAATCCAGCTCATTACATTGCCAATGATACCAGGCAATGCTGCTGCCGCTTTGTTTTAGCTAACTAAAAAAAATAGTTGCCAATATTTTCATTCCTTGCTTAACTTTGTCAACGAATGCATTTGTACTACCTAGATAATAACCACCACCAGCACCACTAGTTCGTCTGCCCACTCATGTCAAATCTTTATAAAAATTTGCTATGCTTATATCAAGAAGAGCTGATATTATACCTAACGCTGTAAAAATTGCTGTAATTGTTTCACCTTTGTCTCTAAACAGTTGTTTCATTGTTTTACCTAATGGTATTGTTACGACTAGGGGTTTTAATGTAACAAAAGAAAGTAAGACTCAAACAAGCTTTCTTAATTTCTAAAATACAAATTTAGTTTCCTAAAATATAAAATATATTAAACAAAGTGAAAGAATTAAAAATAACTTACAGTTTAGAAATTCTTCAAATAATCCTAAATTGTCCTATAGAATTCACTAATCCGGAAACTGTCCAAAGGTATTATGAATGAGAGCTTATGTGCTAACAAGAATAAGTTATAAATCCAAATGTTATTAATTCCAGGTAAATTCCTGTGAAACGAGAATATCCCAAAAGTACTAGTTAGAAATAAGAATTCACAAGCTATCACTATCAACAAACAAATTCCTCTATGATTTTTACGAGCTGAAGAAATCGTGAAGAATGCCCAAGCAGTGACTAAAATCTAGTTGTATAGTCTCTTACTGCGTAAAAGGGACTTTAAAACCCTTAACTGCGTTCTAAAACAATTCAATCATTTCTCGTTAGCAACTTTTACTGATCCAATCAAAAACTACGTCGCGCATGTCACCGCTAAAAGTACCTTCGCACTGCGATTTTATATCTTATTTCAAATCAACAAGTTGTCGACTTCTTATTGAGACATGGGATCCAGGTCACGAATCACCACGCGCTAATCACGTGACTCCATATTGTGTTAAGTTGACCGACATAATTATTGATTTCCTTGGAATGAAACAATGACTCATGTACTGAATAATAGCGTTGTTTAATAAATACAATATACATTATAATACAAAGGTCATAAACCAAATGAAACTATATTATAATTTAAAAGATGATACATGCTTCCGTAAAAGTATCTTTTTTCTCACGTTGAGATTTTTTAAATTTTGTTGACATTTTCTCTAAAGTTATTTTCTAAATTTGTTAAACGTACAACTGTTTGTGCTCTTTGATTTCACTATTATACAACAGTTCCTGCAATTTTGTTTTCATTGAATTTACTCTGAAAAAGGAAACGATTCGATGAGGACTTTCGAATTCGCAAAGATCAAATGTTATTTTCAGAGGTTTTGACAACCTTTGTGGTGAGCTGGGAATAAAAGAACCTTGCAATATTTTCAGTACTGATTTTTGCTGCTTCTTAGTGAGGACAAATTCGTATGGCAAAATGTCATCTGAAATGTAGTTTCTGCGTGCTCAAAGTTTGGTATTTGGGCCTGAAAGCTACATCATATGAGGGATTAGATGGACTATACAATATGTTGGTAGTATACCAAAGAGATCGGTTTGTTCGTCTGAGATAAAATGATGATTCATTTGCCTGAACATAGAGGCTTTCAGAAGGGAAGTTCTAAATACACCCAGATGAAATATAAGTCCGTGATTGTTTAACGGATTAAGCATTAGCAGATACATTTACAAGTTGATCCGTACACATTCGAGCCATAGTCAAATTTAGATCTTACTAGTGAGCCGTATAACTGGATTTAGAATTTCCAATCTGCTCGCCAATCTATGTTTTCCACGACTCTCATTAAATGCAGGGCTTGTTGACATTTGTCCCTGATGTATATAATATGTGGAAGAAGCGTTAGTTTATAGTAGAAAATAAACCTTAAAATCGGCAGAAGTACAAAGAAACAGTTTAAGATTTAAAAAATATGAACCCGTTTTCTTCTGACCATTTTTGAACTTCATCTAAGCTGATCCGTAGCGACGTTCAATAATATATATATATATATATATATATATATATATATATATATATATATATATATATATATATATATAACTCTAACCCTAACCTAATAGGTTGATTGACAATTTGGTGTTCTGCGATACACTCATATCCTAGGGATAAGTGTCGGAAACGGTGCTGTCTACCTAACTGAGGTACACTCATATCCTAGGGATAGCTGTCGGAAACTGTGCTGTCTACCTAACTCTAAACTTTATATCCTAGGGATAGCTGTCGGAAACGGTGCTGTCTACCTAACTCTAAAATCTATATCGTTAAGAAAATTGGAGGTAAAGTTAGGAAGGCGACCCTTATGTCGCACTTCCATGTGGTGTCGTTAGCTTTCTCCAAGTTAAAAAAGACGTCAACTTTCTTTATGAATTTCAATATTAGACCTGTAAAAGGGCTACAAAAGGAAAAGGATCAGATAGGTATAGTAGACCTGTAAAAGTGCTACAGATCAAAAGGGATCAGGTAAATAAACTAGAACGATGAAAGTGTTAGAAAAGGAAGGAGATCAGATAAATACATTAGACCTGTAAAAGTACTACAAATCAAAAGGGACCGGGTAAATAAATTAGACCGGTGAAAGTGCTAGAAAAGAAAGTGGATCCAATAAAGATAGTAAACCTGTAAAAGAGCAAGAAAAGGAAATGAATCAGATAAATACATAAGACCTGTAAAAGTGCAAGATATGGAAAGGGAGCAGATATATACATTTTGTAACAGAATTGAAACCGTGTGGGCATTAGACGAAATGAATGCAACAAACACAACGTGTGTGAATGACGATATTTATGTATTACGATATGATTATGGCACAAAACTAATAAATGAAACAATCTACACAATATCAGACTATCGCATATACTCTACACACATTCACAAAAGAAATATATATATATATATATATATATATATATATATATATATATATATAATGATAATGACGATGATTGAGATGATGACGACACAGTGCTAAAAATACTAATGATAATGATGACGACGGTTCATTTAACCGATATGTTCTGGTACATACAACCAAAAATGACAATAAAAAAAACACAAAATATCACAGTTCCAACCCACGCCGGGTCCACTCTGGTTCAACTCTCCAGTTTCACTTTGGCTCCACTTCCCAGTTCACACTGGCTCAACTTCCCAGTTTCACACTGGCTCAACTTCCCAGTTTCACACTGGCTCAATTTTCCAGTTTCACGCTGGCTCAATTTCCCAGTTTCACGCTGGTTCAACTACACTCTCCACCAGTTTCAGTCTGGCTCAACTACACCCTCCACCAGTTTTCGTCTGGGTCAACTACACCTCCCACCAGTTTCAGTCTGGTTCAGCTACACCTCCTCCCACCAGTTTCAGCTACAAAAATAGATGAAACTGGTAGCGTATAATACGAAATACGCTATCCCACAAAATACTCAAATGTATGTATATGAAATAAATAAATATCCACTCAACAAATGTCTATAATCCATTAAAAAAATATAAATAAATATCCACATAACAAATGTCTATAGTCCATTAAACACTAATGGTTTATACACAAAAAAATACATTAAACCCGCACTCTATGTGTGACTTTCTACTCTAAGTCCTACACGTGAAAAGCAATAAATTCTAACAGTGAATTCTCGGTTAACCGTGGTTATTTTATCTATTGAAGCTTTATCAAATTTACGATAATAATAAAATAAGAATGTCACGAACACATTGAAAAGCATAAATGTACAAGGGAATCCAAATTATTTTAACAGTTATCACTTACCCCTATGGCTGTAGATTTGTAGTTCCAAACCGACACCCTTTGACAAGATACAAGCGATGATGTACCGCTTGTAGTAAAACCCTACTATTTATACTATAAAAAAGCAAGACGTTCAAGACCCAAGGGTAAAGTACCCGTGCATGTCGAGAAACATGCGCATCATGCTGCAAGCGACCTACAACGAGATGTACTCATTCAGTAACTATATGTCAAGGTAATAAAAACAAGCTACTCTAGTTAATGCTGTACGCGTCGACAAAGTCGAATATACATTGTCATCGTTCAATGCAAAACCGAATTATTTTCTTGCCTTATTCCGTGACACATTTGACATTTGAGCTGCAAAAGTGCTAGAAAAGGAAAGGGAGGGATTAAATAAACACTTTAAACAGGTAAAAGTGCTAGAAAAGGAAACGGATAATCACTTTGATAAGTTGATAATTTTCGAAGACGCCATTACGTTGGAATAGAAACAAAATTACCGAGGCTTGTTACGAGTCAAAAAGAACAATACATATGCAAACAACGATTTACTAGAAGACAGCATAACAATTACACACGGACGATTATGTTTCAACGTAGAAAATATTGTTCACATCATCCTGGACGTAGGTTCTGTTGTGGGATTAAAATTCATCAGAATCACTTTCAAGTTTTGTGTGTCATTTATTGTGACTTTTAATGTATGTGGAAAAAAAAGACAACAGGAAGAGAAACGCCATCTGAAAGTACAGAACAGTGTTGGACAGATATGCCAAATTCAGCCCCTTGTTTATTCATGACCTATATAGACAGGATTCACACCTTTGTATCAAATAGCAAATCGGGCAAAATCCTATAGATTATGTAAATATTATACCGAATACAGATGAGAACTATATTTTGTTTAGCAAGGATTTCTTTGAAGACTGGATATAAAACAAATGGTAAGAAAGTTCCTTAAGCAAAACGAATAGATTTGTAGATAGTTGACGGTTCATGGGGCAGGGTCCTGAATAAGTAGCTAAAAGTTTAAATGACACAAAATGTACAGAAACAATGAAACCGTTTGAAAACATTCAACCTAAACTTCTGCGAAGAATACATTTCGCCGACTGAGAACATCGATTCATTTTAGATAGATTCAGTAAAACAACATTGCCTCTGTTATGTATGATGTTTATATACTTAACCTTTGTCCATAATTGTAAGTTGTATGGTTATTTTAAAATACATACTTAACTTTTGTCCATGCTTGTAAGTTGTGACACATATCAGGTAGGCCAGTATTGTGTTACGGAATTATGTATCATCTTTTTAAATTGTAATATAGTTTTATTTGGTTTATGACCTTTGTATTATAATCTAATAGCCGTTATTTTGTATAGCACACATATATGGTATTTCAATGTGACCCAGTACATTGGCCTTGGGAAAATCAATAATATTGTCGGTTAAGCATGAGTCATGACCTGCATTTCGCAATTCAAAGAATGATTCATTTGTTGATCAGAAGTTAGATTGTAAGGTCGTAAAAATAAGATATTTATTTGAGACGGAATTAAGAAATGGGTTTCATTTGTTTTAAAGACGCATTATAGAATACTATAAAAGAAATGTAATATATGCGTTCAAGATTCTTCCTAATTACATCAGCTTGAGAGGTCATAAACGAGATTGGTTCATTGTGTGTGATTTTCTACTTCAGAAATATTTCCAGACTACATTTTTGGGATTAAGTACTAACATTTAAAGATTTAAGAATTATTCAGCTCCGTTGGAATTATTGGAAACATTTTTTAGAACTTGTGTCATATTCTACATTCATAAGGATTTATTTGGAATTAATAGTATTTGGATATAACTGATTCTTGTTAGTACATCAGCACAGTGGTGTTTTCATTCGGAACATTCTTCATTCGGAATATTTTGGATAACTTCCGCATCAGTGAACAATAGAACAAGTTAGGATTATTTAGGAATTTCTAAACTGTAAGTTAATTTTAATTCTTTCACTTTGTTTGTTTGAAATATTTAATATTTTAAAAAATTAAATTTGTGTTTGTAAACCTTGAAAGCTTGTTTGACTAATTCTTTATTTTGTTACATTACCCCTAGTCGTAACAATTGTCATAGCCATTTTGCAATTAGACTTTTGTGACATATGTCAGGTAGTCCAATATTTTTCCATTAGAAATACTCATATTTTGATGTTATATAGGTCATGCAGGCATGTGTAGTTATATACAGATTTTGGTAAGCAAATTCATTACTGTTCTAGAATTCCGGTTCTAAAGATCAGTCTGTAAGAAATCTATTTTAGTAATTACAGTTGTGTTGTTGAAATCAGATATAACTTGAGAAGAAATATTGTTTACAATATTTATTGGAAATACTAAAGTGCTCATTGACTTTTGGATTAATACATGATTTTTTGATTTATGTGAACTGATTCAAATATATTCTTGATTACATCTTTGTGTTCCATCAAGACATTCAAGGCTATTGGAATTCTTTCGGAACATTCTATTATTTTTCACTTGTGATTAGGACATTTATTATTATTTGGAATTAAACTCACAATTGTAAGTGTCTTTTGAATATTTACTATAATTGTCTTGAAATAAAGTACTTGTTGATTTTACTTGATTTTATTGGTTTCACTTATTTTCTGTTAAATATTTTCAAGACCTAGAGTCGTGACATCTGATATTGAAGCTTTTTATGCATATCTCTCCAAATCAATTCAAATATAAGTAGGTATTAATAGCCTAAAACAAGACGAAGAAAGCAACTGAAAACTATATTCCAACAGCTACCTTGCAATACAATAGGAAGAGGCTTTTTAAACCATGCATATATTAACATAACGAGGAAAATGTGAATACATTCATTGACAATATTTAAAGTCCAATTAATCTTCCAGAATAAATAAAATGGCTGAGCTAGTTAAATTCGTAAGTGACACTAACTTGCTTCACATCCTAAGGGAGAAAGCAAGATTGGTATTCAGTTATATACATATGCAACAATGGCATACCAATCCTTATTCTACAGGCGTGGTTGCGAAATGTTAGGTGATACTTTGAAACAGTCATTTGATGACATAGACAAATATGAGGATGAACTATACGATGACTAGCAACGAATAGAATACATGATGACATTCGACCCAAACATTATTTAGAAAACAGCAGAAACATTAAAGCCGCTGGAGAAAACAAAATGACCTGACTAATGAGAGGTATAAAAAAGGATCTTACCGTAACTGAGAAATACATACAAGAAAGCAAATCATTACTAACATTGTTAATAGTTGATTATATCTTTCACTAGGCAAATAAACCAGAAGCAGTGAAGAGTTTCATTCGGTTCATCTGTTTTCAAAGAGGATGTATGAATACGTCAAGCTTCAAACAGGCTTAAGAACGGCTTTGCTACAAAGCAACAGAACTTTTTGAGTTGCAACAACGATATGTGTGGCTAATATTTATAGATTTATGCTACTTAAGGTGGTCAGTTTTAAGCATTTAATTCTTAGCTTCGTATCATACAGTGTGTTAATAACAAATTTTGAGATTGGAACGCCATACAAACGTTCATTCAAATAGATAACGAAGCTATGTATATCCTGTAAGTATAGCTGAGTTAACAAAAGGCAGGTTATAGTGGTTTGCTACCTGAGAAGATTTTAATACCCTAAATGTTTTTAGTGTAGCAACATGCTGTACCATCTAATTGACCGATCAATCGCTATTTTTCTGATCGTCATCCAACCATGAATTTCTAGCGCTGTTGTATTTGATGTAATCAAACAATTCACCCTACAATAGAAGTTCTGGTGCAGTAGCTGCTTTTTTATCATTCAAACATATTAATATAGAATTATTGGTGTCTCGGGACTTGGAAGTTATTTTTAAAAAAAATTTAAATATTATAATGTGTATCATTTTTGTCATTTCTATTTTGAATTCCACGTTTAGCTTGTTAGCTATCCAGCTAGCTTTGCTGCTAATTGTGTCTTGAAATTTGTAACTTTAACACGTTTTGACTGTAACAATTACAACAAATTGAAGCAAATCTGACTTCCAGAGTTGCCATAACCAGCAAATCCTACACTGTTGGTCATGAATTTCGGCTGATTTCAGAAAGGTCACTTGCATTAAAACTTCCCAGTCATTTCATTAGAATGCAAATTATTTCCAGATAATGCAACATAACCTGTGCTGATGATTATTATTAAGATCACACCAGCACCTCTAATACGCTTTCTTCTTTCCCCATCGCCGCAGTAATTTAAGGGTTGCTTGCGGAACCAAATCGAAATGGAAAAGACACAGACTATAAGTGTTGCCGTCAGGAAAAGAGCCTGGTTTGTCAGTTTCGTCGTCACTAATGACTCTAGATTAAAAGATTACGCCTAGCGAGGGTAGTTAGTTAAGTGATCCTTTTAGCGAGAGTAAGTAGCTAAATGATCTCATACACCTCGAGTACACGTCTTTTTTTCTTTCTTTTAAAGACAAAGCCTGAAATGATTTGTCGGTTCATGTATTGTACGGATCCAAAAACGGGCAAATGCGTGGATAAATATTTTAGTGCAGCTACCGGAACCATGTGTGGAACAAATATGGTAAAGTTTCTGTCTCTCCCTCTTCCCCTCCCCTCTGTTAAGAAATACGGTCGGCTTTATAGTTGGCTTTCGAATGTGTAACAAGCTTAATAAACAGATGGTGTTTTGTGACAAAAGAACATGGCATAAACAATATCATTGATAACCTTTAATAATGAGTTATGCTTAGGTGCGATAAGAAACCATTCGGTGTCCTTACAATAAAACACATTTGAATGCAATGGCTTGCAAATCAATCAAATTAAGGACCAGTAGGTAGCTGTGACTGCAAAATCTGCCTTTTCATTTTTTCTGTCTTCAAATGTGAATCATTGTTTTCTTTTGCAGTGGTGCAAACAAGGATTGTGTGTTTCGAAAGGTTCAAATAGGTGAGTACATCTCTTAGTCTTGTAGCCACGATGACACAATGGTTCGCCTGCAGACGCGTGATCAGAAATATGCGGGTTTGAATCCAGCTCATTTCACAAAGGCCATATTATGTCCTTTGGGAAGGTATTTCACTCCAGTTGCCTCTGCCCGATGTGCATGTGTTGATTGTCCGCTAAGCACCAAACAAATACAAAAAACTCCATCCCTTCGGAATTATCTGTTAATTAGCAAAACATTAACATTTGAAGTCTATTCGATTATAATTATATAATGATGTTGCTGATGACGATAGCGATGATAATGATAATTACGGTAACGATGATAATTAATCTGCGAACTTTGTTATTTAATATTTATGATATAAAAATTCGCTTAAATGATTCAATAAATCGAGGTGACATTAAATTAAATTAATCCTTGTTTTCTTCCAGGTCCAAACCAAGTATGAAATTGGAAACGTTACAGGAATTCCAAGTGATATGATACTAAGGCTGCGTCTGAATTTTTGTCACTGACAACTCATGTCAAAGCACTTCTATGATTTCGATATATTTATCTTTGTTCACTACTTTACAACATTCACACGCTTTTGCATGTCATGAATTACAATCAGCAATATATTCTTATATAATCCAGAAATTAGGGTTGCTACACAACAAGTGTGGGAGGGGAATATAGTGTTACATCGTTTGTCCGTCTGATTGTCCATGCATTATTGACCTGTTCAGTTCACCTTGGTTAAAGTTTGCATTACTTAATGCCATTTTATTAGTCACTCTTATTGATAATGTCATGTATTCTAGTGTGATGGATCTAACTTAGTAATTACTTTACCATCTTCACAAAAGTAGGTAGCTTAATATTTTTATGTTATGTCATAAAAAGGACAAATTTAATGGTCATTTGTCGCAAAGAGACTGGTTTTTATATAATAAATTAAATTTCTAGAATACCAAATGTTTTGGGATATGTTGTATATATTATATCTGATTTGCGCAATATGTCAAAATGTGAGATGGCAGCTTTAATTTGGAATAACATAGGCATCACATAAGTCACTTTATTAAATTTTTTAAAGGGATTTTCGAGATTTTCATTTTATATTTACCATAAAACGCATGTGAATATCTGCCATGAGTTTTACTCTGAAGAATATTATCGTAAAACATTGTTATTTTCAAAATAAATTACTGATGCACTCGGCTGTAAAGTAAATACAAATATATCCTGTCTGAAATGTAATATGGTTTATGATGCTTTATCACGCTTTCTACACTGTACAGTATGTTCAGATTATCTCAGTGAACAGTGTCAAGGGAAAAATTAATCAGAGGTATCAAGTTCAAATCCCGTCAATTTTTAAAAATATGTATGTTTTAAATGTCATGCTCGATCTTTCCTTGGAAAAATAAATATCATCACTTGTATTTGGTATCTTGCTTTTGTTACATGACCAAAACTATACGTGTAAATGGTAATGAGTACAGTGGTTCTTTTGGCGTATTGTCTGTATATGCTGTACCTATACAGTCTAGTGACACTTGCAGGTGATTCTAGACAAGTGTAAACAGAACTCTAAATACACCATACACGTTATGTATGCTCGATTCCGCAAAGCCAGGCTCTCAGTACCCACTTCGTTCCTAAAAGGTGAAAGTTTTAGCCATCATCCTTGTAAGACTATCAAGATCAAGGTCTTGAATCAGATCACAGAGAAATTCGTATCATAAACACAAGAGATTATAAATGTTGCTGAAATATGTACTTGAATTTCGTATAGTTGCAGGCTTTTTAAAATTTTGTGATGCAAGATTCGTGAGAGCAGTAAGGAAAAGGTCGAGTATTTCGCCTCACGAATGAGCCGTTCATCTGTGAAGGAAGCAGTGGACAAATGTGCGTGACGTCACGACGAGCGAATAGAGAATTTGGTTGGCTAATATGATACTCTCTGTCGTTGTTAGCTGATGAAGTAAACTCTAGTTCTGTTTTCAATGTTTGCTCCAACTTTTGTGGAGGACAATAGTAGTAATAACTTTCATAAAGCTGGCGTATAATATTTTATACATGCGAAAGCTGGCAATTTAAAGTTGTCTAATTTGACGTCTCAAGGGATACAAGAACACTCAACACTAAACACCAACATAAAACTAACACTAGCGCAGACAGACAATACAGACAATTTAGTGAACAATTTCATTATATATTGAGTTGAATTCAACATTTTTTATAGACAACATTGAAATATGTCATGATTGTAGCATGAAAGCAACAATGTCGGCATGTAAAGATAATACATATTTGTTTACCATTTTGGATGGAATAAAACAGATATCATCCAGTGTTTCAGAAAAGATGTAGATCATATTTTACTTTGAAATAAGTAGCATCACACCTGAGAGGTAAAAACGATTGAAACATTGTATGAATAAAGGATATATTATGTTTCTGCTGTTGCTAAATGCACACAGTTGTATTCGCATAAATTTACAGTACAACTTGAACGTCTCGTAAGTATCACAGCGTCAATCTACAGCGATTCGATAAAGAACATGGATAGAATTGATGAAAAGCAAAGTTCAATTTATAACAGCACTTGGTGTCACATTACAACTTGCTTATAATTAAAGTTACTGTTGAAGGATTGTATGTTACCTTATTGATAACACTGTAAGACAGTATATAAAGCCTAAAGTATTTTCTGGATGTTTTATGCCTTTTTACATAACTGAATTAAACTAAAATGCACTGAATTGGAATAATTATTGACTGAGCAGACTTTGTACATATTATACAAGCAAACGAGAAGAAATATTTCCCTACAAAGAGATCTGTGTTTCGATAACCAGTGTCAGACAGACAAGTTGACATGCAAACACATGAAAAAGACAGAGACGCAATTATATTTTAACAGTGACAGGTGTCTTCTTAATACACGCTTGGTCTGAAAATAAATATGAAAACAAAAATAACAGGAAGATAGCATACCCGATGCTTTTAGAGAAATCTTCAAAGAGAAAATTCTAACAACATGCAGTTTGATAAAGCAAGATATATTTACAGCAGAAAGTTAGAGATTTGCTATCTGACTTTTTATACAGGTGCAATGTCTAATTCAATTTAGTTGAAACAGTTAGAATGTCTAAATACACAACAGCTTTCGCCAAAGGCTACCTTTCTACCTTAACCGAGTAAATATATAAAATCAGGCAGGTATTCCAGTCGTTTTCAGACTGTACGACGAAAACAGTGAACAACAAAATATATGTACTCGTTAAATGGAAATAATTTCTTAAATCGTTTGAACTGAGTAACGGAAGAACTATACATATACACAAGTGTTAATGAGAATGAAAAGTTAGAGTTTTTCAAAGGTAACGAGCTTTTAGAACGTGGCATATGTGGGAAGAACAGTGAATGAAGCCATTAAAACATGCTATACATGTGAATTTGTTTTAGTAAAAAGAATAAGGGATAAGGGAAATACGGCCAAAAAATCAGACTTGAACACCAAAGTAAAAAATGCCATCACGCAAGAAATAATAACAGTCAAGTGTACGAAGTTGATTTTAACTATATCTAAAAAAAACAAACAAATAATATGTAAAAGTAGTCTACAAGACAGACTCAGTAAGTGTCAAGTCTATAAGACAGCTTTAGTAAGCATCAGGTAAAAAGCAGCTTTAGTAAACATCAAGTCAACAAGACAGCTTAGTATTCATCGAGTCAACAAGACAGCTTTAGCAAGCATCAAATCTACAACACAGCCTCGACATGTCAATAAGACAGCCTTAATGAAAACCAGCGGATTCAGTGCTAAATTACGTTCTAATGTCAAGAAATATTCGTAAGTAAAAATACATGCGCACACACAAGGTATGGAAATACAAACCATTATTATTTAGACTAAATTTGGAATAGACCAAATTGGTCAAGTTGATATATATCCTATTTTTAAATGCGTAGTAACGAAAGTAAGATACATTTCCAATAATATTGGTATTTTTATTCTGCACAGGTGAAAACATCTCTCTTCTAAAGATAAGATTAACATATGATAGAATACATGTCATATTTGTAAGGCATCACATAGCGTGAAGATACTGTCCTGTAGTATAAAATAGGAGAGACCATAGTGTCGAGTTATTGCAATGATTCAGAAACTTGTAGAGGTAATGTTTCACCCTGGATCATACAAATCGCAATTAATTCTGTTCTGCTTTATGACACCAAACATTATTTTGCTTTACTCCAGTTGAGTTTGAGAGTGTATGCTGATACAGTGTCAATTGTTGGACTAATATCGAGCCATTGCTTGTTTGTTCTTAGAAAACCACGTTTTTAAAGTCAATAATTTTAGTTTAACAAGATTATCCTTCATCAGTTTTTCACGACACAAGTCCTCCACAACCTTAACTTGAAGTTAAACAATTTTCACACTGTCTGCACAATTAGCAATATCATGAGCATACAATATGGCAAAGATATAATGTATATCAGGAGACACAAATATCCCATGTCTTCATTATCTCCTAATTATGATAATGAAATCGTTTATCACTAGATTAAAATTCAAAGGATATATTACACAACCCTGTATGGTTCCAATATTACAAGGCAAACAGCTTGTATACTTCCGATCAACAAGGACACACGCACATACATAACACATAAAGACACACACACACACGCAAAATAAAACTTATTCACTAATTGATGAATTGAATAAACTTATTGGAAAATTAATAAAGATACAATAAAATCTGCCACAAGGTATATTACAATATTTCTGCATCAAAACGTTTGAAGAGTGAACATTATATCTAAGAGAGAGTATCCCTGGGGAATCCAAATTAATCTTTACTAACTACCTCCCTTCAGTTGACCATGTAGCCAGTATGTTGTTCAATATGCCGCTGAATACCTTCTGTAGTACATAGAGTGCAACGTCTTGATAATTTTTGGAATAATTTACATCACCTTTTTATATTAAACAATTAACACTTTCCTCTGGAAATTACCAGATTGAAATACAATGTTAAACAAATAGGTTAATATTGGAGCGATTTCTGCTACAAAGCTTTCACATCTAAATCAACATGCCATGTGCACCTACCCGCCCCAGCTTTCCCAAACCTAACATTTCAATAATTCTCATAACTTCTTTATCCTCAGTGGGTTCTCTCAAGGATATTATGAGCATCATCGCAATAGGGAAGAGAGTCTGCATCTATATGGGTAGTACTGTCTGTGTACAAAGGTGTACTAAATGAATATACTACTTTTTACATTTGATGTCAGTTTTATGTGTGACTTGGGAGGAGAGATATGAAGAGGCTCATGAAATAAAGTTGACCAAATATGCAGAACTGATAGAGACATGCAAGAGCAGGGGATGGAGTACTAGGTTGTCCCCGGTAGAGGTGGGAAGTAAAGGATTTCCTGCTTGGTTTGGAAGATGTTCAGTGCTCTAGGGATAACAGGAAGAAACCATAAAGTGTCAGTTCAAGTAGTGGGACAAACTGCTGAAAGAGCATCCAGCTGGTTATGGATCAACTGTAAGGACACAAGCGGACTGCCTACCACGAATGGGTAGTCACGGTTGCTCTATATGTCCCATATCTAGTGCATTGATTGACCACCTGGCTACTTATCGCAGCTAGAGTATGTCCAATTAGTTTGTAACTAATACGTAAACAAATGGCTGGCATCCCATAGATCTAGGATATATCTCGTTACTACAGGCAGAGTACAAATGAAACTTTAGGATGCGTATAATTGGATAAGGTGTGTGTGTAAGGGGGTGGGGGTGGGTGGGTGAGGGACACTTGACAATTTAAGAAATAACTGTTCCTTTTATTTTTATACACTGCCATAGGGTTGAGCATATTATGTTATTATATTGTCTGCCTGTTTATTTGTCCATCCATTACCAATGTGGTTCCTGCATGATAACTTAAGTTGTTCACCATCTACAGTTACCAAACTTAGTAGATGGCTTGCACTTGGAATAAGGAAGAATCATATCGATTTCAGACTCAAAAGCTCAAAGGTCATGGTCACTGTGACTGAAAGAAGCAAAATAGTCTCCACACAGTTGTTAGACGCCCGATGTGTGAAGCTTCATTGTTTGTGTAGATCAGTGAGAAGTATTTATAATCTTATTGATAGCTTCATCAACATTGGCAGCAATATAGTCTAATGTTTTACCTATTGACTGGTGAAAAACAATGTAAAGAGTATCAGGAAATACATCCATTTTATTTTCAACCTATCTACATTTTCTAAACCTTTGTCAATCCTTATGATCCTTATGAACATTTCCAAAAGATGAGCCACCACAATGACTATGTGTCAGTTCACAGAATATTGTAATATGCACTAGAAGCTATAAGTAATCTCAAACACTTGCTACTTGATTTGCTTTAAATGTTAAATTTTGCATGTGAATCAAATAACAATAGCACATATATGAAAATATTTCGTTTGATCTGCACCAATTTTAAATTCCACCACAGCATGACCGGAGACACCTGAATGGAAAAGACAAACACTTGATCGATAATGGGTCAGAAGAACATAAAGCTATGAACCAACGTTTTGAGAAGCCTACATATACTGTTGTTGCTTACAAATTTAAATATAATGTTGGAGCGGGTACTATTTATTATTGGAGAAGACTGGCAGCTGACTTAATGAATTACTTGACAGTCAAAGATGAAGATACTCACCAGATTTACTTCATTCTGCAATATAGCAATGGATTGAAAGAGGATGAATAGTTAGATTGAACCAAAGTATAAGGTCTTGTCTAATCTTAGGTGCGCTGATATAGAGCAGAGCATCTATTACAGAGTCTGTATTGACAGTATCAGATATTATTACAAATTTATTAGAAGTAATAATCTAATGAAAGCACAGATGGTAAACTTGTAGCAATACATAACAGATTGGAAATTGATATTAGACAATCAGCAAAATTTTAAAGCCAAATATACAACCAATCTGAAGTGATTAGTGACGATATGGGCCATTGAGATATTTTTTCATTTATATTACTAATGGCCTATTATAAATGACAAACATCCAATAGAAATGACAAAATATAGAAATAATGTATAAGGATGGACCATTTCAATGATTAAAACCCAAACAAAAATAGTAAATGAAGGCATATAGCTTTCTGCCAAACAACTGCTTTCCCGACCAATCGTTTCAAAGCCATACACAAACCATCTGCAGGTACTTACATATGCAACATGAAATGAATTCTCTTTGAGATAATAATGTAGGAATTACACATGGTTTTCTAAACTGAAACACTTGCCAGAGCACAAGGAACGAATTTTAAAATGGTTCCATATGAACAATTAATCAGGGGGTCAAATTCGAAAAATATGCACAATTTTATGTTTTTAATCCAAAACCCATTTTGATTCATTTTGTTAATAAAACTTCATAGCTACTGGCAGTCATCTTAAAAGTGTGTTCCATCGTAATGGTTGCTTTAAACAGCCTCGTGTATAGGGTTAATAAGAAGGACAACTACTAGTAAAGTGCCAAATAACATTTTTTAACCCCAAACAATTAATTTCACCATATTTCATGATACCATTCTGCAGAACTTTGTGAACATGATTAAAAAGAGAAAATGAAGGTCAGACAATATAATAACTGTCAAAACCAAATAAATATTTACTAATATGTCGCACTAAAGAGTTTTCGAAACGTAAACAAAGCAAAAATCCATACTTAATTGACACATGTAACTCCGTAAGTTGTATACATACGAATCCACTCTATTCACTCTTTATGTGGTAGCAATTTGGGGGATTTTATCAATGCCTCAAACCAGTAGCTTGAAGACCCACATTAAATAATCTGTTTTGAAAAAAAAACAGTACCCCAGACACTATTAGAGGCATATATCCAATAATATTCTAAACAACATTCCGTGACGTACGTGTATGTACTTACTGATAGAATTAGTTCCCTTTGCCGATATTGGGGCTCTCTAGTTTGGAGTTGCATTGTCTCTTTCAATATATAAATCTTAATAAAATTATAGGTAAAATTCATTTTTATGACTGATTTAACTCATAGCGGTCACTTGATCTCACTGGCCACTTTAATCCCTTCCTCCCTAGAAAAGTTCCTATAAAAGGTCATGTATATAATGGTCGCCTGCTTTCTGCCGTCAGCGGCCTGGTGTTTCCTAACCAAGTAAAGATTTATCACTTCCTTAAGCTGTCACTGGAGCGTATCGATTGCGACGCTCTATGTAAGCAAATTAATTTTCATTTGTTTCACGAGGAAAGCATTCCATAGATATAGGTATAGCAAGTGACACATATTGTAAACATTTCTTATCTTTCTTGTACTCACTATTTTCTCGTCACACTCTCAAAGAAAGTTAAATAAGGCAATATATAAAATTTGAAAGCGAGGCGTTTCTTATCATTATTAGAGAGAATCGAATCAATTCGTTTGCTTCATGGTGGAAAAATAGCCATGTTGTCTCAGCATAAATGAGATTCGCATTTTGCGCAGTGTAGCAGGTATAATTCGATATCTTCATCTACTTTTCTTGCCTGTGACTTAAAACTATCTCTAGCGAAGCAATTTAATTGTTGACGAGAGATACGAGTTGTATACTTTTAATTAGGGTCAGGGGCCATTCAATATTTACAAAACTTGTCTGTCTGTAAATGTAGGCAACGTTTCGGCTCAAGTGTTAGTAACAATAATCACATTAATCAGACTTTCATTCCCTATTCATCACAAACCAATAACATAAGCCGACCGTCGTTTGATTTTGACGAGTTCAGCACTTGGCTAATCCAATTATTGCTTAAAGTGTGAACAGCTGTTTCCAAGGCTAATTATATAAGTCGGTCGAACAATGACCTAATCCTCTGCTTCACAGTCCTATGTCAGCTATCAATTGGAGGTTGAATTGTTCTTTTGTGCTGATGCACACAACTACCATCAGTAGGTTTTTTTAAGGGTCAATGAGGATTTAATTTATAGTATGGACTAAAGTTTGCAGGATGCAGTAAGCCTGCGTGTAATATAACTTTGGGAGAGAACAACATACACATGTGTTTTGCTATTTTGTTGAAGAGTGCAACTAAACTAAATCTGTTAAAACATAATAATAATAACACACTATACATATTTACACATATAATAATAATAAAAATAATAATAATAATAATAGTAACATTAATAGTGTTTTGTTCTTTTGGTATTCGGCTCATGGTATTTGTTCATAAATCAAGTTTGAAAGGTGACTCTCCATCTAGATGTCACCTGTGTACAAATGTCAGTTCGGCTTTCTCCGATACGCGGCTGCTATTGACAAGTTTGACTGTAAATTTATAACAGTTAGGTGAGTTCATTTCTCTTGGCATGCTATTTTATTAATCCAGTTCTTGCACGGTTCAGAACCTTTCGGTTGGGCAAGTTGATCATGGTGAAAAACGTTGCAAACCGTAGTCACTTTCTGTTTCACAACTGAAGCTATCAATGTAAAGTTGAAGAATTCTGAATCAACTGATCGAACTAGTACTCTACAGTGACGCATTTTTCATGCCTCTAATAAAAAGAAAATAGAGCCCGGGACGAAAGAAGGGGCTGGTGTATAACGTTTCAGTATATCAAGTGCCAATACTCTCCCATACATTCCTATACCTTTCATATTTTAAACTTGTATCTTATATCTGGCCTTAAATATTAAAATTGTCTAAAGATAATTGGTAGTGCTATAAAAAAACAAGTTAGTTTTAATGAATGTTTTTCACTTAAAAATGTTACTATGTTTGTATGTTATAGTGCATCTATCTGAAAGAGCACGGGCACTTATTATCAACAAAATCAAATGTTCTTCATAATATGGGAAACGTAAGTTAAGTCTACTGTTTAGCTTTTCTCGCAAAATTTTAAATTCTCATACATTTGTTATTTATGTAAAGAAAAACAATATGGATTTGAAGTAAGATATACAAATAAGACACTTGAGCTAGCTTGCTGTATATATATCTGACAGAGAGAATGGTCAACACCTGTGTAAAATATGAGAAAAAAGCAGAAACAAGGTTTTTATGACTATCAATCTATTGGTAAAATTTATGATTTAATTTTACCAAATTTGCACTGATGATGCATTCTAGGATATACATGTGTCATGTGCCAAACAGATTCACCTTGACACACTCTCCAGGAGTTATTTTAAATTGTTAAAAACGTTTTATTAACCCTAACCCTAATCCTATGACCACTTTTTGGATTGATTTTGTTTAAATTTATCCGCACCCTTTTTATGGAAAAATGTGGGCATTATGTAAACCTACCCATTCGTGCATGTGTGCATTTGTGATCTCACAAAACTATAAGTTAGAGATTTCAAACTTTTGGATATGACTGGTGGTGGTCATTAGAAGAGTACAGCGCATTTAGCATTTTGATCCAGGTCCTGGACGTGGGGCGTGTTTCGCATATTGTTACGACTCTAGGTCTTAAAATGATGTAACAGAAAGAAAGTGAAACCAACAATGTAAGTAAAATGAACAAGCAATTTATTTATAGACAACTAAAGTGAACATTTAAAAGACACTTACAGTCACGTGAAGTAAAGTCAAATAGTCCAATAATCCTAAGCGCTATGATCACAAGTCCTAAATATAGAATGTAGCCTTGCATGTCCTAATGTGTTAGTAGTCTTAAATGTTCTTACGAGCCAGTAGTCTTGAATGTCCTGATATGCCTGAATGATGTAATCCAGAATATCTTTGAATGAATTTACATAAGTCCCAAAGTCAAGTATTAACCCAAAATGAGAATGAGAACCTTCGGTAGTTCCAATGAATATTTCAAATAAATAGTTCTTCTCTCTGAATTTGCTCTGATTTTCGCAGCTGTAACATCTTATTACTAGAATATATTCCTTAATAGACTGATCTTAATAATATGAAGTTTATTATGGGAATTAAATCTTGTTTATCAAACCTGTATAAATATAAAGATAAGTCACCTGACAGAATATTCAAGAATATGAGTAACTCGAATGTCAGTGACTTTTCTCACATAAGGTAATGGAAAATTCCAATCTAAGTGCTAAATGCAATGTAAACAAGTCTGACCTTGAGCTCAGATGCAGTACATATGTTGTTTACAAAGTGACCGCTAAAGTACAACTTACCTCATTGACACATATTATAAATTCAATATACATAACAACACTGACTTGACACATTTGTCGATGAAAGACATTAAGAAAATCGCAAACATGGGTAAGGTGTTATATTTGTTGGCTTTTCAATCTGAAATCCATTTACCAACGATCAGGTTTTAATTTAGCTAACTAACAAATTAGTCTGTTGGACAATGCCAAATATGTATGTTTCCTGTATTGTAATCCCAGATTATGATAATAATAATAATAATAATAATAATAATAATAATAATAATAATAATAATAATAATAATAATAATACTGTTATTATTATTTTTTGTTAATTTTTATTTTTTATTTAAATTTTTTTTTTATTAACATGATCATCATCGTTCAGTGTTGTTCCATCAGTATGACCAACCATCACAACATACTTCGCAATGCTCTTTCTATCAGCACACATATTATGCAAATGTTATTCTTTGACGACAAATCCCAAACAGGTCCTAGTAAATCAGGTGTCATATTGACTCTCAATATTGATATCTTCCGCAAAACATGAATTTATTACCTGGAGCTGCAAAGTTAATTTTCCCTGTATTAGATGAAATCACCTTTCGCCCTGTCTCTAGTTATTATCTCCTACATATTTTGAGTTCCACTCACAAAAATTATTCACGTTTCCACGAAATAATGTATTCCCTGTTTTGCAGAGTCTTTTGCTTCTTAGCTGTGCCATATTCTGCAGTGTGTTTCAGGCCAAAGAAGCGGCAAGTGGCTAAAAAGAGATGCAAAGGAATGTTATGTTATGCAGAATTATCTCCCCACCCATCTCTTTTCCGATGATAGCCCATTTCTGTGAAATATTTATAAAAATGGATCCAAAAAGGTAATTCTCTCTTGATATTTTGAAGTGGTCGTAGTCTCCACCGCTGTGTCTGCTCTTTGCATTGACTCAGTATCTTTTTACATTTGATGTTTTCGTTACCACAAATTAGTCTTCACTCTTTGTTTTTTCTTTTTATCTTCTTTTTTGCTTTCTTTGTCTGAGTTATTGCTCAGTTTATATGCATAACTAAAAAACTCTGCGTTTTTGTAATTGTTTAAACCAGATTATATTTATCAGAAGTAACTGCTGACTGTAGGGTTCAGTGGGCAACACTTTGTCTCAAAAGTGTACAGCTTAAAGGAAACTTTCACTGATATATAGCTATGTAGTTGGAACGGATGATGCGCGTAATTTGGGCGTATTATGCGTGTAGTCATTGTATCCGCAATATTAGGATTATTTCCAGTGAAGTAACTATCAACATAACTCGCCCATTTCTACTTTATGTTGTCAGATGGCTCGACGGTACTTTGGGACTGATTTCTAGATTGGCTATCAGTTTGAGAAAGTTTGAGCAACATTTCTTGAACAGGGTACCGAACAGATCATAATTGGTGGGTGAGGTCCATCGCACAAAAGATTTTGATTTTTGAAATTGTGTTTTTTTGAATTTACAGTTTAAGATATAGATTTACCGGATTGGGTTCGAGAGAAGAAGAGAAGTTAAGATTTGTATACACACGCTAACTCATATGTATTCATTGAATTGAGTAATTGAAACTAGTTTCAAATGTTTAAAATATGAAAGGCTGGCGGTCTTTTATGTAGACATCATGGCCTTTAGTAAATGTGAAATGGAGATTTGGACCCACTATGCCATCACGTTTTGTGCCTAGCTACGCAGAGAAGGACCCGATTGCAAAATGCCATCACGTTTTGTGACTAGCAGCAAAACAAGGCGCAAAACACTTATTTCGACTAAAATTAAAATCGGGTTGAGCCCAGCGGTGATGGGAAGGGCGTGGCTGGGCAGCCTGCGCTTGGATCAGGACGTAGGAAGCCCGCGGCGGCTAGCGCTCAAAACAGGCAAAAAGGGCCTAAACGACCGTGAGGGGTCTGAGAAAATCCGAAGTGACTAGCACCGACGTCGGACAAGCACGCGCTCTTCACATCCTTACCGCGGATCTCTACATCTACGCCGCCGCACACCCTTCTTGCTGGCCACAGCCAGCCCAGAGGCGCTAAAAGGTAAGTACCTGACCCCAGGACCGACAGTCCCATCCTAGCCCACTGAGTCGAAAGGCCCGTGATGGCCCTATGGACAGCGACTACAGCGTCGCCTCGGCTATCCGCTGCTTGACCCGCTACAGCGACGATTACGGCCGCAGCTCTGGGCCGACGACCACGCACACCCAGCAGAGTGAGATCTACGGCCAGTTATCATGGCAGATCATCGCCCAGCAGGGCATCACCTTGACCCAGAACGTTTTTGTTGACCTCCAGCCCTCGGAGCGCGATAATAATAGCCTTGAGCGTAACACAAAATGATCCTGCGTCTAAATGGCCACCTTGAGCCAACATAGTAAATCCTTTTGGACTGCAGAAGAGCCAGAAAGACTTCAACTGTCTCTACTCAATCTAATACTTTAGCCTGGAGCACGTCAACTTGGTCAAACAGTTGACTGGGGACATGTACCTCAAGGCCCAAACCCATGCGGACCCCGAGGGTGCAAACTATCTAGCCCATGACGTCATCATCTCGGCACCTGAAAATGCTCGCCGCATCTTGGAGGGCCGGCGATGGTACCAGGCTGCGATTGGACGCCAACGAACTCAACGTGTCTTACTATATCATGCTGATGGCCATACAGCTCTTGACCTGCTACCGCTTGTCTGCCCTCTAAAGCACTTTTCTGGCGTCTGTCCAGGCGCGGTAGAAACTAGGCTGGGATCGTCAACCGATACACCTTTCATAATCGCGGGACGCACTGGGTGGCGTTTCGGACGCCTGGTCGCCTGCTCTACTTTGACTTGTACTCCCTTGAGCCTCCGCCAGAAATCATGGCGTGGAACTCCGACGGGCCCGCGGTGGTGACCCCTCATTCTTCCTCTCACCTCTCCACCTACTCCATAGTCCCTATGCAGGAAAAGAACGACGGGCTGATCTGCTCCGGCTCCCGCAAACCTCAGCCAATTCTGCCAGAAAATGGCGTGACAAAAGGTATGTTGACCGCCATAAAGAGCTTCAAAGAAGTTCACCGACCATATAAAGATGTGGAGTTGGATAATGTAAGTCAACGACAACGACGCGGCCGAAAGATAGTACACCTTGATACCATGAACGAGCGGTTGATGAAATGGTCGTAACATGAAAATAATATGTCAGTCTCCAAGATACGGAAAAGGTCTTAAAGGCCAGCGACAGCTTGACCGACACCCTGGACTTGACTTCAAAAGGAGTCGCGGGCGTGGCGAAACCAGTAAGAATCCAAGATGCGGCAACAAAAAGCTATTTAGTCGCGATTTTCGGGGGATGGTGGATCTCCAAGGGGCGACAATATAGCTGGCCCCCTTGATATGGGTTCGAACAAGGTCGTGACCGTGACAGATCCTGTCGGCCATCAGGATGATGGTACAAAAGCTAATGTCGATGTGGCTGTGTCGGATAATATCGTGCACATTCCGGGGAGAAAATCCCTTCCTGTCCCGTTAGTTTTATCCATGGTCAATCCAAATGTGGCGGCATTAAGTTGTCAGTTCGACGTTCGCCCACTTATATACGAGGAACCTGCATTCTAGCCTTTTTAGGTGGGCGGGCGACCGGTTTAAGTAAGTAATTAGGAATGTATGTAAAAGCTCAGGCTCGGTACTTTTAAAGAACGGGCTGACAACGTCCCAGGCAGTATAGTGGCATTCCACTGAGGTAGGGCACCCGAATATGGTTACTTTTATATATCGTGTTTTGACCCGTAGATGGGAAAGGTGTATCTGGAGGGCGAGGCTCAACGGTTCTCCTTCCAGATTTCATCGAAGCGCTAACCTAGGACGATTCAAACGCGCCCCTCCAGAGCTTCAGCCCGCAGTATGCCTAAAGCCAGCTATGGACTCGCAGCGAGATTTATCCCAGTACTCAACGATGTCGTCAGGGCGTATGGTAAGGAAGTCTAGTTTATGTGACAGTGATGGAGATGGTGTGATGGCGTCTCCGCCTGTCCCTGCAAGCACAATTGCACTTATTATAACTATAGAAATAAGATGACCGTAATTCCTAGCTGGCGAAAGAGTGTTGTGTCCTTTCTGAGGATTATGTTGATAGTTTCCCTGATCCGGTTAAACTGGTGCGAAGGTTTTTTCGGTTAATGCTGACTCCATCTAGCCTCGGTTTTCTTTTGTCTTCGAGCTTTCTTAATTTTTCTTTTCTACGGCGAAGTTGTTATCGAGTACTGTAAGCTTTGCGAAGTTATCGACACGGTACCTCTGAAGGGCCTCGTTTAGACCAAGGATTTCTCGCATCAGGAGACTGCCGGGTTCCTGTGCTACCGCTTATTTGAGTGCTGTGTCGTTATGTTTCCACACTGAGATGAGATCGGTTCCTGTCATTGTGTTTATGTCGACCGTTATCACTTTTCGAGCTGTGGCAAGTTTCATCAGTAATTGGATCGGCAGCAGCTTCTTCTTAAGGCCCAACGCTTAAAGGATTAGAGCTTCCTTTGACCTTTGTAGCGTGGATGGGGCCAAGAACTTACTTGGGTCTTTTTCCACGTCAGATGCATCCAATTGTGATCCCACTTTACCCCGACCGCCTGGTTTTTGCGATACGCACCAAACTCGTGGAGGCGTTGTTCTAGTCTCCATGTGGATGCAACATCTTCTTGATTCCACCTTGTGGAACCTAGCTGCATCTGCCCCAGGAAGGGATATCCATCGGGAGCTGATTTGCCTCGTTGGCTCCTGAGGTAAATGCGATTACCGCCTGGTCGGGACGACAGGTCTCACAAGGGTCAAAGTCTTCCATTTGAATGTCATATTCGCCTTCAGCCATATTTTGATTTCAGGCAATGCGCACTTATTAAAGAACAGACACGTGCATTTCAATAGCACCGTAGATGAACAGAAAGCATATCATTACGGAAACAAACTTGATACATTGCGCTCAATCTGCTGCGCGCTGGTAAAAGGGTGCCCTAAGCACTATTGTTTGTGACCAGCTAACCCAATCATCATAAACAGAACTAGCTGCTTATTGTCAGATTTCCTAACCTCAGTAGCAACGATGTCTTTGTGTGCGGCACGACCAGGCTGGAATTAACAGTTGTTTTGAGCGGCAACACATCAAAGCGGAGCGCCAAACGCACGATCGAAAAAACCTCGCTCGCGCTATGGTTAAAACGATCAGTTTGAAGACCTAAGGAAATTAATTGAGCCTGCATTGACGAATTCCGATGTATCTGGTACCTACAAGGATTCCTTGCTGACGGAAATGAGCGAACTAACGCCGCCTTTCAGGGTATGGAAATAGCCAGCACAGCCGCTATACGTGTGGGAGCTGGCCATGATGTTGCCGCTTCTGAGCCCGATGTGTCAGTAGCCGCAGCGTTCGGAAGCCGCTTTTTTTTGTGCCGCTTGATCTCGAGCTGCTAAATGACCGCATGCCATAATACCAGTTTGGTCTTTCAGACCACCTCCCTCAACTCTGAGCTGACGTTCAATGACTACGGCAGGGTTATCCGGTGTACAATCAATGGGGCGAACTACACCATCAGTGGTATATCTATGGAATACTACGTTGTGACCCACATCGAGGTACAGCGCATGATTCGGCAGCAGTGCATGGAAAATGTGGCTATTTTGTACACCCGATTGCTGCGCTATCGCAGGGTGGCGAACAAGAGAGATCATACGTAGAACGTCAACCTAAATACTTCCGCGAAAATCATGAAGGTAACGATCATGCGCTTTCAGGACGCGACATAGAGCACAGATTTTGCAGGCGATACTGAGTATTTATACAAACTCCATATCGACAATGCGACGGTGACAATCGAAATCATATCTATGTCCATTGGCTGGCGCTATTCCAGCAGTAAAAAAAGAGTCTAATGGTAATGACCAGGGAGTCTATCAAAGACGCGGAACTGCCGTCGACAGATGTTAGTGCCTTCTACTAAATCCAGTTTATCCTTTTCATCGAAATGAGGTCAACGGAAGACTACACGATTCACGAGTCTGAAAGGCGCGTCGAAAATGCGAGCGAAGGCCTAAGGCATCAAATCACCCACCTCGGAGTCCTGCCCCTCACCCCCCGAAAAAAAATAAAAACTAAATAAAAAGCGCTCCAGTCGGGAGACGTGTTGAACATGTACTTATACGTCATTATAGACGCGCAGCTCAACATAAAATGGCCAGTAAGAGTCGACTGTCTACTAGCCTCTGGGAAAGCACGCGCCGCACCACCCTTCGAGTAACCTGCACAATATATGTGATAACTTACAGGCACAATGCGACATGATCGTCGGCCGCCGCGGTTGCGTCAAGAGCGTGTTGGCCTGCGTACTTGTCAAATATGCATTTAAGCGTCACTCTGATTTTCTCGTCATTATCTGCCCTACTATAGCCTAAACATGGCGTACGATAGGCCGTGAGCACGGGGCAAAATAAGATGAGGGAGTATTTCTGGCCAACTCTAAGGGCCATGAGCTGGATGCCCAGCTTTGCGCACTCGCTAAATTATTCAAGAAGCTACCAAGTTCTTTGTATTGGACGATTGTGCCTTTGTTTCGGGCAATGACATAAGGAAACGATTCTTACTAAGCTCGCATCTGATGACATTCGTGAAACGGTCGCTTTGACTGTATGGGCAACGCCTGCGGTGCCTGTGACGCTACAAGTTTGGTTGCAAATGCATAGCCTGACCTCAAATATCATGGTGTGGTACGTATATGCACCGGGGGAAGTTGCAGGAGGGCAACGTTGTGGCACAGATCCTGCATGGTCGCTCATTGTCTTCACCCTGACTGATAGGTTTGACATCCCAGGCCAGCCATTTATATACCATCTTTCGGGTAGAGATTCTCCACGCAAAAGCCTCGTTGGTGAGGAGCAACATACTTTGCTGAAGGTACCTAGCTATCACCCAAGGGCATTATTGGCCAAGGCAGCCGAGTTGGCTGATCTTCTTGAGGTAATCCTCCGACAAGGCACGACACCATCAACAAGGTCAATATTTATTGCAAAAACGGATATCGAAGTATGGAGTGCATTTCCTGACGTTGCATGTGCCGCCGCCACCGATGAAGCGAAAGGGCCGCTGCAAAACGTTGGCAACATTTCTAACAGGTACCTGGCAGAGTGGCGACAAAAAACACAAGCTTCTCAGGATATTTGCCAACGGTGTTCTTGGTGGCCGCATCAATATCTGCTTCATTGTCTTGCGCTGTGTACCCCGCGACGCGAACTACAAGCTCCTTGACCTTCTAGAGTATATCAGCCAAGATAATATCACTGGACCAAGAGCTCGTTGAGATACTCCTCTACCAAGACGTATTGCTCTTGTACTGTGGGGTAGTGACCATACGCCGTATTGTGATTCTGTCTCTATCAATCCACTTCCTGGTGTCTAGCGGCGATTTGCTCGTTTTGTTGATGCCGTACGATCCCTTTCCCCTATTCTGTGGTGGTTGCTGCTCAGGGCTACCATCTGGTGATTTAAGGTATTCCGCTCCTTAGGAGCCTTTAGGTACAGTTTGTGC
This sequence comes from Margaritifera margaritifera, assembly GCA_029931535.1. NCBI lineage: Eukaryota > Metazoa > Mollusca > Bivalvia > Unionida > Margaritiferidae > Margaritifera > Margaritifera margaritifera. The sequence goes on along the minus strand of JAQPZY010001507.1, from coordinate 3,410 downwards.
TTCAGGACGTGTTTAACGCCTGGTTTGGATACTCCCTTGGTCCTCCGTATTTCGTTGTTGCCAACCAGGATAGAGCACATCTTGGGACCGAGGCCAACAAACTTGGCAATGGGTCGCCCGCAGGAATCATCTTTAAACTTGCCAACAACTGCTTTCTTGGCTGTGCTGAACAGATGGTTATCTTTTGGATAGTCGCCACAGCAGGCTGTCGGTGTCCGTGTAAGGGACCCTCGCCTTTTCGCCATACCTGGCTGAAACGCGGTTGTAATAGAAGTCATCTATCAGGAACTTGCTAAGATCCAGGATCGACATTCCAGCATATATTGGCCGACTTAGCTTGAGATCAACCTTTGTGCTATGAACTGCAACCAGGTTGTCATAAAAATTGTCCGAGACTTCAACTCTGGGCCAGAAATGATCTACCACAACTTGTCTTCCTGGTCCTCATGCCTTAATAGATCCACATGGATCCGCTTCCTGAGGTTTGCCATGGTCTTCCCGAATATAGAATCGTTCTTGAGCGTGAAAAAGTCTTTCACAAACTCACTCTTAGCGTGAGTCACTCAACCTTAGCATGAGTCTTCAAGTCGATGTTGAGCTTGGTGTACGTGTCCATCCATCAAGCTCCAATGTTCTGTGAATCGTTGTGATGCTCGTGCCAAGCTAGAACTGAAGTTTCAGAAGGGAACAACATATTGCTTTTTGCATGCAGGCTGGGAAACTAGGTTCACGCTTTCAGTAAACTTATTCCCAAATTAGTTCACTAAACAGCGCTGATAGTCACTCAGCCAACTCTCTGGGATATACAGGGCCTCCGGGTCCAGAGGTATTTGCTGTGTGCGTCATGAAGCTCCTCGGGGAATTTAAAGTCCTCTTCGAATATGTAACCCTTGGGTTAATCATCGGCGATTAATTCGAGTGCGGGCAGGTTTACCCATTTAAAACCCCTTGATATAGATTCTGCATCATTACCCAACCATACAGGCTGTTATGGTCAAGGTAGGCAATCCAGTTGGTTGGTCTTTTACTGTCATAGTCCGGGTACATTAGGTTGTTCACTTTTGCTTGGCGTGAGCTGGCCAGGGACACGCCTCTGCCGATCCCCCTTCGCGATAAACAGGTATATGCAACTTGAACGTAACATCAGCATTCATCAGGACTGCGTCCCAGCTGATCTCGTGGACAATGTAGTACTGCGGCACAATCGAGGCTGGAGTATGCCAACGACATTCTCCCGAATTCCTCGAACATGTCCGCTAGAAAGAGCACATCGGTTTTTAGATAGGGATCATAGAAGTTGTCAAGGTTCTAGCATTCAAACACATTTCCTTCTAATCCTTCTCTTGTGAATTGGCTGGAGGAGGGCTCCATCGGCGGAAGCTGCGTTTCTTCGAACCGCTCCCAACAGCTCATGTATTCGTACAGGTAGACATCCTTTTTGGTTAGAAGGGCAACATCGTGCTCTGTATACTGCGCCGAAATATGAAACGCCTACTTTGCCATGAATTGTCCAACTTTTCGAGGCTGCAGTTCATAAACTAAAAGATGTCAACAACTGCCTCAGAGAAAGCGCCATGTACTTTTGCCACGATGCTTGGAACGGCGTTCATGTTCTCCGTTGAGACTGTTACTATGACCTGCATGATATGATGACTATCGTAGACACACAGGATATAAACTGGCACCTTCGTTTAATTTCTTGGTTGATGTTTAGCTTTAGATTACATGCTTTGTGGGCGGCGCCAAGGTACCTGTCGCTGATATGGTAGTGGTCGCGCACCCTGTCCTTGTATAAATCCTCTTCACATATATGGCAGTTTACTGCTTCCTGAAAGGCCTCATGGTCGTCTCCGTCCATGATCATCTCGGCCGGATCTCGAAACACTTCTCAGATCTCCTCCAGCTCGCCTTCAGTGTACCTAATGAATATGGCAACAGCGTCCTCGCCACGATACAACATCGCAGCAGTCACTATATAGCAGAAGCTAGATGGGACCTGGTTTAGCAATTTTTGGCGTGTTGCTTTTGTCCGGATTGCCAAGAGGACCTTCCACTGGCACGTTCATTGCCTCGAAGTCAGCATACATGATGCATGGGAAACGCATCTTTCGGTGGTAAATCTGGAATGCTAGGATGTTCTTGGCAGACTCTGGCAAGGATACGCTCTTTGGCTTTTCTTTTATGCCGCGGTAGTCTTTTCGCGTTTGCTGCCAAAAGTCTGCCCCGCTGAAGATGTGGAGGCACCGGCGGCAGACGTGCTTTCTTCTGTTGCTTCTATTGTGCTTGTTTACCAAACAGCTTAGGCTCTTTATCCAGAGATAGTGACTATTTTCTCTTTCATCTTCGGTGCATGCAACAAGGAATAAGCCAACAGTGTGTGGAATGGTCGGAACATAGAAATCAATCTTTCGGCCAGGAGAGAGAACTTGCCGTTGTACTGGAATACAAGGCTCAACCCTATGCCGTGGGGTCAAAATAGGAAGCTTAACCCCGCGTCTTGGAGCCGGAACTTGTCGTAGGGCTGGCTGAAGAGCCCCAGTCTCATATAGCGCAACCAGCGCGTCATATTAACTCTGGAGTATATGCCTTCTTTGGAGCAACGCGGTCAAACGAGTGATAGCGGACTTAATGCTGCACTTACGTCAATAGTTATACATATTATCCCAATTCTTTAAATAGTATTGTATGTGCTTCTGTTAAACTGTATATGTGTTAACTCAATTATTTTTTGGTTTCCTTGTAGCTCACAGATAACTTTACTATACTGTCTTCTTGCTATGTTTCTACTCTTCATTTCTCTTCTTACAACTTGCACATATCCTGCAATTGATCCATGTTTCAATTCCACACTTACAGCATGGGTATACCCCACATGCTTTTCCAGATTCTACCATATTCATGCCACAATGCTAACCAAACACATCTCTTTACTCCTTAAATGCAACCAAGCGCACTTGTTTTTACCTCCAAACGCCATGTTGGTACGAATTATTATATCCATTTGCCCATATCTTTTTAGTAAAATAGCCCACGCGCCCTGTGAATGGACTGCCCGAGAGACTGACATACAAGTGCAAGCAAATGCCTTCTTATTGCTGGCGTGGAGATACGCAGGTTTTACACCCGCTGGGGACTGGCTGGCGCAGGACATCACTTGACTGCTGGGTTGAACTGGGGCCTCCTCCCCATCCCTTGGGGGTGCGGTTGAACAAAAGTCAGCTTAGGGTATGTATTATTTAAAACGATCCATCCCCATCCTGTAGGGGCGGGGATTATTGCAAAGTAGTCTTTATCGTCTATTGCATTTAAGGCCAATCATGAAGAAAGTAATATCAAAAATTTAATTGTTTTGCTATACATAAAAGACTTTTACAACATTTAAAGTTGCTCCTGTTAAAGTCAGTGTGCCA